>OW203998.1:7448749-8739615 GCA_934047225.1 Ypsolopha sequella | reverse complement strand
AAAAAAATCATTTTTGAAATATACAATTTATTAATTTTAACCGAGAAGTTTCTTGAGTGTAGGTACAGTTTAGTAAAGATATAGTAGCTGATTCTGAAGGCTTTAATTTTAGTTTTAGTGCTGTCAAAACTAAAATTATCACAAAGTAATTTAGCTTCTGTTCCCAAAATTTAAGGACTATTTTGCAATAAACAAAATTTTGTTGTGACATCACTAAAACTAAAATTAAATCCTTCAGAATCGGCTTTATTATCTACTGATAGCGGCGATAGCTCAGGGGTAAAACGCTGGCCTCTCAATCTTGAGATCCAGGTTCGATCCCCGGTCGGGGATGAACCAATGAGTTTTTCGGAATTTATGTTCATAGTATTTGTTCTTATTTACCACCAGCTGAACGATGATGGAAAACATCGTAAGGAAACCTGCATGCCCTTAAAATGTATTTGTGTCCGAAGTACGGCGATAGAGCTCACGTTGGGTCGTAATAATCGTAGGTAAAACGCGGGTGTACCGAGTGTGGACTGTGACTTGCATTTCACAGTTCACTCTTGGAACACCTCTGACACCCCCTCGGGGATTCATGTCGTGACGATATATTTTATATTTATATTTTTAATTATCTACTAATTAATTAATTCACCATCCATCTCTGTGGTTGAGGAGCGTTCGCTTACTAACCCAGAGGTCTTGGGTTCAATTTCCGCGGTGCACAATCATTATTTGTGTTCTGCCTTGCGTGCTTCGGAGTTGTTCGTCTATTTGTTCCCGAAGTACGGCGATAGGGATCACCACCCATCACGTTAGATACGTAATATTCGTTGGTAAAAAGCGGTTGTACCGAGTTTTAACTGTGATTTGCGTTACGTTTTGGGATGTCATGAAGATATGATTTTTTCATGTTGTAAATAATTCAGGTGCCTCTATTTAGGTAGACACAAGTATTTCAATAGGTAGACACAAGTATTTCATTAGGTAGACACAAGTCGAGAAAACCAAACTACATACACTGATTGATGAGAATCATAATAAGTACCAGATGATAAAAAAGAACCGGTCGGATGGATTGCGCAACCTGGATTACTTACTTTCTTTCTCGTTACCAAGATGTACAAATGTTTATGGAACAAGGACTTGGATGTACTGTTTGCCTAAAACTGTAAATGAGCTTCCTAAGGATATGCAAAACGCATACATAAACAGTAATAATTTTAGAAATAAGATAAAAAAATACTTTATGGAAAATTGATATAAGATATAAGTACTCTGTTTAAGATGTAAAATTAACATTTATAAGAACGTCCGCTACTATCAGATAAACCAATAGGTTTCCGATGGTAGCTATATAACACAACTGTTTTAAATGTAAAAACTATATGAAATATATTAAAAAAAAAAAAAAAAAAAAAAAAGTATTTCAATAGGTAGACACAAGTATTTCATTAGGTAGACACAAGTATTTCATTTGGTAGACACAAGTATTTCAATAGGTAGACACAAGTATTTCATTAGGTAGACACAAGTATTTCATTAGGTAGACACAAGTATTTCATTAGGTAGACACAAGTATTTCATTAGGTAGACACAAGTAAGACGAATTATTTAAATACTGCAAAGTTATAAATGTTTTAAATAAAGTGAAAGTGGAAACTATTTGTGAGGATTACGATAAAATATAAGACCAAATCAACTTGGTAAACTGACATACTTAGCGTCATGCAAACTACCCACTCTCAACAATAACCCGTATATACCCGGGAATATATTTAATGAACTACCAAGTCAAATTATAAGTCAATTGAGTCGTTATCCAGACAAAATAAAAACTATTTTAAAATCTTATTATCTTAATAGTAACGTAGATATAAAAACAGCTGTGTTAGTTTATTAATTGTAAAACTACATTGTATTTCATCAATAAACGCATAAAAAAAGACAGTTTTATTCATTATTTTCTTTAAATTGGACTTGATTTTCCATTGCCATGAAACATTTTAATTGAATACAAATATTTTCATCAAAACACATCCAATAAACAAACTTGCGTAACAGAATAGCTTTCAGCATTTTATTTAACAGAAGCTAATTTCAAAGGCTTTCGGAAAAGCCGGGCTCATATATCTCGTATAGAACGCCTACTCACATATACATAGTGTATATAGGCATATTAGGTAGAGTGTATATATACCCTTAGCCCGAGGCTGCGACAAACGGTTGAAAGTCACGCATGCCTAGCCTTCTCGCAATATTATTATCCTACACTTACGCACGTACCACGTATACGTGTGTTTTGGTGTTGCCAGGTGGGTAGAGTTTCTCTGATTTTTTCCTTGTTTTGGTTGTGTATCTGTCAGATTGATATATAATAAAAATTTTCCTGGAGTGGTTCTTGAACTGGGTAGGAATGTTGTTGCGTTTGTAGCTTTCATTTGCTTCGATACGAGTATGTTGTGAGAGTTTATTTAGCTTTTAGAGACAAAATAAAAATCGGTCAATTGCGAATAGGAATCGTGCCCTAATGGTTCCGTACATATACATCGTTTAAAACGCAAAATTATTCCACGTGCAGCTATGAGCTGCCAACTTAATTTAGTCCATTAAACTTTATGTATCCAAAGGGTTTGATTAAGTTGGTCAAAATATCTTCGTGAATAACTAAATATCGGTAACTAGCTTTTGCCCGCGGCTTCGCCCACGCTGATTAAGTTTGCATTTTTCCGAGATACAAGTAGTCTATTTCACTCTCCGGCCCATAAACTATCTCTGAACAAAAATCACCTCGATCTGTTGCTCCATTGCTGCGAGAAAGAAGGACAAACCAACAAGCACACTTTCGCATTTATAATAGTACAGATTTTCTGTTTTTTTCCTATACGTATTTGTGAACGGAATTTCAAGTTTTTAAATCGACTGGAAAAGGTTTTCATGGTAAGCTAATTTGTATGAAATTGATTACGTAACGGGCAATAACTTTTTTTCTTGTAAAGGTAGAAGCTTGACTTTTTAACAGCACAACGGGGCCGTAGACATCTGTAAAAGATATTCGTTTCAACTTGATATCACTCACGGAACCAGAGAAAATGGATGTTGACAGACGGACAACAAAGTTATCAAACTCTGAAAAGGCTTTTTAGTAGTTTATGCTACAAGGGTGAAAAGGAATAAACGACGATTTAAAACACGAGCGTAGCGAGTGTTTTAAATGTAACCGAGTAATTTATTGCTTTTACGCCCGTGTATCATACTACGTTTTTCAATGCATAGTGTGAGGAAATAAAACAAATATAATCAAAGAAAACAATTTAATTATTATAGTTGAAAGTTACATTGTTCCAATTTTGCAAGTTAATAATTGGCTCAAAAGGACTGTATTTAGAGCTGTTAAACAGTGAAAAAAAATATAACATTTATGGTACACAGGAAAGGTTGCAGGTTAGCCGACTTCTCGTAAATCAATTAAAATAATAGTAATAATAAAGCCCTAGGGGAAAATAATCGACTTTCTGTTCGGTTTTGATGCATAAAAAGTGGGCCTTTACGAGCACTTGCATTGAAAAATATATTATTATTCCCTTGCAGAATATATTATGTATTATTAATATTATAATTATTATTCCTCTGCAAGTGGTATTGAAAACTGATAAGGTAACGCGTCAATTAAAAAGATTTCATAAAATTATAAAAAAAGTGACTAGGAAATTTGGAAATTAAGTTTGATTGATTTCATACTGTTACTAAGTTAACCAAAAACAAGTAGCAACCCTACCGTATAGAGGTAGGTACATACGAATACAGATATAGGTATACATTAATAGGTACACCCCGCCCGGGCATCTCGACCCACACGACCCGAGCTAAAGGGACAAAGCGAAACGGGTTTGTCCCAAGGGAAATTCAATATTCGGGACTAAACCTTAACTCCCTACCCCCCCACCCCCTAGAATGCTTATATGGCCAGGACGTGTATCGATTTTCTCGGCAAATGGAAGATTGGTGTCGAACCGATCGCGTCGGACGAATGAATGATGTATTGGAGCGGCGACTGAATTTTTCACGTGTGAGGGGCGGACTCAGGGGGAAGGGGCCCCTGTTTATCGGTACTGATGGAAATCTCTTTCAAAAATTGACGTGAATTTTTTATTTGGGTAATGCGTCGGTGCTCTGGGGTCTGCGACGTCTTTGAGATCGTTGCCAATTATCTCTGAAACACTCTTTGAGGTGACTGATTGAATTCTGCGGCTTGCTTTTAGCTTTCAACGATTTTAGATCGGAGTTCGGATGTTTATATTATGAATATTCAGAATGATTTTGACCGTATTTTAAAGAGGATTTATGTCGTGTAACATTAGCTTTTTATAAGGAGATTGTTAGGTTTATTTGTTTGCCTGCCATTTTACGTGACCCACTAAGTTATTCAAAGGCGAATCCTTTACGAGAAATCTCGACTTTTATATACGCGTAACATGTCATAAACTTGTGCCATAAACGCGGTCGTAAACTGGGTCATAAGTCATATAACTGAATTATTATATTTATAAATATTTACTTAGGCTATGTAAAGGGTTTGTATGTAAGGAATCTACATAAAACTAACATTTCTCAGCTATAAACTTTCATTTCGTACATATATTATGTAAAAGAAAGAAAATTAAAGAATGGGACGCTTATCCTAGGACACCTACACTTAGATATACGGAACTGGAAAAGGTGTAAAATACAGGAAAAAAAAACATAAAATAATAACACAAAAATATTGGTATCAAGAAAATCAAACTGTACCTGCCTCAAACACATTCCAAATAAGACCCCAAAGCAAATCCCATCAAAACAGAACAAACAAAACAGCGCAGCACTAATTGAGTGAAAACTTTAAATTCAGCCCCAAAATCCTGAGGCTGTGTACATCTAATACACCCACACATACGCACCCCTCATACGGAGAGCACATTAGAAGTGTTAGTGGGCTTCGGCCTTTGAAAGACCCCAGATCGGGGGGCATTTCGGGGAGGAAGATCGAGGGCGGGCGGGGGTGGCACAGAACCAAGATGGCCGAACAGGCCGGCACACTCGCCATAAGGGTAAAATAGGAATTTATATATACGTGTATTAGTTGTATTTGTGTATTGGTCAGACAGCTAGGATTCGTATCGATTTTGCGTCTATTCTGTACAGGATTGCTTTTGAGGAATATTCGTGCGGTTGAAGGGTTAGTTTGTTTCGCTAAGATTTACAAGTTGTCTTGTATAGAGTTAAAAAAAACACCCTTACATAATTTGTGCGTAGTATCAAACTTATCTCGTAAACTGGAGTTATGTTGTCTTGAAAAGTTGTGTAAAAAGTTTCGAGACAACTCCGTAAAAGACTAAAAATACTTTACACTGGCCCTGAAAGTTTACTTGTTTTATAAGAATTTTCAGTCTGTTACGATTCCTTTTAAATTTATGAGAAAATTATGTTATTTGATTTATAAATAAATAAATCATTTATTTGGGACATACATCCATAAAGTGTTAGTAACCTATGTTTGTGTACAAAAACAAACTATTTACAAATAATATATTTACAATATTTTTATTTAGCTGTCCTGTTGGAGGGCAGCACATGCGTGGCGATGTAATGCCTAAATTTATAGAACTGATAAAATTTATATACTTACAAACTGCCAGAGATTTGCTAAAACAATAGAATGTGCTCGTCTATGTGTATTGTTTAAAATGATTAAATTTAAATAAAAAAAAATGAATTTTTAGATTACAAATTACAGTATACCATCAACTTGAACCAAAAATTCCAAAACACCACACAACAATCCTGAAATCCCCATCCTGACTAAAATAAACATCCAAAATTTGGTAAAGGGCTCGGCCCAAGGCATCCGGAGAAGGGTTCCACTAGGTGTCATAAATTACAGGGCCTGTTTATCAGGGAGGGACTAAGGAGGGGGCGAGGGTGGCCCCCCGCGGTTTTGGAGTTTATCGTCCCTTAGCCCTGTATGAGAACCCCGTGAGGGCGAGTGAATAACACGACTGTTACTCAGCGAAAAATACTCAAAAAAAAAAAATGGAGATTTGCAATTTCGTAAATGTTGTTGATAAGTTGTAGGTTTGAAATAAGAATGTCTTGGAATATAAGTATACAAGTTTTTTTGTAGTTTCAGCATAGCGCAGCTTGAGATTATTTATCTAGTTTCAAGTAGTTTCAACCTCGCTTTTATCCTTGATTGAATATATTTGCCGAGGATTGTCTGAAAGAAAATTTTCTATAGAATAAGACCACAGGTTGATAATAATAAATATAAAGGCAGATATGCCTTTATAAATTTGTTATTTTTCTCATCTTACTTGACAACATTGCAACGTACAGTTTCAGTTTTTAATTGTTAATCTACTCACATACAAAACATACTATAATAGATAACATAAAACATTAAAAAAAAAGTTTCTTCAGAAAAAATGTACAAGTATTAAAGTGTTGTAGTCGCGCTACAGCTGTACCTTCCATACGTAGCGCGGTCAAGCGGATTGTGCGGACGGCGCTGGAGGAGGGTGCGCCACAGAGTTACTAAACATGTAGAGATATCTAAAAATATTTTGTTCAGGTAAAAGAAAAAAAAAATGAAAGCTTTTTTCTTGTTTTTTAATTTAAGTTTAGTTTGTTAGTCTATTTTTATTATTTCAAATAAAAGATTTTTATGTGATTGGTTAATACGCTATGATTGAATTAATTTTGCAAGTTTATCATATCATATCATAATATCATAAGATAAATACTTTTTTATTCTGCACCAAAAACCACAAATAATGTACATTATAAAATAGGTTATAATTTGCTGCAATGAAATTAATTTTACAAGTAAGTAAGAATTTTGCAGATCAAAAGTCCTCAAACATTACCATTTTACTTTTAAAATACGGCGCGTTGCATAAATAAGACTGCCAGAATAAAATTATACATTATTGTTGATTGATAAAAAGACAATTTATTTATTTATTTATTTATTTAGGGTACCTAAAATAACAGAAATAACTAGAAGGTATTTTTTTTTTTTTACAAATACTTAAATCAATTTTTTTCCTTTCCTTTCCTTTCCTTCCTTCCCTTCAACATTTTCCACAGAGAGATAACAAGAAAAAATAAAATTTCGTGACGCTACAGAAAAAAACCTAAATCTAAACCTAACTTAACTAAATGTACAACTGTGATTACAATTAATGAAACACAAGATGTTAAGAAATAATTATATATTACATACATTATTTTCAAGATAACTAATTAAACTAATTATTTAAATAAAAACATACAGGTTATATTATTTCCTAAATAAGATAGATCCTCCAGCACTAAATACTTAATTTGAATCCGTACAGTGAAACCTCCATTAATATACTACCTACGTTTCGTCTTACCTTAGGTAAACCACAACTACTTGCCATGAAATATTGGCAAGCTCTAAGCTTCCATTAAACCAACCTGTTTGATTAATGAAACCCGGCTCGAATGGCACACAAAATCAATTTGAGATGTTACAGCACATTATATACTCTGTGGCAGTTGACAATGTAGGTGGGGGCGTGCGGTCTTTGAGGGGGCTGCGCGGAGAGGGGTAGTGACACAGGCTACCGGTCACCGTCCGTATTGATTTGTTGTATCGCTCGTCCTGCAACAACCGTCTCTTTCGCTCTCATCCCGACCACTTACTTTGCATCTCACCTCCACCCGTGTCCGCGCACATGAGCACATATGTGACAGCTATATGTGTAGGATGACTATGTGTTTTGTGGGCGTACGTGTGTGCGTGAGGGACGAAATACATTTTCGTGACGTGTGCTTACGTTTCGGGCGCTTATTGTTTGGGTGTGTGTGTGTCGTCTATGTACGTATGTTGGTAATTTACCAGAGGTCACATGTACATGTGTTTCAGTTTAATGTAATTGTTTTTGAGATCACTATACCCAAGTTAGGTACACTCCTAGATTTAGTCATGTTGTTAAGATATTACGTGTAATATATTTCACGCTTTTAAAGGTATACTGCCAGAGCTTGTGTACATGAGGAATCTGTGGGTTAAGTATACCAAGAGATAGCTGGACACCCTGTGCGTCCAATATAATAATGTATTTAGGATGTTGATGGGATTGCCCCGCTTATGTAGTGCGTCAGGGATGTTTGTTGAATATCAAACTGATGGCTTTGCAGTTATAATTCGCCAAAAAACGATATCTCTGATCCGGAGGACGCGGGACAGCCTCAATAGCATAGGAAACTGTAGCCCACAGAAATCAATCAAAAACAAATTTAAAAACACAAATATTTTTGAAAAAAATCCTTGGGCCAGGATTTGAACCTGCGACCCTGCTTACATGACAAGCGCTACCGAGGTTCGTATCTGGAACGACGAATTTTTCCACCATATCTGTATAGGTCTTACTTACATACATGAAATAAAACCATATACCTATCTTGTTTATTATATCTAACAAAGTTCCCAAAGACAGACCCGTGCACATTTTTTTCCACTTCTCCCCACATATTTTTTTAAATAGGTACTAAGTTCAAGTATTCAAATGGCAAGTAGATAGGTACTAAGTTCAATTATTCAAATGGCAAGTAGATAGGTACTAAGTTCAATTATTCAAATGGCAAGTAGATAGGTACTAAGTTCAGGTATTCAAATGGCAAGTAGATAGGTACTAAGTTCAATTATTCAAATGGCAAGTAGATAGGTACTAAGTTCAGGTATTCAAATGGCAAGTAGACAGGTACTAAGTTCAATTATTCAAATGGCAAGTAGATAGGTACTAAGTTCAGGTATACAAATGGCAAGTAGATAGGTACTAAGTTCAATTATTCAAATGGCAAGTAGATAGGTACCTACTAAGTTCAGGTATTCAAATGACAAGTAGATAGGTACTAAGATTTTCTATGTGCACAAATTTTTTAAAAGTTTAAATATATCATTACAGGCGGCTTTAACACTCACGTGTAATTAATTGTTGTTGACTATATGCTAACCGTGAGTGTTAAAGCCGCAATAGTAATTTAGTATGTCAGCTCCCGCGACTTTTAATAATATTACGAGTAGAATATTCATTTTTAAATTTGTTTTTACGTCTTTCACCCAACAAAATACCATATTTTATTTTTAGAATTTGTAACACATTTATATGTAACATATAGTTTTTTTTCATTATATATATATAATGGTTTTTGTTTCATTTATTGCACGTCATTTTAGACATGATTGTAGTGTATATTATTTTTTAATACAGTTGCTCAAAAAGTGGCGTATTGCAGGGACGTATAGCGTTCGGGATGTAGACTATTACATACTCAAGCTTTTTCTTTACCTTTTCCGAACTCGTGCGTTCTCTTTCCCAACTGTCAAAATAATGTCTCAATAGACAATTCATAGAAGTTTTTATAATTCATGCAAATATTTCTAAAAAGAAGGTACTAATTTGTTTCAATATCAGATTTAATGATTTGATTCAATGAGTTAGGTTAGGTTTCATTTAATTTCATCTCATTAAATTTCATTTTCATTTCATATCAATAAAAAAATTCTACTGAAGAATTGGCTGTATGGGCAAAGTTCCCTTTGCCTACTCAGAATGGGTGAAGAAAACAAAAAAAATCTCTGCTTATATTCTTTTACGGTTGGCGCCATTTTCCAAAAAAATTCTTTGTGGGTTTAGTTGTTTGTTGCACAAAATGAGAAATTTCGACGATATTTTATTTGAATTAACACCACCGGAACTCAGTATAATTGTACAAAATGCTTCGGAGAACATTTTACCGGAAAAGTCAAAAAGTCGCTACATATCTATATATCACATACGAAGCATTTATTGCGTGGAGTATTAGTTAGTTGAGTTTATTGTGTTTTTATTATTTTATTAAATTGCTTCATGTTTTCGCAACTGTATTAAAAATAGTTGTTCAGTACACGTGCGGAACCGTCATTGCAACTTGTTCCGACTGTCAACCCTCACCTTCGGCTGTGCCTCGGCTCGGGTAGACATTTGTCGGAACTCTTTGCAATGACAGGCTTTCCGCACTCGTAATGAAAAATACTATATTTGTTAGTTAGGATGTGTAAAATGCCCTAGAAAATGCTTTACAGCGAAACCGGTCGGGCATAATAAAGTTGTACGTTATATGTGGATAAGTACAAGTGTTTTTTAAAACAATGTTTTATAAATTCCACCAAGTGCCAACAATCACTAGCATCTACCATATATATATTTTGCTATCGTATTCTATTGTTTTTTTAGGATCAAAATTTACATAAAAGTATATTTTATGTTACCTCTACAGGTTGTTAGCAAGATGTTGCGGAAGCGAAAAACTGGCAACAGTACTCGTCTAAAGGAACAAATTTTCGTAAAAAAAAAAAATCGAGATATCATAAAAAAAGCTGTTGTGACATTTTGGTCGAGCATATGTAACTTTTCTATAGAACAGCAGATTTTTTGCGCGATTTGAGGTTTTGTTCCGTACTAAAAGTTGTTCGTATGGACGACTACCATCGCAGTTTCCGGCTTACGCAACACCATCTTAACACCCATATTCAAAAATTAACTAGTTGAATTTGAATAAGCTGCTGCTTCTATTCAAAAACAAAACATAATTAATTCAGCACCACTTAAGGAATTAGCATACCACACGATACCTCTATATGGCGAGGAAATGTCAAGCATCAGGCGTATCGCATCAGTATTGCAATCCCGATGTGTGCTCTAATTACTATAGTACGCCTCCGGAATACGGGATAGAGAGTAAATATTCTAGCTGAATACTAAACACGTGTGGGGTGCACGGTGGGGGTACAGGGCGTAGTTAATTAGCCTTAATACGTCCCTCGCTAATTGGTGGGGTTCTATACGAAAGTGTTTTTAGTTGGATTTGAGGTTTGAGAAACTATTAAAAAGTACTAGATGTTAGACAAGGTGACACATTCATATTGGAGACACAGTCAGTGACAAGAAACGTTAACCAGTTTTATTTTTCGGTTATTTGAAATGTAATGTTATTTTTCTCTGTAGTTACAGATTCATTTAGAATGGGGAACCAAATTTTCACCAAACAAATTTAGCAAAATTAGTCGAGTCTCTGTAAGATTTTCATTTTTTATTTTATTTTATTTATTACACTTAATTTTACACAAAATTAAATATGTCTTTCATGATTTATGATACATATGATTATGATAATTGCATAAATCATTACAGGATAATTATACGCTTGACTCTTCGAGGGGTAGGCAGGGTTAAGACTACAGCCTTCGATCTTCTTTTAGGATTTTACAACTTCCATATAAAGAACTACGGAATAAGATGATAACGTTTCGCTGACTAAAGGGAAGCAAAGATTCACATTGGAAGCAGTTAAATAACTTTTCCGACATTGTCACGTCCCAAAAGTACTTTCAACCGATACTGGCTTGAGTGACGTGCGCATTTTCCCCGAAATCCAAATAGAAAATTCCCCTCCGCTACTATAGTGTAACACGGGGTAATACGCAACCACCAATTTTAGACGCAAAGCGCAACTCGTATTGTGTAACGAATAGGGTGTGTTTTTGAAGGGCTCAGCGGTGGATGACGCGGTCGTGTGTAACAGAAAGTAACAGGCAAGTGAGAGGGAAAGTTTCCCCGTTTTTCATATCAGGGCGCGAGGGCGAGTCCTGCCGTAGTTCAAATTTCCGAGGAATAATAGCTTTTTAAATAAAGTGAAATAAGTTTTGGGTTTTTGTTATATAAAAACAACCCCGTACTCTTAATGTTTGTAGTGACCGTATAAAACTTAAAATCTTATCTGGATGTATAAACTTGAAAATATTCTTTATTTGACAACAATAAACATATTTTTCTATTTATTTCGGGTCTTACTATTAGTCTCCATTTTTCAGTTTAAAAGAAAATGCCATAGACACACACATAAACAGACAATCCCTGGAACTTCCTTCGCTATCAGGATTTCTCGTTTTCTGAGGAAAGACAAACTGGTTTGTACGGGCCCATGAGGAATGATCAGAATTGTAATAAAATACTGTAATTAATGTTTGTTAAATAATCAAGATGACGATTTGACCTTTGCTGAATCTAGTGTTTATTTTTTATGCATTTGTGGTGAGGAATTGATTTTCACTTTTTATAAAAATATATTTTCTTACTTTTGCAGATTTTTCAAAGTTACCTAAAAAAAAAAAACGTCCTTCACAAAAATATATATATTATCCTAGTTTCTATTCCAAAATAATCCGATATTAAGCGTCTACAAACAAATGCAACTAAAAAGGTGAGCCAACAATACCTTTTAATGAACTAACAAACACGAGCAACTTCTCAACTTTGCATTCAATAAACAGGTTCCAGAACGAGGCGACAACTGCCTTTAAAGTAACTTCCTTCAAACTTCTTTCTTTATTACCCCAAAAACTCTACGTCGTGAACCCATAACCCTGGGTTAACCTTTTAACAGAAAGCGCGTGCTACGAAATTTACAAATTAATCGTAAAATTTCCAATAGCCGGTCAAAAAAGAACCGGTTTGCGGGGCAACTGCAAAAATATATGAGGTAACTAAAAATGCGTGAGGGGGAACTCGGACCCTCTATGTTTAATCAAAGAACTGACCAACGGACGACCCTAGCGCGCGTCGGTCACCGAATAATGAAATTCAAAAAAGGAAGGAACAGGCCCGCCAATAAACAAACCGTATATCATTCTAAATTCAAATAGTTTTTGGGGACCGGGTGACCCGTGAGCCCACGCGACCGTTTATGGTAAAATATTTCCAGTGGGCACGTTTGACCGCGGTCTATGATTTATGATTTTGGTAGAGATTAGCGTTTTATTGTTAGGTTTTTAGCAAATATGTCCGTTATTTTTCAGCTTCAAGTTGAGGTTAACATTATTGTGTTTGCTAGGTCAGTGAGATCTCATTCAACCAATCAAGTTATACGAAAAATAATTATTAGAACCTGTACGTCACATTCGGTACGTTTTTTTTAACTAAGGATAAGTTTATTTCTGATTATAGATTATTATGTTTTTAATCGTTAGTTATGTTCATGATCAGTTAATACTTATTTGATAGGAATAATAAAAAAAAATTAATTGCCTCGTAAGCGAATGCGTTGTCATCACTGGCAAATTACTATTTGTTGACAGATCCAAATATCTTTAGTGCTGGAACACATGCAGAAGCGTACAGAGGCGGCGTGAGAAGTATCCACTTGAATAATTTACGGTTGTATCTCGGACACAACCCACTGCGTTTTTTGTAACAACGTAAAAATGCTCACAAATTTATTGTATTACAGTTATTTTTTTATTATTAAACCGACTTCTAATTGGTCATGGGGTTTTATTTCTTTTGACGCGTTGATTTGTGGTCCTAGCGCCAGCCAGGGCTTTTTAACCGGGAGAGACATATTGAATAACTTTTCGCGAGCTCAATTCTACTTTTATTTCAAATACTATAAAGAAAAATAAATTTAATGTTTCTTTTTGTTTGTTGCAAGTTTAGACTAATGTGTAAAATTTGATAATTATAGACTGTCATATAACCGCACAGGTTTGTGTGAAAAATATCAAGGACTGTCTTTTTAAACATAACATTTTACACAAATTTATACAACGTTTAAGTATCTTTAATATATTACTAGATTAAATTTATTATTTTAATGTTTGTTGTACAAGATGTGCATCAATGTAATTGCTTAAACTATTTTCATTGCTTCATGCTTCGCTTACTCAACGGTTTGACTAGGGATCAATCCATGCATGTGTGGCGCATTACTTAGAACAGTAATAATCTGTTAATATATTTCATTTTTATATTTAAGTGTATTTAATTTTTTATACTGTTAGGTGTGACTCCTTGATGGAACTTCATTCTAACACTAATCAAAGTCTTTGATTAGTGTATTTAATTTTGTTTTGATTGTTAATTTTTAGCAAATACCTATTTTTATTAGTAAATGTTTATTTTTATTGTAACTATTTACCGTGTTATACGCATTGGACATATTAGGACTGTAATGTATATCATGTGTGTGAAGAAATAAATAAAATGCCTAGAACCAAAGATATGCTTAAAGTTATTAAGTACAAATGCACATAGGTATTCTTTTTGCTTCAGCTACAGAAAGACAAATCAATCACAGGGTTTTTATGTTTACGGAACCATTAATGTTCACTTCATGACGGACCCCTAAACTTGTTATCCCATAGAACAAACCTCAAACAATTAATACAATTATGAGTGAGGAGGCGCCAGTGACTCCATTAAAATGCGGCTAAACAGTCTCAAATGTAATAAAATTTCCCGCGTTTTTCTCCCCTTGACTAATTATAAAATTTACATCATTTCGTTATGATTGTTTGAATTGCTACTCAGAATATCTTTGAGCAGCTGTTTGTGTCTTTTTACATGGTTATATAGGAATATTTAAAGGGATTTTTGCTACATTTCTGTAGAAAATAGAGGGAACTTTATGAGTTCCTTGCGCTTCTTTTTAGCAAGACGAATCAAATGGGTAAAATTAGGCATATCATTATTTATATTTACCAATATTTGTAATATTATTTACCATTATATTTTTATATTTAATAAATTTTTCTAAATCAAAGCAAACCTTACTTTTTTGTGTATAAAGTCTAGGTAGAGATTATTTAATTGCAGTGTTTTTTTTTACATTATATTGATCGTGTTTTACGTGTATAATAAAGCCGATTCTGAAGCCTTTAATTTTAGTTTTAGTACTGTCAAAAGTAAATTTTCTTCATTGCAAAATAATTCATAAGTGTTAAGAACAGAAAAGCTATATTACTTTGGAAAATTCCAAGTTGTAACAGCACTAAAACTAAAATTAAAACCTTGAGAATCGGTTTTATTATAAACCTATGTAACAAAAATAAATAATTTGATTTGATTGTCTATGTTTGGTAATTGAACCATTTCATTTATTGGTTTCTAATAACAATTGAAGAACAAAACCGGTTGAACGCGATTGTACATTGTGAAATTAAACTGGATAACATGAGAAAGCAACGGTTAACAACCCAAGCAAGTAAAAATCTATATACCTACTCTGCAATACGACATAATAGAAATTGTGGTCTATGTAAACAAACCGTTTTCACAATTTTTCTCAAGGTTCTGTCACGGAGTCTCACTAAACATTATTCCAAATCATGAAGCATCGAGTCTTACCAGTCATTCACTGTATTTCATCATGAAATATTCAATAATCACCAGTTAATTACGGAAAATCATAGAATCAATAGTCAATTCTGTACTGCGTCGAGATTGCTGTCATATTTTTTTCTTATCGAATCTGTATTGTCTTTGAAAATTGGTGATGTACGAATCTATTTGAATATAAACCTATTTTATTCGTGATGTTATTTTATTCCGTCATTTTTTTTTAACAGCGTTACTTCATAATTTTTGACATAAACGTGTGTGTGATTCTATCGAGAGCTGTGTGATCTTCCAGCGATGCTCTAAAATGTGTAGCTCATGTCCTAAAAGTAGAAGAAAAAATTAAAGAACTGGATGAGATAATAGATACGGCCAACAACGCTGTGACGGAACCATTTGTAATTAACGTGGGCGATTTGACTAGCGATTCATCAGAATATTTTAGCGATGAATCAAATAAAGAAAATTAATTAATCACCTAACATATTTGAATCACATACTTACCCATCTCTAGATAGTTCACCTATTCATAGACAAAGACAACATGGCGCTTTGTTTACATAGTCCACAATTTCTATTGACGGCTACTGTAGACTGTTTCACCACTTGGCTATTAAAGTGCCTGATATTTTATTTGTCACATTCATTTTAAACTTACTTTCTGGATAACGCTTATCAGCAAGGAGTGAAACATGCCCTTAATATTTTTTTAGTTTGTTTTGATATTTACTGACAAACAATAACGAGGAAAATACACGTAGATTTCTATAAAAAGAAAAAACTTTTTTTCAATTCGAACAAAACAAAAACAGGCCGCCCAAAACTAAACAAATGACAAACGGGCAGGCCCTAAACAATTTATGACAGAAGGGACGACATTAGAAATTCAAACATGGAACATAAATTTCGAATATTACCTATATTGAAACGGCGAGGATTCTAAAATTAAATTTTGCATGCCGAATGCTCCGTCGTTCGTTGGGGGTACTTTATTTTGAAGGCGTATATAATTTTATAGCGAAGGCCAATGGTTTGCAAAATGTCGGGCATTTTTATTTATGAAAGATTTTTTGTTCCCGCTTTCTGTTATTTATTCGAAGACGAATTGGGTTTGTTAGACGTACGTAATTTGACTGGTTTCGCCAGTTCTTGTTTTGATGTTATATTATTTTGTAATCGGAAGCTACGTTACTTTTTGTTCGAGAATAAAATAATAATGAGTACTTGAAAGATTCATGAATCGCTCGAACCTTCTTCATATCAATAATACACACATCATTATTAAAAACAAAAGAACATTTGAAATTCGAACCTCAAACAAAAGCCGTTCACCAACGCACAGCGTCACGCTTCAAAAATAATAACATATTATGTCCTCTCAAAGCACTCAGGAGGAATTCTTCAAACGAGTCCCCCCGTGCCTCCTTACTCCTTATACAGGGGGTCCTTTCAGCCATCCTCAGCTCACATGGTCATAACGACTTGCGATAAGGGACTGCGCCCTCGGTAAATCACCCTGTATCTACCATCAGGGGGGTACCCCCTCTGACACCGTTATGTAAAGCGACGGTATTATGTATGAAATGTTTTGGACATTGGTGGAAAGGTTTTCTGAGATTTTGTATAGAGAAAGTTTCTAGATAAATAAAGTGCTTACACCTTTTTTTTTTGGGTTTTACGTTTATTTGGAAATGCTACCATGTTTGTTTATTTACTCCTAGTATGTAAGAAACTTCATGAAGTATACTAATATTAATTATATTTATATATTAAACCATATGTTTTTATAGTTTTTGTTTTAATGAAGCAGATGTACGTGAACCGAAAGTAAAGATTTTTCGTTGACAATTTTGACTATAGGGTTCGCTTCAAAATTGTATTTTTTGCTAAAATATTGCTGTAACTTAAACAAAAACAGATATTCTTTTTTTTGTATATAAAAATATTAAAAGAATCTAAATTTTATATCCAATAAAGGAAAAGAGATCTACCCCGACAAGCCCCATACAAAAACAAAATATCCATCTTAAAATCCGTTTCCCTTGAGGTTACGGGGCGAGAGAGGATTTTTAGGGATCCGCATGATAGAAATGAACTTTTTGATGTATATTATGTCATTCAAATTACCTTTTATAGGTGTCAACTGTCAACTTCCCAGGTATATTATAGATATGTTAATCTAAAAAAAAAATACTTCGGTATAAATAATATTAATCCTGACATAAAATATAACACACTTATTAATTACTTTTTTGCCGCGGATTGATTCTCGTATTGATAGATTTAGTTTTTTGGTAAGTTATTGGTTTTCCCGCCAAAAATATGAAGATTTAGCTTAATAATCTAAATTATAAGCCTCTAATCTAAGCAATGTAGTTATAGTACTATATAATATAATTGCTTTTAAGTGATGAAATAGTAGAACAATAACATTCTAATTAATATTTTTCTACTTTTCAAAAGATATTTTTATTGCGGACAAAAGAATTGGCCTTCTACACATTACAAACATTCCTAGATATGAATTTTTAACTTTTTGTTTATACAAATTAGGCTAAACTTAGAATTTAGAATTTGAATTTCACTTTTTATTGTAATATCCGTAAATTATTCCTATGAATAGACATTTTTTAAAATTGTTATAATTGACATAAGCATTATTTGATTTTATACATTATTATTTTTTTATTTTATTTATTTAAGTTTATTAATATTTTCTTGCTTTTTAATTCTAGTATCACTAATATAATCCCACTCGTAAAAGTAAGCTAGTGACAGTCATATAGAAGATCACAAATACATTTAAGTATTTTTTTATATATCTTTGATGCCGATATTTTGGTTCAATGTATATATATATATATATAACACTAAGAAAGTACCATAGAAATCTGAAATTTAACTGTGTCTAAAGCAATTCCTACCGAACCCTTCAGCAGACCCATTTCCCCACCTCACCTCAGATTTCTATAACAGGATGGCATTATAATCCATCAGAGGTCTGAGGGGTGCGTGGGTGGATGATCGATCCGCGGGAGGAGGACGTGAAACTATGGCTATTGGGGGCCAAGCTTGAACCTTATCTTGGACCCACTTGTTTGGGTTATGCGATTGGCGATTGGGTTAAGGAAAGCTGTGGATGCGATTTTACTGTCTCATGAAAAGCTTATACAAAACAGCGCTTTGAGATGGGGCAGTATAGGGAAAACCTAAACTATAAGAGATTGAGAAATTTTCTCGAAGAATAGATTTTGAAGTAAAGAATATCCAAAGATTTTTGAACAAATTACTAAAATTAGCTTTGATTAAAACGATTGTCATACTTGTATTAAAGAGTCATCAATCAACTGGACAATTTCGTTGGCAACAAAGCGTTTGCTTGAAAAGTTTAAAAAAAATGTTATATAATTACATATATTGATCCGCAGTGGTAAGATAATCAAATGGGAATTAAACGGTATTTTTCAATGGATATGGCAGTGTTTGCGATATAACAGATTGTATCTTGTATCTTATAGAAAATCGTTAATTTACTTCCAATCGTAGTCAAAAAAAAATGGCTACCTAGTTAATATCCTATTTTCCATTTTATTTAAGTACTTGTATGCGTTTTTAGGTACAATGAAAATTTTTGTAGCATGTTTCTTATAGACTATGTGAATAAATTTCCACGGTTTGGATAAAATGATTTCTGAAGACAACTCCAATGTTCCTCTGTCCGCCTACCCTACCAAATAGGGGAGGATTGATGTTAACAGGAAGTATTCTGGTGAAATGGCGTCCTAAGCCACCAGATAGAGAGTATGTACGATACGTTATGTGCCTACCTGTGTTGTACATAAGGTTGAGGTTATGTGGTATTGCCACCTCCAAGGTTTTCGTTGTTCTTTGTTTGAATTGTCCGTTTTGATTTAGAAAGGTTTGCATATACGTAACTCACTATAAGTTTTGAATTTTCTTAACAATTAATACCTATGTTGGCGTATACGGGTATTATATGTGTATACATATTGGCCTTTGTCAGTTGAAAACAAACAAAGCATATAAAGTGAATGTTAAGTATGCGTCGTACATAAAGTAAGTGCTTATGGTTTTCATCAACGTAGCACATGTATCTTCATCGTCTTGCTGCTCCTTATTTGGATATTTTCAGAAAACGAATTAAAGAATGTTTTTCTTCCCATTAATTAAGATACATATTATGTAGGTATATTTATCTCTCCGAAATTAGTATATGAATATATATTAGTATATATATATATATATATATATATATATATTAGTATATATATATATGTATATATATAATATTGTAAACTATGTATTAGTATGTATATTGACATGTAGATAATAAGGTAACATAAGAAATTCGGTTATTTAATACGTATATTTAATACATAACATGTGGATATTTTAATAAACAGACAACCTCCTAAACCCATGTTTCAAACCCATACAATCTCGAATGCATGCCACACATGCACCCACCTTCTATCTCTCTCCTATGCACACATACACATACACACATATATATATATATATATATATATATATACATACTTAACATCTTAAATTATACCTTTATTTACATAGCTTTTTCTCTCTCTTTTACCTATAACTAGTTAATGTTGTTAAGCCTATTAACTAAGTACTTATGTTTTTTTTTACCCCATTCGGTCCTCCAAGGAAACGGGGCTGTTATTCCTTTCTACAGGCGTAAAATACTATCTAGGATAACAGCGTACATTTGTTATTAGTACTTTACGTGTATCTTAGATTTTAAGCTTAAATTCTTGTAACTTGTACTGTACTCCCTTCTTGCAAAATAAATTAATATTCTATTCTATTCTATTCTATATATATTTTTTTTACACCACGTACGCCTTATCCTCTAGTTTACATTATCTTCCACCCGAAGGTTGTCTGGAAGAAATCGCTCAAGTGATAAGACCGCCTATTGTACCCTCTCTGTTAAAAATATTTTATTAATTCTTGTTTTGGTGCACAATAATAGTAGTTTATGCTACAAGGGCGCAAAGGAATAAATTACGAGGACGATTTAAAACACGAGCGTAGCGTAAATTTGTTATTTTATGCATTACGTTGTAAATGTATTGGCGCACTTACTTAAAAGCGTGTTTTAAGTTTGTGTGTCCATACATTTTAAACCTCATGCATAAAATTACAAAATTTTGCCGGAAAAGTCTAACTGACACTAAACTATGTTCGCGAAATGCCATAAATCACATTTATTTAATATCTGTAATTCAAAAATAAGAAGAACCATCTTAAGTTGTGCGTTTCGTAGAGGATACGACTCGTTCCCCCTTAAGGGTTCCCCCTTTCCGGCAAAATTTTGTTATTTTATGCATGAGGTTTAAAATGTATGGGCACACAAACTTAAAACACGCTTTTAATTATGTGCTCCCATACATTTACAACTTAAAGCATAAAATAACAAAATTTTGCCGGAAATGCCTAACTGACACTAAACTATGTTCGCAAAATGCCATAAATCACATTTATTTAATATCTGTTATTAAAAAATAAGAAGAACCATCTTAAGTTGTGCGTTTCGTAGAGGATACGACTCGTTCCCCCTTAATGAAATAGTTTCCAAACTGAAAGTGGGGCAGAGATTGAATAAACGTGGACGAAGCCGCGGGCGAAAGGCTAGTTGTTAATATAATGGCTACTCACGATATATAAGTCAGATTTCGGCAGAATAATGTAATTGTAATCGTACAGTTTCTTCGGAGCAAAACGGGAAACCGTCGTGAAATTCTGATTGATTTCTGATCAATTCACTAAGTTAGGTTAGTTTATAAATTACCGTGAAAAAACCTGCCGTGAAATTATAAACTACCTATTGAATTGATCAACTTACGATTCTTGTTATTTTCCGGTGACAGATATACAAGGTAAAGATAGAAGATGAATCTAAATTATTAATATAGATATACAAGGTAAAGATAGAAGATGAATCTAAATTATATAATAGACATACAAGGTAAAGATAGAAGATGAATCTAAATTATTAATATAGATATACAAGGTAAAGATAGAAGATGAATCTAAATTATTAATATAGATATACAAGGTAAAGATAGAAGATGAATCTAAATTATATAATAGACATACAAGGTAAAGATAGAAGATGAATCTAAATTATTAATATAGATATACAAGGTAAAGATAGAAGATGAATCTAAATTATTAATATAGATATACAAGATAAAGATAGAAAATGAATCTAAATTATTAATATAGATATACAAGGTAAAGATAGAAGATGAATCTAAATTATTAATATAGATATACAAGGTAAAGATAGAAGATGAATCAAAATTATTAATATAGATATACAAGATAAAGATAGAAGATGAATCTAAATTATATAATAGACATACAAGGTAAAGATAGAAGATGAATCTAAATTATTAATATAGAGATACAAGGTAAAGATAGAAGATGAATCTAAATTATTAATATAGATATACAAGATAAAGATAGAAGATGAATCTAAATTATTAATATATATATACAAGATAAAGATAAAAGATGAATCTAAATTATTAATATATATATACAAGGTAACAATAGAAGATGAATCTAAATCACGAATTTTTTAGTAATAAAAAAAGATAAGGAACTTTAACGCCGTTTATCTCAAAAACTTTACTTTTTAAAGCTGTCAATAAAGCCGATTCTGAAGGCTTTAACTTTAGTTTTAGTGCTGTCAAGACTTAAACTTTTCCAAAGTAATTTAGCTTCTGTTCTTCACACTTATGAACTATTTTGCAAACATGAAAATTTAGTTTTGACAGCACTAAAACTAAAGTTAAAGCCTTCAGAATCGGCTACAATGTCAATCAACCACTAATATGAATTACGTGTAAATTACTAATAAATAAATTTAGTTAAATAGTTAAATAGTGAGTTAGGATTTTTTTGATCAATAGAGAATTATATGTGAATTATATCAATGTACGAGTAACTAAACAAAGGTTTTGTTCTCTTCACTTTCAGCGTCAAATTCGGAGCTCAATATATCTGAAATCACGGACAGAACTAATAACCAAAAAAATTAACCAATCGAAGGATTCATAGAAAAATATGGTTAGTTAAAAAGATTTTTTAATTTAGTTAACTAAACTGAGATATTTAAATCAAAACAATGTGAAATTATTAAGAAAATATAGTCGATAAAATGATTCTTTTCACCAATATTTTAATGTAATACTGGCTTTCTATAATAGAAGTATATCGTCTTTGAAGCTCAAATTTTAAAATACCACTAAGTTAACTCTGAAAATATTTTAAAACAATTTTTCTGGTTGCGAGACAATTCAAGCGGCTCACGTGCGAAGCGTCGGACAGCGCATGGAAGTTGGAATAGAAGAGGCGCTCTACGAACGTTTGCTACGTCGTAGTTCGTAGCACTTGGCGCGTAGCAGGCAGCGTAGATTGGTACGTACGATTTATTTATGTCTTAGACCGATCGTAAAACTGGGCAGATTGTAAAGTATGAAATCGAAAATCTTTCATCAAAAGTCAAAACTAGATACGACGATGAGCGGAGCGAGGAGGAACGTGTTAGGTTTACATGTAAATGAATTTGGGGAGCCGAGCGAAGCGGCGCGGAGCGAGGTGATCCCCTTAGTTTTAACAGAAGTATGATATGCCTAGGCAGATCATGATATGCCAAATTCTTTGAAATCAAATTCAAATCGTATATTTTGCAAAGTAGGTATATATAATACACTTTTTACACGTCAAATTTAATCTAATAAAAATATATGTAATAAAATAATAAATGTACATGAACTAAATTAAAGGTTTATTTAATTCGTGTAGCAATATATATATATATAAGATTAAAATGATAGGTAATAATTTATATTATAAAAGGTGAAATCCAATCAACCGCCCGAACCCATACCGGAGACCCGGCTAGGGACCAGTAACAAGGTTCAGTTATCACCAACAGAGCCCCCAGCACCGACCAAATCCCATCCTATATACATAATACTAGGTAACATATATAAACACATACCATATGATGTGATATGCCGACGACATTTATACAACTTTAATTTTCACATCGCATCGCCAGAAATCCTAAACAGGTTTTATCATAATAGATTTATTTAAATATGTACCTAAAATTAAGTTCCTGTAAGTCTAATTGTTCATAAGTTTAAAACCATGTTATTAGTGTTACCACCAGGGCAGGATGTTTTTTACATTTATTTTATTTAGAGTGATCATATCATTTTCCAGATCTTCCAGATTTCCGTTGCCATCTTGCGTGATTGACTTATTTCTATCAAAGAATTTCCAATTACAGTGCATTTAGTAAAATTGTAAGGGCTATTCCCCGAACCATTTCCCTCCCTTCTCATACATAAACTGATATATTCGATTGTGTTTTATGAGTGTACAGTGGATTTTCTCAGTGCCTGGGGTGATTCCGAGTTCAAAAGGAAAATGATATGAGATCGCCTTCGGGGACGTTGGGACGTTGTGTAGGGGTAGGTTTTGAAGATGGCGTCGTGTGAGCCTTGGGGTGGAAATAGGCTTAGTTTGTCGGTAGGAGCGTCGCCATAGTTACTTTATTAGGATACGGGAGGGGGGGAATCACTAAAATGATCACATTAATTTATACTTAATTAATACAAGGTCACATTAATTTATACAGCCAAATTTATACTCAAGACTCGGTAAGTACACATTTTCAAGTTTCGATAACCCTTTTTTGTGAAATTCTTTAATTATTTTTGCGTGTTCGCTACAAAGACAAGTCCAGCCCCGAGTATGGGAGGTCAACATTGTTTTTTGAAAAACTGGCAAAACATGTTCTCGATCTGTGGTACTGACTGATTACTTACCAAGCATTCAGTATGAATCTGGCTGTATAAATTAGTGTCACCTTTTATATCGTTTAAAAGACAGACATTTCCTAAATGAAGTATCTGTAGCTATAATTATAATTAACAAGTTTCGCCCGCGCTGCATTTTCCCGGGATAAAAAGTAGCCTATGTCACTCTCCGGTCTATGAACTATCTCTATGCAAAAAATCACGTTGATTCGTTGCTGAGTGAAAGAAGGACAAACAAACAAACACACTTTTACATTTATAATAGGGGTACGGATACAAATATTAGGTCTTTACATATGAAAATGCCGTTTTGTATAGAGAATTTGAAGGAAATTGAATTTTCAGTACTAACATTTTTGCATTTTTTTTAGGAATGATAAATCCAAATTGTGTAATTTCTTATGTGTATGAATAAGACAACATTAACCTAATTTAAAAACTGTCAGCTGTACAAAATTATTACGAATCTTATCATGGAAATGGATGCCATTTACGACGAACAGTTTTTGAACATTTAATTTTTATAATCAAACTGAAAATAAAAACAAAGTTTAATTGAAATCAACTTTTAAACAAAAAACAAATAATTAAATTAAGTATTGAATCACAGGAATTATGAACTCATGAATCTGTAAGAAAATTTTGGCAATTTCATATGTAAGACCTTTTATTAATCTACATAGCGTGTACGACGTTTTATTTCCCACGGAAAAAAAGTTGAATAAATAGTTATTTTAGTGTTACATGGGACCCTAGTAATATTTTGAATGTCGAGAGCGTTATTTTGAATCGTTGATTTGATTTTGATTTGATTAAAGGATTCTATAGTAGAATCTTGAGCGTAGCGAGGAATTCAATATATGCCGCCCGAGAACAAAATATCTATTTTTCATCACTACCTATAAGAAAAAGAAAAATCTACGCGTACCTGGTATTTTGTGGTCATAATTGTTGCACCACATTAGCAGCATCAATTTACTATTTTTCCACGAGTTATCACTATCACTATCACTACTCGAACCCATTTTTTATTATTATTTGCAATAACTAAGCGAAGACTGTCCTGCGTTCGGCCTCTTTGGTAAAATGATGCTAATCTATCCGAAGAACAAACGCAGACCAATCAGAAGAGAGAAAGCGCAAACTCCCATGGGAATAAAATTGACTTTTGCTCCCGCTATTCTCTAAAGCCAATTGTCGTTTTTCGAAAAGGTTTGATGAAAAGTCAATCATTTCCCGCCTTGATTCACTTTTTTAAATTTGTACCGAAGATGCAATTTTTTTTCTTATATATTTTTCAAATAATATAAAAATATACTGGCCGGTTGGGTCACATGCACGGTATATCGACTGTTTAGTTATGCAACTTTACACATTACTTGCAACTTAGTACAAGCAACAAAATACTTTAACTTTATTTGTTCTTAGTGTAGTTGAAAAAACAAAAACCCAGTTTTTTTTATCCTTTCGTGACCTGACTGACCATTTTCCTCCGATATTTATTATTAAACTTACGCTCAAGGGAACAAGAGATTCTTTTCAGCTCAATAATTAATATGTCCTCGTAAAGGCCAAAGGTCTACTACTAGGTACATTTCAAAAGTACTAAATACACTCCTACTATTAATTCGATAGCCTTTTAGAAGGAGCATATACTGCAAGCCTATTTAAAAAAAAAATGTGTCACTTATTATTTACTATATATTTGACACTATAATATTTAAGTATAATAAAGTTGAATCAGTTATGTTTTATGCTATTTAATCTTGATTGAAAAAGGTGCTGTATCTCAGTCGGTAGACTTTATCCCGAGAACCAAGTTCAAACCTTGCAGGTCAAGCATGCACCAATAAGCTTTTCAGTATAAATATGCATAGTATTTTTATACTTACCACTTGCTGAACAGTGAAGGAAAACATTGTAAACCGTGTATAAGTGTTTTCACGAAGTACGGCGATAACGCCCACGTTGGGACGTAAAAATCATTTGTGAAAAGTGGGTGTATGATCGTTTCCTGTTCCATTGGCAATCGTGACATTACGTTTTTAGGGTTCCGTACCCAAAGGGTAACCAACGGGACTCTATTACTAAGACTCCGCTGTCCGTCTGTCCGTCTGTCTGTCCTTCTGTCACCAGGCTGTATCTCATGAACCGTGACAGTAAGACAGTTGAAATTTTCACAGATGATGTATTTTTGTTGCCGCTATAACAACAAATACTAAAAAACAGAATAAAATAAATATTTAAGGGGGCTCCCATACAACAGACGTGATTTCTTTGCCGTTTTTATAGATAATGGTACGGAACCCTTCGTGCGCGAGTCCGACTCGCACTTGGCCGGTTTTTTACAGGTGGCTAAAAAACATTTGATACAGCTTCGTCTAGAGAAGATAAGTAAAAGTAATTTCAACTGTACTAAAATTATTTAATTGCAACAGAAACCTTATCTTTATTATTACAAGTGGAACATAAAGGATCTAATCGAATTATGGTGTGTCTGTGTATGCTACAGTTAAAATCCGTTTTAACTAGTAAAAACTAGTTCTTACTGAAAGCCTGTGTTACAACTAGTTTTGACTAATTAAAATTTGAATTTACTTATAGACTAATAATGATTCAAGTTAAAACTAGTTTTAACTAGGAACAACGAGTTCTAACTAAATGAGTCTTTCACCAAAAAGTGAAAAATAGGTGCGACGACGAGCGAAACGAGGAGGAACGTGTTAGGTTTACATGTAAGTACATACTGGGAGCCGAGCGAAGCGGAGCGGAGCGAGGCGACTCTCAATTCTTTTAATAGAATTTATTGAATAGTCACAACTAGTTGTCACAAAGGCTTTCAGTTAAAACTAGTTTTTACTAGTTAAAACGGGTTTTAACTGAAAACGGGTTTTACCTGTAACAGGTATATAACGTGAATTTGATTGATGCATAAAAATAAAAAATTATACTGGAAACTCTGTTAGTGATTAGTAACAAGTTTAATTGACCTTTACACAAAATACAATTTAGGCTTCCCATATACCAATTGATGCAGGGGTTGTTTTGGAACAAGGGCACAAATAATATTTTTCATATTTCACGAAAAGGATTGGATCTTGGTCCTGACCACTTATCGAGTCGCCATTATGATTGGCTGTATCAATCAAAGCCACATTATACAACGTCTAACAGAAAGGTGTAACCATATTAGAAGAGCTTATTCAGTCAATGCTATAGAACAACTTTTACTATGGAGCCAACCCTGAAATCTCAAGAAAAAAATCTGCCCTTCCATACGTATCGGCCGAGCGGCATTGCATTTTTCTATGAAACAGTTTTTTTTTTCGAGATACCGTATTTGTTCCATAGTAAAAATTGTTCTATACAATAATATCTAAAATAAGCTCTTCAAATATGGTTACACCTTTTTGTTACACATTATATAATGAGCTCGAAAAATCTAAACGTAAATCAGATTTCTTACTGTTAGAAATATATCACCATAAGACACGATTTCCACCATTTTTCACTCTTAATCGACGTTTCTTTTCTCAAAAACTCACTGTCAAACCCAACTATACTTATCAAAGTTCAAAATTATACTAATCTGTGTTCGGGCTCGATGTTAATAGATGCAACAAATTCTATAGAAGGTGCCGAATAAAAAGTTAACCCTTCGTTACCTCGTGGATTCGCATGGAAATTAGATCAGTAGGTAGCGACGAATGCCAGTGGCTTTAAAACTTTTTTTTTTTTTGCAATGCAAGTGCTCGTAAAGGCCCACTTTTTATGCATCAAAACCGAACAGAAAGTCGATTGTTTTGCCGCTTTATTATCATTATTTTTTTTAATTTATTCACAATAGTTGGCTAACCTGCAGCCTTTTCTGTGAACCATAAATGTTATACTTTTTTTTTTCCACTGTTTAGCGGCTCTGGATACAGGCCTTTTGAGCCAATTATAATTTCAAGTTCACAAGATTATATTTGTTTTATTTCCTCACACTATGTATTGAAAAATGTAGTATGATACACGGGCGTAAGAGCAATAAATTATTCGGTTATTCCTTTGCGCCCTTGTAGCATAAACTACTATTACTTTCTTTTTGAAGATACAAGATGGTTCGTTTTTGTTAAATCCTTTTTGCTGTTTTTAAATTAAGTTAAAGGTAGTAAGTAAGTGTTTAAGTGTTTTTTTTTAACTTAGAAATAATTTTATCAAAAAATCGATCATCAAGTAGATCGTTCTTACTGTAAAACAAGAATTAACAATATTTCTTTTTCTCTTAAACAAAAAAAAATGCATCCAACAATTTGAGAGCCACAATAACAGATCGGGTGTCGCGATTGTGTAACATTTTTTGCATACTCTCATTAAGTTGGAGTTGTAACTTCAGACAAAAGCATGTAACCCTTCCGCGCGCAACGTGGTCTCTGAGGCCTTTGTAGCATTATCAGTGCATTTGCGTTTCCGGCCTCATCTTTTTATTATGTAGATTAAGGGATTCCCATTCGTGGGTAAGGGGTTAAGATAACCTTTATATTTGTGATTGTCTGTTATTATTTACATGCAAAATTATTCAATTTGACGTACATAGATTGTAACGGTATTCAGAGAATTGATAGCCGGAATTATTTTAATAAAATGTTGAAACCACCATGCGGGTACATCGAAATTCTAATTCTGAAATGTTTCACCCTCATGGCATCGCAAATATCAATAATATTCACTAACTGCCAATCGACATGACCGATCAACCGTAACTAGAAATCAATGCAAAAACAGCAGTCAAATAAATCTAACGAGGACTCTTCTTTGCATGTCACTGGCATAAATCAAATCACTATTGAATGCATCCGTAAAATATTTTTGAACTATTTTGAATGCGTTTTGTGTTTGTAAAAGTCGCTATAAAAAAAAACGACCCGAAAGCTAACCCGTTCACTGACACGTATTGAGCCGATAAAAAAAAGTTACACCCATATTTTGCACTTCCCGATATCGAATAATAGGGTCTATTTATGCATTCTCGATAAATGAAGAGTATTTTTTTACGTCCATTATAAATCAAAATGTATTATTTATCTTTAGAGATCCCGAATCTGCATCCTATTGTTATTCGGGACGTGCGGTGTGTCAAGGGTGTAATGTTTTTGTGGAACAATGTCCGTTATTGCTTTACGGCTAATAATAATATTGAAACTCTTTTATCGCATCGATGGAATACGGAAACATAAAAATTTCATTGCAAAATCAGTGTAAGATTCCTCAGTAAGCACATAACGCTACCCTAAAGTCCGGAAGATTTTATCGCACGCATAAATTAAACGTTGCTCTCATCCGCCATTTTGAATATTTTGAGAGCTCGCCGGGGTTTATTCGGCCGTGGGGCAGTAATTATTTGATTGGAGTCAAGAGGCCACATACCAGGAATCCGGCCTGGCCTCATTGTTGTTCCCGTGCCTTGGGTTTACGTCTGCACTTCGAGTTTCAAGTGCTTTATTGTAAATGTGCTCTGACGTGCCGATTTTACACCTACAGTGTTCGAGGGTTAACCGTCGATGAGTCATTATGCATATGTTGTGTCAAAAAAGTAAATTATGAAAAGTAAAAAAATGTCAGAAGAACAATAATAATTCAAATAAATATTTTGTTTTACCTTAGTTAACAACGGTTTTAAATCCCAGGTGCAAAAAGTAACCCTACGGATAAAATAGGCTACAAAAATATTCAAATACGAACTTATCAATTAGTAAAATATTGGTACCATACAGCTTGCATTTAAAATGCATATTATTAAAAAACTCTTTCAATGTCACAAAGTAAAAGGTTCAAAAATATATCTGACGCTGGCAAGGTGACAGGAACAGAAAAAAACATCACACAGAAAACGCGTAACCCTTAATCCGTTCTATTATGCATATAATTATTATTTCCGATACCTTATCAAAGAAAATAGCACCCTTTTTGCATACGTTTTTGACGGAAGTGTGAATAAAAAATGTCACCCTCAGGTAGATGCGATGTGACCCCAAGGGTTTTTGTAAAGGCAAGGGTAATCCGAGATTGTTGGTGTTAGAGACCTTATGATTATTATGCATGCGTTCTCAGGAAGATTTAGTCGACATATTTCGCCCGAGGCATACGTTAAGATGTTGAGAAAGTGCTTCCTTGGGGTCTGAAATGGGTGCATGCGTTTGAGGGTTAACGGAAAATATGTGATTTATCAGCCAGTATTTTATTGCGAGAAAAGAATTCCATTTTTAAATTGTTTTAGTCGCTAAAGAAGCGATCATTTGTTGTGATCAAAGTGTTTGTGCTTCCTGGCTTCATTCAAACTTTTTCAAAAGCAGATCCCACCTTGCTTTTCAAAATATCTATTGTGCTGGCTGTTTGGTTTATTTTTTATGGGTTTTAGTCCAGGTAATCTCGTGTACTCTCAGTGTGAATGGGTTGTGACGTATAAAGGGATTAATCTCTAATAGATAATTAATGATGTTACAGAGAGAGTTACGGTTTGATTGTTTGTGATATAACTTCCTGCTGATGTTTGTTTTTTAAACGGATTTTTATTGTGGAACTAGCTTCTGCCCGCGGCTTCGCCCGCGTGGCCTACAGGAAACAAATTACATTTTTTTCAGAAACAAACATTGTAAGTGCTCTCACTCCCTCTGGGAGTCAAGGTATAGTGCTCGGCCGAAAAACTTGCATGCTCAGACTACGAACGCGCCCTGCTCGGCCTTCGGCCTCGCGGGAGCGTTCTCCGTCCTCACATGCTCGTTTTTCGGCCTCACCAGAATGCCAAACGGACTCACCGATCAAAGTTTTTCCGAAAGAGTGTCAAAATCCCTATCAGTTGTCAAAAAATTTCAAATTTGAATACAGCAGCGTAATTGGCGACCCCGAATGCCCCTTGAGTTTTCTGCAAATCGGGATACTTTTTTTGGACCTGTCAAAAAACTGTCAAAACTGTTTAATTTTTTTTTTGGTCATATAGCCCCAGCTTGACCGATCACAATAGTTGAAACCCGAACTCCCTACAATTAGCCTTTCGGGAGATATGGCCGATCAAATGTTTGGCAATTTTTTTTTTTCGACTTTAGATCTTGCCGAGCCCTTTTCTTAGAGTACCATGAACATGGGTCTATAGCATTAGCTGTTTGGGAGATAGTTTTGACACTTTCGGCGGGTAGATCTCGTCGAAACCTTTTCCTAGACACCCATCAACATGGGTCTAAGTCTAGCCGTTTGGGAGAAACAGGCTGTCAAAGTGTTCACATAAAAAAGAACTTTTTTTGGTACCCCGTGGTCCAACCCCTTCAACCTTCCATTCCAAAAATATTTTGCTGGGATATTGAAAGATATAGATAGATTGTGGATATATAGATATATAGATACCTCAAAAGGAAAAAATGGAACCCTAATAGGATCACTTGTGTGGCTGTCTGTCTGTTCGTCTGTTACAGCCGATTTGCTCTGGCACACATACTTTCAAGAATTTTCATGTCCACTATATTAAATTTCAAAATCGATGCCATTTTCATAATTAACGTCCCAAAAAACCATAAAAACGACACCCATATTGATATTTACACATTTCAACATATCAACCCCATCGCACCCCAACAGGGGATGATGGTATTTCACGTCCACTTCGTTGGATTTAGAAATAGTTGTTGTTTTCGTAATCAGCGACCTGATAAACCATACAAACGATACCCAAGTTGATTTTCAGAATTTGTCACCCCATTTCCCCCTTTTAGGGGTGGAATTCTGAAAAAACCTGAAACACATGTTTACTCATTTATAGATAGGAGTACTCTTGTGAAGTCTCGAATAAAATAGTCTAACTAATCTTGTTTCCCCATATAAACTTTGGACCCCCGTTTCACCCCCTTAGAGGGTGAATTTTGAAAAATCCTTTCTTAGTGGATGCCTACACTATATAAGGTATCTATATGCAAAATTTCAAGTCTCTAGGACCAGTGGTTTAGGCTGTGCGTTGATATATAAGTCAGTCAGTCAGTCAGTCAGTCAGTCAGTCAGTCAGGACTTTGAATTTTATGGATGTCGTTAAAATATCTTTTTGGTATTTTATTTACCGAGTCAGTTGTACTTGGAACTTGATTAATTAATTTAAACACACTTTGTTGGATAAAAGTGACTTATATACGTATACCATATCCATCACTTAATATTTCCATACCTATGTTTTATGAGTTAAAAGTAAGCAAAGATAACAAATAGTAACATTCCCTAGCCGAGTCTTTCTTCCATCCTCACAAAAAGCAGACATCCTACGGCCACCGAACAGAAGCAGCAAAAATCTTTCAGCATTAAAAAAAAAACTTCAGAGCATAAACGTAAACAAAAACAGAAGACAGCTGCCGAGTTCAATGACCTACGGCAACGTGCCGTAACTTTCATTCTTAAAGCGAACGAAGTTAGTAACCTACTTTTCATTAATAAGAAGAGCTAAAAAAATGCACGAAGAAAGTATCAAAGATTGAGCGGAGCGAGAAGTTCTCTAACAGCTGGCGAGAGGTTAACATGGATGTGCTCTTTCTTATCTGTCAATTTACAAAGAGGAAAGAAGTACTTAAATTATGAACTTATAAAAACTTTAAATATTTCTTTTCTATTCGTTTGACTGATTGAAGATTGACCACACACAGATCACAGATGCTTTATCACAGATTTTTTAACTAGCCTTTTAGTGATTTTCAACATAAATAGAACATGGAACGTGCAGATTTATAATTAAACTGATACTACTTGAAGTGTGGTTAAAATTTACTATAGTATATTATTGATTTGGAGTTGGATTTTTAAGTACCTAATTTATAAAGCTGGGATATATGGTCTTTTCGTCAAAATATATTGTGTTTAGTAAAAAGAGTGCAGGACGCAATTTTTTTTACCCAAGTTATTTGGGGTATCATTTTAAAGGGCGTCACAGGACAGTTCTTTAACTCTTTTTTTTTGCGTAAATGTACAAAAAAAAACACGACTTTTCTTCCCTTTCTATCTGAAACTATGTGACTGAAAATATTCTGTAATATATGAGGGCATGTAAATAAAACAGGAAAACTTTTTCGATAGTATTATAATAATTTAACAGGAACATCTTCTATGGCCTAGTGGTCGCGTCGCGTCGGGGCTTACCAATCCGGAGGTCACGGGTTCAAATTAAAAGTTAGAAGTTGTAAACAAAGAGGGGACGATTGTTGCTTCCGTCCGCATATACCCTTGAGTTTCTGCACGCGTTCCCAGGGTGATTGTAAGTGTAGTGTATGCTGGCACAAAAAAAAATAGCGATAAAATAGAGAAAATAAAAATAAATTTTCAATAGCCTTCCGTAAGGATGGCACACCGAGTCATATCACTGCTATTCCGACGTCGATTTTTCCCGCGCTTCCGTCTGACGCCGCCTCCGCCGACGCCGGCGAGACGCTGAAAAAAAATAATTAAAACGACGCCGGCGAAAGTGAAAGCGCGCCGTCTGCCGCGTAATTAGTACAATGGAGTTCCCGCCTTGACTTTGAACTTTTGAATATCGAACTGCTTTTGAAGGACTTTTTGTTTTTTTTTATTGTCTTCGAGGGTGCTGAGGCGTGGACTTAGCTGAGTAACGATTTATATGAAAGAGGGTAAACACTTGCAAGTTTTGTGTACTGATCACACTGAACAATTTTTACTACGAGACACTAAAAATATATATTTATCTACTCCCATATTGCAATAAGACAATTGCTACATCAAAAGAATGAATGAATGTTTATTTACGATAGATAACAAGTTTTACATAAATAGATTTAAAGTCAAGTCAAGACTACTCGCCGTACTAGTTAATACAATAAACTGTTTTACGAACAGGTATCTAGTTTGACATACTAAATATTACATTTTTAGGATGACTTACTCAAATTACATACTTTCTAAACATAATTGTGTATATTATAAATAGGTTAATATCTAAAAGTAATTAATTTCATAGGTGTTTTGTAAAGTAGTGCAAAACTTGGAGTGTATTTGAGCTGAAAAGGATATAATATTAATAAAATACATAAAAAGATAAAATTAAAGTTATTAAGTATGGTGTAGTGTAATATAAGTAGGTATAGTGTTTTATGTAGAGAGAAATATTATAAAGTCAAAAGAAAGTCATAATAATGATTGGAAAGCAGTTTTATACGTACCTGGATTGTTTATTTAATGTTATAATATTACATTATAACACCGCGGTTCGGCGCTGCGATTGGCCCAATTTATTATAAAACCGCTAAAGACCCAATCAATCAGACCTTATTTCTTAAGCCACGCCCCGTTTATCCTGATTGGCCGTCACGGCAGCTTTACCAAAACGACGCACCCGCAGTTGTGTGAAACTGAACATAATTAGAAATTGGGACACTCGTGCAAAATTACTTCGTTTGTTTCGTAAACAAGCACTCGTGTCCCAATGTCTCAAATTGTGTAACAGTTGCACAAAATACTATTGTACAATTGATTTCATTTGACAATTTGAAAATTGTAAAAATAATCTCTTAAAAAATTTACTATTGGAAAAAGCTGTCGTGAAGTGTACGTTACAGTACAGTCAGCTCCATGTAATATTTTTAAGTAATGGCAAAGACAGACAAACTAACATTATATCAATTAACATTATAATTAACATTACATGTTAATTTATATCTCCTTGCGATAGATAAATCGCAAAGTGTTCAAACATAGAAATTTATTTCCGTCATAGTTTCGATAAGAGTAATGTGTATTCTTCACTACCCGATGCTGTAACAGGTGACGGTAGGGCATAATGGTGTTTGACTAGCTTTGAATACACTAGCGTCCTCTAGGCGCCCTTGTGGCTCACCTAAAGTGGGTATCTATAAATATCATTGCAGTATGGGAAAGCACATCGGTAAATTCACGAGTTGTGTTGAGACCTGGATAGCTCAGTTGGTAGAGCAATAACCCGGTAAGCGAGAGGTGGTTCGAATCCCGGCTCCTCATATCCAGATTTTCTTTTCTCTCTGCGTTTCTAATATACTGCAATGATACAATGTTAATTTATATCTCATTGCGATGGATAAATCGCCAAGTGTTCAAACATAGAAATTTATTTCTGTCATAGTTTCGAAAAATGACAGTAAACTGACGGAATGAAAGAAAAATATGAAGAACAGAAGTAGGCACCAGGCAAAATCATGATAAAATATTCAAATAAAACTATACCGACTTAAACAAAAATAAAAGTCGTATTATACAAGTAAGTATTAAATAAAATAAATATTTTTGTCCGGTTTCATTACTTCTTTTGTTGCACGCTTTCAAGAAGTCCTTGCAATGCTGTCGTCCATATAAGTTTCTAACATATCTATCCTAATTAGAAAGGGACCAATAATAAAAACAGCAAAAAAAAAATCACGTTTGTTGTATATAATTATTAATTATTTTATTTATTTATTATATTTATTTTATTCTGTTTTTTAATATTTATTGTTATAGCGACAACAGAAATACATCATCTGTGAAAATTTCAACTGTCTAACTATCATGGTTCACGAGATACAGCCTGGTGACAGACGGACAGACGGACGGACAGCGGAGTCTTAGTAATAGGGTCCCGTTGGTTACCCTTTGGGTACGGAACCCTAAAAATGATAGTAGTCAAATAATTAATATTAAATGATAAAAATCACTGGAAGTTGGTATCCATATGTATTATCGCATCTACGTTATGTTAAGGTGCTACGAAGACATTTTGCTACGCCGTAGTAAACTGTAGCTCTTACCTATGAAAAATGTAATAAATTTGATGATTTGTCTGTCAGAAATAAATGAACTAATTGTGTTGTAACTATTGAGGTAACTTTATAATAATAATAATTGTGTTTTACCATAGACTAGTCTATGGTTTTACTTATGAGTATGTCAAATGTAAATAAAGAGTTTTGGAAAAACAAGCAATGTCACTTTTCTGACATTTTACGAGAAGTAAATATCAAAATTAATCAGCGCACATCCACCAACTGTTGGGCATAGGTAAATAAAACTTTATAAAATAATTTACATGGAAAAATACCTACATGTATTCAAACCATCCCCTATTAAAATGTCAGACATGGCTGTATGGGCTACGTTCCATTTGCCTTCCAATTTCTTGTAACTGTACTTTTAAAGCAAAAAAAGTTATTTATAAGCATTATTTTGTTAGGAAACTGTTATTTTAAAATATTTCTTTCTGTATAAGAGACGTTGAATTTTTTTTTTATTTTGGACTATTTTTGAGTTCATAATCAGGATTTTTCGATATGAGTGTAGATAATGTATTTTATTTAATTATAAACTCATTAACACATATTTAATAAATTTTGCAAAATATATGTTTTTTTTTGATTTTACATTATTATACACGACACGAATACCCGAGGAGGTATCAGTCACCAAGTCCAACGCGCCTTCTCCCACAATTAACTGACGATTATTACATCCCAACGTTATAGGTCGTGTGGTGAGTCCTACCCTAATATGGACCTACAACTTAACGTGCCTTCCGAGGTACGCAATCGAAGGACAAATGTGCCCTACGGGATTTGAACCCGGACCCGCGGATATGCTCGAGACGTTCCAACCACTATACCACAGAGGCGGTCTTTATACCAATTTTATATAAATGTGAGGATTTTTAGATTTGCAACTACTGTAAGTTGAATCATAATTAATTATTTAAAAATCAGTAACTAATAATTTTGCTTACCATTTTGCTTACCAGTGATTTGCTGTACCTATATTTATATTTTAAGTGCATGCTTTATATTCTGTTATAGCTAGAAGTGCCTACATATTATCTTTTATTTTTCTATAATCGACTGTACCTATTGACAGTATCCTTGTTTTTATATCCATGGAAACTTTGTTGGAATATGTATTATATAAAAGTGTTATACACTGGGCCGCAAAGAAAGCAGGTCGGTAATAAAAACCTCAATAACTTCCAAAGTATTGGAATTAGATTTATAAAATAGAGACTGTACTATAGATAATTTTATATTGCTTAAATACTCGTAAAAGTCAAAGAAATTCAAGTTTATGAAGTTCATTTTAAATAAAAGTAGATTAAGTAATCACATTAAAAATTAAAAATTTTCGAAAAATGTGCTACGGTATCAAATATACAATTTTCACACATTTTAGTATTTCGTATTGCCACCACGAGCTGTTAATACAGCTGTTATACGGTTTGGCATGCTGTCCAGGATTGGAGGGAAATTTCGCTGGCGTACACGTCGTCCCAGTTCGTCCCAGGCATGCTCGATGGGGTTCAAGTCGAGGCTGTGTGCTGGCCACTCCATGCGTGTAATAGCGACATCTTCAGGTAGTCAAACACTATCCGAGCCACAGAACTACGAGCTGTATGGGGATGAACGTTATCTTGCATAAAGATGGCGTCGTCGCCCATGTTTACTGAAAATGGGCCAACGTACTCATTTAAGATTTCATTGCGGCCCAGTGTAAATAAAATATATTATTTAAATAAGTATATTATATAAACTTATAAATAAGTTTAAGCACTTCTGTTTGTTTACTTAAAAATGAAAAAATAAAAAATAAAATAAAAAAATAGATATACTTATATGAATTAAATTGTCTCGCAATACGCGACATGTTTTGAATTCTTTTCGAATTCGTTTTCAAGCGAGCTAGTCTGTCGTCAGCAGACGCACATGTCGCGTATCGTGAGATAATTTAATTTATATACGTCTATCCGTTTTTAACTAACTAATTATAAATTTTGAGATTTTAAAATTAATTATTTTTGTTTTTTATTTTATTTGTTACTTTCAAAATAATTATTTATAACTAAGCTTTATTACATTTATATAAAATTAATATTAACTAAAATGACAAATTAAACTAAAAACCTAGAAGTCCTAAAATAAAAACTAAAAACTTTCCATCAACGTGCAGTGATTGATAAACCCCCGGTTGGAAGCAAATACCTTATGTAAACCTTCCTTTATAAAAAGATTACTTAGTCAATCAATAATGATCTGTATTGCAAACCGTTAAACATCTCTCTTTATTTAAAATATTTTTCAATGCATGTGCTCGTAAAGGCCCACTTTTTATGCATCAAAACCGAACAGAAAGTCGATTATTTTGCCCTAGGGCTTTAATATATATATATTTTTTAATTTATTTACAATGGTTGGCTAACCTGCAGCCTTTCCTGTGTGTGTACCATAGACGTTATACTTTTTTTACACCGTTTAACGGCTCTGGATACAGTCCTTTTGAGCCAATTATAATTTAAAGTTCACAAGATTATATTTGTTTTCATTTCCTCACACTATGCATTGAAAAATGTAGTATGATACACGGGCGTAAAAGCAATAAATTACTCGGTTACGTTTAAAACACTCGCTACGCTCGTGTTTTAAATCGTCCTCGTAATTTATTCCTTTGCGCCCTAGTAGCATAAACTACTATTATTTGTATTTTTAATTTCGATATAATAAATCTAAACTGTAATTTTTATAGTGTTTTTAATTTCTTGTTATTATTTCTTCGTTACTAAGAAAGAGATCACAGGAAGCATATGAAGTACCAAAAAAAGTAATCATTCTAAAACCCGTCCCAGAAACCATACATCCAATCCAATTTGCCCGAACCCGTATCAAACCGTCCCGCATCACGGCCAATTTTTGCTGTCTTCCACACGCATATTGAAAACTTGGCGAAATTAATTTTGTAATTTCCCTCCAGTGAAATATGAGGTCTTACGTACGCACACACGTATGGCCTAAAATTTCGTTACGTAGGGTTGCCAACTACCCCCGGCCCGCCGCATCAATCTTGCCTCCACACCTACGAAGTATACAATAATATATGTCTAGCTCGGACCGGCCCTGCTGTAGGTATCGCCGTCCCGCTCCCGCGTAGCATAATTCATTGTCGGAGACAGGGACGGACGCGGGTGGGGGCGGACTAAAGGGTGTAAGGGTGTGTGTGGGGTGGCTATTGAAATTGAAGCAGGGTTTAGGCGCGGATGACGCCTGGCTGGAGAATGGATGGAAATTTCCTCAATTTAGCGTTTTCGCCAACAAAGAGCGTTGTTTAATTTTTGGTTTTTGTTTAGCAGTTGAGGTGGGCGCTGTTGTGTGGACTGTCTGAATTTGTGGTCGAGATTTATTGAAATGGAAATCAGTTCGGGGTTTTGAATGTTGTTTGGCTACCACTGGGTCATGAAATTTTACTCCTACGTGATGAAACTATAATTAATATTAATTTATTGTTATTTAATTATTATTAAATTAAATTACGTGATTAAACTTTAGAAAATAAATTGTGTCATAAAAAATAGCCCACCTTGGAGCTGACCAGCTCAATTAATAAGAAACTCTGTGAAAAATATATTTACAGGGAGATATTATAAATTGATTGAATTTTCATAGACAAGAGTTTTTCATCTATTTCTAATGATGTTTACAAACTCTCGTAAGATACAAATGAGATTATTGTTTCTTGAATAGCATCTATCGAAAGTTTATAGAAAACAAAACAAATTTTACCAGCTATTAAAATATTAAAACGTACCTTCAAGACTTGAATCCCCGAAGGGGTGTCAAAGGTGTTCCCAAGTGTGAACTGTAAAATGCAAGTCACAGTCCCCAGTTGGTACACCCACTTTTCACCGACAATTATGACGTCGCAAACGTGATGGGTGGTGGTCCCGATCGCCGTACTTTGGTAGTAGCTAATACACGACTAAAATGCCAAGAAATAACGAAGAGAAGAATCCGAGGGTCCTGAAAAACAAAGGGCAGTAACCAAAAATCCATTTACAGTTCTTTATAACAACAGGTGTCCTATTCTCAAAAGCAATCGATTTCATTCTCTATCTAAGACTCGGTGAGTGCTGGAGAAATCCCAGGATCGAACGTGTTTCTAAATTCATTGTCAAGTATAGGGTCCCACGCACGGTCTAGTGGCTTTCCATCAACGTGCAGTGATTGATAAACCCCCGGTTGGAAGCAAAGACCTTATGTAAACCTTCCTTTATAAAAAGATTACTCAGTCAATCAATAATGATCTGTATCGCAAACAGTTAAAGGTCTCTCTTTATTAAAAATATTTTGGTATTTTTAAAGCCGAGTGGGAGAGATTGTGACGCTCGGGATTGAAAGGATGAGAAGCTAAAAAGTAACACTAGAAAACTTATCGGCAAAATAAATAAATATGTAAACCAAATTTATAGATTAACTTACTATCTCTTTGTACTATCTAGGAACACTGTGAAGACATATTTTTGAAACGGATTGCAAATTTTCCTCGAAAGTACATGCGTGCGCAAACACTTCATACCTACTTTGTTGGTAGTATAGCCACAAATACATAATATAATATTAATAACACAGACCGTCGACGTGCAGCAGTTTTTGGTGCGCCTAGCCACAACTCTTGAAATTACGCAAGACGAAAATTGTAAATCTAACTAATTTTCAATAACTACAAGTGCTCGTAAAGGCCCACTTTTTATGCATCAAAACCGAACAGAAAGTCGATTATTTTGCCCTATTTTATTTTATTTGCTTTATTACTTTTTTTTTTAATTTACTTACCAGAAGCTGGCTAACCTGCAACCTTTCCTGTGTACCATAAACGTTATACTTTTTTTTCCACTGTTTAATGGCTCTGGATACAGTCCTTTTGAGCCAATCATAATTTAAAGTTCACAAGATTATATTTGTTTTATTTCCTCACACTATGCATTGAAAAACGTAGTATGATACAAAGGCGTAAGAGTAATAAATTACTCGGTTACGTTTAAAACACTCGCTACGCTCTTGTTTTAAATCGTCCTCGTAATTTATTCCTTTGCGCCCTTGTAGCATAAACTACTATTATTAATGTAATTTCATACACAATAAAGTAAAAAAAGACATAAAAAATAATTTCTGTTGTATATTTTATGTGCGGCTTTTTATTTAGAAAAGCGTTTTCTTTTTTGTCTTATTAAAACACTCAATACGTCAATTATCGTTAATAGTAGTTTATGCTACAAGGGCGCAAAGGAATAAATTACGAGGACGATTTAAAACACGAGCGTAGCGAGTGTTTAAACGTAACCGAGTAATTTATTGCTTTTACGCCCGTGTATCATACTACATTTTTCAATGCATAGCGTGAGGAAATGAAAACAAATATAATCTTGTGAACTTTAAATTATAATTGACTCAAAAGGACTGTATCCAGAGCCGTTAAACAGTGGAAAAAAAAGTATAACGTCTATGGTAGACAGGAAAGGCTGCAGGTTAGCCAACCATTGTAAACAAATTAAAAAAAAAATAATAATAAAGCCCTAGGGCAAAATAATGGACTTTTTGTTCGGTTTTGATGCATAAAAACTAGGCCTTTACGAGCACATGCATTGAAAAAGTCGTTATCTAAAGCTCGTCAAGAATCATGGCAAAAGAGGTAAAAGAGTGTGTTTGCGCAATTTTTCCCAGCAGTACCCTGTAGTGTCGTCTACGGGACTACAAACACTCCACCCAAGAATTTCGACAGTAAAATAAAATCAGTATCGAGGCGTCCGATTCTACACGGATCCCTAAGAAATCACAACCCTAAACAGTAGGAGCCCCCAGAGGCTATCCGGGCTGTGATTGATCTACTCTGAAAGAGTGTCTAAGTGTTCGGAGGGCTAAGGGATAACGGTGTTTTTCTTAAAACAGGTAAGTATAGGATGCTGTAAGTTAAAGAAAATATATTTGTACTGTGTATACAAGGTGACTTTTTGATCATCGTCCAAATTCATACTGTTAGCTTGGTAAGTGATCAGTATTATGGATCAATAACAATTTTGGTGAAATTCGTAAAATGAAATTTCGACTCCCCATAGTGATTCACTCGGGACTGGAACTGAATTTATATGGGAAGCCGAAATTTAATTTTACGAATTTCACAAAAATTGTTACTGATCCAAGATACCGATCACTTATCAAGCTTTCAGTATGAATTTGGACGATGATCAAAAAGTCACTTTGTATAAGGTTCAATTAAGTTAGTTGGCGGAATTTGAAACAAATTTAGAACACGTCCAAATTAACAACTTTTACTATTAGGATTGTGCAAAATTCTTAAAATTGGTTTTCACGTTTCCATACTTGACCAGTCAGCTGATCGGGGCAATTTGTATGGGGAAAGTGAAAAATAGTTACGAATTTCGTCCCATACAAACAATTGTTCATATATACCAGTACTACTTATGTTTTGAGTTTCGCCAACTAATATTATTTAACCTTATATAAGGTCTTTCAATTTCAATGGAAAGTAATTTAGGAGGTGATTCAGTATCGTCATTTCACTGCAAAGTACTTTTTTTCGCGCGAAATTTTTCTTCACTTGTTCATACAAACTGAGTCAGCTGATCGGACCACTTTGTACTGAGAAGTGAAAAAAAGTTCGCGCAAAAAAAGGTGCTTTGCAGCGGAATGTGATGTATTAACGATACCGAATTACCTCCTAAATTACTTTCCATTTAAATTGAAAGACCTTATATAATAAAGTCGCGGCAACCGGAAACTGGTGATAGTACTAGTCCGTACAAACAACATTTCGTGAAAAAAAATTTAGAAATCGAGAAAAAAAACGGTTGTTTTATACATTTTGGTCGGGTAGCTATGTAACTTTTCTATCGAGTAGCTGATTTTTTTTTCGCGATTATGTATATAGTACGAGTTTTTCGTATAGACGATTACTATTGCCAGTTTCCGGCTTCCGCAATATGAATTTCCTAAGGGGTGTCAGAGGTGTTCCGAGAGTGAACTGTGAAAGTCACAGTCCATACTGTACACCCGCGTTTCTAAGTTTTAGTGGTTCTATTAAAAATCAGAAACACGTTGGTATCCTAAACGGTTAGGCAGGGACCACAAATCTTTATTTGATCCGATCCTGACACACCTCTTTTGCCTCTACCACATTCATCAATCGTCAAGCTTTTCTAGATCGGGTGCTTTTGTCGCCAATTTGGTCGGCATACGTCGTTCTAGGTCGGCCCGGTCGCGCTCAAAAAGTCTTGTTATCCAGAGTTATCCAGTGAAGTGGCATAACTCAGAAATGGTTGAGTGAGTGTTGCGTTTTGGTGTAACACGATTTTATTTATTTGATAGGACTTCATTTAATCTAAGCCATCTGTCTTTTTCTTTTTGCTTAAAATAAAGTAAGTCCTGTCAAATAAGTTGTGTTACACCGAATAGACACTATTGTATATGTAGAATTACACTAGGATCGTAGGTAGTAACTTCATATTCACATATCTACTTTGGTTTGAAATCAGTGGCGGATCCAGCAACATATTTTGGAGGGGAGGGGTTGGGTGATGGAGGTTTCATTGTGCTTTTTCATGAAATCATAGTAAATATCATATTCTACACTATTAAAGTAGTAAATTGTTTATGTAGTAAATTTTGGGAAGAATCACAGTGCGGAAGAGTAATGTAATAATAGTTATTATTCAATTATTGAACAAATAATGTAGGTACTTATAAAACCGCTTTTGATGTTGTAATAACCTTATTGTAGTATGGGAGTGGATAAAATAATTTTAATTGTTACGATTCTCAGTCAAAAGTAGAAGGGTTACTGGTCGGACGTAAGAAGGTGAAAAGAGGTTGTTACGGGTGTTAATTGTGCTAGAGATAGGCTACACTTGGAAAAACTTCTGACACCCCCTGGAGGATAAGTAAATGTCGTGAAAATATGCTGTTAATTAATATTTTATACAAACGGCAGACTTAATATTTATGTTATTAAGTTTGAACAAAAAAAAAAATCCTATGATCGAAAAAGTTTAGTCGCATTTCATCTAAATAAAATCTTTTTAAAAAATTGCTACTGAATGACTTTTCGTTTTTATTATTTATACAATAAGGACAAAAGGAAAAGGAAATTACATTTTCTTCGATTACACGGACAAGATTCAGATAAATAAATGAAGGCCAAAACAAGGGTAGATCGATTTATTTTTAAGTCACAAAATTGCCGGAACCCAACCTTGCGCCACCTGTCCTCACCCTTTGTCTTTATTATGTAAATGACGTAGTTTAAGAAAATTGTAGATATGGTTTCAGGTACCCGTACACTGAAAATAATCATGCTAATCAATTTAAAATCATGCTTGATTGAAATAAATATGACTTAATCGTTTAAGAAAATATTAGAAATAATTTATAATGGTTTACTGTCACAATGAAGCTAAAATGATTGCCCTTTTATCAAGTCCAGTATATTCAATGTTATTAAATTTCTTTCATAATTTCGGATATACAGTAAGCTCTATCATTTACTTCATTAGTTCTATCAAGTTGCTTTATCAATGTTACATTTCGAAATAAATTGATATAATAAAGTTAATTATTAATTTACATTGCAAAACCTATTTAACTTAATAACCAAATACAAAAAAACAACATTTTATTTAATTTGAAAGGTAGATAAAAATTTTAAACATAGATCTTATCGAGTAGTTTGATAGCTCATAGTACTTTGATGTAACATTCTAATAATTTAAACAATATATTTAAAACAACGTACATTATAGGAAATTGGTTTTTGGTAACATGTAGGTACAAAGTTTAAGTTATCACGATAAAAATCACACTTGATTAAGTTGACAGTAACTTATTTGAATCTACTAAGACTGCTTGTTACACTTCTTAATCAAGATGATTTTATTGCCGGAATCATACAACTTTATTTGCTCGTATATGAATAAATGACTTGATAGTCATCTACATTTTTATAATAAATGTTAACAAGTTTTTTTTTCAGTGTAGGTAGGCTTACCATGAATGAGTTTGGGTCTCGATACACGTTAGCGACTGCGTAAAATATTTTAGAAATTCGGGTTTCTGTCGTAAACCCCTAGGGGCGCTGCAAAATTTCTCATATAAATATTTCCCAGTCGCTATAGCGAGTAGGTATCGAAGCTTAAACTCATGGTACTACCATTCTTCCTGTAGGCCTACCATGATGAAGAGGGAACAAAATAAGATTTTTGGAAAAATATTTATGGGCAATTGTTCAATAAAACGAATGGACCAGTTACAAAATCGAATGAGATATTCGATAGATAGAATTGCTTTCGGTCTCAAACCTTAAATAGTTTCAACTCTTTCCTTAAGCATGTATTTAATTGCATACCTAAAAATACTGAATTTCACACTAAAAAAGTAATGTTCTAACCGAAACTAACTTTTATTATGCAAAAAGGGTTTTTAATATGCGACTCAGTATTTTTTAGGTATGCAATTAAATATTTCCCTTTCTTTATGGGATATTAGCTTATTACCATATATATTCTTTATCCCCCTTTAACCATTGTATTGTTTAAATATATATTACATACTTCATGTTTTTTTTTTTTTATATTTAAACTACTGATACATGTACCTAGTTTAATAATAATGTAATAATAATGTTGGGCATGTAATGATAAATTATGAATAATTGAGTATGATTATGAGTATGAGTATGAGTATGAATATGAGTATGAGTATGAGTATTAATATGAATATGAGTATGAGTATAGGCGAGTGCGGACTTCGTACGTCACACATAGACACTCCATCAGGCGCGGTGTAGTATCCAAGCGAAAGCTTATTGTAAACTAGCTTTTGCCCGCGGCTTCGCCCGCGTTTATTAAGTTTTTCTATAGTCGTATCGAATCTGTAAACATTTTTCAGCTCATTAATTTTTTAGTATGTAGTTGACCTGACTCTGGTTTTGAGATGTGGAGTGTTTTGGATTCTCATCATCTCTAATTTGATCCCCCTGTAAAGTGTCTTTGGCCGAGCCACTTTTCTGATCGACACTATTTTTTGTTCTCTGAATTAATCCTCTGCTAATGTCTCTTTGGCGGTCTTTGATAACTGATTTAATCCCCTAGTAGTATGTTTGGCAAGGCTGAAGGCCAAGCCGTATCTCTGAACGACACTATTTCTTGTTCCCATAGGAACTGATTTATGGGATAAAATGTAGTCAATGTCCTATTCCAGGTCTCGAACTACATTTGTGCAAAGTTTCACTCCAATCGGTTCAGTAGTTACGGCGTGAAGGAGTAACAACCATCCATCCATACATCCATCCAAACTTTCGCATTTATAATATTAGTGGGATGGGATAAAAAAGTGGTCCAGTGCGAGTAGCACTCGAGCACTAAGGGTTCCGTACATACCGTTTAAAACACAAACTTATTCCACAAGCAGTTATTATTATCCACCTTAACTTGACACTTACGGTCTATTAAACTGTATGTATCCGAATATATGTCTAATTAAGTCTTATCTTTATTTTCTTCTTGAATGACTCAAAATAGGTAATTTTCAGATTTCTTCCTAGACGTATGCTGTAATACCTATAATTGTGAACGGAATTTCAGGTTTCTAAGTCACCTGAAAGTAACCTATATGTATAAATAATCATAATCTTGCTAAGTTTCTTGCCCTTCTTCTCAAAAAGACTAATTGAAAGGGCGGAGTTAGGCATATTTACAGTCTTATTTGAATGTACATTATACCTATACACCTATATTTATGTCACAGAGAGATACTAGCACCCTTGTATAAGAGGAGATTTTAAATTTACACGGTCACTAAAGCTGATTCTAAAGGCTTTAATTTTAGTTTTGGTGCTGTCAAAATTAAAACATTTCCAAATTAATTTAGTTTCTAATCTAACACTTAAGCACTATTTTGCAATGAAAAAATTTAGTTTTGACAGCACTAAAACTAAAATTAAAGACTTCAGTATCGGCTTTAATATAAACATATATATCGCTGCACCAACCAGTCATCCAGCGACCATGGCAGATGTAGCTCTGCCGAGAATTCGGGAAAATATAAAAAAAACCAATCACGGTGAGTCCTGTACTCCTAACAATCCTTATATAAGTTTTCCAAAAAACGCAAGATACACGCTGTCTACGTTTTCAATACCTAAATTGAAACTCCGTAATTTAAAGATCCCAGTTTGCATGAACTCCTAACTATCAATAAAACTCCCGCAGACATCCCAAAGTACCTACGTGCCGGCCCATTTCCGTCATCCCCAAGTAAAATAGCTGGTTTATACCTAAACTACATCCATCCCGAAGTACCCACAAACTCTTATCTGCCACACCACAGCCATACTTAACCTCGGGGGTAACTTGAAATAGGAATAGGCGCATTAGGCTCAAAATTAGAGACCACCGTCGCAGCCTAACGTGGTAAAATGGCTTAACCACCTGGGGGGTTAACTCCTGCACCCTCCGCTTTCCAAAACTTGAAACTAAGACCTCTGATGTCCAATGGATATTCAGTTGTAAGGCGAAGAAGTTAAGCTTCAATTTGCAGTGGTAGAGTGAAGGGTTCGTGTGAGATGTTCCATTTGACCCCACTTTCGTAATTTGGTCGTGCCGCAAGACGCGGGGGAGAGGGGGTTGTTTTAGTCATCAATAATGTTAGGAGGTAAGCCTTAGAGGAGTGGTTTAGTATTTGTTATCTCAACTAACTGATGTTTTATGCGGGTTCCCTTTTTTTGTTTGTAACGGGCAGAATAACTATTCATATTTACCTATACGTATTTACTCGTAAATACAAACTATGAAAATGTTCTAGTAAAATCATTTTCAAGTTACTTATCTATTATATATTGTTTTTTTTTTACTTACTAAAATTCTAGTTGGAAAATCATTGATACTAGCGTCATCAAGCTAAATTTTCAGGAACTAAATCAATGATTAGTTATTGAAAAATATTCTACTCGGCAACAGATGGCGGTAGTTGTCTTATTAAAACCAATTCGTTTACTGATTCTATAACAAATTCATATAAGATGTTACGAGTTAATAATTTCAAGTAAGAATAGATCTTACAACTAAGTAAAAATTTTAGGTTTTGAAAAATAATCGTATTGCATTTTTACAAATAAGTTGCATTTTTAATAATAATAATAATTGATGAAACGCGAGTGTATCCTGTGAATTCCAGTGTGAACTTTGACTTGCATTTCATAGTTCACACACGGGAACCCTTTAACACCTCTGCAATTGTATGTTTGTTTTTTTGTATTTTTGTTATGTACTTTACAATGTAATGTGTTGGCCCTGTGCAAAGAGCTGCGCCCGCGCTGAAAGCTTGAATATTACGAAATCCTTTCTTAAAGGACACCAACTTACCTATCTGCCAAATGTTTTATTTGTAGGCTCTATAGTTTCGGAGATTTCGTGGTAAGTGAATGAGTGGTTTACCAATATTTAAGTACTCAAATTATCTACCGAAATAACGCCGCGCCGTAGCCGCGTAGCAATCAAACACAGACATTAGGGGGTAAGGGGGCGTGGCGTTTGAGAAGGTATGAGGCCAAAAATAAGCCTCATGTGAGACAGAATGTCAAAAGAGATGTGATTTGTTGTGTTGTCGGGGCTACAGGTTGATGAGCGGCTCTTTTTGCATGTGTAATATTAGTGCCCGTGAGAAACATGAGTATGTGTGCCGTACTTATAGTTTTTGTGTTTATGTCAGTGAAATAAGTGGGAGGAAATGTGGAGACATCTCAACACGAATCATTGGAGTAATAAGTCAAATCTCCTGATATCTGTGCAATCAAAAATAACTTCACAGTGCTAAATGGTTAAAGTTTAGATTCGTAGCACCTAATGTGTAGCTTTTTGTCAGTTGCGTAAAATAAAACTACTAAATTCTGATGTAAATCTTGCACAATAAGCATTTAATTTATTCGCAAATTTTATTTTGCTAAGTAAATCAGTTATCAAATCTCATTTCTGATCGCTCACCGATTCTGTAACATAATTTTGGCTGCGTCATAGAACCTTCTCTTAAGGTATCACGCTTAAAGGCCATTTCACACTCTTAGCAAGAAAACTAAAATTTCAAGCGCTTAATTTACCAATTTAAGAAAGACTTTTATGCTGTTGAATACATGATAAACATACACACATTTCCTATTGACATTAATGTAATAGATTTCCAAATACTACTTTGTATTTTTCATAGCGATCAATCTCCCACACCTTTTACGGAAAACTAATCTAAACACATTGCCAACTTCCAAGGACATAATTCATATTCTTCCAAGGACATAAAAAACGTTGCTTAAGGGCCCTGTTAAAGCAGACATTGAGCACCTCATTTTGGATCAAATAGAATTGAACTCTATGAGGTTTTATTATTGTTTAAAATAGCGCGCTTTGAGCAGTGGCGCTTACAACAGCCGGAAACATCACGCGCTCTCAAAAAACACGTTTTTCACCCGTAAAAAATTTAGTATTTACGATTCAATAAAAGTTAAACCGACAATCGACGTGGTTTAAAATTATGAATTTTATAAAATATTTTTCACGTGAATTATAATTTTTAATAAAGAGATACACTGTTTTGAAAGTAAATGTTGACTACTGTAGAGGTAAGTTTGAAAAAATTTTTAATGCATCGAAGTATGTTTAACTTTGTTTTGGGTTCCTACAGTCGCTGCATAACGGTTTTGAAAATGTCATGCTATTTTTTTTAAGCATAAATATATCACCATTTTGTAGATATACTGGTTTTAAAAAGGTCGTTTTACCGAGATTATGAATTAACAGCGCCTTAAAAAGATTTGCAAAATCATCTGACATATACATTTTTTGACAAATTATGTACCAGAATATGTATTTTCCAGAACACTATATCTGAAAAAAAAAATCGTCTATTTTCCGGATTAATGTCGCCAGTTTACCAGATTTTTTTCAAAGAATGAAATAATCACATTCAAAATTTCATGTCAAAATTTACTATGATCTTTAACTGATCGAATTCAGTAATTTCATTGATAATCACTTCATTTATTTAGAACGATATAAAAAATAAACATCACTACAAATTCCAATAAAATTGCGATCTGAAGGGCACGCCATACAAAAAGCGTAATTTTGTGAACCGCTGATGGAAAGTGTTGTTGAAAAGCGCTTGACCAGAATGTATCTTCGGAAGCACTACTCTACTAGTACATGACGTCATAGCTGGCGCGGTTTCGTTATGTGGGTGGTGACAAGCTATAGTCGAAACCTATCACCAGTTGAAGTGAAAGGATTTTCTAATTAGTACTTAGTTCTTTTTCTTATACTATCCAAGTCGCATAGGCGTATTTGGAGCTAAGTATGTGCCACTCGCAAGGGGCTTCTTTCATGCACCCGCTTTCTCTCAAGTACCTACCAAGATGCCCTAAACAAAATCAATACCCTTTCATATATCCGTCGTCGGTCGAGCATTTCAACGCGGACAGACAGAATGCTATTTCCTCGCAGGTAAATACCGGGTGTCACTGGTTACAGTGGGAGGTGGTGGGGGGGCCTCGATTGAGAACTAGGGTTGTTACTTTTCTTTCTTTAGTAATATTATATATATTTTGGTTACTTCATCGTAAAGCTACTACGTAATTTGTAATAATTAAATATGAAACTTTTTATAATTCAACTAATAAAGGTGCAATGTTTGGTAGGGATGGATAATGTTGGTCGTGTTTTTATGTCCATTTTTCCATAGGTTCCATCTAAGCCCATAGGTGTTTGTGAGTGACGGTGTTTTTGCTGATCTTAAATCCTTGAAGTTAAAGTAAGTAAGAGTTATATAAAAAAACAAGCTATACAAAATAAACATAGATACTGTTACCATATGTACCCCGACAGGATATAAGAGGGTTTTCGTGTTCCTTCTAAGTTTATTAAACCAATTTTCATCGAGTAATCGTAAATGTTACCGAATATGTAATAAAGGAATAATAATTTTTAGTTTAACTGAAACAAAAACATTTAAATTGTGAAAACCCTAGAACACAGAGGTTCGCTATTTGTCTCACTGAGTGGGAGCGGTAAAAGCGGACCCACGCGCGCTTATTAGTTTCTCCGATAAAAATACATTTTACTTCTTATTATTTTCTATATATTTTTTAAGCATTCATAACAACAATAAGCCTCTCTTCACCTAATAATCACCTATCTATAGTCACGACTTGAATTCCCGAGGGAGTGGCAGACGTTTAGTATCAACTATCAGTGAACTCAAATATCTCTTGGAACTGATTTTAAGCCTAACATTTTGGCCGTCATCTTGAAAATTATATGAATTCAAAAATTTAAAAAAAATTTGGAAGATGAATTGTAATCAGCAAGGTTGTCTGGAAAAAATAGTTTTAAGCGAAAATACCGCCTATTTTTTCTTTTGGTGCACAAAATAGAGTATATATGTTGTGTTATCATATCATTATATTATCAGCGACCTCCAATCGCTAAATTCGGTGATAAAAGTAATTAATCAAAAATTCATTAATTTGCGTTAAGAATAGAATAGAATAGAATAGAATAGAATATCTGTTTATTTATCTGCCACAATACAATTACATAATAAAAACTTAAAACGAGACATTTAACAAAATAAAAATAAAAAAAAACAATGTGACTAAAGTAGAACAAGTCATGTATCGCAGCAGACAAAAAGGCCAAGGACTCAGCATATGCTGTAGTCTAACAAAGTAAGACCGACAGCGCTGATTTTCAGTTTCAGTCCAGTTAACAAATTAACGAGTTACTTACTATATACTATACTTAATATACATTAGACGAGCTCAATATACCGCCATCAATTGGTCCCTGGCATGTAGGCCACCTGGTAGTGCCTGTTTGGGAGCTGTTCTCTTACTCTTCCCCGAATAACTTCAGGTGTTTGCGAGTAAGGTGGTGGTACTTACGTGGTACCTCCACAGTCGAGCCGACATCAGCTCTACCACCATCTTCTAGTTTATAAAGGTTCAATACCCTAGATTTGCAAACGAGTCCACATAACCCAAGAAACCAGCCCCGTAACCGTAATTCCTGCAGGCTAATTCTAATATATCCTGGCGTCTTATGTCTGCGACACCAATATATCGAGGAACAAGCTGACAGGTTTAATCCGGCTTAGCACCGTACACCAGGGCATGATCGATACTCCAGCCTTTGGCTTCAGTCTGAGCTGTTCTTTTTATATGATTTTAACTCTTGTGACAACGAAATAAGAACTGGCATTTAGTAAGTTGCGTGCTGGTCCCCATACCTAGATCGCCTGAAAGTTTCAAGTTATTTATGTTTTATGGGGACACTTTTGTTAATATTTTAATGTTTAAGGAATATTTAAGAGCATATTACACGATTAGATTTACTAAATTACCATTGAAAATAGTAGTTTTTGATTGTTTAAGGGGCAGGTAGTCGCCAACGACCTTAAGTCGACTTGTGTCGGTACAAATATCGACAGAAACTATATTGAATTAACGTTCATATCAGCGCGCACTGCCTTACGACGTCGCTGGGTCTCCGGATAGCGCAAAATAGGGGAAAATAATACTTTTGACATAGATGCAATGGACGGAAAAAAATGACATAGATGATTTTTCCAAGCAATGAGTTCGTCCTAAGGCGCAAGGCCACACAGAAAAGATGTTAGGCGAGGACGAGTCGAAGACGTGGCGTTTTGTTCCTGCGTCCCTTCTTCTCTGTATGTTTTGCGTCGCAACGCTTCTACACATTTTGTATAAAAGTATATTAAAGGGCGCATACATTAAAGTCTCTCCTTACGTCTCTTCTGTGTGATCTGCGCCTAACAACTGGTCCTCTAAAAAGGCCGCTATGGATAAATCATATTATGATTCTGTTGTAATGCCGTCTCTTTTGCACGCATGAAGAAACTCTGAGTCTATCCTACTTTCAAATCATTTCATGATTCACCCAAGTAGGCCTTTTTAGGTCCTGTTCGTATCGGAAATCGTTATCTTATAATATAATGATGTAACATATAATGTAAAAGGTGTAACCATATTTGAAGAGCTTATTCAGTCAATGGTATAGTACAACTTTTACTATGAAACAAACCCTGTATCTTGAAAAAAAAAAATTTAACTGTTTCATAGAAAAATGCAATGCCGCTCGGCCGAAATGTATGGAAGGGCAGATTTTTTTTTGAGATTTCGGGGTTGGCTCCATAGTAAAAGTTGTTCTAAACCATTGACTGAATAAGCTCTTCAAATATGGTTACACCTTTCTGTATTATGGTTACACCTTTCTTTATTGTATATCGAAGAAACCAATCAAGCCAAAGTCGTATCTATTATGAGTAGCTATTGTTTGTGAATTAAAATAAAAAGAAATGGTTACATATTCTGTAAAGAAGATCTGGAACACTGGGCTCGGATTCTTATTTAGCTCACGAAATTTGTAAATACATAACTTGGGCAATAAGTGCTGCACTGACTCTCCGCGATTGTGAGCATTATCAATTCCCCCAGTTAATTAAGCCATCTATGACAGCTCTACCGTGTCATGACAATTTTCAATAATTACTTTTGAGATAAACAATGTCTAGGAAAAATCAAAATATCTACTTGTGTTGATACACTAGCCTCATCCTACTTACCAAAGACCTGCTCCAAGGCGGGCGCCGCGGCGGAAGGAGCTGAAAAAAAGAAGCGGCGCAGATATGTAGCCCTGAGTACGGACTACATGTTTGCACCCTTCGGCGTTGAGACACTCGGACCGTGGGGACCGACTGCACATTCTTTATATAAAGATCTATCAAAACACCTGGTCGATGCCTTCGGGGACCCTCGGGCTGGGACTTACCTCGGCCAGAGAATCAGTCTGGCCATACAACGAGGTAACGCTGCCAGCCTGCTAGGTACTCTCCCGCACAACGGCAGCGACCTTTATAGAATTTTTTATTTAGTTTAATTTAAAATATTATTTAGTGTTAATGATATTGAGTTTGATTTAAATTTGTATTGGCCGGCCAATCTTTCTAATTTTTTCTTATAGAAATTTATTTCTGTCTATAAGAAATTTATTTCTGTCATAGTTTCGATAAGAGAAATGTGTATTCTTCACTACCCGATACTGTAACAGGTGACGGTAGGGCATAATGGTCTTTGACTAGCTTTGAATACACTAGCGTCCTCTAGGCGCCAAGTGGCTCACTATAAAGTGGGTATCTATAAATAACATTGCAGTATGGGAAAGCACATCGGTAAATTCACGAGTTGTGTTGAGTCCTGGATAGCTCAGAGGTTAGAGCAATCGCCTGGCAAGCGAGAGGTCCCGGGTTCGATTCCCGGTTCAGAGCTCCTCACATCCAGATTTACTTTTATTTCTGCGTTTCTATACTGCAATGATATAATGTTAATTTATATCTCCTTGCGATGGATAAATCGCCAAGTGTTCAAACAAAGAAATTTATTTCTGTCATAGTTACGAGAGAAATTGTTTGTCGAACGGCTGCTACTGCAATGTTACGTAGTTGTTACAAGAATAAGTAAAGGCAAATAAATTAATTTAGTCGATCTTGACTTCATGTAAATAGGAATTAAATTACAATACAGAATTATTAGGAGGTATAAAATTGTAAGATAAATAACACACAAGTGTACATATATCGTTAATCATACGTGTAATCATTATGTATTATGTATTGCGCACTAATTAACCCAACATCAAACGCCATTTTTGCCTAATCTCCCAACTGAAGCCCCGGAGCGAATTCTCAACTTCCTTCATCAGGAGAGGAAACTCCACTAGTTGCGACTTAGTTTAATATATGCACATTATCTAACCCAGGGTGTTGTTCTAAGCCCCCTCCACACTCCTTACTTTACCCCCTTTGCCCTACGTGAGCTCAATTTTGACTGTAACATGCACGCTTGACATGTAGCCCATTTGGAAGTTTTGACAAGTTTTGGATTAGATTCAGCGATTTGATGCAATCGCGACATTCGAAGGTGGATTTATATTCAATTTCGAATACCTTGTATAAAACACAGAAAATGCTTAATACTCATGAATTCCTTTACCTTCGCTGCAGATTTTAAAATGGAAATTTCGTTTTCCGTCTGAACATTTTTTTATATCATAATGTAATTATTGATTCATATATATAAAAATCAAAACTAGTAATCCTAATAATTCTAAAGCATCCTAAAAATATATAATAAATGAAAAAAAGATTAGCATGGCCCCTGCGCAAGGATGACACGCAAAATCGTGGAGCGTTCTGTAAGTACATTAAATACCTAATACCTAAAAAATTCTATCTACTACGGAGCCCTGTTAAAATAAGACTTAAGGCTAGACGGTAACTTTTTACCGCGAATTCGTATCCTAGCTCTTAACGTTTTATTGCTATCCTATTTAGCCTACATACCAAACTACTGCATTTTTCAAATATTTATGAACTACTTAGGGGTCAATATGTATTAAAATTCTTAAAAAAAAATTGTTATTTAAGAAAAATCGGTGTGGAAATAGGAAGTTTTGGAGCACAAAATAAAAGATTTCGGAGTACTTTGTTTTTGAAATTGCATTTTTGAAACATGTTGATAACCCAAAATTTTAAAGTGGATAGGAAGTATAGGTTGGGCAAAGATTAAGTATTTTTAATTTTTATTCGATTTTATGCATTAGCGTACAACTGACACAACAATTATTTTTGTACGGCATCAATATATATGATCCTCTTCCCTTTAAGCTGTGCCTTATATACTTTTTGATATATTTACTACAAAAATTTTTTGTGTAGTGTAAATAGTGCGTGACTTAAGTGAGCTTGCCGACAAACTGCGATAATGTTTTTAGAACAATAAGCAATTCATTAATTCATGAAGTTTTCTTCGTGACCATAGCAAGGAAACCCTGATGTACTGATGGCCTGAAACTTTTATTACTATAAAGGTGAGAATATTTGTACCATGGACAAAAATATTTTAGCTGAAAAAGAATCAATAATTTTCATATACAACTAAAAAACCACTTTTAAAGCAAAGGTTTTTCAGATTTCGTACTTAAAAAGTTACCCATATTGAAGTCCGATCGTCTGTTAGTCTGTCTGTGTCAAATAGACTCAAGCCATCCGTCTATCCGCATGTATGTCAAAGCCTCAAAGCCAGGGATAGGATAATCGGATCGATATATAGCGTTGGAAAAACTGAGAAAGTTTGTAAGTGTGGAGTTGGCTTCTTATAATATTATTTTGATGTAAAAATCCTGGAATTATGGAATTACTTAAAACGTTACGATAATGTTATACTTAATATATATGTTACCGGCAATCTAAATAAATAAATAAATGAAAAAAAAAGGAATTTATTATTACTCCTAGGAAAGTTATAAAATGCCAAGCTTATTTAGGCCGAACAGAGCAAAAGGCAAAACAGAAGGCCGATCGAAATAAAATAAAATGACCAAATAGATATATCAGCTTGGCATTTTATAAATTTCCTAGGAATTGAATACAATTTCTAAATAATAGAAATTTACGGTAACATCTATTTGTACATTACGATACGAGAGCGATGAAACGTTTTCAGTTTCTAGCACGAGTTTCGTATAATTTTTTATAGCACAAGTGCGGAAAATGCCGACTTTACGCACGCGCAGCGTGCGTAAAGCGGTCATTTTACGCACAGTGTGCTATAAAAAGTATTAAGTGCATCATTGTATCGTTTTAAGCAATGTCGTAATTTGCGTAATTTTCACTATCAAAATAAATAACATTTTAAGAATCCGACTTCACCTACAAATTTTTTGAGGATTTTTCCAGCTTTAGGTATATATCGATCCGATAATCCTATCCCTGCTCATAACTTTTGATCCATGTAAAACAGAGACTTGAAATTTGGTACAAAAATATAATTTACTTTCTAAAACAATAGAAAAAAAAATTTGGAAAGAAATTAAAAAAGCTCAAAAATTTCGTACCTTATTAACTGTACGCCAAATTGTAGATATTAAATAATACTTGATCAAAAAAATATATGCTTTATTTTATCTGTATGAAATTCGAAATATCTTTGAAAAGCTAGCAAAAAATTTATGTTTCTCTATAAACTCTTATTTACAAAACTAATGGAAATTATGAAAAAGATCATGTTAATAGACAAATAAATTACAGGTAAAATAGGACAAAGATATTTTTTAAAGTATAGTAGAACCCTCCTTGAATGGTGGTACACAGATACGCTTTAATTATTTAATTATATTGATTAGTATTACTATTACTAATCAATCTACTTACAAGTACTAAGTAAGTGTTTGTTAGTAGATTGATTAGTAATACTATTATTAATATCTTATCACTATTATCACAACATAGTATAAAACAAAGTCGCTTCCCGCTGTCTGTCCCTATGTATGCTTAGATCTTTAAAACTACGCAACGGATTTTGATGCGGTTTTTTAAAATATATAGAATAAATCAAGAGAAAGGTTTATATGTATAATACATGCCCGTGCAAAGCCGGGCGGGTCGCTAGTTAATACTATAAGAAAAGTAAACAATGTATGTCCTGTCCTCGTTGTCATTGTTTTCGCTGTGCCCCAACAGGGTATCACATGATCTCAAAAAAAACGATAACGTGAATAAATAATTTGAATTTGAATTAAATACAAAGTGGCGTAAGCCATTTTACCTTGGAACATTCCAACCACAATATCCGCTACAGCCTATATAGCACTTACATTTCAGTCTCAGACCTATGTACCATTCGAAATTTCTAGAATTACGGGCGGCAATTTGTGAAATTGTTCGAAAGTTGTCGAATAATCCATTCGAGCGCTACGTTCATAAGCGCTGAAAGTTTCCAACATACGTTCACTTAACTTTGAGACACGCTCCATTGAAAATCACTTTGTGTTTCACTAATCGCTCGAGTGGTAATGTGTGATTCTGGTAGGTATTCTCTTGTAGTTTCTTGTAATTTTTTTTGCAATATGAGCAGTTTCTTTGCTAGGCTAAGGTACTTAAGTAATTTTTCTAAAAGCTTTGAACGCATTTTTTCTCCAAATTCGATAACATTTAGTCCTTTAAACGAATTTCTCTATCTCTTATAGTTAAGATTTTCCCCATACTACCCCAAAGTGGTCTAAGTAATTGTAACAGACCACTTAAATTCAAAATGTAAAGATAAAGATAAAGAATCATTTATTTAAATGCCACAACACACACGAAACAAAACACATTTTAAATACAACTTTTTAACTAAAAATAAAATTGACAAATACCACACTGATACATATAAACATGGAACGTCATGTGTCGTGGCAATAAAAAGGACCCCAACTCAGCATATGCTACGGGTGTTACCAGTAACATCCCGCAACGCTGTTATTCTGCTAGGGCCTGCAGTTATATATCAAGCACAGAAACAGTACACGGCATCCGAATAAAATAGAAGTACGTATATAAATATAAATATTTATTTATGTCGTATATATAATTAAAAATAAATATTCACATAGTATAAACTATTTAAAATATAAAGTATTGTGAGTGGATAAATAAAAAGGCAAAATTTTGGCTTAAAACAAATAGAAATAATTGAAAATATTATTATTGAATGACATTGTTTATCTTGCAATTGAAAGGAGTTAATTTATAAAGACGATGTGTATAAAGAAAGAAACGTGAGTTTTCTGTCTGAAACTTTAGGTTGGCGATTATCATTGCAAAGAGAGAAGATATTTTTTAAATTTTAATTTAAAGTTGTTCTTATACTTCAAAGTACGTAAAGGGGGTGGAATATTATTCCAACACTTGGACGCCGAATATCTAAAGCTACCTCTGAATGCAGCAGATTTATGTGACGGACACAAAATAGAACCTACCCTAGTACTACGCATACTGTATGAAGAGGCAGACCATTTCAATTTGTCAAATAAGTACTTTGGAGAACCTGTTTTAACAACTCCAAAGAGAAGGCAGGCGAGATGATACTGCAGTCTACCTTTCATATTAAGTATGTTGGCGTTGTTAAGGAATGGAGTTACGTGGGATCGTGGAGGTATATGAAAGCAAAAACGAGCACAGGCATTTTGAACCCGCTGGATGAGGCGCATCGTCTTGGCATAGAGACAAGGGCCGAAAACGGCAATGCAGTAGTTAAGTTTTGACAGGATGAGCGCCTCACAAAGCCTAACTCGTAATTCTTCTTTGAGAAAGTCACGTATGCGATAGACAACACTAAGGCGGTAAAAACAGTTTCTTGCTAGCTCAGCAACGTGAGTTTCAAAGCGTAGTTCTTCGTCGATAATAACCCCCAAATTTCTAGCTTCATGCACTCTTTCTACTGACTCGTTCATGATAGTAACTGTAGGATTAGCTGAAGATATGCTTTTGATTTGATGACGACTACCGAGGACCATAAATTTTGATTTAGAAGGATTAAGAGCTAGAGAATTTTTGTTAGACCACAAAGAAATACGTTCCAAATCTTCGTTTAATTTTGTTACAGCATCATCTACATTAGCGGGAGTACAATGTATGTATATCTGGAGGTCATCAGCATACATATGATATTGACAGTTTAATATATTACTCACGATGTCACCACTATACAATATAAAAAGAAGAGGTCCAAGAATAGATCCCTGAGGAACTCCACGGTCCATAGAAGTAATTTGAGATCTAAGACTGCTACCATCACGTCTTTGCAATATCACTTGCTGTTGTCTATCACTCAAATAACTATCAAACCATCTGACTGTGGCAACATCAAACCCATAGTATGAGAGCTTTGATAGCATAAGATTAATGTTAATGCAATCGAAAGCTCTAGAAAAATCTAGTAAAGCCAGAATAGTTCCCTGTCCAGTATCTCGTGCGGCGAGCATGTTATCTACGACGTCTAACAGAGCTGTGTTTGTACTTCTTCCCCTTCTAAAACCTGACTGTACTTCTGGCAGTATTTTATTACATTCTAAATAAGCTGTAGTTTGAGAGTATATTACATTTTCCAGTATTTTAGATAAATACGGTAGAACACTAACAGGACGAAGGTCTTTTACGCCAGATGGGTTATTGTTTTTAGGAATAGGTTTTACAAGAGCCATTTTCCATACTTTAGGGAACGTATTTGTACTAATGGATCTATTTATGATTCGTAGATAACGTAGAAGGTAACGTCATTAAAATCATGTCCATTATAAGACGGTCAGCTCCTTGAGCATTAGAACTAATTTTAAATATCACTTTAGCCACAAAAGATTCGTCAACTGGATTTAATTTAAAAGTAGAAGAGCTAAATCTATGACATTCAAAATATGTTAAATCGGATATAGATACGTCTTTGCTTCCAGGGATGTTAAGAAAATGAGAATTAATTTCATTTGGGTTATTAAGGTGTTCAGGAATTTGGGATGACGCCTTAAAACTGACAGCAACTGTATTTTTAAGATTCTTCCAAAGGAATTTAGAATTATTCATATTTTTATTTATATGGTGCTCAAAGTATGCTCTCTTTTCGTAAAATAGTGATGAATTTACTAAATGTTTTAACTCTTTATAAGACTTTTTGTTTTTATCTGACTTATTTTTACGAAACGCGAGATTGGCTTCATCCCGTAACTTCATCATTAGTTGGACATTACTAGTTAACCATGGTGGTAGTTGTTTATTGACAAGTTTACTTTTTTCTGGCGCATAGATATCAAAAAGGTTTAGCAAAAGATCATTAAATTTAGTGCACATTGTGTCCACAGAATCGGTAAACTCGAGACTTTTCCAATCAATAAGAGCTAAATCTCGATTAAAATCTTCTTGATTAACATTTTTCAATGGTCTGAATGTAATCCACTTTGGTTGAGGTTTCTCTTTCTTAATTTTAAGTTCAATGTAGACCATCGCATGATGGTTTAAGTCTGGAATATAGTCCACGGTGACCTTTTGAACATTTGCATTGGTGCAGACGACATCAATCAGAGTTTCACTGTTATCCAAGAAATGAGTGGGCTCCGTGACATAGTTTTGTAAATTCGAGTATTTTAAAAATTCATGAAATTGCTTCGTTTTACTGTCCTGGATATCGAAAAGATTTATATTAAAATCACCCAACAAAATAATAAAATCATAGTGAGAAAAGTGGGTGATTGACTCAGTAATAGCATCAAAAAATGTGTTTACATTTATCCACCTCGGTCTATAAGCGGTACCTATGGCGATTCTACACGAGTTAACATTCAAAGTAACCCACATTTGATCAATGGGAGTGTCAGATTGAGGATGAGCTCGAGTTCTCGCGTGAATGTTTCCACTGACGTAGTACCCGACACCCCCCCCTCTGTCGCGCACGGACCGCGGACGCGGTACGTGACGTAAACGGTACCCGGGAGCGGACGGAGCCTTAGCATCTTGACCCTCGTGCAACCATGTCTCATTTATCGCGAGAATGTCTGGAGAATGTCGATGTAGTGCCACTAAAAACTCATCATGTTTCGTACCCAACGACTGCGCATTGAACAAACCAATTTTCAGATGTTTAGACTGAACCATAAGAATTTAATATATGTGTAATAAAAATTGGTATTTGTAAGATACATAGAACATAAAAATTACTTAGAATACAATGGCAGTCAATTAATATTGTATAATAGATATAATATAAGAAGAGTTTCCAGGATTTTATTACCATGACACATGACGACCCCATAGAGATAACTAAGTTTACTCGTATAATATAAAAATAATAATAATTTCCCTTGTAAACATATTTGCAGAAAGGTGTTTCAAGAATTGCACAATTATAGCAAACATAGAACAATATAAACAAAATCAGAGACGGTTTGAAAAACAATAAAAAGTTGATACATTTCGATAAAGAAAAATGTGACAGTACAAAGTTTAACAATATTAAACATTTTGTGTAGATTCCTAAACTAATGCTTGATAAATAGAAGCAGTGAAGAGAGTACTGGCACATCCAAAAATGCAGTAAAAATATATAACAAATAACCATCAACATATATACGTTTTTCCTAATAGCAGCGTAATTTATTTTTATTTTTGTCACAGCATCTATTGGAGCACCATTGACTTTGCTAGACATTACAATGCGAGTTAATAAATGACACAAACATTTTATAAAATAAAATAAAAAGGCGATATAGTATTTTTTTCCAAAAGTTGTAAATATACAGAAATAAGAGGACATGCAAATTTGACTGAAGTAATAAAAACACGCTAAATAAGAAACAATACCCAAAATAAATAAAAACAAGTAGTTTATTACTAAATTCTGAATAATAAAATCAATAATAACTTGTCGTTGAATATTTACGCCAAAACAATGATCACTTGCCGTTGGAAATAGCTGATTTATTTTAATGCGATTAACTATATAAACACCACCACAAGGATGAGAAAAATACAAAAATAAAATAAAAAATAAAATCATAACATACTCTATTATTGGGCAGTTAAATGTGAGCTTAGGCTTACGAGCTAACCCTTTCCATCCCAAAAATTCTACTGATATCAGCTTCAGAGCGAATACGATGACTGTTTTTTCCAGTTTCTTGTCGAGTGAGAATATGCCCTTCTTTTGTCCAAACGAACCTCCAATCTTGACGTTTGCTGGCCTCCTTAGCTTGCTTGAATAGCTGCCTATTTTCTTTAGTAAGTCGCTCGTTGACATAAAAACGGCGTGGTGGCTCGGGGAGGCCACAGTCCGCAGTGGTGGCGGTGCGGCGCACACGCGCCTCCCGCATCAGCTCGTCACGCAAAGAGCGGCGCGCTAATTTAACAGCGATAAGGCGCGGGCGCATTCCCACCACGCTGTCACCCGAACCCGACCGCGGTGGGCCCACTCGCGTAGCATGGATAATGTCGCGTGTCTCCAGCTCGACTCCCAGCTTCCTAGCGAGCTGAGTGACCGTATGAACCACGCTCTCGCCGTTCGCCTCCGGAACGTTTGACAGCTCGACGTCACAAAGCAAAAGATCTTGTTCCCGTTCATTAATATCGGCCTTTAATTGAGTAATGGTATTATTTAATTCTTTAATTTCGACCGATTTCTCTTCGAAAAATACAACACGAGTTTCCAAGTTGTCAACGCGCTGGTTTATCTCTGTGATAGATGATGTTATCTTTGACATTGACAAAGTAAGCTCATTCATCTGCACTCTTGTAATACGCATTTCCTCCCGGAACATTCTCAGTTCTAACGCCAGGTCGACCTCATCCGTGGCGTTCATAGTCGTCTCATTTAAAGACACATTCGGTTTTGATTTTGATGTATCAACAACGGTTAAAGTACTTGCACTTTGCGATTGCTCCTTTTCCTTGCAGATACTACAGGTCCAGCAAGAAGTGTCAAACTCAGCTTTCGTAACTGTGATAGGTATACAGTCGCGATGTAGGTTACATTTACACCTCGGACACATAACGCCATCTCCCAGAGACATAAAGCGACCGCACGAGTAGCAATTGAGTACCATTTTGACAATCGATACGTATAGCAGAGAATGCAGACGGCGAACCAACGGTAATATAGCGATAGCACTTCAACGGACCGTTAGATGGAAGATAACCGTATCAACAGATGGGGGTACACGGAAAAAATATATTTAATTTTTAATTTTGTTATTATGATCCGAACTGCACTATAATAAATAGAACAGAGAAATGCATAAAATGCACCTTATAGTGCATTAACACACTAAAACACTAACACACTTTAGTTCTGGCACGAGCGAAAAACACAGAACAATACCGCAGAATAACTGCAAAGGTGTAACGCGGGCTGCTGCGCAGAACCAAAGAAATGCACAAAATGCACCTCACAGTGCATGCACACACTTTCAAACACCAACACACTTTAATTATGGTACGAAAATTACACTGAAATATAGCACAATACTGAAGAATGACTATAACTATTTTTAAATAAGGTGTAATGCGGACTCGTGAACGTGACACTTGCCGTGCGGTCCGAACCTGTGGTCAATAGTTATTCAACAAAACCTCATTACCAAGATATTACCTATGTATTGTGTATGCTGCCACCGCAAAGTTTCCATTGGTTTCTGTAAATTAGAAATTCAGACTTGAAATTCCAATTTACAGAAACCAATGGAAACTTTGCGATGGCAACATACACATTATATAACTTTTGAGTGAATTTTGAATTTAAGTGTTCTGTTTTGAATAATTATAAAAAGGCGGGTTAATCACAATCCGGCTGCGAAACCGCGCTTAAGGCGTATGACTACGCTAAATAAGCAACTCGATGTGTGTCGGTACAAATATCAACGGAAACGACATTGAAATAATGTTCATTTCAGCTTGCCTTGAAAAGTGGCTGTTACGACAACCACTGCGCTAGGCTCTCCGGCTAGCGCAAAATAGGAGAAAATAATACTTTTCACATGGACGCCACAAACGAAAAAAAAATTTTGAACTTGAATTTTTTAGATCTAAAAATTTCCTATAATTTGGTGAAATAATGATTAAAATCGCTTCATGCGTTTGGAAGGAGTAAGAGAATTCTTGTGTTAATTATGTGAAACTTTCGATAACTTTCGATTTTTTTCGTCAAAATTTACAATAGAAAAACAGTTTATGAAACTTAAAATTTATTTTTGACTCTATAATGCTTATCATATATTTTTATGAAAGGTTTTGGACCACCCGTGTGGGAGGAGTAGGCCTTCAAAGACACGTCCAATTTGCAGTTGGCGTATCCGTTCGCCTTAACGCGCTACTCTGTACTCGTATAATAGCTGGAATTTTAGTGCAGCTTTTAACATGGAGCCAAAAATCGCGAAAAAATAATCAGCTGTTTTATACATATTGGTTATACTAATGCTCATAATCATTTATTAATAAAGTAACATATTTACTTATTTTACTTATCCATTTACGGTTAGGTAAGTATATAAGTATGTACCTTTACGTTGGATAAGCTAATTATTTTTCGCGATTTCACTTTGTATTTATAGGAAAAGTTACTATATCTAGTTTTTGGCTTTTCAGTGACTAAACATCCAGTCTGTCTATATAAATATTTTTGATGGTTCCGTATCCGAAAGGTTCCAAACGTGATCCTATTACTAAGCCTCCGTTTGTCCGTCCGTCTGTAACAGGGGTCTAAGCTTTACCCGTCATGCATAACCAGTTGATTTTTTTAGGGAATACTCGTACGTGTTACTATGGTCTTAGGGTTCCCAACCCTCCCGGAATGCTATAGAGACTCCGGGAATATTGTTTAACCTCCAGAGCTTCCGGGATGCAATAAATTTTGTAAAATAAAATAATTGTCATTAACGAAATGGATGAATCACATAATGATATCAATGACGAAATAAATGTTGAGTTTTTATGTAAATGTTTTATGATTATGTGCTCAAAAAACGACAAATTACATGCTTCAACAAAACAAAGCAAATTAAAAAATTTACGAATATTACTGAATTTTATTCAATTGCCCACCGATTTGTTCAAATCTCCCGGGTTGGTTTCTTTGAGAGTTGGCAACCTTATATGGCCTGTATCACGACAAGTAATATTTATAAAAATAAACAAAAAACTGTTTTTTTAACGTTATTTGTTTTAGCTCTTGTCTTAAAAACGGATCGTCGTCAGTCGAATATACCCAAGTGGGTCGAAATATATATCAAAAATTTTCTTTTTTATTTAATTTCTACCATAATATTCGTAAGAATCTGTATATATATATATATATATATATATAATAAAACGGTTAAAAAAAAAGCTTTTTTTTAAGTAAAAATATTTATTATCATTTTACTCTAAAGTAAAATAATAAATATAAAAAATGTAGTACTTTGTTTTTTGTTGCCTTGATGTTCTTATGGCATCTATATTGTTGTTATTTACCATAATGTTTTTATTCCGTACCCATATTGTGTGCTAGTACGGAACCCTTCGCGCGCAAGTCCGACTCGCACTTGGTTAAAGGTTCGTTCTGTAGATTTACAGTGAAGACCACATCAAGCTATACACTTGCAGCACGTAAGTATATTATCCCCTTTATAAGATAGGTACAAATTCTAATGTGTGTAGCTTGATGTAATCTTCACGTTATGGTTTATTTTTTAAATTAAAGCAATAAAATACATTTCAAACTAAGGAAAACTAATTGTAATTTAAAAAAAATTTATACTTGTCGTTGTTTAATTGTAATTTAAATAAATCTACCCTTTTTAATATTTTTCGCAAATACGTAATTATGTTAATGTTACTAAAGATTGATGACGTTTCAGGGAATCAAGAATTACGAGTAAGCACTCAAATTACGAGTAAGCACTCAAAACTAATCCTAAATACAGATTAAGTTATAAAAATAACGTGTGATGCATTCGTTTTTTTTTAGTTACGAGTATCTTTAGCTTTTTCCTATTTTAGAATAAACCTAACGAATCACGATCTTTCTAGGACAATAAAGACGATTTTGAAGGCTTTAATTTTAGTTTTAAAAGTGTCAAAACTTAGGTAAATGTTTCCAAATAATTTAGCTTCTGTTACTAATCATTACGAACTATTTTGCAATGAAAAAAATTTAGTTTTGACAGCACTAAAACTAAAATTAAAGCCTCCAGAATTGGCTTTAGTGTCTCTATATCGTCTTTAAACCGAATGAAAGCACATAATATAATCTATAAGCCAAAGAACCCGCTAATCTTAAATCCAAGACCAAAGACATGTTGTTCTCTCATAGATAAGCATGTACATGCATATGCATATGTACGACCCGTATACGTATTTACCCAGCTCTTATTTACCGGGTGGTATTTACCCGGGCGGAGTTCGCCCGGACCGCTGGGTTACAAACGTTTGCATTACCAACTTGATACGATTTAGTGATGTTCAGAGTTTTTCGAATATCGAATTTCGATAATGTATGCTTGTGAGATTGAAAAGGCCATTGCGATGAAACTGTATAAACTGACTGCTGTAAACTTTTTAAATGGCAAAGTCAAATCGAATTCTTATTAATAAGTAAATTAATTTTGTGAAAGAGCTCATTCCAAGCACACATATTTTTGGGCTGCCTTTGGGTATAATAATCAACTCAGATGGTATTTAAGCCAAAAGCCAATATACAACACATCAATGTTTATTAAATCATAAGCCAAAACATTACATTAGCGTCTTGTAGATGGAAAAAATGTGCCATTGTTTGGCCGATGTTACTCATGTACGTATATTAAACAGACCCGTCGAAGCAGATAATCAAAATCCGTAATGTACCGATATAAGAAAAAAAACGTATTTGTGGCAACCCTAGTTTGTCGCACCGAATATTCGAACGAATAGACTTCAATAATAAGAAAAAATCCGTATTTGTGGCAACCCTAGTTTGTCGCACCGAATATTCGAACGAATAGACTTCAATAAATAAATTGTTGTGGGGAGTAGTCGGGTGGTTGCAATTGTGAAAAACCAAATCATATTTCTATTGATTTCATTTCTATTGGTAGATAGATTTTTGTTTAGTTAGAGCAATAATATTCATAATCAGATAAAATATATGCACAATATCGACATCGATACATCGATACCAATTAACTGTCATATCACTAACGGCAGAGAACCGTAGCCTTAGGGTTCAGCTACCAAACCGAATTTCCGAAACGTCTAATAAGTTGGATGTAAACCTCCCAAGGCTTGCGCTAGAACCTGTGTGTATTCAACTTAAGATACCAAACTATCACTAGCTCCCACACTCCTCCAAACTCTGAGTAACATAGAGGATGTGGGGGTGAAGGTGACGACGTTGATAGGCCAAGTTAGACTGGTTGAATTTAAGTTCCATGTGTGTGTTAGCTCATTTGCTGGCGGTAGTTACTTAAGGTTTCAAATTAGGAAATGTTAAGTTAGACCTGGTGGCGAAGGGCAAGTTATACCGAAGGATGTAGAACGTGGTTGCAGCTCTTGGACGCTTCATCAATATGTCTAATCATATACGAGGGTACGGTAAACAAATGATTATTGAAACCTTTCAATGTTTACTTTTTGATAGGGGTGCTCCTTTATATCTAATTGAAATTAAACGATTACTAAAAATATGTTGTTAAGGTGTCTCCTTCCTGCTCAGCTGTCATATAAATGTCATGTGTTGGTGACGTCCTGCTGATGACTATGATCTCAACGAAACTTTGCACACATCTTAACACATATTTCCTTTCCCCCCACACCGTACTCCGACCCATTACTCATCAAGAGGCCTTACGCCTTGATTTTTCTCGAGGTTCATACAAAATGTAAAAATTGATTGTGAAGTCAACAGCTTATTTTCTTCATATTTTTTTCCATAAGTATTATTTAGCGACATCTAACTACGTCTCTATACAGCCCATAAAGCAAAATTTGATAAAACACCATCATATTAGCTGTCAGGATATCGACAATATTGCCTCGTTTTTATGCAAAGTTTAGCAATTTGTATAATTTTTATCCATACTGATCAAAGCCATCATGACGTCACAAACACCTAAAGCATTTATGTGGCAGCTGCGCGGGATGGCCCACCTTAATGACATGACTTTACCTACCTACTGAATATTTTGCAATGCAAGTCCATGTTTAGGGTTCTGTATTCATTATTTTGATTTGCAGGTTTTTTTCTACAAAATTTATTCAGTATACCTATTTATTTATAAACGGTATGTCAAGAATAAAAGCACTATTACACTTTATTTATTTCAATAATAATGTAGGTATTGTATTCATCTAATCGGTAATCAAATTAAGCATACAAAGTGTAACAGAAATGTGTAACCATATTTGAAGGGCTTATTCTGTCAATGGTATAGAACAACTTTTACTATGGAACAAACCCTGTATCTCGAAAAAAAATAAATAACTTTTTCATAGAAAAATGCAATGCCGCGCAAATGTATGGAAGGGCAGATTTTTTTTTTGAGATTTCAGGGTTGGCTCCATAGTAAAAGTTGTTCTATACCATTGACTGAATAAGCTCTTCAAATATGGTTACACCTTTCTGTTACACCTTGTGTAGGTAGGTATTATAATATTTGAAGGCGCACTCAGCTTGGTAAAGATATTTTTTCGTCTAGTCTTGTTGCCTATTTGTTATACAAGGTGTAACAGAAAGGTGTAACCATATTTGTAGAGCTTATTCAGTCAATGGTATAGAACAACTTTTACTATGGATCCAACCCTGAAATCTCATAAAAAAAAAACTTCGTCTCCGTATCATAAATCATCACAATGCTGACGAAAAGTGAGGCCATAAAAGCCACAACATTTTATCCAAACTTTTCAACTTGGAAAAGGCATAAAACTCGTCTATTAATTACGAAAATTTCATCAAAACAACCTTTCTAAAGGCTCGATGGCATAATGAATAAAAAATTAGCGAGCGCCCTTCGTTTGTGAGCCATCGATTAAAAGACTAATTAGGGGAGGAGCGGGAAAAATTCGACGTTTAAAAGACTCTTGTCTCGTCAAAGGGGGTGGGGGAAAGTCGTCTCGCGGCTTGGGGTAGGTCCGGGAAATTTTTACGTCATTTACTTAGTGTCTTTATTTAAAATACTGGTGGCGTGAACTTGGGCGGATTGCTTAAAAGTATTTTACTCGTACAAGAATGTTGCCAAATGTAAAATTAAATGTTATATTTTTATCCAAAATATTCATTATTTAGTTAGTCTCTCGATATATTGCATTATATTAAAGTGGCGAAGAATGAAATTTACGAAAAGCGAAGCCCGAGTAAAAAAACCTCGGCCCATATCAATACGAGTAATATGTTTTTTATTTTCATAATTAAGTTTTGCAAAACACTTGTACTGACTTTTAGCAGAAAGTCGGTCAAACAACAATCTACTCGAAGCAATGCAGCCATTATTGCCTTGTCTGTTTAAAACAATAAGAATTAGATATTAAAGATATACTTGGGCAACGATAAAAATACTTTTGTTATCCAAAATACGAGATAAATAATATTTTCACAAGAATCAAGCACTCATTACACGTACAAACACCAAGATGGCAGAAAGCTTTGGCTAAAAAAATCAAATCAAAATCAAACAATAGTTTGAAACTATTATCCGTGCAATAAACTATAACCATGACAAGCTAAGTAGAGACAGGCATTTGACCTCTTTATACTGACAACATTTTAGATAGTAAATACGCAAGTGCCACTATCTCTTTCAAGCTTATTAATTTCTCCGCAATTTGCATCCCTTTCATAACTTAATAGCGGCCGGGTTACATTTCAATAATATTGCGCGAATTTACGCCTTATGAATAGGCCGTTTAGACTGTGATAGCGCGCGAATATTTTATATGATAGTGATAGACTGAGACAGACTATCTCGGGCACTAGATAATACTTATGAAAAAAAAAATATGCTCTTGACTTCACAATCTGTTTTTACCTTTTGTATGAATCATGAGAAAAATGCAGGCGTAAAGGGGCCTCTTAAGAAGCCAATTTGATGTCTGAAATAGCGTTGAATGACCAAGTTATTATGTTTTTAGAAGGCGCACTCAGCTTGGTAAAGATATTTTTTTGTCTAGTCATTGTTGCCTATTTGTTATACAAGGTGTAACAGAAAGGTGTTACCATATTTGTAGAGCTTATTCAGTCAATGGTATAGAACAACTTTTACTATGGATCCAACCCTGAAATCTCAAAAAAAAATCTGCCCGTCCATACATTTCAGCCAAGCGGCATTGCATTTTTCTATGAAACAGTAAATTCTTTTTGTCGAGGCACGGGGTTTGTTCCATAGTAAAAGTTGTTCTATACCATTGACTGAATAAGTTCTTCAAATATGGTTACACCTTTCTGTTACACGTTGTATACAGGATTATTTTTGGACCCCAAGCCTATTTAAACGTAAATATTATTTATGAAAAGAAATAAAAAAATATTTGGTAAAAATTAACAACTTTTCCTTTTTTAAATCCGCATTTTACGCCACTTTGTAAATCCTAAATTTCTAGGCGCGTTCGGTCACCCTTGCGCTCAACACGGTGGCGGGCGATGGGGAGGGTGGTGGGGGGTGGCCGGGCGGCGCGTGGGGCGGTGCGCGCGGTAAACAAACGAGTGAGCATAATTTTAATTCGTGTTAGGAAAAGTTGTCAAAAAAATGTAAAAAAAATATCGTTTTTTTGTTTCATAAAATGATTGTACTCCTGCAATACTATGACGTGAAAAAATGTGGGTAGGGGTCCAAAAATAACCCTGTATAACTAAGGTTACAATTGTTTTGTTTTTGTTAATAAAGAATTCTGAAAATCAATCAAATCAAGCCAGTCCAGAAGCGCTATTCCGGAGAAACAGTTGAAGCAAGATTTTTATAACTCTAGCTAAAATGTATGGAGTTTGATAGATAAAAAAATTATATATTTAATTGGATTTTTATGGTCGAGAAGGCTAATTCGACAGGCTGAGAATTACCCTTCCGTAATTCAACCTTTAAATAATGGATGGATGGTTCTCAATTCACAAACGATATATATATTTTGTACTTTTATTCGAAAAATATAAATTTTAATAAAAAAAAAAGGAATGATTGTTTTTAATATTAATGATTTGTTGGCCCAAGCCTACCTACCATACGGGTCCGTTAGCCTAAATTAACACAAAAATAATCAATTGTGGAATAAATGTACAAATGAATTGTGTATTACTTGTTGTTAACCAGTCCCTTAAGCACAATATCGGTGTCGCAATATTCTAACCAGCACTTATTACTCGACGAACAGGCATCAGCCCCGCGCCCTATAATAATGAATATTTTAAATCATCACCAGTAGGCCACCCCACCCCGCTCTCCCCCGGAGCCATGAACTTGAGAAAAATTAGTTCACAAGGCAAACGCGAACTTTGAGCGAGTTTACACTTTTTGAGCCAAGATAGACTGCGATAAAAAAACTTGGCAAGTCGCGGAAAAGTTCTGTTGCCGGTTTACAAAATATTGTGAGTGAACCGAGCTGTTGAGATGTCTGCTAAAAAGAATAAATTATTTACATGAAATTGATTTAGTTGTAAATTCGTAAAATTAACTACTTAATTTGTAAAAATTTGTATCGAATATACAACATAAACATAAAAATATGTAGTCACGACATGAATCCCCGACGGGGTGTCAGGGGTGTTCCAAAATGTGAACTTTGAAATGCAAGTCACAGTCCACACTTGATACACCCGCTTTTCACCGAAGATTATTACGTCACAAACGTGATGAGATGTGTTTCGGCCAGAAACGTGTCTTCCGAAGACATAAATTATTGTGTACCGCGAGGATTGAACCCACGACCTCTGGATTAGCAGAGTGCTCTACCACTCGGCCACAGAGGCATTGAATATAATCAGACAGTTACATTAAATAAAACCACATATTCTACTGATCATACTGAATAACTTTTCCATAAAAACATAAAATATAATATAAAATAAATAATATTATATGTTTTATTGCAAAATCAATGGCTTTATTATTATTAGAGTGCATTACAAAATTTGTTGTTCCAGATACGAACCTCGGTAGCGCAGTCGGTAGCGCACCTGTTGCAGGGGGTTGCAGGTTCAAATCCTGGAACGAGGAATTTTTCAAAATATTTGTGCTTTAAAATTTGTTTTTGATTGATTGCAAGTTGGAGGTCACAGGTTCAAATCCTGGAACGAGAAATTTTTCAAAATATTTGTGCTTTAATATTTGTTTTTGATTGATTGCAAGTTTATAAAGCACTCTAATAATAATAAATATAAATAATACTATAAAATAAAAATAAAAAACATGCCCGCGGCTTTCCCTTGTAAATGAAAATGGGCATACTTGTATGGGAGTGGGTCCAAGCGCCGCCAAGTTAGGTGATAAATACAAGCTAAAATTTGTACTTCAGCTGATCTTGGTTAATTAATTTTGTATGGAAATTGGCACTTTCGTTTAACCTTAAATAAAAGGACATAATTTAGTCCTCAAGCAAGTAGAACCCCATCAATATAAAAAAAAATCTATAGAATTAAATGAGATTTGACGATAATTCATGGTTTATATAAAACGGCTCATCTCAATACGTGTTATGATCGGGAAAGCCGACCAGTTTCAGCAGATTTAGACTGCCTTCATCTGGGCGAGTGAAGACGTTTACGCGACGTGAGGCGTAACGTCGTTGCGTAAACGTCTTCACTCGCCCAGATGAAGGCAGTCTAAATCTGCTGAAACTGGTCGGCTTTCCCGATCATAACACGTATTGAGGTGAGCCGTTTTATATAAATCAAAAATAAAATCTATTCGTTAAGATTTTGACATTTGCAAATACTTTCGTCTGGGCCCCGTGTTAATTACAAGAACTGAAATATGGGAGGTTGTAAAACATAATTAGTTATATCTCGAAATTTTGTCGGATATATTTTGATGGGGTTCCGCTTGCTTGAGGAGTACATTATGTCCTTTCATTTAACATATGTTTTGCTCTTGACGGCGCTTGGGCCGAATTTGCCCACTGTCATTTTAATATGCCAGTTTCCTGACACATTTCTATTTTTCCACAAAATAATTTAGATTCATTTGTTCGTCTTTGATTTTCTTACTTAAGTTAGATTATGGATGGGTTAGACGAAAGAATGCTCAAAATCAGATTTGCAGTTTGAAATTTGTGGTGAAACGACTTAGTTGAGGCCTGTCTTGTGAATTGTTTGTGATATTCGTAGAGCTGGCACATTTTTTAAACCAACGTAGTTAAAATATCTTCAATAGGAACCTTTACACCGTTCGATAGCTACCTTTCTAGTCGATATCAAAAAGTGATGATCACTCGCAGTGACGGTTCGCAGGTGGTGTCTTCTTCTAAGTTATTAACCCGTGGAGTACCCCAGGGATCAATATTGGGACCGCTGCTTTTTATTTTGTATACAGCCGATATCGTAAAATCTATCAGACATTGCAGGTTTCATATATATGCAGATGATTTGCAGCTATACCTACCATTTGAGCCTGAGAATACGGACACAGCTGTAAAACTTGTTAATGAAGACCTCGATAGAATCGCAGTATGGTCCAAAAGGAATTCATTAGTACTCAATCCAGTTAAAACCAAGTATATGCTACTAGGCACTAAATATCAGATTAATAAGGTAGCTGAAAAGTATCCAAGAATTCTTCTCGAAAATATAAATATCGAGTGTGTTCCGGAAGCTCGTAATCTCGGGCTTTTGATGGACAGTGCCTTGCGTTTCGAAAAACATGTTTTGAATTTAGCTCGTGTGTGTTTCTACCGTCTTAAAGTTTTGTACAAAATTCGAAAATATCTAACAGAAGGCATACGTATCAAACTTTGTGACGCTCTAATACTGTCAAAGATGAACTATGCGGATGTCGCCTATGGACCGTGCCTGCTGGCTAGATCCAAAGTTGTTCTACAGAGAGTCCAAAATGCGTGCGCTCGATACTGCTTCAATATACCACCGCGAGCTCACGTTACACCATTTTTAAATAACGCCAAGGTATTAAAGATGGAAGGACGACGCGCACTACATTTGGCAACTTTGTTATTTGGTGTCGTCAGGAATCAGTCTCCTAGTTACCTTTACGATAAAATAACCTGGCAATCTACTGTACACAATCGCGCTACTAGAGGCAGCAAGCATCGCATGGTAATTCCCATCCATAAAACAAGTGGCTTTAAAAGCTGTTTTCAATATAGGGCTGCCAAAATATGGAATGATTTGCCACCACCTATACACCTGTGTAAATCAATTAAGAGCTTTAGGGTTAAATACAAAGAATTTTGTATTTATCAACAAATAATTAATGAGCCCAAATAAAATAAAACTGGATTATTACGCAAAATGTTTAGTTTCCAATTATTTCCATAAACATATAGACACCTATTATTATTATTATTCATTTATTTATTTATTAACTGCTATCTTTTAATTATCTTTAATTATCTGTAGAAATTTTGTTTTTGTTTTTAACTTTAATATTGCCACCGGCTCTTAGCAATTGTTCACCTATTTTGTATATATAGCATAAGGTCGGTTTTGGAAACGGGCCTCAACTGAAAATCAGCGCAGTGGCTTGCCTCTGCATTATGCTGAGTTGAGGACCTTTTCCACTACCACAGCACTTACATTATTTATTAGTTTTAGTTGTGTTATTATTATTTTTTTCTTTTTTAATTGTTTAATTGTTAAATGTGTATTTTTCTTTTGTTTTCTTTGTCGTGTAATGCTGTGGAAATGGAATAAAGAAGTTATCTATCTATCTATCTTATCTATCTATCTATCTATCTATCGTAACTTAGGAAAATATATTTTTTTGCTGCTTATTGGGGCGTAAATAATTATGTGTTATAGGACCAAAATCATCAGTTTAATTCCAACCAACATGTACCACAAAACTCTTTTACGAAAAACTGCTAGAAAACCGCGTAAAGTTCAAACAGCAGTCGAGTGCCATAGTCAGCTACTCCACAATTAACGTACTTGACTCAAAGCAACCAAACTAACCGAGAAAAAATCTCACATACTACGCGTATTCAGCCTGTATAGAGCTAATTAAAAAAGCACAGCGCTTGGGTTCGCAAGTGTAGTTTCGCTACTCACCGCTTGGCGGCGCTTTCGCTTTGACGGAGTCTGGGTTTTGTGTTTCGTCAGTTTGTTCGTAGGCTTCGTAGGTATGTTTGGGTTTCATTTTTTAATGAGGTCGAGTATTCGAGGTGGATTGCGGCCGCGTCGTCCTTTGGAAAAGGCTTTATGACTGCGATAAGCCGCCTGTGTAAGGCCTAGTTAGCACGCAAAGGGATACAGATTGTTCCTCGTGCGTGGATGAAAAGGGGTTTCGAAGGTTCATTTTATGTTAGAAGGTGACTTTTATGTCAACGAAGCTTGCGTGATGGGTTGCTCGCTCGCTTGAAAATGATTATGGAAGGAAATTGAAAGATTGAAATTGAAAGGTCACATACTGCCTCGCTCCTAAAAACACCTCCCCATAATACAGGAGCTTTTGGGAACTTTTCAGTTAAATGCTGTACGAGGGTGCGTAACTGACTCCTCATTAAAAAAAAATTGAAAGAGCATTTAACAAATTATTGAGTTCTTTAATATAATTATTAATATTAAAATTAATTATTTATTTATTTATATATGTATTCATATTTGTTTTAATTGATAGGTATCTTAGAGTATAAAGGTGTAATTATTATATGAATTTTATTCATTATTTATCTATATCTATGTACTTTGGTTTTGTAGTTAGTTAAATTTGTGTGTTTTCGTTTATTATTTGGTAGTAAGTATTAAGTTTGTACACATATGATTATTTTTCTTTTATTTTTTGGTTTGCTGGAAGAAATCTCTAATAGAGATAAGCTCGCCACTGTACACTCATTTTAATATTTACGTGTGCAATTAAATATTTTGTGTACAATAAAGAATAAGAATAAGATTTCGAGTATCGCGGGATATATTTTAAGTAAGTTATCCGCCACATTTTTAAGATTCTGTATCCAAAGGGTAACCAACGGGACCCTATTACTAAGAATCCGCAGTCCGTCTATCACCAGGCTGTATCTCACGAACCGTGATAGTTAGACAGTGGAAATTTTCACAGATGATGTATTTCTGTTGCCGCTATAACAAATGCTAAAAAACAAAATAAAATAAGTATTTAAGGGGGCTTCCATACAACAAACATGTTTTTTTTGCCGTTTTTATAGATAATGGTACGGAACCCTTCATGTGCGAGTCCGACTCGCACTTGGCCGGTTTTTTAAGTATAGTTTTATATTTGTAGAGAATGAATAAAATACGCGAAAGGATGGAGAAGATGGCATAGAATTAGCCTATTGCTTGCCGGTTTGAGTGGTTTTGTTTTTGTCATTTCTACGTCGTGGGTAGATCGTAGATTTGGGCAGATCATTAACTATCAAATCGAAAATCTTTCACCAAAAATACGTGCAACGACAAGCGGAGCGAGGATGAACGTGTTAGGTTTACATATAAATAAATTTGTGGAGCCGAGCGAAGCGGCGTGGAGAGAGGCGCCTCCCCCTAGTTTTAACAAAAATATGATATACCTACTAGGCAGATCATCATGTGCCCAATTCTACTACTCGTATATGCCGACATCATCTATAGAACTCTGTCATTGTCCGGGAGTTAATGTAGCCTTTATATTGACCCAGGCTGTGGCAGATTTACCAGCAGGCTGAGTATACCTGAGCTAAAGGTGACCGTACTTTGACCTTTTTTCTCTGTTTTATCTTACATAAATGTAATTTTTTATGTACTCAATTTTATTTTAATAAAATAAATGCATTTTCGTACCACATTTTAAGGTCCCTTGCTTATGCGAATCTAATTTAATAAAACAAAGAAGAAGACGGGACAGAAGTCTCACTTGAAATGTTCCTTTTTAATTCTACGGAACCCAACAATGCTTTCATGAAATTCCTTTTACAGTGTAGGCAATACTGTATCTGCCAAGCAATCCCTACACTTGCTCTTGGTCTTCACTCTCACAGATTGTTAGGTGTGTTTATGTTTACAATTTTCTAACAAACTGCTCTTAGATGATTCTCATAACGAGATCTAAAACTGAAAACAATTAAGCCTTTGTTATAAGGGTGGCAAAAAGTTGGCAGACTATGGGCGGAAAATTTGTAAATCAGCCAGGCAATGATTTCGAATGGACCCAGGTCATAAACGATTCCGCTGCGGAGGTATCATCGCTATTCGTTAAGGAAGTTAGTTACTGAATTGTTGTGGTTATAATTTTGAATATTTAAAGACCCTCTCTTAATTCTCATTATCTAGGATCCATCTTACAGATGAAATAACTAAATATTAATATTATAAAAAATCTCATACTAGGCCGTTGTAACCTCTAACGTAGAAAAAGCAGGAAATATTTCGTTTTATTGAATTCCAATTGGTTTTTAGTCTTTAGAATGCGTTTTATTTAGTGGACATTCTAATTAACCCTTTGTCTGATCTAATTAGAAATTCAACATTATATCATCGTAATATAGAAACGCAGAAGTAAAGTATATCTGGATGTGAGAAAGGATTTGAACTCGGGATCTCTCGCTTGCTCTACCAATATTCATTTCTATACAGCATATCATTTTTGATTTAATCAGGAAATGCCAAAAGTATGGTTAGTATTTTTCTTCATAGATATTGTTTCTACCAACCTTTATCTTATGACTTATTTCCTTTCCTTCGAAATAGAATCATATTGAGTACCATATACATGAACCTAACGACTCATTGTTACCTTTTATTGTTATATATAACACAATTTACCAAAAACAATATAAATTATATTTTAATCTTAAAATGTTTCATCAAAATGGTAATGTAGGGACACAGCGCCCTCTGTGTATGAGTAGCTAGTTCTCAATCACACGTGTAGATGACGCTATGTGTTCACACATGCGTTGTATACGGAGCTTTCTTAGCAAAAGCTCGAGACAAAAGGGCACCTTCTTTGACAACGGTTATTTGACACTGTTGGCGCAAAATAGCCTTTTATGTTTACTTTCAGTCAATGTTTTTAATAAGAAGTTTTTTAGATCTTGAAATAAACTTTATTTCTACGTCAAAACCACGTCAAGCACTTGCAGTGCTACATTAGCCCCTATAGTAAAAGATATAAGGTAGGTACAAAGTCCAATGTGTTTAGCTTGGTGTGATCTTGATTGTACGCTAATTCAGTTTCTGCATAAAGTATGGCCCTCAAAAAGGTCAGTAAACCCAGAATAAGAACTATAGACTGTCAGAAAAAGAAGGAAAAATTCTAAACCTGAAAATGACATTGAAAACTGCTGTCACTTAAAAATCCAGCAACAACAAAGATTTTTTTATGCAAATAATCTAATATTTCGATTGAAAACATGAGAAATCTACTGTATGAAAACGTGTGATATTTTTGGAATTGTTTTATTTATATTACTTTATTGTATGGTAGTGAAATGGTCCGATGGAGGTTAAGCCTTCTTTTGGCGTTACTGCTGCTTTTACCCACCAGGTCAACCTCTAAATCAGATAAACAAGAAGACGATGATGAGGAAGAGTAAGTTCGTATTGTGTTTGGAGTAAAAGAGGCCGTTAGACATTAAAATGGTTGTCAAATGAATCATAATGTAGCATAAATCTTTTCTTAGTGCAATTGCGGAACTAACTTTTATTTTCTTGATTTTTATATCTAGGTAATTACGTTTAGTGTTACGTGATAATTGCATCGAACAATAAACAAATTTACAGTAGAATGTTCTGCCATGTGTGAACAACTAACTATAATTTCAGTTCCCGTGTTAGGATTTCAGTTTAATTGAATACTACTCGCAAACTGTTTCTTTTTTCTGTTTATGTAAGTTGTAAAGTAGCATAAAGATCATACTAAATTAAAAGAGCAGCTACTGCAAACAACTTTCTGGAATTTTTGCAGGAAATAACCTTGTATTGTGCTACTTCTTGCGGATTTATATTTTATAACATTTATCGTTTGTTACCTTGCGTGCCATATCAGTCATGATATCTGTTTACTCAGATATCTATTTCAGACTTTATAATAAATACCCCGTATTTACACAAATAAACAAGAATATTTTCACACATATAATGGTCGCTTGAATTCCAACGATCTTTATTTTTAGAAACAAAACGCTGCCTTTTCGTCTCTTTCCAAGAAGACACCGTACTTAGCAGCCATTTACAGTTAAGTTTAGAAATAAACACCGACAGATCCACTCCTAACTATCAGTAAAGTTACTGACCTTCATTGCGATTTACATTTCACAGTATATACTCACCTCTGACACCACTTCGGGGATTCATGTCGTGACGATTTATTTCATTTCAGTGCATCCAGTGGACATGGAGACGAGACCGAGGAAGATGAGGAAGAAGAAGAAGATGAGGAGGAGGAACAAGATGAAAAGGCTAACGATCAGCAGACGATACGGCGATACCAGGTACTGTTCATAAACTTGGGCTAGTCCTAAGATAAGAAGAAGAAGATGAGAAGCAGGAATAAGATGATAAGGCTAACGACCAGCAGACGATACGGCGATACCAGGTACTGTTCATAAACTTGGGCTAGTCCTAAGATAAAAAGAAGAAGATAAAAAACAGGAACAAGATGATAAGGCTAACGACCAGCAGACGATACGGTGATACCAGGTACCGTTCATAAACTTGGGTTAGTCCTATGATAAGCAAAAAAGTAGAATTGCATAAAACTTGAACTAATTTGGAAGCAAATATTCTTTTTATTTTGTGTGACGTCGATTAAAGGATAGCGAGAAAAAGCAAAAAAAAAAAACAATGTTCGTACCTTGATTTGTTTTCAGGACTTTAGAATAGAATATATAGAAAATCGTAACCACCCAGGCTACAGACGTTATATGGTTGAATAATTCATTAGGTATAATGTAGTAAAGATTTACATGTTTGCAATTCTTATTACATATTTTATTAGAACAAAGTAAATAATTATGAATATTTGTATCGTAACATAAGATTTGTTAGTGTAGCAAGAACGCAATTTCAATTTGTGAGCTTCAGACTTAAAGAGGCCTATGGCCCATAACTAAATCTTCCGCGAGCGTCGCCTAGGTAAGAGAACGTATAAAATAAGAAAGAGAAAAGGGAACCACCACAACACAAAAGACAACACAATATCATCGAAAATAATATCATCGAAAGTGGATGTCAGGATCGTGGCTTTAGCAGGAGATATCTCCTATCTCTCTGGGATGCAGAATACCTGTTTATGTAAACAATGTAGGGATCTGCAATTATAAATACTTGTAATTATAAGTACTTGTCTAAGTGTCGACTGTGAATTAAACAGTCAACACTCATATACTCACGTTTCACCGACGATTTTGACGACCCATCACTCCTTTTACCCCATTAGCTTATCCACTTACTAAGAGCAGAAAGAAAACCACGCTATTTAAAGTATGCTGTTTCCATAAGTAGCAGGTGTAAAAATACTTGCACATTTCGTTCATACTCAAAAAGTGTGCCACTAGACCAGCAAGATTCGATCATGGATCTTAAGATTGAAAGCTCGGCACCGACAAATGGGTTTTTTAAAAGTTTTGCTCAATCAATCGAATCCTCTCTTTCACAGGCATCCGGCCCTAAGGTCAAGTTGAGCCATCCGACTACAACTTCTCTGGGCAGGACACCTAAGCGAAGACCTTTGGAGTGCTTCGTTTGTGCTTATAAGGCTGAAACTCCCCTGAGAGCGTGCTTGGATCCCACCAAGTTTAGGTAATTATAACGTTATGTAGATAAAAATTAAATGTGGAAGAGATGTATCATCGTAACAAATGGATATTTGTGCTCTCTGCCCAACCCACTGGTGGACACTACAACGGAGGTATCTACTCGTAATGTAAGAGGGGTGCCACTGACCATCTAGTCTTCTCCTAAAGTGTCTTGTCAACTAGCAAACGATGTTCTAGCGGCTGGATGCTAGCGCGCTGTAGCGACCAATAATACTTTCCATCCATCCAACCATCAGCCTAGTTCGTCCACTGCTGGACATAAGCCTTTCCAGGACTTTGCCACTCCCGGCAATCATCCTGGAAGAATTGCCCATACTCACACTCGCTGGGCAGGCGGGTTGGTGAGCACGGTGCCGGAAACCTCGCACCAGTGACGCCGCTGCCCGTCACCAGTCAGTTCCATATAAGGCCCGGCTATTGGGGATGGATATACCACCATCCATCGGTCCCAGGCATAGTGGGCCTCCTGGTTTTTTGCCTGCCCTCTTACTCTTCCCCGAATTACTTCGAGGGGATTTCCAAGTAAGATGGTGGTACCTCCACAGTCGAGCCCGGCATCAACTCTTCCTCAATTACTCCGCAGTAGATGATTCTAGTTTTATTTCGATTTTAGGATGGTGACTTGTTAACTTTGAAACATAGCCAAGTTTTGTTATTACACCACGGTATTTCATTATTCAATTTCCAAGTTGACATTTAGTATTAAATTTTTTATATTATTTATGACTTTCGAATTTAATTGTATTTAATCTTTAATTTTAATTTGGACATTTCGCGTTTATTTTTACTTATGAATATTTGTATCAAAACGCAAATATCCATGTACCTTCATTTACTTTTAATTTTATTTTGACATTTATCTACCCTAAGACTTAGCTATACTTTTACTATTAACCTATTCCAATCAGCCCGACGATGTCAAATAGACGAAACTAGTCGCAATAATTAAGGAAATAAAATAGTGGAACTCGTACAAGAAGATTTTGATTAGTGTTATCAACTCTTCCACCTGAAATAATACTTTCTGCTTATGAAAATTGCCATAATTCCATCAGACCATCTAAACGCGGTCACCAACTTACAATGTGGAATCACTTGGGAGAGGTCTATAACTGTCAGCGGACTGTTGAGACTGTTGATAATAGACATAGTTACAACCAATTTCAACGTAAAAATAGTATTGGATGTAGGTTTTGTTGTGTAGTTCAAATTGAACCCAAGATCCAAAAGCTAAGATACACACGACATTACTTTTGACAGAAAAAATTTAAGTTTTTGCGCCGAACTTTGTCATGTTCCTGTTTTGTTAGTTTTTATAAAGTGAACTTGAAAAATATTGGCTATATTGACCATGAGCACAAAGATTGATCCAAAACAGTTTCGAGCTGAAGCAAATTTTAAGCAATACGTTCCAATGTTTTTGGATTTGTGTGTACCTAGTATCTGTCACTCGTCCGTTACCTCCTTTCCGTAGATTTACGCCTCACCTGATTTCTCTCTCCTACTTTCTAGGCGAGTGCGCCTCAACCTAGCCCTCATCGTCGCATTCCATCAGGAACTGCACATTGTGCATAAAAAAGATCAACATTGAGGTGATCTATTTTACCCATACATGACGGACTTTACTAATTTTCCATTGTGTTGCGATCCCAGGGTGCATACGATAACCTGCCACGGGCTGGCAGACAAGTGCTTCACGTCAGTGATCTCCCATGGAGCCACGTACGAGGCCGTGGTCAGAGGCTGCCGGTCCGGCTGTGTCGGGTCTCCGGACACCACTTGCTGCGAAGTGAGTGCTTAGCTTAAGGTGATATGTAAAAGTTTTAGCGTCCGCTGTTATGCTAAAAAACCCTCAGTGCGAGAGGGACGGATTCGTGGAAAAGTAGCAAAAAGTTGGTTTTTTATTAATATAAAATGTACTAAAGTTGCTATCAAAATTTCGTTTAACCAGCCCCCCTATTCTGTATCTTTAATTGCCAACTGTACTAGGTGCCTATCATCAAAAACATAGCTAAAAACGGAACTTTCAAAATTGCCTTTAGTCGATATTGAACTATTTACGAACTGTGTCGTCACTTCAAGAGCGAACATAAATTCAAATTCAAATTCAAATAGTTTATTTTGCAAAGCAGGTATAGATATATACACTTTTTACACGTCAAATTTAATCTAATAAAGAAAATATATGTAATAGAATAATAAATGTACATGAACTAAATTAAAGGTTTATTTAATTTATGTAGCAATATATTTACGATTAAAATGATAGGTAAAATATATATTATACAAGGTAAAATCCAATCAGCCGCCCGAACCCATACCGGAGACCCGGCCAGGGACCAGGAACAAGGTTCAGTGATCACCAACCGAGCCCCCAGCACGAATCCAGGCGGCCGACCAAATCCCATCCTATATACTACATACTAATAGGTTACATATATAAATACATGCCTACCTCCGCCCATTCGATTAGTCTTGCTAAGAAGAAGGGCAAGAAACTTAGCAAGATCATGTCTTTTTTTCAACATAAAACTTATACTATACAATATATGACTTATATCTACTTTAACCAAGGGATAAGAAAATACAAGACAGTAGGAATTCAGGTTAACGAAAAAAAGAAAAACATATATATCTTTGTCTACCTGTCTCATATAGTCCTTTTCCTTTTACAGTCTATAATCAATTAATGTTTACACCTTAGAGGAATCATAAGTTAAGAAATTATACTATTTAATTAAATTATAACTTACTACGAGTATCATTATCACTGTAACACCATGCTTCACCATCATCCAAATATTCATTTATTTTATAATATGCCTTTTTCAATAGGCCCTGCTTAATATACAGTTTAAACTTATTCTCTGACAAAGTAAGGACCTCCTTTGGAAGTTTATTGTAAAATCTTATACCATGTCCTACAAAAGAGGTACTCACCTTAGCGAGTCTGATTTTTGGAAAAGCCAGTTTATGCTTATTTCTGGTCTCCTTACAATGTTGCTTACCAAGCCTTGGGAAAGACTCAACATTTTTTCTGACATATCTAAGGACTTGGTAAATATATTCACAAGGAACCGTTAATATATTAATTTCTTTGAACTTTTGTCTTAATGAATCCCGGTGCTTCATATTATAAATAGCCCGAATTGCTCTCTTCTGCAAAACAAAGACTGCGTCTGTATCCGCGGCTCTACCCCATAACAGCATGCCGTATGACATAATGCTGTGAAAGTAACTAAAATAGACTAGTCTAGCAGTATCTACATCAGTAATTTGTCTTATGCGTCTAACAGCGTATGCGGCCGAACTAAGTCTACCACATAGGGCTTCTATGTGGGGACCCCACTGAAGACGAGAGTCAACCGTAATGCCTAAAAACTTTGTTTCGTTAACTAACTCCAGCTTGGACCCCTGCAAAAGCAAATTACCATCCACTTGAATTACATTTGGTAACGTAAATTTTATACACTTTGTCTTTTTTGCGTTTAAAACTAAATTATTTACAGTAAACCAATCAAGCACCAGTGATAAAGTTGTATTCGCGCCGTCAAGGATATCTTTACGTCTATTAACTTTAAAAATAAGTGACGTGTCGTCTGCGAATAATACTATCTTCGTTAAGTCTTTAACTAAATATGGAAGGTCATTTATGTAAATTAAAAACAGCAAGGGCCCTAATATGGAACCCTGCGGGACACCCATTTTAACTAATGCTCCTCTTGATTTTACCCCGTTAATGTCTACTTTTTGAATACGATCACTAAGATATGACTTCAATAACGCCAAAGATTTGCCCCTCACTCCGTAGTGATCCAATTTACATAAGAGTGTTTCATGATTAACGCAATCAAAGGCTTTCGAGAGGTCACAAAATACACCAAATGCATCTTGCTTTTCTTCCCAAGCATCAAAAATGTGCTTAACTAAAGCAACTCCTGCATCTGTGGTTGACATCCCTCTAGTGAATCCATATTGTTCACAGTGAAGTAACTTATTTAAATTAAAATGAAATAACAATTGATTAAAAACTATTTTTTCAAAAACCTTACTCAATACCGGTAAAACTGACACAGGTCTATAGTTTGAAGGGTCCCCGTGGTCGCCTGATTTAAAAAGGGGGATCAATTTACTAAACTTCATTAAGTCAGGAAAGATACCATCATCTACACATTTATTAAAAATTAATGCCAAATAAGGAGCTATTAAATCAATAACAGAACTTATAACTTTCACAGATAGGCCCCATAAGTCCTCGGTTTTTTTCAAGTTAAGCGATTTAAATGCTTTAATTACAGTTAATGAATTAATATGTTTAAAAGCAAATACAGAAAGACACTGAGGTACGTGATCTATTAAAAGATCCTGCGCAAGCCTAGGGCTTGAATTTAAATCTTTAGTTGTTAAGGAAGGAATTTCAGTAAAGAATTGTTCAAAGGCATTCGCAACTTCTTTATCTCCTGTAACGACTTCATTGTTAATACTTAACTTAAGTTCGTTATCTCGTTTCTTACTTTTCCCAGTTTCAGTATTTATGATGTTCCATACTGTTTTTACTTTGTTATCGGACCTTTTAAGTTTTTTATTCAAGTAGATACTTTTTGCTTTTAAACACACCAATTTAAAGATGCGTGAGTAATTTTTCACGAATTCAGTAAATTTAACATTATTATTGTAGGACTTTATGTCGTATAATTCGTATAAATGATTTCTGCTTTTATAAATACCTGGTGTCGCCCAGTCACTGAAGGTGATTTTACTTTTGTTAGAAAGTTTTTGCATCTTAAACGTATTTTCGAACTCTTTAGAGACTATGTTGAAAAGGTCTGTAAAGAGAGCGTTTGGATCGTCTTGGAGAAGATTAAAATGTGCTAATTTAACTTCTAGATTTGCTTTGAAACAATCTACTTTGAGAGTTGTAATAGGTCTGCAAAAGACTTCTTTGGGCAGTTGTTTTACGCTTTGTTTAATGGTTATAGTTTGGCCACTGTGATCGGACTGCAAGCGGTTGATTACTTTATTGTCTGAATACTCACAATCACAGAATATATTGTCGAGGCATGACGCAGTATCCCGAGTAATTCGAGTAGGTTCTAAGAACACATTAGACAAATTAAATGATTTGAATAAATGTAATAATTTTGAGCGCATAATCGATTTTTCTAGTAAATCTACGTTAAAATCTCCACATATTATAACTTTTTTCTTTGTATCAAATAATAATTTTAAAACCTCTTCCATTGCTTTTTCAAAAATGTTGTAATCTTGTCCTGAGGGTCGGTAAACACAGAGAATAATATATGTACTCATTTCTATGCAAGCTAATTCTAGTTGATGTTCTACAGAAAGTTTTACAATGTCTTTTCTTTCCTTTGCTTTTATACTATTTTTTACAAGAATCATGGAGCCACCTTTTTGTATTTTTAATCTATTGTAGCAACTAAGAACATTAAAATTATTAACATTAAAATGCATATTATGTTCATGTAGATGATGTTCGGTTACACACAAAATATCTGTTTTTGATTCCTCTAAGAACAACTCGATTGAAAGTATTTTGCTGAGAAAGCCGCCTTGTATGTTTTGATGTACCAGCTTTAATACAGGCGGCTTTCCCATTGTCTTCAATTCTAAAAAGAATTTTTTACAATTTTGTTAGTACTTGTACTAACCGTGTCAATAGGGACAAAATTATGTAAATAATTAACATTACAAATACCATCAATTATAACTGGTATTGGAAAATTTCCTGTTACACTCTTTGTAACAGATTCACTACCTTCTAAAATGCATGCTAACTTAGTAGCTAATTGTTTTTTATAATAATTTGCAAGGTACAAAGTACCTTCTGTCAAAATATCCTTATGTCATATCCTTAGACAATCGGAATTCGATAGTATATCTATGTTTTTGATGATAGGCACCCAGTTTAAACGGCAACTAAAGATACGTAATAGGCCCTCAGCGGGCCTATTGTGTATCTCTAGTTGCCTTCTGGACTGGGTGTCTATCATCAAAAACATAGATATACTATCGAATTCCGATTTCCTAAGGATATGTTCGCACTTGAAGTGACGACACAGTTCGTAAATAGTTCAATACCCACTAAAGGCAATTTTGAAATTTCAGTTTTTAGCTATGTTTTTGATGATAGGCACCTCGTGCAGTTGGCAACTAAAGATACACAATAGGGGGGCTGGTCCTAGATACCATTAAAACCCATCTAATAAAATATAATTTCCACGTGTCATTCTAAATTGTCAAACCAGGAGAATTCAATAAATATATCTATCGAGCCGAATTTCTCCAATTACGTTTCTGTTTTAACAGATCCCTAGAAAAATATTCCAAAAATAATATACTATTTTATCAAAATAATACATTATTTACTAAAGTAGATATGCAATTTCTCAAAGTGTCGATTTTTTTCCGTAGCGCCTTAACTTTATTTAAACTCTTGTACTTATCTTGTCCGGTGCTAAAAGCATAACTTAAGATTGTTCTTCTTATTTTTAAATTAAATATATTAAATTTATGTGATTTATATGGCATTTTGCGAATCTAGTTTTATGTTAATTAGGCTTTTTCGCCAAATTTTATTTTATTTTATGCAAATGAATAGGAACACCAATTTAAAGCGTGGTCATTAGCAGTTTCTGATGTCTATATTACGGTTTTTACTAAATTACTATTAGGCATCAATAAACATCTCATTAGTGCTAAGTTACAATGTCATTGAAAAGTAACAAAGGTTTTCTGTTGTAAAGTTTTTTGTATTGTGTATGTTATATGTTTTGTTCATATTGATGGTATCAATAAATATTTTCATTTTTTCATTTTCATTAATTTTTTTTCTTATAACGGCGTCATAGCTGCTAAAATCGTTTACAAATAGGCCGCTTGAACTGCAGGCGTCTGTACTTATAAAACCGCTTTTGATGTTGTAATTAACTTATTGTATAGGAGTAGATTGATTATGTATATCGAGATTTGTATTTTTAATTTCTATAAGTAGAGTATTTTTCTCTACTTATAGAAACTAAAAAGAATGTGTTAAATATAAACCGTCTTCGTGAAATGGTCTAAGTTATGGTAAAAACTGCACTGAAATCCAATAAGAAGTTATAAGCGAATTCACAAATGCGAATTGCGACTTTTTTATACTATTTAGAGATTACAGAAAATAAGATTCGAGACAAGAGGAATTCCATGTGATTTCGCCGGTATATACTTGACATCTTCTTCTTATTCCACAGATAAACCGGTGCAACAACCAAGCCTTCTCCATGCCGGTCCACTTGGCGCAGCAGCAGCAAGCAACGATGACAGTCATGGAACCCAACAAGGTGCATAGCACTATACCTCCATCCATCTTCTTTTTCGTGACTATACTTCTTCTATTACAGACTGTGGTCAAAGTTACCATTTAGCAACAGTACGTCGTATTATGCCGGGTTAAAGTAGTAAGTTTAATTAAAGGGCTGGGGAAATTATTTTGTGTTTTGTATCCAATTTTGTGATGATAGTTTTTTGTATTTATGTTTTGTGATTAAAGATTTTTGAACTGTAATAGCACTATTTATTCTACAAAATTATTAATCGAAATACAATATACAAATCTTTCATAGAAGGATATTTAAATGATTACTGACAAAGGTAGAAACGATGGCTTCTCTGTTTATACGAATAGGGAAAAAATGCTAAGCACCGTAAAGTCTACTTCCAAAACTTTTGAAATAATCCCAAGCCACCCACATGGTCTATCGCAACCAAAATCTATATTTTTATGGATCTTCTAAAAACGGGAACTCATAAAGTGAAGCTCTTGTCTGCCTGCCTACCCTTGGCATGACTCAATTGATTAGTTTGAATGGTAAGTATAGATAATGGCAAACAAAGCGGCGTAGTGAAGGAAAGTTGGAATCCGAGTTTAGCCTTTCGATCCGCCAAATAGAGACTACGCAATTTTTGAAATTTTTTAAGATTTTTGCCGATATCTATACTTTTGGGGGAAATTGCGCGACTCGCTTTTATCCTGCGTGGGATCCCTGAACCTCAGGTTATACTTAACTTATAACAGGGTCTCACCTTTGTAACGATTAATGGTTTTGTGAATAGTTCTTCTTTATCTTTATTAAGATTTCTTTATGTGCAGTATTTACCTCGGATGGTACATGGTAAATGGATTGTGAGGTTGTATCTACGTTGAAGGAATCCGTACTTTGTATATCCCATGCAACAAAAAGTCTTTAAAAAACATTTTTCACCAAACAAAATCCGGTAGTAAGGGAGCGAAATATTGTCCACAAACTCACAAATCCAAACCAAAAGCTGTTATTTTCTACCCATCTCAAGGCAAGGGTCACTCAGCCTGCGGTCAAGCAGTTTCCGGGCAATTGATCCCATCTCTAGAAGGGTGACACCGGAACCGGATGTGAGGATCGAATGAATAATTTAGGATCATGTGGGGAGCCCTTCAGCTTATCGCTGAAAGGGTCAAGTAGGATAAAAATAAACGAGTGAAAAATGTTATGTATAACAATATATGATGATTTATGACACAGAGAAATTATTTATGTTTCCACGATATTTTTGCTTACAATTTAAGTGTGTTATTGAAATAATAATAATGCAATAAAATTACCGATATTTTGAAAAACTCGTCTCTTTATAACAACACTAGTTAGATCTGAAAGAAAAATGAAAGTGAAGGTATATCTAATGTCTATGTGTATATGTTTATCCGTCCACTAGACTGATAGCAATGAAATTGTATATGTTTTATAATATAGATAGAGCATGATGCCAAAAATGTTCTATAATTTCAATAGTAAACCACAAAATAAGCTTAATTTTAAAACCCACACACCAAGGAGCTCCAATAAACCCTTCAAATCAATCACCCCTTAATAAAAACAGCATACTAAATCTCTACCCTCTTACGAATCCCTAACTGACCAGAAATTTCACACGAACAATACAAAATCCACAAGTTAACACTTAAGGAACCCTATTTGTACCCAATAAAAAAACTACAAGCAAAGTCCGGTCAGGAAATCGAGAATTTTCACACTGCCAAAAATCTCAACATACCACCTTTAAAATATACTTTTCCACCATCGAAAAACAACTCTATTGTGTTGCGATAAGGTCCTCATCAGCGGTACGCGTATTTTGGGAGGTCACTCTCCCTTGGTACGCGATTTATCCCCATATGTTAGGAAAAGACAAGTGAACTGGCTTCTTAAATCGCTCGGACACCCTAAATTGAGGGTAGTAGAGGGTCGCCTTCGAAGGGGAAATACTTAGAGTTTATTGGAATTTCTTGTGGGTGAGTTAACAAGTGGTTTTTGTATGTGAATTTTCTTGACACGTATTGAGGAATTAGAGGTATACAAGGAAAGGCCCTATTTTCTAAAAATATGTCGGTTTAGTCATCTGAACGAGAACTAATCGCAAGGGTCACTGGCTCAAATCTCGTAGGAGCACGTTAGTGTCCCGTCTGCGTGCTTGGGAAGGCACGTTTAGCTATGTGTATGTCGGAGAAAAGTCAACATTTGATTCGAATATCCGAAACGCTGGCGCAATCGAGTAGCGCCGCGGTGGCAGTCGATCAAACGAGAAAACTTGACTTCCTGTTTCCAGAGGTAAAACAAGAAAACGGAACCACATGCGCGCGCGCTACTCCACATGGGCTCGACCATCATGGCCTTTGAGAAGGCGAGCGGGAACGCCATTAATTTACTGAAATTAGACACAGACGGAACGTATTCCTTCTATTCAGATTTCGTTATTGTTTTATATCGGCTTTTATCTAGTGTGGTAATTTCAAACAACATTAAATAACGATTACTAATACAGACATTATAAACTATCTGTGCTGTTATTTACAAGATCGACCTAACAAAGACCACGTGACGTGTAGCTCGGACCATCAGCTACCTGAACCCTCACTTTTCCCCGTCGCATTTTTTTCACATTTGTGCCCAAAGTACGGCGGTATGGCTCATCAAGCCATCAGGCTGTTTGGGAGCACTTTTAAATAAAAGAAATATTGTTACGATCTCTTTGGCACAGTAGTTTGTAGTAGTTTTATTATGATATTGCTTAGCTATTTATAGTAAAAATTACGTATCTTGCTAATCTAGATCTAATCAATCAGATAAAACAAGAATGTGGTAGACGTGCAGACATGCTTCCACAATACTCTCCCCTCAATTAAATACAACATGTTAATAAAAATGGGCACAATGGATATTATATATAAAATCTAATAATAGAGTAGAATTGATTCCTTAAAATCCTTATGTAGGATTGTTCCGCTTGCCCACGACGTTTATGACCTTCTTGTCAAGGGATTTGATAGCTGCGAATATTATTGCAATGATGTAAATAATAATAAACCGATCTTGATCCTTAGAATATTCAGCTTCGATAGCACCTGGACCAGAAGTAACAAAGTATGAACGTGTAAGTGAACAATAGTAGAAATTGTTCACGCGCCATCGGTCAACTAGAGATTTGCACAACATTGATTTGCGTGATAGAGTTGGGATTAGAGTTGGGGTGTCTCGATATATCGATAGATAACCAGCATTTTCGTTTTGCTAAGCATTATTTATTATATTTATTTCTTTTTTTGTATAGTTTTGTATTACCTAGAAACGTACATTAATATTGAGTATTTTAAAGTACGGACGCCAGCATGACAGGCAGTCCTTATCCACGTCAAGCCGTTAAAAACGTTTACAAATAGGAATCTTAAACTGCAGGCGACTGTACTGTACATACAGAGTTTTTAAGTTAAAGATTTTGTTCATAAAATTAAAAGTATGATTTATCGATATAAAAGCCAGTCGATTATCATGATAAACCTCATGTCTATCAATCGTATATCATAAGTCAACCATTATGAGGCCGATGATCAATGATCTACGCGTATTTAGATCAATAAAAATATGAAACGTCATCTTCCATTCTTACATGCACGACTCCCGTTTTAGAATATTACAGACTCACGCAATTGATGTCCAAAATCAATTGATGAATTTGATTTTTTATCCTTTTGTGTATGAAGCAGGATAATGACAGTGGGCAAATTCAGTCCAAGATCAAGACATATTTTAAATGAAAGGACATAATGTAGTCCTCAAGCAAGCAGAACCCCATCAAAATCTATCTAAAAAATTTCGAGATATGACTAATTATGTTTTGCAACCTCCCATACTTCAGTTTTTATAATTAACACGGGGCTCCGACAAAAGTTTTTGCAAATGTAAAAATCTCCACGAATACATTTTACTTAAACTTTTTTATTTTGATGGGGTTCTGCTTGCTTGAGGAATGAACACATTATGTCTTTTTATTTAACATACATCTTAATTTTTGACTCGCTTGGGCCAACTCCCATTACAAGATTATCTGCTGTTATTTTGAAAAAAAAAATACGTTATACTAAGTTTTGCTCAAAATCTAAATTTAAGGCGATATGCGAAAAAAATATAGGTGTTTCTTTTCTATGTATTTCATGAAATAAACGGAAAATTATAATCAGTTTCTGGTATATGCATCTTGACTATATAATCTAGGGATTGCAAATTGGAAATCATGTTTGGATAAATTTTCCTCGATAGAAATAATTGTTGAAATGAGGTCTTCAAACACACTTTTTCTCCTCGTTTGACGAATAGGAACCATATACAGAACTCAAACATATTTTATTAGATGTGTTTCAACAATATCTAGAGATTTCATATTTGAAATTTTGCTAGCTATTTTAGTTTTTTGATAAAAATTATAAAACTAACATATTTCGCTTTCGCCCTGTATCCGCCTCTCTCGCACTGCGCGATTTTTCGCTTGGAGTGACAGTGACAAAAATAAAATTTGCATAGCCTCTTCAATAAAATTCGCACTAAAAATTCAAATGTTCAGGATTTACATAGGTATATCTTGATTTAAATAGTTATGTATCTGAAATATTTTTTAAAAAACCGGTCGATTGCAAAAAGGACTTTCGATTCGATATCGATTAGGTGTCGATCTAAAATTACGTAAAAACAAAATTATTAAACAGTTACGTGCGTACAACTTAACTTGACACTAATACCCATGCAAAAAAAATACGGGTGTTTCTTTTCTGTGTATTTCATGAAATTCACGGAAAATTATAATCAGTTTCTGGTATATATATTTTGACTATATAATGTAGGGTCTTGAAATTGGAAAACATGTTTGGATAAATTTTCCTCGATAGAAATAATTGTTGAAATGAGGTCTTCAAACACACTTTTTCTCCTCGTTTGACGAATAGGAACCATATACAGAACTCAAAAATATTTTATTAGGTGTGTTTCAACAATATCTAGAGATTTGATATTTGAAATTTTGCTAGCTATTTTAGTTTTTTTATAAAAATTATAAAACTAAAATTTTTCGCTTTCGCCCTGAATCCGCCCCTCTCGCACTGCGCGATTTTTCGCTTGGAAAGACAGTGACAAAAATAAAATTCGCATAGGCTCTTACGTTGGTAATTTTAGTAATTTTCTAATTTTTCTCTATCTATACGTAGGACCTACTTAAGAACGGAATTTAAAGTTTCTAAGTCAACTGACAGTGCCCTAATACAAAACACGCTAAGATAAACTTCAAATATCAGTTTAATACACAAAACCTTAGTATTTTTTTAGATATCCATCTCAGTGGAATAAGTACCAACACTAAATGAATGCTCTGTATTTTAGAAGAGCTTGTATGACTAGATTGATGGGTGTGGAAGAAGCGAAAGAGGTGTGTCAGGATCGTTGCAGATGGAAATATGTAGTCTCTGCCTACCCCTCTGGGAGGCAGGCGTGTATCCATTTAGTAAAGTTTCTATAAAATAGAGGATGACAAAAATAAAAAATATTTAAAAAGTGTTCTTTTCCTTTTAAATAAATAAATAAAATAAAATAATTCTTTATTAAGGTAACGAAGACACATTGGAAAACACATGAAATTACATATATTAAAATACACAATTTAAATAACAAAAATTCAAAATCAAATAAGTTAGGTCAAGATTCGGATTAGATTATTTCATCCTTCAGCCTAGTTCGTCCACTGCTGGACATAAGCCTTTCCAGGACTTTGCCACTCCCAGCGGTCATCCTGGAACGTCTCAAGTGACGTCAAAACCGACAATTCTTTAAAAAATCATAAAAAAATAATGTTTAATTTATATACCAAAGTGGCGATCATCCTGGAAGAATTGCCCATACTCACACATGCTGGGCAGGCGGGTTGGTGAGCGCGGTGCCGGAACTCTCGCACCAGTGACGCCACTGCCTGTCCGGCTATTAGGGATGGATATACCGCCATCCATCGGTCCCAGGCATGGTGGGTCTCCTGGTTTTTTGCCTGTGAGGACAGCCTCTTACTCTCCCTCGAATTACTACAAGCAAGATGGTGGTACCTCCACAGTCGAGCCCGGCATCACCTCTACCACCTGAATTAGATTATTTACAATTATTATAATTTTATCTCTATAAAAAAGACAACACATTTTCAGAATCGAAACGAAACATTTTGTTTTACACGTTTTCACTGAACAGTTATTTCTGGTCAACAGCAGTATTTGAACTTGCGAGGCTAATGTCCAGCAGATTACTGTATAAATACACTCAGTACTGATAAATAAACATAATAAATATATCAACAAAGAGATCACTTGAGTCCGTTCGCGCCAGATACCGACATATTTTGTTTTGCTCGGAATGCACTTACCGTCTGGAAGGATTGTTATTTCGAATTATTTACGGTTATGGTAAATTACAGAAAAAAAAAAAATTTTTTTGACGAATTGCAAGTCAATGTTTTTGTCTACACTATATTGGGTGTTAAAATGAAGTTGCGGAAGCCGGAAACTCACGGAACTAACTCACGAATTGCGAAAAAAAAAATCTGCTGATCTACCCGAACAAAATATGAAACGATTATTCAATTTTTTTTTGTTGTCTCATACATTTTGGAACAGCTGATTTTTTTTAGCTCTATAGTAAAAGTTGTTCGTATGGACAAGTAACTTCATCTTAACACCTGTTTAAGGTGAAATTTATTTTTATAGCCAAATTCATACTGAAGACTCGGCAAGTTCTCAGTATCAAGGTTCGATGACCCTCTATGTGAAATTCGTAAATTATTTTTTTCGATTTCCCTACAAATGCAAGCCCAGCCCTGGGTCGATGACTATAGGAGGTCAACATTTGGGAAATTAGCAATAAGTGTTATCGATCCGTGATACTGATCACTTACCAAACGTCCAGTATGAATTTCTAAATTTCTGTTAAAACAAAAATGGTCGCCTCGCTCCGCTCTGCTTCGCTCGGCTCCCTAAATGTTATTATAAGTATTCCTAACACGCTCCTCCTCGCTCCGCTTGTCTTCGCACCTTTTTTGACATTTTAGTGAATGAGTTTGAATAAATTTTGTGAACAATCTGCCTACCATATATAGATTAGATTTTTTGTACGAATTAAATCCTTAAGTGGCCCCTTCTCGTTGAGCTGCCATATAAATGCTTTAGATGTTTATGACGTCCTGATGGCTTTAATCTCAATGAAACTTTGCACACATCTTAAGATATGTTTCTCTTCCTCACACACCGCAGTCCGACAGAGGTGCGAAATGGCGAGATATTCAAACGGCGCCGAAGAAAAGTGTATAAACTTAGTGTTCTTTTCATGAACGGCGTCTGTATTTCTCTCTTTTTATTTCCAGTACAGATAAAAAATATGCAAATTGCTAAATTTTGCGTTAACACTAGGCAATATTCAAGATATCCTGACGGCTAATATGATGGTGTTTCATCAAATTTTGCTTTTTGGGCTGTAAAGAGACGTAGTTAGATGTCGCTAGATAATACTTATGAAAAAAAATTGAAGAAAATAACGTTTTTATGAATCTTGAGAAAAATACAGGCGTGAAGGGGCCTCTTAAGGTGATATGCGAAAAAAATACGGGTGTTTCTTTTCTGTGTATTTCATGAAATACACGGAAAATTTTAATACATTTCTGGTATATGCATTTTGACTATATAATCTAGGGTTTTGAAATTGGAAAACATGTTTGGATAAATTTTCCACGATAGAAATAATTGTTGAAATGAGGTCTTCTAACACACTTTTTCTATGTGAAATTTTTGCTAGCCATTTTTTTTTTTTTATAAAAATATAAAACCAACTTTTTTCCTTTTTGCCCTGAATGCGCCCCTCTCGCACTGCGCGATATTTCGCTTGGAGTGACAGTGACAAAAATAAAATTCGCATAGCCTCTTAAGATGCCATTAGCTAAGTAGACTAGCGGGCGACGGCATTAACTCCTAAATTTTAACTTTTATTAACTTCCCCATACAGCCATTACTAGTTGCGGTTACGACTAAAGTCGACACTTATTGTGTCGAAACGTAATTTTTTTGTAATTTTGTTCCGTTGCAAACCGTCGCCGTGTCGTCTTGTGTTCCGTTGCCGTGTCGAAAAGTGGGGAAGAATCGTAACAGTAATTTAAAGTCGCACTGCGTCGTTGTTGTGTTGTCACGTCGCAACTTGACTGTGCGTACTTCTACCACATTCAGTCATTTCGTTCATTCTTTCATCCACTCGCATATATTTTTTTACTGTCAAACTTCTTCGTTATTGGTTTACCGAAAATAATCATCGCCTGCCATCAAAACAAAGAACTGTGAGTATAACTTGATTTTATTTTGCCAATTTACATGCCTTATCGAGTGATATTACTCTGCCAAACGAGATTCATCGTGTAATTTGGTGTAACTTAGCTAAATTCACTGATGCGCTCTAATAATTTAATAAATAATCATATTGTTTTTATAATATATGACTGTTGCCAACCGAAAATCAGCAATCAATTTGTGTTTTTGAAACTGCAGAAGATTTTATTATAACAGCATAAATAAATCCAAACAAAACATATTTTAACAATTTGACTTACTAGGTAATAACTTAATAATAAAGTCATTTGTTATGTAAAATTATTTATCTACTGGTAGATAACAAAGTTTCGAAATTAAGCCTATAAGTTTCAACATGTGTCGAGTTATGTCACAATGTTACTGATTTTACAAAATGGATTTTCACTTTGTTTATTTTTGCAGCGGTTCTTAAACATTTTGGATACGAAGAAAAAGAAAGTAGATAAAAATAAAATCAGAATAGATAAAGGTACAGATAATTTAATATATGCAGATACAATAGACAATAGAATGAGTGACAAAGAAAGCACATACGACACCGATATTAATAAAGGTGTTCATTTTGAAAATTCTATGGAACTGAGTAATTTGAATGAAACATAGCTGAAGAAGAAGTAGCTAAAGAATATGAAAAAAACATGGAAATTATAACAGAAAAAATCAGTACAAAAGATAACGTTATGCTTGAAGAAAATTTTGAAGAGTTTCAAGATACATCAACTGATAAGACCAAGAGATGGCGTGGATCACTCAAAGAAAACAAAATAGGTGATTCCTCTAAAACACGGAATACTCTGCCTACAACCTCCAGCTCTGATGTGACAATTCTTTCAGATGTAAAAATAAACGACAAAAACAAGGACATTAATGACGCAAAAAAAAAAAAAACAATATAAGTTCTCCTAATCTCCAAACCTATTTTGATGTTCTTAGTTAAATCTTAGTTAATTACTATTAGCAGGCAATAATTACAAATGCATAAGTATGATGTCTTAGAATGATTTTAATTTTGAAATCGGTATCTGAAAATATGGTATTTTAGTTATGTTATTTAAATGTATACTATTATTTTTAAATTAATGACAAAATTGGGATATCATATCAGTATCATGTTTTGTTGGTAAATTAACGATAAAAGCTTGCGTTTATCACTTTGTAATGAGAATTTTTGTGATTCTTCTAATTCGGGATGAAGAGCAGTTCCATAAACATTAATATGTGATGATTCAAATGGTTTTTCGAAGAAATTAAATTTTTTCTTAATACTTCTGCCTTTGATTTTTATTTTCCTTGAATCCAAGTTGCATATTCCATTTTTTTTTAATTGTTGTCTACACTTAAAAATCATTTATTTGTATGTTCTCTACTGAAAAGTACACAATTTTCTCTCAGTTTTACTGCAGCAAACACTTTTTCACCAGTTTTTAATTCTTCTTCGATTTTGACGACAAGATAAATCGCCATTTTCTATGATTGCCTTTATTCAACTGTGCCAATTCTTCTAATCTATTTGCTACTTGAGGTAATGGTTGGTCCAAAGTGTCAAACGACAGATGATTTTTTAATATTACGATACCATAGTATAAGAGATTTTTTTTTAATTTCGGTAGCTTTCCAAAAATTTGTGCTATCTAAATCTCTCAATCTACCTTGTGGATTTCATTTGGGGTAAATGGTTTGATTTCTGTTAACTTTCTTTACATGGCCTGAATATCTTTCGCTGACCACTTGGTATTGAAATTGAAGCTGCCGTTAGTCCATCCTACTAAGCAACGTTTCATAACACCAAAATCCAAAAGAACTGGAAAATCATTTACTAAATCAATTGGTAAATCTTCAATTACAGTGCTTTCCTTATGATGATCTGGATCTGATCTGTTATGAAATGAAGAGTCACTACGAAAGGGCAGGTCAGTCCGGGGAAAACTCATATGGCGATAATTTCTATGGTATTCCCCTTATGGTATACACTTCATGCATCCGTGATAACTATTAATTATATTATTATTTATAATATATTATTAATAAAATAAAGAAAATTCAGAATAACTCGGCCGCAAACATGAGAACCACTGATTGACTTGGTTGTATTGTTTTAGTTCAATCCAACACTTCAGTTTCGTACCTTTTACGAAACGTGTGTACTATAAAAATAAGTAGTAACGACACATTCATTGTAAATTCTACACAAAAATTTCAAATGAACACAAGGCGTCGAGATTTATTTAAGAAATCTTAATGACGTAACTTGTAGACACGTCGACTGAACATAGTTATTGTAACAATTTTCAGAACAAAGTGACGGCACCGTTACTATGCGAAGCAACCAAAAAATACCACGTTTTCATGTTACGTAATAGTTACAACTATGTTACAACATATTGCTGATTTGCGACGTATTAAACAATTTGCGACCGAATTTGGTTGTATGGGTCCCCATCACAGCACGTGTTTATTTTTTGTTTGAGTTTTTCTTTTCTTTTGAGTGCACTGCAACGGTCATCTGGCCTGCAGCCAACTGCAAAAATCGTACGCAAATATTCTTGATACTTGAAGTTTGTTTGTTTGTCCGACGGCCGGTCACTGGCGGGCAACAAACGGCGCGGCATGCGGTTAGTCACTGCTATGACTCTTTGTCTGGTCATCTTTTGAGAGGTTATTTTTGGTACTTCGCTGACACGACTGATCTGGAAAAGAAAACATACTTTGATCAGTATTTTGGTACAAGAAATTTTTAATATTTATTTAATTATTGAAACATCGTCACGCACGACACTGTATTGTGTGTTTCCCACACAATACATTTTGTCGATGAAACTTTACGTTCAAACAATTGACTCTTGCGCAGAAGGTTTTGTTTTTTTTCCGCCATTGATTGGGGAAAGCACTAATCAGATTTCGTTTTATTTTTAGTGCAATGAATATTTTTACATAAAGTGAATGTTTTCAGGGAAATCTGAATGCAAACAGTATCAACACAAATGTAATATGCAAATAAATCTGAATGAATAATAATCAAAACTGAAAAAAAAAAATCTGCCTTACATACTTTTACCCTCAAAAAGTATCTAAATAATTTGGCCGAATGCGAATCAGACGTGCACACAAAGGTTTCTGTACCACCATAAAATACAGGTAATTTAAGACGTTAAGAATTTTTCGAAGTTTTTTTAATGGAGGGGACCGCCTTTGTGTTTAATTTTTTGTTGTTGTATTCAGTGATAGAGGCCATAGTAACACATATTCTGTGAAAATTTCAACTATTATGGCTGAAGCTGCAGAAACCCCTGTGATAGACGGACAGACAGACAGTGGAGGCTTAGTAATAGGGTCCCGTTTGGCAACCTCGGGTACGGAACCCAAAAAAAAAACAAACCGCTAGTAACCCTACATAATTCGAACAAACAAAATTGGAACACATAAGCTATTAAGCACATAAGCCGGTCCCCAGATTTAACGATCGTAACAAACTCCTCGAACAAGGTGGAAGTTGTGTAAAGTGTGAACTTTTCAATCAGACCCGTGTGTCCCGTCTGCCGGTTGCCGGTTGCCGGTTGCCGAACCCTGGCGTGCGTCGAAGAATTACGAACTTTCGACCTCTCAACTGTAGACTGCCCTCTTAAAATAAAGGTTTGATCATTTTGATGATAGATGGAAAGGGCTTTTAATAGAAAAATACATTTTATTGTATCTTTAATAGAAAACTAAATATTTATTAGAAAGAAAAATAATTATATATTTTTAATAGAAAAATGGATACATATTTACAATAAAACTTAACATTAAACAGACAACAAGGACGCAGCTCAGCAAAATGCTGTGAGTGCGTACATATGCACAGCGCTGATTTTCAGCTGTCCCTGTTCTCACTAAACATTTACATGTAGAGCGGGTAGTTTGATTTTTTAATTAAAACTAAATATTCAAAATTTTATGAACATTAATGAAATAAATAACGAAGAATGTGATAAAACAAATTACAATAAAAATATTAAGAGAAATGTAAAAAACAGTTTCAGGAGGTTACATATAAGTTTATGACAGTTATTTAATTGATTACATTGAAATTTAAAATTGGAATAGTTTTGGCTGTGAATAAGTAACGCCGATCTGGTTTCTAACGCATCAATTGAGTCAACTGTGTCGTAAAGTAAGTATGTACATCCCGGTCACATTATCTCGAGACCTGGCGTCGATGACGTCACGTCGCGTCGGCGCTCAGATACAGAGCGCGGGGAGGTGAAAGGAGAACGGGGGCGGGTGGTTCGCATTCCAGCGAGGTCTCGAGATAATGTGACCGGCTTGTAGGTAGTACCATTGCACATAAAATCCATTGCGACAGTCATGCAATCCTATTTGTCAGTTGGCAACTTAACTTGTGTCGTAATGTCCTTTATAAAATACTATTAAATACTCATTTAGAGATATCATATACTAAGTGCTGCACCCGTAGCACAGTGTTTAAGAGGATGGCATACTCTAGCAACTTTTTTTATTACCCGTCCAGCACAATAAGTCTAATGGCAAAGACTTTATTTGCTTTTCATAGAGGCGATTATGTGTTGGCTCTTTGGCCTCTTTTTCTTGGACGCGTAATTGGTGTGTTTTTAGCTGATACTGAAATATTTTGTAGGGAAAAAAATATTGAATTTAGGTGATATACCTTCATATTTCTATTACCTATTGTATGAAAAAAAAAATCAAGTTGATCTCTTAACCGCGTTCTTGAAGCGAACGTTTGAAAACCAAAAAAAAAGAGGTTGCAAAACATTTTTTTTGACAAAAGTATAAATCTTAGTACATTGTTTATACGTAAGATCCCTAGAGAAAAGATTAATAAACCAAATATGTTTTTTTCAATACAAGGATAGTCCGAATTTCTTCAAACGAATCCTAGATACCCTGGAGTTGGTCATTCTCTAGGCTCAGGTACAGTCTTAATCACGCGCGACGCGACTTAGTTGAATCACAAGTACGAGGAGCATGACATACAGTTTAATCGCAAAAACATCGTGTCACGCTCCTCACACTTGTGATTCAACCAAGTCACGTCACGTGCAATTAAACACTGTGCTTTGGGTGCTTATGACCTCAAAGATCAGGTAAATTTAACTGTAACTTAGTATCTAGACTTCCGAATTTGGGGAAGTGGGTGGGAGGGGGAGTGAGGGAGGGAAAGAGGAGTTTTCGGTACTATACTCCCCCCTAGTAGTGCGTAAATTTTTTTTACAGTGGACCAAACATTAAAGCGTGTTTGTAACTTAGTTGAATCACAAGTGCGAGGAGCGTGACATACAGTTTAATCGCAAAAACATCGTGTCACGCTCCTCACACTTGTGATTCAACCAAGTCACGTCACGTGCAATTAAACACTGTGCTATGGGTGCTGATGACCTCAAAGATCAGGTAAATTTAACTGTAACTTAGTATCTAGACTTCCGAATTTGGGGAAGTGGGTGGGAGGGGAGGGAAAGAGGAGCTTTCGGTACTATACTCCCCCCTAGTAGTGCGTATTTTTTTTTTACAGTGGACCAAACATATAGAACTTTAAAACGTGTTTGTAACTTAGTTGAATCACAAATGCGAGGAGCGTGACATACAGTTTAATCGTGAAAACATCGTGCCACGTTGCTCGCACTTGAGATATTTAAATCAAGTCGCGTTGCGTGCGATTAAACACTGTGCTACGGGTGCTGATGGCCTACCTCAAAGAGCAGGTAAATTTAACTGTGACTTAGTATCTAGACTTCCGAATTTGGGGAAGTGAGTAGGGGGAGGGGGGAAAAGAGGAGCTTTCGGTACTATACTCCCCCCTAGTAGTGCGTTATTTTTTACAGTGGAACAAAAATATAGAACTTTAAAGCGTGCACAATATCTGAACCACAGTATTCTCTACTGCGCGTGAACTCACAAGGCGCGGCCTGCGAGTTAAACGATTTTGGCAAAAGGGTGAGTCCCGAGTATCATTGATGATACTACCTTTCAGGTCGTCAGCTTTGAGAGCTCATATCAGTGACGTCAACAAATATGTAATATTAATGTTTATTTTATCAAGATATCACTATACCACTAAAACTTTTCTATCTAATTGCTTATAGATATAATCAATGAGTAATTTAGTACTATTAAAGTAAAACACGTAATTGTTTAGATATCTTAATTTATTTTCAACTATATGCTTTATCAATCAAATTTTTAATACCTACAATAAAAAAAAAAATAGATTACAAATAAAAAGCTGGATCCATCCAGATCGCTGTCCCTCGGTAGGGTGCCTGGAATGCTGGCTACACTACCCCTCTGGATGGCCAGATTTATTTTCAACTTGCATTTTACGTAATCTTCATATATTTAACAAAGTCCTTTTCCACACTTTCCAACGACACCAAAGAAATACGAAGCGACTGGATTGTAAGTCCAAAAACTTGCTCTTTCGACCTCCTCACGAGATAACTGAATTTATTATCTTCACAGCCGCTGCCCTTTGCTTTAACTACTGTGAGGATGAAGGTAGATCGGAAACTTGGACAATGTGTGAGCCCGCATCCTAATCGACTTTTGGCTTTTCAAGACTATAAATTTGGGGACTTGTCTTTCAAGACTTTGTTTAGTTTTGGGGTTTGTTTTAAGAAAACTCTTATTTAACTTTATCAAGTAGGGTGTGCTTGCATTGTGTTGGAAAAAGACAACTTTTTGTATTAAATCAAGGTATTTGTCAGCTGTAATGGTGGTGAGGTCGAAAACTTCAAACGCAATGTCTATTTTAATGAAGATAGTAATCTATAGACTATGCTAAGGCTAGCTTTCCACCAGAAATGTGCGAGCAAGCTGAGCAGCGTGCGAGGAAAACATCCAACAATAAGATTGATTAATTTCCGTAGCCACGCACAGCGCAGCTTTGGTGAAAAAGGGCTTAGAAGAGCGAGTTTTTTTTTCGTACATTGCGAGCGAAAGATGTGTGCGAAAAATGCGAGCTAGAAAGGCGTTTCACAGAGCCTTACAGCGTTGCGTCTTCGCACCGCTCAGATTCCTCGCACAGCCTTGGTGGAAAGCCGCCCTAAGGCTGGGTTTTTTGGGGATTCGCTTCATCCCAAAAGCGTTCGAGCGGAAATATATTTAATAAAATATATATTGCCCCCTTTGTACACAATGTCTGTTCTCTACCTATGTAAAAATGTGTTTTAAGGGGCTCCACAATGCTAAACATCAGTTTTGTATTGGATTCAGTTCAGTCAATGTAGATCGTAAAAATTTAAAAAAAATATGACGTGTTTTTTGACTCAAGACAATTATTAATTACACTTTAAAAATAAACATACTTACAATATTCTATTATTCACATTACTTTTAAAAAAGCATGAATTTCACGAAAAAAGCGATTCAGTTTCCATGTTTCAAAACCAATTGAAACGAAACCAACACACGCAGATACTAACTAGAAAAAACCATTTTTATTACACAATGAAACTATAATTAATGTCCTAATGGAGCCGTGATTTCAAAATAACTGAAGTTTTGCGTGCGCGGCATCTGATGAGAGCAGGATAGAGAGTTAAAAAACAAACGCGACGGAGCAGGACTGAATTTTAGCATTGTGCAGACCCTTAAATGTACAAAATGTAATAAACAAAATAAATAAATAAATTATAAACGTACATGAACTTAATAAAAGATAAGTATATTTAATTTATGCAGCAATGTATATACGATTCAAGGGATGGGTAAAATCTACAATTATATACTACATACTAATAGGTTACATATTATTATATAAATGCATGCCTAAATCAGTGGTTGTGCCTCCGTTTACGGCACTCGGGAGGCTCTTTTTATACCTCCCAAAATTTGTCCGCATCTTATTCCTTTAAAAAAAAAATGCGTCGTTATAGAATATTAGAGAATTAGAACATTGGCACTTTGTAGAGTCGTTTTGACTACTTTCAATATGAAGCTACTACGAGTAGTTACATAAATTAATGAAACATTTTTGCAATAAATAATTTTAAATGAATTAATTTTAATGATATTCAGGATATTTGTACAAATAATAATTGAACTGAGTTCTTCATCTACACAGTTTCTCAAAGTTCAACAAATAGGGAGTGACGTGACATAGAAACCTCAACGATATTTTATAAGATAGTTTTAAACAATATCTTTAATTTTGTAATTGGAAATTTTGCTAGCTATTTTAGTTTTTTTTAATATAAATAAAATAGTTATTTTTGTCTGTTTCGGCCTAAATATTCTCACTGCGCGTTTTTACGCTAAGAGTGACAGTGGCAGTTTAAAACCCAATGCTTCTCCTTAAAAAATACAAAATGACAATGACAATGCGCATTTGGCAGACCGAAGGGCAACACCACCTTTTTAGTCAAGATGTTTGCCGATTACGATACTACCAGTTTTGACAAATGTATGCGTTTTAAGGCGATATGCGAAAAAAATACGGGTGTTTCTTTTCTGTGTATTCATGAAATACACGAAAAATTTTAATACATTTCTGGTATATGTATTTTGACTATATAATCTAGGGTTTTAAAATTGGAAAACATGTTTGGATAAATTTTCCTCGATAGAAATAATTGTTGAAATGAGGTCTTCAAACACACATTTCCTCCTCGTTTGACGAATAGGAACCATAAACAGAAGTCAAACACATTTTATTAGGTGTGTTTCAACAATATCTAGATATTTGATATTTGAAATTTTGCTAGCTATTTTAGTTTTTTAATAAAAATATAAAACCAACCCTCTCGCACTGCGCGATTTTTCGCTTGGAGTGACAGTGACAAAAATAAAATTCGCATAACCTCTTAAAGTCCGTTTTCACAGTAGTAGTATTTGAGATTTTTCAGGTATGCGAGCTCTGGCTACAGTTTGCGAGCGAGTTCGTAAGATATTTTCAAAAAATTAAAACCATATTGTAAACTGTACTTTACGGGCTATAGAGCCTTAGAACAACATCTGTCATAGGACAACGATATTACTAATTGTTGGTTGTGCAATAACGCAGGACAATGCTGCATGAATGTGTTAGCATAATGAATATTATTACTTCCCTCGAAGTACTAACAAATTGGCTGATTTATAAATGGATAGCTTCGTAGGATTATTCTCCATAGAAGGGGGTAGGCTAAGGCTAAAGGTGGTACAAATAATTTAGATTTATTTATTGTTTTCAAAATTCTCGGCTTCATTCATTAGAACTTGTGGTATTAGATCACAAGTTCTAAAATACGGCTTATTAAACCTAAATCTCGAAATGGTTTTCGAATTAACACACCTTAACGTAATTTAATCTATGCCAATTGGAGACATATCCGATGGAATTGTTATTTTAATTCGTAAGTACAATAGTTAATTGTCGGATTTTGTCGACAAAGAAGAAACATCCAAAGAGCGGACCAGTTTGTAGCTCCGTGTTGGACCTTATGCATGCCAATGTGGAATTCAGATTACGACGATTATGGCCTCAGAACATGATTGAGGTGCCCATTAAATTGACAAGTTGCGGATTGGTCACTTTATTGCCGCTTATACATTGGTAAATCATACCAAATATTAAATCTAGGAGTATGTAATAAAGAGGGGTACAGTGAAACTGACATTTTGCGAAGGTTATCTGAATGGTGATCTACGGTTAAGACAAAGTTCAACAAATATTTGTTACTGTCTTTGCTAATTTGTGTTGGAGATCTGTGTCCCTCTTATGTAATTGCGCAAGTAAATAATTATCAATTTTGCTACCCGCTTTCAAAACTGATAGGCGATATGCGAAAAAAATACGGTGTTTCTACGGTATTTCATGAAATACACGGAAAATTATAATCAGTTTCTGGTATATACATTTTGACTATATAATCTATGATGGTTTTGAAATTGGAAAACATGTTTGGATACATTTTCCTCGATAGAAATAATTGTTGAAATGAGGTCTTCAAACACACTTTTTCTCCTCGTTTCACGAATAGAAACCATACACAGAACTCAAACAACAATATCTAGAGATTTGATATTTGAAATTTTGCTAGCTATTTTAGTTTTTTAATAAAAATATAAAACCAACTTTTTTCCCTTTTGCCCTGAATCCGCCCCTCTCGCACTGCGCGATTTTTCGCTTGGAGTGACAGTGACAACAATAAAATTCGCATAGCCTCTTAAACACTTTATTCAGATTGGCCGAGTGGTTGAGTGCTCGCCTGCTAACCAAGAGATCCTGGGTTCAATTCCAGCGGCATACGTTATTTTGTATTTGGTTTGCTGGCTTTGGAAGGCATAAAGCTGTTGGTCTATTTGTGCCACTCATCACGTTATGGACGTAATAATCTTCAGTGAAAGGCGGATTTACCAATGTGAACTGTAACTAGCATTTTACAGTTTACACTTGGGAATACCTCTGACGACCCCTTGGAGATTCATGTCGTGACGATATGTGTATAAATGAATGTCATTCCAAATTGTCAAACAGGAGAACTGTTGTCGAAAAAGACCTTATTTTCAATAAATATTTGTATCAAGCCGAATTTCTCCAAACGTGTTTCTGTTTAAGCGGATCCCTAGAAAAATATTTCAAAAATAATATACTATTTTATCAAAATTATACATTCTTTACTAAAATAGATAAAAATATGCCAGTTCTAAAATGTTGAATTTTATTCCGTAGCGCCTTAAAATCTCATACAAATCGAGAACTTGATCTGCAGCCGACAGTAGAAGTAAAGTTACATCCAAATCCGTTCAGAGTTTTAAGCAAACAGACAAAGAAAATACTAGTAAACCTAAAACCTATCTCCTGAAATCTTCACTCCAAACAGCATACAATTTTCCACCCATTACATTCATATGCAGTACAAGTCCGCTACAGTTTAATAAGAGCCGTGACCAAAGGCACAATAGCCGGGCATATTAAAACATTATTCAAGCCGACCATTACCATAATAAATGTTAATAAAATCAACGCACATGCCCATTACTGGGTCGTAAATCTCATGAGGCTGTGCTATTGGTTTTTAGCGACTTGTATCAATTATGTGCTGTTCTGCTCTGGACGAAGCTTGGGCTAGTGGAAGTGGAATGTTGCTCCACTTCGAAAGTACCTAAAGTTACAGAACCATGTTTTAGTTGACCTACCAGATTATAGTTGTATGACATGCTAAAGATTTCGCGAATCTAATGTTTCCTTTTTTTAAGGAGAAAGCCGTAAAACTACTTTGAGCTCACGACCACCGAAATAAAAAAAAAAAAATAGCTCTTTATCTTACATTACATACATTTGAGAGTTAAGTAAGAACTACATATTTTACTGAGTGATTCTTTCCAAAAAACAAACACAAAAGACCAAATTTTTTTTTTGCTCGGTTGCATTGCTTGACCTTTAAATACAAATTTAATTTTTTTGTTAAATAGTGTCTATTTACCAAACCAACTTAAAAGTTCTAATCACGTTCTAATACACCCATTTTTTTGGGTTAAGTTTTATTTATTGATACAGAAAAGCCCCACCAAGCTCTGTGTGGCGTATCGTTTCCTGTGTCGTATCTCTGGTACATGTTATCCTATCCTCATCCTTCAGTCTAGTTCTTCCACTGCTGGACATAAGCCTTTCCAGGACTTTTCCACTCCTGGCGGTCATTCTGGAAGAATTGTCTCTGGTACACTTCCCTATTAATTCTCCCACCAACCATACACTATCATCTGGCCACGCTTACTATATGGCGATGAGCATGTAGTATTAAGTAACACTGACAATTTAATAGACATCTTACTTCGTATTTTATTAGGTTTTTTAAATTCAATTGTTACAATGTCACTCTCATAGGTTTAAGTCTAAATACAACATTAGAATTAAGTCAAAAACATTTGTATGCTGTTATGGCAAAAGCAATTTACCTCGTATATTTTATAAGACCTACATTATGTTACATGCTTTAAAACAAATAAATGATTTGATTGATTGATTGAAGCCTTACTGGTCAGGTGTTAAGTTGAGTAACTGTCAACACTAGTCAACTGTAACGGGCGTACATAATCGCAAGGACTGAAGACGCGCGCCCACGTACGATTGTCCTGGCAAAGGACTTCGTGTCTCATACATAACGTGAGTGTGGACTTTCTATAGCACACCTAGCATATTGGTAGGTCTGCTGTCTCAAGTTTTTGGTAGGTTAAACATCAGTCGCTCGGTAAAAAGTGCACAACCTAACTTTGTTTTTCTTGTTAAGATGGTAAAAGTGAAAAAGATATTGGTCTGTGGCAATTCACGCCAATTAGTTCAGTATAAGTTAGATATATAAGTCAACAGTTTTAAGTAAAATGCACAATTAGTCACGATTTTGTCCGAACAAGCTTAAAATGATGTTTTAGGTTTGTTTCGGCAAAATCATGACTAATTGTGCTGTTGATTCATAAACCTATGTTATACTGAACTATTGGCGTGAATTGCCATATACCAATATCTTTTCACTTTTAACTTCTTAACAAGACAAACAAAGTTATGTTTTGCACTTTCTACCGAACGACTGACGTTTAACTTTAACTCAAAACAACGATCATCTCTCTATAAAATAGTTTTTTAGCTCGGATTCTGTAAATAAAGATCTATGACCGAAAAAAATTTCCTTTTGATATCTCCATGGACTTTGGATAGGTATCATATATTTGTGTCGATTCGGCGCAACACGATTTAACTTATTTGACAGGACTTAATTTGAGCCTTCTGTCTTTTTCTTTCCGTATCGAAAAGACAAATACAGAACGCTTAAAATAAGGTAAGTCCTGTCAAATTAGTTATATTGTGTTTAGCCGAATCGACACCTATGTCGACATTGTCCTATTTTTTCGACATTACTCATTCTTTCATAGCAATTCGGTCTATTCTTTGACTACAATGTTCAATTTTTGTCTGCTCTTTGGAATAAATAGATCAATTTAGGTATGTAATTTCAATAATACAAATTTTCGTGCTTTTAAACAGATTTTATAAGTATTTTAGTATTTACAGGAAGTGACGTAATCGCGTATTAGGTTGAAAGGTCAAATCCTTGTCACACTTTTAAAGATGCGTTCAAGAAATATATTTTTTCGTATTGAATGTGGGATGATGACGTCACTGAAGGTTAAAGAAAGACATCACTTTTTTCAGTTAATAAAGGATATGCATGCTTATTTTATTATTTTTATTTTATTTTATTGTTATTACAAAAACCACAGCCTTAAACATTTATAATCGTAGCTAATAACATCAAAACTTATGCCAATTACGGTTTTACATTTTCTAAAATAATACATTTAAAACTAACTTCATAGACCAAGAGGAAAAAATACATACATTTATATACAGAAAAATAGTAATATTGAAAAGTTAGCGGCGTAGGATGTCAGAGTAAAAGTAAGTGTGTGTGTGTATGGTAGGGTAGGGAACTAGGATAGAGGAATGTTGATAATTATTTGTTACGAATATAGTGTGCAGTCACATTCTTATTATATATCTATTTATTAAGTATCTTGCTTATTACTTCCCTCTTAAAACTAGCTTCTGATCCATAAAATAGATCTATAGATGAGAAGGAGGTATTGTAAAGCCTCTGAGCCCTAAAAATTATGGAATTTTTTGCAAAATTTGTGTGGGCTGCAGGTACATGAATCAATGTTGTATGTCTAGTCCGTTTAGATGGTGCACGTAGTTGCATCATTAGGGTTGTTAACTCTGAGCAGTCAAGATTATTATTACATATATTGTGTACAAACATCATGTCAAATAGTGTGCGCCTATCCTCCAGAGTTATAAACTTATGGTGCATACAGGAGTCATTGTAATCGATGGCCGAGTAGTTAGAACGGAAATTCAGATATCTTAAGAATCTTTTTTGTATTCGTTCAATACCGCTTTTATAACATTCATAAAAGGGATTCCAAACAGAACAGCAATACTCAAGTAGACTTCGAACGTATGCGTAATAGAGAACCTTGACACAGCCCAAATCTGTAAAATCACGAGAGATTCGCATGATGAAACCTAGGCTCTTGAAAGCTTTGTTCATTATATTGGCAAAATGATGAGCAAAAGTTAATTTACAGTCAAGTAGAACACCTAGGTCACGCACCAGCTGTACTTTATTAATTTCAGTGTTTCTAATGGAGTAAGCAAATATAGTAGGTTTTCGTTTACGTGTGAAGGTAATTGCCATGCATTTTGAGATGTTAATGCTTATTCTATTCTTACAGTAGTACTCAGCTAGACGTTCAAGGTCCTCCTGGAGTTGCAGACAATCTGAGACACTCACTATGTTCTTATACACCTTAGTATCGTCAGCGTAGAGTAGAAATTTTGCATGATGAAAGCATTCAAATATGTCATATAGGTAGGCCACATACAGGAGAGGACCAAGAATGGAACCCTGTGGTACCCCAGAAGTAATTTCAATGAAGTTAGACTTGTGACCACTCAGCACCACAGCTTGACTGCGATTTTTAATATATGAATTCATCCACCTAAGCAAATCGCCACAAATACCAAGGTGCTGCAGCTTCCGCATGAGGATGACGTGATCCACGCGGTCGAATGCTTTTTCGAAATCCGTGTAGATCACGTCAACCTGACCACGGTTATCCATACCTCTAGACACGTCATTAAGAAAAACAGCAAGGTTGGTCGTAGTAGATCTGCCCTTGAGAAACCCATGCTGTTGCGCGGGAACTGACTTTGCAATTGAAGAGTAAATAAAATTGTGGACAACTTGTTCCATTACCTTACTGAGAACGTTTAAAATTGAAATGGGCCTGTAATGTTCTATAGCTGATTTTATTCCCTTTTTATGAATTGGTACAATATGTGCCATTTTCCATATTGTAGGGAAAACTCCTTCATTAAATGACCTATTGAACAAAATAGCAATTGGCTCAGATAGCGCCTTTGCACATTTAACAAAGAAAATGGGAGGTAAACAATCGCTTCCTGCTCCCTTAGACGTGTCAAGGTCACCTAGAAGCTTTGCAACACTATCACGTGTTACTACCAATCCATCTAGTATATCTGTGTTTAATACTTCAAGAAGATCAGAGGGGGGATATTCTTCTGCAGGCTTCGAAAACATATGTTCAAAGAAGTCGCTAAAACCTAGGCAGATCTCCTCTTCATAATTTAAATTCTGATTGTCATATTGCATTTGACTTGGATAGCCAGATTTATTTTTCCGTTTTGATTTCACGTATGACCAAAATAGTTTAGGTGTGGTTTTTATATTAGCTTGTGAGCGTGAAATGTAATCTCTATAACATTCTTCCTGAAGGGAAGTCTGCCTGCTACGTAACAGTGAGAAAGTCTGATAATCTACCGGATTTCTATACTTCTTCCATCTTTTATGAACTTTGCTCTTTTCTTTCGTGAGATTGATTAAAGCACGACTAAACCAAATTGGATACTGATGAGATGAAGTTATAAATATTTGTGGTATATATTTATCAATTAGGCTATTGATGATTTTATAAAATACATCCACAGCTTCATCAACAGACCCATGCCTCAACACAACCCAATCAGTATTCAGTAACTCTGTGTTAATAGAAGCATAGTCACCTTTTCTAAATAATTTCTTTTTATGGGGTTTAGATTTCAAAGAAGGGATCGTGACGTCTACGGCATTTTGAGATTTAGGTTTAATAAGCCGTATTTACGAACTTGTGGTTTAAAAAACCTCATGATCTTGAATATTTTTACGAAAAAACTGCAACATCCATTTGCCTGCGTGTGACGTCACTTTAGAAATGGCTGTTTAGAAACGTGTCCTTTGCTATCAAGATAAATTTATAAAAATTTGCTGCCGACTGATTTGACAGATGGATGACAGATGAATATATAGACAGACAGAGACAGATCACTTTTTTTCAGATTAGATTTTTTTATAAGTACACATCACAATCACTATAATGTCTAAAATTCTCAAGTGACATCAAAACCGACAATTCTTTAAAAAATCATAAAAAATAATGTTTAATTTATATACCAAAAGTGGCGATCATCCAGGAAGAATTGCCCATACACGCTGGGCAGGCGGGTTGGTGAGCGCGGTGCCGGAACCCTCGCACCAGTGACGCCGCTGCCTGTCACCAGTCTGTTCCATATAAGGCCCGGCAATTAGGGATTTGATATACCGCCATCCATGCATCCGTCCCAGGCATGGTGGGCCTCCTGGTTTTTTGCTTGTGAGCTGTCGTCTTACTCTCCCCCGAATTAATTCGAGGGGGTCTCCAAGTAAGATGGTGGTACCTCCACAGTCGAGCCCGGAATCAGCTCTTCCACGTGTTATCTTTGAAATGAAGCCATGGGATTTGCGATATAATTTTACGTCACCACGCTACGACGAAATCAAAAAGTTAAAGCAGCAAAGTCAGTCCAGTCAGTTTTGTGGTATGCTGTTTTATACAACGTTAATGTTATGAAAACTCATTGGGAAGGTTGATGTGTGGTCAACTTGACAATGTGCATAATAATGGAAACGTGTACAAATAATAAACTTTGTACATTACAACGTACAAATAAATTAACATTTTATGTACGTTTTGAACCCATCTTTTTTAAGCTACATGCTCACCTTAGTACGGCTCACGATTTACCTTTTACCTCTGTTGTTGTATGGAACAGCTCCCAACTCTTACCTAAACCTTTTCATACAAACCTCATCTGCTTATTACCAATCTAATATGGGAACTGAGATTTAGCTTCAAGCTAAACATCTTAATATGGGCTCCTAAATGATTCCTACTATAACTGTGTGCCTTATTGTATGACCTGTTCGCTGAAAGATGGTGCAACGACGTATTTTGCTTTGCAAAAAAAAAAAATGCTTGGAATGAAAGATATCTAATTTATTTTGTCAATTTTCGTATTGAAATCTCAAAAAGGCTTCAAAAATATATATATCTGGAGCTTGCGATTTTGAAAAATTACTTTTTGTGCTTGTTAAGTGAAAATCTCACTCTATTTCTTGAAAATGTATTTTTTATTATATATATTTTTATTTTTAGAGAGAGGGTTATAGTACATTGAGAGAGGGTTATAGCACATTTATTATTTTATTACATATATTTTCTTTATTAGATTAAATTTGACGTGTAAAAAGTGTATATATCTATACCTGCTTTGCAAAATAAACTATTTGAATTTGAATTTGAATTTGAAACAGAATATAAATTATGACTACTGACATTGATTGTGGTGAATGTGGTGTCAATGATTTTGATGCCGAACGACAAACGAAATTTTTTTTTTACCTTAAAACCTTCGAAACCATGTGACAGAATCACCTCTAGTTAGTTCTATAGAAAAATGTCCCTCTACTTCCACAGTCATGCTTATAAGAAATTACAAGAAATCGAGAGAAAGCGCGCCACAATCTTCGGCGCGTGGTCACAGAATGCAAGTAAGGGTACAAGTATCCAATTTATATAAAACCTCGCACTATCTTCCTGCGAATGAAGTGTACGGCTATAGGTCAAGCGGGCAGTAAGTGGGGTGAGCGGCAAATGTCACCATCCCAGGGTCTGAGGAGGTGCTAGCTGCTGCACGTGGCTTAGTTTATGGGGGTTTATGGGGTTCAGACATTAAAATTGTCGACTTGAGTAACGTAATAAATCCGCAAGTTGGTTTGAATAAAAACGTACAAAAACTTTTTTTTTTAAGATTGTCAATTTATGAACTGGGCAAAATACCATTAATTTGGGGTGCTTTCATGTCGAACAAAAAACTGAGACTACGCGGACGAAGACTCGGTCAAGAAGTTGGTTTTTAAAAACCAGTTTGAAACGTTGTGAGATAAAATACCATAATTATATTACCCGACCATAATGTATGAAAAAACAGATTTTTTTTTATCGTTTTCTCAATTTTTTTTCCGAAAAGTTGTTCTTTTGGCTGGTTACTGTCGCCAGTTTCCAGCTTCCGCAACTTTATAAACGATTTGCCATAATAAGGGTAAAAAAAACTTCGTTTCAAACAACATAATAAATATTAAAACAAAAGTAAACATTAAGACGATTGTCAAATTATAAACGAAACACAAACTTGTACTTTATTTTGGTCTTGCGCTTCGTTTACTTTGTTCTTTGTCTATACGTAGCTATATAATATTGTACTTCACCATATTTACCACCAATACTTATTGAAAGCTTGACAAATTCCCATCAAAATCTTGGCTCAAAATCTTCAAAGTAACATTTACAATTCCGGCCATCCCATAGCGGCCGCGCGAGGCATCTGCCTTAAAGGGCGCTGTTTGACCGATAACGACTGCGGCCTTCCGAATCTGGGGCCAGGTCACGTTGCACCATGCACTATGCTCTTTAGGGTTACCATGGGAACGGCTAATGGTGCTAAATTATGGCTAGTTGGCGGAGTTTGGTGTAAATCGTGGTGAGTGGTAAGGCTTGTAAGTGATGGCTTTTTTGGCGTGTGGGCAAAGTTTAGGCTGTTTTAGTTGGGAGCCGGCGTGGGAATTGTTGGTGAAATCGAAGTGTAGTACAATTTATCATAGTCTTTTTATGTTGCATGAGAAAGAAGGACCAAGTGCGAGTTGGACTCGTGCACAAAGGGTTCCGTAACACCACATAATACGGGTGCGGAACCTTAAAAAACATGGTAAATAATTCCAGCTGCATTTATGATGGATGAACTTAACTTAACACTTAGTGTGTTTCTACTGAACATACTGAATACGTTTACGTGACGACGTTACGCCTCACACTTCGTCGCGTAAACGTCTTCACTCGCCCAGATGGAGGCAGTCTAAATCTGCTGAAACTGGTCGTCTTTCCCGATCATAACACGTATTGAGGTAAGCCGTTTTTATTATATGAATTACGTATGAATTTACTGTTTTGAACACTATATCTACAGGTGTAAAACTTTGTGTAAACTTTTGCGATTTTTACACATAATGTATACGTAAGACACGTCTTAATTGCAATCCAGTCTATCAAGTACATAGATCTGTCTTTTACATTTGGTATAATATATTTGATTACTTTAAGGCGCCCTTATCCCAGAAGAGTGACTCTCTGTCTTTTTCTTTACGTGTAAGGTGTAAAGAAAATAACCACACTTTTGTACTTTTTCGTTGTTTTTATCGGTTTTTAAATTGTTTAAAAATAAAGGATATGTTTATTAAAACCCACTTACGTGGTCGACCTAGAAAATTTAAAGAGCAATATTACCAGATATGTTTCGTTAATAAAAGAGTGGAATTATGGAAATGGCATGATTTGAAAGGTCTTATTACATGCTGTGTTCGTGAATTATTTCTATCGAACAAAGTTTATCTGATCGTGTAACAGATGCGTGGAAGACCTAGATAAAGGTTCGAACTATATCGCGTATTTTTTTTTGGAAGTTTTAGACGATATTTGAAAGTTCTATTTGACTTTGAAATTACTGATTTTGGGATAAGAGCGCCTTAAGAACGAGATGGCGCGACAAACTGGAGAAGTTTGGTGGAAAAGGATGGGGGAGGCTTTTGTTTATATGTACAAATATATCTTTTTTTGTTTGTAATCTACATTAAGGCTAATATATTATTATTAATACATAATAATGTAGATTACATTAAATCTACGAGTAAATAAATAATAATATATTTCAACATATACTGAGATATCTTTGTATAACAAATTTGAATTTAATGTAACAACTTATACCGAAACAAGATTGATCTTCAGCGACCATTATTTTAATGGCCCTAAATAGCTCAAAGGTAAACCTTGAAATGGAAAAACATTGCACAGCAAATGACCTTTGAAGTTTCTATAAAGTTATGAAAATGAGCTAAAACAGCAAAGTTGGAGGATCTTAAAAGGACAATAGGGTTTTGCGAATAATAAGTATTAAAATTCAATAAGAGGACGTTAAGTAATAAATCCTAATAGAAGGCTATCTAACCAGGAACTATCTGATCCAGTATTTGCCTACGACCGAGGGCAAAGATCAAGGAACGGTAGATATACTGGGTGTTAAGTTGCGGAAGCCGGAAACTGGCGATAGTACTCGTCCATACGAACAATTTTTGCTATAGAGCGAACCCTCGAATCGTGAAAAAAAAATCAGCTGTTCTATAGAAAAATTACATAGCAACCCGCCCAAAATGTTTTTTTTAATCAATTTCTCAATTTTTTTACCTGAAAAGTTCTTCTTTTAGCCGGTTACTGTCACCAGTTTCCGGCTTCCGCAACTTTATCTTAACAGCCTGTATAACAAAGATGAGTTTTTATTTTGCTAGATCAGCTATAATTAAATTATGTATCCACTTGTGAATGGAATCAGGGATTTTATATAATTGGGATTTACTACCTTTTTGCGTTTTTATTGCATGTGTTTTTTCAGAAACCAGTCAAATGCGAATAGGACTTGCATATAAATATAATAGGGGGGTTCCGTACATAACATTTAAAACACAGACATCCTTGCTGTTATAAACAACCAATTCTACTTGACACTTACAATCCTTGAAATAATAATAATCCTTTAAGCTCTATGTATGCAAAGGATCTCATTAAGTTTTTTCTTCTTGAACAATCATTATACCTGTATTTTCCGTTTTTTTTTTTCTTATATGTGTGCTAAAAGACCTAGTTACTTGTGAACGGAATTATCGAAACCGCGATCATTGACTTACAATCCAGCCTGATTGTATTATTTATAAAGTAGTAAGAAAGTCGTGTTCGTACATTGTATATTTTTGCGGGAATTAAGGCTTCTCCCAATGCCAACGACCTTGAACTGAGTACCTATGTAACCATTTTATACGGTAACTATAGCATTTTTTAATAGAAGAAAAATACAAAGTAATCTACACGATACAAATAATGATGTGGTTTTTCCTGAATTTTATTTTAATATACAGAAGTGAAGCAAGAACATTCTAGGTTTACCATTATTTCTCAATGTTTTGTCCGCTTGTAACAATATAACTGCTGCAGTTTTTATCGAAACAGTTTAAAAAAATATAAATTTCTAGACAAAATAATATAAAATGATATGGTGTTCTCAGTTCTTGAAAATTCATTTCATTTAATTTAAAAAATTCATAAAATTAATTAAAAACACACTATTTTCGCACTTGTCAGCCGCAGCGACTGACGTAACAGCCATGTTGCAGTGCGAGCTGATACGAACTTTATTTTAATATGGTTTTGTTCGAAATTTCAACCACCAAGAATCGAGTTACTAATGTGTCCGACGGAGTCATCTTAAATGGGTTTTTAGTGTTGCTCTGCGGCCAAAACGTTTTTTTTTTAATTTTTGTCTGTCTTTCTGTTTTAATTTGACCACTCAACCGATTTGGATGCAGTTTTATTTGTTACCATCGTAGTGACCTTGGTCAACATATACTCTTTAAGGAGTGTTGTTAGGTTTCCGTGCACATAGTCTGCTATCTAAATAAATACAACAGTACAGGAGGTAATATCAGCAATGTATTTACATTGAGAGTTCTCTACAGAGTGTGTCACATAAGGACAAACCATAAACTAAAACAGGCAATAGATAATAATGTGATGTGCCAGTCATTACCAACACTCCTCCTAACAACACATTAGTTGATTCCGAGGCTGCTTCGCAATATGAAGAGTCGTGGACCAGCTACTGCCTTTGTTAATAAATCTGCGTCCATGTTTTCCGTTGGACAATATTCGACTTCTAAGATTTTCTCTTGAATGCAGTCTCTTATGAAATGCACTTTCAAGTCGATGTGCTTCGACTTCGAAGTCACCATCGAATTTTTGCTTAGCTTCAGGGCAGCTTGATTATCGTTCTGGATGACTATTCTTTGGTAAATCATCCCTAAGTCTTTGTATAATCCTTTTAGGTGGATGGCCTCTTTTGCTGCTTCAGTCAAAGCAATGTATTCTGCCTCTGCTGTCGATAGAGCGATGCTTTTCTGCTTTCTGGCCATCCAGCTCACTGCTGTTCCTGCATATTTGAAACAGTAGCCAGAAAAAGACTTTCTGTCTAGCTTGCATGCGCCCCAATCTGCGTCAGCCATTCCATACAAGGCATTTCCAGTTTTCTTGAAAGTTAAGCCAACACTCCTTGTTCCTTTAAGGTAACGCAGTACTCTCTTTGCGCACTTGAAGTGTTCTTCGCTATAACAGTCATTAAACTGAGACAGGTAACTAACGGCAAACATTATATCCGGCCTCGTCGCCACTGCTAAGTACATCAATGTACCAATTATGTTTTTGTAGGGGATATCTTTTCTCTCCCCAGCTTCGCTTTTCTGTAGCGTAAGGCCTGGCTCCATGGGTGTAGATGTGGACTTACAGTCTTCCATGTTGAACCTTTTTAGGGTGTCTTCAATGAACTTATCTTGGTTCAGTTTGATTCCATCCTTTGTATAAGTCACATCTATTCCAATTAGACGTTCTGGTCTTTTCAGATCCTTTAGTTCGAACTTCTTGTTTAGCAGGTCCTTAATCTCCTTAAGTTTCTGAGGACACGAGTAGGCAATCAGCAAGTCGTCGACATAGATGGCGAGGATTATCTTTACTCCTCCTTTCGCCAGAATGTAAACACATGGATCATAGCTTGATGCCACAAATCCTAAAGCTTTCAGTTCTGTGTCGAGTTTCTTGTACCACTGCCTCCCTGCCTGTTTGAGTCCGTATAGAACCCTTTTCAGTAGGCATACTTTTTCGTTGTCTATATTTTTTATATCTTTCAGCATATTTGATGTCTTGTTGTACATAGTCAGATCGTCTTTTTCGCTCTCTTCAATCAGTATTTCTGTCAAATAGTCTTCTAGGTAGTTTGGGTATTTCATTATTATGTTTTCTTCTAGTTCCCCATTTAGATAAGCCGTAGTCACATCCATTTGGTTTAGATCAAGGCCTTCTTCTACTGCTATTCCAAAAACAGATCTAATTGAGCTTAGTTTAGCCACGGGAGCGTAAGTTTCATTATAGTCTACGCCCGGTCTCTGTGTAAATCCCCGTGCAACGAGTCTGGCTTTCTTCGTAATGCTGTTGTCTGGTCCCGTTTTATTTTTCAGAACCATCTTGAAGTCTATAACTTTCATATTTTTGTCTTTTCTGACTATTTTCCATGTGCCGTTCTTGACATGTGCTCGTATTTCGGTCTTTATAGCATCACGCCAATATTCTTCACTTTCGTCTTCGTTGAACAGGTAAGATTCTTCAATGGTCTCTGATAGGTCTGTCTGGTAAAGCATATAATCCTTCGTCCATGTAGGTGGGTGGATATCTCTTTGCGGCCTCCCATTCTCTTGTAAACTTGTATTCTCGGGCATGTCTACAACTGAAGTTTCGTCTGTTGAGGTAGCATTGTCACCGGAATCATTAGGATTTATAATTGTATCACCATTTTTGTTTTCAGTAAATTCGACTTCTATCAGTTGTACCTTTTTCTTCTTCTTTTTGTTCTTTTTTGTTATATTGATGTTCTTTTCTTTTTCAGAACTCTGCGGGTGTACCTGTTTTTCTCCGTCTATTAGGTTTTTATAGTCCTCGTCTTTGTTTTCTTCAAAGTACATCTTTTCTATTACTTTTATATCCCTGCTAATAACCACATTGTTATCTTCCGGTATGAATACTCTAAAAGCTTTGGCCGTCGTCGAGTATCCGACGAATAATCCCTCTTTTGTCTTCTGTGTCAGTTTTCCTCGTCTATTTTTTTTTAAGATGAAGGTTTTTCTGCCGAAAACATGGAGGTGGTTTCCGGATGGTGTGCGGTCGAGGTATCTTTTGAAAGGTATTTCTCCTTTGAGAGCTTTTGACGGGCTTCTATTTATCAGGTAGTTTGCAGTACTAACTGCTTCGGCCCATAGTATTTTGGGTGCGTTTGCTTCTATCAGCAAGCATCTGGCTTTATCCAGCAAGGATCTATTTTTTCTCTCGCTGATGCCATTTTGTTGTGGCGTGTATGTTGCCGTCAACCTTCTGTGGATTCCATGCGTTTTGAGGAAATCATCGAACTCTTTGTTTCGGTATTCTGTTCCGTTGTCCGATTGAAGTGCTTTTATCTTCCTGTTGTGCAAGGTTTCCACTTCAGATTTATATTCCTTGAACTTGTCAAGTACCTCGCTCTTTTTCTTTAGGAAGTATACATGGCAGTAACGTGTATGATCGTCAATGAATGTTACGTAATATTTTGACTCTGCTAAAGTCTCGCATTCAAAAGGTCCACACACATCACTATGTATTATTTCTAGCGGTTCCTCTGCGTATGTATTTTCGTGTGATGGAAATGGTGATTGGGTCATTTTGCCTTTGATGCAGGTTTCGCAAGTTTCCATTTTACCTTGCAAGTCCAGACCGTACATTAGCTCCTCTTTTGCCAACTTCACCAAGTCCTTTTCATTTATGTGGCCGAGTTTTCGATGCCATTCCATAATATCTTTGTTTTTATTTTGCACGATATTTGCAGAGTTGTTGTTGACTATATTGTCAATGTCAAAATCTAGGAAGTAGAGTCCATTTTTTCTTTGTGCTGTCAGTGTCATGTCACCTTCTTTGTCTACGATGAAGGCCTTATCTTTCTCGAATATGACCTTCTTTCCTTTATCGGTTATTTTCCCGACTGACAGAAGGTTCGTTGACAACTCAGGAACAAACAAGCTGTCCTTGATATCGATCGATCCATGATTGTTGATGATGCGGACATTTCCTTTTCCTTCGATTTGACTTGTGTGATAATTTGATGCCAACTTTAGAGTGCCTCTCTCGGGGTTCAGATTTGAGAACATTGTTTTGTCTCCACACATGTGCGATGAACAGCCGCTATCTAGACACCAAACTTTTTCTGATGTTGTTGATGATACGCTATTCAGGCAGACGTTGAGGTTGCTGTTCTCAACCGTTTTTCCTTTGCTTTTCTTATTTCTCCAACATGCTTCGGTAGTGTGGCCTGACTTTTTGCACTTTTTGCAGTATTTGCGCTGTTTATTTTTAGTGTAATACGCTTCAGAGCTTTCAGGGTGATCATTTTCATTCCTGGCCTGGTATTCTTCAAGAATTTTTATTTTCAGGTCTTCAGGTTTTGGTAAACAATCTCTCGACTCTATAGCAATGCGGAAGTTTTCGAATGACGTTGGCAGACTGTAGAGTAACATGATGCTGAGTAGTTCTGCAGGTATTTGGATGTCCATGTCAGTTAGCTTGTCCACGATGTCCATGAAATTGTTAATGTGATCACGAATGTCTTCATTTGTCGTCATTCGTTTCAGAATTAACTGTTTCAACAACGTGGCTTTCCTTGCTGGTCCGGAACTTTGGTAAGTACTTTTGAGTTTATCCCAAACAGATTTTGATGTGACGCAGGTCTTCACTTGTTTTAGTTCAGACGGTGACAGTAAAAGAATAATCTCAGCTCTTGCCTTCGAGTCTTCCTTTTTGTATGCCACTTGCGCCGCAGCATCCGCTTTTGGATCCAGTACTTTTTCGCCGCTTACTAATTCCCATAATTCATTTTTTATGAGCACGGCCTCCGCCTGCAGGCACCAGGTGTCATAGTTGGTTTTGTTTAGAACCTCTATGTGTCGGTAGGTGGATCCCATCCTTTATTTTGTAGGATAACCACGCTCTGCTACCAATTTGTTAGGTTTCCGTGCACATAGTCTGCTATCTAAATAAATACAACAGTACAGGAGGTAATATCAGCAATGTATTTACATTGAGAGTTCTCTACAGAGTGTGTCACACTCAGAATAAGGAATACAAATAGAAACCTGGCTAAAATAATACGCGGAGAAAGACACCTATCCTTGATTTTCTTACGACATTCTAGTGCGTTAGAGAGAGATGGATATGTGTTAGTTTTTTCTTAATTAGGTAGGTTGTCACTAGTTCGTTGCTTTGCTAGTGATGTAACAATGTCGATTTTTGACTACGATAAATAAACCAAATCGAAATGAACCGCGACCAATCTCCTAACCACACATTATATCGTATCAAAGTGTGAAAAAAAAGAGAATGCAGGAGGCACCGACCTTTCTGGTGACATCCTCTTGCTTTGGAGGAGGCCAAGAGAATTAATAGCAAAGTGGTCTCTGTCTACCCCAGTGGGACACATGTTATATTGTGTAAATAAGGAATTAATAAAAGGATATCTTTCGTTTAGCATAATATTTTTTATGAAGTACAAATTACTATATCGTAGGCAGGTAGGTACATAAGTTAAGTCCAAAATTGTGCTTGTTTCTAGTACAAAAAATGCTGTAGCTTGTATCAGAGATACAACCGTAAACTATTTAAGTGGATACTTTTTAAGTCGCCTCTTAACTCAATCAAATAGATGTTCGTTGATGTCGCGTCTTTGTTCAATCAAGGAGAAAGGAATTAATCGCAACAATAGAAATCATAATAATCATAGACTTATAGGATTCGTAATAATAATATTATGTCAATGATGAGCGATGACAGCGCAATTACTACAGAGGTAATTTCATTTTTTTTTTATTTCTATCAAATAAACATCAACTTATCTTGAATAAAAACTAATAACAAATAATGAACGATTAAAATACCTAATAACCTGTAATAAGAAATCAAATTATGCGCAGTTCAAGTCAATAAGCATTCCCAAAATTCATTTCACGATAGAACTACCCTGTCAAAGTACTTTTATTGTCAACCACTAAGTACGAAAATGTCTTGATCTGCGGAATTTCTTCGTGAAGTCGATCACGGAAGTAACGTACAAGTTATGAACAGGCCTTTCAGAACGATTTGCGAACATATAAGTATGCACTTTTCTACACCACAGACATCCATAGGTACTGGTTCTGTTGCCTAAAATTGAAAAATTATCGAGTTAATATACTATAGTATAGTACAAGCACGTACCTACAAACAAGATTGATAATGCAATTATACATAATTATTTAAAGGTCACCAATGTGTCTGTATCTGGTAAATATAACGTTGGTAAGGCATCTGCTTTTAAAAGTCTCCATTTTAAATTTTCGTTTGGTCCAAAAGAATCCGACGTAAAGTGTTTCGAACAAATATGACTGCTTTTTTTAATTGCCCAATTTGGTCAAATTATTCGTCTAAGCCATTCACTTTTTAATTCTTCCCTTTTTGGAAATCTGTAACAAAAAAATATTGCGATATTTATTCGGCATTATTTTTCTTTTAACTCGCGCTGCAATGAGGGATTTTCTTTTCTTTTTTTTTTACTCTTCCCTAGTCGCTGGATAGATGGCGCTGAACTTGGTAAGTTACTGCAAGGAACGGAACGTCACATAATTTTTTGATTATTGCACTTGGATGTAATTTTGAGATCGTAAAACGAAACGTACATAAAAAAGTAATTAATGTCATCGTCACATCACATCACAATGACATTTTGAAAATAAATAAATAATAACAACAAGGAAGAAAAAAAAATAATTAGCAGTCTTTTTATGAGTTTTCTACGCCAGAAAGAAAATGTCCCAAGAGAAAAAGAAGAGAAGTCTGTGCCTTGTGGATTTGTATAAAAATGTGGATTGTGGATTGTGGATTTGTATAAAAGCCGTAAAGCGCAATGAGTACAAGCCATGGTACATTTTAAACCTGGACGGACCATAACAAAGCATTCGCACATAATATGCTCAGCACACATGTCATCAACCAACGAGCGTATGTGACGTGACGTGACGTGACGTGACGCAATGTTTTTTTTTTCAATCGTTTTGGCTTTGGCACCTAGCAACGTAGTCAGTTCAACACCATCTACAGAGTTCTTGGAAACTATGTTTTTTTTTTAATACTCAAAAAGAAAACCTCTCATTAATCTATTATCCTTTATGCACGGCTGCCGCGGGAACCAATGTTCGATAGTTTGCCACACGGACTTTAGTACATCACTATACGAAAAAACATAACCTCTCATAGTCGGCAGAAAATCTATATAAAACAGGCAAATATCGGTGTAGAATTGAACACGAGTATGATTTACAAGAACTACCATTATTGTTACTGAGTTTTAGGTATGATCCTGCAACTTATTAACATAAAAACTATCAGAACTCACCGATGAAATGATATTGCTTCAATGAGTTCAAAAGGAAGGAGATGCCCATCTAAACATTTGCCCAAACTACAACTGGCGCCACACTTTATGACGCCTCGCACGTTAGTATATCTCTCTCTTTCATACATCATATATTTCTTTCATATTTTTCTCTCTGTCTCGCTGGTACTAACTTCACTCGGGTTTGGCGCGAACATGAATGCCGCGTTGCGTAGGTGTGCGATGTAACCTTGTACGTGCGTATATGAATCCTTAATTTCTTTTTTATGGTAGTGAGTGAATCAGTGATAAATTCGACGTGTTGTAGGTATTAATGTAATTCAAAGTATATAAAAATTAAGTTCAAAAACTAAAACCCGACTACTCACGATCACGCTCTAAAAAGTATGAAACAAGAAAATCACAAATATTCATAGTGATGTTCAGGGGATAGCCGTGGTCGTATGCCACTTTGCCCTAAAGCTTAATACTGTTAGAATGCATTATTTTTTTTATTTAAGGCAGTGTGCATACAACCATGGCTATCCTGTGAATATCACTATGAACGTTTATTTTCTTGTTTCATACTTTTTAGAGCGTGATCGTGAGTAATCGAGTTTTAGTTTTTAAACTTAATTTTATCTAAATTATTTTGGGGTTATTATTTCGTGATAATATATTGTTTGTTTTTAATAAATTATTCCAAATTGTCAAATTATCGGGTCCATGCAAGCAAAGCCGCGAGCAAAAGCTAACAATATATATATTTTTGAAATATGCTTATTAAATCCTTTCATATGATATCAAACACGGCACCATAGGTTTTTTTTTTTTAGTTCTTGACTTTTTATCCTCTAGAGGGCGCCACGTTCAATTTATTGTGACGACACATAACTTATAACTAACGGACGGTCAAGACGCTTTCAACGATACCTAATTTATCAAATTATGATAAGTAGTTTAGAAGTTATAAGAGAACAGATGAACATACATACGTACATACATACATACATACATACATACATACAGGTCAAACTCATAACCCTCCCTTTAGCTTTGCCGTAGTCCTAATTATAGGTAACCCGGTCAGAGTGTCGATAAGGGGGCACGATACCATAGTGCCATCTTATCTCACCCCAACTGGTAACCCTACTTTTGGCTTCGCCGTAGTCGGGTAAAAAGCTGGACAAATGAAACTAAGTTTATTCCATTAGTCTGCTAAGCAAATCTTAATCAAATCCAGGCCGAAGTTATTATTAGATTTATTGACATCAGAAAAATGTTTTCGTGGTATTTTACTTCTGAAAATAAAGTTAATTATTTCATTTCATTATTTTTTTCATCCAATTTTTAGTTTCCTATTATTATTATATTTTCCTAGTATCGTATATTAAGTTCCCCTTAGCAAATTTTTAAATTTCCTACATAAGTTTAAAGTATATTTCCTACATAAGTTTTAAGACAAAAATAAAATACAGGTTGATAAAAATGACGCCCGTACAAAGTTGCTTTTATTAAAACTCGCGTGAGGTGGTAGCGAACATCATGGCCGCCATTATGGACTTCGATAATATAATTATCGCTTCGAAAATGGTTTATTTAGTTGTTAAACAAGCAAAAAACTTGATGTACTGTTACTTATTGATGATACGATATCCCATCTGGCTTTTTAAATTTTTTTTCATAGTTTTTGCAGCTTTTTACTGTGCAACAAGGCATTTTTAAAAGAAGTTCATACACAAACACACTGCACAATCTCCCGCGGAACACTGAGTCGCACTTGTGCTAAATTGGCATTTTAGCACTTACGCACTGGGGTCATTTACTCGCTTCGTTGGCCTGGTCCTTACCTTTAGGTCAATGTATTGCTTCATTGTTGTTTTCTTTTCTTCCTGTATGCGATTTACAGCCTTCAATCGCACAAGACATTTTATTAAAATGTTAAAAAAACAATCAACACAAACAATAATAAATCACACTTTCACGAATTTTGAGAGGAAGAGCACCAAAATATTTAATTTCTCTCGGTGAAGCTGTAAACTTTTGCAAAATGCATTAGACATTTCGATGCCACCAAATTAAGATGTGATGCACGCAGCGAACGATATTACAACAAAACGATAAAATGATGAGACGTATTTAATTTGATGGTATTCTAATTTTTAAAATACATCCAAATTACATCCAACTGACATTTGCTTGGTTCAATCTAGTGACACACCAGGAAAAAAGATAAAGTAAGTGCGGTCCGGTGTTTCATTCACTCGTACACAGGAGTAATTTACGTTAGATGAGTACAATGGCTAATGCCCAGTTCTTATTTTAGTCAGGCTTCTATTTGTATTCCTTATTCTGAGGTGTCACATAAGGACAAACCATAAACTAAAACAGGCAATAGATAATAATGTGATGTGCCAGTCATTACCAACAAGTGTTGATGAAGTAACCACCAAGCCGAAAACTCTCGAACACGCGAGAGAAGCCGTGGGCAACAGCTAGTGCATGGATTTAAATTGGAATCAACAGTGTGCAAACGAAATCTAAATCTATTTGGAATAACATTGATGTTGATGATGACCATTTAAAATTGTGATTTACTACTTGACATCAAGTGTCATTTTTAAACCGTTTGGAAGTCAAAACAGTGCCACATCTCCTTCTTAACCATTTTATGTCTTTGACTCTAGGCTCGGTTCCACAGGGCCCATTGTACAATTGTCCAAATGGTCCGATGGTACAAATAGTATTCAAATGGTTGCCCATAGCGGTCGGGCCGGCAATTTGTGAGGGTGTGTTTTGACGTCTTCATACATAAACATTTTGCTCTTTAAAAATCAGAGTGTAGTGCTATATGTTAAATAATAAATAAAAATAAAATATAGTTTAAAAATAAAATATAGTTTATTGGATAACAAATCGTTTTAACAATATATGAGGTTGATTTCTCCTTTTGAGTGTAAATACAATCGTGCCAGGAGAAAATCACTCTCGCGTAGCAATTTCAGTATTAATACATTTTGTTAAATCTTTTTACTTAAGTGATACTTTTACAGCTATATTTAAGAAGTGACAATCATAGTTTAATTAAGTGTGTAGTGATGTGTGAGTGGGTAAGGGTGTGAGAGGGTGTGTGTGAGGGTGTGTGTGTGTGTGTGAGAGGGAGAGAGGGTGTGTTTGTGTAGCGCGTTGTGTTTATGTAGTACATAATAATTTATTATATCTTATTATAATACTTTATTTCTCAATATGAATAATAGTTTTTTCTGTTTCCTCATAGCTTAATTTTTTAACCCATTCTATCAGCAGCCACTTACATGTAAAGCTTGTTTCAGTATAAATATTTAGAATTTTATTAGCAAGGTTATATAAATGAGATGATTGGTGTAAATATTGGTGCTGAGCAAAATAGGTTTTACATTTACTTTTTTTAGCTACAGTGTCTTTACGTCTCTTTGCCAGCACAGTGGAATCAAATGGTAGAGATTTGTGTTTTTCTAAAATGGTGTGTAAAATGTACAGCTGTCGTACAGTTGGTAAGTCAGTTATTGAGTAAAGAGTGTGAGTAGGGAATCTCAGTTTTTTAAAGCACATAACTTTTAAAAGTATTCTTTGAGCGCGTTCTGCGTCTAGAAATTTTACCTTGGATGCACCTCCCCATACTGGAATACAATAGGTTATGATTGATTGTGCCAAAGCAATATATATTTTTTTTATGAGATTTTCATTAGCAGAGTACCTCAATATTTTAAAAATCCAAATCAGTTTCCTTGTCCTTGATGCGATTAAATCAATTTGGGAGTACCAGGAGAGCCTATCGTCAATCATAATTCCTAGGTATCTGTAAGTGGCTACCCTACTTATCACGGAACAATTACAGTTAATGCTACTCGGATTTTCACAGTTGTGTAATTTAAGATTGTAATCATCTGGTGGTTGAGATCTACTGTTTATAGAAAAACACATGAAGTTAGTTTTAGAAGAATTTAGTGTAAGTAAGTTATGTCTAAGCCAAAGAGCAACAATAGAGAGTGCAGATTTTGCGTCTTTTTTGATAGAAACCCAAGAGCTGCCCGTGATCACAATGGCAGTGTCGTCAGCGTAGGAGAAAACCCTTGTATTATGGAGTTTTATATTACTAAGCTCATTTATATAAATTAAGAATAAGGTTGGTCCAAGGACCGAACCCTGAGGCACGCCATGGGTCAGGCTTGCATCATCACTCACAAGTCGTCCCAATTTAACTCGCTGCCTCCGCCCACTGAGGTAATCCTTAATTAAGTCGAGAGCATTGTCTCTCACTCCAATGCTTTCCAATTTTTTGACGAGGGTGGGGACAGAGACGGTGTCAAATGCCTTTTTCAAGTCTAGAAATACCGTTAAGCAGTTACCCCCATTGTCCAATTGATCAGTAATCAAAGAGGTTAGAGCCATTACTGCATCTTGTGTTGATTTACCTGTTCGAAAGCCGTACTGAGATTCAGATAAGATGTTAAACTTGTTAAGAAATTTTAGTAGTCGCTTATTTATAAGTTTTTCTAATATTTTGGACAATGCGGGCAAAACCGAAATCGGCCTATAGTTATTGACATCCTCTCTGTCTCCACCCTTATGCACCGGAGTAACAACAGCTTGTTTAAGTATAGCCGGGAAAACGCCCTTTCTGAAGCAAGTGTTAGCCAAGTGTGTAATAACTGGGACTACTATAGACTTAGCTGCTTTTAGAAAACTAACCGGTATGTGATCCAATCCTGCAGCGCTGTTGTTTTTTAAACTCATTAGCACTTCATGTACCTCTTGATGATCAGTATCCAGTAAAACAAATGATGAGGGCAGGGAATTGCTCATATTGGTCACAGACGACTTTTGTAAAGAGCTAAGTGGAGTTATATCTTTGGCAAGGTTCTCACCCACGCTCACGAAGAAATTGTTGACGTAATTAAGAGATTCTTTTTGACTAGATTTAGTGTTTAGAAGTATGTCGTTTTCAGTTTTATTTTGTTTCATGTGTGTAATGTTTTTAATGTTTCTCCAAAGGGACTTCGAATTTTTTAATGACTTTTCAAGTAGCTCATTTTCGTATTTGCGTTTTAATTTTTTGATTAGTTTAGTGCAGTAATTGCGGTAGCGTCTATAAGTGACACTAAGTACCTCATCATGTGGATTCAAGCGAAGGTTCTTCTGCATCCTGTTTCTATTTTGAATGCATCGTAATATTCCTTGTGATATCCAAGGTTTAATAATTCGTTGTTTTTTTGAAATTCGTTTTTCATGCGTATTCTCTTTTAGTGATTTTGTAATATTGGACACTAATTCATTACATATATACTCCGGGTCATCTAGAAGAAGCAAGTCGGTTGTATTCTTGCTTAAAAGACTATCCAAAGCTTTGTCATAATCAGTAACAATACGCATTTTACAGGATCTAGATCCTCTATTTGCACAAGATAGTTGTAAAAAGGACATGGAATGGTCGGTGACTGGAGCATCAGTTACTAATACACGAGCACACGTCCTGCTTCGGTCAATTTTCATCATGATATGGTCTAAACACGATTTATCCCGAGTTGGCAGAATATGACCAGGCATACTGCCGTGGATACTTAACATATTTAGATATTCCAGACGATTCTTTCTAACGTAGCTTAGGTCATTGGGGTCATTAATAATATTTATATTAATATCACCAACAATTAAAATGCATTTTTGATGCCCGATTGATTCAAGGTAAGAGTTCAGAGAAGCAATGAATCTATCTGCATTATTAATTGAAGGTGACCGATAGATAGCAAGAATTGTGTAGTTTGTTGATTCAATTTGTAAACATGATGCATCGATTAATGTTATTTCTTTTACTTTGACAGCAATTTCTTGCTTGATAAAGACAATTACTCCGTCATTCTGATTAAAATTTCGTGTAGTGGAATACAACATATAATTAGGTAAACGAGGAATAGGTTTATTTTCGTTGATCCAACATTCTGATAAAATCACTAGATCAGGATTGAACACCAGTTGAGAGAGAGAAACAAGCAATTTATCAAAATTTTGATAAACGCTTCTAATATTCTGGGAAATCAAGGTAAGGTCATTATCTTTTAAATTTATCATTTTATGCAGGCACTCAATGTCACAGACCGACGCACCGGCAATTTCTGCGTTATCTAGGATGTTACTGTGATATTTCAGTCATGTTCATATGGATCATTCGGGGGTCCATGTATTTGTGAAAATACAAAGAGTTTATGTTATACGAACGAGTTTCGTCAACGAATTACTCTTCATTGGACACACCACGCCAAATTATTAAAGATTTTCTACTTGTATTATTCTAATCGTACACGCACAAAAGTTTCTTTAAATCATGGACAAATTCTTTACAGTATGCTAACGTTCAATGGTGAGATTTTTTTGCAATATATCAAAATAATCAAGATAAAAATTGAAATTTAACATAAAATTATAATTATAAAATAAACAATCGATTCAATAAAATTCAAATAAAAAATCATGGCCAAAAAAAAACGATTGAGGCGCGTGCCAAAAAGCGCAATTCGAATCTTCGCCAATGATATGACATTTCCTTCTTTTGTGAAATGCCCGCGAAATGTCAACTCGACCATAGACAATGAAGTCGCATTTGAATAAAGTCAATTTGAATACAAAAAAAGTCATAGAATCGTAAGTAGAAATCATGCATTGCAAAATAAAACTCAATAGAGCATTTTTATTGTTGTTATTTTTCCAAGTTCTTAGCTTACCTCTAGATGTCGCTGTCCATGTCACCATAGATTAAATGTTTCGTAGAAATCAATGTCAAAGTGGTTTATAATAGTTTGTTTAGAATCTGTGCAAATTTTGTCTTTGATACTGTTGCTAAAGTATACGACAGTGCCATCTAGGAATCTTATTTAACACTAAATTTGACACAAGGAAAAACGGTCAGTCAGCATTATTTGGGCACCCATACTTGGGTATACCTAGGCCTCTTCCATATTTTTCCATGTTCGTCTATCTTGAGCATATCGTGTCCACATGTGCCTGCTACTTGTTTGATGTCGTCATACCAGTGCTTCTTCGGGTCAGGCAATCGGCGTCCTTCCTTCGAGAACCAGTTGGGGAATCGTTCACTCCAACTACCATCGGTTGCTCTAGCTACGTGACCTGTCCACTTCCATTTGAGCTTGCAAAGCATGCACACAGCGTCTTTTACTTTGGTCATTTCTCTCTTCAATGGCAACGATATTTCCAGGGTTTTTTGATCGAACTCTAAATAAAAGAAAACTCATGAAGAAACCCTGATAGATAGACAGATAGATAAATAAAAACTTTATTCAATGCCTCTTACAAAAAAACACAAAAAGTACATATTTAGAGCTTAAAATATAACAAATACACTAGAAACCCTGAGTGCAACTTAAGGTGAATTTTGAGTGTAAAACTTTCTCTACAGCGATAGACGAAAATCTGAGAAATATTGGACTTAGGTGTCCAAGTCTGAAAAACTTTAATCATATTCATAAATGGTTGTCCGTATATGAATATAATTCAAGTATTTTAGATACCATCTAGCACTTAATTTAGAGCTTGCAAAAAAAGGTGTGATAATGCTTATTATTACATGTCTACGCGGATTTTATTAATGTTCAACTACTTCGAGTAACAATACCTTAGGCCTTAGTGATTGCTATTGACCAATGATCCCAAGTTTAACCCTTGATCTAAAGTTTACTTCGTGACGGCCTGCTCCTCGACAATGACAAAACATATTTTGTATTGTGGCTCTCTGTACGCTACAGATAATGGTCGAAATTGTTTACTGGTTAATAGTTACTGATAAAAAATCATTGATAATTTTATTAGTTGAAAATATTCGTTAATATTTTTAGTGAATGCGACCATTGAATAAAAATATAAACGAATATTTTCAACCAACAAATTCATATTTTCAATTTTTACACTCCCACACACCGATCGAAATGGTTCCAAGTATTTTTGCAAAACAACTTCACAATCTTCACATTTAACGGAAAAAAACAACAACGCGACGACGCGTCTTTGTTTTTCAAGTAACACAACAAAACTTAATTAATAATCAACTAATAACCAATCGAAATATGTGTTAAAAATATCAAATATAAATATGTGCCGGAGAAGGATATGATATTTTTTTTCGATAATGTTAATTTTATTTATTGAATGTCATGGTTAATTTTCAATATTCGTTAAATTTAATGGTTAATGGTTATATTTATAATGTGTACTGTATGCCCGTCAATGTGTTATAAGAGCTCTGATGGTCTGAAGGTTAGGTCTAAACGAGTAATGTGTTAACAGTAAGTTTTTAAGTAAGGATGTAACTTTATGTTTGTCTCCAAACGAAAAAAACGAGAGACGGATTCAGGGCATAAGAGAAAAACGTATGCTTTTTATTTTTATTAAAAAAAAATTGCCGGTGAAATTTCCAAAATCATAAATCTAGAAATTGTTAAAATTAATCTAGTAAAAGTAATAAAAAGTGTTTGAGTTCGGCATATTATTATGATTATTATTTGTTAAACGAGGAGAAAAAGTGTGTTTGAAGACCTCACTTCAATAATTATTTCTATCAAGGAAAACGTATCAAAACATGTTTTCCAAAATCAAAACCCTATGTTATATAACAGGAATTGATTTAATTTTTTTGTATATTTCATGAAATATCTAAAAAAAAGAAGCCCTATTTTATTTACATAGCGAATAATTCTGTAAAGTATTTGTACAAAAATTCAGATATTTAATTTAAAGACAATGCAATGCTTTTACATTTTTTAACATAATTTCAGAATAGCCATCCAGATGCGTATTTTTTATTTCAATTATTTTTCATATTCCCAAATATGTAATAATAGGTGTGTTGAAGTTGGATTGTAGGATCAGCTGTTTTACAATACCGCTAGCTGTTTTACAAAATAGCCTCGTTACGTAAAACAGCTAAATTAGGTTCAGCTGAATTGTTATTGCGTTAAGTTCGATAATATTGCTACCCACTTTTAGACGTAATGTAAAAGTCTTCAACCAAAGTCATAAATAGGTGCGACGATGAGCGAAGCGAGAAAGAGCCGAACGAAGTGGAGCGGAGCGAGGCCACCCCTGTAGATTTTAACAAAATTTACATTCCAACGTTTAATTTGACGCTGTTTTACAAAACCGCTAAGCTGTTTTACAAAACTGCTAAGATGTTTTACAAAACCACTAACGGTTGACCCGCTGTATTAAATGACGTACAACAATCCTGCGTATTTACGGTTAGCGGTTTTACATAACGAAGCTGTATTGTAAAACATCTAGCGATTTTGTAAAACCGCGGATTTTACAATCCATCTGCGACAGATGCATACACAATCAACAATAAACGGAAAAGGAAGTAATTTCAATTTACTTCTCTCTTGTTAGAAATCTTTATAGTGGTTTCATTGTGGTTTTTAGAAAGATCTGGTACTTTGACGTATTTGAAATACGTACTTTGCGCAAAACGTTTTCTTTGTTGTCTCAACCATTAAAATGTAAAGAAAAATACAAAAATAGGTTACACCTGCATAAATAAAATTAACATATTGCTGCGAATCGAAAGGTATGATGTAGGTGAAATGGTTATTTCAAATCCTCATGACATGAATTTTCGAGGGGTGTCAGAAATATTCCTAAGAGTGAACTGTGAAATGCAAAGTGGTACACCCGCTTTTCACCAAAAATTATTACGTCCCATACGTGTTGGCTGGTGAACTTGAACACACATGACTTCTGGGTGAGCAGGTGAGCGTCACAGAGGTATTTGTTAATTCGCTTAGATTAAATTATGTTAAGGTGTGTTAATTCGTAAACCATTTCGAGATTTAGGTTTAATAAGCCGTATTTTCAAACTTTTGGTCTAAAAAATCTCATGATGATGAAAATTTTTCATTCGTGTGAAGTTTGAGAAATTCTGAAGAATTCATTTCTGAAGTTTAATGCACAATTAGTCAAGATCTTGTCCAAACAAAGTTAAAACAGCATTTTAAGTTGGTTTTGATTTTGGTTTGAAGTTCAAACTCTTGTTTTATAAACCTTACTAATACTGACCTATTGGCGTCAATTGCTAATTTGCCACAGATCAAAATGTTTCTTTTTTATTTCTTAACAAGAAATACAAAGTTAAGTTATGCACTTCGCGCTAAGTGACTGACGTTAAACCTTAAATAAATATACTTCCAAAACACATAAAATTAATTATCAGGGAGATATATTTCTTTTTTTGTGTCCTGTTAATTATATTTATTTAAAACTTTATTTATAGACAATAGAGCTGAGAGGGTACTAAATAAAGTAAATGAAGAAATAGATTTGCTCAGTTGTACTTTGGATGAGTTCACAGAAGTAACTTTAAATTTTTTATGTAAATACTTAGAATAGTCTGGACTTTCGGTTGTTTTCTTTCTTATAAGTAGCTGTTTTTTTTTCCTTTTTTTAAATGGTATTCATGTTTTAGTATTTTGTTAATTATTATTGTATAACGAATTAGTTAGCTGTAATGTTATACAATTGAGTAAATAAATAAATAAATATTATTGCTAATGAGTATATGGAGTACAGAATCTACGTACACTGACGACAGCAGCCACACACTCGCTTGGAAACGCTCGAGATAATTTTGTTTAACTTGTAACTTGTTTATAATTTTATGATTCAAGATTTCCATACAATTAAATTTCATTTTCCAAGTATTTTCTCTCAGATGTCTGTTTGCTTGTTGATGTCGAAATTCCTAAGGTTTTTATGTAAGATTTAAGGCTCTCTTGATCGTAAAGATGGTGGATTGCCACTTTCTTCTTTAGGTATAATATAAAGCAGGGTTTCTCAAATTGGGGAACATGAACCCCTAAGGTTCGTCAGTTGATCGTAAAGGGGTTATGGCGGCTGACTCTAGCTCGTTGAGCAAAATTGCTCCTAAAAGCGACTCAATTTGCGACAAGAAATAAGCATACCTATCACATTAATTGACTAACAGCATTGCTTTGTGACTGTATTATATTATTTACTATTTAAATAAAAACCTTCTATGGAGTTTTTTTCAAGGGGTTCGCAGTCGGCTTGGAAATTGGGTACGTGGGGCTATAAGTATGAGAAACCCTGATATGAAGGTTTCACTTTCGTCAGCCGTTTACATTTGTTTAGTTACGGCATTAAAATGGTTACGGCGTGTTTGTATTGAAATTTGATTGTGTTTTTCGATAACAACACATATTTTATTATTAAGATTTTTCAAGCAAACAGTTAAACAGAAAGTTTTTTGTCATAAGTTTGCAAATATTTCATTATTTTCTTATTGTCTTAAATATATTATAATATATAAGGTCTTTCAATTTAAATGGAAAGTAATTTAGGAGGTGATTCAGTATCGTTAATACATCACATTCCACTGCAAAGCACTTTTTTTTGCGCGAACTTTTTTTTCACTTCTCAGTACAAAGTGGTCCGATCAGCTGACTCAGTTTGAATGGACAAGTGAAGAAAAAGTTCGCGCAAAAAAAAGTAAATTGCAGTGGAATGTGATGTATTAACGATACTGAATCACCTCCTAAATTACTTTCCATTTAAATTGAAAGACCTTATATAAATAATAAAGTACTAATTGGTTTCGAAATATAATTCGGCCAACTTGTGGCCATCTTCAGTCGAATAAATAAATAAAAAAGATAATTGACATAACATTTTTTTTTACTTATTCGACTGACGACGGCCACAAGTTAGCCGAAATATATTTCGAAACCAATTCATACTTTTTTATTGAAATATTATAATCTATTTAAAACAATAGGAGGCCAAAGAAAAGGCTTAAAAAATATTATTTATTAAATTATTTTTTTATAATTTTTATAACTCAATGAATTTAATTTACCAAATTTGCCGAAAAATCGCTGTAAAAGAGAAAATAAACTATGCAGAGAATGCAAAATAATTTGGCACGTACAACGTTTATCAGTCTCAGGAATCACAGGACGCGGCCGGTCCTCGAACGCGCGACCTCACGACGCAGTGTGTGCACTCAACTAACTGTACCTATGGCATTAATTTACCTTCGAATCTTAACATCTGAGACAATGAATATAAACTAAGGTTTGTTTACATCCGTATTCATAAAGGTGAAGAATTATTTTCTAGTATATGTTTTAAAATTGTAATCTTTTATGCACTAGTTTCGATAAAATCATGGACATCAAACTAGGTCACAAGTAGAAGGTAAATTACTAGTACCAAAAGTTTCTAATTTTTATGGAAAACGTTGCAAAAATTGGCTTATTCCCAAACTTTTTAATTGTATTCCGCAAGACCTAAAAGACTGTAAAGGCACTAAAATTCTAATTAAGAATAAGTTAAAAGATTTCTTTTTATTAAATCTAGATTTTATCGAAACTAGTGCATAAGAGAATATATATTGTTAGCTTCATAAATGTTCTCAATTAAGTACATAAACTATTTTTTTTAAATTGTAGGTAAATAATTCAAATGGTGGTAAATTATACCGTCACAACATGTGTCTTATAAGGGGTGTTAGAGGTGTTACCAACTGTTTTACCGACTGAAATGTCAACACTCGGATACCTACGTTTCAATTCTCCGGAATTAAAAAATAATTTTAACAGCCAAAATATAAGCTTTACCTGAGACATCTTTTTACAATAGTTTGCTATAGGCATAAAAATATTTTTAATGATATCACAATAGCTATAAAAGAATTGGCTTTTACAAAGTTATTTCCTAAAATAATCCAATATCACGCTTATGTAAAATCCAATAATTTTTTAAACTTACAAATTACTGAGGAAGAATATCAACTTTATAATGAAATTTAACCTAATGAACAATTATATAATGGAAACTTAATTATTTTTAAGATAACATAATATAATTAAAAATATTTTTATGCATAAAGCAAACTATTGTTAAAATTTGTCTTATTCAAAGGTTGTATTTTGTATATTATTTCTTAATGTTTTGTTACAAATTCTGAAAATTAACCCATAAGGGAAAGCAAGTTACTAAATCGCATTATTTGATAGGTGGTAGAGCTGATGCCGAGCTCGACTGTAGAGGTACCACCATCTTACTCGCAAACACCCCCGAGGTTATTTGGGGGAGAGCAATGGACAGCTGTCAGGCACAACTAGGTGGCCCAACCATGTCTGAAGAATTCGCCACTTGGCGGTTCTCCTGAAAGAGATACTTTTACCACTGTTTCCAACATTACTGTTTTAACAGTAGGTCTACCGTTTTTACTATCCTTGTTTTCTGTTTTAGTACGTATGTCTCCTGTTTTTGTGGTGATGGACCAAGTCAGTCAACGAACCGCACAGTCCGCCCTTCACCTCAGCCCCTTCGCAAAAGACAAATTAAGTAAATAGCAACTCTTGCCTAACGAATTTGTAGGAATTGTAAGGTAAAAACGGCGAATTTCATGTAAAAGAAAAGAAATAATTAATCAAAATGAAGTATTTTTTTTGAAGAAAATGAAGAACTGTTCAGTCAAAACATATAAATTATTATTATTTTTGTTCTCCATTGCTATGTCTTCAGAATACAACTTTTTTTACTAAAATCATACATATTTCTGTCATTTTTTTTCATATGCTCTTCAGTAGCATTAAATTTTTGTTGAACTCAACAGAATTTTTGGTGAATTTTACTTTTTGGTTGGATAATGTTGGCAACACTGGCCCATACACACGCTGGGCTGGTGGATTGGTGAGCGCGGTGCTGAAACCCTCGCGCTTTATTTGGAATAGTAAGCCTCATTTTGGAACGTGAAAGGCTATTTAGGTGTTTTTGAAACCTACTTTAAGCTAACAGATATGAAAGCAAGGCCTAGTATCGACTATGAATACACACGTTATTATTCCACTTTCAGAGACTAGAGTGTAACATACGGTATTATTGTTGCTAGATAAACGCGAATCTTGGGTTAGAAGTCAGATAGGAACAATAACTCTTAAAGCGGTCGGTAGCTCAGTTAGTTGTGGTTCGATCCCCGCCGAGGCATGCTTAGAGAGTTTTCTTGCACTCAATCAGAATCTATATATAATATTATATATATAATAATTATTATACATAATTATTATTATATATATGAAATTATAAATTTACACAAATAACACATTAATATAAATAGACTTAGTAATAAATCAAGCCATATTTCGGGCCCCACTGGGCCCGGCATCAGTTGAAATTCGAAATTATAATTTAAATATAAATAAAAACGACTATAAAAATTAACATAAATTTATTAAAATTATAGATATAAGATTTATTAAAAACTAAACTAATATTAAGTAGTAAAAAGTTGTGTCTGTAGGTGTATTAAATATTTTGTGTCTGTAGGTGTATTAAATATTTTTGCAAAATTTTGAATGAAAAAGTTTATTAGTATTGTACTGAGGCCAAAACTACAATATTTACAATTTTTGTCTGTGTTTTTATTAGGTTTTTATTTTATTACATTTAAACTCGAGAACCACTCAACGGATTTGAATGCGGTTTTACTTTATTATCATCGTAGTGACCCATCAACATATAGGCTATAAATAACCAATTATGTGATAATAATTAAAAAAATAGTAAACTTTATATTTTTTCGATATATTTCGGCCTCATCAGTGAGGCCGTCATCAGTCATCAGTCATCAGTCGACTGATGACGGCCTCACTGATGAGGCCGAAATATATCGAAAAAATATAAATTTTATTATTTTTTTAATTATTATCACATAATTGCTTAAAACTACAAATAAAAAGCTAATATAGCTAAAATTATATTTATTCACTATAAATAACCACCAAGCCGAAAACTGTCGAAGACACTTCCAAACGAGCAAAGCTACGGGAAAAATCTTGTGCATGTATAAGGATTTTTATTACAATCAACAGTGTGCACACTAAATCTAAATCTTTTTGGAATGTTATTCCTTAGCTGTGCTGAAAACTGTGGATAATTGAAAGACCCTTCACGCGAGCGAAGCCATGGGCAATAGCTAGATTACAATTTTCACAATTTTATTGTTAAGTTGTTCTATTTCACGAGTGCGGATCTGGCTCGGTTGTAGTAGTGGGCGCTCCCACTTCCGCGTGTGTGTGCGTAATGTGTGTGATAAAAATCGTGTGTCCAATAATCGTTGTTAGTTGTCCCTTGCTATCAATTTATTTGTATTCATTCAAGTTATATTCTTGCCATTTTAATTCGTTAGCTGTTTCTTCTTTTTTTTTTTTCTTTTCTTTTTCTATGTATATAGTATGTTTATATGTGATCTTTATACACAACAATATTAATTTAATATTCATGTTGTAATGTAAGTAAGTAATTTATGTATATTATATGTATAATGTTATTTATTAATATAATAAATAAGAGTATTGCATCGGTTCTTTAAAGCCTTCTGTGTGATAACAGGCCTGACATAATACCAGGGCACTGAGTTTATTTTTTTTAAATCGCATTGTCCTGAGTCAGACCTTTTTCGCTGCCTCAACACAACATCTCTTGTTTTTATTGTTATTGTGTTACTGATCATTGTGTATGTTAGTGTTGTGTTTGTTAATTTTTCAATCTACTTTATTTTATTTTTTACTTGTTATTGCAGCGAATAAATGCCTTCTTATTCTTATTCTTATTCTTTATAAACGTATACGTACACGCACTAGAACAACCAAGCCTGACTCACACTCGTGAGATAAAACAGCCGTATTAATCTTAAAGCAGCTAAAATTTCGAAATAATCTACGCTTTTTAAATTCAATGGATATGGCTAATTCAAGTTGAGACATGCGAAACAAAAACAAAACGAGAAAATGTACATGTATTTTATACACTGGCTAGACTCATGTTCACTGGTAATAGGGGTGATTTTTGCTAGGATAGTCTGACAATGCGTTGTGACAGAGATGTAGACTGACATCGAGAAAGTCGATTGTATGTCACTCAACGCTCATACCAAATAGACCAGGAGTCAAACTTTGAAGGAATGACCTTATCATATCCTTTTTCCCACCTGCTCTACTGCTCATAGCATCTTGAAATTTGAATTTCGTAGCAGACTTCTGCCTCTAAAATGCGAAAATTTTCATTTATGCTCCTTTACCATAACTTTAGGAACAATCCCGAACCAAATAGGATAGCAAGTCTTCTTTTTGCATTTATTACAGAAAAGATCATTGAACCTTGGTCCTGACCACTTACCGAGTCTCCAGTATGAATTTGGCTATATTATGCAAAGTCACCTAATAAATATAGTTATGGAGATTTCGTGATGAGTGAGTGAGTCAATCAATGACATTTCACTTTATTTACAGATAAGATAATGACGCATTATCTTCTAGGTATATCTTCTTAATATTTAAAGCTAATTGCGCTCTATTTTCAAACTTATTTCGAACATAAATAACTAATATTCGAGGTTGGTTTACTAGCCCCTAGGGAACAAACAAAGATGCTCCTGTTTAAAAGGCTTTCTGTTAAAAAATTCAATGAAGAAAAATATTGACTTAGTATTTAAGAATTGCAGATCTCACTTAAGTTAATAACATTATATATATATTAATTTTTCTCAGTGGTAAATAAGCTTTTACAATTAACGATTTTCTAAACTGACTCCCGGTCTATTGCCATGTTCACGGTCAAAGAGGTTGCATTTCCATTACAACGTCAATTTAGCTTTGCTTCCGATTCTAATAATTTCAGAGCATGTTCTATGTTAGTAATAAAACTTTAGTATCATTGTAATCACTTTTAAATAATTAAATAGCAACAAAAATATGCTAGGTTTTCAAGTTTAGAAAATAGAAAGTGTAAATTCTCAAAGCGGCACAAAAGAACCATTAAGTATTTAGACATCAAGGAATAAAAATAACATTAAAAGTATAGCTAACAAAACTTTTTCCTTAACTAAACCAACACGGGCTATGACTGCACCCTGTCCACCCCTCTGTCATCCCTTTATACTAAAACTGCGGGAAGCAGGGAATACCCTACAGGACAGCATCAGGATAGCAAGTCCGTAACGTAAGTTAGTGCCTAAGTAAGCGATATAGTTGGTATCGTAGATCGCTGGTGCGGACGTGTGTAAGCGTGGTGTAGATAGGATCTGTTCACATGACCTCCGTCCGAGCATACTGTACTTCCGAAGTTGGGGTACCTACTGCTTTAGTTGTATAAAATGACTAGCGGACGCTCCTCGGCGTTGCTCGCCTGATCCCGTTTCACCCGATCCCGTAGGAATTTCTATTAGTCCAGCCTTGTTCCTTGATTATATTATCAAGGGAATCTCTGTTCAAAATTTCAGCTTTCTAGGTCCAAAGGTTTGGGCTGGGCGTTGATGAATTAGTGAATGAGTGAGGACTTCTCTAAATACAGGGCGTGTATACTCACCCTAAATTAGCAACTCGACGTGTAAGTGTATAAGTCCCGACACGGTTCTTGAATTTCTGCGCGAAGTGATTTTTTGGGTCCATCCGTACATTGATTATATGCGCAGATCCCAACTACTTTGCTGCTCATGTTTTATTTATGTCATTACAAATATCGACAGAAACGGCATTGAAATAAGGTACTGTAAATCTAGAATTTTATTGATTCTCTGTTTATAATAAATCTGATAGTAATATAATTTTAATGAATCTATGTTAAAAATAAATGTAATAATATCAAAAATGTTATAAAATGTTTGATAACGGAACAGATCTTACAGCCGGTGACAGACAAAGCCACAATTAAGGTCGGGTTTTACTCAGATGTTAATGTAGTGAAAATTTGAAAAAAGAAATGATATACTACAGAATATTTGGAAAGATGTGCTTTGATTGGAATTAAAATTTTAAATCTATAATATAACACAATAAATACCAAAACAGGGTCCAATTCAATACTAAGATCCGATTTAATTAATTTAGTATACAAAGGAACAAATTCAAACTTAAAGTCGAGTCCAGAATTAGGCGAACTAACTTGACAGTTCATTGTACACTAATGTTGCCACAGTTTGGCTAGTGCTGTTTCTATCGATGTTTAAAAAGTCTAGTTAATCATTATTATTGTGTTTGGAATCAAACTAATAATTTTACTAAGCAAAATAATAATAACAAAAATGTATTAAATTAATTAAAATCGAACACATAACGGATTTGGATTTATCAGCGACGATATAATAGCGTTTGTCTCTATTGCACTTTCATATTTGCCAGAAAGAAAGGGATGAATGCTATATGTATGGTACATGAAATGTACCGTACTAGCCCGACAGAAACCGCCTAAAAGGATCACAATGGCCTGTTGTAATAACATCATTATTTTTGTATTTTATTCTTAATTTGAGAAGTAAGTATCGTAAATATCCGCTTTAAACAATACATCCTTCAGATCATATTATATCATATAAATTGCTGTAGTTCGTCCCTATTTGGCAAGTATGTATGACTGTGAAAGTTTCGACGACAATTACTTGATAAAATATAAATAGAATCAGATTTATAGAAGGCACAAGGTTATATCGACATATTTGTGTCGACATAAACCTATCACTATTTATTTTTTCCTATGTCTGGCAACATTTTCGGCTGTCAAATTAGTTCGCCTAATTCTGGACTCGACTTTAGTCAAATTGCCGATATTACGACAAAAAATGAGTTCCTTTGATTATTTTGAAATATTTTTAGGCGCCTATTTTGCGCTATCCGGAGACCCAGTGACGTAATGCAGTGCGCGCTGATATAAACGTTATTTCAATATAGTTTCTGTCGATATTTAAACCGGCACAGGTCGACTCAAGGTCGTTGGCGGCTACAACAGCTTTAAAATTCAAGCGCACATTTTATGAACAAAATTTCAAAGTTAACTTTCATGGTTTACCTTTAATTTAAGATACTATGTTGTACGGAAAGAATTGAATTGATTGACCCTTCTGATCAGTATATTCAGTATTAATACATCAAACACAAAAGGGTCATTTTTTTCAAATTTGAAGAAGGTTTACTTCATTGTTTTCCTTCACTGCTCAGCAAGTGGTAATTAAACAAAATAGTAAGCAAAACTCACTGTTGCATCCTCGTTCGGCCGAATTTGAACCCGGATCTCAAGTTTGAGAGATCGGTTTCTAACCGCCTGAGCTACCGCAGCTGTTTTAAATATAGAGCTTTAATTTTGCTAAAAGACTCTGAGACATCGCTGATACGATCTGGAGGAAGCGCCACGGTGACCATCGCTGACCTCGCCGCGGTCATTTATACACGTTTATATAGCTTTTATACAGCCAACAGTTTAAGACGTATAAGCTCTTCGAAAACCCTCTTTGTTGCCAGTCAGAAAGAGTTACTTCAGGTGTCTAAGGCTTTGTGGCCTGAATGTCGTCCATGGGAACTTCTAGATAGTTCATCTCACGTTCCGCCATGGTTCTTGCCATGTACTGCCTTTCCTCGTTACCCTAGAAATAAAATGTTTTTAGGGGTTCCATTTAGAAATGGAACAAATAGTTTGTTTATTAATCAAGGATATACTACAAATTTTAATTAAGATTTTTCTAAACCGGGTGTAAATGTAGACGTATCTTCAAATTAAGAGTACGCCATAAGGATAATTGACAGTTCTAAATTTAAATTTCAGACTACTAAATAAGTTCAAAAAAAATATATGTCTATGCTTAGGGAACAAGAACTCAAAATTGTCTAAAAAGTAAAATTGTAAAAAAATCAAGAAGCTAACTCTAACTTTCACTGACTGTCTATTTGTAATAAATATGGTGCAAATTACAAAGGCAAAAATTAGGTCAATAATACCATATTTATATAAACAATAGCGCAGCGTGGCAATTTCATAAAAATAACAATATTTCAAGAGTTATTAAATAAAAACTACGTACACATTATACAACCAATATTTTTAACGCTCTAAACTCTACGTACACATTATACAACCAATATTTTTAACGCTCTAAACTCTACGTACACATTATACAACCAATATTTTTAACGCTCTAAACTCTACGTACACATTATACAACCAATATTTTTAACGCTCTAAACTCTACGTACACATTATACAACCAATATTTTTAACGCTCTAAACTCTACGTACACATTATACAACCAATATTTTTAACGCTCTAAACTCTACGTACACATTATACAACCAATATTTTTAACGCTCTAAACTCTACGTACACATTATACAACCAATATTTTTAACGCTCTAAACTCTACGTACACATTATACAACCAATATTTTTAACGCTCTAAACTCTACGTACACATTATACAACCAATATTTTTAACGCTCTAAACTCTACGTACACATTATACAACCAATATTTTTAACGCTCTAAACTCTACGTACACATTATACAACCAATATTTTTAACGCTCTAAACTCTACGTACACATTATACAACCAATATTTTTAACGCTCTAAACTCTACGTACACATTATACAACCAATATTTTTAACGCTCTAAACTCTACGTACACATTATACAACCAATATTTTTAACGCTCTAAACTCTACGTACACATTATACAACCAATATTTTTAACGCTCTAAACTCTACGTACACATTATACAACCAATATTTTTAACGCTCTAAACTCTACGTACACATTATACAACCAATATTTTTAACGCTCTAAACTCTACGTACACATTATACAACCAATATTTTTAACGCTCTAAACTCTACGTACACATTATACAACCAATATTTTTAACGCTCTAAACTCTACGTACACATTATACAACCAATATTTTTAACGCTCTAAACTCTACGTACACATTATACAACCAATATTTTTAACGCTCTAAACTCTACGTACACATTATACAACCAATATTTTTGTATTTGCACTGACTTAAAAAATAAGCTAGATGCGCTTGTGAAAGTTAGCCTGATCGCCTACCCCCACCTTTTTCTCCAAATACAAGCAGTCATTTTCAAGGCCAAAACGGATCTGTCAAATGAATACCCCAGATTACACAAAAAATTACAAAATCTGAAAGTATATTACAGACGAAATAATGTTAATCTACCCATTACATACCAGAATCTGAATACAAGTTCAGACCTTAACCTAACCCCGACAGACCTGACGAACCCTTTTTCAATCCCTCCCCCTCCAAAAATAAACTATCAACAAAAAGACACAGACAAAATAGTTAACCTCTCCTCAATTAATTTAACCCCTGACGACAGATCAGTACTTAACAAAGGATTGTCTTTTTGTCCAACTAAAACTCTCGATCGTATCAAACTGATGAATGACTTCGTGCAATTTGGCCGCAAAATTAAATGGAAACACTACTGGCAAAATCATCCAAACCAAAATAGCAATAATACACACGAAGCATTACAAAAATTCAAGCCTCCGTCACCGAATGAACCACCAGCCTTACCACCAAATCACCCCATAGAAATATTCATGTCAAGTATCCTAGCAAAATTATCTGACGACCGATTCATCCAAACCTTACAAAATAAAACACAAAATCTTACATACAAAGAGAGACAATCCCTGAATAAACTAAAAAACAACAATGATATAATCATTTGCCCTGCGGACAAAGGATCTGCAACCGTCATTTTAAACAAAAGTGACTATATAGCCGAAGGACTCCGACAGTTAACCGACTCCACCTTCTACTCCATTACACCAAGTGACCCATGTGACCAGGTCGTGAAAATAGTCCGTGATCTCCTCCAATTGAGGGGAACAGCTGAGGGTTTATCACAAATTGATATAGATCTAATGATCCCAAGCCATCCGAGAACCCCAAACTTCTACATGCTTCCAAAAATACACAAACCTAACAATCCCGGCAGACCTATAGTAGCATCTTACGATTCACCAACCGAAATAATTTCAGCTTTCGTTGATTTTCACCTTCAACCAATTGTAAAAGACCTCCCATCACATATAAAAGATACAAACCATTTTCTTGAAATCATCCATTCCGTACAGTTACCAACCAATACAAAATTAATATTAGTTACAATAGATGTAGTTTCACTCTATACAAATATTCCCCATGATGCTGGCCTGAATTCACTTCAAACTTACCTAAACACACGCCCATCACCCCATCAACCATCTACAGACTTCGTTGTTACTCTTTCGGAAATCATTCTCAAAAATAACTTCTTTTCATTCGAAAATTCATACTACCATCAAATAAAAGGTACTGCTATGGGAACTCGGATGGCCCCAAGCTTTGCAAACATCTTCATGGGTTCAATCGAAACGTCTTTTTTAAACAGTGAGCCTCTGAAACCCCTGGTGTGGCGGAGATTCATCGATGACATCTTCATGATCTGGCCACACAGCAACGACTCCCTTAATGACTTCCTCAAGCGTTTGAATGATCACTCCACACTTCAGTTCACCCACAACATCTCATCAGAAAAAATCACCTTTCTAGATGTCGACATCACAATAGATCATAACAATCTAATCAACACATCCGTTCATTTCAAACCATCAAACAAATTGCAATACTTGCATTTCAATAGCTGCCACCCCAAACACATCAAAAAGTCCATTCCATATTCAATGTCACTCCGTGGCCGTCGGATATGTAGCAACGAAACCACACTTGACAACTACCACAAAATTATTCACAAAAACCTACGTAACCGTAACTACCCAGACCAATTCATTCAGAAACATCTTTACGACCGACCTAGATTTCATAACACACAAAACAGACACACTCAACCATCCAACCAACTCCGACTCATAACAACATACTTTGAAGGAAGTTTTAAACTCAAAAAACTCATAAATGACTTCATGCCCATACTAAAACAAAACGATGAAACAAAATCACTACTCCCCACTAACCCACCGATCTGTTATCGTCAAAACAAAAACCTTAAAACCATTCTCACAAAAACAAATTCAAAAGACACAAACATTCAGCTCAACACATCCCCAGCCACAGCTCCATGCCGACGGCCACGATGCAAAACCTGTGCACTCATCAACACATCTACACACATTAATACACACCACACAACACACCCTTACAAAGCTCAGACAAACACATCATGCATAACAAAAAACTGTATTTACCTACTGGAATGTCGACTCTGCCCGGCATTCTATGTAGGTGAAACGAGAACTCCGCTTCATATCCGTATCAACCAACACAGATTCACAACAAAAACACATAATAATACACTACCCATCCCAACTCATACCCGCCTACACAGCAAACCATTCGACGACTGCTTCACCGTCCGCATTATAAAATCATTTCACCCACCACTGACTGATATTCAGCTAAGGACCTGGGAGTCGTCTTACATCTGGTCGCTTGGTGCTCATTACGGCCCTGGACTAAATAGACAACACTGACTTACAGACAAACGAAACCTATATAAAAATATTACAAAAACCTGACTCAAAAAATCAATCATTCTAGACTATACTTACTTAAAAAAGACACACACAATTCAACATTCTCTTTCATTTCAACCCACCACACAAATCATCCTACACGCACACAAACACCCTCTGTTTCTATCCCAACCACAAACACATCCTCACATAAATCAAAAAGTTTAGTTTTTAGGGAAGTAGTTTTTCCTTTTTAATTTTTTTTTTTTTTTATTGTATTATTCTCATTGTCATCTTGTAAATATCATCTGTCATCTTGTCATTATTACTCCAACTGATGCCGGGCCCAGTGGGGCCCGAAATATATCTTGGACTATATTATGTTATTCTGCAATAGTTGTGTTTCTTTTATGTGTATTTACCTATATAATTATATATAAAAAACGAAAAAACAAGCTGATAAAGGCAATATATATATTTTTAAATAAAAACTCAGTTTTTCAAGCTCGCGGGTTTCTCAGTTGTCGTAACACGAAATTTGGCACAAAAATAGCATTAATTATCCTACATTAATTGTAGTAAAAGAAATTATGAAAAATTTGAAATTGTTCAAAATATTTTCAAAACAAAAGTGAGAAAAATAAAAATATTATCCTAAAAATCCAATATGGGTATTAAATTGTAGATATTAAAAAGTTTGTTGTAAAAATACACTTTTACTATATTTACTGGTTTCGAGAAATCTTTGAAAACCACAAAAATATATAAATAAAATCCCCCTTATCTCCGAAACTGGTCGACCAAAAAATATGAAAAAAAAAATTCAATTATAGATCATAACTGGCCACTTACAGGAAAACTATAGCGATATAAAAAAATTAAGCACAAATAAAAAATAAAATTAAAAAAATGAAAAAAAATATTTTATAAAAATACAAAATTGGTATCAAAGTGTAGGTAATAAAAAGCTGATTGTAAAAATTATAGCCTTACACATTTAATTGCATCAATTTCGAGAAATCCTTGAAAAACCATAAAAAATGTATGTCCCGCTCCCTTTCAAAACTAGTGGAACGAAAAATATGAAAAAAATCATCGGCGTTACTACAAAACGGTGTTTAATTTTAGACAGTGTTTGAATCTGTTGCTGTCACTCTTTTGCAGTATGAAATAAAAGATGACAACGACAAATTTAAACATTGTTTAATAAAATAAAAAATAAATATAATATTTTTATTTCGAATAACAAAGATTCATATTTGCAATTAATTTAAATTAAAATTAACATTAATATTAGAAATTTCAATAAAAATAAAATATAAAATGTCACGTAGATAAAAAACAAAAATTACAAAATTAGAATTAAATTATTACAAAATTAAATTAAATTAAATTAAACACCGTTTTGTAGTAACACTGTGTTTACGTAAAGATTACAGGAAAAATATCGGATGAGAAATTCACGAAAAAAAAAGATTAAAATTTATCATCCACAATACGAATCCGTACGCGTACAATACGTACGCGAGTCTGACACGCACTAGGCCGTTTTTTTTTTAATTGAACGTGCCAATTTACGATTGAATCCCCAGTGAGTCAGCAAGTTGCAAAATTTTCGCTCTGTACTGCGCAGGATTAACTAAGAATCGTTTAGTTCTGACAGTAGAGAACAATGGGACGTGGGCGTTGATTGGTAAATTTTACTAAATTATAAAAATGTCAGGAAAGTATTTTGCTATTTTGTATTCAGTGCAGTCATTTGTTAACTTGATAACCTTAATGGGTATTTCGAAAGAAATCGCGAGTATATTAGTTTGAATATAGTTCAATATTTTTCATTTCTTGAAAATAAAAATAAAAAAATACATCATCACGACATGAATCCCTGAGCAGATGCAAAAATAACAGTGAACAATATGATGGAAGAATTCGCCGGTGTAGGTAGGAACCTCGGTGGCGCAATTGGTAGCGCGCTTGTCTTGATAACAAGAGGTCGCAGGTTCGAATCCTGGCCCGGAGAATTTTTTCAAATTCTTGTCTTTGGATTTGTTTCTGATTGATATTTTCTAGTTTGTAATGCACTCTAAATAATATTTAATTAGAGTATTCATAGCGATGGATTTCGCAAAATAAACATAATATTATTAAAATGATTAAATAAAAGCGGTTTGTTATGGCGTATTATAAATCATACGGAATTTGTTTATTATCATTGAACGTTACTTACAAATAAGAAAAATTTTAAATAATGGATAAACGCACAGGTTTTTCAGCATCTCGAAAAAATAACGTTTTTTTAAATATAATTTTTGCAAGATCTCCTTTTTTTATATATTTTTTGCAATATCTCTTTTTTTACCATTATTGTCATAACATGACATGACATAACATGACAATTATGAGCATTCCAGAACTTGGTGATCCGGATATATCTAGATGTTTTATGTTTTACTGGGACAATATACATATCGATCATTTTAGGAATTATTATTATTATTATTATTTTAATGATCTTAACCGTTTGGATTACATTGGACGATACGATCTAATAACGTGTAATTTAAAAGTTATGATCAAAAATGTTCGCCTGGGGTGATTATGCACCCCCAGCGTGTACTGTAATGTTAACAGAGTTCTTGAAACGAACGTTTGAAAACCAAAAAAAAGAGGGCGGAAAACATTTATTTAGCTTTCATTGCCTTCCTCTGATTTTCTTGTAAGAGGCAAAACTCTTTATACGTAGCATTCTTGAAACACTGATCAATATTAGAAGTATTATTGCTTTGAAATGAAAATATTATGGCACTACCATACCTTTGAAATGATAATATTATGGCACTACCATAGCTTTGAAATGATAATATTATGGCACTACCATAACTTTGAAATGATAATATTATAGCACTACCATAGCTTTGAAATGAAAATATTATGGCACTACCATAGCTTTGAAATGAAAATATTATGGCACTACCATAGCTTTGAAGAGAAAATATTATGGCACTACCATAGCTTTGAAATGATAATATTATGGCACTACCATACCTTTGAAATGATAATATTATGGCACTACCATACCTTTGAAATGAAAATATTATGGCACTACCATAACTTTGAAATGAAAATATTATGGCACTACCATACCTTTGAAATGAAAATATTATAGCACTACCATAACTTTGAAATGAAAATATTATGGCACTACCATACCTTTGAAATGAAAATATTATGGCACTACCATACCTTTGAAATGATAATATTATGGCACTACCATACCTTTGAAATGATAATATTATGGCACTACCATACCTTTGAAATGATAATATTATGGCACTACCATACCTTTGAAATGAAAATATTATGGCACTACCATACCTTTGAAATGAAAATATTATGGCACTACCATACCTTTGAAATGATAATATTATGGCACTACCATACCTTTGAAATGATAATATTATGGCACTACCATACCTTTGAAATGAAAATATTATGGCACTACCATACCTTTGAAATGATAATATTATGGCACTACCATACCTTTGAAATGATAATATTATGGCACTACCATAGCTTTGAAATGATAATATTATGGCACTACCATACCTTTGAAATGATAATATTATGGCACTACCATAGCTTTGAAATGATAATATTATGGCACTACCATACCTTTGAAATGATAATATTATGGCACTACCATAGCTTTGAAATGATAATATTATGGCACTACCATAGCTTTGAAATGAAAATATTATGGCACTACCATAGCTTTGAAATGTATATATATTATGGCACTACCATAGCTTTGAAATGAAAATATTATGGCACTACCATACCTTTGAAATGATAATATTATGGCACTACCATACCTTTGAAATGATAATATTATGGCACTACCATACCTTTGAAATGAAAATATTATGGCACTACCATACCTTTGAAATGATAATATTATGGCACTACCATACCTTTGAAATGATAATATTATGGCACTACCATACCTTTGAAATGATAATATTATGGCACTACCATAGCTTTGAAATGATAATATTATGGCACTACCATACCTTTGAAATGATAATATTATGGCACTACCATACCTTTGAAATGATAATATTATGGCACTACCATAGCTTTGAAATGATAATATTATGGCACTACCATACCTTTGAAATGATAATATTATGGCACTACCATAGCTTTGAAATGATAATATTATGGCACTACCATAGCTTTGAAATGAAAATATTATGGCACTACCATAGCTTTGAAATGAATATATATTATGGCACTACCATAGCTTTGAAATGAAAATATTATGGCACTACCATACCTTTGAAATGATAATATTATGGCACTACCATAGCTTTGAAATGAAAATATTATGGCACTACCATAGCTTTGAAATGTATATATATTATGGCACTACCATAGCTTTGAAATGAAAATATTATGGCACTACCATACCTTTGAAATGAAAATATTATGGCACTACCATACCTTTGAAATGATAATATTATGGCACTACCATACCTTTGAAATGATAATATTATGGCACTACCATAGCTTTGAAATGATAATATTATGGCACTACCATAGCTTTGAAATGAAAATATTATGGCACTACCATAGCTTTGAAATGTATATATATTATGGCACTACCATAGCTTTGAAATGAAAATATTATGGCACTACCATACCTTTGAAATGATAATATTATGGCACTACCATACCTTTGAAATGATAATATTATGGCACTACCATAGCTTTGAAATGTATATATATTATGGCACTACCATAGCTTTGAAATGAAAATATTATGGCACTACCATACCTTTGAAATGATAATATTATGGCACTACCATAGCTTTGAAATGAAAATATTATGGCACTACCATAGCTTTGAAATGAAAATATTATGGCACTACCATACCTTTGAAATGATAATATTATGGCACTACCATAGCTTTGAAATGAAAATATTATGGCACTACCATAGCTTTGAAATGTATATATATTATGGCACTACCATACCTTTGAAATGAAAATATTATAGCACTACCATACCTTTGAAATGATAATATTATGGCACTACCATACCTTTGAAATGATAATATTATGGCACTACCATAGCTTTGAAATGATAATATTATGGCACTACCATAGCTTTGAAATGTATATATATTATGGCACTACCATAGCTTTGAAATGAAAATATTATGGCACTACCATACCTTTGAAATGATAATATTATGGCACTACCATAGCTTTGAAATGAAAATATTATGGCACTACCATAGCTTTGAAATGTATATATATTATGGCACTAACATAGCTTTGAAATGAAAATATTATGGCACTACCATACCTTTGAAATGATAATATTATGGCACTACCATAGCTTTGAAATGAAAATATTATGGCACTACCATACCTTTGAAATGATAATATTATGGCACTACCATAGCTTTGAAATGAAAATATTATGGCACTACCATACCTTTGAAATGAAAATATTATGGCACTACCATAGCTTTGAAATGTATATATATTATGGCACTACCATAGCTTTGAAATGAAAATATTATGGCACTACCATAGCTTTGAAATGAAAATATTATGGCACTACCATACCTTTGAAATGATAATATTATGGCACTACCATAGCTTTGAAATGAAAATATTATGGCACTACCATACCTTTGAAATGAAAATATTATGGCACTACCATAGCTTTGAAATGTATATATATTATGGCACTACCATAGCTTTGAAATGAAAATATTATGGCACTACCATACCTTTGAAATGATAATATTATGGCACTACCATAGCTTTGAAATGAAAATATTATGGCACTACCATACCTTTGAAATGATAATATTATGGCACTACCATAGCTTTGAAATGAAAATATTATGGCACTACCATACCTTTGAAATGAAAATATTATGGCACTACCATACCTTTGAAATGATAATATAATGGCACTACCATAACTTTGCGACGCAAGTGAAGTAAAATCAAGATTTGGCCACTCCAAATCCTCAATATAGCAACGCGACCACCATGCATCAACATAACCAGCCACCCCAGACCTTCCTTACCTCGCACATTACTACCACCTCTTGAACCCATAGGAGAGACCAAATGTATTATCAGAGATCAAGGGATACTGGTGCGTGGTTTTCGCAGTTTTGTCTCGCGCCTACGCCAATGAATTCATTATCGAGTTATTAACTTGTGTACAGGTAGAGTGGGTGGAGTACATTGCTTGCGAGGTCTTGAGGTCTTTCTTCGGTGAATTTTTTAACTGAACTTCCCACTTATGGAGGTATATTTAAATGAGAGAAATCCAGTTAGGCGCAGGAGTTGGTGGATCACTATGTTTTTTTTTCCATCGAAAAATGGGTTTTTCTTATTTTCGTTTAATTTTTACTGGCTATTGTTGGTAAATTGGATTGGTAAATTACTTTATTTTCGTTCATAACGCGAAAAATATTAATTAAAATTTGTAATTAAATTATACTTTAATTGTCGAAACCGGAAATCGTGAATGATAAAAGTAAAACCACTGTACAATTTTATTTTTTAGTTCTAGTGAAACCAAGATAATATTTTATTCCTCAACTAAATAACCCTGGTAAGAAGGAAATTGGGATTATTTATTACTCTTTTATTCTTAATTCGGTGAAACAGTTATTAAAACAGCACTTTTTCGTATTTAATGCCATTTTAGTTTAGAACTTATTGCAAAATTACCAAAGATTTCAAAAGTAAAGATAAGCCCTTACCGTACTTTGACAGCACCAAAATGTTTCCACCTTTAAATGGGTGACGCTCACACGTTTGGAATCAGTGCTCATCTGAACAGTGATAGTTGGACGCCTTAAGTGCACTTAAAGTTAATCATTTTAACAATTTTAGTAGTCTGATCAGTTTGCTGACGGTAGGTAGACAGATTGGGCACTCATAAGTGTGTGCGCGTCGGCATTTTGTTAACGCTCGCATTCAAAAACAATGCAATAGATTTTAGGAGCCAGGTCTCATCTAAATTTTTGAAATCTTTGAAAATTATATATTAAAGCCTACTTTAGACGTTGCTAAAAAAGCAACACTGATTAAAGCCACCCAGCTTCCCTAGCTATGGTGACTGCGACTGTTTCTAAATTATCAACGTCTAAAGCAGGACTTTAAAGGTCTTAAAGATCAAAATTTTTTAAATCAACATTATTTAAAGAGCTCATCTAAACTTATAATTTTAACGTAATAGGTATTAGATATACTACCTCGTGTAAGCAAGTATAACGTCAAAACTACCCATCAAAGTGATTTAAAGAGGTAGCGTAATTTATTGCACCCCCGTTTCCATTCGATATTAAACTCTATCACTGCGAAATAAGTGCCTTTCATCTTTCGTGTGAATTATGACGCGCATGTCAGTCGCTGAACATGATAATATTGAGGGTAATTTTCAATAAGCACTCGTTTATTGAATTACTCATCTTTGGTAAAACATATCGCAGCCCATCTGTGCTAAAACATACGGTTTAATTCTTTAGCTAGGCTAGAATGGAATAGATTTATTTGGAAAAATAATCATGAATCACAACATTTCAAATATTTAATTAGACTTGTACCAAATTACGAATATAAATTTAAAGAAACTTTTTTACCCCAAGCGTATTATACCTGCTGAAATGTCGACGAGGCCTTGGCGTTATTTTTTGGCATTATAGCCACCACAATTAGCTAAAGCCTGGGCATCCGCTGAAAATCAGCATCGTGGCTACAGCTGCGACATTATGCTGAGCGGAGACCCTTTTGGTATCATTTAGTTTTTAAATAGTTACAATGTTCCTAAACATTCCAAATTATTATGTATAATTAGTTATTAAGTTTTAAGTATACAAATAAACATTTTTCTTTCTTTCTTTCTAAGCTAGAACGTTTATATCACGTCTTGACTAACATCTTGTCCTATAGTCGTATATCCAGATTGCTCTAGGCTGATAATTATTAGGATTCCGTGCTCATTGAAGGGTTAAAGAAACCAATATGGTGTAACTTCCGTCCATGTATGTGACATCTTCGGATCAGATCAGTGGCGTGCACAGAACTTTTTTCCGTAAAAGCTATCAGAAGGTCAAGTAAAAAATTTAAATAACACGTTGAAAAAAAAGTTTGTATGAAAATGTTCACTCTAGGGTAGGCAGTGCCTACCCTGACGTCATACAAACTTTTTTTTTCAAAGTGTTATTTAAATTTTTTCTAATTTTTTTTATTGTCGTACTTCTCCTTCTGATTGCTTTTCCGGAAAAAAGTTCTGTGCACGCCACTGGGATCAGTATAAGCTAAACTCCGGCCGTTCATTCGAGAGAATGGTGACGTTTGCAAATTTCAGGGGATAAAACCTTTTTTTTACTGTTTTGCATTTCAATATTTTATATTTATCATGATGATTTTATGGGACAAAGGTCCCATTTGTTAATAAAAAGTATTTTTGTCGTATATATTTTCCACTTCCTAATACAAAACTTAATGAATCAGCTGACTCAATTTCTACGTAAAAGTTAAAAAAAAGCGCAAAAAATATTATTTTTGGCGAAAAGTTGTCTATTAGCGATACTGTCAAGTTATTTCTGTCAAATCAGCAATCATAATGCCTGCAGTATGAATCCTCGACTTTTTGAATCGACATTTCAGAAAAAGGTTTATAATATCTGCGGTGTAAGGCAGTGTTGTCGTATTATAAAACTGATATACCTTACCAAATAATAAGATCGTATATATATTCTATTCCAGGGTTTTTATTTATAAAAAAAGTTTAAATAATCATGATTTGGATTTATTTCGTCCCATTTGTTGTACCGTTGATATTTTTTTAACGTGCCTTTATTTATTTTTGTCGTGAAGAAGCTCTTGTTGACTTGTAGTATTTTTTCGAGATATCGCCACACTCCATCTGTCATCATTCTCTCGAATTAACGGCAGCAGTTTAGAGACCTGAAATTTGGTACAAAAAAGACATTTATAGGCCAAAAACTTTAGTTTTTCCTAAATATAAAATATGTGTATTAAATTGTAGGTATTAAAGAATTGATTATAAAAAAGTTGTAATGCTATATTTGTATGCTTTCAAAACTCGAATGTTTAAAACACCTAGCTATACGTCCTATAATATACGTCCATCCATCCATCCATCAGCCTAGTTCGTCCACTGCTGGACATAAGCCTTTCCAGGACTTTGCCACTCCCGGCGGTCAACCTGGAAGAATTGCCCATACTCACACACGCTGGGCAGGCGGGTTGGTGAGCGCGTTGCCGGAACCCTCGCACCAGTGACGCCGCTGCCCGTCACCAGTCTGTTCCATATAAGGCCCGGCTATTAGGGATGTATATACCACCATCCATCGGTCCCAGGCATGGTGGGTCTCCTGGTTTTTTGCCTGTAAGCTGTCCTCTTACTCTCCCCCGAATTACTTCGTGGGGGTCTCCAAGTAAGATTGTGGTACCTCCACAGTCGAGCCCGGCATCAGCTCTACCACCTTTTATACCAACTGTATAATATACTTATACCTTTATATATATGTATATTGCATTTTTAAATAAAATAATTCGTATTTAACATGTCCGGTTTGGCTGAGTAATAAGACCACGCTCATATATATCTTTCAATATTATTATATTTAGCACGACATTTAGACGGAACTATGTGATCATGAAACAGAGTACGACATTTGACAGGTGAAAGGTTAAGTCCTCTCCATAGTAGTCAGCCTCACGGACAGACACGACACAAGACGAATGCGCGGTCGGGCGAAGTTCGGACGTGCGTCCACTCACGCGCATGCTGTCTTGTTCTACTTTGTCTTCTTATATTTGTCTTAAACCGTTCAAAGTTCAGTCTTCGTAAGTATAAAGCTAAGGATATGGTTAAAAATAAACATATTCAGCGACATGTTGCCTGAAGATTTTACGATATTGCCGCCGAATAAAAATGTGTAAAAAAGTAAAAACAGCAAAAAGTGTCGTATGTCATCAAGCACTCTGGCGAAATATGAAACTTATTTTGTAAATAACTAAAAGTTCCTAATAGAAACATATCGTTGTATAAAACAGTCTTGTGCTGCATAACCGCATTTTGTAACGCTAACATACATAATTTAAAAAAAAACTCTTGTCGCTAAAAGTGGCAGTATAGCCACATTAATATCGGTTTTATTAGGAACGGCGTCTTAGAAGGTGTTAAAATCACTCTTACGTTACTGTAGTTTAAAATAACCAAGATTCATTTGTCAGAGTTGTAAAATAACTCTATTTTTTAATAATCAACAACCTACATTTTTGGGTTTAAAAATATTTCTGCTATTCACTTATATGGCACCTGTATGGACCTGAAATTCATAGAGGGGTGATAATTACCATTAAAGTCTACAAAGAGAAGATACTTAAGGGTAAATTGGAACCTATGTTCACATCGTGATTAACACCATGTTTTAAGTATGGCGTCTTGTAGCCGCTGGCTACAGGAATGCAGAGATGATGAAAGAGGATAAATGGATGGGTTGACACGAGAGAATTGTGGGAAACAATGTGGGTGCACTGACCTGGTTGGAATGTTTTCTATGTGCCGGCTGAAATGCGCCGCGTGTCGTCTCCTCTCGTTGGGCTGATGAAGCTGGCGTCTTGGGCAGTGATGAGCTGGATGGCTTGGTTCTTGGTAACGTGAACACTACACTTTCACAATCTAAATGATGGGTCCGCAATATTATTTGTGCTGGCAGCGCGAAAGTATGCACACATGTATCGTTCGGTCGACGGTTGCGGCGAAACAGGCGGCTGCGCGCGCGCGCAGACGTGCGCTTTGGTTGGCGGCGCGAGCCGAACAGACTGAGTGAGCAGCGCTCAGCGCGCGACTCGATTCTGTCGCGAGTTGCTTTCTGCGCATGCGCTGAAATGTGCATACCGTCACGCTGTTAGCGTGAACATCCTGGGGGGGCCGGGGCTGCGGCTCCTCTTGAGCTGAATCCAACGGCAGCCTGGCTATCTTGAACACAGGTCGTCGCAGATTTCCATGAGCTGTGTCCAGATCCACAACTTGGATCACTCCATCCTTGCCAGGCATTGTGCGGAGAATTCTCCCCAGCTTCCATTGGAGCGGAGGCAGGTCATCCTCTTTGATGAGGACCAGTTCACCCACTTGAGGAGGGGAAGAAGGGGAGAGCTATTTGGAGCGGATTTGCAAGGTATGGAGGTAGGATCTGGACCAGAGAGTCCAAAAGCGCTGAGTGAGCGCTTGAATGAGTTGAAACCGTTTAAGAGCAGATATGGGTCTGTCGTCAAAAGACTGCTCAGGTAGAGCGGTGAGCGGACGACCAATAATGAAATGTCCGGCCGTGAGAGGTTCAAAATCCGTAGGGTCGGATGAAATTGGGCAGAGGGGTCTTGAGTTGAGTATTATTTCGTGCAGAGCGCCGAACCAAGTTATGTGCTGATTCGCGAGCTTGTGAGAGATTGCATCATTGTTTGACCTGAGGAAGTTCTGAACTTCAATTGACTATGTACGTCTGCTATTCTAAGTGAGACGGTTGGCAACAAAATTGGTGTTTTAGTGACGTTCACTACACGTTGTGCGAAGTTACAAGAATTCTCTGTTGGAGTTGAAGTCATTGAGTGAAAATGAACTGAGTGTGTATGTGATGAGTGTGTGTGTGATGAGTGTGCTGAGTGCGCTGAGTGCTGGTTTCATTGAGTGAAAATGAGCTGAATGTGTATGTGATGAGTGAATGTGTGAGTGAAAATGAGCTGAGTGTGTATGTGCTGATTGAATGTGTGAGTGAAAATGAGCTGAGTGTGTATGTGCTGATTGAATGTGTGATGAGTGTGACTATATGTGAAAATGAGTTATTAAAACTTGAGCGCTACCAACTCCAACGTGCGGATAGCTTGTAACTTGCGCGGGCCGAAATAACAAAGGCTATGTTCAAACGGAACACGGAAAATAAACACGACAGAGAGAAAAAAAAATAAACATTTTTTTTTAAAAAAACAACCTGTATATGAGCTGAACCAACGTGGAACACCCTATATGTGTACCATTAACAATAAGATCAGAGATGAGAAGAGAAAAAAAAAATTGTTAACTATATTTGTGCTATATATATATACCCGGGTAAAAAAAAAAAAATAAAAAAAAAAAAAAAAGCAGACAATAACACAAATAAACGGTCCGGCAATATATTACTGTAACACAAGATTACCGTAACATAAAATATCGAAAAGGGCTGATCAACTTGTTCACTAAAATATCATAACAGTATATTTACAACAAAACATCAGTCGTCGAAAATTCTATTTATAGAATAAAATACCTACCTACTGCACCCAGCGCGTAAACAAACAAAGAATGTATTGGAATGTTCTAGGCGGCGGCGGTTCTAATTACCTACCCGCAATAGGTATTCGAGACCACAAAATATTTTTTGCCGGGAAAGGGGGCAAAATATTTAACCGGGTGAAAATGGACTATAAATCGACGGGGGCTGGTTCAAACAAAGTTACGGGCCGGCGGGGGGGAGACGGGGGGTGATATAAACCAAAAATTTTCCGCTCGACCAAAATTTTTCTTGTATTGAAAATGGACTGTAGTAAATAGAGGGGGGGGGCTGGTTCTAACGGTTCGAAGGGCCAAAATGTAGCCGCTGGCTACAGGAATGCAGAGGTGATGAAAGAGGATAAATGGATGGGTTGACACGAGAGAATTGTGGGAAACAATGTGGGTGCACTGACCTGGTTGGAATGTTTTCTATGTGCCGGCTGAAATGCGCCGCGTGTCGTCTCCTCTCGTTGGGCTGATGAAGCTGGCGTCTTGGGCAGTGATGAGCTGGATGGCTTGGTTCTTGGTAACGTGAACACTACACTTTCACAATCTAAATGATGGGTCCGCAATATTTTTTGTGCTGGCAGCGCGAAAGTATGCACACATGTATCGTTCGGTCGACGGTTGCGGCGAAACAGGCGGCTGCGCGCGCGCGCAGACGTGCGCTTTGGTTGGCGGCGCGAGCCGAACAGACTGAGTGAGCAGCGCTCAGCGCGCGACTCGATTCTGTCGCGAGTTGCTTTCTGCGCATGCGCTGAAATGTGCATACCGTCACGCTGTTAGCGTGAACACGTCTACAAAAATACAATGTTTGCCTACTCATTTTTAACGATTAAAATATACTCAGCTGTTGTAATTTTTAGGATTGTATTTGAGTTGTAAAGGGAATTTTTATTTCTTACGACCCAGGTAACCAAATATGCTACTAACTCAAAGTCCTTTCAAATGGACGTTGGGTCGTGAGCCCACCATTTTGGAAACATTTTGGGGTTAGGAGGATATTTACACAACTTTTTGTTTGAAATATTTATAAAATCAATGCTCGGAGAAATTTACTTAAGGATATGACACATATTTCACGAAAAAACAAGGTTCGCATCTATTTTGCTCAATTACAGACAACAATTTGGTGATTGAAAAATGTACTACTATAAGATAAGACAATTTCACTTCACGATTACGTAGCAGATGGAAATCTGTAGTACCCAGGGAGACAAGCGTGAGTATTCCACGGTAGATTACAAAAATATAATGAAATTTGTTCGTATTTATCTCTTTTGGTTCATGGTCATGGGTCAGACAATCGTCAGTTCAATCGTTCATTTTGTCACCACAGCGCCACTAAGCAGAATTAATAGAGCCAAAGCCTGTACTATTTGGAATCATATCAGCTGCAGTAAGGCTGTTGAGCAAGCTATAGCTCTAGCTTAAGGCACCTTTAGTTACAATCCGATTGGCTCTCAAGCCTTTTGCAGCTAGTTTGTGCTGGTTGATCTCACAACACATTTAGGAACAATTTTTTTTTAGCTTTATGGTTATTCCTTGTGATATCATTAAAAACCTGAACAAGTAGTAACTTATAGTAAAGAAAGGGAACAAACTCAGTCGTTGCACGCTCGACCCCGCAACCTGCGCGTCCTGGGAGAATTAGTTCCTGCACGAGACACATCTGACCGGAAAGTTACTATGAAATGTTACTATGTCATACTTTACTAATGTGAAGAGCACTTTTGGGATTCTAGTTCCTGAATTAGGTCTGGAAGTCTGGTTGGTAAAGAGACTATTTCACAGTATCTGGGTAAGCTCGACTTGACTCGTCACTGCATACAAAAAGCGTCACATCGTTTGCGTTTGTGTCGTCGTGTCCAGACTGAACTTTACATTTTTTTTACGCGTTCGTGAATTATGTGTTGTATGTCTACATGACTCCATTTTTTTGAAAAAGATTACACGTACCGAGTTATTAAAGGTAAACTTTTTGTATTTTTGTACGGGAATAATAAAAAAGAATTGTTATTTTTATATGAGATCAAACCTCTCAAGACTTTTTATTGTAATTGATAACCCACTTTCTATCTCTTATTTTGTAAGACGATATTTTTGGCAAGTATCAACACTACAATATATAAGTATATACATATATATACAACGTGTAACAGAAAGGTGTAACCATATTTGAAGTGCTTATTCAGTCAATGGTATAGAACAACTTTTACTATGGAACAAACACTGTATCTCGAAAAAAAAAATTAGCTGTTTCATAGAAAAATGCAATGCCGCTCGGCTGAAATGTATGGAAGGGCAGTTTTTTTTTTTGAGATTTCAGTGTTGGCTCCATAATAAAAGTTGTTCTATACCATTGACTGAATGAGCTCTTCAAATATGGTTACACCTTTCTGTTACACCTTGTATAACTTCGGGTTGAGTAAGTCGAGGCCTGAGTAACCCCCGAAGTGGTATATATATGTGTATATTTCAAACTTGACTATTAAATATTCGGCCGAGATTTCAAGTTTGGCTAAAAGATGATCTTTAGCTCAATGATTCAGAAGGACATTGCAAAATCAGTAGCACTACTTTAGCCCAGCCCTTATCATTACGACTAAGCACAAGCAAAGCTCCATTATCAATCTCCTTCGTTATAAGTGTCCGCACTCTACCCAGCTCCCCTGAGGCACGACTTGAAGATACGATAATACCTAGATTGCGTTGCTAATGCTAAATATTAATACTTGTAATGTAGAACTAATGTATCATGGTTGTAATGTATGTAACTTTAGAGCATAGAGCGTGTGTGTTTTATTAAACGTTACATTAAAAGTACCTTAAAACAGATTTTTCAATGCAGTTGCTCGTAAAGTTTTCTTTTTTGTGTAACAAAATTATGCGGATACCGACTCTTTATTTCACGCGTGAAATAAAACAGTACTGAAATCCTTTATTTCACGCGCGAAATAAAGTAATTTTTTAAGTTTTTGACTCTGTGGTGCATGGTGCAAGTCATGAAATTTAAAAAATTACAAAGATGCAAGGAGGTTTTGCTGTCCAAAAAAAAACAATTATTTATAAGTATGCGCGCTCTAGCAATTATTGAATGATGATAAACACCATTCTTTATTATACTTTTTTTTTGTTGTATTTCCTCGCAAAATGCATTGCAAAATGTTGTAAGATACTTGAGCGTAAAAGGTTTTTATCCGAATGCGTGCCAATGAAAACACTCGCTGCGCTCGTGTTTTCAATTTGGCACTTATTCGTATAAAACTTTACTTTCCGCACGTGTATCTTAAATAACTATTATGCACCTGTAATGAATATAATTAACTTAAGACAATAGTAGATTATTATATCGTGTGGAACTAGGGTTGCCAACTCTGGGAGGAACCAACCCGGGAGATTTGAAGAAATCGGTGGGCAATTGAATGAAACTCTGTGCTAATGTCGATTCTGTGACTTACATTATTTGACAGGATTAAACTTATTTTAAGCGTCCTGTCTTTGTCTTTTCGATACAGAAAGAAAAGGCAGCACGCTTAAATTAAGTTTAGTCCTGTCAAATAAGTTAAATCATGTCATGTTACACAGAATCGATAGAAATATTTGCAATTTTCAATTTGCTTTGTTTTGTAGAAGCATCAATCATATTTTTTATTAAATATCAAAATTTATTTCTTCATTAAATTATTTATTTCGCGCGATTTATCTATTTCGTTAATGACAGTTATTTTATTTTAGAAAATCCGGAGAATTTATTGCATCCGGGGAGCTCGGGAGGTTGAACAATATTCCCGGAGTCTACCGACTCCCGGGCATTCCGGGAGGGTTGGGAACCCTATGTGGAACACATCCCTGTCACGGGTCCGACCCTGTGTTATATCCTCGAGCGGTAGTTTGAACCCCGAGCTTGAGCGAAGTAGTAAAACATCATAATCTGATATCATTAATATACAACCTGTAACAGAAAGGTTTTAAAAACAACTTTTACTATGGAGCCAACCCTGAAATCTCAAAAATAAAATCTGTCCTTCCATACATTTCAGCCGAGCGGCATTGCATTTACTATGAAAAAGTTATTTTTTTTTCAAGGTACAGGGTTTGTTCCAAGTAAAAGTTGTTCTATACCATTTACTGAACAAGCTCTTCAAATATGGTTACACCTTTCTGTTACACGTTGTTTAATATAATATTATATCATAATAGTAAGTTTTCTTTCAATTATAATATAAAATAAGAAAAAATAAAATAAAATGGTCTTGTTGCTTGTCTTATATTGAGAGTAATAAGTAGGATAAATATAGACAAGCGATTTACCACGTGTTCTCACCAGGCAGTTTTTTAAAGCTTCTTAGCATTTGTTTATAAAAATGTATGAAACTTTTTCAAATCTTTGGTCAACTGCACCAAAAAGAAGCAAGTGGAAAATTCTGCATTATTTCGAAGGAAAGCCAGATGACGAGTTCACCTATCTATATTCCATCCATCAGCCTGTGTTCGTCCACTGCAAGCCTTTCCAATATTATTTGCGGTCCTGTACTCTTGGCGGTCCTCCATCGTTTTCTCATCCAGCCGCTACCCGCGACGTCCTTCAGGTCGTCGGTTCAACAGGCAGGAGATTGGCCTACGCTACGCTTTGCTGTACGTGGTCTCCATAACAACGCCTTTCAGCCCATCATGCCGGCTTAAAATATGGCCTGCCCGCTGCCACATCAACTTAATGATTCAGCAGGCTATGTCGGTCACTTTCGATCTCTGACGGATATCTTCGTTTCGGAGTTTATCCATCAGAGATATACCAATCAGAGCCTGCTCCATAGCTCGTATAGCGAGCGACCTTAAATCGGTGGACCAAGCCCTTGGTAGAAACCACGTCTCAGCGCCGTACGTCATTGTCATTACTGGAAGGATGCACTGCCTATTTAAATTAAATATACATAATTATTACTATTTACCTAGATTTAAAAATCAAATCTTTACACGGTGACATCCCCTTAGTTCTGCCATTTTATGCCGGTTTACTATTTTAGTACATTATACATAAAAAAAAATAAGTTCCAGTGATGCCGACAAGAAGTCAAAATATATATGGAATGAATTATAATAAGGTGTTTTATAGAAATATATAAACATCCATCCATCCATCAGCCTAGTTCGTCTACTGCTGAACATAAGCTTTTCCAGGACTTTGCGGGGATCCTGGAAGAATTGCCCATACTCACACACGCTAGGCAGGCAAAGATTTCAAAAGTAAAGATAGGCCCTTACCGTAGTATGACAGCACCAAAATGTTTTCATCTTTAAATGGGTGACGATCACACGTTTGGAATCAGTGCTCATCTGAACACAGTGATAGTTTTTTACGAGAAAAGGGTCTCAATATGCCGTCGTGTGCGTTTTTAAATTGTACTTACATTTCAAAAAATACGAATAAAGCCAAAAGTGTGACATTTCCCTATTTATTTTATTCGGTTTTTTAGTATTTGTTGTTATAGCGGCAACAGAAATACATCATCTGGGAAAATTTTAACTGTCTAACTATCACGGTTCATGAGATATAACCTGGTGACAGACGTACAGACGGACAGACAGACGTACAGACAGACGGACAGACAGACGGGCAGCGGAGTTTTAGTAATAGGGTCCTATTTGGTTACCCTTTGGGTAAAGAACCCTAAAAAATACTGGAACTAGAGATACGTGATCTACGTACCTAAGCAACGCTGTGGGCTCCACTGGTTCAAACATAAGTTGACATAACGATGAAGCAGCAATAGATCCGCGTAGTCTACCAAGACATTGTAACCTTTTTTAGAAGGGCTTATTAAATGATGTCCCAATGTGGATGTTCCAGAAGGGTGCCGTGTCAGCTATTTGTTGGAGTCATTAGGTTAGGTGATGCGCGCTGATATTTAGTCGCCCGCGGTGTTGCAACACTCGCGGATGACACGACTAGCCGACTCAAATGGACGGTATACTAGCACCGGTTTAATCTTGTTTAACTGGCGGTTTAACTATGGTTAATTATACCAACCATAAATTATTTATTATGTATTATATTAGTTTAAACCACCCATCACGTTTGGACGTAGGAAATTCCAGGACAGATTGATTAAAGCCTCGTCAGTTTTCTCTCTCTCCCTTTCGAGGCATGCACGCTCTTCACTAGATCTCATCGAAGCTTTCCATCAAGAGATAAGCAATTCATGTAAAGAAAACAGTAAAATATACACAACACGATATAATTATATCCCCGAAGTAGTTAAAAGATGATACCATGGAGTCCATGGACAGACAATATAACAGTCAACACTCACACACTTTTTTCACCAAGGATTTTGATGTCCCAATGTGATAAAAATGTGAACCATATCGCCGTTCTTCGACACGATTTTCAAAGATTGCAAATTTATATATACATATATGTATTGCAGATTTACTTATATATGTATATACCTTATATAGGTATGTATACAAATGCTATGCACATAAATTCCGAAAAAGTTATTGGTGCATGCTCGATCAGTAGTTTTGAGAGCCTGGAATTATAATGCTGCGCTGCTTAAAACACTCAGTTAAGAACAGACATCACAACTCAGTTGTGAGTGTGGCCAAATGTCATGCTGTTTCATTTCGTGATAAGGTGCATGGTCCATGAAACTTGCGAGGACAAAAACAATCGTGCCGATTTCGTTACGGGCGCAAGATTGAAAACTTGTTTCAGGAGATACCCGCATTTTAGCAAGACTGTGGAAGTTTTCATACATTATTTTTGGTTTTTATTAATCAAGATTACAATTTCAATGTTTGCCTCGTATTCATTATTGATTTTAAATTAACATTATATCTTATTGCGATGGCTAAATTTCCAAGTGCTTAAACACAGAAATTTATTTCTACCATAGTTTTTGATTTTATCTAAAACGATAAAAGTACACTCGGCTACACTTAAGGTAAAAAGACAGTTTAATTTACATATTTTGGAGGTTTGTTGATAGGATATTACAAACATTTCACGATTTTTAGTTCGAATTAAACATAGATAATAATAATTAATTGACTCAGCCTAAAATATTATAGTACCATTCCACAATGTGTTGACAGTTTTGCATGGAGGTTTGCGCGTAATGACGCCTCTTAATCCCTGGTGTTGGCACCGGCCCCGCAAGGTCTTCGCGGGCGGCGAGTCGTGTGGTCGTGCCCGCAGCTAGATTAAACTATTGCACCTCGCCGTCGACATTTCGGTCGCCATGGAAACCGAAAACACACGACTCTCTGCGAGTTTAGACCGTTGTTGGTGCATCGGGCCTTAGCATCTCTCGGTAGTCAAGTAAATAGGTTGGTATATAATATTATATAGAAATAATATTATTTAATGCCTGCAGTAGCTCAGTCCGAAAGAATATTAATCTTGCGACCCGATAAGCTCACAGCCCATCACGTTGGGACATAATAATCGTCGGTAAAACGCGGGTGTTTCGAGTGTGGACCGTGTCTTGCATTTCACAGTTCACACACGGAACACCTCTGACACCCCTAAAAATCTGGCGTGGTGAATTGTCATGCTGTTATATTTCATTATAAGGTGCAGGCTTCATGAAACTTGCGAGGACAATACAATCGTGCCGATTTTGTCGCCGGCGCAAAATTAAAAACTTGTTTCAGGAGAAACCACTTTTGGCAAGACTGTGGACGTTTTCAAACATTATTTTGGTTATAATTAATCTAGATTACATTTTCGATGTTTAATTTTTTAATTTTATCTAAAACAATAAAAGCACATTCGGCTACACTTTTGGTAAAAAGCCGTTAATATTACGTGTTTTAGGGGTTTGTTGTTAAGATATTACTCAAATTTCACGGTTTTTAGTACGACTGAAACATAGATCTAGATAATGTTAAGGAACTCAGTCTAAAATATCATAATAAAATTCCATAGACACCTTACAATGTGGTGACCACAGAACATTTAAGTGGTGACAGCGTTTGTATGGAGGTTTGCGCGTAACGACGCCTGTTAATGCGTATGTGTGCGTCTAATAAATAATTTCTTTTTTTGTTATCCCCGATATCGTTAAACTGATTATGTTTTTTCTAAAATATTTAGATCACCCCTATATTCTACTATTTATATATTTTTTTTTTAACTGATTGACCAAGTTACACAATGTGAGATGGTCATTTGAAGTTGTGCATCTGATCTTATACGGACCCTACCGGGTGGTAGACTTAATCTGCCCTGACTTATCACCACCTTCATGACGAAACTGTGCCCCCAAGAAGTGGCGTGCATAGAACTTTTTTCTAGAAAAGCAATCGAAGGTCAAGTTTGACAATAAAAAAAATATGAAAAAATTTAAATAACACTTTAATAAAAAGTTGGTATGAAAATGTTCACTCTAGGGTAGGCAGTGCTTACACTGGCATCATACAAACTTTCGTTTTTCAAAGTGTTTTTTTACATATTTTCATATTTTTTAATTATCAAACTTCACCTGATTGCTTTTCCGGAAAAAAGTTCTATGCACGCCACTGCCCCCAAGCGGCCGAGAGTCTCGTTGTCGTCCGGCATGACGTCATGAGAAGCCGTACCGGAAGAGTCGTTACAGAATCAGTTATTTGTCCTTTACTGACTTCCGTAAATTTTGTGGAAAACCCTGATTAACGCCTCGAATGCTTTCACTTCTCCACTTTCTCTGCGTATCTTCGTCGGTTTCCATCAAACGCGTCAGTGAGCAGTGGTAATGGTAATAGCCCATTGCGTGGGTTAATAAAAAAACTTCAGGCACAAATACATGCTTTTTAAGATATGCAGGTTTTTCTTTACTAAGTGGTGAATACTAAGTATTCATAGTGTTAATTGGGTCAATCAACTTTTTACCCACACTGCTTATTCTTTTAAAGAAGGAAGTCTAACACGTACCTTTTTTGCGAAATATAAAAATATTAGATAAACAGATCATTAAATAAAATTTATTAAAAAGGGCGTTACTTTGCGGAAGTCCATCATGAATTATTGCAGATTATTGCGGAATATTGCAAATCACACATTCAGATCATTAAAATGTCTTTCGAATCAAATAATATTTCACAATTATTGTAATTTTTAGCAAAACTGGGTAACTCAGTTTACAACACCTTTTTTCCATAGTAACTCGGGGAACAAACTTGTCTCCTGAGTTACAATAAATTTTATTTTAATAATTTTTTTGTTTCGAAATGTTACAATGTCTAAGAAACAAAACCATTTTCGGAAAGAAAAAAGCCAATTTGTCAATTTTGTGGTCCAATACTGGCAAAGACCCAAAAATTAATGTGGGTAAAAAGTTGATTGACCCAAATTAGAATATTATTATAGTATTCATAGTGTTAATGTACAATACCACAGTTTCCACTGTCCAGGTCGTGACTACAGCAGCTACCGCCTCTCGCTATCGCCAGCAATGAAGATAGCCCCAGCCTCTATTAGCCAGATAGCCTCTATTTAAGGTGATTACCCACGCCAACGGCCTTGAGCAATCGGCCTCACCTCCGGGGAGTTACAGGCGCTGCTCCCCGCATGCCTCTGCGCAGACGCCCCGCGCCCCTCTACAAAGATCGCTAGCGTCGAAATGATTCACACCTCGTAGCGAGGTAGAAATAAATTTATGTAGCATTGTTTTATGCGTAAACCTATAACTATAACTTTTGTAGCTCAATAGGCTGTGGTGCTGTAACAGAGAGATGTGACCATTCTGTTCCTACCACTACACGGTGATATTTTGGTAGTTTTGAAAACAAACTAGTGATTATAGTAATCGCGAACTAGTGGTGATCGTACTGAAATCGCGAAAATATATAAAACATATACAACAAAATCGGTTATGTGAGGATACCCGAAAGTGACCAAGTTGATATTGGGGTCAGACCTTTATAAATCTTGGGCTTGAGCGGTAACAGACGAGCGTCACTTTGCAGTTGGTAACCGTCAACAGTAGGCCCACCATGAGTTTGGCACTCGATATACGTTAGCGACTGCGTAAAATATAATGTATTGGAAATTCTGGTTCCTCTCGTATACCGCTAGAACCGCTAAACTCATACAAATGTTTTACGCTGTCGCTAACGTGCATCGAGTGCCAAACTCATGGTAGGCCAGAGGCACAGTATTATACTGTGCCAGAGGATTGAGGTAACTAATGTCGGAGGTAACCGTCTAATGATGGTAGCGTCAGCCATCGTCGGTTGCAGTCAAACAATTTTTCATAAAAAGTGTCTGTTTTTATACTTGAATGATTTTTGAACGATAATGACGAAAAAATATATATATTGATAAAATATAATTTTGTTACAATTTTTGTTAATTTCGGTGCTTTTAGAGACTTGAGTGGTATGTATCGGTTATTTGCGGGTCTCATAATAAAACCGATAGTATGTAATATATTTGGGTACTCAGAAACGGTTTCAATGATGTTGATGCAACTTTTAGATTTTATTTTTATGAAGATTGTATTCGCACGTAAAATAAACAAAACACATATTTTTTTAATCTGTAAATTTTAATTATGTTACGTAATCTGTACCACAGTTTCACCTCGCTAACACTTGTAATCTGCAGGTAAATCCTCAATTTGGTAAATATATGTATATATTTTCTTGATCATGAGTCTTCTGCTTTTTATTTGTTCTTCACTTGAGATAAGTTAAATTTTTTGTTGTGCTCTTTGTTCTTAATTTTCTTGTTCTGTACTTCGTTTATTTCATTGTTCTGTACTGCGGTCTTCATTTTCTTGTTCTATTATATTGTTATACATTTTCTGTGTGTTTTCGTTTTTGTAATTTTTTTTTTTCCTTTTGTTACTTTTTTTGTTGTGCACTTTGTTTTTCATTTTATTGTTCTGTACTGCGGTTTTCATTTTCTTGTTTTATATTTTGTAATACATTTGCTGTAAATTAAAATGAATCTACCAGAATCGAGTCTTTAATCGTCTTTTGTTCAGAGGCTGTCGGATCATTGTCTTTGCCGTTCATTTGTAATGCAATGAATGAGCCTGGAGATGGTGGTGGTCCAAAAGATATTTTTCTCTGAAAAACATAATAAATAAGTTTGAATTTACCTAAGTACATAGTATAATTTTTAACCCACTATAAATTATAAAATAATGCAAACCCATTAAAGAAAAATACTCAAGTTTCACAAACAAATATAAAACAGAATATTAATTCCTAAATATTTACCTAAATTCAAGGATATTACCACGTTATAAAAAAAGATTGGTAAATTCTCAAACCTACCGGAATCGACTCTTCGATAGTCTTTTGTGCAGAAATTGTTGGATCATTGTCTTTGCCTTCCATTTCTGAAGCAATGAATGAGCTTAGAGATTGTGGTGATCCAGACGATGCTTTTCTCTAAGAAACATAACAAATAACGCTGAATATGTTTTAATACGGAATATAATTTTTTACGTACTAGGCTGTCGGGTGACAGTTGGTAACCCTATGTCATTAAATAACAAGATGTGACCAATTCGTAGTGGTGTAGAAAAAAAACTACATCAAAATAAACAGAGCTGGCTCGACGCAACCTGAAAAATTTTGTAAAGTCAGCAAAAGCAGCACAATTTTATTGATTAAAAAAAATCACATCATCAAGTATATATCATCGATAGAGCGTATAAAAGGTGCTAAAGAAAGCTTTTTTTCATATAAAAAGATATTCGATAATATCAGGCTGATATTAGTACCAACATAGGACATGCAAACCTTATTTTTAAGCACCTTGTGATACGCTATACCGAACATAGTACTTGCTACTTATTGACGTAATTTTTGTCAGAAAATTTGCGTTTTTTTGCTGACTGTACAAAACGCTCTAGGTTGCGCCTAGCCAACCCGGTTTATTTTGATGTAGTTTTTTTTCTACATCACTACGAGTTGGTCACATCTTGTTACTCGATGACATAGTGTTCCCGAATGTATTCTGACAGTCTACTATTCTATACCATAAATTGCCACCGAATGACGTTAGCGTCAGCCGTCGGTTGCAGTCGACCATACAACGCTGACAATACCATCAATCGAGTACAGTCGGCGCTGTTTGGCAGCGTCAGCGCGTCGAATGCAACCAATAGCTGACGCTCACTACCATTGTTCGATGGTAGTCGATGGCTATCGCCAACATGGTTCGACATAAGCATGTGTACGGCTACCGTTTTTAAAAGTGATGTTCGTTTGTTGGCACTCTAAATATTTACAAAATTTCAATGACATTACATAATTTCAATGACAATGATATTTGATAGGTGGTAGAGCTGATGCTGGACTCGACTGTGGAGGTACCACCATCTTATTTGGAGACCCCCTCGAAGTAATTCTGAGGAGAATCTCACTGTAAAATTTCTGACTGTAAAAGGAAATAGACTATATGAGACAGGTAGGCAAAAATATATATGTTTTTCTTTTTTCATTAACCTGAATTCCTGCTGTCTTGTATTTTCTTATCCCTTGGTTAAAGTAGATATAAGTAATTTGATGTATAGTATAAGTTTATGTTAAAAAAAAAAGACATGATCTTGCCAAGTTTCTTGCCCGTTCTTCTTAGCAAGACTAATCGAATGGGCGGAGGTAGGCATGTATTTATATATGTAACCTATTACTATGTAGTATATAGGATGGGATTTGGTCGGCTGCCTGGATTCGTACTGGGGGCTCGGTTGGTGATCATTGAACCTGTTCCTGGTCCCTGGCCGGGTCTCCGGTATGGGTTCGGGCGGTTGATTGGATTTCACCTTGTATAATAATATTTTACCTATAATTTTAAACGTATATATATTGCTACATAAATTAAAAAAACATTAAATCTAAGTAGTTCATGTACATTTATTATTTTATTACATATATTTTTATAAGATTAAAATTTGACTTGTGAAACGTGTATTATATATACCTACTTTGCAAAATAAACTTTTTGAATTTGAATTTGAATTTGGAGAGTAAGAGGACAGCTCACAGGCAAAAAACCAGGAGACCCACCATGCCTAGGACCGATGGATGGCGGTATATCCATCCCTTATAGCCGGGCCTTATATGGAACAGACTGGTAACGGGCAGCGGCGTCACTGGTGCGAGGGTTCCGGCACCGCGCTCATCAACCTCCTGCCCAGCGTGTGTGAGTATGGACAATTCTTCCAGGATGACCACCGGGAATCACAAAGTCCTGAAACGGCTTATGTCCAGCAGTGGACGAACGAGGCTGATGGATGGATGGAATGACATTACAGGTTACATGCACAGATTATTTTGAATTAATATATTGTCAGGTCTTGGTCTTTTTTGCAGATTTTGTCGGATAATTTTCTTTGCCTTCTGTTTCTGGTGGTCTCTTTTTAGATGCCCCTGAAATAATATATCAACTATATGTATTATACCTACAATTCTAGTTATTCAACTATCTCTACATAATATTACAGGTATAAATACCACGGTTTTGATATGCCTGCCTGGGACATATTTTTCTGAAATGAACTAAAACAAGTATTTCAAATAGTGCTCCGGTCCAAAAAAACAGGTCGGAAGCGGAGCTAAACCATATACATAGTCCGAGCCTTGATACTTGGGTAGTTTATTTAGCTGGATAGAAGTAAAAACAAAATTTTGAGCAACGTTTTTTGCGTGAATTGTTGCTTATAGCTGTTTATAATAATAATTATACCTATACATTGTCATGATAGGAATCCCCGAGGGGGCTTTGGAGGTGTTTCGAGTGTCTCCGCACTCGGTACACCCGCGTTTCACCGACGATAAGTATGTCCCAACGTGGTTGGTGGTGACTTCGGGCACAAAACATTCAGCAAGTAGTAAGTATTAGTAAATACTATGCACAAAAATTCCGAAAAACTCCTTGGTGCATGCCCAACCGAGGCTTGAACCTGGATCTCAAAATGGAGAGGCCTGCGTTCTACCCATGAGCTACTATATTATAATTTTTCTAAAAAAGTTCCTTGCTAACTCGTCAAACTTCTAGTTTATAATAGCGTCCACGCGCGAACGTCACAGCACAATTTATCCTCTAAATAACTAAGTCCATTGCCGAAAGTACTCTCTGAACGCACACAAATAAAAATCCTTATAAATATTTTCGCAAACATGTCATCAGACGCCAGGGTGCGGTACTTGGCAACGAGTGACACAGCCTCCCCGTCTGAACGCCACTGCATGACTGATGCCTGCGCCCGCGCAGAGCACCTCTTAGCCTTTGACCTTGAAATCTTACATATTTCGATATTTTTAATAGAAAAAGTTACTGGATATACTTGAGATATGTTGCATTTAAAGTTCAACAGATTCTTAATTTTTTGGCGTGTAAATATTTCCAAACGTCATAGCAGATTAGGAGGAGTAGGGAATTTAAGCCAAAAAAACATCATACAGTTGTTATTTTTTTTAATATAGAAGTTTTGATTGTACGAAACCAAAATTTGTTGCAAATATTTTTAAAGAGTTTGTATTTCATATATATTTTTTTCAAGCCATTTGGTTCAGCCGTAAACGAGGAGTAGGCTTTAGAAAGTACACATCTGGCTGTATTTGAAGGATCAAGCGCCTTAATCATTGTAGAATGCATCAAAAGCCGCCATATCGTGCGTAGAGTTGCCAGATGGTCCAGATAAAAAAACCGAACATTTTTCATCAAAGGGTATGATTTTTATGGTACAATTTGTCGAAAGGTTTTGGCCACATCAGACTGAGAAAATTACCGGAAATTACTGACTGTGAACACATTTTACATATTTGGCACTAGATGCTACTGCTTTTAATAAACTTTTATTGCCTTAAATTGTTTCTTTAAATTCAGTGCAACTGAAAACCTGAAAACACATAATTCGCTTTTTACTGTGTTCACAATTTCTTTCGTCAGTCCATACATTACCCATTAATTACGCTAAAAACTCTTTCTACGAAGGCTTGGAAACGGGAACAGTGCACACATATTGTACCATCTCGTGAGTGAGGTTATATATCACGTATTTAAAAAAAAACCGTACGTTCTGTTGTCCAGTTTTTCAAAATTTTCTAGACCGGACAGCCGTTCAAAAAACCATACTGCCCGGTCCAAAACCGGACATCTGGCAACCCTAATCGTGCGGTAAGCTACAGTTCTGAGGATGGCATACCCTAGCAACTTTTTTTATTACCCGTCCAGCACAATAAGTCTAATGGCAAAGACATTATTGGCTTTTCATAGAGGCGATTATATGTTGGCGATTTGACCTCTTGTTCTTGGACGCGTAATACTAGTGATCACGCAGCGAAACAACAAATTGGTGTTTTTTTAGCTAATACTGAAATATTTTGTAGGGAAAAAAATATTGGATTTAGGTAACATCCCTTCATTTTTCTATTGCCTAATTTATAAAAAAAATCAAGTTGATCTCTAAACCGCGTCTTTGAAACGAACGTTTGAAAACAAAAAAAAGAGGGTCGAAAACTTTTTTTTTTGGACAAAAGTGTAAATCTTAAAACATTGTTTGTAGGTGGGATCTCTAGATAACATATCGATAAATCAAATATATTTTCTTCAATATGAGGAGAGACCTAGTTTCTTCCATTGAACCCTTGAAAACCTGGTGTTGTTGATGTTCTAGCGTCAGGTTTCCCGTTAATTTATTTGTTTAGTAAAGTACAGTCAAAAAAAGTGATGGGCAACCAGTCCCAATACATCAATCCCAAGACCCACAGGTGAGTGATAGATGAGACGAGGAATACTTGGTCAATATAAATAGAGGGCAAATAAATATAATTGACAATTCTAAAGTGAAATTCACTATATTAAAAAAAAATATGCGTGCTCAGGACATTATAATTCCAAGAGCCCAAAATGGTCCAAAACGTAAAATTGTTAAGTCGCCTCGATAGAAAAAAATCAAGAAATTACTTTTAAGTTTCACCCACTTTCTATGTATATTTGTATTAAATATAGTGCATATTACAAAACTATGACAGAAATAAATTTCTATGTTTGAACACTTGGCGATTTATCCATCGCAAGGAGATATACATTAACATTATATCATTGCAGTATAGAAACGCAGAAAGAAAAGAAAATCTGGATGTGAGGAGCTCTGAACCGGGATTCGAACCCGGGACCTCTCGCTTACCGGGCAATTGCTCTAAGTACCAGTAAGCGAGAGGTCCCGGGTTCGAATCCCGGTTCAGAGCTCCTCACATCCAGATTTACTTTTCTTTCTGCGTTTCTTTATTTATCTTTTTATCTTTATTTGCTAATAAAATATAGTGACTTCGCAATCGCACAGCAACATATACAACATATCAGCTACCTTATACCAATTTATTAGTGATTTGAGAAGATATTTCTACGCATCAGTGCTTTATTTGTGCTCTGCGATTGCAAAGTCACCATATTTTATTAGGAAACAAAGATGACTAATATTAATACAGTCACTTAATGTTGGTAGGTAACTAAATAGGAAACAATTAATGATAAATTTGTTAAATAGGTGCTCCCATACTAACTTAAATAAAAAGGTGCTTCAATAAAAACTAAAATAGCAGACTTGGCTTTACATAAGATCTCACAACTTTTTACGGTGGAAGGATTGCGTTGCGAGACTTGCCATTTTTGTACATTTTATGTTTTTGATGGGATCTCATTTCTTTTTGTAGGTAGTCCTCCTTTTTTTCTTCTCGGGTAATATTTCTTGCACGTCAGCTGCGGATTTTCTTAAAACCCACTCCCTTTAACTGATCATTAGAACATACTCCTGAGAAACTAGTATCGGGAAGGAGCATTTCATAATGACCACCTAAAAAACTACCAGAGAATCGCCACCGAATGATCCTCTCAAACGGCCATTTTCGTAAACCTCGAACGTAAATGGATACAAAGCGGTGGCTGCCATAAGTTCGGATACGGAACCGTAGGTGGTAGTTTTCATCATTGCTGTCGAGTACATGTGTCTCCACGCTCGTCACACGTATAAAGTTGCATTTCATCCCAATGCGCTACCACATACTCGACTACCGCACACCTAATGTCATATGAAGACTCAATGTTCCCATACATAGAGAATGACAGAGAATGGAACAAACATGAACCATCTCCAGGTATAGGGACAACTAGGTGTGGACAAGGATTTTCATTTATGTACAATATTTCAGGTTCCATTGCAATATTAATTTTTACTGTAAGTTATTATTACTATTATCCACAATTAGATGCAACAGGCAGATTAAAATTTCTTTTGACCATGAAGTGAAAGGCAGGCTTGTCAGTCTAAACCACAGAGTACATTATTATGTCTAAACCTCTCAGAATAATGAGCTAAACCTGGTCTTTTTTGAATGACACACGAGTACATAGACATTTCAATATACCTACATCATAGAGGATGCATATACAAATAAAACAACATTAGCCGCTTTATTTTTCCTTTAATATATTTAAAGATTTACTTGATAAATAACCTTTTACCTTGATTTTTAGGGTTCCGTATCATTAGGTTCCGTGACTCTATTACTAATCCTTCCGCTGTCTATCCATCTATCACATGGGTCTACAGCTTCAGCCGTTATAGGTAGCGCGTAAATATTTTCACATAATATATGTTACATTGTCCTCTATCACGGCAAATAATAATATGGCCCCTATCACAGCATAAAAAGTTCAATAAATGGAAATCCAAGGGGGGTCCAATTATTCGATGTTATTTGTTTCAGCTCTATCTTTATAAAACAACAATTTTGAGCATATAAATATTAGAGTTCCGTATTCAAAAGGTGCTGATTTGTTTGTCAGGCGCTACCATTTTAGCGCCTTGTTTTTTGTAACCTTGATGTTGCTATGTCATCTTTATTGTTGGTATTTACCATAATGATTTGGGGTTTCGTACCCATATTGTGTGATGGTAGTACGGAATCCTTCGTGAGCGAGTCTGAATTGCACTTAGCCGGTTTAATAGCGACTTAATTACGAAATGTTGATATTTATCTTCTTAAATAGACTAAATGTGTTTTAGGGTTCCTTACCCAAAGCACAAATTATTATAACAAAGGCTCTATCGTTAGAACGGTTATACATACAAGTTGAAAATTTAGGCAGACTACTTTAAAGTGAAATAAGAAATAATAAAAATTAGGGTTCCTTCCTAAAAAGGTACCGAATTGTTTGTCAGGCGCTACCGTTTTATCGCTTTGTTTTTTGTCGCCTTAATGTTGCTATGGCATCTTTATTGTTGTTATTTACTTTTAGGGTTCCGTACCCGTATTGTGTAGGGGTACGGAACTCTTTATGCACGAGTCAGATTCGCACTTTACCGGTTTTATTTTTTAGTTTTCGCACTTTAACTTTAACGTAGAATTTTTCGTTTTAGGCGTCTTTAATGCAAAGCAGCATACCACCAACGTCATCTAGTGTCATACAAATTTATAGATGCAGCTGGAAACATACATTTTATATAGACTTTGTATGGAAATATTAAATTACCAACCGCAAATAACATTTTTATATTTTTTTGTTGCAATGTACACTTAACAATAACCGCATGCAAAATTTCAAGTTTGTAGGCCTGCTAGAACACCTTTAGACTTTTGATGATGTGTCAGTCAGTCAGTGACAAAATAAGGGAACTTTGACTTGAGATATTTCGTATTCGAATATAGGTACAAAGTTGTAATTTGGGGTCAGAAGTAGGATCAGTAAGTACTCTTGGTAACTGAAATTTCAGACTTCTAGCTTTACCCACAACGAAGATACAGGGGGGTTGAAAGTGCCGTGAGTTGCTTCGAGAAAAGGATGGTACGGCCGTTCCGCGTTTTTTCTGCGAGACTTTGCGGGGGCACTGCCGTGCCCCCAGATAGTGCAGATCTGCAACTATTCAAAGTGCTATTATACTGAGCACCTTCTTGAAAAAGATAAGTCAAAAATTTAATGATATATATTATTTGGTATTGACGCCTCATAAAAAACTAAATTTTGTTCATTACAAAATGTGAACCACTTCTTCAAGCAAACATCGTACTGTTTTATTGAGTTATCAAAGTCAAGAGTTATTGAGTTAAAGAGAGGCTAACATTACATGTGTTGACTCTTGTGAGAACCCTTTTCCAAACATCGAGCTCCTGACAATACTCCGGCAACCAAGGTAAGCTGTCGGTGAACGTCGACTTCAGAAATTTTAAGTTGATTAAATATGGGTACCATGGCTGCGTCGGCCAATATGGGATAACAAGAATACCTTTAGCTTTGTCGTTTGCAAATTTTTATTTTTAGAATGAGAGAAAATGGTGGAAATCCATAAAAGTAAAAAATGCGACCATGGCACTGTCAAAGCGAATAGAAAAAACATCTGGATCTTTGTGCCATGCTATATATTTCTCGCATTTTTTTTTTTTATTCGACTATCGAAGGTACCTATTTTGGGATATCCAAATTTAGATGGTATCCTTCTAAGGCTCTATCGGAGAATTCCCACTCGATATCTGGATGTATAAGTCTCGACTCAGCATCCGCAACAGCATTATCAGCCGAACTTATATACGATGCATATACATTTATCTGTCGAGCTTCACACCACTGGCATAAGTCTCGACGCCTGCGTCGGGTGGGGAAACTGTACACCGCCTATACGATTAACGTATGCAATCGCGGTTGTACTATCGATAAGTAATATAATCTGACAATTGTGACAGTTATGGCGAAAACATTTAACCCAAAATAAACTGCCAAGATCTCTAATTCATTAATATGTTTCAATTGCTCTTCCACACTCCACAATCCACTAGCAATCTCTCCATCGCACGCGGCCCTCCATCCCCCCTTAGTTGAGGCATCGCTAAAGATTTACAAGGAGTAGAATGGTCTATTGACAGCTGCAGACCACCAATTAAAATCACTAGAAAGATATTCAGTAAAGCCAGCTGTATTCGATAGCTGGGCAAACCGATGTAAGCAGACCCAACAATTTTGCAAATTCGCAAACTTTACATCTTTTTAGCTTGCGGAATTTTTGTATCTGTTTACGTACCTTACAAATTTTTTCGAGAGACAACGTCACTTGAAAATTTTCGGAATGTATAATGAAGCCTAAGAACTTATGATTAGTACTTGGCTTTAAGGTACTTTTGTCACAATTTATAATGAAACCTAAAGCTTGCAACAAGTATTTTGTATCATTTAGATTATTTAAGCATGCTTTATAAATAGATTCTATAAGACAGGTCATCAAGAACGTTAAATTCATATATTTCTTGGTCCCATATGAATTTTAAGTACTTTTTTGATTTATTACATATTTTAATTAAAAAATATGCGTCTTTAAAATCAAATGTACTCATGAAACAGTTTTTTGTTATGAGTTTTAACACTACACATATCCTATATACACATACTTTCCAGTACACATAGCTATAATGAATTTATTGTCATTTTTTAGGTTTCGAATAAATCTATAACTACCGTTTGGTTTTGGGGTTAGAAAAATACTTGATATGTATTGGCCCTCGCAGGGTTGGCATTTAGAAACGGCACTAATAGAAATTAAATTACTGATACTGATAACTTCTTTATAAAGTGTTTTTTCAGCTTTAGAATAAGATGGCTCTAAAGGCGTCTGGTACTGTACCACGGCCTGTGTAAAAAGGATCTCATATCATTTTTTCCATGAAAGGATAATTGGGTCATCTGTGATTTTTGACCATTGATCATAGAAGTAAAAACAATCTGCCGGCGTACTTTACCATGTTTAGCGACGGCTCGAGGGTAGGTCGGCTGCGAGGGCCTCGATGTGCCCGCGCGCTGCGGCTGGCTCCTCGAGAACTGGGCCGGCCGCGGGGGCGGTGGCGGCGGGGGGTGGGGCGGCGGTGCAAGCTTGCGTCATAGATGGTCGCGTCATAGTACTATGCTCGACTGTCTGCCTGCGACTCGGGGAGGCGGTTTCCAGTTTAAAGACCTGTCAGGTTGAAAGGGCTTCATCTTTGATGGTGGAGGCTTCGCAACGTAATTTTACGAAGTGGCGGTTAAATCAGCTCCGGATTTATTTATTGCCTTTGCAGTTTTCAAGGTATCAGCAAGGGCCTTCCCAAAAAGGAGATTGCCAATGCTAGTCTTTTGGACTTGATCTTTCAAATCCTTCTTTAAAGTAGAAAGGACAAAACTGCGTCTGTTTATTGAATCCGTGTGTTGTCCGTCACACAAAATCCGACCGACATCCATCAGTAACTGCAAAAGGGCGGTATTTCTTTCTTCCATAGAAAGCACTAGGGTGATTACTTCTCCTAAGCAGGCAATCGCACTAGCTATTATTCTGTCTCTGTTAGAGTTTAGTTCTGTAAAAGCGGCCGCCATCTCCGGATTCAACTTTGGAGCATCAATAAGAGAGCAGTTGCCTGGTACTAGATACTTACTAAGTAACTCTTTTCGGATTTCTTTCGTTATCCCATTCGTAGATATATAATCAAAACGTACCGCAATATCGTTTTTCGGATCCGCAAAGACAGATCCTCGTCTATTATTTCTAATAGTTTAGTATCAAGACCAGGTGTCTCGACCGCAGCGACGGTTTCATCGTTTGAGCCGATATTCGCATCTCCGTGCGTAGGTGATGCGCCGCCACCCCGTCATCGCGTGACGTCACTATTTTGTGCCACTGATGCGGTAGCAACATTGACGGCAGAACCATTTCCATCTTGTATTACGATAATCTCGTCCGCTTGATCCTCCATCACAAGATTCTCGTGATTGTAAATTTTCGCTGCCAGTAGTCGAAAAATAAACGATTTTTCTTCAGCGAAAAAAGACTAGTCGGTAGGCTAGTGCCCACACCGATAGTAAAGAAACAGCCCAAAGTACTGTTTGCAATACTATTTCCAGGTAGTGCAATTCCAAAGAAAAAACACGCAAACCTGTATAAACTTGTCTATTGATTGATAACAAAGATGGTACAGACCAAAGTACTGTCCGAGTATCTGTTGTATTAATTATGTTGTTGATAAAACTGTAAACGATTTTTCTTCAGCGAAAATAGACTAGTCGGTAGGCTAGTGCCCACACCGATAGTAAAGAAACAGCCCAAAGTACTGTTCGCAATACTATTTCCAGGTAGTGCAATTCCAAAGAAAAAACACGCAAACCTGTATAGACTTGTCTATTGATTGATAACAGAGATGGTACAGACCAAAGTACTGTCCGAGTATCTGTTGTTTTAATTATTTTGTTGATAAAACTGTAAAGGTTCACTACTTTTACACTCAAAAAATATTCACCTGATAGGTGTATCAGCGAAGGCGCACAATTCCGTGAACCTGCGGGTGAAGGCAAAGTGGATTCTTCTGTTCGGTGTTTGCGACGACCTTTCTTAATTTTTCTCTGCAATTTCTTCAGTTTATGTGAAATATATTCTTACCCACTATGATCAGAATGCTTTCTTTTAAGCATTTCACAATCTTTACGGTTTCAAATACCCGGGACTTAAAAAACGTGCGGAACAGCCGAGCACTAAAATGTGAATGATGATCGGCGGTCGGGACAGTAACTACCTACAGACAAAAAAAAAAAAAAAAAAAAATGTAGGTAGATTGTTTTTTTCTTTCAACTATAGTGCAGGAATGGCCACACGATGTGTGATACTACATGTGTACTTATATCTAATCTCGAGGACGAAGCACGAGTATAATTCAAATTACAAAGCCAAAAATTAGGTTAATAATATCATATTTAAATACAAAAAATTGCCCCGCGTGGTGATTTTGTTACAAATATTTCAAGAGTTATTAAATAAAAGCTCAGTTTTTCGTGACCGCGGATTTCTCAGCTGTCGTAACAGCCACGGTTTACAGAGCGCCATTTTTTAAAAAAAAGGAACGTAATAGAGTTCAACCCGGATTGATTCAAAGGTTGCTCAATCTGTCTTTGTGCTCACCTCATCTATCACTCGTCAGTGGGTCTTAGAATCAGAGTGTTTGCACTGGGCCTGGTTATTTATCTCTTTTGTTGACCGTATATCAGTAACAGACCTAGTTTCTTATAAATAATAAGGTAGTATAATTATGATATGAGTGCCTACTGGACTTGCACATAATTTGTATTTATATAATATGAAATGAAAAATAACAAAAATCATAAAAATCATGCTACGACTAGAATAGGAACAAAATTAATTAAATTGTTATTTTTACAATCTTAATGATGTCTTGTATGATGAATATATCAAAAAGCGGCCAAGTGCGAGTCGGACTCGCGCACGAAGGGTTCCGTACCTTGAAGTTGCTGTTCCCAAGAACGACCCATACATTTTGTTCGTGCTGATGCGAATCGCCCCGTGTTTAGAGGGGACTAAAAGATTGGCGCGATCTGTACTCGTTAACTTGTAAAGCCTACTTAGCTTAGCAAAGTAGCTGTGATAATTTTCCTTTTAATTTCGTTATGTATACTACTGCTGTGATTTTTTTCACGTCTGTACAACAGTTTCGCTGGCAGTAGGGGGGAGACACTTGACTCTTACAAAAGTTAACACTTTCAAGTTTAATATTTCGCAAACGGAACCCTAGATCGAAAAATGATCTTCTCACACCCTCAATATTTTTAAATTACCTATCCAACGACACCCAACAATAAGGGATAGACGAGAAAAAAAAATCATCCCCACTTTACGTGTAGCGAAGGTAACCTAAAAAAAATATTTTTCAAAATTTTACTATTCCACTTTATTGGCGTAATAAATATTGCCAAATTACAGCTTTCTAGTACAAATAGTCTCTAAGCTAAGCCGCGGACAGACAGACAGGCAGACGGACATGGCGAAACTATAAGGGTTCCTTGTTGTTGACTACGGAACCCTAAAAAATAAAGAAAAAGCAAGTAAAAACGTAAATGTATTTGAAATATATTTAAATATTACTTTAAACAGATTATAAATATAAATAACGAGTATTAATTATTTTCGAGATATATTTCAATCAACTTGTGGTTGTCGTCAGTCGACATACTTTTTTATTTATATTTATAATTTTTTTTAAATAATTAAGTCTAAAAAAAGACTTTAAAATAATATTTATTCATATATTTAAATATTCGTGTTTTTATATATTTATAAATTTTTTATTACTTTTTAATTTTCCATTCGAATGATGACGACTCTAATGAAGGAGTTTTTTTCCTATTTTTTTTTAACTCTCCATGTCTTTTTATGATATGTACACGAACATGGTTTTGAAGCAGATTTTTCAGATGACCATTTTATTAAAAATCTATGTATGTGTAACTTGTCATCTCCTTCGCAAGAACCACAAAATTTCAATGCAGTCCCAGAAATAATGCCAAAAACTCACTTCCTTCCTCACACCTTAACAAAACTTTTGTATTAAAATTAGCCTTTCTCAGATTCATTTGGTCTTCTAAGTTATAGACCTTGGTAGTGAACCAATGCTGGCCATAACATTTTGCATACGAAGGTCAAAGGTCAGATCAATTAAACCCGTGGGAGCTTCAACTGGATCGGCGCCCGCGCATGTAGGCTGGCAATTGTGAGTGTAAGTTTCGCTATCTTTCAGTGTTACTCTACAATTTATTGCGAGCTTCTTTCTTGCATGGTCATCTTATAAGTAAACCGCCTCTAACAATAGTCTTTGTTATTTCAACATTGACGATTAAAACTGTGTACAGTACCCGGCAGAAAATAATGCACATCGGCTTTGTAGAGCGTCGTCTCTGTCACCGGACTGTTAGTGCTTCGTGCGACAGAGATGACGCTACGATACGATGTACATCATTTACTGCCGCGATCTGTACGGAGTTTTGAGAACCCTTTGTCAAAGTTTTTAAATATGTAATATTAACAGGTCTTTACGTATAAAATTGCCGTTTTCTATAGAGAGTTTGAAGGAATCTCAATTTTCAGAACTAACAGTTTTTCATTTTTTTTTTAGGAGTGACAAATCAACATTATGTAATATCCTTTGTTTATGAATGAGACAACATTAAGCTCACAACAACAGTAATTGAATTTTTGAAAAGTGTCAGCTGTAATAAATGATTACGATTTTTGTCGTGGAAATTGATGGCATTTAGGGCGAACTGTTTTTGAAGATTGAATTTTTATGATCAAACTGAAAATAAAAATAAAATTTAATACGTAAATGTAAAATCTTGAAATCCACTTTCAAACTAAAAACAAATAATTGAATTAGCTACTGAATTATAGGAATTATGAACTTATGAATCTTTAAGAAAAAATTCGACAATTTCATATGTTAAGGCCTATTATATTGAACAATTCTAGTTGAATATAATTAACAAACTTAAAAGGCATGGAGTTAGGTCTTTAGGCATGTATAATGAAAAGAACTAGAAAACAGAAAATTGTGTGTCAGATAAGATTAGTGGAGTTTTAGACAAAGCTATTAGTGCAGTTTACCTATAACATTAACCCTATAGCATAACAACAACAATCTATTCAAGGGTTTTCGTATGTTTCTAGGAACTATTATAAAAACACTTATTATCAATGTAGAGGTATAAAAGTACTTTGGTAAAAGGATTGAATCAAACATTTTGACAGGCGTAAAAGTAACTTATCCATAAAATAGTTTGATAGATGGACCTTGCAATCACATCCGTCAAATGTTAACAGATAGAGGTCAGCATGCGCCGCCGGCGCCGTCACGCCACCGTCCTTGACTCCTCGTCTATGCGAATGCTATGTCATTTTGAATACGCAAATATCAATAAACACAGTTAGATTTAGACAAGTATCTGAGCATTTGGTATTTATTATGGCAGTGTACTTTTATGGTGTGAAGGCATTTTCCGATTTGAGCATTTGTCTGGAACTTCAGAAAGACAGTTGAATATCTTGGAAAATGCCATTCACCTCAATACTATTTCGGGACCTGTTATTACACCCTTAGGTAGCATAGGAAGTATAGAAAAACACGATAAAAAGACAATTATCAATATCAAAATAATAATTACAAGAGTTCATGGAAAATAAGTGACTTTAAAATGCTGTATTTCGATAAAGATGCATGGCCCCTTAAACCCCTCGTCCCAGTCTCGGTCGCAGAGTACCACTTAGTGAAACCCCTCCTGGGCCGTGGGACAGTCACGGAGCGCATGCGTTGCGTGCTGACTGCTGTCGATCCATGGACGCATGTCCAATAAATATGGTAACGCGTCGAAAGTCTAAAATCTGTTTATCATAGAAGATTTTCCAACAGACTCCAAGAAAACCAACGTGGTGCGATGTCAAAATTATTTTTCTACCCATGTCTCTAATGCTGAACAGATTGGAAAAATTATATTAAGGCGCTACGGAAAAAAAATCGACACTTTTAGGACTTGCATATCTACTTCAGTAAATAATGTATTATTTTGATAAAATAGTATATTATTTTTGGATTCTTTTTCTAGGGATCTGTTAAAACAGAAACGCGAAAAGAGAAATTCGGCTCGATAGAAATATTTATTGAAATGAGATCCTTTTCGACACCAATTCTCCTGGTTTGACAATTTAGAATGACATACATATAGACTGCAGATATTTTATTAGGTGGGCTTTAACAGTATCTAGGACCTGGTTAAACGAAATTTTGATAACAACTTTAGTACATTTTTTATTAATAAAAAACCGACTTTTTGCTACTTTTCCACGAAATATAAAAAAACCGACTTTTTGCGTCCCTCGCGGATTTTTTCGCGTATGTAGTAACAGGGATGCTAACTTTTACATATCGCCTTAATCAATAAGCTGGCATCCTTTACTTTTATTGTTTAAGACCTTCAATTCACGTCATCCCTTACTTGTCGTATGAAAAAGAAAGTGACAGTATTAAACTAAATTTGTATTCGGAAGTCAGTTGGAAGTCAGTCAATGATGGAACCGAGGTTCTTACACAGTCAAACACATTTTTATAACCCTTGTTTGAAGTAGTAAAAAATTAAATTAAAATCTAGGGAAATATATTGGTACTATTGGGTATATATACAAGACTGTATACATGATGGAAACACGATTTGATAAAGTTAGCTCGATAGAGTAAATTCGCAAAGTTACCTCTTTTCGATAAATTTTTTCCTCTAATTCTCTACTTTTTTATAAAAATAAGTAATTTGATATTATGATTTATTTACTAAAATAAAGTTCATATATATATGGTTGGAGCGTTTATACACGATAGTTTTTATTTAAGAACAATATAATGAAAATAACAACGAAAAACGTTGAAAAAGTGCAAAAGTTCAGTTATTATCTTTACTCTTTACACGTAAAGAAAAATACAGAGACAAAAGCAAACGCTCGGTGCGCCCTTAATACAAATAGGTCTTCCTTTCTAAGCACGTATCAGGGCTCCAGTATAAAATTAAACTTATATGAATGTATGCGAAATGCCAATTTCAGTATCCTAAACATATTCAGTAATTACAGTCTACCAAACGAGACGGCGTGAGAATATGTCTATGTACCTGGTATTATATACATATTAGGTAATTCGAAAGTAAAAGTACACTGAACAACTCTAGCACCTGTCGTGTTTTGTTTGAATTCCGAATCGAAAAATCAGTAATAATTGGGTGCGCGGGAGCACGATTCGGACGCAAATTGACATTAATAAACACGTTTACTGCAAATTGATTTGTTACTTTGGGGCAGTCGACACGAAGTGGTGTTAATAATGCGATTTATTTACAAATATCGTTATTTATAACCCATTTTAACTGACAGACAGCGTGGGTTAAATTAAGGGGCTCCACAATACTAAACATCAGTTTTGCATTGGATTCAGTTCCGACAATGTAGACAGTAAAAATTTGAAAAAGATATGGCGTGTTTAATTACAATTGCTAAAAAACATACTTTCAATCTTCTTTTCATTATAATACTTTAAAAAAAGCATGAATCTCACGAATAAAGCGATTCAGTTTCCGTATTTCAAAACCGATTGAAACGAAACCAACACACGCTGATACTTACTAGAAAAAAATATATTTATTAGATTAATAAATTACAGTTTATGTCCTAATGTAGCCGTGATTTAAAAATAACTGAAGTTATGCGTGTGGGGCATCTGATTAGAGCAGGATAGACAGTTAAAAACCAAAGCATTAGAGCAGGGCTGAATTTTAGCAGTGTGCAGCCCCTTAACTTAACATCCAAATACTCGGAGATACACATACATATAAATAATAATGGCCAAGACCGTGTATTCAAAGCATCTATAACAGAAAAAAAAAGTTTAATTTTCAAAACAACATGTTATTTTGTTATATATACCTATAAATTTTTTTTAATAAAATGCTTAAAAAGAACAAATGTGATTTGATCTCATATAGTGTCTTTTCCTTCTTTGAAAAAAGTAAATAAAGACTGTTATCTACTTCCATACTGCAATAAGGCCATTACCAAAAGCAGTTTTATAACTACTTAGATTGTGTAACCGATGTTATATTACATTAATTATTAGTAATATTACATTATAACACCGCTTTTTCTGCGCTGTGATTGGCCTAATTAACAACAGAGACAAGAAATAATTCACGGCCTTATTTCTGAAGCCACGCCCTTTTATCCTGATTGGCCTTCATGGCAGCTTTACCGGAACTACGCACCCGAAGTTCATGAATGTCTTCTCATTTTTCGTGAAATTGTTAGTTGAAAATATTTTAAGTAAAGACGATATTTTTGATGGTCCTACATAAAGTATTGTGTGCAACTGAACATAATTAGACATTGGGACACTCGTTCAATATTATTACGAAACTCACTTTGTTTGTTTCATAAATAAACACTCGTATCCCAATGTCTCAAATTATGTTACACTTGCACAAAATACTATTTATCATTTTCGCTTTTTTTTAACACTTCGATTAAATAAGGTTAAATAATATTAGTTGGCGAAACTCAAAACATAAGTAGTACTATTCTTTATGAACAATTGTTTGTATGGGAGCTAAGCGAAATTCTTAAAATTTGTTTTAACCTTTCCATACTGTAGCTGGGTCCGTTAGCTCATCCAGTTTAGTTTTCCGGAAGAAAGGATGCCACTTGCCACAATTGTTTATTGGACCAATATCTATCGATAAAGATCGGTAGCCTTCGGGAGCCTCTTCAATTTGGGGGGGGAAGGGGGTTCAAAGATGCACTGCGCCAAGCGTCATTTAAAAAAATTTAACTGTCTGAGTTTGTCAACTACATCAAGATGGGTGTCTTTTTCAGGTAAATTAAGGACGTAGAATTCATTTCTGGCATAAAAATTTGTGATATTTTATGTAGTTTCTTGAAAATTTTTACATAGATTAAAATTTTATGAAATACTTTTTACTTTCAGGCGCCACCAAAAAAAAATCTCAGGTTTTTTTAAGTAACAAAAAATACGTTACGAAAGCCTATTTTATGCAGATAAATAAAAATATAAGTTTTATTGGATTTTTAAAGGAAAAAACCATAAAAAAAAATAAAACAATGTCGGTGAGCTCTTATTTTACTACTACTAATTAACTAACCTGATAAAAGTATATTTATGTATAGTGTATTTATAAAAGTATATATATGCATAAAAACTATAAACACGTAAAAAATGCTTTTCTATGGTTCTAAAAGAGTATTAACTATTTAATTATCATTTTCATTTTTTGTAGCTTCTACCGCAGTGGTACAATTCGGTACATGTTAAATTTATTTTAACACAGTTGCATCTTTTTTGCATCCTACTTTGCATTGACACCTTGTTATTTCGAGGCAAATGCTGTCCGCAGCTGGGTTGTCAGACCAGTGGGGTATCTATTGGCAAATTTTCTGCTTCCAGCCCCAATCGGGGGGACTAGGCAGAATTTGTTGTAGCACTAAAGCCTGGCCCCACTCATGAACTTATGGCAAGCTGCGCGTAAAATATGCTGACAAAGGGCCGCTTCTGTTGGTGGATAATTTTCAATTTACCGATCTGTTTTTGTAAAAAGATATTTACGGCAATGATTGATAGTCGTTCAGGGACAGGGACTTGATCTGAAAAAGTTCATGTAATATGACTTTTTGCTACGATGAATTTAACTTTATATTAATGTTTTAGTTAGTACTCAGTGATTGGCTAGCATACCTATCATACATGGCTATGACAAACTTATGTAGCACAATCTCTGCCTCATTTATATTGCCATCTTTAAGATCCTTAAACCCTTTAGTGGCAAAAGAGAATAAATTCCATGCTTCAAAAGCACATTTCTTTCCCCTGCCGTTAAAAGACGATACTGTATCGCATCCACTAAGTTCGTGGAACACAGACAAGACCTCCGCTCTTTCAGGACCTTTAAACAAAATAAATTGTCTTATACACACTCACGCTATTAAACTGATTATTTATATATTATAACTTCTTGACTATTAAAATAAACGCTCATACCTAGAGCTGATTCAATCTAGAGGCATGCCAAGAAATTGTGCTTTTTCGCCGTTACCACATGAACCCATAATATCTCTAATCTTGGCAATTTCAGTACACATGCCAGAGCGATAACTACCACATCGGTGTTTGCTGTGCATTAACTTCGTGTGACCCTGGTCTACTGTATCCGCCAAGTGAACCATCATTCGCGTGTCAGACGATTCAAGTTAAATGGCTCCAATTTTGGCAGTTCACGAGCAACATTGGAAAGAACAGATTACCTTTCACTACATAAATTTCTTTATTGATGGGCAAGTCCATCGGGTGATATTTGGACGACAGGAGTCCAAACAGCTCTTCTTTATTCGTGTCATCCTGGAGAAAATATTACTCGCAGTTTGCTAGGGAGTTCATGAGTGGGGCCAGGCTTTAGTGCTGCAACAAATTCTGCCTAGTCCACCCGATTGGGGCTGGAAGCAGAAAAGTAGCAAATAGATACCCCACTGGTCTGACAACCCAGCTGCGGACAGCATTTGCCTCGAGATAACAAGGTGTCAATGCAAAGTAGGATGCAAAAAAGATGCAACTGTGTTAAAATAAATTTAACCCCCACTTCATTCTGGACTCATCTGGGTCGAGAATCCCCTCAAATACCAAAAGTCTAGCTAAATCAACGTACAGTGTGCAGCCACCGTGCCTCGAGTATCTACGTTTCATCAACCCCTTTTTCTAACCCAAACAACTGCAATATTATATTTTACACACACACCCACACACTTTACTATGGTATCCAATAATTACATAATCATTTATCTAATTAAAAATATAACGTCGCGCGCAACTTACGAAGCTATGAAAGTGTTATTCGTTAAACGTCTTACGGAATGTCGAATCAAAAGTGGTTTTACATTGTGATTTAGTCATTAATGTGTTTCGTTTTCCCTTGGATTTTCAATGGCAATAATAGCCTTGAACTATAGCTGAGTTCCAGAATACAGCTAAGTCGTATCATTTAACAAATACCTAGTACATTAGTTTTTCTTGAATACTTTATTTTCCTTTGTTGAATTATGATATACATTGTTTTGAGCATAGCCGTTTTGTAACATAACGTAGTGTCCTAATCTACTAGACGATCACACAAATAAATCACGGCCAATGATTTAATTTGTAATTAATAAATCGATGTACTCCAAAAAGAGTGTCATAATAACGTAGGAGACGTAGAGAGGTATATATATATGCATTACTATAACCTCATTCTACGAATGGTACTGTGATGTGCACACCGTGTACTCGGGATCTCGTAGGGATTTTGTTTAGTTACACCACTTTGTATTTTTAGTTTATCTTCTTTTATATTTTCTTTTCATTTGATGGACCCTAATTATCAAGTATATATTAAGGGAGGGGAGCTCTAAATCTGGTAGAGCACTCGCTTGTTGTATTTCTTCAAAAACTCTAGAAGGAATATTTATAGATGGAAAACCACGTCCGCACTAATCGGACACTCTAAGGAATCTTCTTTGTGGAGAGCCACCTTCACATCGATGGGACTCTCTAAGCAATCTTCATAGAATCTTGCTCGTGTTTCGTCTGAAAGATCTTTTATATTCGATCTGTATTTATTTTTTGGAAAACACGAAAAAATTCCGTCAATGCGACGTATGTCGATCCATAAAGGTTATCGATTGCCAACTAAACACGAACAAATAGTCCTTTAACCTACCTATAAAACCTAGCCTTACCTAAACCTAACATATTGCCTAGCTATATGTTACAGTACCGCTTCCAGCGGTCATCTTTTAATTATTAAATAAATACATACTAAGTACTGTAAGTACATATGACTGTACATAACACATACATCTATAAGCAGGATATTTATTTCTCTTACAGAAGATAGGACTAATCCAGAACCTATTTGTTAAAGATTGGTACTCGTGACCAGGAACACAATTGTCTTCTTACAGCAGTACTTACTTACTTCACACCTAGAACTATTTGTTATAGATGGTAGAAGCTGCAAAAAATGAAAATGATAATTAAATAGTTAATACTCTTTTAGAACCATAGAAAAGCATTTTTACGTGTTTATAGTTTTTATGCATATATATACTTTTAAAAATACACTATACATAAATATACTTTTATCAGGTTAGTTAATAAGTAGTAGTAAAATAAGAGCTCACCGACATTGTTTTATTTTTTTTTATGGTTTTTTCCTTTAAAAATCCAATAAAACTTATATTTTTATTTATCTGCATAAAATAGGCTTTCGTAACATATTTTTTGTTACTTAAAAAAACCTGAGGTTTTTTTTTTGGTGGCGCCTGAAAGTAAAAAGTATTTCATAAAATTTTAATCTATGTAAAAAATTTCAAGAAACTACTTAAAATATCACAATTGTTTATGCCAGAAATGAATTCTACGTCCTTAATTTACCTGAAAAAGACACCCATCTTGAAGTAGTTGACAAACTCAGACAGTTAAATTTTTTTAAATGACGCTTGGCGCAGTGCATCTTTGAACCCCCTTCCCCCCCCAAATTGAAGAGGCTCCCGAAGGCTACCGATCTTTATCGATAGATATTGGTCCAATAAACAATTGTGGCAAGTGGCATCCTTTCTTCCGGAAAACTAAACTGATGCCTTTTTTGGGGGCTAACAGTCTAAGCTACTGGGCCAGTCAGCTGATCGGGGCAATTTGTATGGGAGGAAGAGAAAAAAAGTTGCGAATTTCGCTTAGCTCCCATACAAACAGTTGTTCATATAGACTAGTACTACCTATGTTTTGAGTTTCGCCAACTAATATTATTTAACCTTATACAACGTGTAACAGAAAGGTGTAACCATATTTGAAGAGGTTATTCAGTCAATGGTATAGAACAACTTTTAATATGGAGCCAACCGTGAAATCTCAAAAAAAAAACTGCCCTTCCATACAATTTCGGCCGAGCGGCATTGCATTTTTCTATGAGATACACGGTTTGTTCCATAGTAAAAGTTGATCTATACCATTGACTCAATCAATAAGCTCTTCAAATATGGTTACACCTTTCTGTTACACATTGTATATTAATATTTACTACACATTTCAGATGTGTATACTTGTAGGTTTGTAAAAAGGAAGGTGATCTACTTGTTTTATCGATACTATAAAAATGGGTTTCGCAATTATTATTGCTTGACGTATTACTTGACGAAACTATTCCATGTTCTTTATAACATTGTAACAAAAGTTTAAACCGTAATTTATTTTGTTTGTTTCGAAAGTACGGGTTTGATGTATGATTTGAGATGTTAAAATGTATTATTATTTACTTCGTGGTAGACATTTTTCTGACAGAAGAGTTTATAAATCCCTTTGGAAGGCAAAGACTAAACAGAACGAGTTTTAGTAGAAGAACGGGCAATGATCCTACGCAAAATTGGGATCTTGATCCGACCTTCAATGCGTCTTGTAAGCAAATTTTATTTTTTATTTGTCATGTTCCTTTGTCACTTTCCGGGGCAGAGGTCTCTCCCTCCCGATTATTTTTAACCTACTTCCCCGGAGGAATTTAACTTTTCATCGTATCTATTCGAAAAATGATAATTGGTTCTTCAATAAGTGCGAACAAAGTAGGTCTTTTCTGCAAGAGACTTTCATAGGGCAATAATGAGTTTTGAATTTGGAACATGAATGTTGTTCCTTATAGTGTTTCGTGACCAAAGAGTTCGAACGAAAATATTGTATAAAGAAATTACTGGCCGGTTATCTGGGCAGCGCGGCCGGCTGAATTAAAAAAAAAATAAATAATAAACGCGCGAACTACGTGCACGGTACGAATACCATTCAAAGCTGGGTTTGTCAGATAGTGAAAGTGTTACATTAACACCCGAAAATATAAGAAGAGACGCATTTAATGTGATAGAGAACCTATTACCATGTAAATCCCGAGAAAAATATTTGAAAGCGTATGATAATTTCCTCATGGAAAAATGCAAACGGAGCGAAGACTTTTTCGGAATCTGTTTTCTTGGCCTATTTCCAAAAATTAGCCTATTTCAAAGAAATAATTCTTTTCTGAATATCATTGTGTTAATAAATAAGTTCTAGATTTGTATCTAATAGCGCCTTTTATTTCTTTTCCTCATAGATGGGATAAAAAGTAGAGTATCTCACACGGCCGCAAAATTATTTTTCCTCGGGCGACGTATTTTGAATCCTTCGCTCTGCTCTGGATTCAAAATAACGCCCTCGACGTAAAAATATTATTTTGCTCCCTTGTGATACAATCTACTATTTCAACATCTTCCAGCAATTTTCGCCGATAGCCGTCATCTGGTATTTAATCGGTGGTGGCAAGTTTTGCCTACCCCTACAGGTAGGATTGTCCGATGGTTGGGATTTGTCGAGTATGTCCCGACATTTCATACGATGTACAGAGTCCCGACAAAATACAAATTCACCCGACAAATAACAAATAACAACGGACTATAATCCTAAAATCCCTACTTATAGAAATTTTGCCGAGACATTTTGGTTTTCCCATCTGGCAACCTCCCTTATGGAAGCGTAGGTACAATACATGACCGTCACCGTAAATCACAGATAGGTTTAGGTGATGGCGGTTATGTCAAGTCTGATCCTCTGACAGCCACTATGGGTTCATCGCCGTCAAACATTATTTATTCACTCCTACTAAATGATCTACCCGAAGCCATCTCCTCGGGTGAGATACTGATGTATGCAGCAGATGACGTCACCGCTGTGGTTTGTGCTCCTAGTATCGATCAGCTGGAGCAGCGGTTCAATCTCGACTGTGAAAACTGTGGCACGAAGAATAGACCCTTGCTGACCTTATCCAAAACACATTTCATACATTTTTACCTTCGAGGGCAACATCAGAGAGCGCTATCAGTGCAGGTCAATAACACAATAGTTGAACAGGTACAGATGATATCTTTCTCGGTTTTCAAATCGACAAAGGGATAAGCCGTGCGGGAAACTAGATAGTGCTGCTGCGCCTTCTATCAACTGGAGTATATAAACTGTTCCTAAAGAGTTCGTATGCCGATGCTACTTCGCCACCACAGTCCAATTGGTACTAAAATATGGCAAAGAGCTTTGGAGACGTGGTACCGACTAAAAGCTTGTCTTCAAGATGCAGAAACAGGCTGGAAGAGTGATAGCTCGAGTAACGCAAGATACCGCAAAGTCTTACTTCAAATATTTAGGGATATTTTTAAACTTCAAATTTCCGTCAAATGCACATCTTCAAATGACCATTTGTTTCATAAAAATAATAAGTATACTATATTTCTGGTAGATTTATCTTTGAAAAAACGCAAAATCTTTACGAAAGTCCAAAATTACGAAGTTATGTAAGTATCTCTAAATTATGTGTTTTTCGAGTTTTGAAGGGCTTGCCTTAAATCATACAGCCTTGAAATTTGTTTTAAAAATAAGTTGACAAATGACCCTGTTGGTCAGTCTTAAAATATTTTAATGATTTCAACTAGAAGTCGAGTTATTAAATAAAAACCAGCCAAGTGCGAGTCAGACTCGCGTACCTAGGGTTCCGTATTGTGGATGATAAATTTAATTTTGTCATTTAATAATCTTTACGTAAAAACATGTTACCATGATTTTTTTTATATTTTTTGGGTCACCTGAGGTGCGATTGTGTAAGGAAATAGTCATGAAATCGTCCATCGCTATTGCTTTAAAGGTAACGTGATTGGCTAGAAATGACGTGACTCATCACTTCTAGCCAATCACGCGTACTTTTGAAAGCAATAGCGATAGACGTTGAAGTTAGACAATAAGGCATCTGTTTTAGAGATACATATTTTTGTGGTTTTTTAAAGATTTCTCGAAACCAGTGCCGTTAATAACAGTAAAAGTATATATTTTTACAATCAGCTTTTTAAAATCTACAATTTGATACCCAAAGTGTATTTTTAAAAAATATATATATTTTTTATACTTCTCTTCTCTTTAATGCTGTTTTTTTTATCGCTATAGTTTTCCTTTAATAAGCTGGTTATGATCTACAATTGTAATTTTTTTCATATTTTTCGGTTTTCCAGTTTCGGAGATAAGGGGGGGACATACATATTTTTAGGGTTTTTTAAAGATTTCTCGAAACCAGTGTCAGTAAATATATTAAGAGTATATATTTTTACAATCATCTTTTTAATACCTACAATTTGATATCCATATTGTAGTTTTAGGCTGATATTTTTAATTTTTTTGGAAATATTTTGAACAATTTCAAATTTTTCACATTTTTCTTACACCCTAATATGTGGGCAAATTAATGCTATTTTTGTGTCAAATTTGATGTCTTTATCTTTAACGGTGCTGAAGTTATGAGGCTGTGACATACGGACGGACGGACAACGGAGTCTCACCATAAAGGTTCCTTTGTACCTTTTAGGCTACGGAACCCTAAAAACGCAATTTTCGTGAGCGCGAGTTTCATGGTGGTCGTAACAGCCACGGCTGAGATGGCGCTATTTTAAACTAAAAGAAAACGTCATAGAGTACAGGGGCTCTACCGCGTAATTCTCATTTGTATTAACTTCAAGCAAATGCATGCGAAATTCAACGCGTGCAAAAGAGATGGCATGTTAGGCGGGCGTCGTCGCACGCACGTCAAATTTCAATCTCAAGTTGATGTTGATGAAAATGAGAATTACGCGGTAGACCCACAGTTCTGATTGATGCTAAAATGAAGTACTTAAGAGCGGTTTCGCAGCTGGATTGTGAAAACCCGCCTTTTTCTAATTAATCGAAACAGAACACTTAAATTCAATGTTCACTCAATAATTATTCAACAAAACCATATTACCTATGTACTGTGCATGTTGCCATCGCAAACTTTACATTGGTTTCTGTAAATTAGAATTTCAAAAATTTTGTTGATTATTTATTAAATTTAAAATGTTTCATAATAGTATTACAATACAAGGCTGACCTGAAAATCGGCAGCTGTCTGCATGTGTGTCAGTGTGGAATCAGCTAGCTGTGTGCCGTACCGAGTTTAGACCTTTTTGTCTTTTTTTAACTTAGGTATCATTTGTATTTTGTATCTCAGCACATTTGCAAAGATAAATAAAATATCTTTTATTTATTATGTATTTTGGCATGTAATAATATAAATAAATACATTATTATTATATTGAATAAATGAATGAATGAAATGCACCGAACCCAGCGTGGCTTGACCAGACTCGATTAACGAATTAACCAAAGGATTTACACTAGCCCCTAAAGCCCCATGTTTTATGGGACTGATTGGGACTACAGGAACCATTGCATATCCAAGAATAGACTGGGGGGCACTGTAATGGTAGGGAAGACCGTGCCTTCAGGATACGGATAGGATAATAGAGAGTACCGGATATGCATCCTAGAGTACGCCTTGGATTAATGGACAGACGGGTAATATTCTCTATGGGTTTGGGTGGGCATCTTTTTGAAGAAGTCGAATCAGCGAGCTTTGATCACTCGCGTATCCATAGATGTGTGGTGAATCTTTTTGCACGCTGACTGAACGCTCAACGCTGAAGGTTGAACTGCGTTCTCGATTTTTGTAAGTAAACGTTGCGTTGGTCGGATTTTTCTTGTTGGAGTGCGACTATTATTAGATTTATTATAATTTGAGTATTCCTGTAGGGCAGGTGGTTGCAAATATGTAGTTGTCTGCCTCATATGTTGCTGCTAAGCCATGTTGCATATTGATGTTTTATGAGTCTTCATCACGCTGTCCGTTTCTGATTTGTTGTGGATCTCGCTGGCAGCGTCCTTGGTCTTATCTCGGTCTTCAGCTGCGTCTGTAGCTAATAGCGTCTTAATGTGGTAAAGGATTTCTTCTAGCCCGTCTACGTCGTCCGTAATAAATATAAGGTCCTCCGCAAATCAAAGAACCAGGGGGAGTAAGATTTCGCGATCTTGGTCTAATTCGATTAATTGTGTTTCTTCGTCAAGGGTTCTATGGACATCATCCATAACTAGTGTAAAAGGCGAAGGGACAAAGGGCAGTCTTGTTTGACTCCCTTTCCTTTGATAATCCATCTGCCTTGTTGGTCGCACCATTTGATTCGTGTTCGTTCGTTCATGCAAACCTTGATTAGTAATACTTTATATTCTCGGACTTGATTATCAAATTTGTTAGTGTTTTGTTTGTTCATTGTATTTAACTATCTGGCAGTGCGTTAAAATTGTCGATGTTGTCAAAAGCTTTCTCTATGTCGAGGACCAGTACATAAATTATCTTCTGGTGACCGACTCCAAATAAATACATTATTATTATATTATAGAATTATAACACTGTAGCATTGCAATATTTGTAATACTTCTTGATCCTTATTTTTCGATAACCTCTTTTGGTTTTGCTGGCACTCGAAGCCAAATGTAACTTTTTAAATCCAAATTCAAAATTTTCTCTTTTCGTAAAACTAAAACAAAAGAATAACTTCTTGGGAGAATTTTCCAAAGAAGCATCCTTGCAGATAAGAAAATTATAAATATCTGATTTAATTATTATTACCATATTTTTACTGATAAAACTTTGTAACTGCTGAAATAGAAAGGCTGCCTAACTGCAGCCTTTCCTTTTGGACTACTATCTTCCTACTCTCCTCTCCTATCCTGTTCTACCTTCGACCACTATCTTCGACAATTGATGGAAGTATCTGGACGCTGTGCCCCTCGAGCTTGATAGCCGCCTGCGCTCACCTAGGACTAAATCGAGGCCAGTGCTGTCTTTTTAACCGACTTCAAAAAGGAGGCGGTTCTCAATTCGACTGTATGTTTTTTTTTTTTTTTTGGGCGTTGTTACTCCATAACTCCGTCATTTCTGAACCGATTTAAACAATTCTTTTTTGTTTTAAAGAGTGTACTTCCAGGTAGGTCCCATTATGGGTTTGGTCATGATCTGATGAAGGTCTTCAGAGATAGGCAGTGGAACTCCTCAGAAAATGACAGCATACCTGTCGAAATTGAGGTAATCGCTTTGTACCTGGGTGCTGATTACAAGGTATTACTTGAAAATCGACATTCTTCCACCTGACCTTCGATCCTGGCTTTATCACCATATTCACTATAGAACTCCTCAACGGATCAGAGCACATAACTCGAGATTGCGGCAATCACTGCGTTATCCTGGCTTCATCACCATAGAACTCCTCAACGGATGACAGCACATAACTTTGGATTGCGGCAATCAGTTTGTGTTAGGGTGCTCATTGCAGGAAGCTACTCAAACATAGCTACTTATACTCACTTGAACTTCGTTTCATATTAACACCACGTTTGCAAGAACTACCCATACTTCACAATTTAACCCAGCAACACTAAAAAATGTGAAATAAAATAAACTTTTAACAAAAAAATAGCAACCGATTTCAATAGTAACAGCAGTCATTCACTAAAAATTTAATAATAATTCTATAAAGACCGATGGTACCGAAGCAACACTTTTGCTGACTTCTTTCTTCCTGACACAATATGTTATCTAGAAGTCGGCGTATTTCCTACGATAAAGCAACATAAAAACCAATATAAGAGCGCCGACTTCTAGATAAAATATTGTTTCAGGAAGAAAGAAGTCGGCAAAAATGTTGCTTCGGTACCATCGGTCTTTATAGAATTATTATTAACTTTTTAGTGAATGACTGCTGTTACTATTGAAGTCGGTTGCTATTTTTTTGTTAAAAGTTAATTTTTGTAAATACTTTTATAAATCTGATCCTTTCCTCTTTCCTTATTGTAAATATATCTATCGAACTACGATCCATCTTGTAATCTGCTCCCGCTAGCTAGCCCGGTTGCAACATGTTATTTTATATTTAGGTAAACTTTATTTTTGTGCAGCCGTATGATTACTCTTATTTAAATTTTAATTGTTTCCTCTTATTGGATAACCCATAAGTAAACGGTAAACGGTATGTACATAAGCTAAGGTAGGGCCACTGAGTGATGGCACTTATGACAGCTGCATTTAGTGATGAGGTACATTTCAAATTTCGGTTCAAAATAAAAATCAAGTGTGAGTTTACTCAACATTAGACACGTCATTCAACATTCTACATAATGATACAAAAGGAAAATTTGCCAAAACCAGTGGCGTAGCTATCGGAGGGCTATGCGGAGGGCCCCCAAGAGATGTTGCAATATCAAAATCGAAAAAAGTATTTTCCTATCATTTATTTTCGTTTAGTTTAACTTGTCATTGTTTTGTTTTTAATTAAATATTATTGCGTAACTTGGCGACCTCAAACACGACCTATAAATAATGAGAAACTTTAAAAAAAAAACTTTGTTTCTTATACGAATTCTATTGCACAATAAAGCAACATTCAAATCGAAAAATAATAACCGAAACAAGTAGTACATCACTATCGACAATGAAGTATTACATTTTTTAATTCACACTTGCTTATAAATAATTACGATACTTTGTTGGCATTTAAACGTCATAGGCGCCATCACTCAGTGGCTCTACTGTAACCCATATGTACATACCGTTTACTGTATCTCCTTGTGCTCGTGTTTCTGTGTACAATAAAAAATAAAAAAATACAACGAATTAATTTTTATTTCAGTTTTTCCAGCGCTTAGGCAGACTTTGGAATTAAAATACATGAACCAGACTGATAGTGAGAAGTATGAGGTTTATTCTCTGAAATATCCGTGGCTGGCTCGTGTCACATTCTCAGAAGATGATACAGGTGCGACCATATGCACCGCTGCTTGTATCCGACCTTTAGTATTTATGGCAGCGGCAAGATGTATTATCGGGTAAAGGATTATTTGCAGAATACTTTGCAGCTTATTAACAATTCTTTAATTTATGCGATAAATGTTAAGTGGGTGTTTAGACTGTGCTAGATCTGTACTCTTTCCCTACCCTGCGGTAAAATCTATAATATACTTATACATAAACGAATGGACGCAGTATAGAAAAGTAACAGTATTATGTCTTCTTATAAAATGGCAGAAACGCGTGCTTCCAAATCTCAGCACTAGAGATGCAACAAATATTCGGCAACTATTCGGTATTCGGCCGAATAGTAGACGGTATTCGGCCGAATACCGAATACCTAATAATAAAAATAAAAAGCTTTTTAATCAGAAAGTATACATCTGGTAGGTTGGCAGAAAAACTTGCTTTTATTCCCTTTTTTTCCTTCTCCAGCTCGTAAGATCTTGACTTTACACAGCAAACACAAAGTAAACATAATATTTTTACTGCAAATCTCGAAGTTTTTCCAAATGGACAACTTTTTATTAATTATTGAAGCCATTTGCAGTTGTTCGTTTAAAAAACTTGTATTTTACAAAATTAAACACAAATTGCGATCACAAAAGTAAAAAACACAAACTCGGCGATGTGCTCGAAAATGAGCTTTCTTTGGCCGCCCCGGGGCCTCCGTGTGCCCCCACACCGGGACAGGTCGTGACTTGTATGAATGTACGTAATAAATGCACAGATCTCTCGCCAAATATTCGGCCGCCAGATATTCGGCGCCAAATATTCGGCGCTTCGGCCTTAAGCGCCGCCGAATATTCGGTATTCGGCCAAACCACTATTCGTTGCATCCCTACCCGGCACACACCTCAGTCAAAGAAAATAAAATACTTCAGCCACACGCTCGATGAGTGGCGAGGGAAATGGTGGGGGACGGACGTGTCGTATGGCTGCGTTGCTCACGCTGCTGCTCGCGTTGCCTACCGCTCCCGATTTTGTCGGCTTTTTGTGCGCGAGTCAAAAACCAGGCAATACGCCAGGGCCACAGTTTCAGGCTTCTGGCGGCGCTTCTTGCTGCGCTTCCATGTGGTTTTTGCGACGGACTTTGCCCTGCCATGACACCCGTCGGCGCCTTTATATATAGCGCGCTCGCTCGCTCAAAGCGCTCGACACTAGGTTCGTCCTGTGCGCTCGATCACTGTTTCAACCACCCGCCTCCCCGCACACCGCCGTTGCGAGAGCGTAAGTCACTCGAACCCGGACAAGACGCGCGAGCGGCGACCCATGGCCGGCTCTATATGAATGTATGAAGTTGAAGCCACGCCAACTTTGAGCGAGCGAGCGCGCTATACATCCGATACGGTGGAAGGCGCCGACGGGTGTCGTGGCAGGGCAAAGCCCGTCTCAAAAACCGCCTGGAAGCGCAGCATGGAGCGCCGCCAGAAGCCTGAAGCTATGGCCGACCGTAATGCGTGCGTCTGCCGAGCGTTAGCATCCGCTAAGGGATTTCAAAAATTCCTACAGGATCGAGAGAAACGGGATAGACGCGAGCGACGCCGCGGGACGTCCGCTAGAATATTTAATCAGTATAAAATTTAGGTCTAAAAAAATATCATATACGAGCGTGTAGATCACAAAAATGTATCTACCTTATTTATTTTTGGCAGAATGTGTAGACGCTGAGGCACTTTTTTTAAAGAAAAATAATATCAATATCACCTCTGGGTGTTGATTTGGAGCTGAAGGTGTAGGTTATAGAATAAATGCGCTGACAAAATATAGAGCCTTTATTCGAAGAACCAGAAACGTTATAGCCACAAGGAAATGTATCTACTTATGACTAACTCTAACTTTTGGAGTATTTTACATTCATTAAGGCGATATGTAAATGTTTTAGTGTCTTTAACTAATCTATAACTACTCTATATGCGAAAAAACCCTCAGTGCGAGAGGGACGGATTCGAGGAAAAGTAGAAAAATGTCGGTTTTTTATTGATATAAAATGTACTCGAGTTGCTATCAAAATTTCGTTTGACCAGGTCCTAGATACTGTTAAAACCCATCTAACAGAGTATAATCGTAGTCCATATGTCATTCCAAATTGTCAACCCAGGAGAAATGGTGTCGAAAAGGACCTCATTTCAAAAAATATTTTTATCGAGCCGACTTCCTCTAATCGCGTGTTAACAGATCCCTGGAAAAAAATTCCAAAAAAAAATATTCTATTTTATCAAAATAATACGTTCTTTACTAAAGTAGATATGCAAGTTCTAAAAAGGTCGATTTTTTTTTCGTAGCTCCTTAAACTCACACAAGTTACATTCATCAAGACAAACGGAAAATTAATAAAAAAAACACCTTTTTGACAACGAGCCCAAACCGTCTTCTACATGAAAATTTTGTTGAAAATTAATTGCGTTTAAAAAGCTAAAAACAGTAAAAAATATATATTTTTTCGACATCTCGAGAAAAGTTATTGGCAACCAAAGTGAGCTTAACGGCATGTCTCTTCTTCTTCTTCTTCTTCTTGGTGGGCTCGGTTTCCGCAACTAGTCTCTTTTTTGGACCTTTGTGCGTGGAAAAGTGTGGGGCCGTCTATTTTAGCCAGCCCAGCTCACGCCAAAATCCCAAGAGGCGACCTAGATCGCCACAGGACTGGCGGAGCGCCCTCGGTTCATCGAGGATCTTAGCCCGTTGTGTGCTGACTCCTACGCAATCTACTGTCACGTGGGTCGGCGTTTCTTCGATCTCCAGCCGCTGTGCGCCTAAGGAAAGCCTGCTATAACTAATTAGTCTGTTACTACAATAGTAGTTTATGCTACAAGGGCGAAAAGGAATAAATTACGAGGACGATTTAAAACACGACCGTAGCGAGTGTTTTAAACGTAACCGACTAATTTATTGCTCTTACGCCCGTGTATCATACTACGTTTTTCAATGCATAGTGTGAGGATTCAAAATTCAAAATTCAAATAGTTTATTTTGCAAAGTAGGTATATAAAATACACGTTTCACAAGTCAAAATTTAATCTTATAAAAAAAAATATATGTAATAAAATAAGAAATGTACATGAACTAGATTAAGGGTTTATTTAATTTATGTAGCAATATATATACGATTAAAATTATAGATAAAAGGTGAAATCCAATCAACCGCCCGAACCCACACCGGAGACTCGGCCAGGGACCAGGAACAAGGTTCAATGATCACCAACCGAGCCCCCAGCACGAATCCAGGCGTCCGACCAAATCCCATCCTATAAACTACATACTAATAATAATAAGGTTACATATATAAATACATGCCTACCTCCGCCCATTCGGTTAGTTTTGCTAAGAAGAACGGACAAGAAACTTAGCAAGACCATGTCTTTTTTTTCAACATAAAGCTTATACTATACAATATTATGACTTATATCTACTTTAACCAAGGGATAAGAAAATACAAGACAGCAGGAATGTGGGTTAATGAAAAAAAGAAAAACATATATATATTTGCTTACCTGTCTCATATAGTCTATTTCCTTTTACAGTCTGTAATTAATTAATGTTAACTCTTTAGAGGAATCACAAGTTAGGTAATTATACTAATTAATTAAATTATAACCTACCACCATGACAAATATCATTATCATCGTAACACCATGCTTCACCATCATCCAAATATTCATTTATTTTATAATATGCCTTTTTCAGTAGGCCCTGCTTAATATATTGTTTAAACTTATTATCTGACAAAGTAAGGACCTCTTTTGGAAGTTTATTGTAAAATCATATACCATGTCCTACGAAAGAGGTACTCACTTTGGCGAGTCTGATTTTTGGAAAAGCTAGTTTATGCTTATTTCTGGTTTCCTTACAATGTTGCTCACCAAGCCTTGGGAAAGACTCAACATTTTTTCCGACATATCTAAGGACTTGGTGAATATATTCACAAGGAACCGTTTATATATTAATTTCTTTGAACTTTTCTCTTAATGAATCCCGGTGCTTCATATTATAAATAGCCCGAATTGCTCTCTTCTGCAAAACAAAGACTGCGTCTGTATCCGCGGCTCTACCCCACAACAGCATGCCGTATGACATAATGCTGTGAAAGTTACTAAAATGGACTAGTCTTGCAGTATCTACATCAGTAATTTGCCTTATGCGTCTAACAGCGTATGCGGCCGAACTAAGTCTACCACATAGGGCTTTTATATGGGGACCCCACTGAAGACCAGAGTCTACCGTAATGCCCAAAAGCTTAATTTCGTTAACTAACTCCAGCTTGGACCCCTGCAAAAGCAAATTACCATCTACTTGAATTACATTTGGTAACGTAAATTTTATACATTTTGTCTTTTTGCGTTTAAAACTAAATTATTTACAGTAAACCAATCAAGCACTAGTGATAAAGTTGTATTCGCGTCATCAAGGATATCTTTACGTCTATTAACTTTAAAAAAATAAAAGGAAATAAAACAAATATAATCTTGTGAACTTTAAATTATGATTGGCTCAAAAGGAATGTATCCAGAGCCGTTAAACAGTGGGAAAAAAGTATAAAATTTATGGTATACAGGAAAAGTTGCAGGTTAGCCAACCATTGTAACTAAATAAAAAAAATTACAACAATAAAGCCCTAGGGCAAAATAATCGACTTTCTGTTCGGTTTTGATGCATAAAAGGTGGGCCTTTACGAGTACTTGCATTGAAAAAATTATACTGATATGTCACCATAATAGACGTGTCCATTCTGACAAATAAGGAACATGTTTATGTAGATTTTGACATTATTTTTGATCACAGTTTGTTTTTTGTACTGATTTTTTACAGTTTGACAGTTGGACTTTTCGGTGTATGGTTTGAAAATATATTTTACGTATCAAAAGCTATAGTCTTCCCAGATGAGAAGCACCATTCGAAGCAGTATTTCGATGACTTCGGTTTCGTCGTCGTAGTGCAAAACTTGGAGAGTACTTCCACTTGGCCTACAGTAAAACTGTTTGATGAGACGAACAGAACTGATGATACCTTCCAATGGTTCGAGAAGCTTGGTTATGAAGACAAAGAAATTCAGCACAAACTGTTGGCTTTTAATATGGGTAAATATTTTTTACATTAGGTACGTTGCATCGTGAAAATTATTCGTAATTATGTTTGAAAAATTACTTGAAAAACCATGTAATTTCTTGAAAAAAGTTGTCTTTTTTATCATATCAGAACGCAGTGAAGTTTAAAAGTTTTTTTAATGTACTAAAATTGTATACGCTACATAATTCTTACCAAATTTTTCTTTTTTTTTTCTTATATACAATAATTTGTGACGTATATAGGCTTCTAACATCTAACAATAGAAATAGTCTCTAAATGACGATAACTTTGTTTAACATCCGATTTTAATGAAATAAAGCTTATATTCTAATCCAAATTAAACTCTGTCCACTTGTGCAAACAACATTAAAATCCGTTCAGTGGTTTCGGAGATGTGTGCGAACAAACAGACAGACAGACAGAAAATAATTATAAAAATCGCTGATTTGCGTTCACCCTTTTTTAGTCACCCCTTTTCTATTTTTATGACTTTTCTTCAATGACACACGGGTTCTACTCTTGTATCAAAACGATATTGATTTATTGATTTCATAATTCAAGTAACCTAAACTTTTTAAACGGGGAATCGTATTATATTTAGTTAAGGTAACTCCGTCGGAATAAATAACAACTCGATTCGTGGTAGTTGAAATTTCAAATAAAACCATATTAAAATAAAGTCCTTATCAGCACGCACTGCAACATGGCTGTCACGTCAGTCGCTGCGGCTGACAAGTGCGAAAACAGTGTGTTTTTAATTTATTTTATCTAAAATAAAATTAGTTTCCAAGAACCGAGAAAACCAAATCATTTTATATTATTAATTATGTCTAGAAGTTTATAAATTTTCAGACTGTTTCGATACAAACTGCAGCAGTTATGTTGTAACAAGTGAACAAAAAATCGAGAAATAAGGGTAAACTTAGAATTTTCTTGCTTCACTTCTGTGTATTATAATGAAATTCAGGAAAAACTACATCACTATTTGTATCATGCAGATTACAGCATTAGATACAGTATTTTTCTTCTGTTGAAAAATGCTATAGTTACCGTATAAAATGGTTATAAAGTTACTTAGTTCAAAGTTGTTGGCGTTGGTAGAAGCCTTAAGATTATATATTTTATAGCGAAAGCCATCGCTTTGTATACTGTGCATTACGAGCTAGTGTATTGTATCAAGTAGTTACAAAAATTCGGTAGACAGGTATGGTGGAGAAATTCGAGGGTCCAGGAGGCGAACTCCGAAAACGATCACGATATTTCGATATACGACCGACATCCGACCGAATCTATTTTGCTTTGGTTACCACGAAGCTATATCGTTTTCGACTTTCAAATGTCGTATCGTCCAATGTTCGATCGTGACCGAATGATTGAACGAAATCGTGATTAGCAAACTGTCTATGGTTTTAGGTTTGTTCCGTACTCTGAAAAAAAAACCGGTATTTTGTTAAAATATCATGCTGTCTTTTTCACACTGCGTACACGACAGTAAGCTATCTCCGCTCTCATAATATTTTTTGAATAGGTATTTTACGTTTTATTTGGGAACGTAGCCAACTTTCAAGCAAAACAAAACAAATGTGTGTTCATCGACCATCTTTTTTATTTATTGTTTACTTACAGTTTAGTTTAGCAGTTTTGAGAGATTTATTAGATGCGAGCGGTGATTATTACAATAATAGGTCGGAGTGTCGATAAGGGGGCGCGATACTGCGACAATACATAGAAAATTGTAACATGTAAGTACGTTTAAATTCATCTTTACTGTTGAAATTACTTGAAGTTCCTTTGATGGGTCCCTGGATAAACAAACCGTCCACACTGCATCCTCTTACGATCAACTGAATTTTATATGCGAGGGACATGGACCCATTGCTGAACAGGAACACAAGAATGTGTAACTTCTCTCTCCACTTTCAATCATATTAGATCTACCTAACCAACCTATTTTGTTGCAGAATGACTGCTGAACAAATCGAAATACTTTTCACATTTCTGGAACAAAGAAATAACAGACAGTCAAAAGCCATAGCAGTTCACAACAACAATGGCAGCAACGATGGTAATACAGTTTTCTATCAATGTTCTTATTAAAATAATAACAACAGGGAAGACTGTTCTGTGTGCTTTCTAAAACATTAACAATATAACATTAATCGCTTATGCTAGGTTTGGAAGCATAGAAAGAACACTATAAAAAAATATATTCAAGTGTGAGTCTACCCGTCCCAGTAGAAGGCAGCCGACATGCTACTGGGACAGGCGGAGGGTCACCTTCAACTAAAGACATACCGCCATCTATAATTTATCTATGCCACCACGGAGAGATTAGAAGTAATGCGACAGGCCCTTGTGTTCTTGACATTAACTTGTAATCTAGAATAGTTAAAAGTAATATAATAAATCTATCATCGCGACATGTCTCCCTGAGGGGGTGTCAGAGGTGAACCGTGTGTCAAGTCAAGATATTCAAACGCACCACTTTTCATCAACAATTATTCCCATTCCAACTAATATAGTTGTATGGTATAAACGCTCGTTGCTACCAGAAATTGTAGCATATAAAAAGTAGTAATACTGACTAGTGACGGGCATCGACGTCACTGGTGCGAGGATTCCATAACCACGCTCAGACACCACTAATTGTATGCTAAAGGGCGATACTTGCAGCTGGAGCAGGGGCCCATAGCTGTCCCAGATTTATAGTATACAAGTATCTTATGATCTAATATTTAATATAAAATGTCCTACCAGACAGTTGTATGATGACCTCATCAAGTAGTCCTCGCACGAAGACCCTTCGCTGCGGAGACCAAGGCGTGTCGGTGCCGTGACACGTAGATCACCTTCCACGATGAATCTAAACACAACCCTCCTACCCCGGGATGCATCCGAACCCAGGAGAACAGTAATTAACAAGTCCACTTGTCGCACACCGCGTGGATATAGGTTATTTCACACACACAGGAAATACACTCAAAAGTGGCCTTCACGCCAAAATATCTTCAGCCCTTGATCGAATACTGTTTCTTACGATGTCCGCACCGATTTCCCTTGGGTTAAGCCCTTAATAACACATATTAAAATCGTCCGCGATCTATACCAAGAAAATTCCACGTCCCTCGTTTTTGACAGCTCCAAGTCCATAGACAAATTATATAGACCCTTGATGGATGCGTTCCGAAATATACATTTTATTCTGAACAGTCCCCCGCTCTGGGCTGAGCAATCAGTCCACTAGCTCATACAACCGGGAGACGGGAGAGAGTTGTCATGGCTCGTCACAAAATCGAACCTTCGACCAACACCTCTGCGACGCGTGGAGTTCCGTCTCCGCCAAAACAACTTTAATATACGGCCCCGGCGCCAAAACAAGGATAGCAAGTTCATATCCTTCAAAAGAATTAAATTTCCTTCCCTAGGATGCTCAGTCCTGTCTGACCACAGAGAGGACGAGAGTTGAGGACCGCTTCCACTTTACAATACACAGTGGCAAGCTCCTCAAAAATTAGGACAGTTTCCCCAATAACGCAGCGGAGGTGGGTCTTCGCCGACTTGACGGCAGCTTCAAAAAATTCCCTCCCCAGTGAGGGCAATTTGGGGGACTGTACCGCCAAGTTACCCCTTTCTGGGCGAAGATTTAACTTAAACTAGCATAGTTATTTACAAAACAAAAAATTATCAATATCTTTTAGATAGTTAGCAGTACCTTTGTAGTTTGTGCCATTGTCGGAGCGAATAAGTGAAGGTAAACCCTTACGCGACACGAAACGATCCAACGCGGCGACGAAGGCCTCCGTAGTCAAAGCTGATACCACTGCCAAGTGAACGGCCTTGGTGGCCAAGCACACAAATACACAAGGTATGCTTTTACAACCCGAGCGTTGCGATTGCTGAAAACCCCCGTGCGCATTACGTATGTGTCAATCCGACACCAACAGATTTACCAAAGGTCCGTCTTGGGTAGAAGCAAAGGATGAAGACTTCCGTATGGCAGGTCAGCTCTCCAAAATCAGCCTCCAAAACGCAGAAGTCCTTCATAATCCGTGAAAGGATTCAAACGAGCAACCGCTCACTTCAGCCTGGCGTGATCCTCGCGCAGAACTCGAAGTCTAAACTTGATGAGGTCCGCCTGAAGTACACGTACCGTGTACCAATGCGCTCCAACGCTCCTCTGCACTCACGGCTGGGGACAAAATATATGAATTTCATTGACTGGTTGGTATTTCAACATAATACCACCATCATATTGGGATCCTCCAAATCTGCAAACAGTATATGTTCATTTGAAAGCCATTTCCTAAGTTCGAACATAATAATCCAAGTATCGAATCAAATATCGAATATCCAAAATTGTGGATACCTCCACCAATGAAGAAGAACCCAGAGTCTTTTAAAACCAAATAGGATCCATCCTAACAAATCTGCGCCCAGGAAAACATCGACTGGGGCCGGATGACAAAACGTGGGTCTGCCAGATGCAGACCTGACGTGCATGAGATTATGAACGGAGGAAGGTCCAAAGAAGGCTGCCAGCCGACAATATTGTCTATAACCATGGCTGCAGCCGCTGATTCAACTCCAGTCCACCAATACCTAGGAGCGGCACCGACGAAACCTCCAGGTTCAAAACTAATCGGTGCGCCACTTGACTTTCCAAGTCGAGGAGGGCCCTTACCCTAACTCAATCCCCCCTGGGGCCCTAGACGCGAGCCATCGCGGTAGGCAACAGAACCGTCCGCGGTTCCGTACTCATGGCTTGAACAAGCTAGTTACAGGCTACCCCACCTGTGGAGTGCAGGACCAGTCCACTGGCAGTAATACGGCTGGCGCGTGCACATCCCCACCCTGGGGGGAGCGTAGCCTCCAACTCTCCCTGAGTACGGCGGGTGGTACTCTAACCGCGGGTACTCGCGGTACGGCGGTGAGTAACCCCGTGACTCCGTCTTAACACGGTGCTCCCTGCCAGCTGGCACCAAAACTGGCGCGGGGAGGGGGGGCCTAGCCCTTGCCAACTCCAATTGGCCCCCGCCCGTAGGGGCCCAATTCACTACATGGCCATATGTGTGATAGCCCGTAGGCAAGCCCCCTACGGGTCCACGCGCAAATACATAACTCACCTCCCGGTGAGGGGGCGCGCCTCGCGCCGCAGTCCTCCGTTCCGACGGAGGGGAGCTCTGCCCGACAACATGCCTTCCCTGGACCGAGGGGGGGGAAGTTCTCCCTGACGCACCCCCGTTGTCCAAGGGGGGGGGAGTTCTCCCTGAAGCACCCCCGCCCGTAGGGCTCCGTCGCTGCGGGACCGGTGAAGCCGCTTCAGATCTGTTGGCACACAACAATAAATGGTGAGGCCCCTCACAAACACTGCAACGTCGTGGCTCGGGACAATTACGTTCAAAATGATTGCCCAAGCAACCGAAACACAGGCCCTTACGCTTCACTATGCGTCGCCGCTCGGTGACGTGCAGGTTTCGCCACTGCTGACATCTCAGCAGGTCATGCCCCGTATGGCCACATTGTAAACAGGTCAATGACCTCTCGATCACGGCGACCCCCGCCAAACGTGTCATATCGCGTCCCCGCGACTGCTGCGGTTGTCTGGGCTCCCCACATTCAGATGAGCCAGCAGACGAAAATGATTGCGCCCCAGATGGCGCCAAGTCCGGCTGTGATGTTTCTGCTACCCTAGCTTCATATTCAAGAAACGTTAATAAGTCCGTAAATTTTGGCACAGTGCTGCCATCTTTTCCTGCGGACACCCGCTCAAAACGTGACCTCACATCATTAGGCAACCTACCTAAAATAATGTGAACGAGTAAAAACGACCACTCGTCCACCGGTAAACCTAATGTTCTAAGGGCATTACACGCCACAGTGACCGGGGTCAGCAACTGCAACCTTAGTTGGGCCCGGTCAGTTACCCTAGGTAACGTCAACAATTGAGACGCATGCGCATCAGCCAGTAAGCGCATGTTCTGATACCTATCATTTAATAAGCCCCACGCTATATCATAATGATCATCCTCTACCCTGAGGTGCTGGATGAGCGACCTTGCTTCGCCCTCCAATGTTGACATCAAATATGCCATCTTTTGCCCCTTTGATAAATCTACCCTAGAATTTACTAATGAATTAAACATATTTTTAAAAGAAACCCATTCTTGAATTTTCCCATTAAATTTATTTAGTTCTAAACTAACCAAACTACCAGACACGCCATCTACCGGTTGAGGCGTGACAACTACAGGACCTCCTGAATTTTGCCTCTTTACATCAGCAATAATATTCGACGTTATAACCAGCGTCTTACCAGTGGCGCCATCAATTGGTCTAGGTGTGCTAACAACCGGGCTGCCCGATTGTCGCTTTTTGATCATGGAGGCCGCCTCTGTTATATCATCATAAATCCCTTTTATCTGGGCTAAATCAGTAACATACCTCTTCAAAGGCTCGTCACTTTCCTGCAGTGCTGCCACAGCCGCCTCTGCATCAGCCAGCCGCTGATGCATCCGCTCGGCTCTCTCCAGGATTGCATTGTCGCGATCCGAACGAGAAAGCAATCCCTGGACGGTTGTAAACCAGCGGAGCTCTTTCGCCAACGCAGCCTTGTGAGACTTGGACATCATGCCGCAATGAACCGGGAAATGTATAAATAAAAACTATTTAGCAAACACCCTGACACGGCACAAAATACAGAAGCACTGCTCAATAGATACCCTACCTATAAATAGAATTTAATTAGCAAAATTAATTCCCAATTACCAATGTATGTACTGTCCGTCAATACTAAACAAACAAATAGATTCCTACCTATTACAACATTACCAAATTTAAATTATATTTGGTGTATACAATACACACAAACCCGAATGCACATTCCACTATGCACTTGTATACATCCTTGTAAGTACATAAATTCAAGCCAAGATAACCGTATATTAGCTAACAAGTTGATTTCCAATCTATAATATAAACCGTTATATGATATAATGTTATTGCAATACAAGAACACTTGATATGTACTAAATTAACAATTTATACTGATATTACTGAACCACATCAATGTGGTACCCTCCGGTAATCAATTATCTACTCAAAGCACTAAACAAATCCAATTTGTAATTGCTACATGTACATGTAAATAGCCTAGCTATGTTAACAGTTCAATGACACTGGGGCCGCCCAGTTCCACTGTTTAAATGAATATAATCCAAAGGTGGGCTACAACCACGATCTGGCTACCAAAGATTGTATGGTATAAACGCTCGTTGCTACCAGAAATTGTAGCATATAAAAAGTAGTAATACTGACTAGTGACGGGCATCGACGTCACTGGTGCGAGGATTCCATAACCACGCTCAGACACCACTAATTGTATGCTAAAGGGCGATACTTGCAGCTGGAGCAGGGGCCCATAGCTGTCCCAGATTTATAGTATACAAGTATCTTATGATCTAATATTTAATATAAAATGTCCTACCAGACAGTTGTATGATGACCTCATCAAGTAGTCCTCGCACGAAGACCCTTCGCTGCGGAGACCAAGGCGTGTCGGTGCCGTGACACGTAGATCACCTTCCACGATGAATCTAAACACAACCCTCCTACCCCGGGATGCATCCGAACCCAGGAGAACAGTAATTAACAAGTCCACTTGTCGCACACCGCGTGGATATAGGTTATTTCACACACACAGGAAATACACTCAAAAGTGGCCTTCACGCCAAAATATCTTCAGCCCTTGATCGAATACTGTTTCTTACGATGTCCGCACCGATTTCCCTTGGGTTAAGCCCTTAATAACACATATTAAAATCGTCCGCGATCTATACCAAGAAAATTCCACGTCCCTCGTTTTTGACAGCTCCAAGTCCATAGACAAATTATATAGACCCTTGATGGATGCGTTCCGAAATATACATTTTATTCTGAACAATAGTATTGCTTATTTTCTTATGTTCATCTGATAAAGACAAGGATTAGCAGGAGTAATCTGCACATGAAAAGAGCCTCAACATCACTGGAGACTGCGGCTGTACACCTAGGTCACACAAAGTCACTGCTCGCTAGCTCTCATAGCCTACGCCTGCACTCCGTCAAGGAGAGATGAAGCGGTTAACCAGGCCATAATAGTACTTATTATTTTTAAGAATATTTATTTTAAAATAATTTATACATCCATTTAAAACAGGCCCTATCCGTCTGTCTTTTCATCGATATTTCACAGGTATCTAGCTCATAGACAGAATGAGTTACAGACCTGAGATTTTAATATTTGATGTAGAATGTTGACCTAAAACTTAATACCTATTTAGTTAAAACTCCATTTAAATTATTTTTCATATTATAGGGATATTTTTCATATACATGAAGGAGCTGAAACAATATATTTTTTTTTACCCTGTCATGTAAAGTGTCATTGTTTAGAGCTCAATGAGTAGTGTGTATAAATATATTAATATTTTTTATCTTTAAAAATAAAGAAATGGGGGGCTATCAGTTGTCACTTTTATTACTGGTTTATCTCAAAGCATTTAGGAATTTGGAATTTCTGTATAATATGTACCATATGCTGAATTAAACAACAAATACCGAAAACACCGATTTATAATGTAGTTTTAGGGTTACTGATTCATTTTAAATTGGTTGTCACTCTTATTACCTAACAGGTTTCTTAGAGCAGTGATCAGTGTAACCAAACAAGTCGGAAAATATAGGTCCAAGGTGTATCAGGGGAAGTAATATTGCTGTTTTATGTTCAACAGATAGACGGGGCAGGGGCAGAGGCAGACGGTGGCGTCCGCACTCTCCTTGCTCGCACGTCAGTGCATGCAACCGCCTCCTTGAGCTGTATCAGCAGTCAGCTGTTCAAACGGAAAGAAAAGTGTCTCCGAGCTGAGCTGCGAGAGATTCACAAGGCAGTAGTCGCCCTGAAAGATGTTATGGAGGGACTATTTTTGAGTCAGGCCATCAGGGCAAATCCGGAAAGTCCCTCATATTGTATACTTTTTTTAGATTATATTTAATAAATACAGTTTTACGCATCTATTGACTTTTATTTAAGGAAATAATTGACACAAGTAATTCCAATGTTTTATTTAATAATTTGCTGCATACTCATACAAAATATAAAGATTTGAATATTTGTTGACCGCCTCTGTGGCCGAGTGGTAGAGTGATCACCTGCTAAACCCGAGGTCGTGGGTTTAATCCCCGCGGTGCACATTAATTTGTCTTCGGTATGCGTGTTTACGAAGGCACGTTAAGCTGTAGATCTATTTAATTTTGTGTCCATATTACGGCGATAGGGCACACCACCTATCACGTTTGGGACGTACCTATATAATAATCGGTAGTGAAAAGCGGGTGTACCAAGTCTGGACTGTAACAAATGTTTAAACTTTGAAACACCTCTGACACCCCCACGGCGATTCGTGTCGTGATAATTTATAAAAATTATCTGCCTTATCTCAGACAAAAATGATATACAAAAACTAAAGTTTAATTTTGCCATTTCAGCTTTAAACACAAGTAAATATAGTATAATATATATTGCCATCAATTACTATATTTAAAACAGTCACAAACCTAATAATATTAAGTAAATTTTAAACTTTCGATATTAAAACGACACCTCTTGAGCTGACGTAAAAATCACGATCAAACTTCTGTCAAAATAGAATTATCGGTCGATGTTCGGAAACTTCGGAGTAAGCGTTTCGATCAAACTCCTGTCAAATACGTTTGTCGTTCGAAAATTGATTATCAGAGTACCACTCGCGTTGATATTACGATACTCGACCGAATATTGTACGATCGAACACGATCAGAGTAGACCCCCAGGAGTACCTCGGTGGCGTAATCGGTAGCGCACTGTCATGTAAACAAGAGGTCGCGGGATCGAATCTTAGCTCAAGGAATTTTTTAAAAGTTATTGTTTTATTGTTGTACTTAGTTATATTGTTTTTTATTTTATGTAAACACTAAAGCCGATTCCGAAGGCTTTAATTTAAGTTTTAGTTCTGACAATTTTTTTTTCCCTGTTTTTTTCTTTTTATTTATAATTACACCATATAACTTTAAATATATACAATAAAAATAATCTCTTACAGAAAAACTTACCTAAAAACTTAAATAACATTAAAAACTTAACTAAAGATGACCTAAAAATAAAAAATCTAACAAAGTAAACCTAAAATAATTACAATAAATAGAAAATGCAAAATTAAATTTTTTTCATTGCAAAATATCTTATAATTGTTACGAACAAAAGCTAAATTACTTTGGAAAAATTTAGGTTTTGACAGCACTAAAACTAAAATTGAAGCCTTCAGAATCGGCTTTCATGTATAAATTGTAAATTATAATAATAAATTGTAAATAGTTTATAATCTAATGTACATTATGTTAAATAAATTTCATATAAGTTTTTGTAAAGGTTGGTTAGATGAAGTCGCGGAAGCAGAAAACTGGCAATAGCAGAAAACTTGCCCATACGAACAACTTTCCGTGAAACAAAATTGAGAAATCGAGAAAAACAAATCTGTTGTTTCATACATTTTGGTCGGGTAGCTAGTATGTAACTTTTCTATGGAACAGCTGTTTTTTTTTTTTCGCGATTCACGTGTTGGCTCCATTTGTTCGTATGGACGAGTACTATCGCTAGTTTCCGCCTTGCGCAACTTCATCTTAAAACCCAGTGGCTATAAAGAGATAGCACTTTGCATAGATAAGCACTTTGATTTTGATTTTTCAGATGTGGATTTGGAAAAAGATACAAATGGTGAAGATATCCTAGTTACATCAAAACTATACATGCAAGACGTCGTAGTTGGAATACGTTTTTGCCAAAACATTTTTACAAGAAAACATACCATAAAAGGTTTCTTCGTTCCATGTGCTTTCGTGTGTACAGAAGCAGAGTTTCATGAGAATAATCCTATCAATCCAAAATGTTCCGTTCAAATAATGGTGACGGGCGCAATTATTCTTAACACGAAGACTAATAAATTGCTAGGCGTTGCTACATGGGGTACCTTAGACCAGAATGAAAACTATAACGATGAAGGTTTTAAGCTTCCAGTTGGCATCGCTGTCGCGAATTCAGAGAATTTTTACAACGATTTAGAGTGTGCAGAGAAAATATCTAAGACTGAAAACAAGAAGAATGTTACTGGATACTACCAAGAAGTTTGCAACCCGAATAAGAAAATGTTACGAAAAATTGAACATCGGCATAATCGTAGCCACCATCACCACTTCTGTAATAAGTGCAAGTACAGCTACAGTGATAGCCTGGACTTGAGTGAATACTGAGATGGAAAGTTGTATGCTTATTGAAAGTAACTGTAAATACAATATGTATTAAATTATGTACGTCGTGGGCATATTGTGAGGTACGAAATCGAAAGATTTTCAACATAATTTCAAAAAAAAGGTGCAACGATGGACGTAGCGAAACGAAGCGATTTGGGGAGCCAAGCGAAGCGGAGTGGAGTGAGGCGACCCTCCTTGTTTTAATCGAAATATGATATGCCCAGGCAGATAATGATTTGTCCAATTCTACGATCTGCCCACGACATATATAAAATTAAAGTCACTGAGCATTTCTTTAGTCTTTCTTTTTAATAAAAACCAGCCAAGTGCGAGTCGGACTCGCACACGAAGGGTTCCGTACCCTTATCTATAAATACGGCAAAAAAATCACGTTAGTTGTATGGGAGCCCCCTTCAATATTTATTTTATTCTGTTTTTTAGTATTTATTGTTGTAGCGACAACAGAAATACATCATCTGTGAAAATTTCAACTGTCTAACTATCACGGTTCATGAGATACAGCCTTGTGACAGACGGACAGACAGACGGACAGACAGACAGACAGCGAAGTCTTAGTAATAGGGTCCCGTTGGTTACCCTTTGGGTACGGAACCCTATAAACTGACCAAGTGAGTGTCGGGCCCCGCGCAGTGTAGGGTTCCTTATTTGCCCGTCACAATATGTGGACTTAGAAGGTTTATAAACTTATATTTATTACCTGTTTTACACAACTAATAACTTCATCTAAGTACTTTTCAATGGAATTTGTACGAAATTTTCACTTTTAGTTGGTCGAATATTACTCGTTAACTTGTAGAGCCTACTTAGCTGTGATACTTTTTCTTTTGACTCCGTTATATATACTACTGCCGTGCATTTTTTCAAATACCTAAAACCAACCGTTTTGCTGGCAGGGAGAGACACTTGAGTCTAACAAAATTAGCAATTTAAAGCTTAATATTTCGCAAACGGATCCCTGAATAGAAAAAAAGTTTTCACATACCTACAGACAATATTTTTGGGAGAACTATCCGACGACACCCCACAACATGGGATCGACGAGAAAAAGAAATTCATCCCCACTTTATGTGTAGGAGAGGTACCCTAAAAACAGATAGACAGACGGTCGTATAGACGGACAGACGGATGGACATAGCGAAACTATAAGGGACCCTTGCTGTCTACGGAACCCTAAAAAGTTAAGAGTTCTCGTGGGACACCCGGTTGGAACGAAAGTCCTTTCAATACTGCCAGTGTTGCCATCTATGGCCAAGCGTTTGTAGCCAGATTGGTTAATTTTGCCACCAACAGTAGCCAAATGACCCTAAGAGTTGCTAGATCTAGCTACAAAGTAAATAAGGTGGCAACATACTGACGTGACGCGCAAGCCGCCGCGCCGTTCGCGTCACTCACCCCACCCCGCACTATGACACGCGGTAAGAAGCGATACATCAGCGACACAGAAGTGTATGGAAAGCGAAGAAATGTCTTGTATTTTCTTATCCCCTAAAGTAGATATAAGTCATTTGTATAGTATAAGTTTTATGTAAAAAAAAGACATGATCTTACTAAGTTTCTTGCCCATTCTTCTTAGCAAGACTAATCGAATGGCCGGAGGTAGGCATGTATTTATATATGAAACCTATTAGTATGTAGTATATAGGATGTGATTTGGTCGGCCGCCTGGATTCGTGCTGGGTGCTCGGTTGGTGATTATTGAACCTTGTTCCTGGTCCCTGGCCGGGTCTCCGGTATGGGTTCGAACGGTGGATTGGATTTCACCTTTTATAATATACGAGGGGCATGCCAAAAGAAGTTAGATACTATTTACTCCTTTGATTGACACTGGCAAGTTATACATCATCTTATAGGCTGGTTGTTTGTTGGTATATCTGAAAATAGAACGCACATCATTTCTTTTTTTTTTATTTGGATGAGCATCATTTTTCCGAGAATCTGGCGGGAATTCGCTTGCAGCAATGGAGCTCAGTCGAAGTGATTGTCGCGCTATGATTTATTATGACTATAAAAAAGTTTTAAGCCTCAAGAATGTTTTGAACTTTTGGCTACTACTTTTGGTGAGTCTGGTTGCTCACGAACAACAGTATTTAATTGGTTTGCTGAATTTAAAAGAGGACGGGGATGTCTCAAAGATGAAGCGAAGACAGGTCGGCTGCCAACCGCGGTCACAGAAGAAAACGTTCGTGCAGTCGAAAAACTTATTCGCGAAAACCAACGAATTATGTATGTAGAGCTGGAGCGAGAACAGGGAATTGGATCAGCAGCAATGCAAACCATAATTCACGACCACCTTTCTCTCCGTAAATGTTGTTTGAGATGGGTGCCGCACAAACTTACCGATGAGCAGAAAGACCGTCGGTTGGATTGATGCCTATTCATGATAGATAAATTCGACGGTGGCGAGAAAAAAAATGTGTATGATATGCTGACTGGTGATGAAACATGGCTTTATAACTATGATCCCGAAACAAAGTGACATTCGACTGTATGGTGCTTTGAAGATGAGCCAACTCCAACGAAATGTCGCCGTGCACGAAGCACACAGAAAAAAATGGTCGCCTCGTTTTTCAGCAAAACGGATCATATTGCTACTGTAGTGCTAGAGAATCAAAGAACGATGAACTCCGAATGGTATGTGACAGTTTGTGCTCCAACAGTAATATCAGCTTGGTGTGACAAGCGACCGAAGTCAGGAATCCGACGCCTTCTCAGGCACCACGACAATGCGGCGTCGCACACGTCTGCCAAAACACTTGACTTTTTCGACTCAAAAAATGCGTCAATCCTCCCTCACTCACCATATTCCCCTGACCTAGCACCTTGTGATTTTACCAGTTTCCAAAAATCAAAGAAAAAATAAAGGGGAAGAAGTTTGAAAGCAAAGAAGATGCACTGGCTGCCTATATTTTCGAGATTTCTGAGGTGTCTAAAGAAGAGTGGTCATTGGTATTTTCCAATTAGTTCAGACGTATAGAAAAGTGTATACGTGCTCAGGGTGAATACTTCGAAAAGATCGATACTTGTAATAAAGAATAAATTTTATAATTTTTGAGTATCTAATTTCTTTTGGCATGCCCCTCGTATATTATATTTTACCTATCATTTTAATCGTATATACTATATTACTACATAAATTGAATAAACCTTTAATCTAGTTCATGTACATTTATTATTGTATTACATATATTTTTATTAGATTAAATTTGACGTGTAAAAAGTGTATTATATATACCTACTTTGCAAAATAAACTATTTGAATTTGAATTTGAGCGATACAGCAAAACGTCTCGGTCGAAACGTTACACTTGTTTCCACCTAGCTCTCATTCGCCACCGTGTTATAACGTGTGATAAAGAATGTCGTTACAAAAAGTACATCATCACGACATTAAGAGTATGACATAGCCAAAACAAAAACCAGTTCCGGGCGTGGCTTATTCATGTTACGTTTGCGCGCGGGGGGAAATTCGTCCCGGTCTCTAAGCTCGCGTCACCATAGCAAAAATACGAATAGAGTGGACGAGGCAGGGTCAAAAGTAATACGTATTTTATTTTATCTAATTTATTAGTGTACCTATTTCGATCATCGTCACACGGCATTGATCCTACTTGCCATCACGTCGGGACGTAAATTTATTATGGTCGGCTAAAAGTGGTTTTTTGAGTGTTTGATTTATCAGTTGACCCTCGGAACATTTCAGACACTCCTTTAGAGATACATAATAATATCGTGACGGTTAATTGTCACCATTACCCATTCTTTAAATATTTTTCGCCCGTTGAGCTGGTTTTAAACTTGCGGGAAAATAAATTGGACCAAAAATTTCTTTACAAAAATTTTTTACTAAAGTTGTTATTACAAAAAGTGGAAACTAACAAATATTCTCAGAAAAAATGCACCACGTCACTATCTATCTAACTGTAGCCTATATCAATTATGCCTCTCTCATTCAACTACGTTTAACTGCGTTACTATCTCATTCCAACTCATTTTAAATAGCGTCACTATTTATCTCACTCTAACGCGTGTTAAATGGCATTTCTAATGAACGTCAAATATTTTTACTGCCCGCCACTCTTTCATTCTAAATTCTTATTATTTAAAAAAATACGCAGCTCCTTTGGTAGTAAAATAGCAATAACTTTTTTTTCAAAAGTAATACACAGAAATTGCCAGATCATTTGAAAAACAATATTTGATGAGCCGTTATTTAAGACAATTTGCAAAACTAACATAGACCATTTTTTTTCAGGGTGTGGTGTCGAACTAACCTAATTACAAAAAATTGCTCATAAATTGGGTTTCTATTTTTTCTTCCTGATTTTACAGCATTTCAAGGTTTATTTTTGACTTTATCAATGGCAGGACTATTCAAAGTTGCGCAACAAAAATTTTATTCTTAGAATTTAGAACTGGTTAGCTTTGACTCTCAAAAATCTATTCGAATTTATAAAAGTACCATCAACTCGAAGACTATCTACTTTTTGCTGAGGTCATAATTTGATATTCTGGTCAGTCATGAGCTGGCCTACCAGCCTTCCAAGGGAAAGCGTTGACTTTTGGGACACCTGTTTACCCTTGGGATAAATCGCCAAGTGTTTGAAATATAGAAATTTATTTGTATCATAGTTTGAAATGTTCAGGTCCCTTTACGCAAAATGAAAAAACAAAACTCTTTTAGGATTAATTTGTTGTCCCTATGTTTGTCTGTTTGTCCGTTTGTCTAGGCAATTTTTCTGGGTAAAATCAATAAATGCTAATATTTACAGCCCTGTAAAACATACATATTATAACGTTTTTATGGCCTTTTGTTTAACTTTTTCATACAAATTTTCTCCTAATGAAAATATAGAGATCAACACTTGACATAATATTTTGCATTTGAAAGAAAGCACAGAAAGGAACTGTAGAACAAATAATGTAAAAAATATAAAAACCATATCGTTCTATTCTAAAGGGATTAATAATTTACTGTTTGTTCAATGTGGCGATAGCTTTGTTTATTATTATTATTTTTTTCTTTGTTACAAAGATAACAAATATTTTCATACAAGGTTTTCCTTAAGGGCTATTTCTCCGAATTTGTAACAAAATATTAAGAAATAATTATAACGGTAAAGTACAACTTTTAGCTAAGACAATTTATTGTTAAAAATTTGCTATATGCATAAACATATTTTAATGATATTATGGTATCTTCAAAATAATTGGGTTTTCCATAAGCGTGATATCAGATTATTTAAGAAATTTACGGCTGGTATCACGACGACGGATAAGCCAATTATTTTATTACTATTGTAATATAATTAAAAATATGTTTATGCATACAGCAGACTTTTAACTATAAGTTGTCTTAACTAAAAGTTGTATTTTTACTTATTGAAATTGTATTTCTCATCAAGAAGTGCAAGATGACAAGATATTCAAAATAAGTTAATTGAATTTGTGAAATGGTTTCAGGTCAAAACAGTTTTCCATGAAACGGTAGGTAATTGTTTATAGTTAGCAAAGTGTGTAAACTTAGTCATCTTAACATGAACGACGCCTGTATTTCTCTCTTTTTTATTTCCAGTATAGATAAAAATATACAAACTTGTTAAACTTTGCGTAAAAACGAGGCAATATTGACGATATCCTGACAGCTATTTATGATGGTGTTTTATCAATTTTTTCTTTTTGGGCTGTATAAAGACGTAGTTAGATGTCACTAGAATATACTCATGAAAAAAGATATGAAGAAAATAAGCTGTAGACTTCACATTCGGTTTATAGCTATTGTATGAATTTTAAGAAAAATACACGGGTAAAGGGACCTCTTAAGGAAAACCTTGTATTAAACTATTTGTTATCTTAGTATAAAATAATTCAAGGAAAAAAATAAACAAAGCTATCGCCACATTTAACAGTAGATAATTAATCCCTTTAGAATAGAACAACATGGTTTTCATATTTTTTACATTATTTGTTCAACAATTCCTTTCTGTGTTGACTTCTAAATGCAAAATATTATATCAAGTGTTCATCCCTACATTTTCATAGTGAGAAAATTTGTATGAAAAACGTAAAAACCTAAAACGTAATATAAATAAAAACGTCAAAAGTATGTTTTTACAGCTCTATAGAGGGCCGTTTATATTGGTATTTATTAATTTTACCCAGAAAAAATTGTCTAGACAAACGGACAGACAGACAAACATAGGGATAACAAATTAATCCTAAAAGAGTTTCATTGTTTTCATTTTGCGTAACAGAACCTGAACATGTACCGACAGGATTATCTACGATCTAATAATTTTGCCATGCACTGTAAATATTTCAAAATAAATTTCTGTATTTTAAATAGTTGGCGATTTATCCCAAGTAAGTGTACCTATATAATTTGCAAAAAACTTCACTTATTGGACCTGAAATGGTGAGCCAATACTAGAGGGTAATTTCACGAAAAGGTCATTGACCTTTGTTACAGATCTCAATAAGTATAAGTAAATTAATTTGGGTTTCAATAACGATCACAAAATTATTCTTTTAGAGTAACATATATTATTTTCCCGCATAAAAGTATGAATTCATTCCAAATTCATTCAGTTTTGTTGTTATGACTATGGCACGATGTAGCTAAATCACTCATACGCATATTTTGTTGAGTTTTTAACGGCAGGAATATGATGCTCCTCGAAAAATTACTTTATAAAATTAATTTCAATGTGTTTTGAAGTAGTTTTGGGAGATATTTATGGCTTGCAAAAAAGGGCACAGGTTCCACGTCTTACGGTCGCCAACGCTAGGCGTAGACTGACAATATCTTGCTGCCGCTGACAGCATCAGTGGATTTACGTATTTTTGGAAAAAGGGGGTGCTTTTTTTGACCCGAATAACGTGGTATTTGGAAAATGAATAGATATCATTCACACTAATTTTATTAAAAAAAAAACCAACAAAATCGCGAAAGCGATACCTGAAACAAAATCGATAAGAAGTGTGCAATAGAGGGTTACAAAAAAATTCATTGACAGTACAAATATGAATCGATTAACGTGGTTTGTGGAAAATGAATACCTTAAAGTTCAACCAAAAACATGTATTTTTTTTATGGCTATACGTAACCTAATTATTGCAACAAAATCATCTGAAAGCTGACATTTTATTTCTGTTTGTATTTTCGTTCCCCTATTTGTAGATGCTGGATGCAGGGCGAACGTAGCACAAGAAAAACCACGTTACTGAAGCTAATATGTGTTTATTTTAATTTATTACAACTGAGGAACAATTTTTTTGATGCACACAGAACGACGACCGAAATTAGAGAGATAGTTGTGCAGAGTTGCCATATGCAATAAATAATTATTTGTTGGTGTTCCCAACAAGATATGTTAATGTTTTAGCGTCCCTGTTACACTATATGCGAAAATCCGAACGAAAAAACGAACGGAATCGAGAAAAAGTAGCAAAAAGTCGGTTTTTTATTAATATAATTAAACTTAACTGTAAAAAATTTAACTGTAATTTAAACTGCCCCTATGGCTCACTTCTATTTAATTTTGTCATCCATTAGGTGAAGATTTTTTATCGGCATTTAGTTATTTATTCATAATTTTTACTGTACCTATTTGTCTGTTAATCTTCCTATGAGTAAATAAATAAATAAAAATAAAAATAAATAAATAAAATGTACTCAAGTTGCTACCAAAATTTTTTATCCAGCCGAAATTCTCCAATCGCGTTTCTGTTTAACAGATCCCTAGAAAAGGATTCCAAAAATAATATACTGTTTTATCAAAATAATACGCTATTTACATATGAATATAGATACTTAGTGACCTCGAGTAATGCTGTTTGTACATCCCGTGTAAACGTTGGACAACCCAAAACGTTGGACAACCCATAACGTTGGACAACCCATATATCGAACGATCGTATTTATACACCGACAAGTGCGTATAATATAATCTTTTTCGCAATAGCACATTGGAAACGTACATAAAAAACCAATAGTTTTACCCAGAGCCAATTCACTTTCTGTTCAGGAAACATGTTGTTGAGATTAGGTTTATTATTTTTGCTTATCTCGATAACCTTCTTTCCTGCATTATTTTGTCAATATAGACATGGAATTCAAAGGCGCCGAGGCGCATTTCCCGACGAAAGTAAGTATCCTTAAGAACCCACTCCGTATTTTTAGTCCGTTTGATGCGAAGTATTTTTTAAATTTTTTTCTCATCTTTACCGCGATGTTTTTGTGAAAACCAGGGACATACACCAATTCATATTGGCCGTCTAAATGAAGTCCTAAAATTTATTTGATTGAATTATTTCGAATTATTTGCGAATTATTTTGGTACTTAGACATTATGAAGAACTATTCGGAACGGGCTCGTAAGTACCAAAATAATTTGCAAAAGAGAAACAATTCAATTAAATAATTTTAGGCATTCATTTAAACGGCCAATGTGAAGTGGTGTATGTCCTTGGTTTTCCAAAAACATCGCGATAAAGGCCAGAAGAATGTTTAACAAAATGCTTTGCATCAAAACGGTCGTCGTCGTCTCCGAATCGTACTTCATACATATCTAAAAACCATTATTACTCGCGAAAGTGGAACAATTTAAACAAATAAATTTTAGGTTTTCGTTTAGACGGTCAATATGAAGTGGTGTATGTCCCTGATTTTTTCACAAACATCGCGTTAAAGACCAGAAAATTTTTTTAAAATAATGGGTTTTCACCCTTTTACAAGGCTTCGACAAAGTGACTTATGAACATTTAACAAGCAAAGTAAGCACATACACCACATGGAAGTATCATCAATATTCTAATTAATTAAAACAGAATAAATAGTAATCGAGGCACAATAAATGGTATTCGGAAATAATTATTATTTCCAACGCAAAGGGCGAGACTCGCTCAGCACAGTTCGAACAGAGTGGGGCAAAGCGTGAGGCGCTTGTTTAGATCAGCCAGCCAAATATGCGCTTTATTGTCGTGATACGTCTCGCTTCGCATCGGAGTTGGCGTCGTTCTACACCGGGTTCTAAGTTATAGACTGATAATACTGCAAACATTTAATGGACCCAAACATTCTACTGATCATACCAAGCAAAATTACAAAGAAGCAGCATAAAAAACGGGTAGTGCGATTAGGTCTCGTGCCCTGAGGGTTCCGTAGCATTCTAATAAGTTAGTAGACCTGAATAAAAATTAAATAAGAGTTACAAACGTAATTTTGTAGTTTTGTTTCATACATTTACTGATAAAACGTATGAAACAAAACTGAAAAATGAAGTTGGTCTCGCGAAATTTAGGATTCACCAAGTGGCGTAAAATACGGATTTAAAAAAGGAAAAGTTCTAAATAAGCCTGTGTATAGAACATGTACCATGACAATTAAATCACACTTACTTTCTGCAGTGTTTAATCCTATGGGTAACCGCGTTAGTAAGGAGATAGGAAGACTAAAGTTGGAAAACCAAACGCAGTTTTCGCAAAACTATCCTTGGATTGCCCACATTACATCGGCTCCCAACCAACACTACCGAGATGCCAAAACTCTCTGTGTTGCCGCTTGCATCAGAGAAAGGATTTTCATCGCGTCCGCCCGGTGTATTCTGGGGTAATTTCATGTTTTCCATTTACTCCGTCTGCCACGTTTTTGGGAAGATAATTGCCATAGAAACAGGTCACAGTCGTAAATTCTGAGTTTTCAAGTATATTAGCCCCTTTACTTTTAAAATTACTCAGATAACTTTCAAAACAACTCCAATTACTTTCTGAAATACTCAGATTACTTATTGCTTTTGGAACTACACTCAGCTTACTTTGAGAACTACTCAGATTATGTTTAGAACTACTTGGCTTACTTTTAGTACTACTCAGATTATGTTTCCAACTACTTGGCTTACTTTTAGAACTTCTCAGATTATGTTTACTACTTGGCTTACTTTTAGAACTACTTAGATTACTTTTAGATACTCGGATAACTTGTAGATTTACTCAGATCACTTTTAGAACTACTTAGATTACTCATTTATTACAAATAAAGATTTTGTTTTCATCACAATAATGTATTCTTAACTCAAACACTATTTTTGAATTGAATACTTGATCTTATGTTATTTAAGTAAAACCTTTTTTGAATGACGAAAGTATTAATAATAATAATAAAATTGTTTATTGCACAAGATAAAAATTTCGTACAAAGGCGAGCTTAATACTAATAATATTCTAATAAAATTCTCTACCAGCTAACCTTTGGTAATGGGGAAGTTGTTGAGGGTAGTGCCATGATGTCAAAATATTATAGGGTACCGATTTAAATATATATATTACTCAAACACTTAGTAAATTATATTATACTACATGCTAATAAACATATACAGTAATTAATAGGAGAAAACAACATTAAACGATAAACTACATATACCACTTAAATTTACGAATTAGTATTCCTTAAACACGGTGTAAATGTATTGGTATCTTTTAATAAAACTACACGCATATCCGATCACACTGATCAACTCTAACAATAATTTACCCATATGCTTTCCCATACTGCAATGATATTTATACGTATAGATACCCACTTTACAGTGAGCCACTTGGCGCCTAGAGGACGCTAGTGTATTCAAAGCTAGTCAAAGACCATTATGCCCTACCGTCACCTGTTACAGCATCGGGTAGTTAATAATACATTTACTCTTACTGAAACTATGATAGAAATAAATTTCTATGTTTGAACACTTGGCGATTTATCCATCTCTTCACATCCAGATTTACTTTTCTTTCAGCGTTCAAACATAGAAATTTATTTATATCATAGATACCAAAATATTTTGCGAAAAATAACCCACTACTCCATTAGACCTTATGGGAGGGGTCGAGTTATTTTCCGCGTGTTGTATGGGCGCGTCTATTTTTGAAGTTGTTCAGTGAAATTCGGTTTAACTTATCTGTTCTCTAAATTAAGTTATAAAGTAATAAATAACATAGCTTCTTCAAATGCATTGCCAGTATCACAGTTGGCGTGAACCGCATCGTGTATGGAGACAAAGCGTACATCACCAAAGCCATCGTGGTTCCTGACGATGTGCAACGTACTAAGCAATCGTTTGATGATATTGGGTTCGTCGTTGTTGAAAAGACCTTCACAGAGGTAACTGACTGGGTTACAGTTAGACTTTTTGATGCAACCAATAGAACAGATGACCATTTCCAATGGTTTGCGCACTTGGAATTAGAAAAAGGTCCTAAAGAACATGAAATTGTAACTTTAACAGAAGTAAGTATTTATTAATAGTATTTTGTGCAACTGTAGCATAATGTGAGACACTGGGACACGACGGCTTGTTTACGTAACGAACGAAGTGAGTATCGTAATAGTATTGCACGAGTGTCCCCATGTCAAATTATGTTCAGTTGCACATACTTTATCGGCGGGCAACAAAAACAATTTCACGAAAAATGAGAAAAAGAACACTCGTCAAGATATGTCGTGATAACTAAGCCCAAGTTATTAGTAAGTGGATGCTTGAGATAAATCAAGAGCAAGAACGAGTAGAGGGTGTGCTTTAAGAAATTAAAACATACCGTTATCGCTTGTGATTGGCTTTCTAGCGGTGTTATAAAACATTTTGCCAATTACAACGCAGAATTGCGGTATAATAATGTAATATTAGAAAATCGGTCAAATAATGTAGTTACTTATAAAACCGCTTTTGATATTGTAATTACCTTATTGCAGTATGGGAGTAGATAAATACGTTTAGATTTGAAAAAGTGTGTGAAGTACACGTTGGAGGATTTTGGTGGATGATGATTCTATCGATATTTGTGGGAATAATTTGCTTTTAAAGTTCATTCTAGAAGCAAAAATGCAGTTTGCAATTATTTATATAGAAATAGGTAAACTCCGAAGAAATTTTCTAGAATTTTAATTATCTTAACTCTTATTGGAACGTACTCGTATCTATTCATCAGCCTGGTTCATCCACTGCTGGACATAGCTTTCCAAGATTATTTTCCAAAAACGGTGAAACAGTTCATTCTTAATTTCCAAATAAAAGGCTAAAAATACAGATTTTCCATTAAACCTTTCATTTTCTTTGATTTTTGAATTCCATGGGTGATGAACTGCCATTACGTTCGTATATTACGAATTATTTTAGTCATTACAGGAGACCGTTGATAGCAAAACAACCAAGAAGAATTACCCCAATACCACTTTCAGGTAGGTGTTGTAACGGGACCCCCACCCGACGACGCGGGTGACGCATATCAAGCTGGAAAATATAAAATGAAGAGTTGGGCCAAAAGACGCCCAACTGTTTTAAAGCTGGACGTATTTGTCGGCATCGAATTCTGTCAAAAAATTTACAACGAAGGGCGTTCGATTCCTAGATATTTCTATCCCTGTGCATATCCGTGCACGTATGAACAGTTTTTGGAGAGAAAAAGGAAATGTAGGGACTTCATACAGCTACAAGGATCCCTGATTGTTAATAAGGTCAGCAAAAAGCTAATTGGAATAGGCACCTGGGGCTACCTCCCTAATAGTAAAATAACTAAGCGGAATATGCCACTGCCTGTAGGGTTTTCCGTACCAAATTCTGAACCATTTTGGGAGAATTATAGATGTGCCATAATTATTTCGGATGAGAGTTTGAAACATCAAAACAAAAGAGGATATTTTCAAAACAAATGCGATGAAGCAGAAAAACAATATTTAAAGGCACTAAGGTTGTAAATAAAAATATTATAATTCATAATTTGCATTTGCGTTTTCTTTGTGTATAAGAAATTTAGTTTTATTAATAAATTAAATAATAGTATCTTGGGACACGTGAGTTTCGTAAAAGACTGCACGAGTGTCCTAATATCAAATTATGTACTTTTTCTACGACCGTCGAAAATGTATTGTCTTCGTCAACTAACAATTACACGAAAAATGAGAAATGGATACTTGTTCTTATGAACTTTTGACTTTATATTCAAAGTGTGTCTGACGGTTTTATCACTAGCGAACCAACCAGAAGCGAGAACGACAAAAGAGGGTGTGGCTTAAGAAATAATGACATTAACTCGTCGTCGCTTGTTAATTGGTTCCCTAATGGTGTTATAATAAATAATAAATTTGGCCAATCACAGCGCAGCATTGCGGTGTTATAATGTAATATTATAACATCGGTCAAACAATGTAGGTACTACTTATACAACCGCTTTTGATGTTGTAATTACCTTATTGTAGTTAGATAATATATATTCATGAAAAAATACATCTATTTTCTCCTAGCGTTTATGAAATAAGTTTGAACAAAACTCATTAATTTATTCATGTAATTCCTGTAAATAAAATCTTTGGTAAAATTTAAACTTTATATTGATTTTCTCTCAAGTATCGATTTCAGGATTTAGTTGGTTGTTTCTCCATAAAATGTTGTTTGATTGATATCTAGCTAGTTTGAACTAAATAGTGTTTTTATTTCAACTAGAAGTAAGAGTTATTTAGTGCGCGATATTTCAGTTGTCGTAACAGTCACGGCTCAGAGCGCTCCATTTTAAACAATAATGAAACGTCATAGAGTTTCAGCGGGTCTACCACGTAATTCTGATTTTCATCAACATCACCTTGAGATTGAAATTTGACGTGCGTGCGACGACGCCCGACATGGCATCTCTTTTGCACGCACATCAAATTTCAATCTCAAGTTGATGTTGATGAAAATCAGAATTACGTGGTAGACCCGCTGGTCTACGATTGATGCAGAATGAGGTGCTCAATCTCGGGTCACCTCGCGCTTCCATCAATCACCGTTGCTCCATGCGGAAAGACTCGCAGTGCGAGAGTGACGGATGCAAAAATTTTTTCAATAATTTTATTATATTAAACTATTCATTTAAAGTTTAATTATTAGTGCATAAATAATATGTACGGGTTTTCGCTCTTATAATCCTTGAAATGAAAACATTTTTAAAGATATCTTACGTTTTTTAATTCTTAATATTGGAATGACATAAGCCATCTAAGCATTTTATTCCAAGATTGGGCAATAGTACATTTTTATTATTACATTGATAAAACTAATGTTATCACACTTAAGATATAATATATTACTATAAATACTAAGATATTACTTTTTATAAGCCCTCTTATTGTTGCTGTACCCTAGATAACTGAGAAATGAAATGAAATGTAATGAAATATATTTATTAACGTAATGTAGGTATAGCAGATACACTTACGACTCGGTTTTGATGTAATATTATTAAATAATCTAAGTCTATAGGTAATAGTTTTATATAAAATAAATAATAATATGGGGAAATACACAAAAAATAAAGGTTAGGTTTACTTAAATCCAGTAGAAAAATACACGTGAATAAATTAATAATATAGGAATAAGGAATAAATAATATAAATATATAAATATAATATTATAAATATATGCAATACATATAATAAGAGTGTTATTGTACTACCAACATCTATGTATATGACCAATTTAATGCAATAAAGAACTTGACACCAGAAACTTGACTTCTGAAGATTCTGTTTTGATAACATTGTGCATTATTATATTTATTATTCTTGGCAGAAGTACTATTTCGAATACGATTCTTTGTATTTGTTCGATTTGTTTGAGGAAGTATAATTCTTCAAACAAGGAAGAATGAATTACGGTTTTGCGGAGACTATCCTCTTAATAGTTTTGCGGAGACTATCATCGTAAGTCTTTTCAAAAAATTATGCTCATGTTTTATTTATTTGTTTTATTTATTTATTTACACACATACAGTTGCACAAACATATTTCAAATATACACTACTTAAACCCTTAGGGGTTTGTTTGCGGTGCTATTACAATCTACGACATAAGTAAATTAATTAATCTAAGTTAATACATATCTAGTTATGTTTTATGTTAAATTAAGTGTTCATAATAAAATTTTAACTTAGTGGGTAGGTCAAAGGAAAAATTACATTATGATTTCTACTACAAATCCACAAACATATCCATGGCATGACGATGTTCCATAATGATTTAATATTAGAGCGCATTATTGATTGTGATGAATCCACTGACAAGTTTGTAGTCTTACAAAGGAAGGTGCAAAATCAAATACAATAGGAGCGTCAATTGTAATAGAAACAAGTTATTTTAAGTTTGATGTCCATCTGTGTGTCCACCCGAAAACTTTATTTTACCTAATTACCTGGAGATCCTGAATTTAAAGAAAATTTCAAGATAGCACGTTTTGATGAAACCAGGAAGCAGAGCCTTTGGGAATATTAAGATCTAAGGGTGAAATCTGGTTAAACTAGCATCCCACATGGAAATAAACAGGTTTCCAGCGCGCCGGTAGGGAAGCGCCTTACGCACGGCGCTGACAAGTGCCGAAAAGTTGCATACGAACAAATGACGATCGTACACACAGATAGGATATTCGGATCGATATATACCTAAGGTTAGAAAAACTGAGAAAGTTTGTAGGTGTGGAGTCGCCTTCTTATAATATTATTTTGATAGTAAAATTTTGGAATTACGGAATTAGTTAAAACGTTACGATAATGTAATGCTTAATAGACATGTTACCGGCAAGGTAAATAAACTAATAAATGAAATAAAATAAACAGGAATTTAATACAATTTCTCGGAAATTTATAAAAAGCCAAGCTTATTTAGGCCGAACAGAGCAAAAGGCAAATCAGAATGCGGATCAAAAATAAAATAAAATCAATAAATAGACAATTCAGCTTGGCATTTTATAAATTTACTAGGAATTGTATACAATTTCTGAATAATATACATTTATAATATTATGAAAACTCGCGTGAGCTGACATACTAAATTATTATTACATACGGCTTGAACACTCACGTGTGATTGTTGTTGACTATACGCTAACCGTTTCACCGATACAATTTCGGCATTATCAAGGCGAGTGTCGTTCTAAGGACGATGACGCGGCGTTCACCGTTCACCGTCGTCATCCTAAGAACGACACTCGCCTTGATAATGCCGAAATTGTATCGGTGAAACGGTTGGCATATAGTCAACAACAATCACACGTGAGTGTTCAAGCCGTATGTAATAATAATTTAATATACATTTACGTTAACATCTACCGAGTATAAGGTACATCATTGTAACGTTTTAAGCAATGCCGTAATTCCCGTAATTTTCACTATCAAAATAAATAATATTTTAAGAAGCCGACTCCACACCTACAAACTTTTTCAAGGATTTTTCCAACTTTGGGTATATATCGATCCGGTTATCCGATCCTTGTGCATAACAGCCGACCAGCGGACCGACATATAATTTTACTCTGAAGCTTTGGCGTTGGCGGTTTCGTATGCGAGCACAACTTCACGTCATGTGAAAGAAGCAAAGAAAGGAAGAAAGAAAGATGTGTAACAGAACAATAACTGTCCGGCAAGTAATGAGCTGATATGTTTCCCAGTACCTTCTTGAGCATTGTCTGCGCTTTTCCCCGTGAAAAACCTGATGGATGAAGTCAGTGGCATAGCAGTTGATTAGATATCATTATAAACAGAAGTTAGGCTGCGTTAGGGTGAAAATTGTGGAACTTATTTGTTATTTAACGTAGCCTAATACGTAACAATTTTTTTTTACTATAAGCATCCTACGTTATTTTATAATTTATAATTGTATTCATCCTTTTAAAACTAGTCAAAGTAAACAGCCAATAATACGAATACAAGTTTTTAATTTTAATTTAAGTAATTGTATATTACAAGCTAAGTTGTAGTATACAATTACAACTAGCAGCATTTAGTATTTTTTATCAAGAATTGATCAAAAAAAAATTATAGTAAATGAAATTTCAAGGACACTATTTTGTAACCACAACCTTTTTCTTTATAAATATTGTTAGGTTATAGTTATTATAATTTAAATTAATAGAAGCTCAAACATAAATAAAATGAAGATATATTTTGAGGCCTCTTCAATGCAACTGATGCCGAGCCTAAGAGGCCTAATAATCTGAAACGTGTATAAGGTAATGAGATTAGCAAGAAAGACCAAAAGTACAACAAATGAGTATTTTGACAAATCTGGCTTACGTAAAAATGGAGCATTATAACTTTTTTGAAGCGGATGCTTCTTTGTCGATGCCTCGTATGGGGCCATGGTCGTGATCGACTTCAGGAAAGAATTCCGCTGATTAAGGTATTTTTAAATATCATTTAACTTAAATAATCAATCTTTCTAATCTTAATCCGACTTTAATGTAACTACGCGTTGTTTACAATTACAAGTTTGACAATGACCCGTTAAATAAACAACGGTTAAATCACCAACAGCACCGGCCCCTCTCATATCAGCTCATGTATGTAAGTTGCACACACAATTACGATACGCGCGTTCTTTCAACCGAAAAAACTGTACAGAGTCACTATTGTTCTAACGCGAAAATTCCCACATTTCGCGCGTTTACTGTTAGAATAACTTCCTTATTCGACGCAAAAAAAAACGTATTAATTGCGCCTCATACTCGGCGAACGTATATCTTTGAAGCCAGTGGTTTCGTGCGCGTTTTTGTCCCTCTTTCTCTTGGATTCAGGAAGCTATACAATGATTGTGGGATTGTTGAGTTGAATCACACATTAATCTTTGTATTGGTCTAGCAGGAACATCTATTATTTGATCTGTATGTTTATTTGTGACACCAAAACAATATTACCTATTCAAATTACATAATTATGTACGCCTTTCACCCGCGGCTCTGCCCGCTTTTATTTAATTTCGGCCCCGTTTTCGGTATTTTATCAACATTCCGTATGGCCATATATCCTGGTCACGGTGATGATAGTAAAAAAAAACTGCATCCAAATCCGATAATTCGTTCTCGAGTTAAAACGGAACATACATACATACAGACAGACAGACAAAATTCTAATAATTGTAGTTTTGACCTCAGTACAATACTATTATTAACCCATTTTATTTAAAATTCCGCTAAAATATTCAATGACTTTATTACAAAATTATTAGTGGCCGTAACTCTTACCCTATATTTAAATTTACTGTTGGATGAGCGAAGCTGGATACTAACATAGGTTAATCATTTCAAAAATGAATATTTTCGATTTTCGCCACTTAGCTGAATTGGATATGTGAATATAAAGCAGCGGTAGCTTGGGGGTAAAACGCTGGCCTCTTTATCTTGAGATCCAGGTTCGATCCCCGGTAGGGAATAATGCATCAATAAGTTTTTCGGAATTTATCTGCATAATAAAGCCGATTCTGAAGGCTTTAATTTTAGTTTTAGTGCTGTCAAAACTAAATTTTCTTCGATACAAAATAGTCCTTAATAGTTAGGATTAGAAGCTAAATTTCTTTGGAAAATTTTATGCTTTGACAGCACTAAAATTAAAATTAAAGCCTTCAGAATTGGCTTTAGTATTTGTTCTTATACCACTTGCTTAACGGTGAAGGAAAACATCGTAAGGAAACATGCATGCCCTAATTAAAAAGCGTGTATTTGAGCCCACAGAATGACGATACGGTCCACCACGTTGGGACGTAATAATCTTCGGTGAAACGCGGATGTACCGAGTGTGGACCGAGACTTGCATTTCACAGTACACACTCGAAAGACCTCTGGCACCCTCTCGGGGACTCATGTCATCACGATGTATCTATTTATACCTAAATATATATTTATATTTATAACTGACCAATACTCCGTAGAAAATGTACATTCAAAGTACAAGTAATTTTACTTTATAAGGAGGTTTGTCTTATTGTAGAGAAGTTTTTAATTTTATCAACCTAAAAACCTAACACTTTTCACATTATGTTACATTTGATATTTAAAAGTTTTAAACATCGTTATGTTAGATTTTTGTATAGATCGTGTCTTTCAAGTATAAACCTCGACTCTTTTGAATTTAAAAAGTTTAAACATTTTATCAGTTCTTTAAACCATTTTAAAGCATTTGAAAGTTATTTATTTACTCGTTGTAGGTTAGAGCTTTAAATGTTTTTTCAATGCATGTGCTCGTAAAGGCCCACTTTTTATGCATCAAAACCGAACAGAAAGTCGATTATTTTGCCCTAGGGCTTTATTATTATTTTTTTTTTAATTTGTTTGCAATGGTTGGCTAACCTGCAGCTTTTCCTGTGTACGAGTACCATAGATGTTATACTTTTTTTTCCACTGTTTAACGGCTCTGGATACAATCCTTTTGAGCCAATCATAATTTAAAGTTCACAAGATTATATCTGTTTTCATTTCCTCACACTATGCATTGAAAAACGTAGTATGATACACGGGCGTAAAAGCAATAAATTACTCGGTTTCGTTTAAAACACTCGCTACGCTCGTGTTTTAAATCGTCCTCGTAATTTATTCCTTTTAGCCCTTGTAGCATAAACTACTATAAAACATCACAATTACGGGACATGGGTACATAAATCTCATGTATTTTTTTCGAAGTTTTGTTATATTCATATAGAAAGTTTAAAGCAATTCAAAAACGTCTTTAAAGGCAGTTTTGTTTCTGAAGCCTCTTAAGGACGTTTGTGCCATGAAAAAAATTTTGTTTTGATAGCACTAAAACTAAAAGTAAAGCCATGAGAATCGGCTTTATTGCCATGTATTTTTTATATTTGTTTGCCGTAATAGAGGCCATAGTAATAGTAATACTTTATATTCTCTGGTAATAGTAATGTGTGAAAATTTCAACTGGCTGCCTATAAGGGCTGAGGCTGTAGACCCCTGTGATAGATGGACAGACGGGAATACAAAAAGACAGGGGAAGCTTACTAATAGGGTCCCGTTCGACACCCATCGGGTACGAAACCCTAAAAAGTACGTGATTTTGTAATGAAAATTGTGCTTGTCCGTTATCTAAATCTAGTTTCAGTTACTTATGCTAACGTCTGGCTCGCGACAGCTGTTGCGTTTACCTAAAAGGAGTCAAATAAAAACCCAAAACAGGCCAAGTGCGTGTCGAGCCACGGGCAGTGTAGGGTTCCGTAGTTGTCCTACACAATATGCGGACGTCTTCTCCAAGTATATTTTCTATTACTAATAGTCTCTAAGCTAAGCCGCAGACAGACAGACATAGAGAAGGACATGGCGAAACTATAAGATTTCCTTGTTGTTGACTACGGAACCCTAAATAGCAAGTTGTACTACGTGATAATGACAATGGAATTTTCGGTGTTGATTCATAGCTTGAGGTAATGTTGCCAAATCAGTATGCCAGAACAATGTGCAGTTGCAAGAGGACCACATTCATGTGATGATAACAAGGCTGGTTCTTTTATATTTTGCCATGCACTCAACAAATATACAGTAGAACCCCGATTATACGAATACCGGTTATCCGGACGTCCGGTTATCCGGACTTGTATTTTATAGCCCTAAGCATCCTAGGTCGTGGATAATTCTATCCACGCAAATTGACGCGATTTTGAGGGCGAAAAACCGCAAAATGAACTTCGTACTTTTATTTTACTCTAAGATAAGATAATAAGACCCTTGGTCCCAATTAGTGCGGATAATCGAAGTTCTACTATTCGAAATGAGAGACAATTAGCACGTTGCTTGTTTACAATGGTGAAATATTAACTTTTTGTACTTTTCCGAATTTTCGGCAAAGCTCGGGGCCACGGTTGTGGGATGACTCCTTATAATGTTTACCAATGTTAACAGTTCGCAAGTACGAGTATCAACCGACCAATTTCCTCGGCCCGTGGATCGTGCTCATCCCACAGCCCGGGTTCACATGAGAACGGAACACATGTGAGGGGATCCGTCAAAGTTTGCATAAGTCACGCCTCACGACTCCGAGCGGCCTCCGCTAACAGTTTAATAACGACGACCGCAGAATGACCCGCGAGACCCTACAGAAATACGGCCAGAAGGACTCGCTCAGTGTTGCCGTCTAGAAAATAAATAAAAAAAACAAGATACTCGTATGTAGGTAGATAGATAAAACATTATAGATAACATCGCAACTGTCCTACCAAGAGTCTTTTCAAGAAAAAGCTAAAAGAGCACTATCTCTCACTGTCATAGTAAATAGGTAAGATTATGTATACTTTATATGTATTTTAGGTAAGTAAGTGTAAGTAAGTATATTATAATTATGTATGTATATTTTGTTAAGGTATCGTAATATATATATAAATATATTATTTAGGATTTATATTTTGAAGTACACGTATGTATGATTACTTATTTTAATAAAATTTCCCTTTCCCGCTTTCCCGCTGGAAGAAATCTCTTTTTAGAGATAAGCTCGCCTGTGTACATATCTTTTAATGTATTATATTAACTTAAATCTCAATAAACTAACTTCTAAATCTAACACAAATAAACACTAAGCCACAGAAAACGTTTATTTATTCTGATGTGTGTGTGTGTCGCGGCAAAGAGAAAAAGCTCCGAGTCAGCCGCAAATTGAAATCCGCGACGCTGTTATTCTGCCGTCGCCTACAGAGGGGCGCACGAATTCCACCGAGACATATCGTCACAACATATATCCCCGACGTTTATTTGAGGTGTTTTCAAGTGAAGACTGTTAATAGAAATGTCGAAACCCGTACACCCTTTTTTTGTCGACAATTTTTACGTCCAAACATGACATGATGGGGGTGAGCCTTATCGCCACCGTATTTCGACTTTACTTATAAATACAAACTTTTTAGGACATGCTCGCTGTGTTTATCTTCATCTTTTGCAAGTGGTAAGTAAACGAGTGCAAACACTATGCAAATAAATTCCGAAAACGCACTCATGTTTGCTCGACCGTGTAGGACTTGAACCCGGGTTTTAAGGGTCCTTAAGAGTCCAGATGCACAAATTCAAATGACCATTTCACATTGTGTAACTTGGTCAATCTGTTAAATAAAAATAATATGGATAGTAGACATAATATGGATACATAATATGAATAGTGGATAGCACTGATCTAACAGCTTAGAAAAAATGCAAAAGCTTTAAGGTTATCGATGGAAAAAATTACGAAGTTACCTCTTACTTTCATGTTTTCGAGTGTCTTCATAAAATTTGTATAAAAAATAATTCAACAAGGAACCCGTCTATTGGTCTAAGAATATTTTAATAATTTCATCTAGAAGCTGAGTTATTAAATAAAAACTCCGTTTTTTCGTGAGCGCGTGTTACTTGGTGGTCATATGTAACAGCTACGGCTCAGAGCGCGCTATTTTAAACAATATAGAGTCATACAGTTCGGTTCTCAATATGACTTTATATGCAGCCTTAAGATTAAGTGGCCGGCCTGAAAATGCTGCAAACAATACGAATCTAAATACTGGCCGTACAGATAGTCGCCAAAATTATATCCAACGTGTAACAGAAAGATGTGGTCATTTTTGATGAGCTTTTTAAGTCAATGGTATAAAACAATTTTTGCTATGGGAGCAACTTTGAAATCACGAAAAGAAAATTGGCTGTTTCATAGAAAAATGTAATGCCACTCCGCCGAAATGTTTGGAAGGGTAGATTTTTTTTCCGAGATTTCAGTTTTGGTTCCATTGACTGAATGTGCTCTTCAAATATGACCACACCTTTTTGTTACACGTTGTATATTTGATACCAGCGTTGAGAGAATGTCAAGTACTGCGATCCCAACATGGACTTCTAAATGATGATCATATTATTGGACCTTTGACAGGCGCCTCACTTTTGGGTCTGTAGACGGACAAAACGTCTCACATTTAGGACCACACAAACACACCCTAATCACCCGACACTCAACAAACTCATAATGGCAACAAACCTTTGTATTATAAATTCGTCTTCTTTGCGAATAATTTATTAATTTAACCATATTATAATTGTTATGTTCCAATTTTTTATTAGTATGTTTAGTTTAGCATAGTGAAATCCGTTATTGGCACGATAAGATGAATATCATGTTCAAGTAATCTGAATGTACTTGCTGTGGATTTTTGTTTATGAATAAAATAAAATAAAAAATAAAAAAAATATAGAAACTCTGAAGCAATAGTAATTTTTATAAATTTATTTCGGAATGCACGTGTGTTTTGTTGGTCGAATACTCATTGGCCACGTTTTTTATGATCTAGTATCTGGCTTTTCTTTTTGTGATTATCAGTCTTACACAGTATTATAATAAAACAATTTACTTGCCATACCTTTAATTTTCTGTTTCCTCACAAGGTGTAACTTGATCATCAAGCCCGTGTTTATATTACAACATCTTTAAATACCAAAAAAATAGGGATATTATTTCTGTTGGCAACACGAGACTTGAGCTATATTTCCTCTCAGGTTGCCGCATGCTCGGTCGTGTCTTCCTCAGTGGAAATAAAATGCTAGGTCCATCTTTAGGGGCATCGCTGTGGTGCCGTGCCAATGCTTCACTGTGTAACAACCCTAGTCCACTGACCTTTCGAGCAATTTTTCACTATGAACCAACTACATAAGGATGAATTTTGATTGTGAAAATTTTGGTATTTAGGGTTGTCACGTTTCGAATGGAAAGATAATGTCATGGGAAGACCTCAATGAACGACCAGCGCGTGGACGCTTGTCCAGTACATCTCAGTTCATGGAAATATAGTCTTTATGCCGTCGTATTTAGGGTTTTAGGGAGGGGAAAGTTGGTTTGTTGATAGGTTATAGGTGGCATTTGTCTTGGACTCGTGTCTTAATAAGTGTAAATCTGTTAAAATTGTCACTGCAGTGGTTTTGTTCGTGCTTTTTGCTGTAATTAAGTTTATTTCTGGAAGTGTTCTACTGGAAAGCTTTCTTGACAATTTATTGGTAAGCTTGGATTTGTAGTCGGCTTTCTGCGCGGTGTTGGCTTATATTATAAATTATAATATAACTTACTTGTCAGAAAGGGTCCAAAAATGTATCTTACTTAACTTACTTACCTTGTGAACTTTTTAACTTGTACATTTTAAAGGAAATAGTTAAACGATAATATAGAAAAACTCGACGTTTCTGTCAACTTAAGACCATTATCTGTGACCTTCAACAGTAAGTTGACTTTGACGACCTTGACCGAATAATTTAGGTGAGTATTAGTTGTATAATTTATACTTGCGATTGTCGGCACTTGGTGAAACTTGGAAAGCATCTTTAATAAAACTCACTTGTACACTATTTCACACATTTAATTAAAAGTAATACACCCAACCGGTTTCGAATAATTAATTCATTTTCAAGGGGTTTTATTTATTTTCGAACTACTGCAACCACCTGCTGTAAAACCAATATTATTTTTGTTGACTACAAAAATACTGTATACAAAAATACTACAAAAATAATATCTGGGGGCACGGCAGTGCCCCCGCCGAGTCTCGCGGAACGGCCGTACCATCCTTTTCTCGAATCAACTCACGGCACTTTCAACCCCCCTGTATCTTCGTTGTGGGTAAAGCTAGAAGTCTGAAATTTCAGTAACCAAGAGTAGTTACTGATCCTACTTCTGACCCTAAATTACAACTTTGTACCTATATTTGATTACGAAATATTTCAAGTCAAAGTTCCCTTATTTTGTCACTGACTGACTGACACATCATCAAAAGTCTAAAGGTGTTCTAGCAGGCCTACAAACTTGAAATTTTGCATGCGGTTAGTGTTAAGTGTACATTGCAACAAAAAAATATAAAAATGTTATTTGCGGTTGGTAATTTTATATTTCCATACAAAGTCTATACAAAATGTATGTTTCCAGCTGCATCTATAAATTTGTATGACACTAGATGACGTTGGTGGTATGCTGCTTTGCATTAAAGACATCTACCACGAAAAATTATACCTCGTGACACTAGATGGTAAAAAGTGCAAAAAAATGTATACCTTTATTTCCGAAAATAGAGCAAGTAGTAAAAATAAAAAATAAAACCGTTAAAGTGCGAAAAAAAAAACGGTTAAGTGCGAATCGGACTCGCGCATAAATCGGACTCCTACACAATACGGGTACGGAACCCTAAAAGTAAATAACAACAATATAGATGCCATAGCAACATTAAGGCGACAAAAAACAAAGCGATAAAACGGTAGCGCCTGACAAACAATTCGGTACCTTTTTAGTACGGAACCCTAATTTTCATTATTTTACTTTAAAGTATTTACTACAGACTGCCCAAAGTTAAAACTTGTACTTGTATGTATTACCGTTCTAAAGATAGAGCCTTTGTTATAATAATCTGTTCCTTGGGTAAGGAACCCTAAAAAGGGTGGTTTATAATGTTCGATACATTCACAATTAGTCAATTTAAGAAGAGAATATCAACATTTCGTAATTAAGTCACTAAAAAAACGGTAAAGTGCGAATCCGACTCGCACATAAAGGGTTCCGTACCCCCACACAATACGGGTATGGAACCCTAAAAGTAAATTGCAAAAAACATAGATCTATGCCATAGCACCATCAAGGCGACAAAAAACAAAGCGATAAAATTAGGGGTTGTTCCCAAGTTCCTCCATTCTTTTGTTATAGAAAAGATTAACATTGCCTACATCAGTTCCCAAAATCATCCATGTTTTTATTACTTTAATATTATTATCATTTTTTAGTTCCATTCTCATCCAAAGTAGCTGAGTACAGTCAGGTGATTAAATTCAAGGTGTATGGAGTATTGTGAAATACATTTTAATAATACGATGGAAGCAGTGCGTCTGTCAGATGGCACCAGTCTAATTGTAACAAATAGGCTTTTCAAAGCAGAAGAGGTTTTATTATTTGAAAAAATATCAAAAAAATATCAAAAATATCAAATATAAAATATCAAATATCATGTGAGTTAAATACTCAATAATAAACATCAAATACTTGACACTTAAAGTTTCTTTCACCGACAGTACCTTGCTAAGTTTCTTGGATGAAAATGAAACCAATTTTAACAAATACATTTTTATATTTTTATTCGTGGATGACTTTGGGAACTTTTTTTCGACATTCTTGGATGAACTTGGGAACAACCCACGGTAGCGCCTGACAGAAAATTCGGTACCTTTTTAGGAAGGAACCCTCATTTTTTATTATTTGTTATTTTACTTTAAAGTAGTCTGCCTAAATTTTCAACTTGTAGGTACTTGTATGTATAACCGTTCTAACGATAGGGGCTTTGTTATAATAATCTGTGCTTTGAGTAAGGAACCCTAAAACACAGTTAGTCTATTTAAGAAGAGAAATATCAACATTTGGTAAATAAGTCGCTATTAAACCGGATAAGTGCAAGTCGGACTCGCTCACGAAGGGTTCCGTACTACCATCACACAATATGGGTACGAAACCCCAAACCATTATGGTAAATACCAACAATAAAGATGACATAGCAACATAAAGGTGACAAAAAACCAAGCGCTAAAATGGTAGCGCCTGACAAACAAATCTGCACCTTTTGAATAAGGAACTCTAACATTTTTCTGCCCAAAATTGTTGTATTATAAAGATAGAGCTGAAACAAATAACGTCGAATAATTGGACCCCCTTGGATTTCCATTTCATATTATTATTTGCCGTGATAGAGGACAAAGTAACATATATTATGTGAAAATATTTACGCGCTATATTCACCTATAACGGCTGACGCTGTAGACCCCTGTGATAGATGGATAGACAGCGGAGGCTTAGTAATAGGGTCACGGAATCTTAGGATACGGAACCCTAAAAATCAAGGTAAAAGGTTATTTATCCAGTAAAGCTTACAGGAAAAATAAAGCGGCTAATGTTGTATTATTTGTATATGCATCCTCTATGATGTAGGTATAATGAAATGTCTTTGTACTCGTTAGTCATTGAATAAAGACCAGGTTTAGACATAATAATGTACTCTGTGGTTTAGACTGACAAACCTGCCTTTCACTTCATGGTCAAAAGAAATATTAACCTGCCTGTTGCATCTAATTGTGGATAATAATAATAATAACTTACCGTAAAAATGAATATTGCAATGTAGCCTGAAATATTGTCCACACCTAGTTGTCCCTATACCTGGAGATGGTTTATGTTGGTTCCATTCTTTGTCATTCTCTATGTATGAGAACATTGAGTATGACATTAGGTTTGCGGTAGTCGAGTATGTGGAAGCGCATTGGGATGAAATGCAACTTTATACGTGTGACGAGCGTGGAGACACATTAACGCAATGATGAAAACTACCACCTACGGTTCCGTATCCGAACTTATGGGAGCCACTTCTTTGTATCCATTTACTTTCGAGGTTTACAAAAATGACCGTTTGAGAGGATCATTTAGTGGTGATCCTGGGACGCCAGTGAAACGTTTACAATTCTCTGGTAGCTTCTTAGGTGGTCATTATGAAGTGCTCCTTCCCGATACTAGTTTCTCTGGAGTATGTCCAATTGATCAGTAAAAGGGAGTGGGCTTTAAGAAAATCCGTAGCTGACGTGCAAGAAATATTACCCGAGAAGAAAAAAAGGAGGACTACCTACAAAAAGAAATGAGATCCCATCAAAAACATAAAATGTACAAAAATGTCGAGTCTCGCAATGCAATCTTTCCACCGTAAAAAGTTGTGAGATCTTATGTAAAGCCAAGTCTGTTATTTTAGTTTGTATGGAAGCACCTTTTCATTTTAGTTAGTATGGGAGCACCTATTGAACAAATGTATCATTAATTGTTTCCTAATTAGTTACCTACCAACATTAAGTGACTGTATTAATATTAGTCATCTTTCTTTCTCTAATAAAATATAGTGACTTGGCAATCGCAGAGCACAAATAAAGCGCTGATGCGTAGAAATATCTTCTCAAATCGCTAACAAATTGGTATTAGGTAGATATGTTGTATATGTTGCTGTGCGATTGCGAAGTCACTATATTTTATTATAGAAATAAAGATGACTAATATTAATATAGTCACTTAATGTTGGTAGGTAACTAATTAGGAAACAATTAATGATACATTTGTTCAATAGGTGCTCCCATACTAACTAAAATGAAAAGGTGCTTCCATACAAACTAAAATAACAGACTTGGCTTTACATAAGATCTCACAACTTTTTACGGTGGAAAGATTGCATTGCGAGACTCGACATTTTTGTACATTTTATGTTTTTGATGGGTTGATTTTTACAGCACGTAGTTGCAGTAGTTCGAAAATAAATAAAACCCCTTGAAAATGAAATAATTATTCGAAACCGGTTGGGTGTATTACTTTTAATTAAATGTGTGAAATAGTGTACAAGTGAGTTTTATTAAAGAGTATTAGTTGTAATATCTGTTTCCTTATGATGATGTACACAAACCCTAATTTAAGTGATTTATTTTATAGTTTAAAAGATAGACGATCTACAAAAGTGCAGAGTTTTTTAAAAACATTCACAACTTTTCCGTACTTGGAAATACGCGGCACCCTGACCTTGCATTTGCAAGTCTAGAAATAAAAAGTAAAATAAAAGTGAGAGAGTGAACGAACCTCCTCTAGGTCACTGTGTCGCTTCCTGCGGGAGAGCGCACATTTATATGTAGCTGCAACCAACGACATTCTATACCATGGACCAAGCATGTCATACAATAACAAAGCCCAAACATGGCAAGCGCCTCTAATTTTTATCGCCAAAGAGTACTTTCTAAAGCCTACTCCTCGTTTATAGCAGAACCAAAAATTATTATTACATACGGCTTGAACACGTGTGATTATTGTTGACTATATGCCAACCGTTTCACCGATACAATTTCGGCATTATCAAGGCGAGTGTCGTTCTTAGACGAATCGGTGAAACGGTTGGCATATAGTCAACAATAATCACACGTGAGTGTACAAGCCGTATGTAATAATAATTTAGTATGTCAGCTCACGCGAGTTTTAATAATATTATAGAACCAAAAATGTTGATAAAAATGTATATGAATTATCAATTCTAACACAACGTATGCAACATATTTCCATTTTATACCACCAAAACATCTACATGAAAAAAAACCAACCGAATGTTGTTTTTCGGCTTAAATTTCCTACAGCTCCTATGCAGCTTGGTAGATTTAATTAACTTATGCTTTAAGTAATAGATAGACTTGACAGCTATAAACGTAACATAGTATTATTCAATCGCACAATCACGTCTTATTAAAAAGTATTATTTTCTCCTATTTCGCCCTATCAAGGACGCAGCGGGCGTCGTAACAGCCACTATGTATTACGCACTGATATGAACGTTATTTTGATGTCGTTTCCGTCGATATTCGTACCGACAAACATCGAGCTGCTAATTTGGCGACACTAATCGCCTTAAGCTTCGACTGCCCTATCCATACATTGCCGTTGACACTCCAGTCCTTAAAAATGTCCTCAGCCATTTAGCAGTAATGTATAACAATTACGTACTCGAAGCTTCGTATGGTATAGAATGTCGTTGGCTGCAACTCATTGATACAACGGATTGATGCAAGCTCATTTATCTATTATACTACACAGAACTATGAATTCTGCGATATACTAATAATATAGTAGTCAAAAAGTCGTGACTGATAATAGTAGTTTATGCTACTAGGGCGAAAAGGAATAAATCACGAGGACGATTTAAAACACGAGCGTAGCGAGTGTTTTAAACGTAACCGAGTAATTTATTGCTTTTATGCCCGTGTATCATACTACGTTTTTCAATGCATAGTGTGAGGAAATGAAAATAAATATAATCTTGTGAACTTTAAATTATAATTGGCTCAAAAGGACTGTATCCAGAGCCGTTAAACAGTGGAAAAAAAAGTATAACATATATGGTACACAGGAAAGGCTGCAGGTTAGCCAACCATTGTAAATAAATAAAAAAAATAAAATAATAATAAAGCCCTAGGGCAAAATAATCGACTTTTTGTTCGGTTTTGATGCATAAAAAGTGGGCCTTTACGAGCACATGCATTGAAAAATATTTTTTCAACATTTTAAATTAGATGAATACTTGACTGATGACGGCCCACTAAGGGCCGAAATATATTTCAAGTTAAAAAAAAATATTTTATTTATTAATTATATTTAAAGTAATATATGTATAATTGCAAATAAAAGGCTAATAAAGGCAATATTATATATTTATTAAAGTATAAATAAAAAGATAATTTTATTAGTATTAGTATACTGCGTGCCTGGTCAGCGTCACGTGTGACCCACGGGCTGAGACATTCCTCGGGCAGCGATTAAGTTTAGCAATTAAGAGGCTATGCGAATTTTATTTTTCTCACTGCCATACTACATATACTATATACCTACTTCAGTATAGAAGCTATTATTTTGATGAAATAGTACCTATATTGTTTTTGGCATCTTTTTCTAGCGATCTGTTGAATAGAAACGCGATTGGAGAAATTTGGCTTGATAAAAATATTTATTGAAATGAGGCCTTTTTCGTCACCTTTTATCCTGGTTTGCTAATCTGGAATTACACAAGGACTCCGATTATATGTCATTAGATGGATTTAGTTATTTGACAGAATCTAGTGCTTAAATGAAGTTTTGATAGCAACTTCAATACATTTTATATTTATAAAAACCGTCTTTTTGCAAAATTTCCCCGAATCCGTCTCTCTCGCACTGGGGGTTTTTTTGCATACCAAGTAACAGGGAAGCTTATACATTTACATATTGCCTTAAAAAAAAAAAAACAAGCAAAAGACATCAAAAGGGTAAAGTCATACGACAAATGCTCATGTGCAAAAAGGGCTAACTAACTCTGACCACCCCAAGGATCTTTGATCTTACCAAACAAAACGAATGTTCACAAATCATCAGCACTTACCTGCGCGCGCAGTTTATCGCTGAACATCATCATCTCTGCATAAATAAATCATTTGTTGGAATGCCACGCGCTGCACGGGTAGGGTTGCCATCTTGCCACGTTGCCTGAATTTGCCGAATTGCTTGGATATTTTATTTTATTATATCACTAAAATTAGTGTCCATTAACTAAATAAATGTTACAGCTATGACTCATTTTGATCATTGTAATATTTAAAATTATAGCAAATTTTCTATATTTTATGACATTTGGCAATTTTACCATGGAAAAATAATGTCTAGGCGAATTGAAATTACAGGTTTTGTTATGAAAATAAATGATTAACAAATATAATAATATATATAATAATATTATATTTATTTCGTAAATGCTGGTAATTTGATAAGATTTAGATAAAAAGGCTTTGTTGATCATTCGTAGACAAAAGGAAAGGCTTTGATTTTAGAGACAATTATTTTCGAAACGTACAATATTTTATTTGGAAATAATTATTTGATTGAAACATTATGAAAGTTTTTCGCGGATTTATTGAATAAGATGGACTTAAAGTATTTTGTTATTATTTATTGTTTTTCAAGTCTAAGGTAATCAATTTACTTAAGAGCGGTTTTGCAGTCGGATTGTGAAAAACCCACCTTCTTCTAATTAATCGAAACGGAACACTTATATTCAAAATTTACTCAATTGTTCCTCAACAAAATCTTATTACCTATATTTTGTGTAAACTGTCATCGCAAAGTTTCCATTGGTAGGTATCTGTAAATTAGAATTTTAAAGTAAATTTTAAATCTTATTTACAGAAACCAATGGAAGCTTATGACTATGGCACCATACACAATATATAGGTAATAACGTTTTGTTGAATAACTATTAAGTAAATTTTAAATATAAGTGTTCTGTTTCAATTAATAAAAAAAGGCGCGTTTTCCACAATGCCGGCTGCCAAATAGGTCTTAAACAATTTTCTGAAAATCTACAACTCCGATACAAATTCAAAATAATGCAAATCTAAAATTTTCTACTCAGTAATCAGCTTTTGCATGCACTTATATGTATGTAGTTCATCAGATTTTTTATTTTTCTAGTCTAACAGTGACAACCCTGCTAGGAATGCCACGAGCTATGCACATCCTAACAATTATTACTGACATACAACTTTACTTATACCACCTTCTACAGACGAACATCACTTTTATGCCTTGCTAATAAGGCCTATAAAGGTCGAATATAAATGAATAAATAAGTTGGTACCGTACCTTTAACCTTATTTTGGCATTTGGTGATGTCGTAAAAGGGCGATGCTGTTCTCGCGTAGAGATGCTGGCTCGCTATCTACATTGTTCGTCGATTGTTACTTACGTTATGGGCAGTGTGATTTGTGCATGTGATTTATCTTATACGGTAATAGAATGGTACAAATTAATTCGAAGTACAGGGTGAATAGGTGGTAGAGCTGATGCCGGGCTCGACTGTGGAGGTACCACCATCTTACTTGGAGACCCCCTCGAAGTATTTCGGGGGAGAGTAAGAGGACAGCTCTCAGGCAAAAAACCAGGAGGCCCACCATGCCTGGAACCGATGGATGGCGGTATAGACTGGTGACGGGCAGTGGCGTCACTGGTGCGAGGGTTTCGGCACCGTGCTCACCAACCCGCCTGCCCAGCGTGTGTGAGTATGGGCAATTCTTCCAGGATGCCCGCCGGGAGTGGCAAAGTCCTGGAAAGGCTTATGTCCAGCAGTGGACGAACTAGGCTGATGGATGGATGACAGGGTGAATGTGGCCGTAGCATTTCGTATGGATCCGTTTCGATCTCGGTGCAAAATACACAACTTATGATGGTTTTTCTTATTCTTGAATAAAAATTATTAAATAAATATGATTTATTGCATTTCGTGACCATAGTTAAATGACAATAAGACTTTTTCACCAATTATGATATTTTATGCGTTACTTTATAAATTAATGTCCATGACAACTTTAAACACGCTTTTATGTTGGTTTGGATATTCACGCGAACTCTTAGACGCGGACCATAAAATCCATAAAATCACCCAATTCTGCTAAAAAATCCTGATTATTATATAAAAAAATAGTCATAAATTAATATAACACAATATAATTTCATACTCATCATTCAAAAATAAGAAAAAAGAAATAAGCTGTGCATTTTGCACCGAGACCGAAATGAACCACCTTAACTAAAACTATTCTGATACCACCTCTGTGGTGTAGTGGTTTGAACATTACGAACACTAATCCTATTCGAGATTTGTGTTCCGTATTTTTTTTCGTAGCCCCAGGATAAGTCTGCATCCCCATGTCAAAGAATAATGGCCTCTTTTGGCCTGTTTAGAGGCAAGTATATCGTATACTATGTCAGAACAGGATGAAGAGGAGCAATGCAAGTGTCAAACTAAAGGACAAAATTAAACTGACTGGGGTAAGAACTGGTGTGGCAGATGTGTGTGACATACACAGTGAAGAGATTGAAATGGAAATGGACAGGATACACAATACGAAGTAGAAAAAATAAACGGGCCAAAGACGTCACTGTGTGGTACCCTCGGGATGGGAAAAGAAGGCGAGGAGTACAAAGGAAAAGGAAATGGAAAAGGTAGAAGGACGAACTAAAAGGTGGGAGGATGAACTAAAAGGTGGGAGGATGAACTAAAAGGTGGGAGGACGAACTAAAAGGTGGGAGGATGAACTAAAAGGTGGGAGGACGAACTGAAAGGTGGGAGGACGAACTAAAAGCAGCTGCAGGAACAACATGGAGTAGAAAAGCCATGGACAAACAGCTTTGGAAACTCTAGGGGAGGCCTTTGCCAAAGGGCAAACAGATTAAGATAAATAAAATAAGTACCTAAGTTAATGTTATTAGTATATAAATATATTCTGAATAAAGGCTTATATTATTATTATTATATCGTATACATACTGCATGCGTAACAAATTAAAACTTTTAATGTATGATTTATAGTTTGTAATGGCAACAAGGCTCTTAAGGAACGGGGACGTAACTTACAGTGAACTAAGATAATAAGATCCACGATCTCACCAATGTTGTTTTTAGAAATGGTCCAATAACGTTGGTTTATTTCTTTCTAAAAAAAAAAGGAATTCCGCGGAGCCGGGAAGGAGTGACACCCCTTCCCTCTCCTTCAATTATAATCGGAAGTCTGGATATTAGCTAACCGCCGTATTCACAATCGTCAAAACCAGCCTTTTCTATTTAATCAAAAGAAAAACATTTAAATTTAAAATTTACTCAATAGTGCCTCAACAAAACTTCTTATATGGTGGTCTCTTTTAACCTTCTACGTTAAAAGAAGTCACTTTTTTGTTATCATAATAGTCCGGAATTTGGCCAAAATACTGGGATTATAGGCTACCAGCCTCGTTCAAACTATCTGCTAGACCTTAGCCAGATTCTCGGGATCTTAGCCAAGTTACATTTTTATAATTATTATATTATTAATAGACATTGTTTTTAGCTGGAAATTGTTTTTTGGCTTATTATTTCTTGTGATTTAATTATCTTGTTTTTTGGGTTATTATTTCTTGCGATTTAATTATCAAACTGAAGAATAGAGCCTTAACATGAAAACATATACCTCTGAAGGCCCTGAAGCCAAAGGTCAGTATCCGTCTCTACGTAGAGATCATCTGCATATTATCTCCGTCCTATTTCGATGTAACAGTAATGACGCAAGCGCAGATCGCGGTGGAGGATCTATCGCACAATAGCATCAAAACAAAGTCAAGAGTTTGTGACCTTTGAGCCATTTTAAATATTCATTGTTGCGCGATTCCATAGTGGAATATTGTAATAAATAGTATAATATTGTTTACCGCTTATTGCCATGTCTGTCTGTCAATCAATTCACTTTCGAACGTTTTGCTCTACATTGGCCTCGGTGGCTGTGTTGTGTAAAAAGGAACCAGCGCGAAATTGTTTTCAATGAGAACTTTGAGGAGATCTTTTTCAATACGATCAAATTGAATTAGATATATATAATATTATTGTAATTGGTGATAATGATGATGATGAGGATGATGATGATGATGATGATGATGCAGGTGATGATCCACTCCTAACGTTTTCGGTCATGGCGACCACTTCGACTCCTAGTTGGTACGACGATTATTAGCGTATATCTATTTTATAGATATACTTGTATGTAGTATAGTGCATTTAACGGACCATTACAAAATATAGTAGTCTACAGAGATTTGAAAAATGTGGCGTAGGTTTTGACAATGGATACAAGTCTCTGAAGACCATACTATTCCAGAATTGTAGTGTGCGCTATCTATCGAGGGAATGAGACACATTAGCCTAGTTTTCCAAATTTCAAGGCAATTTACAGTGGAAAATAGTGTCTTTAATTTTAATGTTACAAATATTAAATATAATTAAGAAATTATTATTATTATCAGATGTTTCCAAATACTGCAACTGTCAATCGCCTCACTTCGAGACCTCTCCGAGCAGTAAATGAAACAATATGAAGGTAGGCCCAAATACCTTTTTTTACCGGCGTTATTTATTTTATTTTGTTTATATTGTATATTAGTACATAAAACCATTATCTGATTATTCATTTAAGATTCTCTCGCTAAACTGAAAGAAAAAAGTTTCTAAAAATAAAAACATTTCTATAAAAAAAATCTGCTGTTCTCAAATTTGGATTTTGTAAGAAAATATGCCTCACTAAATGCACTATATCTATTTATGTTAACCTTAGGGAAGATTTTCTGTATGGCTTGTAGCCTTTTTTCATTTATTAATAAACTCTAAACACGAAAAATACGTCACTGTTCGTTGATTGATGTTGTTTCAAATAATATTCCATTTCGCATAATTTGGAATTTGGAAATAGTATATTTCGTACCGAGTAAAAAATTACCCCTTTTCTTACCCGAGGAAGGACAAAGTCAAAAGCTTTCATTCCAAGGGTATGAAAAGCCATTTTGTACTCGGTACGAACAATAATTTTTTTTACTACCTGAAAGTCCGATATAGTAACTATAATTTTTTTTTCTTCAGGGAAAGGCTACGGTGCTAAGCCCTACCGCTTAGTCTGCTGTGGCCAGTATCATTTTGACAATGCGCACCGGTCTGCCGGCCGGCGGCGTATCATTCTGCCAACTACGAGGCCACGAAACAATTTCGAGTGTCTGAACACACTTACCTCAGAAAGAATCTAACTGAGTACGAAATGAAACTTATTCGTACTGACCTGAGATTCATTTCGCACCGGGGTCCTGAAAATTTGATTTTCAGAACTAATTTCGTGTACATATGTAATGAAACTTTTTATTGAAGGTAGTAAAAACAATGATCTTTAAACTTTACATAACGCATGTTTTTCATGCAAAAGTTAATAATAATACATTATCGCATAAAAAGTGCAATGCAAGTTGTCTATTAGATTTTTCGATACATTTATTTATAGCATTGACCTTAGATTCCACGATATTCTCTTCTACGTACCACCATCCACGAGTCACCAACGGCATTTGTCAATGATCTCGGGGCCGCGGGGCGGGTGGGGGGGCGGCGGGTAGAGCCGAACGTGATCGATGGGATGGTCCACTCTTGCGCAACGCGGCTCGTTAGCGACGCCAACACCCCCCGAACCGACGATTGAGGCTAGATTCTGTGTAAGGTCGGTCAGGGTTTGGAAGGAATAGATTTGGTCCAAGAGATTGTTTTGCAAAGGCACAACGAGACTAAAATTTGACGTTTAAAACAGAAAATATTAGGATTTGGGTTTGCTGGTATTCCCATTTTAGAGAATAAATGACTGATTATTTTCAAATTAAAAATCCATAGGAAGGTTAGTGTTAGGGTTAAAACTAGGTTAGTAAAAGAAAGGGAACATGTATAAAATTAATTATTAAAATAACCCAATGGATCGTTCCATTCAGAATTTCCGGATGGGACAATCCATTCGGTCCGCAATCATCTTCAGGATGCCGTTGCCACTGCCCCGTAGTCTGAGTAGCATAGAGGCAGTTTTCTTGCGCAATTTAAATTTAATAAAAGTCCATTTTATTAAAAATCTACAGGCATTTGAAGAATTTTGTAATTCCTCAGAATGTGACATCCATTGACTTAGAAGAAGAGGCCTTCATATATTTTTAAATGTTCCTTAGAACCCCAGGTATTTCTTTATTATAAGTAAGCTGTAGACAGAAAAAGACAATTCGTTTCCTTGTTTTGGCGGAACCTTTACAGACGATGTATTTTGAGATGATAGTAATATTTACTATGAAACAAAGTAAAGAGAAGGCGTTCTAAATACAAGAAGTATCAATCTACATACACAGACGTGGGCTACTCTGTGCCGTGGGAGCGGACTCCGCTGACACGTCACGAGTGAAACACACGATCCTGCCACGGATACTCTGTTTATATCAATACTAACTTTCGCCCGCAGCTTCATTCGCGTGGAAGTGTCTTTCAATATTTTCGGCAGTTTTCGGTTTGGTGGTTATTTTATCAAGACGCCCTATAGCCTATATGTTAACCAGGTAAAGAAAACTGCTTCCAGATCCGTTGAGTGGTTCTTAAATAAAAACGGAACAAACAAACAGACTAAAAAAAATTTGGGCTCCCACAGTACAATTACTAATTTAACCCATTTCATTTATAATTTTGAAATAATATTCAATTTACAGACACGCATTTTGTAACACTTTAATATATAGGTATATTTTAGATATTTTGTAGGTAAGTTATCCAATAAAGATAAATATACTTAAATATATATTTTAGATATTTTATTTTGTAGGTGCTGGACTATTTGGTAAGTTATCCAATAAAGATAAATATACCTTAATATGTATTTTAGATATTTTGTAGGTGCTTGAGTATTTGGTAAGTTATCCAATAATTCCGGGAGATGCGAATAGCAAGCGCACCTACTAGTGTATTGTGTGCATTCTACATATACGGTAACTTTGCATGATAAAGCCAAATTCCTACCGGGGACTCGGTAAGTGGTTCAGTGACTAAGGTTCAGGGACCCTTTTTCCAAAATACGAAAAAAGATATTCTGCCTCTATTACCAAGACTCCAAGTGACTTATGATTATGAGGTTACTTTTAGTGTAATAAATCCCATAAACAAGTAGGTATATGTTATACTAGTGAGAAGGTTTCCATGAAAATTCGTAGATGTGTAGAAAAAAAAACTACATAAAAATAAACAGGGTTGTTTGGGCGCAACCTGGTGCATTTTGTACAGCCAGCAAAAACGAAATGCTCTAGGTTGCGCTTCGCCAACTTTATTTGTTTTGATATAGTTTTTTTCCACACAACTACAAATTAGTCCCATCTTGTTACTCGATACATAGGGTTACCGACTGTCCGCTCCTAGTCTGTGCTACCTGTAAGACCTAGGTTTATACGCAGAAACCAATTAAGCTAATCTTTCAAAAACCGAGCGGTTAGCGGTCAATCTATCCGCTTTCATAATCACCGCTCTATCTTCTACCTGCACATCTACTACTTGATACCTATCTACACAGTGGGCTATACAGGGTTCAATCTGAGGGTGCCTCTGACATAAAACCACGATATTATGTCATTTCAAAAAAATGTATTTCCTCCTTTCAGTCAAATTGTAGCAAGCAAGACTGTCTTTCTATTGGATATTGATAGGATGAATTGCAGGTGTGTTCTGGTCCTCTAAAAAGGCCGCTTTGGATGAATTATATTATGATTCTGTTGTAATGCCGTCTCTTTTGTACGCATGAAGAAACTCTGACTCTATCCTACTTTCCAATAATTTGATGATTCACCCAAGTTGGCCTTTTTAGATCCCCTGGTCCTCCGAAAAGGCCACTTTGGTTGAATCATATTATAATTTCGTTCTAATGCCGTCTCTTTTGCACGCGTGAAAAAACTCTGACCCCATCCTACTTTCAAATAATTTTATAATTCACCCAAGTCGGCCTTTTTAGATACCCTGTTGCTCAAACTGTTGGACAATTTGATTGAATAGAAAATATACCATCTTTTGCTTTTGACATACAACGTATTGCCATATCCGCGCCATTATACAGCTTAATTGTCCATTTTAGTATTTTTATATTTATCGATTTGATCATTCCTACTGAAAAAAATTGTCCAGGTTACTCCTTAGTTCTAAAGTAAATAACCTTGTTGGTGGCCCAAATTCATTAAAAAATCAAACTTAATAGCTATTAAGTTCTAAGAGTGTATGAGCATGAGCAATTATTATATTAGACTGGACACGCGCATGTACACCATGATGGTACGTACCACGTCCGTATAAAGGTGAAAATCATACAAAAAGTTATTCCATAGCGCGTGGCCGAGTGTACCGGTGTATGAAAATTTATTCTTATTATTACGAGTAAATAAGAATAAATTTACTTGTCCACTGTAAACTTGTCCACTTTAAAAAGTGTATATTAATCACAAAATTTATTCTAATTATTAACGTCACGTAAATCATGGATTCAAAAAGTTTAAAGTTTTTCTTATCCCCAAAATCGGAGGCCAGAATCCTTTGATCTTTGCCATATTTTTCCATAGTGCCCCATCCAAACTTGCCACTCTGTATATGCACGGCGTGAGAGCGTCCGTCTGTCCATCACGATCTCCATACACGACCCGCGCTTCCCCGGTTGCTTTGTTATGTCACTGCGCCGGCGCATGCACTGCCCTGCGAAATTTATCGCCAGCCATGATTGCGGCAAATACGGATAACGTTTCCTATGAACATTCTACATGTCAAAATATTACGATTTCTCTTATTCCTAAACTAGAAAATGCTCGCGACTTTGTCCGCGCGGATTTGGGATATAGGAAGCCCGTTTTACCCGTTGGAAACGCATTTTTAATACGAAAGTTTACAGCCCATCTCACACGCCTATGGGGTGAAATTCGAAAAATCCTTTGTAAATATACCTCTACACTTCTTAAGGAACATACATTCTAAATTTCATGTTTCTATATAAAGGCTTAGACTGTGCGTTGCCTGCCAATCAGTCACGGAACTGTTAAATGTAGATGATATTGCAATTAGGGTTGCCAGATGTCCGGTTTTGGACCGGACAGTACGGTTTTTTGAACGGCTGTCCGGTCTAGAAATTTTTGGAAAACCGGACAATAGAATGTCCGTTTTTTTTGAAAATACACGATATATACACCTCACTCACGAGATGATACAATATGTGTGCTGTGTTACCGTCTCCAATGCCTTCGTAGAAAGAGTTTTTAGCGTAATGCCTAATGGGTAATGTATGGACTGACAATAGAAATCGACTAGGTGTGAATACCGTAAAAAGCGAATCATGTGTTGCATTGTATTTAAAGAAACAATTTCAGGCAATAAACATTTATTAAAAGCAGTACCACTACCTAGTGCCGAATATGTTAAATATTGATTTTTGCTTACCAATAGCAATAATAAATATAAGGTTTAATGTTTACTAAGCGTTTATTTGTGTTCACCCTCAGTAATTTCCGGTAATTTTCTCAGTTTGATCTGGCCAAAATAAAAAAATCTAATTTTCGTCAAATTATACCAAAAAAAAATCCCCTTTGTTACCCTTTGATCTGGCAACCCTAGTTGCAATATGAAGAGATATGTGAATGAAAAGACGATTTATAGAGATTTGATGAGATGGCTGAAGCAACGTGTTGTGATTATTTGTGCAGGTTGTGCAACTGCCATACGATACCTTCGTGATCTCTTCTGATGCTGGACGTTGATGTATGCGTGGTACTAGGTGTACATAGAGTGTGCGAAAGATAAACGTTCATATTCGGTGACGTTAGCCACGAATGTAAGTACGTAATATCGGAGAAAGATCCGATGGATCATCATTTTGCAAGTTCACTCTTGCTACCATCGCCATAGAGGCGAAAAACGGGTCTAATTTATGCACTGTGAATCAAACCAATGAATCAAACCCTGCAGGAAAAGTACCCTTTATATTAAAGATAGCAATTATTTCATTTTTGATGTAAAAAAGAATTGCATATAAATAATTTTGAAAAATCACCTGTCTGAACCGAGAATCAAACTGGACAAATGTGAAAAAAAAAATTGTGCATTTTTTTTTATACAGATCATGGACGAATTTTGTCCATGATAGAGATATCTATATAATTATATAAATTATATAATTATGTAAGTCAATAGCTGGTCCTTGCACGGGAGGATACTGCGATATAGTAACCCTTCCTCATTGAAGCTCCAAGAATGCGATATTGCGACAAATGCGATATTGAGACAAATGCGATATTGAGACAAATATTCTACTCGGAGCTCCGAGAAGGCAAGCGCAAACAGGGAGGCCAGTTTCTTCGTTTCAAGGACGTGTTGAAGAGACATATGAAGAGTTGCGATATACCCCATGAGACCTGGGAGGAACACGCAGCTCAAAGACCAGAGTGGAGACATCTTGTGCAAACAAATGTTTTTAGCTTTGAAGCACAAAGACGAGCAGATCTCGACTCCAAGCGTGACCAACTCAAGGCCCGACCACCTGTGGCTATTGACTACAACTACGAGAATGGAACACTCAAATGTGGTATATGCGGACGAACATTTAAAGCCAAGATTGGTTACGTCAGCCACATTCGGGCACACCAGCGAAGCCCATCACACCCTCACCAATAGTAGTCGCCGTAGCCGTGTCGGCTTGGAGACCATCATCATCATCATCATCATCATCATCATTGAGACAAATGCGATATTGCGACAAATGCGATATTGAGACAAATGCGATATTGCGACAAATGCGATATTGCGGCAAATGCGATATTGAGACAAATGCGATATTGCGACAAATCGAACTATGTTCTGTGCGTATGTTCAAGTTTGAAAGAGAGGATGACTAAAAGTAGAGTGATGAAAAAAAAGCTGGCCAAGTGCGAGTCAGACTTGCGTATCTAGGGTTCCGTATTGGGGATGACAAACATAATTTTGTAATATTTTTTCGTGAATTTCTCAACCGCTTTATTTTTCCTGTAATCTTTACGTAAAAACATATTACCGTAATTTTTTTCATATTTTTTTGGTCCACTAGTTTTGGAGATAAGGGGGGGGGACATACATTTTTTAATGTTTTTTTAAGGATTCGTCGAAATAGATGCAATTAAATATAGCCAAACAATACATTTTTACAATCAGCTTTTTAATACCTACTTATAATTTGTTACCATTTGTTACCTATATTATATTTTTATAAAATATATTTTAATTTATTTTACTTCTTTTTTTATATTTCTCATTAGTGCTCATTTTTTTTAATGCTTTGGTTTTCCTATAAATCGGCCAGTTATGATTTATATTCCACATTTTTTTCATATTTTTCGTTCTACCCGTTGCGGAGATAATAATATGTATGTCCCCCGACATACATATTTTTGTGGTTTTTCAAAGATTTCTTGAAACCAGTGCCAGTATAGTAAAAGTCTATGTTATATTTTCTCAATAAACATTTTAATAAGTATCTACAATTTGATACCCATATTGTATTTTTATGATAATATCTTTTATTTTTCTCACTTTTGTTTAGGAAATATTTTGAACAGTTTAAAATTTTTCATGTATTTTTTTTACATCGTGACATGTGAAAAAATAAATGTTATTTTTGTGCCAAATTTCATGTCTTTACCTTTAACGTTGCTAAAGTTATGAGGCTTTGACATACGGACGGACGGATGGACAACGGAGTCTCATAATAAAGGTTCCTTTTGTACCTTTTAGGTACTACGGAACTCTAAAAAATGGTCTGCAAGTGGATGGTAAAGCTCGACCGGGTGCCACCATAAGACGTGTACCGACAAATTGGCGACGTACTGTAGAAGGGCAAAGGCAAAAGTAACCGGAATAGAAGAGCTTGTATGACTACATTGATGGATGTGGAAGAAGCGGAAGAGGTGACGATCAGGAGACAGGCGTGGGTATGTATGTTTTAACAGATTTCCATCTACGTTGACGGAATATGTCAGTTCATTTGTCACACTTGTTTCAAGATTAAAGAGCGTAAAAAGCTTAGAACTTAAAGAAAAACGAGATATCCAACCATCAGCCTGTCTTCGTTCACTGCTAGACATAGGCTATTCCAAGATTTCGCCACTCTGGTCCTCTTGGAAGTGATGCCCATATTTAGACACGCTGGGCATTCTGGGCAGCAAATTGGTGAGCGCATTATCGGAACCCAATCGGATATCGCACCAGTGCCCAAGTAGCACCTAAGCGTTATAATGAGCGTTACAAATGTCGCTTAACAGAGATTTATAACGGCTTAACCATCATAAGCAAGCTCTACAGTAGCGATAGAGAACTTCTCAATCACTTCTATAACACCGAAAAGGGCCCACTTTATACGGGCCTTAACGACACAAAGGCGCGTGAAAAGTGATTGTAGGACCTAAAAGATACATAATAAGTTCTTCTACCACCTTTATAGAATTTGCACACATACAAAGGCGCGTGAAAAGTGATTGTAGGAGGTAAAACATATATAATAAGTTCTTGTGGCACCTTCATAGAATATCTACACATATACAAAGGTGCGTGAAAAGTGATTGTAAGAGTTGAAAGATATACAATAAGTTTTTGTACCACCTTAATAGAATATGCACATATATACAAAGGTGCGTGAAAAGCGATTGTAGGAGGTAAAAGAAATACAATAAGTTCTTGTACCACCTTTATAGAATTTAAACATAATTGCGACGTGACTGTAACACTGAAATAAATCTCAAATGTTTTTTTATTACATTTTCAATAGCATGAGTGAAAGGAATATATGTTCTTAGATTATTAATGTGATCGGATAAATGTCAATAATGGACGAATAGATATAGGTAAATAATTGGAACGAATTTTCACTCATATACGTAAAAAACTAGTGCGAGCATCAGGTTACTGACAAAATATGCATTCATTTAGCTAAATATTTCATGCGCTTGCGAAACTCGTGGAAATTTTAGTCATTTATATTATTCAAGTGCAATAATTTTTTTAGGTTAACTTATAATTTCTTCTCGAATGAGGCATTAGGACTTTTTGTGATTTTATTACAGCATTACATGAAAAATGGGTATGTTTATTTTTTAAATTATGGCCTGAGGTAAGAAAAGTGATTGATTTTTCGACATGATTAATCTCTTTATCAAATACTGTAATGGCGGCTTGCTACAACTGGCTTAGACGTTTACTATATCCATTTAAACGGTTTAAGAAGTAGAATGGCGCTAGTGACCACTATTACAACGCTTTGGGATCAACAATCACCGTACTATGGAGTATTTTTACTCTTTTTGGGGTACAGTAGCGCTTGAATTCTTCTTTTTAGCCCTCAAACAGTTACTATGGAGTTCAAGATATAACGTTGTACAATGTTGATGATGATGATGACGACGATGACGATGACGATGACGTTGACGTTGATGATGATGATGATTGTGACGATGACGATGACGGTGACAGTAACGATGACGATAATGTTGACGATGACGATGACGGTGACGATGGCGATGACGGTGACAGTGACGTTGACGATGACAATGAGGTTGACGATGACGTTGACGATGACGATGACGATGACAATGACGTGACGTTGACGGTCATGACGTCATCGTCACCGTCATCATCGCCGAACGTCATCGTCATTGTCATCGTCAACGTCATCGTCACCGTCACCGCCATCTTCATTGTCACCCTCACCGTCACTCTCACCGTCACCGTCACCGTCATCGTCAACATTATCGTCACCGTCACCGTCATCGTCATCGTCGTAGTCATCGTCATCGTCAACGTCATCATCAACGTCATTGCAAACTTCATCATCAACGTCATCGTCATCGTCATCATCAACGCCATTGTCATCGTCAACGTCATCGTCAACGTCATTGTCATCGTCAACGTCATCGTCATCGTCAACATTATCGTCATCGTTACCGTCACCGTCATCGTCAACGTCATTGTCATCGTCAACGTCATCGTCATCGTCAACATTATCGTCATCGTTACCGTCGCCGTCATCGTCATCGTCATCGTCATCGTCATCATCATCATTAACGTCAACGTCATCGTTAACGTCATCGACAACGTCATCGTCAACGTTATCGTCATCGTTAACGTCATCGTCATCGTAAACGTCATCGTCAACGTTATCGTCATCGTCATCGTCAACGTTATCGTCATCGTCAACGTTATCGTCATCGTCATCGTCATCGTCATCGTCAACGTCATCGTCATCGTCATCGTCATCATCAACGTCATTGTCATCGTCAACGTCATTGTCATCGTCAACGTCATCGTCATCGTCAACGTCATCGTCAACGTCATCGTCATCGTCACCGTCACCGTCATCGTCATCGTCATCGTCATCATCATCAACAATAAATCGTAATCGGTGAAACAATGATGTCCGCAAAATGGCGGATTATTATGTAACTAGGTGATTATTAAACCTCTTGTATAGGCTTAGCAGCGTACAAACTTTTTTACCCGTACAAGATATCTATAGCGTGCCTAATCCCGTTTGTAGTCATATATTTGAGTTATATTTCTCAATCAAACGGTTTTAGGTGCTAATGTTGAGCTACAGTACTCTAATACGGTAAAGGTGCTACAAAAGATCTTTACAGATCGATTCTAACGCTATAGACTAGATACAACTACCATGTAACTGCTTGAGTGTTATATGTGATATTTTTAACTCTTTTGAAGCGCTTTTACCTAAGTAATTGCTATTTTAGATCTCATAGTGCTAGGTAGTATATTTATAACTCTGCATTGTATCTAAAGCCTGTACAAGAACTTAATAACACACCTCTGTTTCTCCAAAGCCGTAATCGTCGCTACTCTACTTCTACAATACCACCCTTCTCTTAAAGAGATATTACAATCTCTTATATATAGTCTAAGGAATATACAAACTCTCTTCAACCGCTGTTATACAACAAAGAAGCGGTACAGTGCCTTCTTATACTGCTGGTGCGCTACTTGGGTGATATCGCTGCTCATCACCCGACAATTGGGGATGAATATACTGCCATCAATCGGCTCCAGGAATGGTGGGCTACCTGGTTGTACATGTTTGAGAGTTGTCCTTTTAGTAAGATGGTTGTACCTCCGCAGTCGAGCCTTGCATCAGCTCTACCATCTACATACAATAATGTTTTATTTAAGCTCAATATGCCATATGGCTACATATCATAAATATACAAAACACATGGTCAGTAACAATGTCTCTGGTCCGAATGCACAAAGAGACTTGACAGTAACCGAAACCAGCTTAGTCAAATACGGACAACTTCATTTGGTCAAATTATATAAACGGCACAAGGAATATGTTTAAACGTGGCAGTTTACGAACGTTTTCGCTTTCGCGCTATTTGCAATAAATCAGCGATGCAATAGCGACAACGATTGTGCACCCATCGTGGTCATACGGGATGCTTGCAGACCGGCGTTTTAATATTAGGCCGTTTTCTACAGAGAATTTGAAGAGAACTCAATTTTCAGTACTAACATTTATGCATTTTTTTTAGGAATGAAAAATCCAAATCATGTAGTTTCTTTGTGTATGAATAAGACAATATTAAGCTAACAGAAACATTAATTTAATTTTTAAAAATATCATGGAAATGGATGGCATTTAGGGCGAACTGTTTTTGAAAAATTAATTTTTATAATCAAACTGAAAATAAAAACAACATTTAATGCGTAGATGTAAAACCTTGAAATCAACGTTCAAACAAAAAAACAAATAATTGAAATAGCTATTGAATTACAGGAATTATGAACTCATGAATATGTCAGAAAATTTTGGCAATTTGCGCTATCCGGAGACCCAGCGACGTCGTAACGCAGTGGGGGCTGATATGAACGATATTTCAATATAGTTTCTGTCGATATTTGTACCAACAGAGGTCGACTCAAGGTTGTTGGCAATTATATCTGCCCCTTAAACAATTTTTTTCCAATGGCTCCGGAGTAACAAACTTTTGAAATAGCCGATGCACCGGATGCTCGGCGTGATCTTGTTCCTCTATAAATTTCCTGAAATATCTGCACAGCGAATGTCTATGTCATACAAGGAACATACAGTTTAGTCAGTCAGGATAATATTCTTTTATTTTATAGATTACGAAAAATCTGTTCTCAAGGGGCTCTACAATGCTAAACATCAGTTTTGCATTGGATTCAGTTCCGCCAATTTTTTGACTTAAGAAAGTTATGAATTACACTTTATAAATAAACATACTTTCTATCTTATTTCAATTATAAAACTTTTGAAAAAGCATACATTTCAAGACAAAAACAATAAATTTTTATATTTCTAAACCGATTGAAACAGAACAAACACACGCAGATACTTACTAGAAAAAAACATCTTTATTACATAAAGAAATCATAGCTAATGACCTAATGTAGCCGCGATTTTAAAATAACTGAAGTTTTGCGTGCGTGGCATCTGATTAAAGCAGGATAGACAGTTAAAATACAAAAGCATTAGAGCAGGACTGCATTTTAGCATTGTGCAGCCCCTTGGCCTGTGCTTGTACCTTGAAATTGACTACGAAATTATTTCACTTTTTCACGAAAAAGCAGATAAACTTTTTATTTTAGGTATATGACGAAATTTTTACACTGCTGAATCATAAGCTGGTTGAGACACGAGCGAGAGTTAATTGTAGGCCAGATTTAATAAACGGATTTTTGCGTTAATCACAATGATGTATCTGCTAAAAGTAAGGGGTGCATCTCAATTCGCTCCGCTTCGTTCGTCTCCCGAAATTTACTTACAAATATTTTTTTACGGTAACTAAAATAATTTAGTAACGCTGCAAAATTAAATAATTAATAAAATTAATTAAATAAAGTGAAATTGATACTTATATTTAAAATAAGTAGTTATTTAACTTTGCTTTTTTAAATAATTAAAAAAATATATATTTACAGCAATTGTGACATATGGAAAGTTTAAGCAATTTACATAGTGCCAGAGTGCACTGAACATTTCCGCTGAAAACGTTTTATTGTAATTAAAACAGGTCGAGTAACAAACGCCGCGTTAAAAACGCCCGCTTACAGGATTTCATAGCGGGACATTACGGGACAAATTTCACTCCGGCGCCGGCGGTTCAGCGGTTTACTGTCAATACAGAACATCTCAATCTGGTAAACGCCCGTCTTTCAAATACCAGAATCCATTCTGGCCTTTATTGTGCATTTGATGAAGACATTTTATAACGTTATTGTTAGGTATTTGATTATGGGATTCCCGGAAAATATTTATTGTAGATTTTCACATCGTACGTCTCCAGCCTTTCCAAGGTGTTTGGCACTAAGCTTATTAGTCTTGTTTTGTATATTGTAAGATTAAGACGATATGTAAAAGTTTTAGCGTCCCTTTTACTCCATATGCGAAAAAATCCTCAGTGCGAGAGGGACGGATTCGAGGAAAAGTAGCAAAAGGTCGGTTTTTTATTAATATAAAATGTACTAAAGTTGCTATAAAAATTTCGTTTAACCAAGTCTTAGATACTGTTACAACCCATCTAATAAAATATAATTGCAGTCCATATGTCATTCCAAATTGTCAAACCAGGAGAATTGGTGTCGAGAAAGACATAATTTCAATGAATATTTGTATCGAGCCGAATTTCTCCAATCGCTTTTCTGTTTTAGCGAATCCCTAGAAAAAGATTCTATAAAAAGATATCTGAAACTACAAGACTATGCTGAAACTGAAAATATACTAACATCTTATATCTAATCTCAGAATACTTAAGCAAATACCTATTTTCAAGTTACTTAAACACATTTGTAAATGTTACTTAAACTAAACATTAATAAAATTAATTAATTAAAACTTATTCATAAACCTAATTTTAACTTAAACTTAATCTTACTTAGACTTAATATTAAATTTAAATTTAACATCAACTTACCTTTGACTCAACATTTTTTGCAAGAAATTTATTGTAATAACATTAGAAAGAGCAGTCTCGTCCTTATACAGGTTTATATAAACTTAACAGTATAAGGCCTACGTACCGTTTAGCTAACACTTGTTTTTATAAATAAACTATCTTTTATATATTTTTTTTTTATGTACATAAATTCCGAAAAACTCATTGGTGTATGTATGCTCGACTAGGGATCGAACCTGGATCTCAAGATTGAGAAGCCAGCGTTCTACCTCTGAGTTACCGCCACCGCCTAAATATGTTTATAAAATTATAAAAATTAACAAAAAATACATTTATGGAAAACAAAGAAAAAGACAAAACAAAACTAAACATAAATACTCTTTATTTTGCACTAAAAGAAAAATAAAAAGAAGGACAATACCTTTGTCCTGAAATCGCGAAAAAAAATCAGCTGTTCTATAGACAAGTTAAATACCTACTCGACCAAAATGTATGAAACTACTGATTTTGTTTTTGCGATTTCAGGGTTGGCCTCATAGTAAAAGTTGTTCATAAACACCCGTTTTTTAGGAAAAAGGTTATCATCTTAACTTCTTGTCTGTATGAGAAAATAATCATTACAAAAGTGCAATAACTACTCGACCAAAACGTGATGGATAAACTTTTATACTCGACCAAAATGTATAGAACGTGTGTTATGTTGTGTTGCACCTATGAATTGCAGAAATATCTTCGTAAATCAGGATTTCCTGATTCTAATTGGTCACATTCTTGTTAGATTGAATCTTGATTGTGACCTTATATTCAGATCTATAAATAGTGAGGTGTTTACCTTTTAAATAGTATGTTGGGTTAACTGCAATCACGTTTTGTGTTGCTATTTCATGTTTTAGTACCTTAGACCATTTAATAAGGGACGTGGCAAAGCGCGATTCTTAGTACTGAATTATATCTGCCGCTTTCCACGGGAGGGGAGGTCAACACGCACAGCAGACATTTACTCACTCATGCACACTAGCGAAAGATGTGTGTACAAACTAACAGCGCGTTCCGCATGGCGCTAATAGTGCTAATACTACCATCAAACTTCTCACGCCCATCAAGTCGTTCCAAATGAAAAATGGCGTCCATCACTGCTGAAACTTATAATTCATTCGGAACTCTTTTGAACACGACATGGACGTTGACACTTGAAAGCGACAGAATTTCTAGAAATTTGTTTACGTTACGTGAATACAAAGGGTATGCTACATTACTAGGTCCAAGAAGTGATTTCTTCTAACTAAAATCTTTTAAATTTAATAATACTCTTATGCTTCGAAAAAACTATTTTTGAAATTGCCGCCAGCCAGCTGTCACTTTTCATTAATCGCTCATAGTGCAAACGCTCAGATAACCGTTCATAAATCAACATTTTCGCCAGGTTCCAAGACTGACAGCAGGATAGCGTATACAATTTTCAACGCGTGCGACAAAAATGGCATTAAAACCCGTGTCGCGGCCCCTAAATTAAGAACGCGGCCCTGAAGCATGGGCGATGATAGCACAACCACTGTAGGGCTATCGTCATCGAGCTCATAGTGACTCGGAATGACGAAATACGTGATATTATCGATTATGTCGTGACTCGGAACGCACTGTATTACATCAAAAGCTGTAACACTAACACAACACGAGTACACAGAAGCTTACTTCGGCAGAAGGTAATGCGTGCGCTTGCCTAGTCCCGTGTTATATGGTCTAAGTTTAGTAACTATAAGACACATGATTACATACTACATTTCTTAATACGACATTTCTTGTAAAAGTCTGGTAAGTTTTCGTAATAAAGAAAACCCCATCTAAATCCGTTGAGTGGTTCGCGACTTAAAACGGAACATACAGACAGACAGACAAAAATTATAAAAAATGTAGTTTTAGCCTCAGAATACACTATTATATGTTGTGGACCAAGTGATTGATTGGGCAATATACATAATGCCCGGGCAATATGAAAAATACCCAAAACGAGAGGGCAATGTGATTAAAATTACTGCATTGACCGGGCAATATATCTACAACATTGACCGGAATCTATTGGACAGAGTAATGAAAATAAGTTTTTTATGTGACCATGACTATTTTACTATATTATCATTAATATGGATACATACGATAATTTATAATTTGATCATATTTAATAAAAAAAAATGAACACGTTAAAAGTTTCCAAAACGATTTTTGCTGGTAATTTATTTTTGGCGGACGGAACGGAACCCTTGAAATAAAGCTGCTCTCATTATTCAGCTAAGGGCTCCTGAAGCAAGGGCGGCTCCAGCATTTGATTTGGAGGGGGGGGGGGGGGGGGGGCAATTCTGACACAAAGTAAAAAAAAACAAGTTTTTCGGCACCTTAACTCTTAAGGTGTTTTTGGCAAAGCTGACACCTTAAGGAAAGAGGATCATATTTTGATGCCGTACAAAAATAATAGTCGTCTCAGTTGTACGCTAAAATCAAATAAAAATTAAAATAACTTAATCTATCGCCCAACCTATACTTTCTATCCGTCTTAAAATTTTGGGTAATCAACATGTTTCAACAATACAACAAAGTACTCCGAAATCTGTTATTTTGTGCTCCAAAACGTCCTATTTTCACACAGATTTTTCTGAAATAACACGTTTTATTTTAAGAATTTGAATACATATTGACCCCTTGATAGTTCATAAATATTTAAAAAATGCAGTAGTTTGGTATGTGACTATAGGATAGCAATAAAACGTTAAGAGGGCGCCGAGCAAAATAATCTTAAACGATAGTCACTGTTAAATTGATGTATTGAATAATATTTCAATGATAAATAAATAAAATATATATTTATTATCACAGAGAATGTATCTACACTTCCGCCGCAGCGAATATTAAAAATTACTTATGGTGTAAGAAACAAATCTATCTAAAGTAGGCCCAAAATCTAAAAAAGATATTGGGGTTTTAGTAATTTCAATAACTTAACTGTCGAATTTTGTCTCAACCACAATTCAAGACAATCACAAACGTTATAAAATACAACAGGGCCGTTTCACATTTTCAAAATTCTGTCTGGTAAATTAAATATGATTTTTTCTGTTAAATTCAATAAAAACGACCACGATAAAAATTACCACAAGAGAGCAAGCGAGGTTTCTAATCGTTCTACGCTCGGCGCAGCCTAAAGGCGCTCTTATCCCAGAAGAGTGACTCTCTGTATTTTTCTTTACGTGTAAGGAGTAAAGAACATAACCACACTTTTGTACTTTTTCATTGTTTTTATCGGTTTTTAAATTGTTTAAAAATGAGGGATATGTTTATTAAAACCCACTTACGTGGTCGACCTAGAAAATTTAAAGAGCAACATTACCAGATAATATGTTTCGTTAATAAAAGAGTGGAATTATGGAAATGGCATGATTTGAAATGTCTTATTACATGCTGTGTTCGTGAATTATTTCTATGGAGTAAAGTTTATCTGATCGTGTAACACATGCGTGGAAGACCTAGATAAAGGTTCGAACTATATTGCGTATTTTTTTTTTTAAGTTTTAGACGATATTTGAAAGTTCTATTTGACTTTGAAATTACTGATTTTGGGATACGAGTGCCTTGATCGAATCGAAAAGTCGAGTCAAATATGGATTTTCTAGGCATTTTCGAGGAGGCCTGGCTCCTATAGCACCCCCCTCCTGTATCCACTAACATCTTGAAGATATTCTAACGAATAAACGTGATAAACGCACGTTAGAAAATTTTATCAGGCAATAAACAACATTTACATGGTAAAATAGCAAAATTGTGGTAAAACCCGAGCAACAATGTAACGCCTCTGCAAATAGTACAATAAAACGGACAATAGCAGTAAATTTAGGAGTCCGCCGGCCAATTTGTGGCTGGAACCGAGGGTTCCGAGGAACACCATTACAGGTTATCAAAGCGTCATACATTTTCATTAGGAAGTGGCTCTACGCATGCGCATGCCTTAATAGGAGATACAGACTTGATTTTAAGGGGATTCTAGGCAAAATACCCCGTGAACTGTCCTCTGTGTTAAAGGTTTTTAACTATAGTTATAGCTGGTAAATGGTTTGTATTACATATAAAGAAGGAATAGAAGAGCCTCTATGAACCCGGAATAAAGAGCTTTTATAACTATATTGATGGATGTGGAAGAGGCGAAACGAAAGAGGTGTGTCAGGATCTTAACTGATGAAAATATGTAGTCTCTGCCTATCCCTCTGGGAAACAGCGTGAATATATGTATGTAATGTATTGTGACTGTTGTAATGTTAATTGTAACTGTTCCAAGTGTGAACTGTGAAATGTAAGTTACAGTCCACACTCGGTACACTCGCGTTTCCCCGACGATTATTACGTGATGGGTGATGGAGCCATGCAGGTTTCCTTACGATGTTTTCCTTCACCGTTCAGCAAGTGGTAAGCATGAACAAATAGTATGCACATAAATTCCGAAAAACTCATTGGTGCATGCCCGACCGGAGATCGCACCTGGATCTCAAGATTGAGGGGCCAGCGTTCTATCCCTGAGCTGGCGGTTATTTACTAGATCGAAATAATATTAAAGTTGTGTATTAGAACTAAGTAATATCTTGTAATTCAATACATTAGAGGAAAGTAACCAAATATCGAATACCATTTTGATTTTGCGTTCTCAAAATATAAAATATCCAATATTAAAGACGTGTATTAGTAATTGTAATCAATTATGATTTTTTTCTTGACATAGTATTCATTTTTGTTTTGAATAAAAACAAACAATTTTTATTTGTCAAGAATCAAATGATCGAAATGGTAGCTATTTATGGAATAGCTACTACAATATGGAATTTTAGAAAAATATACGTGATTCCTATTTAGAAAAAAACAAAAAAGCAAGGAAGTTTTGGAATAAAATAACGAGGAACTTAACACCGCGCTCCTGACTGGTCAGACAAAATAAGTGCGACACTAAAGTGAGTGAGTGAGATAAAAAATTACCTTGAAGTGTTAATTTTAGAGAAATGGTGGTATTCCATATTAGGGACACTATTCCATAGTTGAATAAATAATATTTTTAAGCCTTTTCTTTGGCCTTTTATTGTTTTAGTAGATTATAATATATAAATAAAAAGGGTTTCGAAATATATTTCGGCCAACTTGTGGCCGTCGTCAGTCGAATAAGAAACCAATAAATACTTTTTTATTTATACATTATTCCATATTTGGTAACTGTCCTCTACTTATTTTCACTAAAATAAATCAATTAAATAAATAAAATCCTTTTTCTTTTTAATTCCTTTGTTTTTTATAGTGTCAGTGTCCCACTTCTTTTGTTGTAATTTTTTGTCTGATTAGAGTTAAAATACAATTTAATTTAGTAGTTTGGTGCTTTCATTGGTAGTTATTATTACAAAATAAAATAATGTACATTTATCGTAAGCGCACTGGATCGTGGATATTGGATCGGTTATTAATTGTGACGGATAACCGGACAGACCGATTTACCGGATTACCGGACTTGTCGCTCGAGTACACGCTCTTATTGGAAATTTGGCGAGTGGTACCATGTGGCTGGATGGGTATACTTCACACAACAATTATAAGGAGTATTAATTAATGGTGTATTAAAATATTTTTCAATGCAAGTGCTCGTAAAGGCCTACTTTTTATGCATCAAAACCGAACAGAAAGTCGATTATTATTCGGGCTTTATTATTTTTTTTATTTTTATTTATTTGCAATGGTTGGCTAACCTGCAGCCTTTCCTGTTTACCATAGATGTTATACTTTTTTCCCACTGTTTAACGGCTCTGCATACAGTCCTTTTGAGCAAGTCATAATTTAAAGTTCACAAGATTATATTTATTTTCATATCCTCACACTATGCATTGAAAAACGTAGTATGATACACGGGTGTAAAACCAATAAATTACTCAGTTACGTTTAAAACAGTGGCTTCCTCGTAATTTATTCCTTTTCGCCCTTGTATCATAAACTACTATTCCATTGACCGTCAGACAATACACTTTGAATATTTTTACTTTCCTTCCACAGAGTTCTCTTTTTCAAATATCTCTATCATCTTTGATATTTTTTCTCTTTTTAGTTATTTTGTTAAATATACTGGTTAGAATATGATGCTGATGATGATGATTCATCCGACCGAGTTCGGTCACGGCGACTGTTGCGGCTGTGGAGAGCGTCGGTCATGTACCCTCATGTGACTTATGTAGCCTATCTTGTTTGTGAAAGTGCGGTTGCACAGGCTACATGTAAGTTTTCCATTGTAGTAGTTGTATTGTATGGCAGCTGGTGGTCTACATCGGAGTTCATCACGTCTGGCGTCAAGAGCAGCTCTTCGTTTAGCCTCGAACTCGAAGATGTTAGTGTTGACTGTATGCCGCCACACAGCTCGATCCTCAGCCTGGTCCTCCCATGTCAAATGTTCTATATTGCAACTTTTCATGTGGCGTTTCTGCACGTCCTTAAACGTAGAATATAGGTATGAACGAACAAGTTATAAAATGCTATTCATAAAGTTATGTTATGATAACTATTAAATTATGCCCGTTATTATTATTAACTTACAATTTTGGTGCTCTTATCCCAAAATCAGTAATTTCAAAGTCAAATAGAACTTTCAAATATCGTCTAAAACTTCAAAAAAAAAAAATACGCAATATAGTTCAAACCTTTATCTAGGTCTTCCACGCATGTGTTACACGATCAGATAAACTTTGCTCGATAGAAATAATTCACGAACACAGCATGTAATAAGACCTTTCAAATCATGCCATTCCCATAATTCCACTCTTTTATTAACGAAACATATCTGGTAATATTGCTCTTTAAATTTTCTAGGTTGACCACGTAAGTCGGTTTTAATAAACAGATCCCTTATTTTTAAACAATTTAAAAACCGATAAAAACAACGAAAAAGTACAAAAGAGTGGTTATTTTCTTTACTCCTTACACGTAAAGAAAAAGACAGAGAGTCACTCGTCTGGGATAAGAGCGCCTTGAATTAAACGAATAATAAAATAATAAATAAATAAATAATAAAACTAAACGAAAATAATTAATTTACGAAAATTGGCAGTTAATTGTAATTGCGGGCATAATTTTAATAGTTATCATAACATAACTTTATGAATAGCATTTTATAACTTGTTCGTTCTTACGTAGAGTCTAACCAGTATATTTAACAAAATAAATAAAAAGAAAGAAAAAAGATGAAAGAAGCCTCGACTGAGTTTTGTATATCATCTTTGATTATAGTGGTTGTATGGAAAGATTTTGGAAGTGAGTAGAGTAGAGGTACTCCTTGATGTATGAGGCAGCTATTTATGGGTAGGTAGGTATATTGGGGTGAACCTAATTAATGCCCTGGGGTCGGTAAGCCTGCCCATTTAGTTGTTTGCACGTTCGACTCCGAAGTGGCAAATTTGTGCTAGTTCTTCTAATAATAACAAATAACTCGCATGTAGAGAATTGCATATAAACTCCGAAAATATAATATTAATAAATATATTTTTTTATTATTACCTTTAGATGGCTTTTTATTTATGGATTATATAATGTATATGTAGATATATAAATAACAAAAAAAAATGCGATATATTTCGACTTCTTGGTCTTCATCAGTCAAATGAAGTATAAATTAATGACAGATAAAAAATATAAAAAAAAATTAAAAGTGGCAGCTCTAATGAAAAAAAGGAAAGAGAAACATAGAAACTTTTCAGGAGAAGAACCAAAAGAACCAAACGCGGCTCGACCTTTGGTCTCACCAAAGACACTTTACACCTGGGGATCAAACAAGAGGTCAAGAAATAATTTCGTTTGGAAACGCGGCTTGGCCTCTGGCCTCGCTAAAGACAGTTTAACAGAGGACTAATTTGGTGAACAATAAATAATTTCGTTTGAACCAGAGTCGGAATAAATACTTTCATAACTACGGATCCGAAAAATATTGACAGGATCGATTGTCTTCACATAAACTATATCAACGCGGGCGAAGTCTCGGGCAAAAGCTTGTATGAAATAAATGAATAAAACTTGTACAAATAATCAGTATCTACACAATAGTATATTTTTACAATTTGCTTTATAGTACCTACAATTTGATATAATTACATGTTTTATTTTTGAGAAAAAAAATCTAAACCTCTCTTTTATTGTTGTAATATTTTGAACAATTTTGTTTTTTGTTTATCATACCATATCCTGTAAGCAAGTTAATGCTATTTTTATATTAAATTTCAAGTTTGTATTTTCAACGGTTCAAAATTTATGTTATGTATATATGAGGCCTTGAGATACGGACCGACGGACGGACAATAAGAGTCTCACCATAATAGTTCCTTTTGTACCCTTTATTTAAGAACCCTAAAAATGCACTGGTCTCCACAAGAATGATTGATATGACATGGTCACATGACACAGTTGTAGGGTGTTGTGATATTTCAGCGCGCATGCGTCCGGCGCTCACGGGACGTCCTGATCATTGCCGTGCCAAGTCCACGCTGCACTGGCTGCCGAGAAAACGGACAAAACGACTACAATACATTTCGTTGTAGTAGCGCATCACGATAGTGGGTGGCTGAAAATCAAAAACTGGCCAAGTGCGAGTTGGACTCGCGCGCAGAAGGTTCCGTACCATCATAAATAATTACCTTGCAGTGCCAAGTTAAGTTGGTACTACATAACTGCAAGTGGAATTATTTATAATAATGATTTAATGTGGTGGTACGGAAACCTGTAAACAAATTTTCAAATTTTTTAGTCAACGTGCAGTGACCTAATGGTTTTGATTCCTTTGCGAGTGTCAAAAAATTGTATGAAATTGGTTATTTAAAGTGCAATAACTTTTTTTCGCGTTGAGTAAGAAACCTGTTTTTTTTACATCACCATGGGCCCCAGATTTCCGTTGGAAATATCAATTCAACTTGATATCTCATACGGAGCCCAAGCAAAAGGGTCTTGATAGAAAGACAGACAGACAAACAGACAGACAGACAACAAAGTGATCCTATAAAGGTTCTGTTTTTGAGATACAGAACCATAAAATAATCTATCTATATGACTAAATAATAAAGTAGTACAAAAGTCTTGTCTGTACATTGAATATTTTCGCAAAATTTTAAATTAAATAAAAGGTTCATTGGTTTTGTACAATTTTTAGAATTGTTGTATGTCTGTTCCATTGTAACTCGAGAACCATATGATGGATTTGGACGCGGTTTTTTATTATCATCGTAGTGACTCTGGGCAACGTATTATTAACATATTATAATACATAGGCTATAAAGGATGTTGATAAAATAACCGCCAAGCGGGCAAAGATTGAATAAACGCAGGCGAACCCGCGGGCGAAGGGCTAGTACGAAACAAGTTAAGAATCTTATGTATTGCATTGATGACTACAAAATTAATAAAAAGATAGACAAATAATATTGATTCCTTTTTTGAATAAAATAATGTACTTACCTATTGTATATAGATTTAAAACACCACTATAAACTTTCTACGGTACCCTAAATTTAAAAAAAGCTGATTTTTTTAACGTAAACAAAAATACTACATATGTATGTTTTATTATGGTATTATGTACGTAACATATGGTATGTCATGTTGCCTTAAAAATAAGTGTCAATTCCTAAATAGTTCAAAATACATGTGACATTTTTCGTGATCAGTTATTTTAGAAAATATTCAAACATATATTTACTGCGCGTGTTCGTTCACACACATAGGTAATAATTAGAGACCGGATTATATGCAACATAAACAGCCCGAAATATGCATGAAAAATGCTTAAAATATGCATGAAACGTGTCAAAATATGCAACATTTTTAGTTATTTTATTTCAAAAACAACATAAAATCAGTAATTTTTTGAATAATATATTATTAATATTATCGGACAAAAGTATTGTTTACAAATTATTTTACATATTGCTACTTTTTTCTAAACTGTTCCAAATGTTTGGTAGTAAGATTATCTTCGATCGCTCTACACATTTTTATAAGCAGAAAAAAGCCGTTCTATGTATTTGAATTTTGGTGCTATGTTGGCACTTATTGTTTCTGGCAAAATAAAATAAAACGGCGCGAAAATATGCATCATCAATAGGTTTTTTAGTTAAAATATGCAATAACCGGTGAAAAGGGGGTAAATATGCAACAATATGCATATATAATCCGGTCTATAGTAATAATCTTGCTCGCCAGTCTACCGGTGTAATGGTGCGACCATTGGCGCTCGGCGGTCGCCAATTACCTTATTGACAGCAATTGTTGTGCGACACTGCCCGTCGGCGCAAGCGCAACAACACATTACACTATACTAGCTACTTTACATGCGTGTGAGACTGGGAAAATTCGCAGAAAAACCAGGGTTAAGCCACAGTATAAGTCCTTATACTGTGGTCAAGCTTAGGTCAGCTGTTTAAACTGAAACAGTTAGATCTTTTTTTATCTGTAAGTATAAGGCATAAAAAGGCCTTCCTTCGGCGCACATCGGCTTTGCTATTATAACCCGGAGGCTGATTTTAATACAGCTGAAAATTGCGTGCGCCAAAATGCGCGCGAAATAATTGAGAATGAGTCTGATAGATTAAAACCGGCCAAGTGCGAGTCGGACTCGTGCACGAAGGGTTCCGTACCATTATCTATAAAAACGGCAAAAAAAACATGTATGTTGTAAGGGAGCCCTTAAATATTTATTTTATTCTGTTTTTGAGTATTTTTTGTTATAGCGGCAACAGAAATACATCATCTGTGAAAATTTCAACTGTCTGACTATCACGGTTCATGAGATACAGCCTGGTGACAGACGGACAGAGAGACGGACAGCAGAGTCTTACTAATAGCGTAGTAATACTTTATATTCTCTGCTAATAGGGTCCCGTTGGTTACGTTTTGGGAACAGAACCCTAAAAATCATTAAAATTACAACGAATTATTTAAGTTTTTTTTTATGCAGATTTTAGTAAACTATGTTTTCTTGTTGTGAGTATTTATTTTTGGCATAAAACTCAAGCCGCATGAGAAAATTTAAAAAATCATTCCAAAAAGCATTAATTTAAAAAATTTTATCTATTGAGTGAAAATTTAGGTAACTGGCTTTGCATTGTCAAGATAAAGGTCTGAAAAATGGTGAAAAAGGTCTGAAAATTAAGGTGTGTTAATTCGAAAACCATTTCGAGATTAAGGTTTAATAAGCCGTATTTTCGAAATTGTGGTATAAAAAACCTCATGATGATGAATATTTTATTGAAAAAACTGCAACTTTTATGTGACGTCATTTGAGAAATGGCTGTTAAGAAATTTGTCCTTTGCTATCAAGATAAATTTATAATAACTTGCTTCCGACTGATTTGTACTGAGTAGACAGACAGAGACAGGCCACTTTTTTATAAGCAATCACACATCACATTCAGTATATTGTCTAAAATTCTCAAGTGATGTCATATCGGACAAATCTTTAAAAAATAATGGTTAATTTATATAACAAAATAATGAAAAATGTGTGCTTAAAAAACGTAAATCTTCTGTTTTTTTTTAAAGAAATCTTTTAGGAAATAATTAATTAATTAATAATAAATAATTAATTAATTGGGAATTGGGAGTAATTTGTGAAATACAATCTGCTTAGACTAACTAACAGACGAATAAAAATATACATCTATTTCTTTAATCAATCCTAATTTAAACACTCAAGTAAACACATTGACGCGTTCGTCGCCCTGATACTTCATGCAAATTTGTCATAAAACAATAAGGCTATTATTCAACACATTAATATAGATGTGAAGACAAGGCAGACAGACGGACGGACGGACGGACGTGAACAATGCAGGGCGTGGGCGGGATCTCTTATTAAAAGCAGCCTTTGCTAAAGCTCGGCACAGAGCCTTGACCGGGATGCATGTGATTAGCTTTTAAGTTCTATAATTCATCAGTTTCATTCTTCTCTTGATTTTGCCCAAGGTGTTTTCTGTGAAATCTATGCACACTGATTGAAGTAACCGAAGTCTTTTCAATGCAAGCCTGAAGTAGAGTCCTGATAATTTAAAAAAGATTGCGGCATATTGCTGGGCCAAAATTCGTACAAATATCTTAACTTATTACTTTTTATTGCAATAAACTACGACTTAATAAAATATTTAAAATTACAATAGTTACTATTATACTATATAATATTATAATAATATATTATTATTACGAATGTTTATTGGTAGATACAGTAAAAACTTTCATATATTCTACCTTTAAGTACCTTTTCATACATTTTCCATCATTTCAAAAGAATTTCTTCATAAAGTTTATTATACATACAGTTTAGTATATTTATATACTAGCCTTTCACCAGCGTTTATTCAATCTTTGCCCCGTTTTCGGGTTGGCGATTATTTTATCAACACCCCTTATAGCGTATTTGTTAACCCAGGGTCACTACAATGATAATAAAATTAAACGCATCCAAAACCGTTGAGTGGTTCTGGAGTCAAAACAGAACAGACAGTCATACAGTCAGATAGACAGATAGACAGAGAGACAAAAATTCTAAAAATTGTAGCTTTGGCTTCAGTACGATACCAATAACCCATTTTATTTGAACATTCGCGACAATATTCATTTTCGCGAATGACAACACGAAAATGAAAATTTTCGCGAAAGTTTAAACTCACAGAAACGACTTTTTTACTACTTTATTATCTATTAGCATATACCCATTATACATTTTATTATAGTTAAAGTATTCATAGTTTTAAAATGTTATAAACAAATTGTACCATAATTCATGCATTCGTGCTCTCTTTTTTAACTCCCAAATTACCCACATTACAATTGAAATTTATTCAGAGGAGCCTAGCTTTTATTAATTTTTTTTAATTTACAGATATTCCAAGAAAATCATGTTAATACTATGATGTCAGCATAAGCTAAATCTTAACTTGTAATTTTGCTAATTTTAGACGCCATTTTGTATGAGAATTTCATTCACAGATTACAAATCTGAAGAGTGAAGACAGAAATCATTCATACCGGAAATGACGTCGCATCAAGAGCTACAGTCCGTTACGATCTCCAGGCCATAGATTCAAGTGATTCTATCCATAAATCCGTTGTATCCGTCCACTCCTACGCATTTCGCAACGTATCTATTAAACGTTATTATTGTTAGCAGATGATGACTCATTGGAGCTGGGCTGAAGTTGTAAAGGGAACACTATAGTAACTCCACTCATTCGTAATCTACTGATTCATAATGGGAACGGAGACAAGGTTACGTTTTTAGCTTCTTTTGATATGTTATCCTAAAATAATTGCCGGTCCTTAAAATAAACTACCTACATATTGCAAAAGGCATACTATACTATAAAATGAACGAATATTTGGACGATAAATCATCTTTGTCATAATAGTAGTTAGTATATTTTTCTTTAGTATACTTTACTGTCTTGTGTTATGATTCGCCTAGAATTAACGTTAATAAGTTAATAGATAAAATGACAGTAAAAGCAGATGGACTATATGGTACAGGCAGACAAAGATATTATATATGTTTTCCTTCATGAAATAAAGTTCTCCTTGTACTCGTAATTTTTATCTGTTTATTCAATTAACTTGTAGGCCTAATTTTTAACTTTGTTCACATTTGTAAATAATATTATTATGAAAAAAAAATACATGTTCTTGCTAAATTTCTTGCCCCTTTTCTTATTCAAGTGTATTTTTTAAATTAAATTTACGTTTACCTAACCTTTATTATACCTCTGTGTATTTCCCCTTATTATTATTTATTACATAAAACTAATAACTACAGACATATATTATTTAATAATATTACATTAAACCCGACTTGTAATAAGTGTATCTGATATACCTACATTACGTAAATAAACATATTTCATTTCATAAACCATAAAAAAAAACATTCTCTAATTCGAGTAATACATACTACGGCGTAGCAAGTCTACGAAATGGAAATACTACGAAGTTTCACACTTGCTACGGCATAGCAAAGCTTTTCCGTTGTAGATTAACGGTTCTGTGGGTGTTGAACTTACAACAAAGTCCAATCACCTGTTTATATAATTAGGGTGCAAAATTTGTACAGAATATTGGTGTTTGGACTGTTGCCATGTCAATTAACTGTCTTGTAAACATTTCCAACTTATTCGTTTTTTTTTATAAATAAATAAGAACACCATGTCGTATTTTAATGTCACAAACTGTGATAACCATTTTAATTACCGCCATCGCAAAAACAGTAGCAAAAAAAATGTGTATTACTTATTTAAATATAACGGAAGTCATACCTACGTATTGATATTGAATCCATACGATGTATTTTATGTAGCTGTGACATAATGAGGGCTATTGGGATACGAGTGTTTTTATGCTTCGTTTCGTAATAGTGTTCCAATGGCTAACTGTCACCGTTGGACACAATGCCTACGATCATATTTTAATATAACAATTTCATGAAAAATGAGAAAAACAAAGCGCGAAAATACTTTCGTACTAACCCCTATACAGTGAAATAAAAAAAGGCGGGCAGAGTCGCAGCTAAGCTACTGAAGCATAGCAATGCCGGCGGTTTGTAATACTATGGAAATTGGCGTACTATGACGCGAATGTGTGTGTGCCGGGCTCGTGCGTACAAGCTGATCCTACGGGTGCTTCAGTTGTTGGTAAGCGAAACTCCGTCCACCTTTTTTTACGGCAATGCCCCTATAGGCATGTTTTGCAGGAGAATTCGAGCCTGCGTGGTAGAGATACTCTTTGCTCAGCCCAAAGTAAAATATTAGTCGCTAATTGGTTATCTAAGCGGTTTTATAATAGATTGGGTCACTCACAACGCAGAAAGGCGATGTTATAACATATAATATAACATTAGATTTTGCGATACTGGCAAAGACCGTACATCTAGAACCGTATTAATGTTTTTATTAGCTAGGGACCGTAGTACATGTAGAACCGTTTTTATGTTGTTATTACCTAGGGAGTAGATTAATACGATTATCTTATTAGAAACCAATACCAATTTTTTTTTGTCATGTTCTATGTTAAATTATGGTCAGTATAATATTTTATATTCTTTATTTTATATTTCGTCTTAAATCCAGACGAAGTTTCTTGGCTATGGCTATGACCAGTGCCCTGTTTTTGACGCCTACTAAGACCAGGCTGTCTCTTTGGGATCAAGCGCCTCAGCCATATCTAAGCCCTGACTGGGGAAAACCCGCAGAACATCTTCCACCGGGCCACGATCAGAAATGGCTAGTATGGAAATCCTTGAATCGTCTTAGAGCTCGTGTCGGAAGGTCCAAGGATAACCTTAAACGCTGGGGAATTTCCGCCGAAAATGCTAGCATAAACTGTCTATGCGGTGTTCCACAAACGACAGACCATCTCATGTCGTGCACACTGTGTCCGGCTTCCTGCACTCACTTAGACCTGATGCAGGCTAATGACAAAGCTATTACAGTAGCTACTTACTGGAAAGATTTAATTTAATTTAGTTTCCACACGAAGAAGAAGAAGAAGATTTTATATTTTTTGGAAGTGCATTGACTGCAATATCCTAGCTATGCCCGTCGCGCCGGCCTGCGCCTATATTTGAGACAGAATGGCGCGTAGTGAGACAGGCTAACTCTCCAATGCTATAGTATAGACCAGGGGTCTCCAAACTTTTTTGCCTAAGGGCCACACTGATTTCGTCCCGATAGCCAAGACTATAATAGCTCATGATTCCAAAATACTGTAGTTTTGACGCGCAAATTTTCGTATTGGGACTAGCTGGTCAGTGAGATATCTATTGTGCAGGGCGCAGGAGAGTTCTCCGCTCCGTTTGCAATTTCGGTTGGTACTTCGGACTACATTAACCATTGCGACGGAGTTAGCCGCAGCGCGTGCTGTACGCAGACCTTGAAATTGTAAATAACATTTGTATAATAACACTAGTTTTAGATAAATACGTAGGTACGATAGCGGGTTGTGAATTTTGATCCTATTATAAATTGCATCACGTTAATATTATATGTTTGTAAATAAAAAAAAAAAACTATAGTGGGATAGAAACCAGGCTTGTCCCGCCAGCGACCGCGGGCTGGATTGGTGATGCTCGCGGGCCGGTCTTGGCCCGCGGGTTGTAGTTTGGAGACCCCTAGACTAAAGTTGCTCACATCTATTTAGAAGATATACCTGAATTTTGTGCCTAGTATGAAAATAAATGGAACACACTGTTAATGAAATATTATTAGAAATCATAAAAAAAATCTTAATAAATTAGAAAAAATCGTTTATGAATATATATGTATGTAATGTTAATAAAATACTCAACAATAAAACAATTCAACCTCATCGCTTATACAAAGTGGCATTAATTTATGCAGCTAAATTCATACTAGAGGCTTGGTAAGTGCGCAGTATTGGGTTCAAAATAAAATTTAGGAAATAATATTTTCTAATATCCCAAAAAGGGTCATCGGACCTTGCTACTGACTACTTACTGCGTCATCAGTATGAATTTGGCTGTATTGATTAATTTCATCTGATACAGCTTTCATGGGGATATAAAAAATTGCAGATTTTTAAATTTGCAAACAAGTAACTAAAAAGACAAAAATAAAACAAAACATTGTAAGGCAGATTTTTTTAATTTCCAATAGTTTATCTCACATCATAAAGTAACAGGACATAGAAACAGTGATTTATCATAGCTTATATTGTTTCTCGTACAGTGTACTGAATATTTCCGCTATATTTATACCAATAAATCATTTAAATAAATCATACACGCATCAACACAATACACAAAATTCTATCACATCTGTCAACAACTTGATCTATCACAAAAATTAAAAAATCTTTACTAACGGTACTGGCAGTCATTTCAATAATAAAACGCACAAAAAGTGGACAAAACAGCTGCGTCCGCGCTGTTCGATATTCAAAAAACTTTTTCTTAATAATAGAGGTAACTTGAGATGTTAGGGCAGTACCTTAAATACATTGATTCTCAAAAAAGACGTCTTTAACTGCTATGTAGGTAGGAGTGAGCATTTTTTATATGTTTCTAGCATATTTTTAGTTTTTACTTTTTAGTTTAGTTCTTAATTTTATTTTAATATTGTAAATGTAAGATGGTGGTACCTCCACAGTCGCGCCCGGCGGCATCAGCTCTACCACCTTGGAGACCCCTCGAAGCAATTCGGGGGAGAGTAAGAGGACAGCTCACAGACAAGAAACCAGGAGGCCCACCATGCCCGGGACCGATGTATGGCGGTATATCCATCCATAATAGCCGGGCCTTATATGGAACAGACTGGTGACGGGCAGCGGCGTCACTGGTGCGAGTGTTCCGGCACCGCGCTCACCAACCCGCCTGCCCAGCGTGTGTGAGTATGGGCAATTCTTCCGGGATGACCGCCGGGAGTGGCAAAGTCCTCGAAAGGCTTATGTCCAGCAGTGGGCGAACTAGGCTGATGGATGATGGATAATTGTAAATAACTCGTAATTTGTAATTTTTTATTTTAATTTTGAACTTTTAATTCTATGGGCTCACAGTGCCTGATTGTAAACAATTATAAATAAATAAATAAATAATACTGATTTTCAGATATTCGGGCTTGTCTAGGATGGAATTTTCATTCATAATTTTAAAACAAACTTATCAAAGATATGACCATTCAAAGTGTATTTTCATAGTGAAACTCCCACTTACTGACTGATCATCAAATTCAAAACTAGAGATGGGGCAACTATGACTTTGGCCAACTAGTCGGTTGAAAAAAAGGCCGACTAGTCGGCTAAGCCTAGATCAGATCGGTTCTAGAAATTATTAAATTTGTATTCTTTTTAATTTATGTTTTATTATTTACCAATGGAACAGTTCCTATTTCTAGACTATTTTACAATCTTTAAGGCTGATTCTAACTAAAGTGAAACTTTTTAACAATTAAGGTTACGATTTCATTTCAATGATTTAAAATAGTTTAAGCAGAGAAATATGAAATGATGGGCCGACTAGTCGGCGCTTTCGCCGACTAATCGCCAAATAGTCACCGACTACAAATATGGCTGGATAATCGCCTTTCCCGACTAGTCGGTACAGGTCCCGGCAGTAAGTATTGCACATCGTATCGTAATGTCCTCTCTGTCGCACGAAGCACTTACAGTCCGGTGAGAGAGACGACGGTCTACACAGCCGAAGATAGCCGATGTGCATTATTTGCTGCCGCAACCTGTACATCTCTAATCAAAACGTATGGAGTACTTCTCGGTGACTAAATAAAGGAATAAATCCAAAAATTCTTTATTACAAATCCGGTGTGGAATGATTACGAAACAAACTTGTATTTGCGGTTAAAATCACACAATTTTCACAAGAGACAGATTAAAAAAAAAATGTATACATATTGCCAGTAAATTGTCATTGCCGTGAAACTACTAACTAGAAACTACGACGTTAACTAGAAATTATAATTTGTATATAATTGATAACTGCGACCTTTGACTTTAGTCAGACTGCGACATATAGGATGTCCCAAAAGTCAACGTTATCCCTTGGACGGCTGAAAGGCCAGCTCATGACTGACGAGAATATAAAAATATGACCTCAGTAAAAAGTCGATAGTTTTCGAGTTGTTAGTAGCTTTTGTATATTTTTTTTTGTAATTAGCTATTTTCAACACCTAACGTTGACTTTTGGGACATTCTGTATACATACATACAATATGTAAAACATATAAATGTACGGAACCCTTAGGGTGCCACTCTTACTCGCACTTAACCGTTTTTTATTGGTATCAGTAAAATTAACCTACGTAGGTATGGCTTTATCACCCGCATACTACCACCTTCGTCCGATATTTGTTACAGTTAAACAGCAAAAGTTATAAATTTTGTCAATTTACATAATAACTGTTTTTTTGAAGTTTGCATGAGCAGGTAAGCAACTTCTTAAAAACAAAGCATATAAAAAGGGTTTTCATGACTTGAAATTTTTTAATTGGATATAACTATATTTATTTTTCAGCAGAAGCTATCCGAGCAGCTTTCTTTTACACATAATTGAAGTCTAAACTTGAAAATAAACTGATATGACGTCGGCATTTTATAAATAACTCTGTACAACAATAGTCAATCAAAAACATCATCCAACGCTCCAGATGTAGTACCGTGAGAACATTCTGACCAAAACATAATTTGCAACAAAGAAACTATGCAAACTATTGCATACGATTTGCCTTTTTACTAGCCCCGTCTTAAAAAAATCTCACCCAGACATTTTTTTGTTTCGCACCCCTTAGTTATTGGCACACATTTTTTGCTTATTCAAATTGTAGTCCCTAGTTTTTTAACAACAAACAATGACTTCCATTTATTTTTTTTACCGTCCAAGATTTACGAATCGCCTGGGGTCATAGGTGATTGAAGATTAAAAATATTCTCAGGATGATTTTTTTAAGGGACTTTTTTATCTATTGAATGGTTGTGCATCTGTTGAATGCTATCCGATAGTTGCAATTTACGTTTGTGAAAAGATAAATGCACTTTTTAAGAGTGTGGGAAAAGATAAAGCTCAGTTTGTAAAAGCGTTTTCTGTTAAGCTTTTGCTTTATGGGAGATGTTTCAATATCATAGAAAGTAGAGATCTATGGTCTCTAGCTGGTCACCTGGGAAGAAAAAGTGAATTTAAATTAGTGTGTTACTGTCCTATTAAATTTTCCATTTCTTGCTATAATTAAATTGAAAAATCTTTATACTACTTCAGCAATTAAAAAATATCAGATGAACAATAAAATAACCTCAATATGAGGCCAAATTATAAATTATTTAGTATAGCGTAGTTAACTTTACAGAGCAATATTAGAAGTAGTGTAAGACTCCTATTTAGAATTCCCTCTACACCCTAATTATTTAAACGCCCATATCGCACGTCCGCTTGGAAAGGCCACTCGTGAGTGACTGACGAGTGACAAAAACGCATTGTCCTGCGGTGACGTCACGCGCGATATCAGCATTTTACGACTACCCGCATAGCATAGTTGAAAGAGGACAATCGATAATGCTAAATGCGCGGGTGGTGCACGTGTTCTCCACGGACTGTGAGCTTGTAAATGCCCTATTGTTTTAGTTTGTCCCTCTACAATGGCGTAAGCTTGCTTACATTGCGTTCTACTCATATCAATATGAAGGTTACAATTTTACTTGCACATATTTAAAAGCTTAAGGAGTTAAAAAGTTTTGATAAGTCAAAGTAACGGAAACAATGTAGTTGAATAACTGATTTTAGTGCTAGAAATTCTAAACCTCACAAGATTCGTTTTTAACCGAGTGTCATGTTATAATAGTAGTTTATGCTACAAGGGCGAAAAGGAATAAATTTTATACGTAACCGAGTAATTTATTGCTCTTACTCCCGTGTATCATACTACGTTTTTCAATGAATAGTGTGAGGAAATAAAACAAATATAATCTTGTGAACTTTAAATTATGATTAGCTCAAAAGGACTGTATCCAGAGCCGTTAAACAGTGGAAAAAAAAGTATAACATTTATGGTACACAGGAAAGGCTGCAGGTTAGCCAACTATTGCAAATAAATAAAAAAATAATAATAATAAAGCCCTAGGGCAATATAATCGACTATCTGTTCGGTTTTGATGCATAAAAAGTGGGCCTTTACGAGCACTTGCATTGAAAAATTATTTTCACTCTATTTACTCGTATATTGGGTAATTCTGAAATCCTAGTAATAACTGCAATCTAAGTTTTTTCGAAAACGTCTCCCAAAAACAACAAATAGACAAGTCATGCGTAATACATGTCTATTGCGAATCGACCGAAGAAAGGATTATCAAGACCAATTGTCCAAGGGCTTTGTAGGTATGGAACCATTGTCATCTTCGCGAAATCGTTTGATTCACTTTTTGTAGATGCACCTGGACCCAAAGTTTTTTTGGCGCAGTCATCTACAGGACATTATAGAGATAAAAAATAATAGATATTGGTCCCATCCTATCAAAGGATTTTGAAGGGGTTTGCGGCCTTCTGGATGAACAAAATTTTTTAAGTTAGGGGTGCAGATTTTGAATTGAACTTAATGGTGATACAGACTCGATATTATTCTTTGTATGTGGTATTTATCTCAGTAAATCATTGATAGAAAAATTGTTTTCTAGAAAAATCCATATCTGTAATTAAATTAAAAATCTAAAATGGTTTGTTTGCTATCTTATGCTTATGACACTGAAACTAATAATATTTGCCATCGGCACCGTTCTAGAAATGATTGTGGATAGGATTGTTTGACTGTCCTGTCCATACATAATACACTGATGCAACAGGTATGCCTTGTTTTATTATGAGTATTATGACTTAAGTAGTTCTAAATTATTTTCATAAAGTTGAGATTGTGATATGCTCTTAAAAAGCATATATTTGTGCCAGAAGAACGGCGATAGGGCTCATCACGACCCATCACGTTTGGGGCGTATGTAATAATCGTCGGTGAATCGCGGGTGTACCAAGTATGGACTGTGTCTTGGATTTCACAGTTCACACTCAGGAACACGTCTGACAGGGGGCCCTCGGGATTCATGTCGTGACGATATATTTATCAATATGTTTGTATTTCCGTAAAATTGTGATAAACATACGAATCTAGACCCGTATTAACAGATTTTATTAATTTCATTTTGTGTTAAACTGCGTGTACCTAATAAAAAGTACTTGTAGGTTGATACAATTGAAACAAAAATACCTATGTATTTTTGAAATACCTGTAACTTATCAATTAGTAAGAAATGTTGTCACCTTTTTCACACATCTCCTTTTTCACAATCTTCACATTATTTAACTTAACTCTCAGAACATTTATACGTCAACGACTAAAACATATTAATTGATAAAATCGAATATTTTCCAGTACAAAATTTTTCTTAGAGTTCTTTCTGAACACGGTCAATATTATCTAAAGTTTGAATATCAAAGGCCTCGACCAAACAAGCCATGGTAACTTCGTGACCCCACGTTCGCATAAAAAATCACACCCCACGATTTTTTCTAACCCTTTTATGCATATCCTGTGTCACCCAGGCCCGGACAATATTACAAGTCAAATTTAAATAATTTATGTGCCATTGCCCGCAGTTCGTTAGGCAGTTTGTTTTTGCATCTGCCTCGTCATTTTTAAGTGATATGCGAGATTGGGTGTTTCGAGAGATGTATGTATACCTATAGTTTGTACTATATGGTATGTGTAAGGAATAGACAAAAACTTTAAAACGAAATAAACTTATTTCTGAACGAGTAAAAACGATATTTTAATTTTTGAGATTGTGTTTTTGAGGAAGGCTATATTTATGATAATGCTCAATGCTGTATATAATTTGTCGATATCTAAATTGACACTTAACAGATTGAAAGTGAAAGGGATGAACAATATAACAATTGAACAACTCCATTGTGTCGACTTTGTCATTATATTATGCAGTTTAAAGATCATCTCAAAATACTTAGCAGTTACGAAATTTATCGATAGAATTGGGACAGATCTTACATGAGAAGACATTAAAAAAAATTTTTTTTTTTATTTGGTACATTTTTGAATGCAATTTCATTTAACATTGGAATGAAGTTTCAAAATCGAAATTTACCGCTTGTAACAAAGCCCAGTTAGCTAACGATAATGGGCCACGAGATTTTTTGTCATTGTTTTTAACCCTCCCTTCATAGGGTTACTGTTTTTTGCCCTGTACTCTACGGTAGTCCTACTGTTAGTGTTTTTCTAGTTGTTTTTCAAAGCATACATTGGCCAGATTTCTGTCGTCTAGTTTATATTAAATTACCGTTTTTTAACGTTAATGAATATGCGGGAGCTTGTTTATTATTCCATTGTAGTCACGAAAATGGGTGACTATTATCAAGTTTTTTTTTCTATTATGGTAGAGTTTTGGTTTCTTTTATGATTCAGATACTTATACATATGCCTTAAGACACAAAGAGTATACGTTACTTTACAGTAAAATAATTAATTAGGGACCAAGTTGAAGATAAACTGACAAACTAACTCAAAACGGAGTCTAATTAAAGAGTTTCACACCCAATTCTCATTTTTAACGCGAATAGTATCTTGACCATTTATCATGCAACAAAAAAACTTGACCAAGTAATTGTCCATTGTAAATATTATAATTTGTGCAAAATTTCCGCATCGACGAGCAGTTGTCCAAAAAATGTACACAAAAAATTAAATTAGTGTAGATTGTATAAGACGTCAGGGATGTATCTACCCACAGATCAGGTCCTCAATAGATCCCTGCGTGAGAAATCTTAAAAAACACGATCGCACATTAACAAAAAACGGATGCACTCACAGAAATTATTAAACCCCGAACTGCGAGCATGTCCTTTGCACAATAGTATGGTGCACACCTTGATATCGCCGAAGATGCTCTTAAAAAATGTGCATATGTTTTTATAAACACACTTCCTACGGTGCGAGGCTTTTGATGATAAAAAGTGAGGGGTGATTCTGGTTTGAGATAGGGGAGTGCTTCTCAAAGTGTGAGATTATTTCAAACATAAATAAACATTTGATTGATTATTTTATTAGGTCAGTATAGCACACTAAATTAAATTGGCCAAAGTGCAGACAATCACAATTCCCATAGCTTTATTTCAAAAAGATTTTTTTTTTTCGTTTCAGGACATTATTTTCATTATTTTGGTATATAAATTAACCATTATTTTTATGATTTTTAAAGAATTGTCGGTTATGACGTCACTTGAGAAATTTAGACTTTATACTGATTGTGATGTGTGATTGTTTAAAAAAATAGTGGTCTGTCTACTCATCTGTCATTCATGTTTCAAATCAGTCGGCATCAGATTTTTATAAATTTATCTTGTTAGCAAAGGACACATTTCTAAACAGCCATTTCTCAAGTGACTTCACATGAAGGCAAATGAAAGTTGCAGCTTTTTCGTAAAAATATTCATAATCATGAGGTTTTTTTAGACCAAAAGTTTGAAAATACGACTTATTTAACCTAAATCTTGAAATATCATTTCATTAGTCCTGTCGTAAACATTTACTTATCATCCAAATTCACACAAACCCACACACACCACACACACTACACATACTCCTTACTCCCTAGTAGTTAATTACTCTACTATATAACTTTAAACTCTTGCGTTTCGTACACATTATAATAATATATATAGGTAGACCCGATTATATATATTATAATTACTCTACTGATCCCACGGCCTTGGTCAGCTAGGGCTATAGGGAAATACACAAACAAACAACATCTCCTCCTTACACACACACACATACACACTCTCACACACACACACACACCAACCCTCCCTCACACTATACACAACACCCTAGTGTATTATAGGATTCAAGCTTACTGGTATGGGAGCTGCACGACCTTGTTATTTTGATTATTATAAATTAATAGTAATATGTGCGTTTATCCATGCAATGTAAAAATACTGAAAGGTAAGAGCTTGACGCAACACCGGTACCTATCTACGATTAAAATTCGCAGACCGGTAGATACAACCTTGTAGGCATTAAGGTAATCCTTACTTATCTACATTGCACTATCAACACTATCTACGGCTACAGAATCAGTCACCACACCTTTAATAATTTTCACTTTGTCCCGTGAGTCATCCTTCTGTTAACTACCGATATATTGTTGTAAATTTATTTATGTACATATTTATATTATATGTATGTATATTTTTGTATTTATTATATGTTATATTATTATGCATTTATTATTAAAAGTTAATATTTATAAATAAATAAATTAATTAACTTATTTGGCACTACTCTTGTAATCTCCATATCACCAAAGGTTAACTGGTAGAGAATGCTAATTAGCATTAAATTCGCCTTTGTGCATTGTAAACTTATTATGTGCAATAAAGAATTTACATGCGTACATACATACTTATTGACTGTGTAGTTTTATGACGAATAAACCATTTTCTATTCTATATTATATCTATTCTATTCAGTAATAAAACTATGTCAAAATAAACGTCAAAAAACATGCTATATAAAACGGCCATCGTATTAAAATTATTAAAAACTTATCCCTGTTATTTGAAAACAAAACACCTCGAAATTGCGAGTTTTCTGTGCGGCCCGCTTCTACTGAGTAGGATAGAAAAGTGCAAAATGAAAGCGTTGGTGCAGGACAGATTTCTCTGAACATCTATCTCCTTAAAGGCTGAAGAATTTTTTGAATTATGTATTTAATGTTCTGATTTTAGACAGTTTGAGATGCAGTGCTGAAAAAAAGTAAGCCCTTTATTATGTATATATTGCTGTATTGTTATAAAAACTTTTCTGGGATTCAAAAATATTTTTTGCACCAACAAAATAATTTATAAATGCTTCAAGGCTCGTGTTTTACAAGTTTGTATCGAAAAGTAAAGGCGGAAGTAAACAGAATGCGGCTTCCTGCTTTTTTTAACTACGAAACTACTTTTTTATTATGAACAGTGATAATTTCGTTTTGGATGGTTAATTTAAAATTATATTCTAAAATACCTCTATATACTTGTATCTAATAATATAACATTAAATATATTTTATCTACTCCCATACTGCAATAAGGTAATTGCAACATCAAAAGTAGTTTTATAAGTACCTACATTGTATATTCGATGTTGTAAAATTACATTATAACACCGTGATTCTGCGCTGCGATTGGCCCAATTTATTGTAACACCTCTAGAGAGCCAATCAAGAATAGAGACGAGAAATAAATTCCAACTTTATTTTTTAAGCCACGCCCCCTTTATCCTGATTGGCCTTTAAGGCAGCATTACCGGAATGACGCACCCGAGGTTCATGAAATTTTTAGTTGAAAATAAGAATACAAGGTAATAAATGAATAATATAAGATATAGTAATATAAGGCAATAAAGAACATAAATATTTTAATGGTCGTAGATGAAATATTGTGTGTAACTGAACATAATAAGACATTGGGACACTTTTGGAAAACTATTACGAAACTCACTAGACTTTCGTTAACAAGCACTCGTGTCCCAATGTCTCAAATTATGTTACAATTGGACAAAATACTATTTTTGTATTAAATACCTACATGTATGCAGATTCATACATAACGAACATTGCTTAAATGTTTTCATTTTTGCTGAATATGCGAGAATTAAAGCCTAAGTTGAGTAGTGAATTTCTTGTTAAAAAACATTAAATTAAGGTTTGATCAAATTCTTACCCAAGGTAGCCTACATTATACATTTCTCAAAAAAGCACTCAAAAAATATCCGTTAATATACATAAATAATGTGTCATCTAAAATTGTTGCTATCACGGTAAACTTCCTGTTCTACAGTTTTTTAAAGCAACTTTGTTCCCACAGACATCCCTTACGTTTTTTTGGACATATTTTTTTACATATGGGCCAGAGTAACGGTAAAAATCTTCCCCTAAGGATAGATTAATTTATATCTTCGCTTGCACAAAAGGAGATGCGGTAGTTTTTTGTTTGGTATGTCACGGTATTAAAAAATAATAAAAATAATAAAAATGCGGGTGCAATTTCGCAAACTGGTTTTTTCAAGAATGGCTGTGATGATTTTTCTAGAAAATGATCTATGGTTCCGTTGTATTGGTTGAAGAATGTGCTTAAAGTATTAGTTTTGAAATTTTACTTATTAATAAAAAAATTGTTGTCTTATTTTGCACTTCAAACACACATGTTTAAGAGAATATTGAAATATCCTTGAATTTGGTGTACAAATTGTATGTATAATAAAATATTGTTTACAGCAATAACTTGTTGCTGTGCAAATTTGTACAAAAATCTTTTTATTTTTTATTTTGCAAAATCTAGCTTCTAAGAAATAATAAATTATCAGGTACTTTGTATTACTTTTTCAAAACAAGAATTATGTTTTTATTTTTGCAAAAACGTACCTCTGCAAAATGATGCAACTCTACAGGGCATAAATCTAAATATGCATTTTTTTTTTGACAGCCGTATTATGAGAGTGTTTTCACAAACAATGCAACTCTGAAAAAACTTGCAAAGAAATCAAACCCCAAAGGGTTCTTCAAATTAAACCGTCATTAGAAATTTCAATTAAAAAAAAACAAGGAAACAAACGCTAACGTGAGAAAATTAAACCAGATATTTTTTCCTACTCGCAAAAAGAGAAACAATATCACGACCGTTGCAGCTCGTTTGCATGTTCTTTTTTAAATTTGAATTTCATATTCTTGTTTTTTTGGCCAGTATTTTTTTATTGCTCAACCAGTCTGACACCATATAATTATTAAAAAAAAGGCGCAGCTACCACAGGCCTATTCTGACAGTCTTTTATCTACCGGTCAGGTAAACTGTATAAGTGTTGGGTTCAACAATGCAGGCCGGATTTCCTCTCTATAAGACGAGTACCGACCTTTGCCTCACGTGCAGATCCTGGATAGAAATCTCACGATTTTCCATGGGCGTGATTGATTTTGGAGAAAGATTTGATATGCTTTTTTCTGAATTCGATTTTATTAGGCACTTCCTATTCCTAATGTGATTGAATTTCAATGATGCTCAAATATCTGTATTTATTTATTGAAGAAGTTTCAATAATCAAATCGAATTAATACTTAGGTACTCCCATTTGTTTGGCGCTAAGTGCGTACTTAATTTGATAAATTATATTTGAGAAAAAAATTGCTAATTACTAGACGTAAAAAAAAGCCATCATACAACAAAAAGACGCCATAAATTGTATAGATTATGCAAGGGCACAGCTTACATTTTTTTTCTGGCTTAAGCCTCATAAATTTAATTTCGGTGCAAGGTGGTCCGACAAATTTGCGGTTGGACTTTACTATTAGGTCATAACTGGAACCTCTAAATTTGAAGGACGAAGTTTAAAATATTCTTGTTAACGGGACACCTGACGCTAGAACATCAATAACACCAGGTTTTCAAGGGTTCATTGGAAGAAACTAGGTCTCTCCTTATATTGAAGAAAATATATTTGATTTATCGATATTTTATCTAGGGATTCCACCTATAAACAATGTTTTAAGATTTATAATTTTGTCAAAAAAAAAAAAAGTTTTTCACCCTCTTTTTTTTTTTGTTTTTAAACGTTCGTTTCAAAAATGCGGTTAAGAAATCAACTTGTTTTTTTTTAATAAAATAGGCAATAGAAATATGAAGGGATTTTAACTAAATCCAATATTTTTTCCGTACAAAAGTAGTATTAGCTAAAAACACACCAATTTTTTGTTTCGCTGCGTGACCAATAGTATTACGCCGAATACGCGTCCAAGAAAAAGAGGCCAAATAGCCAACTTATAATCGCCTCTATGAAAAGCAAATAGGTCTTTGCCATTAGACTTGTTGTGCTGGACTGATAATAAAAAAGTTGCTAGGGTATGCCATCCTCTTTATATCTAACAAAATACGCACAGACTAAACTGCCAGTCTTTTTTTAAACTTTTTTAGACTGTGTACAGTAGCCTGTTCTGTATTTATTTATGACTGCCGCCTGACCAAAGGAACAATAAAAAAAATATGAAAAAAAGGTACAATCGATTTGTGTGACAAATAATGTTTGGGCTCACTCACCAAATAGTTTTGTTTGGTCATCGATCCTTTTTTTTGTCGTCTTCCGAAGGAGGTTGTTGTAATTGCTGTATAATTGTTTTACGACAACACTTATCTTTGTTGCTGTTTTTATTTTGTTGTGTTGAAGGTGCTGGGTGGGACTGTTGAACAGTTGCGTGTGCCTTTGTCCGAGATTTATGGACTTGATGAGAAGTTGTCTATTGAAAGGACAAATGTTTGAAAAATATATTTAAATAGATTATTTTAATTAAAGCTTCTTCAGAATTAATTAAAAATATAATAAAAAATATATAAAACTTATTTTTTTTATTGTGGGGTTGATTAAAAAAATGTTTTGGTTATTCACTTTTATAAACGAGAATTTTTCCACAAATTCTTCTGCTTTCTCTGTTTGCTTCTTTTATATTATGTTTTTTTGATAACCCATAATTTAATTACAGGAGTAATTATTTTGAATTTGCCTTCTGCATTGGATTCATCTAGCAGATAAAAAAACAATAAAGTCCTATATTGACTTCTGAATATTTAGTATAGGGACACAATTAATCCTAAGTTAAAATGAATGGAAATAGCAATAAAAAAGTGTAAATCACAAAAAAAATAAACAAGTATAAATAAACATTAAAAATAATATTGCACTTTAAAAAAAACCGGTTAAGTGTAAGTCAGACTAGGGTAAGTACCTAAAGGGTTCCGTAATTTGCCAGTTTTGGAACCAGAAAAATTATTCCTGTAATTTTTACGTATGTAGATATTACCATGATATTTTTCATGTTTTTGGTCCCACCAGTGTTTTTTGTAGTTTTTCGAGGATTTCTTGAAATAGATGCAAGTAAATATAGCCAAGCTATATATTTTTACAATCAGCTCTATAATACCTTCAATTCGCATAGATTAAAATATGTTAAGGTGTGTTAATTCGAAAACCATTTCGAGATTTAGTTTTAATAAGCCGTATTTTAGAACTTTTGTTCTGAAAAACCTCATGATGATGAATATTTTTACGAAAAAGCTTGCAACTTTCATTTGACCTTCGTGTGACGTCACTTGACTGAAGGCTGTATAGAAATGTGTCGCTTGCCATCAAGTTAAAAAATATTACTGTTAGAGTCACAGAACAGAACATGAAGTCCATGTCTGGGTCACAGTATAAATATAACTGAACGCAGTAAGTGTTGCTGTCTTGTTACAAAATCCCAGATTGATCGGTTAATTTTATTTGTTATGAAGTAATGCATTATTAAAATAAATATAATTTTTGATGACAACAATTTCTTTGATGGATTAATATTGACAATCATACATGAGAGATACCAAGTATAATTATGTATGTATGTATGTATGAATTGTTGTGTGTTTGTCCGACCATAACTCGAGTATCGTTGATCGGAACGTCATGAAATTTGAATTTTTAAGTTCGAGCCAAATGGGTCAAGATCGAATCGCGAGTTCATAGTTCGGGGCGAACTACTAGTTTATTTGCCTTTTAAAATTTAATAACCGAGATGGTAGGGCGTTAAATTTCAGCCAAATATACGTCACGTGATTAATAGGCACCTCTTGTGACTGACAAAGTACAGTTTAGGGTTTTTTTTTGCAGACGTTGGTAACACTCAACATAGTTTCGTTGTTGTTGTTGTTTGATTTTTTATTGCCAGATGTAGCAATATAGTACTCTGTGGATGACGGTTTTTTTTTTTACAAGCAAGGCAAAAGTCCGCATTCAGTATCAGGCCTAAAAGGAGTCATGTGACGTAACATCCGGAAATTCTTTAAAAAATCATAAATAAATAATTACTAATTTAAATACCATAATATTGAAAACTATGATCTAAAAGCGCGTAAACTCTCTAAAAAAAGATTTAAAAAAAAAACTTTTTTTAATTAGGCTACGCGAATTTGATATACCCATATTGTATTTTTATCAAATATAGGTATATTTTTTATTTACTTTTTTTATTCCTCATTTGTGTTCAACATTTTTAATTGACATTTTTTCCATATTTTTTGGTCCAACAGGTTCGGAGATAAGACATGCCTTTTTTGTGGTTTTTTAAAGATTTCTCGAAATCAGTGCCAGTACTTAAATATAACGACGCTAAAGTTATGATTTTTTTTTTTTAGTTAATTGTATATTACATGTAGTGAACCATTATTTTATATTTCATTTATACAATATATCGAAAATATTTTTTTTTTATCATTATCATTATTATCAAAAGGCTAATACAGCTAAAATTACATTTATTCATATTTATACAATGTGTTACAGAAAGGTGTTACCATATTTGAAGAGCGTATTCAGTCAATGGTATAGAAAAGCTTTTACTATGGAGCCAACCCTGAAATGTAAAAAAAAACTGCCTTTCCATACATTTCGGCCGAGTGGCATTGCAGTTTTCTATGAAACAGTTAATTTTTTTTCGAGATACAGTGTTTGTTCCATAGTAAAAGTTGTTCTATACCATTGACTGAATAAGCTCTTCAAATACGTTGTATATCACTTTTATAAAAATGATGCTAAATATTTTTACTTCATAAAAGCTTTTATTAGATATGATATTCGACTGACGACGACCCCATGTGGGTCGAAATATATATCGAAAGTTTTCTTTTTTATATAATATTCATAAAAGTCTGTGTATATATATATAATAAAACAGTAAAAAAAACTTTTATAAAGAGTAATTATGAAGTTAATGAAGGCTTCGACGGTGAGCACGTCGGTCACGCTCGTGCGGATTAGCCGCATTTCTGAAAGTGCACTAACTATTTGTACGGACAGAAGATAAACCTTCGAATAACTTGCAAAATAAAATGTTTTATTTTTTTTGTATTTTATCAATACCAATATTTAAATTCATAGGGGGTTCATTTTACACTTTTTTTTTGCTACTCTAATATGCAACTAAACTCATAAAAAAGTCTGTGCAAATCTGTCCTAAAGACTAATAAAAATAACAATTTTGGTACTATTTTGCACAAAATAGAATTACTATTCTGTCTATACTCCATACACCAACATTGGACCGTCCAACCGCAAAACAACATCGCCATTAAAACAACTTAACTCCCGACGCGTTCCAAAATCACTCTTAAATCCCTGGCATAAGGTGCAAGAAACTAAAACTGAATAATTTGAGTGTGGTGTAAGTACCAAAACGTCGGAACTCTGTAATAGGACGCGGTGTCTCTCTATGATTTGTTTGTTTGCGGTGTGGCATCAACATCAGTGATATTGGCGGAGTTAAAGAAGATGCAGTAGCTGAACTGTTTATTGAAAAGCTCAAGCGATTAGAGCTTTTTAATTTTAGGATTCAGCTATAAAACAAAACCCTGCTTTTCTTGGTTCTCTCTGTCCATATTGAAATTTTTGCATTGGTTCTGTAACTACAAGAATAATTTTAAGAGATTGTGATGACATGAACAGGCTTTGACAGATTTGTGATATTTCTTAGCTATTGTTTATTTTATGGAGACTAGCAGAAAAGTGTTTTCTTTTACATCTCAATATAAAAAAAACTATGGCAAAAGCTACGAGCAATGTTCTTTAATATTATGTGGATTTTATACTCCTTGAAGTACCTACCGTTGACACAAGCTATTCTTTAAAAAAAACTGACGTAATTTTTACTTTTTCGTAATTGTTGGAGAATTTAGAACCTTAAGCAATGCACAAAAATGTATTTTTTTGTTGACAAAACTCTCAGAGCATATTTAGAATTAGTAAAACGGTTTGTCAGAGCCAAGTGATCATACCTCCATACCCGTACAGTGATATTGGCCTGTGGTCGGTTTCTCTTAGCAAGTCGTGAGAAAACCATCGTGTTGCATGGTCCCAGTAATCGTTGTCAAACGGCAGCAGTGATTGTGTGGTGGCTGGCTGATGAGGTCCAGGCGCAATTGTATGTTCTATCAAATTGCTGGCAACCGCTGGAAAATGTTGGGGCGTTCCTAGCTGAGCGACGCAACGAGAAACTGTGCTTTCCGTAAATGTTTACAGTCGGATAAATATCATATCGTTATTCATGAAAATGAAATGAAAAAAATAAGTTGTAGTGGAAACATTTAATTTGTTCTGCCCTGCATGTGTGAGTATGGGCAATTCTTCCAGAATGACCGCCGAGAGTGGTAAAGTCCTGGAAAGGCTTTTGTTCAGCAGTGGACGAACTAGGCTGATGAATGGATGGATGATTATAAACAAAAAACTTATATAATCTAAATTAAACCACTTCTAGCTTTGGTTGACTTTCATACATTTTTGAATATTGCTAAATGTAGAATTTCTTGTATTTTATCAGTGTAATTTTCACATTCATGCCTTAGACACACGAAAAGTAGTATTTATCTACTTCCACACTGCAAAAGGTAATTACAACATCAAAAGCGGTTTTAAGATGTTATAATATTACATCATAACACCGCAATTCTGCGCTAAGATTGTCCAAATTTATTATAACACCGCTAAAGATCCAATCACAAGCAATAACGGTCCGTCTTAATTTATTTAGCCACGCCCTTTTACTCTGCTCGCTTCTCATTGTTTTCAGGCATCTACATACTAATTCCATCATCGCGAGTATCACGGTATGATCATGACGAGTGTTTTTTTTCTCATTTTTTGTGAAATTGTTTTTGACGGTCGTAGATAAAATTTTGTGTGCACATAATTAGACAATGGGACACTCGTGCAAATCTATTACGAAACTTACTTCGTTTCGTAAACAAGCACTCGTGTCCCAATGTCTCACATTATGTCACAGTTGTACAAAACACTATCGTGGTTTTCAATGGACTCCTAGAAAATCAATGCATATATTTATATGCAGTCTTGAAATTTGAAGGGTTTGGAACTTTTGTCAATCGCACTTCGAACTTAATTGGCCAATCCGCATGCCGTCTACATCGAGAGATACGAAGGTTTTCTTATAAGCTTTAAACAGAATTTTACAAAATTAATAAAAATTGTTCAGATTCCATATGAAGTCATACGACACGAGCAAACAAACCTCGAATATAGCTCGAAAACTTTTAGTTTTTGTAAGACAATGATACCGATTCGGTGAAGCACATCTTAACTTATTTGACAGGACTAAACTTAATTAAAGCGTTTTATCCTTGTCTTTTTGATAAAGAGAGAAAAAGACATGACGCTTAAAATATGTTGAGTCCTGTCCTGTCAAATAAGTTAAGTCGTGTTAAGCCGAATCGATACCATTGGCACCGATACAATTGAGTTTTGGTTCCCTATTTCACGTTCACCCTTGGATAGATCTTAATAAAACCTTTAAAAATGTATAATAATAAATACTTACATATTATTAAACGTATGTAACTAGCCTACTTTTAGTTCGAATCACACTGCAGTTTATTGTAGCACTTCATGTTTACTCAATAAACAAATATCACAGTAAAGACATAAACTGAAATTATACTAAATGATTGTGACTAAGATCCTCCAAACCAATATTTGCTAGATTTTATGGGATTGTTGGGAAATAACAGTGTTGTTAGATACAGTTATCAGTTTGTCAATGTGATGATAAAATAAATGGACGACATTAAAACATGTTTGGAAAAATGTTTAATTTTAACAACCTTCACACTCTTCTGTCATACAAAGAAAAAGGCATTACTTATTGCAGTGACACATTTTCGCCATGTCCGTCTGTCTGTCTGTCTGTCTTTCTGTCCGCGGCTTAGCTTAGAGACTATTAGTATTAGAAAGCTGTAATTTGGCTTGGGTATACATATTTATCACGCCAATAAAGTGGAACAGTAAAATTTTTAAAAATGATTTTTTTATGGTACCTCCCCTACACGTAAAGTGGGAAGATTTCTTTTCTCGTCTACCCCCTAGTGTGGGATGTCGTTGGATAGGTAATTTAAAAATATTGAGGGTGTGACAAAACCATTTTTCGATCCAGGGTTCCGTTTGCGAAATATTAAGCTTAAAAGTGGTACTTTTTGTTAGAGTCAAGTGTCCCCCCCCCCTGCCAGCGAAACGGTTGTATTTGGAGACGTGAAAAAAATCACGGCAGTAGTATACATAACAAAATTAAAAGGAAAACTATCACAGCTAAGTAGGCTTCGCACGTTAACGAGTACAGATCGCGCTAAACTTTTAGTCCCCTCTAAACACGGGGCGATTCGCATCAGCAGGAACAAAATGTATGGGCAAAATGCTTGGGAAGAGCAACTTCCGAGCGTTCTAGAAGTTTGGCGCGATCTGTATTTAGTCGACAAACTTATAAATATGTACTTGGAGAAGTCCGCATATTGTGCAGGGCAACTACGGAACCCTACACTGCACGTGGCCCGACATGCACTTGGCCGGTTTTATTGTGGCTGTATTAATACAACTTGTACATAATTTAATTTAAAGTAGAGGAGCCTAGTTTGGGTACTTTTAGTGCTGTTCGCATTTCTAGAAAATATAACATTATTTCTCAACCAAGTAAAAGCAAGATGTACAACAAAATGATGTTGTAATGCAAAACAGTAAGGACACGAGATGACTGCTGTGATTTAATTCACCTGTTGTAAGCTTCACCGCAAGCTAATTGCGTCCATCCTAACCTAAGTTATTTCGTGTTGGCTTATATGGGGATGACTTCAGTGTGAGTTTAGAGCATTTTAGGGCTTTATCAAAATAATAAAATCTTTAGGTGTCTGTCTATCAGCTGCAGCATAACTAAAACTACTGTGACTATTCACTTTGTATTTCTTCGAAAAACTGCATGTTGCGTAATGAATACTCGTAATGTACAAAAATTCAAGTTAACTACAAAAAACAAATTAAATAAAAAAATTAAAAAGTGTGTATTTTATTTACTATTACTATTAGAAAAATATAATAAATAAAAAAGATATAAAATAAAAATGGTAAAGAGTTATTACTTTTGTGCCTAATATACTCGTAAATAATAAATTCTAATATACATAAACAAATACAATATCTTCGGATACCTCTTTGAACACTGTCACACCTAACGAAACAAGAGTCGAATCTTTATTTTTAAAGTCAAAATAATTTTGTTTTTATAATTATTTCTTTTTAGGATTATTTTTGTATTAATTATTGTCTTTCAGATGCTTTATGTAATATAAATATAAAATAATTTCAAATATTGTTCAAATAAAATTCTTCTAAAATTAACATTTATCATTGCTTTTTATTCAATTTGTATAATAATTCCTAATTTAATACAAAAAACTGAGACACTGAGTGAGTGAATATTAGATATATTATATCGTCACGACATAAATCCCCGAGGGGATGTCAGAGGTGTTCCAAGTGTGAATTGTGAAATGCAAGTCACAGTCCACACTCGGTCCACCCTTGTTTCACCGACAACTATTGCGTCCCAACGTGATGAGTGGTGAACCCTATCGCCGTTCATCAGGCGCAAATACACGCATTATAAGACATGCAGATTACCTTTACGATGTTTTCATTCACAGTTCAGCAAGCGGTAAGTAAGAACAAAATACTATGCCTATAAATTCCGAAAAACTCATTGGTGGATGCCCGATAAATACTTTTGACCTATTTCCCCAAAGAAAACTGTATGTAATCCAACCCTAATCAGCGGTCGTGCTTGGTGTCTGGACACAGCATAATGCGGAATGAAAATTAAAACTAAACTCTGGCGTCGTCGCTCAACTTTGTGGCGCAATTATAGTTGCTTAATGCTTTACACGGTCCGTCTTAGCCGACTGTGTGGAAATACAAAATTGAGATTTAACAATTATTATAGTATCCACATACGAGTAGCTACAAAAAATACAAAAACAACTGAAAATTTACATCTTGTATGCGTGTATTAAAATTAAAACAATTGAATCAATTGTGTCTATCGTCCGGATAATTGACTAGGCATGCGAAATGTTAAAAAATTACAGATATTCAATCGCTAAAGTCGGATATTTGGCTTCGCTATTGCGTCTCTTTCAATTGACGGAACACTGATTTGAGGCGAATGGATACTCCAACTGCAATTTGGACCTGTATTTGAAGGCCTACTCCTCCCACACGGGTGGTCCAAAAACTTTCATAAAAATATATGATAAGCATTATAGAGTCAAAAATAAATTTTAAGTTTCATAAACTGTTTTTCTATTGTAAGTTTTGACAAAAAAAATCCAAAGTCATCGAAAGTTTCACATGATGACCACAAGAATTCTCTTACTCCTTCCAAACGCCTAAAGCGATTTTAATTATTATTTCACCAAATTATAGGAAATTTTTAGATCTAAAAAATTCAAGTTCAAAATTTTTTTTCCGTTCATGGCGTCTGTGTGAAAAGTATTATTTTCTCCTATTTTGCGCTAGCCGGAGACACAATGGTTGTCGTAACAGCCACTTTTCAATGCACGCAGAAATGAACATTATTTCAATGTCAATTCCGTTGATATTTGTTCCGACACACATCGAGTTGCTTATTTAGCGTGGTCGTACGCCTTAATGAAACATATCACAGCTCCATCACAAACGTCGAGAAATTCTTGCCCGACCAACACCACGTAATCCAGCACGTAATCTTTATGATATACTATTCTCCTTTACGTCTAAAAATATGTACTAAAGTACAATCTAACACTCAAGTGAGATTATTTATTGTCCGAAAATCTTAAACTGTTGCGTTTTTGCGCAAAAGGTATTCCAAAACGCTCGACAGCCTCCGAAAAATCACGAACGCATCATTACATTCGCGTTAAATTTCCAAAAAAAAAGTAAAGCGTGACGTAGGTGGTCTCGATTTTATAGTGTAAGATAATAAGCTATGTGTTCTATTCCTATTCGACATAATAGCAGGGTGCTATTCTGTGGACAGCATAAAAGGAGGTATTTACGGACGGGCGTCATGGCGGAATCGAAGGTAGAACAAAGTTGCATAGTTTATTATTTCTAGCTGGTAAACGTAATACTTCGTTTGGTTTCGGCAAAGTCATATAGCATACATGTACATTTTTTATTAATTTACCATACGGCCATTCGATGATTTCTTGAGTACTATTCATTTCTTTATTTTTATTATATTTCCAAATTCATGGTGGATTAGACAATCAGCTAGTTATTAGAATTATTTTGAATCTTCGTGCTGTCCAGCCCAAACAAAGGTCAGACATAGTGCGCCCAAATGTAATCAGTCGAATATTGCAAAAAAAGTCCTTTTGCTTCGTTTCTGGTGAAATACTGAATACGTACCCACACAGCACATAATATCTAGTAGATATCTAATATTAGTCTACTTGGATCTAAGATATCAAAGATCTTTATGGAACATTTAGTAGATATCTACAGCTGGTCTTGAAATCATCTCTTAGGGAAGATATTACATAATATCGATAAGATATCTACAGCTGATCATCTCTTAGAGAAGATACTGCATAAAATCTAGTAGATGTATACGGTTGGACTTAAAAATTACTCTGAAAGATCAGAAAAAATAAGAAAATCAGCAATTTTTTTTCTGAACTGATTTTTGCAATGCAACAAAGGTAGGTGGTACATCATTTATACAAATTAGTTGGGTCCAGTTTTTCTATTTTTATTATATATAATACACATAAATCTGAAATCGGCCTTGCTTGCTCTGATATTGTACGTCCACTGGTATTTATTTATTTTATCGGTACAACCGACCGTTTTTTTGCGGTTTTGCGTGATTTTAGGACGTGGACGTTATGTACATTTTACAATTCATCTCAGCAAATCGTAATAAAATTATCTCATACGGCAAAAACACTTTGTACTTACAATAAATCGAGTTTATTGATTGGTACTATTTATTTTACGAAACATTTTATTACAAAAAATGCAAAAAAAACACTTAAGTATAAAATGTTTGAAAGCTTTGTTTTCGAATGTTGAAACGCAGCGAGGCGATGCGACGCGTAGGTTGCGTGTATAGGAACGTACCTAAAAAAAAAAAGAAAAGCCCACAGCTTGGCACCGAAAAAAAAGACGCTTCTCTTTGTTTTGTTTTTGGCGAGGTTTTGGCCGTTCTGCTTTGTAATTCTTTAAAAAACGACATTTCTTTGCATAAATACTTAATTGGTGAAGTCATGATGTGGTAATTAGATGTAAAAGTCCAGAAATAGAAGAAGAAAGTTCTCCAATTCTTTGGAGAGAACATAGTCGATTTTTGGCGCTTGCTTGCAACTGACTGAAGACTGTAAGTACCTAAAATATTATATTTGTAAATACAATTGCTCAAAAAGTACTGTACATGCCAATATACTGTTGTAACCTAGTTAACTTTGTTCCAACCATAATATTATTTAATCTGTTTGTCAATCTTGTAATGCTTCAAACATGTAAGAATCACTGTAAATAAAATATCCATAGTGGATTCTGTATATCGGTAGTTTAGGTAGCATTACAGTAGCAAGCTCATAATTTGGGTAGGGGGGTGACAAACTCCTTATATGTCACATAGACGGTTGGAATTAGATATCATCTGGTAGAATTGATGCATCTGAGGGTTTAAATAGTTAGCGGCGGCCTGGACTGGGGAAAAAAATTGCCACCCGCTTCTCGCACACACCTCATTGTTGACCTGCACAAGTATGTACATTAGTCGGGCTGCTGGTGTGAATGTCGTCATACTGTGGTTGGGTCCAGCCAAACTTTAATTAGTCGAACCTCAACTATATTATTCTCCGAGCCAGTCCGAGCATTGCTATTATAAATGTATTTGTGTTCTGTAAAATTGGATACATTTTGGTTTTTAAAATTAATTCATGTTGATGATGATGCAAATTCCTTTAGAAACATACAACATTGTGTAAAACTTGTTTTAGGTGTTTTTAACTAAATAAGAACTAAATAATAATTTCTCTTGATGCTAATGTTTTCTGATAATGCTGTGTTTACCTGTCATTGATGGCAACACCAGAACAAGGACCAATGTATATCTATTTATGTTGTTTGTGTTGACATTGTTGGTGTACCTTTTTATAAATAAATAAGAATGTTGAGGAGAAAGCCTTTCTATGAATTAAGTAAAAGACTTCAGAACCGTCATAAATAAAGTCGTATACTTTTATACCTCTGATGGTATATAACGTTACATGTCAGCTTACAGCTATCTAATATTATATAATGTAAATTGGAGGATGTGACGTGTAACTTGTGGTTTTCAGATCACTTATTTGAAGAAATACGGTGGAAGCATTGTAAAGGCAGCAACATTTACTCGTTTGCGGATGATGTTTTGGCTCCAAATACTCTTGGGTTGGGGCTAAAAAGAAAAGAGTTTTTTCTACCTTGAGGGTTTTCGAGGCTATGTCAGGTACAGAGCAGTTTATTTACTTAATGCTGTTTATTTTACTTATATGTATACAATTAGGGCAGTGAGAATAATAGATTATTACATATTATAGACTTATTGGCATAATTTGACTTTATAATTTATTATTTTAGATGCAATTCGAGGCCGTTTCAAAGATGCAACCGTCCAGGAAATTTCGGTGAAAGGTAAATGTGAAGACATGGCTATGGAATGTACCCACACGTATTCTGTTGAAACAGAAACCTAATCAATAATTACCAGATGGTTGTGGTATCTACTATTCAAAACTGTACTGTGCTTTTTAGTATGATAAGGTAACACTGACTTTACTTGTCTTCCCAAAAAGTGCCATATTTTTTGCAAATGTTAAATGTTTAAGTTAAGTGCATTATTGTTTGTTTTCTAGAAATAATGTAATAGTCAAATTAGCTTTAGAAATGTATGATGTCCATGTACCTATAGGTAAACAAATATGTTAAAATTATGTGCCTTGTTGATCATAATACCTAACTGGTAATATGCTTACTGAACTGAAGCAAAATTGGTGATCCATGATGTGAACGTTTGCCAGAGTGACGAAAAATATTGATTATTGTGCGTGCGGTCTGTTTACTCCATGGAAAATTGGATTGGAATAGATTTTACCTACGTTATTATGACATAACAAATTTATATATACTTACGACCACATACTTAGAACTCGACTCCAGAGCGGCGAGAGCTATTAATGTTTTTGCTTACGACTTAAGAGCTATTTCATATTTTCAGTTTCATTTTTATAATTATGACGAGTGTAATGTAACATAACAGATAGATCAAAATAAAATATCCTTGTAAAAATACGCATATTTTTTCAATTTGTCAACTTTTAAAAATCGGGTCCACTCTAAGCAAACTTGTGAACAACAATACGTTTTATAGTATAAAACAAGACAATTTTTGCACCCGTTTATTTTTCATCGATTTTATATTTTATTGTTGTTTTCCTGTTTTGATTGGAATGTACTTTATCCTAGGTATAAGATCCTCTTGAATCATCTAGAAAACGTCTAAAAAATATTCAGCATACTTTCTATTAGATGTTTAGCTGATAATCTAGAAGATATCTATACTGCACTCTCAAATCATCTAGAAGATGTCTAGAGGATATTTTGCAAAATTTCTATTAGTTATTTTGTAGATAATCTAGAAGATATCTTCTAACGTTTACTAGCAGACATCTAGAAGCTATGTCTAGAAGATGTGTAGTAGATGCGCATTTAAAATGTCTACAAAACATTTAGAAGGCGGACATAGAGTCATCTTCTAGATATCTACTAAAGTACTTATAAATATCACCAGATATCTCCTAGATATTTGTTAAAATATTTAAAAGATATTTATTAGATATTCTTTAGACATTGTGTGCTGTGTGGGTAGTACTTAATAAGTTAAAAAAAAAACACCTCATAGTATAGCGTTATCGGTAGTGTGATACTTGTCTTACCCAAAACATTGTCAGACAAGCAGCATGGGAAGCCTGAATACCATATTTCAAATGTGCCCTGTTTTTTATCAAAACTGCCAAAAAAGCCTTAATTTCGTCTGTTTCAAAAACAAGCACCTCATGTCGACAATGTTATAATAAAACAAATGAATTACTTTCTAACTTACTTCACGCAGTCAATAGTAACACCGCCAACAAGTGAACCCGTGAATCACCAGCTTAATGGCCGTCCAAGGTACAATCATGGAGAATGTTCGCTGGTGGTCGGATTATCGCAAAGCCCTAGATTACCGCACATCAACACGTGTGCCTTTTGTGAGCTTAGCCGAGTGCTCTAGCGATTGTGTGCTTGATTGTACATGGGTTAATTAATAATTAAAATATTTGGCAATTCTTGCAATAAAATGGTTTGCTTTTATAAGAAATGGTTTTTTCCTACCCGTTTCATAATTAAGCGAAAGACATTGACATTAAAACAACAAGCTAATGATAATGCTGGCAAACACGGTTCCTTAGAGTCAATTACTTGACATTGCACACGTCATTTGCATCAAGAAGATCCCGGGCCCTTATTCTATCGCTATTGCTATCAAAGGTATAGTAATTGACTAGAAATGACGTGACACATCATTTCTATAGCCAATTACGCGTATCGTTGAAAGCCATAACGATAGATGTTGAAAAGGCTCCTGAATTCTATGACGTTTCGTTATTGTTTAAAATAATGCTCTCCGAGCTGAGTTACGACAACCTTTATTCTTATTCCTTACAATATATTATATAATGTACTCTTTGCTTACAACCTTTATGCATCGCGCGCTCTCAAAAAGCGCGTGTTTCACTCAAAAAGGTTTCCTACGCCGAAAATAATGGTTATTTTTAAAATGTAAAACATTCTAGGTGTGTTTTTTATTGAGGTTAGTTATTATGCAAAGTTTAATGATCGAATTGAAAATATTAGTTGAATCCATCCATCAGCATAGTTTGTCTAGCTGAACCTAAGGCCTTTCCAAGATTTCACCACTCTTGGCGGTCGGTCCTCCTGGAACAAATGCCCATACGCCCACACCATTTACTATGCCCACACGCTGGGCAGGCGGGTGTTGAGCGCTGTGCCAAAATCCTTAGCAACAGTGACGCTGCTGCACAGACATATTCAAATTCAAATTCAAATTTATTATTCAAAATTATTATAACATAACAGATAAATCTAAATCATTACAATAATATAATTCTTAAACTAAAGCACTTCCTTTCATACTTCTCTTTAATCAAGAAAATACAAAATATTTGGCAACCAGCGCGAAGATCAGGAAGATGGCGATAAAAGCGCACTTTCTTTTTATGTTGAGTGATGTGATTTTTCTTTTCACTCGTTTTAGTTTTAACGCCAACCGCTGGATGGCGTTATCGTTACCACTTTGATTCTCCCTCAATCCTGAAAATTGTGAGCCCCTTCGTATTTATTTTTTATTAACTACCTGTGGAACACTTGTGAACTGCTTGGTAACACTCAATTACTTTGCTGCTCTCAAAAATTTATGCTGCTGCCCGTCACCAGTATGTTTTATATAAGGGGTGGGTATTAGGGATGCATATAATGCCATCAATCAGTCCCAGGCATGGTAGGTCACCTGGTTGTGCCCATTTGGCAACTGTCCGCATACTCTGCCCCGAATGTAGACTCTTAATTATACTGAAGGAAATAAACCCGCGAAAACGAAAGTACAAAGCGACTTGTTCATTCAAAACATTCATAGTAAGTATTCAGTCGTATACCATATCGAACAGTGGCGTGCACAGAGTTTTTAGACAGGGTAGACATAAAAAATTAAAAGCCTAAAAAACTTGGTAAAAACTAACCAAATAATCAAGTTATTGTTTGCGATTTGTCACCTAAAATATCGTTTCGCAATTATTTGTTTTTATCATCAAAACACAGTTTCAAAAATGCACCATTTCTTAACTTTTGTACACACACTTTGTACAACATGTTGTCACATTGAATAACTTTCACAGTAAACACTGGCACTAGCCATTTTTTTATACTGCTTGTCATCAATTTGCGTAAAGAACGAACGAAAAACAATAATGGATGACGCCCGCCAAGCCGCCAAGGCAAAGGTGACATTTTCAGTGAATGTCTTAAAAAGCCGTCGGCTTTTTCCACAGTCGCCGCCGACATTTCGCACGCAACAAGCACAAACTTTTGCATTGTGTGCCATGTATTTACAGTAACGCACGCAAACATAGACTGTTAGAATATGACCCACACATAGACACCGACAGCCACCATTCCGCGATGTCTTTTGGCATCGAGTGAGCGAGCGACTCGGAACTGAGACTCGCAGTTCCCGCTAACTACATTACTACATTTTAGCAGAAAATTTATTACGATATGCGTTAAAATGCGTAAATGATGCGTATTTGTCAGGGCAGACAGTGTATTTTTGTCTGTATGGACCGCACGCCACTGATATCGAACTCATAACAAGATTTACACTTGCAGTACTACAATAGCCCCTATAGTGAAGGTAAAATAGGTACGTCTAATATGAATAGTTTGATGTGATCTCTACTGCACATTAGCAGGACAAGGTTGTTCAAAAAGTTACAAACCGCAAACATTCTTCATACCCGAAGTTCACAAAAAAGCTCACCCCAAGTAAGATTTTTGTATCGATTTGGTTTCTTTGGCTACGCGGACTATTGACCAAATTGCATTGAACCGTGACGTCAGTGTGGACTCAGGTGGAACCTTTCTCTATTCTTTACTAGCTTTTGTCTGTGGCTTCCCCCGCGATGATTTCGTTTGCATTTTCCCGGGATAAAAAGTAGCCTATGTCATTCTCCGGCCTATAAACTATATCTATGCAAAAATCAGGTCGATCCGTTGCTCCGTTGAAAGAAGGAAAAACCAACAAATGGTACAAACCAACAAACTAACAAACCAACAAACCAACAAGCCAACAACCAACAAACACACTTTCGCATTTATAATAGGGGTACGGATAGTACACACAAATATCATAACAATTGCACTTGGAAATAAAATGTACATAGGTGAGATTATCTATGAGCAGAGATTTCTTCGAGCAAACCCCTAACATAAAAATAGAACACAACAAATAAGTAGACATACCTACGTGTACACTAACCTACATATCATAACATACTATTTTAAATAAATACCTTCGAATAATTTACCAAAACAAAAAATAGCAGCGGATTGTGTCGGAGAATTATTTATGTAGATACTTCTTAGGTCACCTCTTTACTCAATCACAGCACAGAGCTAATAAATCAATGGTGGCCATAAATATCATAATAGTATGTCAGTAATGGCGGCGCATACGCGTACGAGATCATTTCAAAATATGTATTATTTCGATCAAATAAGCACCACCTATTAAGGATAATAACTAATAACAAATACTTAATTAAAGGTTAAAAATCTATGATCAGAAATCAATAATTTCCGTTAAAAACAGTAGATACCTACCGGAAGTGACATACACGTTCTGAACATCATCATGACGCGACCAAATCAGTTGTGGCCAAATGTCATGCTATTTCATTTCGCAATAGGTGCACGCTCCATGAAACTTGCGAGGAGAATACATCGTGCCGATTTCGTTGCGGACGCAAAATTAAAAACTTTCTTTAGGAGAGACCACATTTTGGCAAGACTGTAGAAGTTTTTAACGGGACACCTGACGCTAGAACATCAACAACACCAGGTTTGGGAGAAACTAGGTCTCTCCTCATATTGAAGAAAATATACATATTTGATTTATCGATCTTTTATCTGAGGATTCCACCTATAAACAATGCTTTAAGATTTATACATTTGTAATAAAAAAATGTTTTCCACCCCCTTTTTTTTGGTTTTAACACGTTCGTTTTAAAAACGCGGATAAGAGATCAACTTGATTTTTTTTTTATAAAATAGGCAATAGAAATATGAAGGGATGTTAACTAAATCCAATATTTTTTTCCCTACAAAATATTTCAGTATTAGCTAAAAACACACCAATTTGTTGTTTCGCTGCGTGATCACTAGTATTACGCGTCCAAGAACAAGAGGCCAAAGAGCCAACATATAATCGCCTCTATGAAAAGCAAATAAAGTCTTTGCCATTAGACAAATTGTGCTGGACGGGTAGTAAAAAAAGTTGCTAGGGTATGCCATCCTCTTAAACATTATTTTTGGTTATTATTAATGTAGATAACATTTTTGATGTATGACTCATATTAATTTATTGATTTTATCTAAAACAATAAAAGAACATTCGGCTACACTTTTGGTAAAAAACCGTTAAATTTACATATTTTTTCTGCTATAAAATCTGCTGTTTCCTACCTTATTTGAAATAGGTGCTTTTTGCGAGTTCAGTGTAAGTGGTGAATTGAGATTCTAAGTTTGATTGGAGAAGAAAGTAAGTGCTATGTATATGTACTATTAGTACAACTACAATGTTATATTATCTTTAATCTATGTACACGTATGTATGTCTGCTTATTTATAAATTATATTCTATTATCCCCAGAGGTAGACTGGAAGAAATCTCTTTAGAGATAAGTTTGCCTCTGTACATGTTAACTTTTTTATAGTATATTTGTAAATGTTTATTTTCCTTGTCTACAATAAAGAATAACAGAATATTATCAAATTATTTTGGTTCTATTCTTATTTATAATTTAATTCATAAGATCAAAGATGTCTAGTAAACCTCATAACATAGTTTTACTGATCAATTCAATATGAACACAATAAATTATAATATATATAGAATATAACAACACGCAATCCTACGTGATAGTACTGCAAATCACTAAATAGGTATTTAAAAAAATTGCACTGTTACAAAAAATGTAAAAGCCGCCCACAAACAGCTCGGCTACCGTACCTACATTTTTAACAAGATTATATTTTTTACGCAGCTCTATTCAGTTCGTCAAACCAACCACGAAGAATTCGTCCAACCATGACTCTGTTTGCTCAGCGGACATTCATAGTAAAGCCCGTCGTCACAACTAAGTATTTTCTATCTATACAACATTTTCGATGTACTCTTACTATGAGGCGAATGGTAAATACTTTAGTAGTGCCTCCTTTTAAAGACGATTATTGGTTTAATTGTTTATTTGTCTAATTTCATAATGTTCGTCGCTTGGTTGCATAGTATAGATGATGCAGCTAAACATATACTGGAAACACGGTAAGTGATGATCAAGAACAAGGTTCAATGAAGCTGTTTTCGAAATTCGCCAAATGAAATTTTGGCTCTCCATTCAAAATTACTTTAGTTCGTGCTTGATTGAATAAAAATATTTTCCAAAAGATTGTGTTATTTAATTATGTGACACCGTAAAATTTTAGTGGCTATGGACTGTTACAGAGATAGAAGGTACAAATAACGTTTATTGTGAAAGCAAACCAGAATTTGGTCATATAATAAGAATTATTTATAAAGATGAGTTGGTACCTCAGATAAGGAATAATATATTAATAAGGAATAGAAATGCCATGAAAGCCGTGACTGCGACGCACCGATTTGATCAATACATCAAGACATAACCCGCGGGCCTCTCAATTTTCAACCGGACGCGTTAGAACAAACACATTGTAAAAATGGTGTATTGCAGCGTGGCAAATTGTTCTAACTCTTCAAATAACACAAATAAGACATCCAAAGGAATTTATTTTCACTCGTAAGTAATTTAAACACGTATTTACTGTGATATATACAAAATAAACCTTGCGGTAAATAAAATGTCAACCTTACCATGAAATATTTTGCGTTGTAGCGAGTAGCCTTGAAATTAGACAATATTTTGTCCATTGCACGTTATAAAGAGTGTCACACATTGGCTTAGAATATTAACGCAGCAATTTATATTTTTTCAAACATTATCAACACGGACCTAACTGTGCCATAGTACGGCCGCTGTCCATGGCTCCTTACACATATCTATAATACTACTTGGCACAGTGCCATGACGTGTTTGGTATTTTACATCTAAGCTTCATAAAAATATAATGTTATTTTGGCTGTATGAAGACGGGTGAATCTATGTGTGCGCCGCGTATGTTTACTAACTAGGTAGGTAATACTACGTTATTCCAAAAAGTGGCGACAACGGTGCTGGTATAAAATTTGTGTCAGGCCATACCCTTGGTTGGTACCAAAGACATTTATGTACAGACAAGCTTTACTACACTGAAAAATTGCGCACTGAGCTATGCTCAATTGTTAACAACTCATATGCGAAGGAGCGAGACAAATAAATCCTCCGCGAGTGCGAGCGAGCAAGTCAAAAATTCCGCTGCGTGAGCATAATTTCGATTGCGAACAACGTGTCTCTTAGTACTACTACTGACTGAGTTAGTAGTACATATCAGAAATCTTTGGTTAATACCGACTTTCTTCAGTTTACAACTAAATCACAACAATACATTTTTTTATTTGATTGATTAATTTTCACTCAAAGCTTTTTATAATGTGAGAATCTTTTCAAATTCATATTCCCCTTAAATATTCAATGTGGGAATAAGCTGATAATAGTAATCGAAAACAGAATGATTTTTATTGGATTCGGTAATTATAAGTAGGTGTGATTTTCCGTTCTGGGACAACAGACTAAAATTCACAATTCTCCTTATCGAATCTTGGCCAGATAATAGAATTAAATTCTGGCCACATCGACCCAGAATAATTGTGTTAAATTTCGTGAACCCATCTCGAAAACCTCCAAGTATGATGGATATGTCGGCACTCTTTTGTAACTGATTTCTTTGATAATAACGTGCGCCGACGCAGATTTTTTGTGAAATTATTATTTATTAAAAATATTCAAAAGACACGTCTAGTATTTCTGCAACGCGTAAGAATTTGGCTAATATTTGATCAAAATTTAACCGCAAATTTTCGAGATATTTGTTGATAAATTATCATATTTATCAGAAGATTAAACTAGCAAAAATTAATAATAATAAAATAATACATACGTGACCTCCGGATTAGTGTTCGAGTGCTCGAACCACTAGAACACAGAGGCGGTCAAGTAGTAAGCAAAAACTGCAGATATTAAAATAATTTCGCTTTTATATAAGCGCAATAAGAACTATGATCCCTTACAGCCCATTTTAGACACGACTGGCCAAAACAAAGCCTAGGCTCTAGATAATGACAGTGGACGTGCGCCCGCGCTCGTGGCCGGCATAGTTTATGTTATGACACATTAGCGCATGCGCGTTGACAGCGAGCCGCAATTTGCAATTAGCTATGGAAATAACGCGTGCCGACGTACGGACAGTAATGTTGTACTTCCCGCTCTATGAAAATATCGACATCGATTATCCTCATGTCATCTAAAGGTAAAGATAACATAATTTTATTTGCGTCAAATATGGTACAGTGCAGTTGTTAAATTTAAAATGTCCAACATATTTCACCTTAAGAAGGCGTCTAATGGCCTCTTTATCAAGGATCAGTTATTTATTTTACGCAACTAACTGGTATTTTGTAAAAACTGACGTTTTGCACAATTTTACATACATAATATAGGCACAGGGAAGGCAGACACCACAGGTATCTACGATGATACAATACAACTCTTTTGTTTCTTCTATATATTTATTTATTCTTTGAATGCAAAGTGTTTTAAAAATTTGCTAACTTTTACTTTTTCCACAAATTCGCAGAATACAATAAAATTTGAAGAAACTTTTTTTGGTTGGCAAATGTGGGGGAAATAGGAGAGTTCGTGTGCGTAAGAAATTTAGATCTTTATTTAGAAACGATAAGTCGCGTGTTTTAATTGTATTCACTAACCTCGCTTTTTGCAATAAAGCAGTTTGTTTACATATTTAGACAACGATGTCAAGCAATAATGATTGTTGACGTATGAATTTTTTTTACTTTTTTCCTAAAGCTGGAATCAGAACTTTTTCTCTAGATGTTAAATTTAAAAATGTTAAATGTTAATTGAAAATTTTAAAAAACCATCGACAATTTCCCATCACTAAGATCCCCCGAAGATCACAAGTGTAGGTCTAGCGGCTTGGATGCGTTATAAGTGATCATTATGTAATCTTCAGACTGCAGCATATGGGACCTGAGCAGAGATCAAGTGTTCTCAGAACCTGAGGGTTGCAGGAAGTGGGTCTAGAGGTGACTTGTTTTGAAATGCTAATATCAAATGCTCTTGAAGTCTGAACGACGCAACCTTGAAATATCGAAGACTTGATATTTAGGATATTTAGGATCCCGTACCCAAACGGCAAAACGGAGCCCTATTAATTTCACTATGCTGTCTGTCTGTTCGTTCGTATATCTTTCGGGTCTTTAGCTCGAACATAGATTTTTTAATGAGCCAAAGAAATGAGGTGCCTGTCAATATTGGTGTTGATTCAGTGTAACACGACTTAACATATTTGACAGGACTAACCTTATTTCAAGCTTCCTGTCTTTTCTTGTCGACACAGAGAGAAAAAGACAGAACGCTTAAATTAAGTAAGTCCTATCAAATAAGTTAAATCGTGTTGCACACAATCGACACAATTGTCTAAAACTAGTCTAGTCAAGAATTTCGAGTTTTGAATTTGAATTTGAATTTGGTGCCTACCATACACAGTATGTATGTTATTGGAAACGCCGATTCATAGTGTAGCTTGTGATGATGATGATGATGTCCTCCTCTCGTAGTCCGACGACGGCGACCTCATGATTTGTTGGACTTCTACGGCGATGAGCGCGGATATGACTCGCGAAACCCAGCTTGGTTCTAAAAGTCCGATTACAGCGACCGCAGTGTAGTTCACCGCGACCGTTGCACGTGTATGTACTCGTATATGTGGGCTTCGGACGAGTCTTGCGCTGCTGCAGCTTGTAAGCTGTGACTGACAAACAAATAAAAATTAATCGGTCATATTGTTCGGAACCCTTATAGAGCGAGACTCGACTCGAGCATAATTTGGGATAAAAGTAAACTATTTTTCTTTTAGAGGTCTATGTTTAACAAATAAAAGTATTTATCCCGAGATTTCTGTATGACTGTGTTCTCAATAGAAGAAAAAAAACATGGCCTTATTTTGATTTCAAATATTGTTTAATATTTCTGAGATTTAACGAGTATAATTAATTATAAGTGATAGAGCTATGACAGGCAGCGGCGTCACTGGTGCAAGGGTTTCAGCACCGCGCTCACCAACCCGCCTACCCATTTCTTCCAGGAGGTTCGCCAAGAGTGGCGAAATCTTGGAAAGGCTTATGACCAACAGTTGACGAACTATGCTGATAGATCGAAGGTGACTTTGATTCATATAGCCAAATTCATATTGGGCACTCGGTAAGTGGTCAGGACCAAGGTTTAATGCAAAACACGACAAATATATGTACGTCTATACTTAGGTATTTAAGAACAACCCTAAATCAGTTAGTATAGGAAGCCTAGATTTTAGTTTGTGTTTTTCACAGAAAGGGTTGTTAAACCTTTGATCAATAGATCACTTACAAAGTCTTCAGTATGAATTTCATTATATCAATCAAAGTCACTTCATATTTATATCGAAAAGACGTCAAGGCGAAAGGGTATTCCCAAGAAACCCCTTCGGTTACAGTGAAAACCTCTTCAAAATAGTTGCAGTAGTTCTCTAGTACTAAGAGACAAACAGACATTGCATTTTATATGTATAAATCCATCCATCCATCCATCAGCCTAGTCCGTCCACTGCTGGACATAAATAATAAGCCTTTCCAGGACTTTGCCACTCCCGGCGGTCATCCTGGAAGAATTGCCCATACTCACACACACTGGACAGGCGGGTTGGTGACCGCGGTGCCGGAACCCTCGCACCAGTGACGCCGCTGCCCGTCACCAGTCTGTTCCATATAAGGCCTGGCTATTGGGGATGGATATACCACCATCCATCGGTCCCAGGCGTGGCATACTAAGTATTAGATTGTTAGTTAAATTATAGAGAACAACTTAATTTAAGGAAATTATTCCCGCATATAAGAAATATCATGAAAATATTGTTCAAAGTCAGTTGTTTTTAAACTAAAATTAAGTAAAATTGGTTATTTCTTTGAAACCACTTGTTCTTGCACTAAAATACAAAGAAAATATTGTTTAGAAAAATCATTCATGGAATTTTTTTCCATCTATCGCATCCATGTGAAAAGTATTATTTTCTCCAATTTTGCGCTTTGCGGAGACGCTACGACGTCGCTGATATGAACGTTATTTCAATATACCTGGTGGACATAAAAATCGACTCAAGCATTGTTGTTCTACATTTAAGGAAATAACCCAATCATACAAACATAAACATATGAAATATATAACATATCATTTTAAAGGTATAGGCCTCCACCTTTGATTAAATGCATTTTTGTCTTAAAGTATTTGCGATACAGGCTGTAATTTTTTTTTAAGTGATGAATTAATAAATATTGAAATAATCAAATAGCGAAAAATTAAAAAAAAAACCTTCTTTTACAAAATCGTTCATTTATTCATTAATTCAGTTTAACATTAGTACTTCGTGTTCCCCCCTCTAGCCCTTATAACTGCTTGCAGCCGGTTTTTCATTGACCTAATAAGTTTTTAATTAATTAAATGAATTTCACGTCCTGTATAGCGAATACTTTTAAACCAAAATGCATTTATTCAAAGGTGGAGGCCTATACCATTAAAATGATATATATTTCATATGTTTATGTTTGTATGATTGGGTTATTCCCTTGAATGTAGGACAACAATGTTTGAGTCGATTTTTGTGTCCACCAGTATAGTTTCTGTCGATATTTGTACCGACTAAAGGTCGTTGGAGCTGTCCTATCTGGGCTAGCTGATGGAGGGGAAGCGCACAATATTCGCAACAGTGGAGAGTCAGTGCAGAACTCATCGCTCCGATTACGAACTTAGAATTTCAGTGCTATCACCGAGAAAATATTCTGGTTCCGTTAACGTGAATATAGTTCATTTAAACAGAAAACATTGTACTATATGTGACGTCTATATTTATTGTTCAGTTTACTTGAACAACCTAATGTATACAATAATTCAAGTTAACGTAACATAATTCTGTTTTTGTCAACCAGGTATTTTTTACATAACTATCTGGTAGTATTGTTAAAATATTTTTAGGTTGAGCTCGAAATTTTTTTTGGTAACTGCTTACATTCGAACAAATTTTATTGTAGGGTCACTGTAACCGTGAAAAATTAGGTCAGGCTCACACATTTTGTATGCTATTGCACTTTAGTTTGAAAAATCTGATTCTCCATAGCCAAAGTTGCTCATACAGGGTGTATTTACGACGTTTCCAGAGAATTTATCCACATGCTTAATTGAAAATACAGATAAACTTTTATTTCTGTGGCTTGCAAATACATTTTTTTTCGCTTTTCCATAGAAAATTACAAGTAGTTATAGAAAATAATATATCCCTATATATTATTTTCTATAACTGGATTTTTTATGCGTGTGTTTCAAACGTTCTTCTATGGAAGTGGTCCAGTATGATCAGTAGATCATGTGTTTTAATTTTCTGTGCTCGTATGGCACACGTATAGACGTGGATCGTCGCCAGTTTGTTTCCAAAACTTACTCTAAAGTTGCTCAAACTTCCAAGCCATTTTCAGTACAAATTAACAAACCGGACCCCCACAATCAGCAAAATTACCAGTAAACAGCGTCGGTATCAGCTTACATTAACCACGTATTGGTGTCGACCGGTCTTTACCTTTTAGTACCTTTATCTTATCTATAGAGGACGTGCGGGCACATTGCCTTTCAACCTACACCCTAATTTAAACCTCAAAAACAATAACATAGAGTTCAGTTTAAATTGTGGCGTTTCTTTTTTTTTTCAATAATTTTCACGACACTTTTCACGTTTAAAATTCGGTTGTATTTCTTTGTAGATAAGGTTCGTTTTAAGTTATTCTTGTAAGGTTTTCCGGTAGTAATGTTAGTTTAAAACGACAATGGGCTACTTGTTCGTCGATAGTTATGTAAATTAGTAGATAGGTGGGTGGTCAGGCGTGTTCTTTATGACGTTGAGATAAGGTAGAAAATTCGTGAAGGTTTCCTTTTTAAAACGCTCGTTTAGTAGAAGTTCAGTGACTGTTTTATATACTTTTACAAATATTTAAATGGAAATAAATATTTAGTTTGCATTTCACAGCCTAGTGATTGATTAATTTCAAAATAGATAAACTGACATACTATATAACATATATTATATAATATGACATATAAACTTTTATTATCGCTAAAACAATAGAACGCAGTTCATATCGTGGCTCAGATCAATCTTACAATTTAATATTTATTGTATGTAAATTTATATTATATGCATGACTTTACCCAATTATAATCTTGTAAGATAGTAAAATCGTTATTTTGCTTTGATGAATCCGTACCCTTATTATAAATGCTAAAGTGTGCTTGTTGGTTGTTGGTTTGTTGGTTTGTCCTTCTTTCACGCAGCAACGGAGCAACGGATCGTTGTGATTTTATGGGCCGGAAAGTGACATAGGCTACTTTTTATACAGAAAAAATGCAAACTAAATCGGCGCGGGCGAAGCCACGGCCAAAAGCTAGTAATCAATAAAGCTAACTAATACTAATGACAAACGAACGGAAGCTAATACAATATTGCTTGCTCACTCGACCGAAGTCAGATACGGAGATATGTATTAATGATTCTCGGACAGATAGACAATTAGCCGACATCTGTTATTGTTTGTTACATTACTTATTATTTATGAGTCTTTCCCTAAGGAAATGTAGAAGGACTAGGTTTCTGTGACATATTTTTTTATAAATCCATCACGACATAGTATAAAACAAAGTCACTTCCCGCTGTCTGTCCCTTAGATATTTAAAACTACGAAACGGATTTTGATGCGGTTTTTTTAAATAGATAGAGTGATTCGAGAGGAAAATACATGCCCGTGCAAAGTCGGGGCGGGTCACTATTAAATAATAAATTAAGAATTTCTTATGCCTAAATCTTGTACAACATCAACAACATGCAAAATTTTCGTTTTTTGTTAAAAATCGTGGAAAATTATAAATTTGAGTGTGGTTAAATTTACATAAATAACTTCGATAAAAAATTATCACTACAGTTTATAAACCGTTTATAAATAACAAGCTTTTGCCCGCGGCTCCGCCCGCGTGATATTCGGTTTAACGTCATTCTTTTTCCCACCCATGTGTTAATTCAGGGTATAATCTATCTCCACTCCAAATTTCATTCAAATCCGTCGTGCTGTTTCTGCGTGAAGAAGTAACAAACTTACTAACTTACACAAACACACCCTCACACAAACTCTTGCATTTATAATATTAGTGGAATTAATTATAATAATTAATACATGTACGAAATACAATATAAAATCAATATTTAAAAAACTTTATCATCTTAAATTATATTGTTACTAAATATATTATATTGTGCTTTTTTAAACTTTATTCATTTCTTTTCTTTATTTATTATTATTAACACAATAAAAATAGGGTTTTACTCGATATATTTCGGCCCACGGTATGGGGCCGTCAACAATCGTTAATAATTTAATAAAATTATTTTGTGAACTTCAACCGGGTAACATAGCATGCTCTATCTTTAAATAATTTCTACCAAAGCATCTAAAACATGCAAGCAATGGAATCGCAACAAGATATTTACTTCGATACGTTATAGTATGCTAGTTCCAATCGGTACCATTCGGCACTGGCCGGCAGACGCCCTATTTGCCCTTTGACCTCGGAACTTGGAATAGAGACACGTATGGAGAAAGCTTCCTCATGTTTTTTTTTTTTATAAAAGACCATGAGTTATTTTGTATCAAGTTTTGTAAAAGCTTTTAACAGTAACGAAACATAAAGATCTTGGGGTGTACGCTGTTTCATTCTATGTTAGCTAAGTTCAAATCCAGCGCGAAAGTGGTGAACTGTATAAAATGCGAATTTTATTTTTGTCACTGTCACTCCAAGCGAAAAAGCGCGCAGTGCGAGAGGGGCGGATTCTGGACAAAAGGGAAAAAATATATATATATATACAGAACTCAAACATATTTTATTAGGTGTGTTGAAACACACCTAATAAAATATGTTTGAGTTCTGTATATGGTTCCTATTCGTCAAACGAGGAGAAAAAGTGTGTTTGAAGACCTCATTTCAACAATTATTTCTATCGAGGGAAATTTATCTAAACAAGTTTTCCAATTTCATGAAATACACAGAAAAGAAACACCCGTATTTTTTGCGGTATGGAAACGCAGAAAGAAAAGTTCTAAATTTCTACTTTTTTTTTAAGAATTTGATTGTACACACATTATGAATCAATTATGTAATTTGGCTGTGTTGAGTGAGTCACAAAACAATGCAAACTAGGGGGAGCTACTGCACTGTTGTAAATGCGCCGTTACTTCTGTGAATGAATGTTATTTTTCATTATTTTTATTTCATGTTTAAAGTAAATCTGGATGCAAGGAGCTCAATCTAAAAAGGCCGACTTGAATCATAAAATTATTTGAAAGTAGGATAGAGTTAAGAGTTTTTTCACGCGTGCAAAAGAGACTGCCTTAGAACAGAATCATTATGTGATTTATGCAAAACGGCCTTTTTAGAGGACCTAAACCATTTTTTTTTTTAGTTTGTTACACTTATTTTACGCTGATTTTAATCTAGCTGCCATAAAGTACACCCAAAGAGCTTTCTTACGACATAGTTCTCATAACTGTTGAGGGGTTTGCAAAAATTGGTCAAACATCATTAAAAAATGGCCATCCATGGTACTGCTTGGATAATATTTTTTTTCTCACTTTTGTTTTGGAAATATTTTGAACAATTTTCACCTTTTCAGATTTTTGATATGTGGGCAAATTAATGCTATTTTTGTGCCAAATTTCATGTCATTATCTTTTGCGTTGGAGGCTGTGACATACGGACGGACGGACGGACAACGAAGTCTCACCAAAAAGGTTCCTTTAGTACGTTTTAGTTATTACGGAACCCTAAAAAGTATCCCACCTCTAGTGTGAGTGATATAAACATAATAAAAGTTCATGGTACCTAACAGTATCTGTGCTGAGAGCTGACGACGTCAAGAGTCGAGTAATTTTATCATCCATGAAACTCAGGATAATATTCCTTTTGCCAAAATTGTTGGACTGGCAGGCTGCGCCTCGTGGGTTCAGAAGTGGTTCAATTTTGGCAAAAAAATAAGGGTATTGTTTAACACGACTTTTATTAATAGCATTTTTCTCCTCTGAAAAACTACATTGTCCTCTGAATTACCAGGTCAGCCACCATCAATGCGCGTCTAAAAAATACTTTCATAGCCAATATGTAAGCTACTGTAAATACGACCCAGCATGGTAGTTATTTTATAGCATCTACATTTTTAACTAAATATTCAAGCAGCCAACTTTTAAAATATTTATATAAATGACACCAAGAAAGTAATTTCTGTAAAAATTAGTAGCTTCGCTCGACTCCCCAAATGCATTTACATGTAAACCTAACACGCTCCTCCTCGCTCTGCTCGTCGCCTATTTATGACTTTTGGTTAAAGATTTTCGATTTCATACTTAAGGCGAATGGATACGCCAACTGCAATTTGGACCTGTCTTTGAAGGCCTACTCCTCCCACACGGGTGATCCAAAAATTTTCATAAAAATATATGATAGGCATTATAGAGTCAAAAATATTTTTTAATTTCATAAACTGTTTTTTTATTGTAAGTTTTGACAAAAAAAATCGAAAGTCATCGAAAGTTTCACATGATTAACACAAGAATTCTCTTACTCCTTCCAAACGCCTATAGCGAATTTAATTCTTATTTTACCAAATTATAGGAAATTTTTAGATCTAAAAAATTTAAGTTCAAAATTTTGTTTTCGTTCATGGCGTCCATGTGAAAAAAGTATTATTTTTTTCCTATTTTGCGCTAGCAGTGGTTACGACTTTTCAGCATTTCAACAGCCACTTTTCAAGGCACGCTGAAATGAACATTGTTTCAATGTCGTTTCCGTTGATATTTGTACCGACACACATTGAGTTGCTTATTTTGCGTGGTCATACGCCTTAACTCTCTGCCCAATTCTACAAACTTAAGCTGTAAAACGTAAAATGTTTCGAGTTGTAAAATTCGAGGCTGACTTAGTAATTTAGATGGTGATAGCTGACGCTTTCTTTGAAATATTTAGTTGGCTTTAAAAAAAAAGATGAAGTAGTTTATTAGAAGCTTTCTCATTTTTCCGTTGCTTACATATAAAATTTGGTTGGGTTCCGTGGCCAAAAAAAATTCTGTGTCTCGATTTATAATTTTCCAAAAAGTAAGGTAAAATAATCACCATATTTTTTTTCACCAAAGCACCCTAGAAAAAGCGTCTCACCCGGTTGGTCAAAAGTCGTTGCCAACACTGTGAAATTGGCAGGAACTTATAACTTGTAGGTAATTTTTAATGCATACCTAAATATTTTATTTCATTTTATAACTGTGTGTTAGTGACTGGTCGGTAATTTTCCGCAATGACGCGAAGTCCTCTAAAACTGTCCGTAAATAAAATATCGTGTATCAACGTAATGTACCTGTAGCCATATGCAAATAGTTAATGATAAGACAATACCCATCTCTCGACGTTTATTATGTCCTCTATTGCGCATTATATTTATGTAAATAATGTAGAAGCCACCTAATATAATTATTATATTTCACTGTATTGTTACTGGAACAAGTATATTACTATAGTATAGGAGGCCACAATAAATTTTAAATGGCTGAATCTGGGTTCACAGAATAAAAGTCACATTTCTGATGCCAAATATGACGGTTTCATACGTAATGTATTTATGGCGCCTGAAAAACTGAGGTGAGGTGACTACGGTTTTAGATGACTTAGAATTTATAATACATAAATTCAAAGAAATAGGACTTGAATTGAATTTAAATAAATGCGAGTTATTCGTTTTAGATAATACCATAAACAAAAATGAAATAATTGATAAGTTCAACATCCTGGCACCTAATATCAAAATTATTAGTAGTGATTCGCTTCGCCTCCTCGGAGCTCCAATTTTAGACAACGGTATCCCTGGATATATTTCGGATCAAATAGCAAAATTCGAGGAGTCATCAAGTCGTCTAACTCAAATAAATCCACACATGGCACTATTCATAATTCGGTTCTGTTTATTTGTACCAAAATTCACTTACGTTCTGCGCTGTACACCCGTTTGGAATCATAAAAACCTTTTGGACACTTTAGACAAATTAATACAAAAAATTCTTAGTGAAGTTCTGAATTGCAACCTAGACGAACGGAGTTGGACCCAGGCATCGTTACCAGTACGTTTTGGTGGCCTGGGAATACGCAAAATTTCGAGTATAGCACTCCCAGCGTTTTTGTCCTCAGCCTACAGCACACGAGACCTCTTTGGTAAGATAATTTTCCCGTCAATTGCTGACGTTGAGGTCTCGGGCTTGGACGAGGCTAAGAGCGCCTGGGCAGTAGCATGTCCTAATCAGGACCCTCCAATTACACCGTCATCGCAGAGGTTATGGGACGAGCCCCTCTGCAAGTTGGAGCAAACGAAACTGCTCGAAGGAGCAACCGACCCAGCAGACCGGGCCCGTCTCCTAGCCTCCAATGAACGCGAGTCGGGTTATTGGTTGAACGCCATCCCATCTAGTAATATCGGCACCTTATTAGACCGTAACACTTTGAGTTTGGCTTGCGGTCTTCGCTTAGGCACGAAGATCAATGAACCACACCGTTGCCGTTGTGGAGTACGCGTCGGTCAGTTCGGGCACCATGGTCTATCATGCCAGCTAAGCGCCGGACGTTCAGCCCGCCACGCTAACCTCAATGACGTCATCCGTCGGGCCCTTGTCAGTGCCAATGTACCGAGCATTCTCGAACCACCAGGGTTAACCCGGGACGATGGTAAGCGGCCCGATGGAATGACGCTCCTTGCATGGAAGCATGGCAAGCCGCTTGTGTGGGACGCCACATGTGCAGACACACTTGCCCCGTCCTACCTACAGGCTACCTCGGTCGGTGCTGGCGCGGCTGCAGAGGCAGCGGAGTCCCGAAAGCGGCGCGGGTATGTCGCTCTTGGCGAGGGCTACATATTTGCGCCGTTCGGAGTTGAAACTCTGGGACCATGGGGCCCAAGTGCGCGACGACTGTTTCAAGAACTGTCGTCGCGTCTGGTCGACGCCTCTGGTGATCCAAGAGCTGGAGCTTACCTCGGCCAGAGGATTAGTCTATCGATTCAACGAGGTAACGCTGCCAGTCTCTTGGGTACTCTCCCCAGCGGCAACGATCTAAATCAAATTTTTCATTTAATTTAAAACGTATTTATAATTTATACTAATAATACAATCGTTACACTTTTCTTTTCGACTACTTGTTTATAAGCAATCACACATCACAATCAGTATAATGTCTAAATTTCTCAAGTGACGTCATATCGGACAATTCTTTAAAAAATCATAAAAAGTAATGGTTAATTCATGTGCCAAAATAATGAAAACTGTGTCCTGAAATGGCGTACACTCTCTGAAAAAAAAATTAAAATAAAATCTTTTAGAAATTAAGCTATGGGAATTGTGAACGCTTGCATTAGCTGCTCTGGATGCATTCCGGTAAATCAATTACTTTATTTTGCTCCTGGAATAGTAACAGCACAGTTTCAAAATCCTTACACAATATTTTAGTCTACATTTTTGTAGATCAAAACAAGTTAGCTTAAATGCCGATTTCAACCGATCTGCCAGCGTAGCATAGCATAGCGACGCCACTTAGTTGAATTACAAGTGCTAGGAAAATTTGCGATTAAAGCGCTCTCATCCCAAAATCAGTAATTTCAAAGTCAAATAGAACTTTCAAATATCGTCTAAAACTTCCAAAAAAAAAAATACGCAATATAGTTCGAACCTTTATCTAGGTCTTCCACGCATGTGTTACACGATCAGATAAACTTTGCTGGATAGAAATAATTCACGAACACAGCATGTAATAAGACCTTTCATATCATGCCATTTCCATAATTCCACTCTTTTATTAACGAAACATATCTGGTAATATTGCTCTTTAAATTTTCTAGGTCGACCACGTAAGTGGGTATTAATAAACATATCCCTTATTTTTAAAAAGTACAAGAGTGTGGTTATTTTCTTTACTCCTTACACGTAAAGAAAAAGACAGAGAGTCACTCTTCTGGGATAAAAGCGCCTTAAACAGTATGTCACGCTCCTCGCACCTGTGATTCAACTAAGTGGCGTCGCGCGCGATTTAACACTGTGCTACGAGGCCTGGTAAAAGTAAAGGTAAAATTTTTCCGTTGGCCAATACTGAAAATACTGGAATTAGAAACGATTTTTTTCAGTAGTCCTATTGTAACAACAACGTTGATCGTTGGTACGGAACCCTAGAAATAGAAATAGTTATTCACATTTATGGCCCCACGGTTCACTGCTAATGATATTCCGAGCTACTGACCGTTATGCTTACACTTTATTGCATTTTTTCGATACTCCATAATCGACACCGGCCTACGATTTGGAAGGACAAAGGGACACATAAATTATGTTGGACAAACACAATGTTTTCGCGTTCGCTACGGATTTTATTTGGTTTGCTAAATTTGGCTAAGTCATAATTGTTTGGTATGATTTGCATACATATAAGGTGACTTTGTTTAATGTAGCCAAATTCATACTGTAGACTTTGTAAGTCGTTAGTAAGAAACCTTTTTTGAGAATAAGGCAAATTATTATTTGTGCCCCTATGCTGCTTGGAAATTCGACCTATTCCTTGAAAAGAGTTATACTAGAGATAATTTCCAACAAATTGAGCCCTATAAACTAGAGGTCGTGGTCTCCGAGTTACGGAGGTTTTTAAGATATTTTTCAAATTTTCAGACTGGTTACCAAAAAAAAATAATTTATAAATAACTACTCCTCTCTCGGCATTTATTTGTTATTTTTCTGATAAATTATAAATGAGTGGTCATTTCTAAAAAATACATGCCCTGAATTCCAATCATCTCAGAAATAAAAGATCTTAAGTGGAAATAAGACCTTCTTTACTTTGTAATTTTCGCACTATCAATGTTTTACTTGAAAAAAAAAATATTTTCGACCCCTAGTTGATAGGTATTATTTATTGGAATTGATCTCAAGTATAACTCCTTTCAAGGAATAGGTCTAATTTCCAAGCATCCTGTATATATAATACTTGTTTAAAAACAACCCCGAGTCAATTAGTGTAGTAATAAAAGAAGCCTATTTTGCGATAACCTTATTACTGGTCACTTACAAAGTCTCTAGTAGGAATTTGGCTCTATCAACTAAAGTAAGCGTATTATGTTTGTAATTTCTGAGTAATTTTTAATTAATATCGACATGAGTTCTTGTATATAGTTATCAGATTAGATGTTTATTTTGTCAAAGTTTAATTTTTCAAATTCTTTTAATTAAAGCCTGTATTACATTAAGCAAAAGATTGCTCCATATTGTTTTGAGAGATTGTCTCTAAAATAGTACATTACGATACGAGAGCGATGAAACGTTTTCTGACGAGTGTGAGTTTGCGGCACGAGCCGAAGGCGAGTGCTGCAATCACACGAGTAGAGAAAAAGTTTCTCGCACGAGTTTCGTATAATTTTTTATAGCACAAGTGCGGAAAATGCCGACTTTACGCACGCGCAGCGTGCGTAAAGCGGTCATTTTACGCACAGTGTGCTATAAATATTTTTATCGTTTCCTTGTATTTCTTTAATAATTATACACGTAGTATAATTAGGAAAATAAGATAGATAGCTAAAATAACTTTAAAAAATATATATACTTGTCAATCAATCAAGAAACAAAACATCCATTCCAAGAGATTACAGGTTAATAATATTCAGTATCAATAAACAACTTATTCCAACAAGGAAGGAAATCAATGTACAATGACAGCAAATTATGTGCTCAAGTCTCTAAACCCACCACAAAGTAAGTAAACAATCAGAAAAGCAAATGTCATTTCATTTCAATTGCGCAACCAAACGCCATCTAAAGTCCTTTCTAGACAGGAATTAAATAGTCATAAAACGCCAGTCTGCTCTCCATAAATTACCACTTTATCAGAGAACTGCAAACAACAGAACCGCTTAATTAAATAATACAATCTGTTATCTCAGAGACGTAATCAAGACGGACACAGGTCCTCGGTTTACTATATTTGATTAAACACACGCCAATGAGAAAATACTAATTCTATTGTAAACTGGGCTTTAGAAATACAATCTCAAACGTGCGCCTAAAACTTCTCCTTACATGCTACAACATCACTGTAACTAAACTGATTATAGACCTTCATGCAAAGGTGTAGTGTTGAATTCCCAAAAAAACATAATGACTTCCGAAGCGCAAAACTGGGTGGTTTTTTTCTTTATGTTTGTGAACACACCTGACATTGATAAGGCATCACGTTCAGGCACAATGGTTACGGTTGTCTTAGTTCCTCTCGTTAGCTCAGGACGATAAAGAGCGGTTTTATTTATATATGGGCAAGGGAAATGCCGATGCCTCAGTTTGAACAGGACCTATGCATCCTGCTCATAGCGTTTTTGCTCCATATATTAATTTGGAGACAAGAGTTTTTGACAACGTGAGAACTTCGGTGACATACGCTTGCTCAGTTGTTATCTCATTGGCACGTCGACTGAAGAGAAACAATGCTGAAATTGAAAGACCGATTCAGACAATGCACTTGGTAATGTTAAATTATACTTCAGCGTCACCGTTAACGTTGAAATATTTTTAGTTTTTACTAAGGCCCACTTGCAGCATGATCAACAAAAAAATCCTTAACCCTCGGGTTTACTAACCCAAGGAAAGAGTTAACTAACCCGACATTTCATTAGTCCTATTGCACCATGATAAAATCGAAGCGGGTTAGTAAACCCAAGCTAAGCGATTGTTTGACATTTGACAATTACATAAAATGTTACCATAAAGTAATTCATTGTAACCAATGAGGTATAGTATCTATATAATGTCATTGGAAACAACATAATTTAAGTCAAACTTTGCTGACCCGAGTTTAACTCGAGGTGAGAGTCGGGTTAAATTCTGATGACTTTCTCTTAGTTTAACCCTAGCTTAACCCGAGATTTTGATTGGTGCAAGAGAGATTTTTTTTAACCCTCTATCTTTTGACTTAACCCGAGTTAAAGTCGAGTTAAGAACATGCTGCAAGTGGGCCTAAGTCAGTTAGTTTAGTCGACGGTGAATGTTGTTGCTTCTTGATGGAACGTCATCTTGCAATTAAATAAAACTCCTTGGTACTCGGTTCCACAATAGTAGTTTATGCTACAAGGGCGAAAACGAATAAATTACGAGTGTTTTAAACGTAACCGAGTAATTTATTGCTCTTACGCCCGTGTATCATACTACGTTTTTCAATGCATAGTGTGAGGAAATAAAACAAATCTAATCTTGCGGACTTTAAATTATGATTGGCTTAAAAAGGACTGTATCCAGAGCCGTTAAACATTTATAATGGTACACAGGAAAGGCTGCAGGTTAGCCAACCATTGTAAATAAATAAAAAAAAATAATAATAATAAATCCCTAGGGCAAAATAATCGACTTTCTGTTCGGTTTTGATGCATAAAAAGTGGGCCTTTACGAGCACTTGCATTGAAAATATAATTATGTTTAATTACCTTTTAAGGGTTTGCTACTGGTTTCGTCGTTTTACGACATCATCAGGCACTGTATTTGAGGTGTTAAAACACATTTTGTAAAGAAAAAAACATCTCAAATACCGTGCCTGATGATGTCGTAAAACGACGAAACTGGTAGCAAACCCTTAAAACCTGAATCGTTCTAGTCTCACCAGACTTTATTTTTACTAATAATAAAGTTGTAAAAAAATCATATCTGTACATTGAATATTTTTGCGAAATTTAAAATGAAATGGGTTATTATTATTTCTACTGCTATAACCATAATATTTGTCTGTCTGTCTGTAGGTATGTTCTTTTCTAACTCGAGAACTACTCAATAGAATTGGATGCGGTTCTCTTTATTATCATCGTAGTGAAACCGGTCAACATATAAGCTATAAAAAGGGATGTTAGCCGAGCCGAAAGCGGGACAAAAATTTAAACAACGTGGTCGGAGCCGCGGGCAAAAGGCTAATGTTATTATAATACATTTAAAGGCTACTCTATGATTAGTAAGTTTTGTGTCAATATCTCGTCACTCGTCAGGAATTTAGGACAAACACTAGTTCACCTCACTTTACAGTCTACATAAACAGGCAGGACACTTCTGTTCTGTCCTACGCTTTATTTAAATTCATTTATGAAATTAAGTTAGGTTAGGTAATACATCTTTCTAGAATTACTGTTATTGTGAACGAATTTTGGGTATATGGTTTCGGTTCTTAGGGTTCTGTTTTATTTATGATTATTTACAACAAAAACCCACAGCATAAATTATCAAATTTTAACAATATACACTTAACTAATCTTAGGCCAATTACGGGCTTGTATTATTCTAACAAATCCTTATTTAAGGCGCTCTTATCCCAAAATCAGAAATTTCAAAGTCAAATAGAACTTTCAAATATCGTCTAAAACTTCCAAAAAAAATACGCAATATAGTTCGAACCTTTATCTAGGTCTTCCACGCATGTGTTACACGATCAGATAAACTTTGCTCGATAGATGTAATTCACGAACACAGCATGTGATAAGACCTTTCAAATCATGCCATTTCCATAATTCCACTCTTTTATTAACGAAACATATCTGGTAATATTGCTCTTTAAATTTTCTGGGTCGACCACGTAAGTGGATTTTAATAAACATATCCCTTATTTATAAACAATTTAAAAACCGATAAAAACAACGAAAAAGTACAAAAGTGTGGTTATTTTCTTTACTCCTTACACGTAAAGAAAAAGACAGAGAGTCACTCTTCTGGGATAAGAGCGCCTTAATGCTAAAACAGAGATTGATTATGACAACAAAAAGTTGACTGATCTGATCTAATTTGGCACCACATTCACAATTTAGATGAACCCTTGGTATAATGTGTTTCAGAATGCTGTAGTGTACATTTAGATTTTCGTTGTGAGACATCAATGTTGATTGAAGAATAATGAACATAAAATTTCAAGTTACAACAAGCAGCAAAAATAGATAAAATGGATGATGTCCATGTTTCAAAAGCTACCGGCTGGAAAATGAACACAGCAGTCAGAGAAAAAAAATAGAGGCTAATCTGCACACGGAAGTTTATGGACATGATGCACCGTATAGTTGTCATGCTGTGGGGAGCAAGGGCATTGGTCTTGGAGACAATTTGAGGGCCAGCAAAGCGTTAAGATCGTTACCTTTTCACAACTCGTGACGCGTTTTGTCATTTACCTCTTTTACAACCTTACCAACTTCGGTAATGTAAGCTTTAAGAAGGTGGTCTATGGTGTTTTTTTGTTTAGCAGGATGATGAAAGATAGGTTGATTCATCTTCAGATGCGGTCATGTGGATGTGGACTTGACAGATAGCGGTGCTAGCCACGGTAAGGCTGAGGCCAGTGCAGGTTGGTGAACTAAAGATTATACTTTTCTATTACTGGACCCTGTAATTTTGAATAATTTGAAAAGATTTGCTCCCGTCTATGTACTAAATATTCTTATATATTCGATGCCATGGAAAGCAAAAGCAAAATCTGTCTATTGCATCTTCTAAGTTAGTAATGTCGACATATTTTTCTGGTCAGTAAATAAATCACAGAGTAAAAATGTATCTAATAAATTGTCTTTGATTCCGCCGAGTTTCAGGCAATTTCCCCAGATAATTGAGCTTCAACCATGACCACATGATCTGTCGGCAAAATGAATTTTCTCATAAGTTGTGACCGGTGCTGGCCACGCGCCGGATCACCAAGTGCCGTGACGGCTGACGGCAGTGTTTTTGTAATTTTGGACAATAAACTTGCATGGGACATTAAAACGAACACTGGAAACGATCGTATTGTAAGTCTTACAGTAGAAATGAAACGTTCGAAATAAAAATTTGCTTTTGAAATACAGCCAAAAAAAAGTAGCACACAAAATTTTTATAAATGAAAAAAGATTCTCGCCATTGACAAACAAGCACTGGCCGTTTTAGTTTATAGGATGTTAGGATGCTGTTGCGGTAGCTGGAAACTGGCGATATATATAACTCGCCAATACAAACAATTTTTCGTGAAAAAAAAAACAGTTGTTTCATACATTTTGGACGAGTAGGCATGTAACTTTTCTATGGAAGAGCAGATTTTTTTTTCGTGATTTGTGGTGTAGTTTCATAGTAAAAGTTGTTCGTATGGATGAGTACCATCGCCAGTTTCCGGCTTCCGCAACATCATTATTAACACCCAGTATATGTATTCGCTTATAGCTTGAGAACCACAGAACAGATTGTGATGCGGTTTTTGTTGTTGTTGGGAAGGTATGGAGTATATAGCACTTTAACTAAAGGTACCTAAGCAGTCAGCATTTTAGTGAAGGACTGAGCCGCGGCCAAAAGCCCGGTATTAGAGTAAATATATTTTTATTATTATTGTTTTCATATACGTTCAAATAAACAGCCGATTCGTTTAAAGCGCAATCTTAGCCCCGTATGTCCAGGGTATGGAACGTGCGGATAGTAAATTGGAAGATCACAAAATCGCAGTACGGTATACCAGATTAGTTTGTTTAGTGAAAGGTTACGTTTTCTGCTTTCCTTATTCATGTGTCAGGTTCTGAATTTGGACTATTGTCTTGTCAGATTATTTGCTTTACAAAATTGTTCCGTTTTTTTTTTGTCCAATTGGTAGGTTTATTTTCTCCGGTTTCATCAATTAAATACACAAGATTTTAGATAATTTCAACTACTATTTTAGGTTCTGAAGTTTTTTTTTATTATCTATCATGCCAAGTGTAACATACTTTAACATAACTAGGTACCTGTTTTTTGGATAAAACATAAAAAGTCACGACATTATGTCCCCAAGATAGTGTCAGAAGTGTTTCCGAGTGGGAACTATTACTAGTTATGATGTTTCTGATTCAATAGCACAGCACAAATCACTACCAATGTTACGTTTATTTCTGTAGTTGGTTTTTATTGCTACAGCAGCAGAAAATCTCCTTTCGCACATATATACAAGCGTTAAGTAGGGGCTTGGTACTTACACTATACCTAACTACAGACCAGTTTCTTGTAAATCTATAAATAAGGTTCTAACTACACAGGTGGCCTGCACCCCCCTTCGCAGATCTCTGTTCCCCCCTTGGGTGGCGCGCCCTCCACTTTGAAAACCGCTGCTCTAGGCTCATAGAAAAGATAAAAAAATATGCAGGCAAATTCCTCCCGAAGGCTTAGGGCGTGGACATTGTTGCATCATTAACAAAATTTAGGATGCGTTCAAGAAAAAAAAATGCCTATGGAAATGTGTGGTGATGATGTGCACGCGTACCTTAGCATATGTCTACCAAACTAAGTAAAGGAAAGCTCGAAACAGTTTTAGAATCATACATATTTACATATTGGTGAAAAAAAGAAAAGGAGAGGCCAACTGATGACCAATTTTTTTCTCACAGAAATTCCCGTTTTTGCTTATCGTATTTATATGTAGTGTATTGTTTGTTATATTCATATCTGAGGGATCGCAAAATCCGCTTCATTACAACAAAATCATTCTTATCTCTATTAGCTTAGGGGTATTCTACATTCTATGCAATATGATATTGTGGTATGAAGTATTTATACAATTTCTATTGTATTTCGTCCTTTGAATGGGGACTCTGATCAAAATGAGCGACGTCCCTTTTTAATCGATAGTCATAGGAATAAATTATTATGATTTCGTAAGGGCTTTAGTTTGGACGCTGAATTGCGAAGTCATTATTATTATTAAAGTTGTTTTAGATTTGATCGTTACTCGTAGTGTTATTCTAGTTGTACAGATATTCTTGACAACTAGAATAACACTACGATTGTTATTTTGTGTTGCGTGTTTTGTAGAGTATTATTACTGAAGTTGTTTTTGATTTGAGGTTGGCTTTCGTTACGCAGAGTCTTATTCTAGTTGTACAGATATTCTTTCCAATGAAGTCCATTTGTCTATGGTTGTAGTAGTGACGTGTACAGATAAGTGCGTTTTGTGTTGCGTGTTTTGTAGAGTATTATTACTGAAGTTGTTTTTGATTTGAGATTGGCTTTCGTTACGCGTAGTCTTATTCTATTCTATCTAATGAAGTCAGCTTGGCTATGGTTTTAGTAGTGACGTGTACAGATAAGTGCGTTTTGTGTTGCATGTTTTGTAGAGTATTATTACTGAAGTCGTTTTTGATTTAAGATTGGCTTTCGTTACTCGTAATCTTATTCTAGTTGTACAGATATTCTATCCAATGAAGTCCGTTTGGCTATGGTTTTAGTAGTGATGTGTACAGATAAGTGCGTTTTGTGTTGCGTGTTTTGTAGAGTATTATGACTAAAGTTGTTTTTGATTTGAGATTGGCTTTCGTTACTCGTAATCTTATTCTAGTTGTACAGATATTCTATCCAATGAAGTCCGTTTGGCTATGGTTTTAGTAGTGATGTGTACAGATAAGTGCGTTTTGTGTTGCGTGTTTTGTAGAGTATTATTACTAAAGTTGTTTTTGATTTGAGATTGGCTTTCGTTACTCGTAATCTTATTCTAGTTGTACAGATATTCTATTTAATGAAGTCATATTGGCTAAGGTCGTAGTAGTGACGCGCGTTTTGTAGCGCTCCTGAGCTTACGCACACTGTGCACGCACTACTACAACCATAGCTTAAGGGGCTATACCGTGAAAGTTGACACTTTTTGAAGTTATTTATCTGCTCTTATAATGAAGTTCCAAGTAAAATAAATTAGTATAACAATTTTGGAACCTTTTACTAGATTTTGGTCTATCAGAAACGCGATAGGAGGAATTTCATTTGATAGAAATAATTTTTGAAATTAGGTCTAAATTTACACTTTTTTTGATATTCTGACAAATTGGGATAGCATACAGACTTGAAAAATATTTATTTAGATGGGTTTTAACTACACCTAAATTACTGATTATGGAATTTTTCGTAGCTATTTTAGTTAATTTTGAATTAATTTAAAACCGACTTTTTGACAATTTTCCCCGATTCCGTCCCTTTCGCACTGCGGGTCTTTCTGCCTGGAGTAACGGGGACCTTTGCTAGCACGGTATATCACCTTAACGCACTTTGTTAGACAGAATCTCTGATGTTAGATGTTAGTGTTTCTTCTTGTAATGTTACATTCTGAGTCTGAGGCTACACCGGAGACCACTCTAAAATTCAAATTCAAAATTAAAAATTTTTTTTTGCAAAGTAGGTATATATAATACACGTTTCACAAGTCAAATTTTAATCTTATAAAAATATATGTAATAAAATAATAAATGTACATGAACTACTTAGAATAAATGTTTATTTAATTTATGTAGCAATATATATACGATTAAAATTATAGGTAAAATATTATTATATAAGGTGAAATCCAATGAACCGCCCGAACCCAAACCGGAGACCCGGCCAGGGACCAGGAACAAGGTTCAATGATCACCAACCGAGCCCCCAGCACGAATCCAGGCGGCCGACCAAATCCCATCCTATATACTACATAGTAATAGATTACATATATAAATACATGCCTACCTCCGCCCATTCGATTAGTCTTGCTCTTAAAAACAAGGTATATTAACATTACCTTGATCTACAGAATAAACAGTTCGGTCAACTCTAATAAACAAAAATACGTGTTTAAGGTTATAATTTTTGTTTAACCACTCGTAGATAGTATTTGTGTTTATATATTTATATGTATCAGTGTATGTATTATTAGGATATAGAGGTAGTATATGTATTTGATTATAAGTTACCTATTTATGTATTTTATATTATTTTTAGTTAAAGTTAATTTTATTTTTATACAGTCATAAAACTATTTTCTTATCAAAACACTACCCTTGACAAGTTCCAACGGTTAGCTGGAAGAAAATGCTAACTAGCATTAAGCTCACCTATGTACTGTTTTGATTTGTGCAATAAAGAATTTTATAATAATAATAATAATGTTTACTAGAATATACAAGGTGACTTTTTGATCATCGTCCAAATTCATACTGGAGGCTTGATAAGTGATCATTATTTTGGATCAATAACAATTTTTGTGAAATTTGTTTCATTAAATTTCGGATTACTATAGAAATTCACTTCCAGTTACGAGTAAATCACAATGGGAAGTCGAAATTTCATTTTACGAATTTTGCAAAAATTGTTATGGATCAATGATACTGATCACTTACCAAGCCACCAGTATGAATTTGGACGATAATCAAAAAGTCACCTTGTATATTCAATATACATTGTTTTTAACAAAAATGTTATTTTGGCCGCTAACAACTGACAGTAAACAGTTGGTCAATTAATATTTTTTTTTATAAAAGAAAGCAAAAACTTCTATAAATCGTAAGAAGAAGGTCAGGTGGTCCCGTTAAATATAAACGAGCAGTAAAAACGAAACGGTTGTGTGGTACACCATTTAAAGGGTTAACAGGAAAGCAGTAATAGGTTAATGGGTTAAGAAGACAGGTGGCTTATTAGATTTGGTTACGGAACCGTGCTTATTTGACTAGAACATTTTCTTGCGCTTTTTTTTTCTTGTCTTTCGTATTTTAAAGAAATAGTAGAGTCATTTTGCAACATCAATAGATTCTGCCAGATTTTAGGGAAATCAAACAATGTTTTTTGCAGAAAGACAAACAGGGGCCTTATTATCTATCCTCAACATCTATCGCTATCGCATTCAAAATACGTGATTGACTAATAATTATGTGTAATGTAATTTCTAGCCAATTACGTTACATTTGAAGGCGATAGCAGTAGATGTTGAAGTTAGACAATAAGAGAGCGGTTTCGCAGCCGGATTGTGAAAAACCCGCTTTTTTCTAATCAATTGAAACAGAACACTTAAATTCAAAATTCACTCAATAGTTATTAAACAAAACCTTATTAAAAGAAAAATTTCGAAAATTTCTAAATGAAATTTTTTTGAAATTCTAGTGATAAACTTTGCGATGGCAGCATACACAATACATAGGTAATAAGATTTTGTTGAATAACTATTAAGTGAATTTTGATCGATTTCGATCTGTTTCGATTAATTATAAAAAGGTGGGTTTTTCACAATCCGGCTGCGAAACCGCTTTTAAACGGACGGACTTGTTTGAAGAAATATTTAACATCACGATATGGCCCCTCCAGGGAGTGACTGAGGTGTTTCCAATTGTGGACTATAACTCTTTCACGGACGATATTTCTGTCCAAATGTGTGTTTAGGGCATGCAGGTTCTAACACAATGTTTTTTCTTCACCATTCAGCAAATGGCGACTATCTCATTAATCTTTTTTTTTTTATGGAACCCCAAATATGATACACAGAGCCCCACATAAACAAAAAGTAACCACAGCAACTGTCCGCTCACTAATCGCTTTCCCCAATAAGCTTTTTTCCACGGAAATTGTCCAAATGGTAACGAGACGATTAATATTTCCCGACACGGAAGGCCGGAGGCCACGAAGGCCTAACGTCGCATGTCGAACATCCGCGATGGCCTTCGTGACTCGGTTTGACATTTGCTGGTCGCATTTGTCGGGTACCGTGCACGGTGCGGTCGTCTTTAAAGGGTGTTCGTTGAAATATGCTGCAGGTTTTGGGTGACCATTCTAGCACTAATAACACAGTGTAAAAATATGGATTTTTGAACTGTGCTACTACTTTAAAATTGACAAAATGGCAATGGGAAAAACTGGTAAAAAAGTCACTTGTTTTAAATTTGAATTTATTTTTGTTGTAACTTTTTCTATTTCTTCCGTTTTAGTAAATTTGTTAAATTAAAAATGTCATTTGACTGTTATATTATTCCTTTTTTACTTTACTTAATTTTATTGTTGCCAATTATGGCCAGAGCCTTATATGATAAAAAAATAAACTTTTAACAAAAAAATAGCAACCGACTTCAATAGTAACAGCAGTCATTCACTAAAAAGTTAATAATAATTCTATAAAGACCGATGGTACCGAAGCAACACTTTTGCCGACTTCTTTCTTCCTGAAACGTTATGTTATCTAGAAGTCGGCGTTCTTATATTGGTTTTTATGTTGCTATATCGTAGGAAATACGCCGACTTCTAGATAACATAATGTTTCAGGAAGAAAGAAGTCGGCAAAAGTGTTGCTTCGGTACCATCGGTCTTTATAGAATTATTATTAACTTTTTAGTGAATGACTGCTGTTACTATTGAAGTCGGTTGCTATTTTTTTGTTAAAAGTTTATTTTATTTCACATTTTTTAGTGTTGCTGGGTTAAATTGTGAAATATGGGTAGTTCTTGCAAACGTGGTTTTAATATGAAACGAAGTTCAAGTGAGTATAAGTAGCTATGTTTGAGTAGCTTCCTGCTATCAATCTCGAGTTATGTGCTGTCATTCGTTAAAGAGTTCTACGGTGATGAAGCCAAGATCGAAGGTCAGATGGGTACACTGGCAATTTTCAAGCAATGCCCTGCAATGAGCACCATAACACAAACTGATTGCCGCAATCCAAAGTTATGTGCTGTCATCCGTTGAGGAGTTCTATGGTGATGAAGCCAGGATCGAAGGTCAGGTGGGTATTCTGGTAATCTCCAAGTAATACCCTTGAATTAGCACCCTAACGCAGTGATTGCCGCAATCTCGAGTTATGTGCTCTGATCCGTTGAGGAGTTCTATGGTGAATATGGTGATGAAGCCAGGATCGAAGGTCAGGTGGAAGAATGATGATTTTCAAGTAATACCTTCTAATCAGCACCCAGGTACAAAGCGATTACCTCAATTTCGAGAGGTATGCTGTCATTTTCTGAGGAGTTCCACTGCCTATCTCTGAAGACCTTCATCAGATCATGACCAAACCCAAAATGGGACCTACCTGGAAGTACACTCTTTCAAACAAAAAAAGAATTGTTCAAATCGGTTCAGAAATGACGGAGTTATGGAGTAATCACGCCAAAAAAAAAAAAAAAAAAAAAACATACAGTCGAATTGAGAACCGCCTCCTTTTTGAAGTCGGTTAAAAAGGGTATATTAGATAAAATAAAAAAAGGGTATTAGAAGTAAGAAAAAACATTCCGTACCTCAAAATGAAAAAAACGGAACTCTTATGAGATCTATTATTGTCCGTCCGTCTGTCTGTCTATCTGTCTATCAGTCTGTCTGTGTTTCTATCTGTCTGTCTGTCAAAATCTTTTTGCTCGGGCCCCTAATGTGATATCAAGTTGAAACTGATACCTCTTGCACAAGTTTACGGCCAAATTGTGCTGTAAAAAAATTTAGCTTCTAACTCGACGCGAAAAAAAGTTACTTTGCACTTTACTTAATCAATTTCATACAAATTTGCTCACCATGAAAACCATAAACATAAAGGTTTATATCAAAACTTGAAATTTCTTTCACATGTAGGTCTATAGCACACACATAGGAAATAATCTGAAAATTACAAAAATTTATTTATTTAGGAAATTATTGCCCAACTTAATTAAACCCTTTAGATACATAGATTTAAACGGATCGTAAGTGTCGAGTTAAGTTAGTCATCCATAACTGCAAGTGGAACTATTCATCTTAATGTTTTTATTGTTCCGTGCCCGTACGGAACATGTGGTGTTACGGAACCCTTTTTGCGCGAGTCCGACTCGCACTTGTTCGTTTTTCTTAAGTTGCCAAGTCCACAAAAATAATTTGTTTGTAGATAAATTTAAAATTAATTTGCCTACAGTGCAATTTAGCGAGCGATTTACGTTCTGGGCAGAGGCCACAGGTCACACCGGCTGGCACGGACATCGCCGCCCGCCCTCCGACTGGTCTGCCAAGCCTCGTCGTACCCACGGAGGTGGAATACCTGTGCCACTCACTTGCCAGATCAATATAGGAGCAATTATGAAAATGAAAAATGTATTTATTGCGAAAAAAAAGCTTAAAAATAGAAATATTAGTTGCTGGAACATCCTATTAAGTATTTAAACAATACCTGTGCCAGGATGCCCCGCACCTCCATTTGTATCATTATAATATATGTACTAGTTACTTATTACAATTTTACAAAGTAAACGACGAAAAAGGTAAATAGTAATTCTAACTTAATAATATATTATTTTGTAAGCTAAGTGAATGTGTTAATGCGTGGAAATGCGTGGGAATGTGCTTGGAAATTGGATAAGGGGAGTAGTGTGTGTGAGATTGTGGTTTTGAGAGTCGCTCTCTAGCCCTACGAATAATGTCTTGGGATCAGTATTATAATAATCTAGGGAGCGGCTGCCAATGTTTGTATGATTGGAAGAATAAGTTGTTATTTGTGTCAGGGTGTGTCAGGGTGTGTTAGGGTGTGTGTGTGTGTGTGTGTGGGTGGGGGGGGGGGGGATTTGTAAAATTTATTTTATTTATTTAGTGACCTGCATTAGTGGCTCAACTCCACTATAGATCAGATTTCTTAACCACGTAGTGATTGTATTTTTGCAGTTATAAAGTTGTAGTGGATAAATGTTTAATTATGAAGAATAACTAGTTTGTTGAGGTTAAATACCTATGTAGATATGATTCCATAAGAAGGTCAATTATTTGGCAATTACTTTTTGCGCTGATTACACTTACCTACTTACAAATTATCTCGTTAAATCATTTTTGGGCTAAATTTAAATAACAATTACTGAAAGATAAGTTTGTTATATTATGTTTTTTTAAACGGCTGCGTCATCAACGGTATTTTGCAAATATGTTCAAAACTTTTTTCAACCGGGCTTAAATCGACTTCAGTTTGTTGTTCGTTGTCTTTGACCTAGAGCCGCTTTTTAGGGTTTTGTACCCAAAAGGTAACCAACAGGACCCTATTACTAAGACTTCGCTATCCGTTTGTCCGTCTGTCTGTCCGTCTGTCTGTCCGTCTGTCTGTCTGTCTGTCTGTCCGTCTGTCTGTCCATCTGTCTGTCCGTCTGTCTGTCCGTCTGTCTGTCCGTCTGTCTGTCCATCTGTCACCAGGATGTATCTCATGAACCGTGATAGTTAAACAGTTGAAATTTTCACAGATGATGTATTTCTGTTGTCGCTATAACAACAAATACTAAAAAAAAGAGTTAAATAAATATTTAAGGGGGCACCCATAGAAAAGAAATGTTATATTTGCCGTTTTTATAGATAATGGTACGGAACCCTTCGTGCGCGACTCCAACTCGCACTTGGCTGGTTTTTTCCTAACATGTTTTACTGAAGTAGCTACTACTCAGCTTTTAGTCTCACAGCGTGCACATTTTACAATCTTTCCAATAGATTCTGTTAGACAACCACGAAAACCATATTAAAATATTGTCAAGTGTTTGTCTAGTTATAATTTAAAGGAATACGACTATACATTTAGATAAAAATGGACACTGACTAGATCCTGTTAGTCACACCGCAATGATGCAATTACTGAAAACCTTCCTCATAAAACCCTCTCAAACCCTCTCCCCTAAACTTGTCTATTCCTAAAAATAGTCAAACGGACAAACGAATTTTTTATGCATAGAGAGAAAAAAAAAGAGATGAACTGTATCAGGTATGTACGAGTAACTCGTTTGCAATTAGAGATTCCTGCAGGTCATTCTGGTACGTTCGGTAAAATTGCAGATTTCAGGCGGTTTTCTACGGTTTTTTTTTTTTATTATTGAAAACCTATTGTGACATTCGAATCATTCGACTGATGACGGCCCCATACCGAGGGCCGAAATATATCGAGTTACAATTTTTTTTAATTGTTTTAATAATAGTACTAATCAAAAGCTCGTAAAAGTTAAATATAATATATTTATAAACGTATTGTGACATTCCATATATTTCATAGTTTTCATTAGAATCACTTTACATTGCATGGCATTTATCATAATGTTAGCAAAAGTCTTGTTAGGATGTTAAATCAAACCTTTAAATGATATACGTTGAAACTTGTCTTCGCTAGCAAAAATCGCTGGTCGAAAAGAAATGAAACTCTTTGGCCAATGTGTACCTACTTTTAGTATCAGCCTTCGTGCTTCATATTGTTTTATTTTAACCTAAACTATTCACCCCTAAGGGGTATGACCACCGGGCGGGGCGGCGCTGGTACGGCCACGCGTGACCCGTGGCGATTGACCTCCACACGGCCCCGCCCGCCCTCGCCCAGCCCTGCCACCGCCCAAGTCACCGTTGTTTATTGGTGAAGTCCTTATAGCATGAGAGCTGGTAAGAAAAACAAAGCGATCTTTCAACTAAGAAGAAGTGAGCGGGTTGAAAAAAACAGAGTAAAGAAGAAAGAGAATATGAGAATTCCGACGAAGACGGATAGGGAGCCACTCCAGCTAAGAACGATACCGAGAGACATGGTCATATTTGCGTAATCCAAATATAGACCTAATAGAAAAATTATGAAGACGCTCGAGTTTATTAAGTTGTTATGATTAATAACAATTTAGTGCTGCCTGACCAAAGGAGTTTTTTTTAACTTAAAACAACTTGACAATCGTATCTAAGAATATGTAGTTGATATGATAACCTTTTGAACCCGATTAGTCTGGGACTTGAGTAAGTAAGTAGTAAGTAAGTAAGTGAATCGTTTATTTGTGAGAATTCGTGTTTACCATGGATGGTACATATAATTACAGTCCCAGCAAATTCAACCATGTCATGGCGTACAAATATTTGGTTGTATATTTAAATCATGCACTAACAAAAAACAAATTGAGAATAATTATAATTATAAAATATGTATGTCAATTAAATAAGAACAAATGTCAATATATAATATGTAAAAAAATAAAAAAATTGAAGTTGGAACAAAACAATCGTAGGAATATCAAACTAGTTACAATGAAAAAATGTCTGTAGTGTTCTTTATATTATAAATGTCATAATCAAAATAATTTATATTTATTCGTATCCTAGGTATTCCTTGACCGTGTAAAAACATGAAATGATGTAAAAACTTGAGCAGTAAAAGCTGCATTGATTTTTAAGCAGTGGGCAAGCAGCCTTAAGTTACTTTAAAAAATGCAACTTTAAGTATTTAGAATGGTCCCATAAACATTTTGTCTTAAACATAAGTTAAGAATGATAAAAAATCCGAGCTTATGTAACTTTCAATTCACCAAAAGTTGATTTATAAGCAACATTGAGATCCTTTAGCAGCCAAATGACCTGCGTTCACACAGCCAGTCTTAGATGTTCTTGTTTGTATAAGGTTAAATAATATTAGTTGGCGAAACTCAAAACATAGGTAGTACTAGTATATATGAACAACTGTTTGGATGGAAGCTAAGCGAAATTCGCAATTTTTTTCTCTTCCTCCCATACAAATTGCCCCGATCAGCTGGTCCAGTATGGAAAGGTGAAAACAAATTTTACGAATTTCGCTTAGCTTCCATACAAACAGTTGTTCATATAGACTAGTTCTACCTATGTTTTGAGTTTCACCAACTAATATTATTTTCAATGCAAGTGCTCGCAAAGGCCTACTTTTTATGCATCAAAACCGAACAGAAAGTCGATTATTTTGCCCTAGGGCTTTATTATTATATATTTTTTTAATTTATTTACAATGTTTGGCTACCCTGCAGCCTTTCCTATGTAACATAAATGTTATACTTTTTTTTCTACTGTTTAACGGCTCTGGATACAGTCCTTTTGAGCCAATTATAATTTAAAGTTTCCAAGATTATATTTGTTTTATTTCCTCACACTATGCATTGAAAAACGTAGTATAATACACGGGCGTAAGAGCAATAAATTACTCGGTTACGTTTAAAACATTTGCTACGCTCTTGTTTTAAATGGTCTTGGTAATTTATTCCTTTGCGCCCTTGTAGCATAAACTACTATTAACCTTATATAGTTTAACGAAGAATTACAAATGTACCTAAGAGCTGGGTTTGCCTAAAGTTACTCTAGTGTATTTTTTTCTAGCTCTTATGCTATGAATGAATTGATGTGCAGAGATTTATGTAGCAGTATAATTTTTTATTGCAAGAGTTTAGTTTTGTGGAATTCGTAGATATGTCTTCTTTTTGTAACTTGAAATGCGAAGTCCACATAAATTAAAAACGTTAGTAACCAAATTTACGAGTAATTTTTAATCAGTTTGAAAAAGAAAAAAAAACGTGTAAGTATTAATATTAAGATCCTAAAAAAACTTTAACCCCTTGAGTGAAGTTTTTATCTTGGGGCTTTAACGTGACTACATTACTTTAATTCTGATGCAAATATTTTTCTCTACGTGATTGCGATGCGAAATTTAACGGTTCAAGATTTTTTATAACCGACCATTATTTTATCTCGGTATCAAAGTCGTTTGTAAAAACTTTACTTCCTAGTAAAAAGCTATTTGCATATGGGTTGTTTTACTTTTTTAATTTCAAAACGGGTAAGTCCACTTTTTGCAAACTTACATAGTTACCGTGTAATTTACAATCTAGTTTCACTAAAAAACACCATAAATCTTCTCTGTGTAGAATACATAATTTTATTCCAAATTAGTTTAATAATTTAGCAGATAAAAATAAAAACAAACTCACTCACTTATCATGAAATCTCATGATGTTAATATGATCTTGCGGAAGCCGGAAACTGGCAATAGTACTCATTCTTAAAAACAACTTGTACTATAGAACCAACCCTTAAATCTCGAAAATAATCAGTTGTTCCATAGAAAAGTTACATTATGTATGTCTCTCTCTCTACCAAAATGTATGAAACAACCGATTTTTTTTGTTCGTATGGACAGGGCTATCGCTAGTTGCCGGCTTCCGCAATTTTGTATACGAAGCCTACAAACTTGAAATTTAGCTGGCAGATTCCTTACTTGATGCAGATTGTAAGGTAAAAATACAATAGTTTTGTATTATGAGCTTAGATTAGATTTTTTAGATTTTCTATTCAAAATAACTTACAATATCCAATTTGTTTAACCTAGAGAAAAAGATTTTTTGAAATTCTATTTCCAAAGGTGCTGTAGAGATGTTCAAGTTTGTAATGCCCGTTTTTATTTATCTTATGTGAAACCTAAATTAGATGCCTAAATATTTACCAAGAGCCTCTGTACTAGTATGCACACGGCGTATTTTTACGCGCAGACGACGCGATATAAACGCGAGTCTAACGCCAGGCCCACATCTTCAGGATTCTGGCGGCGCTTCTTGCTGCGCTTCCAGGCAGTTTTTGTGACGGGTTTTGCCCTGCCACGATACCCGTCGGCGCCTTCACGTATAGCGCGCTCGCTCGCTCAAAACGCTCGACACTAGTTTCGTCCTGTGCGCTCGATCACTGTTTCAACCGCCCACCTCCCCGCACACCGCCGTCGAGAGAGCGCATGTCACTCGAAGCTGGACAAGAGGCGCGAGCGGAGACCCATGGCCGGCTCTATACTACTTCATACATTTGTTCTCCCCGCCGGCGCGGCGCCGTCGTGTCCCAAGAAGAACTGCTTGGCGCGCCTCTCGAAGCCTGAAGCTATGGCCGAAAGGTAACGCGAACCATACGCGCGTCAGTCGCAGCATTCTTCATACAAATGCAATAGGACTGAAAGCACGCAGACAACGAGTGTGAATATTTAGACAACCGAAATCCTTCAGCGCTGGTGGAGCAATGGAAAAAAACTGGTATGTTCTCACGAAATCTCCAGAAATTGAAATTTAACAGGTAGGTTCCTCAATAGATAGGTACCACGGAAGCATCCACTAAGAAAGGATTTTGTTATATAGAATTTTCAAGTTGGTAAAACTTGCAGCGCGGGCAGGACCCTGTACAAAATACTAGTATAAGTACACGCAACGGTTCATGGTTCATGAATTCGTTGATTGATTCGTCACTCCCACTCCAAATATTTCCACAAGCCCATTCGAATCAATGCATCCCCCACACTGCATACTCAATAGGGCCCATTGTGCAAAATTATTTAATGTAGAGATCCACGCCAAGATACCGCTTTGTAATCTTTCTTTAGCGGCTTTTTTAAACTTCAATTGGCTCTAGAAAGCCGAGCTGTAGAACTTGAAAAAAGTGTGCAGACGTCGCCATTTCTTGTGATTATTATGACAGATTATCGTGTCTTTTTAAAACGCATGCACGATGCCGAGAAAGATTCATACGAAAGCAGGTGCACACAATAATATCTGTATAGGAAATGATTATATCGACTAAAACTTGTTTCTATAGCTTATTAAACCCTTAATGCGGTACAGTAAGACAAAAAAGTCGGCTTACAACTTACAAAACCGTTAAGACACAATCCGTTTGCTGGTTCAATCAAAAATTTCATCAAGTCTATAGAAATTTACTAATACGGTAATTCAACATATTGTGAGGGGCCTGCTTCTTAAGGGTTAAAAAAAACGAGGGCCCAGAGCTGGGCACAAAAGCAAGAAAGGGTCAGACGTCTGCTTTTTACAGAAAAAACGTAACCAGATGGCCCCGCGTTTAGCGGCAAAAAACGGGTGCGTGCCCAAATTTTGTGCAAGTAGAGTCAGCATGAGAGGAGCAAATTGCATTTAAAAAGAATCGGCATTTAAACTTTGTTCATAGAAAAATTTATGTGTTCTAAATTATTATTATAATACTATGGCTACCTTTTATTATACCACAATATTGTAGTAAATACTTAAATTTTCTAATCTAAGCATTGACTTTCCTCCTTCAGGGGATCTAAAAAGGCCGACTTGGGTGAATCATAAAATTATTTGAAAGTAGGATGGAGTCAGAGTTTTTTCACGCGTGCAAAAGAGACGGCATTAGAACGGAATCATAATATGATTCATTCAAAGCGGCCTTTTTAGAGGACCTGTTATCTATAGTGGCTGAATTTTAGTCGCTGAAAAGCTGAATGCTAATAGAGATAGTACTCACATCTATACGAACAACTTCTAGTATCCAGCCAATCCAGAAAATCCAGCCCGTAAACATCATGTAGATGTATGAAAAAAATTCCAATAAGTTTTGGTTGTTTTAGAAATGATATCAACGAAAGTGAAAACTCTTTGCTCTAACGCTACTTTGTACCTTCACAAAACGCCATGACGATTTGTCCGTCTATAAATTTCTGTATAATTAATGGACCAAAAATACGATATTTTGATATAACACGATTTATAAACCCATAACAGGTGGTCAGCCTTGCTGTTTCATCCACTTCTAACTTTTTTTACTAATTTATGTTGATGTGGCCTGTACCGCCATTGCGCCATTTGTCAGTTTTAACAAAATATTTTGTACGGTCTTCAAAAAAATAACATAATCTTTTGTCTTCGATATCTTGTGACAATCTTTTTACGAAAACTGGTCATTCCGGGAATCAGTAACGGTGGTTTTGGGCAAAAACCCCGGTGGTTTATGCGTTATTTGTGGAAACCTTTTATAGAATACTAATTTTAAGGGTCAGATAATGGGTTTTCATAGTTTCTTCTCAAAATTAATAGCCGCTACCGAAACTTTCGAAGAAACACCTATATTTGAGGAATATAAAAACAATTAGCTATGAATTAGAAAGTCTGTCAAAGGGAATCCGTAAATATTATGACTACTTTTAATAAAATCAATAAAAAAGAAAAGAAGAAATTATATGTATGCTGCGGGCAGACAGTTGCAGTAGTTTGCGTTTTTTGAAGATATCGTTCATCTGTTTTTCAATATTTTCAACTAAGGAGACAATAATCAATACCTTATTTTATGCATACGCCTTTTATTCGCGTTGCTTTTTGCGAAATAAGCCATCTATCAGTTCAAAAACAAAACGTCCTACTTGCAATTTCAACATTTCTCCTACCAAAATATTGCATAAACTAATGCCGACAACATCAACACAAAGCCTGTTTTCAACACACGAATTTTGAATTAGACTAAGTATTAATCATAGCTAAATAGCCTTCTGAATAGCCTTGCTGGCACCGTTAGAGCCTTTGTGATGGCCCAAGTTTTATGTGCCTAATCAAATAGGGTATTAAAAAGAGTTATTACTGACTACAGTTGTTGTCAGCATGAATAGCGAATCTGAAGATTCATATGAGACTCTTTCTGTATGAGTTCTATATAGTGAGAAGTAGTCTAAGTTATGATTTGAAGAATTAGTTTGAAGTGTATGGGAGAAAATAGCGCGAGTAAATTTCATTATTTCATTTCACTAATTCTTACTGGTTTTCCTTACTTTTCATGGTAGATGCCAAAATATCTGTATGTTAAGAAAAATTATAATGATGGCATTTTTAGCCTGTCTGCTATGTAGTGTGTGTAGATATACACTACATCACAAAATTATTAAAAAAACGGCCAAGTGCGACTCAATCTCGCGTACCTAAGATTCCGTATCTTTATTCTTTTTTTATTGCACAAAAAGCTTAAATAATATAACATACATATGAATAAAATTTTGTAGAAGGGCGAGCTTATTTCTAAAGAAATTTCTTCCAGCCAAACTTCAATGTGGTGAAAAGGTAGTGAGAATAGTGGGCAAATAATTGTGCTTAGCTTTAAAAACAGAAAACTTAAAAGAAAAAAAAGAAATTTAATGAATAAGCAATTTTACATGTACATATATAATTATATCCAATAAATAAACAATACTTAATTAAACCTTCCGTATCGTGGATGATAAATTTAAAGCTGTCATTTCTTTTTCGTGAACTTCTCAACCGCCTTATTTTTCCTGTTATTTTTAAGTAAACACAAATTACAATGATTTTTTTCATATTTTTCGGTGCCCCCGTTTTGGAGATAAGGTGGACTTAAATTTTTTTGTGGTTTTTCGAGGATTTCTCTAAACTAAATATACTCGTAGCCAAACTATATATCTTGAGTTAAATAATATCTAGACCTTGATACCCATACCGTATTTTTAGGATAATATTTTTTATTTTTCTTACTTTTGTTTTGGAAATATTTTGAACAATTAAAATTTTTATATATTTTTTACACCGTGATGTGTTGTGCTAAATTTAAAGTCTTTATCTTTAACAGTGCTAAAGTTATGAGGCTGTGACATAAAACAAACGGACGGATGGACAGATAAATGGACAACGAAGTCCAATCATAAAGGTTCCTTTCGTACCTTTTAGGAACTATGCAGGAACCCTTAAAAAGTTATAACTTAGGTTTCTTTGTCGAAACGAATATCGTTCTACACCGTAAGACCATTCTGCGCAGTCTTTTCAACAACCCTTAAATATTCTTTTACAAAAATTCAAATTACATTCAATCCTATCACTTCTTAGGTTCTGTGTTTTTTAGATTTAGGCCCCTTTGCCACTAGACAATGTATAAATGAGCGATGGTGAGAACTGTGGCCTTATTGTCTAAATTCAACATATATCGCTATTAGCTTTCAGGTACGCGTGATTGGCTAGGAATGATGTGTCGCGTCATTTCTAGCCAATCACGATACATTTAAAAGTGATAGCGATAGATGTTGAAGTTAGACAATAAGGCCTCGGGTCATGGTGGTGACAATTAACCTACTCCATCGTTTTCACTACACTTAAACTATATAGATCTATATGGCTTAGTGGTTAGTGTTCTGGGTAGACGTCCGCTGTTCTTGGTTAGAGTTCATGTTCCTGGTTAGAATTCCTGGGTTTGATACCGGTTTCAGACATACATACAAACATAATTTTCTTTGCGTTTCTGTGCTGCATTGGCATACGTAAATTTAATTTTCCTTACGATTGAAATATCTCCTGCAAATTTCTAAAATATAGAAGTATATCTATATATCTATCTTTCTATGTACTGGTCTGTATTATTTTTTAAGCTGGTTAATATAGTTATGTATGTTTATTTATTTTCATATAAATTAGTTTTTTATAATCTTTGTACGTGTCTGCATTGTGTTTACAATTTATTTATGAATGGAAATAATCGTTTATTTCATAATGACACTAAATTACAAGTTTATTAAAATTAAACTAAATAAAAAATATTAGCCAGGTCGCCGTCGTCATGTGGAAGGGTGGCTGCTTTTCCACTTTGTATGGCCAGGCTTATTCTCTGGCCAGGATATGCGCCAGCCCTCGGGTCCCCACAGACTTTGACCAGCCGCGTAGTTAGCTTCTTGAAAAGGATTTTTGCTTCTGGACCCCATGGCCCGAGGGTCTCAACGCCAAAAGGCGCAAATATGCAGTCCAAACTGAGGCCTGCATACCCGCGCCTCTTGTTTCCTTCTGCCGCTGCCGCGGCTGCGCCAGGTCTGACAGCAGTCACACCGGTGTGGGACAGCACTAAAGTATCGACACACGACACACATTTTTTTATGAATGTGGTTAACGCCTGTATCAGAACTTTAGATTTATGAATAACTTGGTGTGTCATATTTGTACTGTTATTGTTCTATTTTAAATAAATACAATCTGAAGAAGTAAATACCTTAAAGGAGCAAAAAGAAAATAAGCTCTGATCTTATAAAACTTTTGCAATTTTTTTTACACTATAGAATATGCAAGTCCATTACGTCATGATTTTCGGCGGTAACCGTTCGTGCACGCACAACAATAACTTCAAGCGGGCGCAAGTGTTGAAATGCATTTTTCCCGCTTTCAACTCCGAGATAAGGTTTCGGCGTCGTCGCCGCGCGCGCATGGTCGCATGCGATAAGTTACGTGATGGACGATCTACGAGTCTCTTCCCACGGTTCGGTTATGAAGTGGATAGACATGGCAACACATAAAATCACCTGTGAATGTGATTGGGTGGAGGAAATGAAGTGGAGAAAATTGGAAATTGTGGTTTTAGGGGTCAAGATTTATCGTTTAGCGATGCGATGGTTACGTTTTAGTGACGTTTTCTTGAGTATTTATATGTATATTGGCGAGCTCGTTTGAGTAGAATCTTAGTAAAATTACTGCTAATATACGGAAAATAACCAATGACATCTTATTTTGAAACATATAATATACGTTGAAAATGAACTATCAGGGAATGTTTCACTAACCCACCTTAGTCTCTTTCTACTATTTAAAAGGGTGAAAGGTTGCATCTGTATAATATTCTCCGATATTACTCAATAATAACAAGATTGACGGAACCATTAAAACATTATGTTTACGATATACATTAAATATTTCTTTAAGGAGCTACGGAAAAAAAATCGACACTTTTAGAACTTGCATATCTGCTTCAGTAAATGTTTTATTTTGATAAAATAGTATATTTTATTTTTGGAATCTTTTTCTAGGGATCTATTAAACAGAAATTCGGCTCGATAGAAATATTTATTGAAATGAGGTCTTTTTCGACACCAATTCTTCTCGTTTGACAATTGAGAATGACATATGGACTGCAATCATATTTTATTAGATGGGTTTTAACGGTATCTCGGTCCTAGTAAAACGAAATTTTGATAGCAACTTTAGTACATTTTATATTAATAAAAACCCGACTTTTTGCTACTTTTCTACGAATACGGATTGTGGAGTAACAGGGACGCTAAAACTTTTACATATCGCCTTAAGGTCAGTTCTACACTGAACTAGTGCATGTAAACGTAGAAGCGGGTATCAAAGTTGATAATGCGTGGAGATGGAGATTGATGGCGTGTCGTCGCGTATAAACACGACTTTAGACACCGCGCCACGTAATTTTCCCCAAGGAATATATAATTTTAGTGCTTATTTCAATGCGATAAGAACGAGGGGTCAAGTTATAGGTAATGGCTGTCTGTAGCGTAGGTGGTGGTTCTTTGAAACATGGAGTCCAGTTTTGTAATAAAATGAAGAAGAAAATTGTAACTTGTACGGTTTGGGATTAGCGGGTAATAAAATTAATTCATAATTTAATGCCAATAGTTGTAATATTTAATTATGTACAATACAATGAAGTATTGATTTGATTTTATGTTTTACTATTGTTAGTTTCGGCCGCGGCTTCGCCCACGTTTAATCAATATTTACCCAGTTCTTGGCTTTGCAGTTATTATATAAACACCCCTTATAACCTATAAATTTACTAAGGTCACTAAGGTGATAATAAAGAAAACTGCATTGAAATCCGTTGAGTAGTTCTCGGGTTAAAATGGAACATACAGACAGATAGACAGACAAAAAGTATTCAATGAAGATACAGACATGTTTTTTTTGTTTCTTTATAATTGGTATAAATATATAAATTTGATTCTTTTAAAACTCGATGGGATTTATTTTTTAGTTTTGTATGACAAAAACCTGTTTCAGTTTTTGATGCGCTTTTTTGTATAAAGTTTTATATAGGTACTAAAACAGACTCTGAAGGCTTTAATTCCTTTAATTTTAGTTTTAGGGCTGTCAGAACTTACATTTTTCCAAAGTATACCTTCTGTTCCTTACAGTTTGTTGAATAAATGTTTTTAGAATTTGCCATAATGTCAGTATAACTTTAAGTCATATTTCTAGCTATATTGCACAGTTTTCATAATAATTTAAAATTTCAGATCGAACCGATACAAAAAAAACTTGTCAGTTCCGTATGAATCGTTTAAAAGACAAACTTATTCCACTTTTACTAATAAACGACCAACTTAATTTGAAACTTACGATCTTAACTTATTCAACTCTATTTAGGTAATTTTCAGATTTTTCCTCATATGAACGAAATTTTAATATTATTATTCTAAGTCAACTAGGTGGTAGAGCTGATGCCGAGCTTGACTGTGGTGGTACCACCATCCTACTCGCAAACCCTTGACGTATTCGGGGGAGAGTAAGATGATGGCTTTCAGGCACAACCAGGTGGCCCACCATCCCTGGGACCGATTGATGGCGGTATATCCGTTTCCAATTGCTGGCCTTTTATAAAACAGACTGGTGACGGGCAGCGGTTTTTGGCACCGCGCTCACCAACCCGCCTGCCCAGCGTGTGTGGGTATGAGAATTTCTTCCAAGACGTCCGACAACAGTGCGAAATCTTGGAAAGGCCTATGTCCAGCAGTGGACGAAGACAGGCTGATGGAGGGATGGATGTCAACTAGAAGTACATTTTCATGGTGAGCAAATTTGTATGAAATTAACAAGACAAGACAAATATTCTTTATTATTCACCAAAATATATCACCAAATCGTCCAATTAACAAGATAATTATTAAAAATGTATAAACACCCCACCCCGCATTCCTGATCGGTCCGTAACGGTACTTTGATTCAAAATTCATTACTTTTACCACAGGTACATGAAAATTATTAATAACCACCGGTGAATGTGAAAAATGTATTACTTTCACCGTCTGAGCTGATATGTATTAATAAGCACCGAGAATTATTAATAATTTTCAATGAATTACCCTCACCTTAACATATATACTAATATAAAAACAAATATATATATATATTAGTACGTAAATCAAAAGTAAATTAATATTATTAGTAGAAGAAGTAGATGGATTTAACAAACATTTACGCATTAAGAAAAAGATCTTATAAATTGATTATGTATTTAAAAGGGTAATAACTTTTTTTTGCGTTGAGTTAGAAGCCTGATTATAGCCATGGTAGCACCATAGTGAACCTATGATCCATTTTTTTTATTTTAAGGTACGGAACCCTAAAACAGGACATCACGAAGCCTACAAAACTTTCTTTTCTTCCCATGAATCCGACCAACTCCCGTCACAAATTTCGGCACAAATTTGGTTGCAGCAATAAATCTCCAATATTTACGGGACGAGCCGTACGGGACGTGACCCGTACGGCACGTGACCGGACCGATGACAGACGGGACGTGATGAAACTTACTGTATATTGTATTACATATCGTCGGGATTTTGAAAGAATTAAACCATTTTTTTTAAACAGACTGTGCACCCCGTAAATGATGATAAAAACAAAAACTTTTTTTTCTGTAATTTCAAACCACAGTGCTTGGGAAGGACTTCAGTAAAGAAATTATTATTTTGATAAAATAGTATATTTTTTTTGTTTTTTTTTTTCTAGGGATCTGTTAAACACAAACACGATTGGAGAAATTCGGCTAGATACAAGTACTTACTTAAATGAAGTCTTTTTCGACACAAATTCTCCTGGTTTGCCAATTTGAATGACATATGGACTGCAATTATATTTTATTATACAGGTTTTAAAATTATCTAAGACCTGGTTAAACGAAATTTTGATAGCAGCTTCAGTACATATTATATTAATAAAAAACCGAATTTTTGCTACTTTGCCTCGAATCCGTCTCTCTCACACTGTGGGTTTTTTCGCATATGGAGTAAAAGGAACGCTAAAACTTTTACATATCTCCTTAACACTTATTTTATGCAATTAGGGGGGGGGGGGGGCCCTAATTTCCAGTTAAATATTGCAGTGCAAATTTCAAAAGTTTAAATATGTGTAGCAGCCAAACGGGGAAGTCAATGCGCGCATGCTGCAGTTCGTCTTGCTCACCTTGGGTCCTGCTATACATAGAAATTAATGGCAGCTTAAGGCGATTACCATCGCCAAATTAGCAGCTCGAAATTTGTCACTACAAATATCAACGGAAACGACATTGAAATAACGTTCATATCAGCGCGCAATGCATAGTGGCTATTACGACGCTCGCTGCGTCCTTGATAGGGCGAAATAGGAGAAAATTATACTTTTCACTTGGACGTGATTACTCGATTGAATAATCTTATATTATGTTTATAGCTATAAAGTTTATCTATTTATCAAAGCATAGATGAATTCAATCAGCCAAGCCACTCAGGAGCAGTAGGGAATTTGAGGTCAATAAAACACCATTCAGTAAAAAAAAAATTATGTAGAAGGTTTGGTGGTATAAAAAAGAAAAATGTTGCATATGTTGTCTAAGAGTTGATTATTCATAATACATTTTTTCATTATTTTTGGTTTGGCCATAAACGAGGAGTAGGCTTTAGAAAGTACCCATTTGGCGATACTAAGGCCCTTAACAGTTTGAACTAGTGAAAAAAATGGTTTGGTACCATCCTCCCCGGTTGATCATCCCCGGTACCGGGAGGATGGGAAAAAACGTGTCATCGTCCCTGGTGAGAGCCGCAACGTGGACGTTGGCACAGATCAATTGCCATCGCAGTGCCATCGTCCCCGGTGACGGTGTTTATCAAGAAAGATGGCTAAAATCAAGAGCTATCGTACCCGGTAAAACAAAGAGAGAGACAAAGATGAATACTTAGTTAGTACTGCAAAATAATACGATCACAAATGAAAAGATTTGCTTTGTATTTTTAATACTCTCGTAAGCAATGAACTAAAAGTTAGTTTTTTGCTCGTAAGTAAATGAATGAATGAATGAATTGACACTTTATTGTACAGAAAAGACATATAAAAGAAAACGGAGTATTGAAAACATAATTTTGTACAAAGGCGGACTTATCACTTGAAGCGATTTCTTCCAGCCAACCTTTGGGTGGTGAAGAAATAGTCACTAGAAAAGTAAAAATAGGGGGATAGACGTAATAGATAGAGTAAATTAAATGAAAATCAATAAAGTGTTAATACAAATAACCTAACAAATTAAACTTAATTTTAATAGATATCATAGACTTACATAAACAAATACACAAGAATATATTAATAAATACATCTATAATATATAATATATATATGTATATACATTTAAATATCAATATAATAAGTAAATATTTATTGCATTAAAATAAGTTTTTGTCAGGGCGCCAACGCTGTCCAGTGCATTGATTTTTACATTCATATTACACATTTTGTGATGATTAAGATTTATTTACGAGCAACGAACCAACTTTTAGTTCGCCTTTGTACAACATTTTTATCTTGTGCGATAAATAATTTTATTCTTATTATTAATGAGTTGATTGTAAAAATATATACCTTATCTTATTTACTGGCACTGATTTCGAGAAATCTTTGAAAAACCTCAAAAATACATGTCCCCCCCTTATCTCCGAAACTGGTGGACCGAACAATATAAAACAAATTTAGATTGTAGGTCATAACTGGCTAGTTACAGGAAAACTATAGTAGGCAATTCAAAAAAAGTTCAACACAAATGAGAAATATAAAAAGTAAAATAATTAAAAATGTTTTATAAAAACAAAATATTGGTATAAAATTGTATTATATATAATTTAAATATTTCGAGAAATCCTTGAAAAACAACAAAAAACGAAACCGAAAAATATGAAAATAATCATGGTAATATGTGCTTACGTAAAGATTACAGGAAAAATTTTGCGATTGAGAAATTCACAAAAACAAAAAAACAACCTTGATTTTTTCATCCATGGGTCTGAATCGCACTTGACCGGTTTTTTTGCGTTTTGAATTAAACGCAGACAGGTTTATTTAATTCTCTAGTAGCTGTTCTTAACTTCGTTTGAATCTATGCGTTAGTTTTAAATTGATTAAGAAAAGATTGTCTGTAAGAAATCGCTCTAAACGATAAGGCAATTTTTATACTTTTTTAAGTCTAAACTTTATGCACAAAAGAGAGTTTTATTTAGATGTCTTATTGTTTTGTAAGACAACGATTGTTTTAAAGGTAAGTGAAATTGACTTTAAAATGTTAGTGTAAGTGAAACATCCAGAGATGTGAAATACCTAACTACCAGTCTTTTGGTTGTCAACTGCCTCTTTTCCAAAGATAAATATTACCATATTCTATTCCAGCTTTAAAACCCAATTTATAATACAGATAACACAAAGCAAAATTAAGAAACTTTACATAATTTGAATTTCATTACTCTGTTATGAAGCTGTTAGCGAAATCCTAAGCTAACAAAAAGCTACCCAAAAAATTATAATCTGCATTAAATTATGACCCAACTCTAATTGGCTGTGTACACAAAACACCAGCTGAAGTCAAGTATTCACTAACCAGGTAAACAAACAGTAATTTCCATAACCAAACACTGACCAGACCAGCTTTACACCTTTTATTTTACTGTTAACTTTACTAAAACCAAAAACAAACTGCGCCTGCTCTGATTAAAAACCTACAATTCAAACATCCGCCGACAAATCTCCTGTTTGAATTTCGAACGTCTATTCGACCACAAAAACCAAAATGGTTCCCACATGTGTTTAGGTTTTTTCTCGCGCCCGGATAAATAGGTCGCAGGTTATTTGGCATAGCAAGGTGCAACCGTAGTCTAACGGAACTATAGACACAGAGTTTTTTTTTTCTAGAGGTACTGTGGTTCAGATGGTGCCAAAATAAACGGAACGAAATGTGTATTTTGTAGTAACGGTGCTATGCCATGGGAGGATTTAATAAAGGTACCTTTTGTTTTCCGGGGACAAGCTGCTGGCTGTTTGTGTTTGTATATTGTTTTTTTGAAGATAAGATTTTGTCACCTCAGTAATTGATAGACATAACTTCCGTTCCTTCCCTCATATGGGATACAAGATAAATTTTTTGAAGTTTATCAGTAGAAAATATAAACACAAATTGCTTTTCCAATAAAAAGACTTAATAGAATACGGGAAGCTAATGCAACTGAGAAACCATGGAGTAACTGGTATCATAAAAACAAAAAAGATGGTGATTTATGGATTTAATATGATGCAAACTAATACATTAAAAACGGAAATTTTAAAATACTGATCAATTTTAAGATACGAGTACATAAAAAGTACAATTGCATTTTATTAATCATAAAATATTAACAATTCCTTTCTGAATAAAACCATGACAAATTCAAGACCACTCATCGAAAAGCCCTTATTTTCCAAAACCTCATATAATGGGCCAACCACCGTGCGTAGACCAAAACAGTGTCTAAAAATACGTCCCAAAGGTGGACAAAAAACAACATAAACTTGAGTGTGGCCCACATGGGACGAGTTTGTGCAATATGGTGTTTGACCCTATAACCAGCGGATATTTGTTTATTGCTCGGCTATCCTGTAGGAATTTGTACAGGGTGTTCCTTTTCTTGCATAAAAGTTTAAAAAGGGTACGAATTCTAGGTAAAATACATAAAAAAAAAAAATTTATATAATTTTTGACTACTTTATTAAACTTAGCAAATTTTTTTTTTTTTATGTCTCGAAGGGTGGGGTTCCATGCCCCTCTTCTGCCACTTAGCGATGCCCTTGCAAAGCGTAGGCACTTTGTTTTGGACCTATTATTATCGATGGATAAAAACAGTGTGGATATAGGAACTATCTGCTAGTAACAATCGCTAGTCGTAACCATATAAAATCTATACCTAGCAAAAGAAAACCATGGCAAAAACCCAAACCTTCCGTATAACAGTTCCGTGTCATTTCTCTAGCCAAGGCGTCTATTCTCGCATTAATTTTCACGTTAAATACCAGTCATACGACTTTCGTATATCGCATGGTATTTGTATATTAGAGCGATAACTTAAAAATGTATGGAATACGCACTAACGCAGCGTCGTTCTAAATCAATATTTCTCACATGTGCAAGAATCTCTGTCGAGATTCAACCAGTGCGTCCTTCCAGTGATGACGTACGGCGCTGAGACGTAGTCTCTTACCAAGGGCTTGGTCCACCGATTTAAGGTCACTTGCTGTACGAGCTATGGAGCAGGATATGCTTGGGATATATCTGATGGATAAAATCCGAAACAAGGAGATCCGTCAGAGATTGAAAGTAACTGATATAGCCTGCCGAACCAATAGGCTAGTGGGCAGGCCATAATTGTCGCCGACATAGTTGCCGTTGGGGCCAAAAGGCGAGACCACGTAGTACAGCAAGCGTAGCGTAGGCCCACAGGCTGACCTCGTGCCCGCTGGACTGACGACCTGAAGGAAGTCGCGGGTAGCGGATGAATGAGGATGACGGAGGACCGCCAAGAGCGGCAAAATATTGGAAAACATGTCCAGCAGTGGACGAACAAAGGCTGATGGATGGATGGCCGTTCAGCGCATTTATTTGGCACTATTTTGCACTTAAAACATCAATCATGCAACTTTTGTCGCATGATAGATATCTACCATGAAAGGCCGCTAAATGACAACTACGAAATGTAAGAAAAACTCACTACAGGTTTTTAGCAAACAAAAAGTACATTACCCTATTAATATGTTCCGAGATTCATGCGATATCTGCCTTCGTAATTTTGTCGCATGCGCCAGAATCATCGGCCACGAGTAACACGCAATTTTCATAATTGCGAGTATCGCTACAATAATTCCATTGAACAAAGACGGAGCACTCCTACGCTCCACATTTTTTGTCCACCGCGCGACGGTCGCGGCGCACTGTGCGTAACGGCGTGGTGAGAGTCGGCGCCCAGATGTGTCGTGTGTAGCGGTATTTCACTATGCTTTTTTGTCCAAGCAACTGTAGCTCAACCAATGAGCTTCGCAATTTATGTCCATAGTATTTGTAAACTTATCACTGGCTGAACGGTGAAGGAAAACACTGCACTCTCTAAAAAGTTTGTGCCCAAAGTACGGCGATAATTACGTTGAGACCACAAAACCGTCAGTGAAAAGAGGGTATTTGAGTGTTGTAAAATACCGTACATACATACAAATGATATGATTTTATATGTAAACGATGACAGAAATAAATTTCTATGTTTGAACACTTGGCGATTTATCCATCGCAAAGAGATACAAATTAAAATTATATCATTGCAGTATAGAAACGCAGAAAGAAAAGTAAATCTGGATGTGAGGAGCTCTGAACCCCTGAATCCCGGTTCAGAGCTCCTCACATCCAGATTTACTTTTCTTTCTGAGTTTCTATACTGCAATGATATAATGCTAATTGATTTTATATGTATTTTTTGTCCACTTTTAGTAGATATAAGGTGAGGATTTCAAATTTCATGGCAGGCTTCTTACATACATCGCCTACGGTTGGGTTTGACCGCTAAAATCAGAATGTTTTAACAAACTAAGCCATAATGTAGTTTTGGAAAAAGTTGAAGATAATACATTTCATACCAAGTAACAAATTACGGTTTTTCTTACCCGAGCAATAAAGCTAGTTTCGACGTGAGCCAAAGGTAAGAAAATCCATTTTATACTTGGTACGAAACGAACGTATAAGAAAAATTACATTTCTGACACAAAATACAAGTTTCATCACCGAAGACGTATTGACCTTAACACTCTCAACTATTGGTTATAGTATCGATAACAATTGAATTACAATATGAATATAGACTTCCGACACGGTCTTGTTTCTTGCCACTTACAGGTTACAGGTTAAGGTTAAGGCGATATGTAAAAGTTTTAGCGTCCCTGTTACTCCATATGCGAAAAAACTCTCAGTGCGAGAGGGACGAATTCGTGGTAAAGTAGCAAAAAGTCGGTTTTTTATTAATATAAAATGTACTAAAGTTGTTATCAAAATTTCGTTGAACCAGGTCCTAGATACCGTTAAAACCCATCTAATAAAATAGATAGATCATCTATTAATAATGCAGTCCATCTGTCATTCTAAATTGTCAAACCAGGAGAATTGGTGTCGAAAAAGACCTCACTTCAATAAATATTTCTATCGAGCCGAATTTCTTCAATCGCGTTTCTGTTTTAACAGATCCCTGGAAAAAGATTCCAAAAATAATATACTATTTTATCAAAATAATATATTATTTACCGAAGTAGATATACAGGTTCTTGAAGTGTCGATTTTTTTTCCGTAGCGCCTTAAACAAGTATATTAGAGGCTTAATCATTTATTTAAACCTTAGATTTAAACAAACCTGATTATAGCTTTAAAATACATACACTACCTTCTACAGCCCTATGAAAGTTTCGGTAAGTAACGACCCAGAGCGAGATGCAAGACGTTCAGAAACATTCAAAACACCTAAGTTGATGTCCAAACCCGCATCATATGTGGGCATCGGAACACATGTGGTCCCCTGGTGTCGACCACGTGTGTCAACCCCCCTCCTTCAGAAACCCCCGCGTCTGTCGCACCCCCTCTGACCTGGGGTCATGGAACAGACTTGACAGTTGAAGAATTTTAGTTTGGTTTGTCTTTGGAATGACAATTTGGAGTTGAGGGAGCGAAGATTTAGGATTACAAGTCATAGTGTCATTTTGAAGCACATGGAAACTATGAAATGGGTGTATTTTTAGAACGTACAAGTATAAAGTACATTAAAAAATCCGAGCATCCTTTTCTTTCTTATTTATCTATTCTTTACTGCACACCAAATAACAAAAATTAAGTAACAATTTTTAAATAGATAGAAGGTGTTGGTTCTCTTAACATTAAAAAGCGATCTCTTCCGATTACCTTTGGATATAAGAACTCTTTGAATAAGGAAGGTAGTAGACACGGTGCACAGAATAAAATGATAGAAGTTTTTCAAATACATTTGGGGGAAAATAAATAATAAATCATAGATATTATACGTACCCAATAAATAATAAAATAATATTAATTTTAAAGGAAAGCCGTTTTTTGGCTACTTTATTATATTTTAATTAATTAATTAATTAATTTTAAATAGGTATTCGTATGTCGAATGTATTACAAAACAATTTATTATAAATATCTTTTCAACTTACATGTTCACAAAAGAGATAAGCGATAAACTAAAACCCAATTAGCCCAAGAAGCTATGTTTTCTACAAATAGAGAAAATATGTTTTCTATGTATTCAAGATTATTACAACACACTTTTTTGGCTAAAACTGACCAGAAAATCCTTAAAAGATAAAATTAATAAAATCAATAGATTAAAAATACGGCACAATACTTATACAGGGAGGTCTATTTAAGTTTTAAAAAGTACAAATAATTTTATTTATAATTATTAATTAGGTATCAAAATAGTAATAGGGCACTGACCGTTTGACAACGACGGTGAACGCCGTGTCGTCGTCCTAAGAACGACACTCGCCTTGATAATGCCGAAATTGTATCGGTGAAACGATTGGCATATAGTCAACAACAATCACACGTAGTGTTCAAGCCGTATGTAATAATAATAATTTAGTAACTGTATTTGTTTATTTTGCTTATAAAAAAGAACCTCCCACAAAAACTTTGAGGAACATGACCCACATTGGTGACGCTCCAACTTCAAACCGTTTTTTCAGATCTCAAGGAGCTGAGCAGAAAAACCAAATGTACCGTTATGGACACGACGCATTTTGCATTAATCATTTCAAGTGGTGGCTGTGGTGAGGAATTATTTAATGGTTTTAGAGAATCTGTTTTTGCGTCCCTTTTAATGGAGACGCTGAAAGTTTTTAAATTAGTTTAGCAATGTTTCTTTGAAAAGTTTGTGGAATTAATAGTTGGCGACATGGCGAATGGCTATAACTGTACAATACTACCTGAATAAGCTTTATTACTGTTATCTGTTTTTTGTCTTACTTAACCCAGTGAAGTTGAATTTTTGTAGCTGAAATCTTGTGGACTGTGGCCACATAATCTGTTTAAAAAGAATATTGTCACACAGTGGCGTGCGCAGAACTTTTTGCTGGAAAAGCAAACAATTGGTCGAGAACAACAATAAAAAAAATATAAAAAAATTTAAATATCACTTCGAAAAAAAAAAGTTTGTATAGGAAATTTTCACTCTAGGGTAGACATTGTCTACCCTGGCGTCATACAAAATTTTTTTTTTTCAAAGTTATATTAAAATTTTTTCATATTTTTTTTATTGTTGTTCTTGATCAGTTGTTTGCTTTTCCAGCAAAAAGTTCTGTGCACGCCACTGTTGTCACACCATGTCTTCTGGAGGATGTCGTAAAAGGCGACTAAAGGGTTAAAAAATTGGCTGTCAAACGTGATTGTGCAGCTAACTTAGACCACTAAAACCACCAGGGTATGTACTGTGGTCGTTGGTTTATTTAGTTTATTCTGCTTATTTACAGTGGTTCTCGAGTTAAAACGGAACATACAGACAGACTAAATACAAACAAACAGAATACAATACTATAATAAATTACTCAATTAATTTAAATTTTCGCAAAAATAAGGCTTGAGGAATTTTTTCACAATACTTGTCTTATTTGAAATTTGGTTTCTATTAATTATAATTGATGTTTTCTAGTTTGTAATGAAATCTGATCATTTGATTTTAAATAATGAAATATAAATGAAGAATATGAAGTTCGGATATAAAAATAACATAATTAATCTTAATATAATAAAAATTAAAGATAAAATAAAAATAAAAAAAAATAATAAAAAAATTCTAAGTAATGTTAAAAATATTCATTGACACTACTTTTTTTACAGCTTTATTAAATCCGATACTGAAGGCTTTAATTTTAGTATTAGTGCTGTCAAAACTTAAATTTTTCCAAAGTAATTTATGTTCTGTTAACATTTATGAACTATTTTACAACGAAGAAAATTTTCTTTTGACAGCATTAAAACTAAAATTAAAGCCTTCAGAATCGGCTTTATTATTGGTATAGTTAAATAAACAGATACATTTTCTTAAACATCTGTATATTTAAGGAACAGTTCGAGTTTCAATGAGATTATTGTTCATCATTATCAGGACTAACTGAAAGACAGTCGCGCGCGACTCCTGAAATTATATTATTATCTATGAAATAAAACGACATCTTTACATATTATTGTAATTCTTCTTTTTAACCCTTAAATGCATGTGATTTTTTTTTGTATGAAATTGAAAACAGTAATAGAAAAATACCAAAACAATATGAATAATGAAAAAAAATCATTCTTGATTGAAAGGGGGTTTTTACAAGTAAAAATAAGAAAAAAACAATGATATACAAATTTAATTTTTTAGTTTTTATTTTTTTTATTGGGTACTTGTACTTGTGAAGCTGAACTCTTTTTGACTTTAATATCAAAAAACTACAAAAATATAAACAAACAGATTATTTATCAGATTTATTTTTCCAAAAGCTCTCTTTGACGATTTTCCCGCCAAAATGCTAGAAAATACAAAAAAAAAACAAAGGAAAATAAATAAACGAATTTTAAATTTCAAAAAAATTAAAGTTGTTGTCAAACATATTTTTAGATCATTGAATCATATAATTATAATTTTTAACATAAAATTATGTAAATAATAAATGAAAATTCCTTTGTGCTATTTTCGACCCAAGATGTATTTAAGGGTTAAAAATTACCAGAGCGCGTTACAAATCAGAAATTCCATCAGAAACCAAATTTTTCGAAAATTATATTCAGGATTTAGTTGTGTTTTAAATCTACAGTTGGCGTGCTACAACAATTTCTTTCCTTATCTCTATAGGTATAAAATACGAGTAATTAGCACGTTCTTAAGCATAATAACAAAGAAATGACGTCATACATATTATTACATATGTATGCAGTGTCAAATACAAGTTTATGTCCATGTTTTTCAGATTTTATTTCCCATATCATCTTGTGATGTCATCTCACACTGTCCAAACATATTTTTTGTGGACTTTATTCCGCTGCGCGACATGTGTTTCAGATACCATCAGGGACATTGGCCATCAAATTAATATTATAGTCCATTTTGTGTAATTTAAAACACTAGCAAAAAGTTTAGGTGGCTGCACGTTTTTTTACGCTTTTTAGGGTTCCGTACCCAAAGTTTAACCAACGGGACCCTATTACTAAGACTCCACTGTCCGTCTGTCTGTTCGTCTGTCTGTCCGTCTGTCACCAGGCTTTATCTCATGAATCGTGATAGTTAGACAGTTAAAATTTTCACAGATGATGTACTTTTGTTACTGCTATAACAACAAATACTAAAAAACAGAATAAAATAAATATTCAAGAGGGCTCCCATACAACAGACATGTTTTTTTTTGCCCTTTTTTATAGATAATGGTATGGAACCCTTCGTGCGCGAGTCCGACTCGCACTTGGCCGGTTTTTTTTAATGTAAATAAACCTAGCGAAAATTTCATTTTAGTAACGATGAGTGAGTTTTTCTTTAGTAAACTTAAGAGGCTGGCGGAGCAACCCTAGTTCATACAAACGAAATACCAAAACTATTTGTAATTCTTATGATAGTGTATGTTTATTCCGATTGGATAATAGGATTCCCAAATATATATTTCGAAAGGAACGATGACATATAAGCAATTTAAAATGTCCATAGAAAGCTTATTTTTCTCATAGATTCATTTATTTTAGTACATAGGCGAAACAATTCGCACTTATATACGTCAAAATTTACAAATATGTGTACACAATTAATAAAATAATAAAATAATTATTAAACAACATTATTTCTTGCATGAGTACATAATTATGTACTCAAGTCAATACATAAAAAGTAATCATAATCATAATCATAATCATAATCATTTATTTCGTAATATTCATTACATGTCACTTTATAAATACTTAAATCTAAATTAAAATAATAATGCAATGTATAATTGTACAAAACACATAATAATAATCTTAATAGTAAGCTTTACATTGCGCTTGTCATAAAAAAATCTTTCACCGAGTAGAACGCCTGCTCGACAAGCCAGCGCCTCAACCTGGATTTAAATATTTGTAGATTTGGAGATCCTATAATATTTTTAGGCAACAAATTGTAAACAGTGGGGCCCATAACATGCGTAAGCATACTTGACTTTTTAAGTCTATGTTTATCTTTTTAAGTATATCTCATATTTCATGTTTAAATCAGTGTTCTTATTTAATATACAAGGTGACTTTTTGACCATCGTCCAAATTCATAGTAGAGGCTTGGTAAGTGATCGGCATCATGAACCGATAACGATTTTTGTGAAATTCGTATAACGAAATTTTGACTTCCCATAGTAATTCACTCCCAGTCCTAAGTGAATCACTATGGGAAGTAGAAATTTTATTTTATGAATTTTACAAAAATCGTTACTGGTTCATGATGCTGATCACTTACCAAGGCTCAAGTATGAATTTGGACGATGTTCACAAATTCACCTTGTATATTTGGGCACCTAGATATTTTGTAATGCAATCGGAATATATACACTTCAGAATATCTATGATTTACAAATGGTTTTGGTATTTCGTTTGTATGAACTAGGATTGCTCCGCCGGCCCCTTAAGGTGATCTGCGAAAAAAATATGGTTGTTTCTTTTCTGTGTATTTCATGAAATACACGGATAATTTTAATAAATTTCTGGTATATGCATTTTGACTATATAATCTACTAGGGTTTTGAAATTGGAAAACATATTTGGATAAATTTTCCTCGATAGAAATAATTGTTGAAATGAGGTCTTCAAACACACTTTTTCTCATCGTTTGACGAATAGGAACCATATACAGAACTCAAACATATTTTATTAGGTGTGTTTCAACAATATCTAGAGATTTGATATTTGAAATTTTGCTAGCTATTTTAGTTTTTTTAAAAGAATTCTAAAACTAACATTTTTCGCTTTCGCCCTGAATCCGCCCCTCTCGCACTGAGCGTGTTTTCGCTTGGAGTGACAGTGACAAAAATAAAATTCGCATAGCCTCTTAAGAGATTATAAAATGTATACCAACAATCTGTCTCTGTAGTATGGAGGGTCACATAACATAAGTTCATCGGATTTTGGCCTCTTCTGCAGATAAGACTTTTACCTTTTTGCTGGTGGAAGGTTTCGGCCGTGGCTCGTCGCCACCCTCATGACGAAACCAAGCCGCCAAGCGACTCCTCGTGTTCCGGCATGACGTCATGAGAAGCAGTACCGGAGGAGTGGTTATAGGCAGTTACGTAGTATCAGTGATTTGTCCTTTACCGACATCTGGAGATTTGTGGAAGTCCCTGGAAATACTGATTAAGGTGACATGTAAAAGTTTTAGCGTCCCTGTTACTCCGCATGTGAAAAAACCCTCAGCGCGAGAGGGATGGATAAAATTCGGTTTTTATTAATATAAAATGAACTAAAGTTGCTATCAAAATTTCGTTTAACCAGGTCCTAGATACTGTTAGAACCCATCTAATAAAATATAATTGCAGTCCATATGTCATTCCAAATTGTCAATCCAGGAGAATTCGTGTCGATAAAGACCTCGTTTCAATAAATATTTTTATCGAGCCGAATTTATCCAATCGCGTTGCTGTTTTCACAAATCCCTAGAAAAAGATTTCAAAAATAATATTCTGTTTTATCAAAATAATACATTAACTACTGAAGTAGATAATATGCAAGTTCAAAAAGTGTCGGTTTTTTTTCCGTGGCGCCGTCACTCTCCCAGTTTCTGGGCGAACGCACTTCATACTGGGTCTTATCGACGCTTTCCGTCAGGCACGTTAGTGGAAAAGCATAAGGCAAAAACAAAACTAATTTTTTTGGATAACTTCCAAGTAAGCTGCCCTTCTTTCATACTCCAGCTTATGCAATTTACATTTAATCTCTCATCTCTTTTTATCATTTATCAACTCTTTCTCAATTCTTCCTTGACAGCCTTCTTTAAGAAATCCTCCAAACAACAGTGGACAATAGCATCCTGGGTCCATCCAACTAAGGATGTCTATCAAAGGAAGATTAGATCGATATAATCAACAATGCCTGTGGCCTCTTAGAAAAAAAAATACCAAAAAACCTGCGAGAAACATGAAACGGGGGAATTATTCGCATCGTTTCCTTTGAGATTCTATAAAACGGTTTTTTGTCGCAAAAAACAGAAATGAGGGTGGATGAAAAAAAAAATCGTGGACAAAGGCCGGTATACAAAGAGCTTTTTAATGCCGCTTTTTCTGCTGACCGTGGTGTAGTTTTTCGATCACGTGTGTGTCTATGGCCTACCCGTATCAATCCGTCTTTACATTACACAAATCAGTTTGCTGGCTGTATGACGCGATGAAGAGCCAAGAAAACATGATAGCCACAGGGTATTGCGGTAGGTAGAGCCTTAAGGGGCTTAGTATCGCCAAATGGGTACATTCTAAAGCCTACTCCTCGTTTATGGCCCAACCAAAAATATTGAAAATAATGTATATGAATTATCAACTCTAAGAAAATCGAAAAATAGTAGTTTATGCTACAAGGGGAAAAGGAATAAATTACGAGGACGATCGCTACGCTCGTGTTTTAAACGTAACCGAATAATTTATTGCTCTTACGCCCGTGTATCATACTACGTTTTTCAATGCATATGGTAAGGAAATAAAACAAATATAATCTTGTGAACTTTAAATTATGTTTGGCTCAAAAGGACTGTATCCAGAGCCGTTAAACAATGGAAAAAAAAGTATAGCATTTATGGTATACAGGAAAGGCTGCAGGTTAGCCAACCATTGTAAATAAATAAAAAATAATAATAAAGCCCTAGGGCAAAATAATCGACTTTCTGTTCGGTTTTGATGCATAAAAAGTGGGCCTTCACGAGCATTTGCATTGAAAATAATATCTTTAGGCCTTTTCTTTGGCCTTTTATTGTTTTAAATAGGTAGATTATAATATACAAATAAAAAAGTATTATGTAATTGGTTTCGAAATATATTTCGACCAACTTATGGACGTTGTCAGTCGAATCATTCAATCGACAGAAATGACATTGAAATAAATTCATATCAGCGCGCATTGCAAAGTGCCTGTTACGATGCTCACTGCTTCCTTCATAGGGTGCATATTTTCACATGGACGTGATTGTTCGATTGAATAATCCTATGTTATGTTATAGCTATTAAGTTTATCTATTAATCAAAGCATAAATAAATTAAATCGACAAAGCCGCTTAGGAGCAGTAGGGAGTTCAAGTCTAAAAACACCATACGGTTGAATATTTTTTTTCATATAGAAGTTATGAAAAAAAAAATGTTGTATATGTTGTCTTAGAGTTGTTTTAAATAGATTATAATATATAAATAAAAAAGCATTAATTGGTTTCGAAATATATTTTGGCCAACTTGTGGTCGTCGTCAGTGGATCCCTATTTTGGTATTCAGAATAAAGCAGGTTTTACACGTCTTTTGGTGCTTTGTATATTATGCACATAGGTAATTAAAGAATGCACTCTTTTCGTTTATTTATATTTTTACGTAATGTTGTAATAAATTAATATATTGTCCGATTACTCGAGATTAGAATTAGGATCTTATAAAACTTACCTTATTTTAATTTAAGAAAATTTTGTTATTAAAAAATCACACAAACGTTATGTGTGCTTACCTGCAAGATTTTTTGCGTTAGTTAGAAATTGAAGAGTGGGAGAGCCATAGACAAGGGTGTACGCTGGGGGGGGGGGGCAGGTAGGGGCACCTGCCCCCCCTGGGCAAAAATAGCCCCCGCCTGGAGTGTGAGGCAAGCAAGTGTTATGTATTAAAATTAATATCTCGCTTTACACTGAAAACTAACTATTGCCTTAAAAACATACTGTAGGTAAGCTATATACATAGGCACTACTGAAAATCCCCGGAGACAAATTTTTTAAAGATAAATTTAATATAAAAAATACATACGTATTGTTCAATAATTTGTTTGTCTTTTTCGTTTTAGAACCTATCCTTATATTATTGAGTTTGTGCCCCCCCCCCCCTGAAATCTGTGTACGCCTTTGGCCATAGATGTAGTATAGATAGAGTAATAATATATACTAAATATATGGGGAAAGCCACAAATAAGAACCAGTTGAGCAGACTTCAAATAAAATAATCGTATCAAACAGTACAATCACAAACAAAACGTCACTCACTCAAAATTCACCTTCCATCGCCTGTCGCAACGGCTCGTGCCGTGTTCGAAACACAATAATTTGAGTTTCGAACAGGGTGGAGCGGGCCGAGATTGCGCGAGCGGGCTAATGACAGGCCGCCGATGCGCGCATGTCCAGCCCGCGCTCATTCAATGCAAATCTTGTTGGGGAGGACTATGAAGATGTAGAGTTGACGGATTTTCTCCTGAACTTAAATAAAATAAAAATAAAAAATAAAAATAGTCTTTAACTCCCAAAAAAAGTTACATTGAAAATTAGTTTTACATTTTTAAATATTTCATGCATGCATTATGTATCAACAAAAAAGAACTTCTGAACTTAATGCTGCATATAAAGTCAGATTGAGCAACTCATTTCGCATCAATCAGAACTCAACTATATGACGTTTCCTTTTAGTTTAAAATAGCGTGCCCTCAGCCGAGGCTGTTACGACCACCAAGAAACACGAGCTCACGAAAAACTGCGTTTTTGTTTAATAAGTTGATGAAATTATTAAGATGTTCTGAAATGTTAAGACTGGGTTATTGTTCACTTATTTTGAATACAAATTTTGCGGCTGTATAATTTAAGGAAGGCCCTTTGTCACTCGAAAAACATGAAATTTAGAACTTATTTCGTAATAATTTCCCATTGAGCGAACTTAAAGCATTTCCGTTTTTTCCAAAATGTTTAGATCAGCCTTATAACAAAATAAAATAAAATTAAAACGTTTAAGAATAGTCTACTATCTATATTATTTTTATAAAACCGATTGACCAAGTTACACAATGTGAAATGGTACTTTGAAGTTGTGCAACTGACTTTATACGGACCCTTGACATTTGCTTTTTACTTTATCTGATCCCTATATATAACTTTTACTTGGTCAACCCCTTTGAATAAAGCATAAACTTTAGTCACAGATCAACCCATACTTTCGGTGATGGTGATTACTAGTTAAAAAATCGTGTAATAAGTGTTATTTTCCAGCTCTTTTCGTTATTGTCTAAGTATGTTTCGCAACCAAATAATGCTCAATTTTTTTCCAACCTTATTATTTTTGATTTATTAGAATTGACAAGAGCTTTAAGAAGCGTTAGGTTCGCAGGTGCAATAAACACTAGAATCTTAAAGAAAAATATAAAATTCCTCAATGACTTTCCATTTCTGAAAATTCAAGCAAAAAAAATCTTCGTTGACGTTACCGATTTTCGATAACAATTAAAGAACAATATAATAATATGGAGCGTGATCGTGCCTTGTTAACTTAGACGGAATCCCGGCGTACTCGTACCATAAAAAATTGCTGCTAATCCACAAGGCTTTTGGTCTTCATCAGGTATATCTAGATATTCTCAAGCCTACAGTTCCATACAACAATGACCCCTTGCGATGACAGCGCTCTGCCCACGCGCAACTCGTTCTAATCACACGTATCTCGGTGCTTAGCACGCCGAGCCGTTCATTCATACATATTTGGACTCTTTTTTTTCTTGTACGAGTGGGCAGTCGTTTTGTTTCATAGCGTAAACGGTTTGAACCGCTATTTTTTGAATGAAGAGGGAACCGGTTTCCCTTCAGCTTACGTGTTGGTTGACGGATTTTTTCCTTCTCAGATCTTTATGGTTTTTTGGGATTTTTTCATATATATATTATTTTTAGGACAAAGGTGAAGCAACACTTTTATAGTTACCCACTTTTTTGGGTTCCGTACCCAAAGGGTGAATTAATTAATGGCCCAATTAATGTCACTCTGCTGTCTGTCCGTCTGTCTGTCCTTATGTAACTGGTTTCTAGCTCATAGAAAAAATCAGTTACAGATCTGAAATTGTGATGTTTTTTGTGTAAAATATTGACCCGAAACCGAATATTGAACTAAAAATTCAATTAAATAATTTTCAAGTTGGGGAAAATTAAATAAAAAGGAGCCGAAAAAAAGTCGTTTTTTTACCCTGGCATGTGGGGGTACCATTGTTTAGAACTGTATTTTTCAGTATTTTGTATCTTCAATAATAAAGAAATAAGGGACAGTCAAAGTTGTCAGTTTTAGACTATTTTTATTACGGGGTCTATATCAAAAACTGATCTAGTAAGGAATTTGGAATGTTATTATCAGGGATAGGATAATCGGATCGATATATACATACAGTTGGAAAAACTGAGAAAGTTTGTAATAGGGTGGAGTCGGGTTCATATAATATTATTTTGATAGTAAAAATCCCAGAATAACGGAATTATTTAAAACGTTACGATAATGTAATACTTAATAGATATGTTCCCGGTAAACTAAATAAATAAATAAATGAAATTACAAAAATAGGATTTTTTATTAGCTTATTTAGGCCGTACAGACCAAAAGGCAAAACAGAAGGCTGATATAAAATAAAATAAACAAATAGATAAATCAGCTTGGCAATTTATAAATTTCCTAGAAATTGTATGCAATTTCTAAATAATATAAATTTACGGTGACATCTATTAAATTTTCACTATCAAAATTAATAATATTTTAAGAATCCGACTCCACACCTATAAACTTTTTCAAGGATTTTCCCAACTTTAGATATACATATATCGATCCAATCATCATATCTCTAGTTAATGTGTACCATAAATACTGTATCTAAACAATAAATATGCACTGACAACGCCGATTCATAATGTAGTTAAATGGTTCCGTACCCTAATACTCGACCAACTTAACTTTATAGTTTTTTTGTCATAAACTTGTAATTTTTTTACAAATTATTTATGTCCATTAACCTAATTGAATAGAAGGGAACCCTCAAGGCACAAGTCCTACTCGCACTTGACGGTTTTTTAATAAAATAATACTTGTCACTGGTGTAGTGGTGCAAAAAACCGCATCCATCAGTGGCGTGCACAGAACTTTTTGCTAGAAAAACAAGCAATTTGTCAAGAATAACAATAATACAATATGAAAAAATTTTAATAACACTGAAAAAAAATATTGTTTGACGCCAGGGTAGACAATGTCTACCCTAAAGTGAAAATTTCCAATACAAACTTTTTTTTTTCAAAGTGATATTTAAATTTTTTCATATTTTTTTATTGTTATTCTTGACCAATTGCTTCCTTTTCCAGCAAAAAGTTCTGTGCACGCCACTGGCATCCATAAATCATAAATCTAATCTGTTGCCATTTTTGAAGACGTTAGTAAAAACACAAGCAATTTTATGCAAAATAATTCATTATTTATGCATTTACACTCTTGTACATAATATGACTGGCAACTTGAATAGTGAAAGGCTGTTTAAAAATTCAAATTGTTTGACTGAACATAGGCGAGTCCATCGAAGACAACAATTTTAAACTCTCTGACTTAAAACCCATATTCACTTGCAATATGGCGTAGATTTGAATAAATAAGTGTATTAATATTTTTGTGAACAACCACTGGCCAGTATGCTAATAACGATAATTCCAAATTCAAAATGTCAATCTCTTTCAACTTTGTTATGTTGATGACTGTACATTTATGTGACCACACCTTTTCTTTCTGAGTGATGGTCCCTTTTTGACAAAGATCATTGGGTCATTGTTTCGGAAATATAAGCGACAATATTTTTGAGTTTAATATTTTAAATGAGTTTATTTCTGTCCGAAAATGGTTGACATTTCATATTGAAAAAAGCTTTTTCACTTCTCATGCTATAAAAAGTATTGGTTGCTACAAGCGGACTAAAACTACGTTTTATGGTCTGCACAAAAGTGTTTAATTCTTCTAAAACTATGGCAGTAGGCCATATAGCCAGATACACAGTACAACTTCATAAACAAACTTTTTGAAACTCAATAATGTTCGCGCTAAAATTCTACCATATTAGCGCAAACTGACTGGACAAAAGCTTCAGATGATGCTCAAGAACATGGATACAGAATAAGGATACAGGGACTTTAAAGAGAGATAATATAAAATTAGTAAAAAGACATGCATGTCTGATTATTTATTATTTATTTAGACTTGGCTGTATGGGGTAAGTTCCCTTTGCCTTCGCACTTGGTGGAAGAATTAAAACAAAACAGTGGAGGGAAAAAGCTGTTGTGTTTCTCAGTCAGCAGTACATATTTAGTTGTTTGATTATTTAAATTGGCATCAAGAATTAATGAATGTTAAATATGTCAGCCAGTGATGATGAAATAATACTTTTTCATTTCCTTGCAATAGAAGTGAAAAGTAGAGTGTTGAACTTTGCTACAAACGAGCCATATTACCTCGAACTATAGCTGCCTTCGCCAAGGCCCAAGCAGCTAAATATCTCGGGTAATATGGCTCGTTTTATGCACTCGTATTAAAATTTACGATTTTAAAACAAGCTTTTATTTAAGTTACGGACTAAAACGAATATAATGTGTTTATTTCGTTGAAATTGATTTGGTACATTTTGTTGAATTATTTCGTGACTTGCAAGTAATTTAAATTATTTAGAAGAAGAAAAAAAAAATGCAAAGACATTATTATGAGATGCGGCTTGAACACTCACGTGTGATTGTTGTTGACTAAAGGCCAAACGTTTCACCGATACAATTTCGGCATTATCAAGGCGAGTGTCGTACTTAGGACAACGACGCGGCGTTCACCGTCGTCGTTGTCAAACGGGCACTGGCAACCGTCGATCGGCGAGCTGGCGTAACGGTTGGCATATAGTCACACGTGAGTGGTCAAGCCGCATTAATAATAATTTAGTTTGTCAGCTCACGCGAGTTTTAATAATATTATTACAAAGATATTTTAGAAATATATTTCGGCCCACTTTGTGGCCGGCATCAATTCGATATTATATTTCAAAAAATGTTTTCATTCTACTTCTGCATTATTTCAATAAACATGGAAAGCTATATAGCTAGGTTTGTCTTGCCTTGGGGGTCGCCGTTTGGTATCGGATGAATTCACTTAGCAGATATGTATAATGGGTCAATCTTAGCAGATTTAGCCCGGTAGCCGTCCACCCCCCCATTGTGGGTGGGGGGGATATGCACTCAAAGTCTTACGTCGCCGCGCTTCAGACAAAAATTCATATCGTCTTCAATTTACGTAATATCTCAAATGTGGTATCATTTTCGGCTAAACATAAAACGAGGAATTCATTTTTAAAACATTTTGTGTACAGTTTCATACAAAAATCATAAGATATTGTCGAAAGTATGTTAGTTGGTCTGCTATTTTTTTTATTCAAAATTCCGTATCCTTAAAAATAACAAGTTTTTTTAATAAAAAAAAATACTTTCTTAAAGTATATTTAATCAGCTTTAAATATATATATACATTTTATGTACTTACTATAGAACATCTACTTGAAAAAAAATCGAACATGGTTTGCGACGGCTGCGAAATATTTTTTCGATCCGCCTGTTCCACGGAAGCTAAGTTGTATGTATATTTTTATCAATGTTAATGGTTAATGCCATTATGCTTTAAACAACATTATTTAATTTAAATTAAAAAATAATTTAAACTGAATATTTTGGTTTAAAAGTGAGATTCAAAGATAAGTTGGGTTTTCATACAGAATATATAGAATACAAATTTAACTTTGTCATTGGCCATTGTTTATGGTCTAAAGACCAAGGGTGCAATTGTATAAGAAAATCGTATTCCTTTGACAGCTGAAAACGTACGGTTTCAATTGACGAACTGCTATTACCAAATTACTGCTACCAAGCAAATAGCCAGTTTGACAATTAAAATCGTACGTTTCTTACACAGAATTCGAGGGCAGATCTCAGGACAACCAGGTAGCAAGTCCCCGCATAAAGTTCAAAGCCTAAAGTATGCATGTGTATAGCACTGCGAGGTTGTCTTCCGTATGGATTTTTATGTCAATGTATATTTATTATAGTTTTTCATACTCGTTGCTAGAACCACAATTTCCACCACAGTGGCATAATTCGGTGCATTTTTTTTTTATAATTGTATCTAGCACCACACCGTGATTTGCACTTGCACCGAATTAATTCTAGACAAGCGGTATCACCTACGGGTGCCGTGGTCCACGTTGGTATCCAGTCGTCATTGAAGTATGTTTCCCATCACCACTGATTGGCCCCATACGTGCACACCCTGGTAAACAGCTCTTAGGAGATGCTGTCGAAAACTGGCTTCGGTTGGTGGAATATTCTCTAGCTGTCGGTCTTTTTTAGAGAATAGTTATCTTCTACATTCTTTCAACGTTGTGCACTGACAGGATTTGAAATGTAAATTAGGTAAGCAACTGTGGAGTTAAAAAGAAATGTTTTCTAGACAGAATAATTTCTAACCACGCAGGATTCGTTTAATTCATACTTACTTATCATACATCGTTATGATACATTTTTGAATAATAGTATTCGCGTTTTCAACACAACCTGGTAAACAGCTCTTAGGAGATGCTGTCGAAAACTGGCTTCGGTTGGTGGAATATTCTCTAGCTGTCGGTCTTTTTTAGAGAATAGTTATCTTCTACATTCTTTCAACGCTGTGCACTGACAGGATCTGAAATGTAAATTAGGTAAGCAACTGTGGAGTTAAAAAAAATGTTTTCTAGACAGAATAATTTCTAACCACGCAAGTTTCGTTTAATTTATACTTACTTATCATACATCGTTACGGTAAATTTTTGAATAATTGTATTCGCGTTTACAACGTCTTCATCAGCTAGCATATTGAACCCGCTAGTTGTTGATGGAAAAGCATTCCATGCTTCTTACGCAGTTTTTTTGCTTCTTCCACTAAACGCCGAAACTGTGTCACATCCAGTTAACGCATGGAATACCCTCAATGCTCTTGCTTTTTCAGGGCCTAAAATAAAATAAGATCAAGCTTTTTAAGTTAGTTAATTAAATGAACGTAAGAAGAAACATTCATGTATTTTAAATTAAAACCTAAAGAGGCTGTAATCTTGTCACATGATAAAAACTGGTAGTTTTTTCCTGTGCCGATATGGATCCACAATTCAAGGCTGTTGTTGCTGTGGTAGAGCTTTGAAACACATGATACTGCCAGGACTACTACGTCTGTGTCAACTGTACGGATCATGATCCGACTAAATCCGTGAGCTACAGCGTCAGACACATGCACCATTATCCTCGTGTCCGCCTCTTCATGGTTGCATGGGTCTATGTTATCCTTACAACGATCGCTGCTGCTAAGGACATTCATACCATCTTTACATTAAGTTATTTTTCAGCCGGTACCTCCATAGTGTGACAGGTTATAAGGACAGCATACGGAACAGTTCTTTTTTGTTCTCATTATCACAAAGAAAATTGGCCTATCCTTTTGGTATTTTTGTGTTTGGGCATACTCGTATGCGTAAGCCAATACCTCGCTTATAGGAAAAAACCACCAGTTTTTATCATGTGGCAAGATTGCAGCCTCTTTAGGTTTTAATTTAAATTACCTTAATGTTTCTTTTTACGTTCATTTAATTAACTAACTTAAAAAGCTTGATCTTATTTTATTTAAGAAGAAAGAAAGAGCGCTGCTGGTATTTAATGCGTTAACTGGATGTGACACAGTTTCAGCGTTTAGTGGAAAAAGAAAAAAATTGCGTACGAAGCATGGAATGCTTTTCCATCAGCAACTAGCGGGTTAATCATGCTAGCTGATGAAGAAGTTGAAAACACGAATACAATTATTCAAAAATGTATCATCTATAAATTAAACGAAACCTGCGTGGTTAGAAATTATTCTGTCTACAAAACTTATTTTTTTAACTCCATAGTTGCTTACCTAATTTACATTTCAGATCCTGCCAAAGCACATCGTTAAACGAATGTAGAAGAGAACTAATCTCTAAAAAAGACCGACAGCTAGAGAATATTCCACCAACGGAAGCCAGTTTTCGACAGCATCTCCTAAGAGCTGTTTACCAGGGTGTGCACGTATGGGGCCAATCCATGAAGCCAATTCAAAATCTTCCTAGTCCAGTGGTTTGGGGATGAGAAACAGACTTCAATGGCGACTGGATACCAACGTGGACCACGGCAACCATAGCTGCTACCGCTTGTCTAGAACTAAATCGGTGCAAAAGCAAATCACGGTGTGGTGCTAGATGCAACTGTAAATTTTTAAAATTAAAATGCACCGAATTATGTCACTGTGGTGGAAATTATAGTTCTAGCAACGAGTATGAAAAACTATAATAAATATACATTGACATAAAAATCCATACGGAAGACAACCTCGCAGTGCTATACACATGCATACTTTAGGCTTTGCTTAGACTTGCTACCTGGTTGTCCTGAGATCTGCACTGGAATTCTGTGTAAGAAACGTACGATTTTTATTGTCAAACGGGCTAATTTGCTTAATATTTTTGGTTAGCATCTTATTTACAAGATCAACAAAATTAAAATAAATATTTATATTTAAAGCCATTTTACATGTTTTGAAAAATAAATTTTCTCTGTACTGAAATCTGTAGTCTCTGCCTGCCCCTCTGGGAGACAGGCGTGAGTATATGTATGTATGTATGTTTGTTAAAAAGAAAGGGTCTTATAATTACATTTTCTTGTAGTAAATTTTCTTATTTTTGTAAATTATTAAATTAGTAAATTTTCTTACGTCACACAGAGACAATCTTCGTTTTATCATAAAATTTTGTTACATCGCATGTGTCGCAACTCGTGGCCTCTGACGGAAGATCAGCGTCACAGTTCTGCTGTGGCATTTTGCTGAGTTATAACCTTTTTGTTGGCTGCATCTTATAAACTACCTAGTTATATGTATAAGCCTTAAACTGTTTGTAATAGTGTAGCTCTCAAAATAAACGTATTTTCTTTGTTTCTTTCTTTCTTTCTAATAGCAGCAATTTGATAATAGCAGTTCGTCAATTGAAACCGTACGTTTTCAGCTGTCAAATGAATATGATATTCTTACACAATTGCACCCATGGTCTTCAGACCATACACAAAAGCCAATGATAACGTTAAATTAGTATTCTATATATTTTGTATTAAAAACCAACCTATCTTTGAAACTCACTTTTCAAACAAAATATTCAGTTTAAATTATTTTTTAATTTAAATTAAATAATGCTGTCTAAAGCATAATGGCATTAACCATTAACATTGATAAAAATATACATACAACTTAGCTTCCGTGGAACAGGCGGATCGAAAAAATATTTCGCAGCCGTCGCAAACCATGTTCGATTTTTTTTCAAGTAGATGTTCTAAAGTAAGTACATAAAATGTATATATATATTTAAAGCTGATTAAATATACTTTAAGAAAGTATTTTTTTTTTATTAAAAAAACTTGTTATTTTTAAGGATACGGAATTTTGAATAAAAAAAATAGCAGACCAACTAACATACTTTCGACAATATCTTATGATTTTTATATGAAACTGTACACAAAATGTTTTAAAAATGAATTCCTCGTTTTATGTTTAGCCGAAAATGATACCACACTTGAGATAGTACGTAAATTGAAGACGATATGAATTTTTCTCTGAAGCGCGGCGACGTAAGACTTTGAGTGCATATCCCCCCCACCCACAATGGGGGGGTGGATGGCTACCGGGCTAAATCAGCTGAGATTAACCCAATATACATCTGTGCCAAGTGAATCCATCCGATACCGAACGGCGACCCCTCCATACATTGGTTGGCAAGACAAACCTAGCTAATATGTGCCAATTTATATATTTTTATTTCGAATTGTAAAGAAAATATTACTTACCAATCAATCACTATCCAATGAAATCAATTCGCGAGCATTTTGAAAACAAATAATTCAACATAAAATATTAAATCAGTTTCAGCGACCTAAACTTATCTTATTCGTTTTAGTCCATGACTTAAATCAAAGCTTGTTTCGCAAATGTTTTTTTTTTGTTTGTTATTTTATTTTGTGAATTTGAGTGAATAACGTAACTTTGCTAGTCACATAATCCTTCAACTAATAAATATATCAGAAGGGTAGTTAAATAAATTGTGTTTGCCATCTTGGGGTGTCCGGCATATTGAATTTGAAAAGATATCACGTATTCTGTTTAGCAAACCCTTTCATTTTATACTGATGATGTCCTGAAGGTGGTTAAGAAAATTTTGTCCTCTACCTTGAGGCGCTCGCCATATTGGACTTACAGTGACGTATTCTTCTCGTCAAATCCTTTTTTCGATACCCATGTCAAGAGGGTAGGTATGGAAATAATAAATCGCCATCTTGGAAATTCTACCATATTGGATTTAAAATGGCGTTAACTTAGCTTATTATTATCATGTATTGTCACCAAAACCAAACGTGAATGCAAAATTTAAAAAATGGGAGACATATAGTTTAAAATTCAGTTGCAAGATTTGACCCGGACGTTCAACTAACAAAGAGGTGAAGCTTCCGAAAAACCCAAATGAAAATAGAAAACCTTGAAAACCAAAAGAGGCAAAATTTAACAAAAATGTTTGTCTTTATTATTATTGCATGCGGCTTTAACACTCACGTGTGATTGTTGTTGACTATATGCCAACCGTTTAAAATTTTAGTCATACATAATTTAGTATGTCAGCTCACGCGAGTTTGAATAACGTTGTTTGTCTTTACAATTTATTTTTAGAAATACTCAGATAAATAGATTAAAACAAAGACAACACCTTATTTTTTACGACTTAAGAAACCAGTTCGTAAGGGTAACTTACTTAATTGTGATGATTGCATGGTTGATGTTTTGACAGATGGGCGGCTTTCTTCATTGACTCGCTTTTCATTTACCATTCATTTGTTTTATCATTAATCCATTCACTCATAAATATACCGCCTTTGTGACAGAAACACAAGGGAATCTAAACTTTACAGCGTAGGGTTAAAGGTTAAAGTCGTCAACAGAAATGTCTTTAGAAATGATTGCGTCCTGCACAATGGGCAATGGTATTGTGGGCGATAGATTTAGGTACAGTCACAAGAAGCGAGTGATAACTTATGTAAAACGGTAACTATTGAATTTATTGTGTGAAGTGATGTTCTTAAATAGTACCGAACAAAAATATTAGTCATACGTTAATTGTAAAAAAAAAACAATTCATAACTTCCGTGATGGGAAAATGTGTGCGTTGTAAGATATCGGCAAAAATCTTGAAGAATGACAAAAAATCGCATAATATAGTGTCTCTTTGGCGCATAGTCTTTTCAAGTGTCCACTGCGTGTAAATAAAAAAGAGTGATTTCATAAGAAAACAAATTCTTTAAATAGTTTATTCATAAAATAAAATATCAATATGTCGCGGGCAAATGGTAAAATTTGGCATGTTACAAACGGCGTTGTCAGTTTCTAAACGTTCGCTATGTTGCAATTTGACGAATCTTCGTCATGTAGTAGAATTCGGCATTTTATTATTTGCCTCGCCATCTCTAGTAATTGTGTTAGAACTATATCGCCTCGGCTCCCAATATGTATTTACACGTAAACAACACGCTCGTCCTCGCTCCACTCGTCGTCGCACCTTTTTTTTTTTGTGAAATACTTTCTATTTCAGCTTTTTAGAAAATTACAAATTTGCAAAACAGCTCACATTTAGAAACTGATGACGCCGTTTGTAAAATGCCGAATTTTTCTTTTTGCCTGTCACAGATACATCAACCGATTGGTTGACCAGCCCCCCTATTCTGTATCTTTAGTTGCCAACTGAACGAGGTGGCTATCATCAAAAACATAGATAAAAACTGAAATTTCAAATTTGCCTTTAGTGTGTAATGAACTATTAACAATCTGTGTCGTCACTTCAAGTGCGAAAATATCCTTAGGACATCGGAATTCGATAGTATATCTATGTTTTTGATGATAGACACCCAGTCCAGAAGGCAACTAGAGATACACAATAGGCCCGCAGGTAACCTTGACCTATTTTTAATCAATGGCCTCAAATCATTTAATTTTCAAGATCTTGAAAAATTATAAAATCTCATATAATGTTGATAAACCATTTTAAACCCTTCCCATTAAAGCCCTAAATAATAATAAAATAAATCTCAGCCAAGTTTTTTTTATTATTTTAAATATAATCATATATTTCCAATAAATCATTACCGATTTTAATGAAAGAGTTAATAATGATGACAATAAAAAACATTTCTCAAAGCCACATATGATTTTTACCAAAATTTAATTTATCGTGTAATTATAGTCTAATTACCACTTGTCTTGTTCACTGTACTATTTAGCGAACTGAACCTACGCACTCGGTGGGCAGAGTCCGTTTAGCAACTCTTCTTTATGGAGCCTCCATCCATTACATGCCACTTACACCTCATTACGGATAGACGGAACCAATTAACTATTTCATAATTATATTTATCATTAGACTTTAATTATGTAATTATTGGTGAAGATGATCTTTCGTCAGATTTAATGCACCGCAAAAGATAACTAGATCATCTTATAGCTGTGGGTCTACCGCGTAATTCTCATTTTCATCAACATCAACTTGAGATTGAAATTTGTCGTGCGTGCGACAACGCCCGCCTAACATGCCATCTCTTTTGCACGCGTTGAATTTCGCATGCATTTGTTTGAAGTTGATACAAATGAAAATTACGCGGTAGAGCCCCTGGTCTCCTTAGATGCTGCAAACCAAAATTTTTTTTTGGAATGTAACTTCTTTTATATAAATTATTGCCAAATTCAGGCCTTAAATAGTAGGAAATAATATACAACGTGTAACAGAAAGGTGTATCCATATTTGAAGAGCTTATTCAGTCAATGGTATAGAACAACTTTTACTATGGAACCAACACTGAAATCTCAAAAAAAAAATCTGCCCTTCATACATTTCAGCCGAGCGGCATTGCATTTTTCTATGAAACAGTAAACATTTTTTTTCGAGATACAGATTTTGTTCCATAGTAAAAGTTGTTCTATACCATTGACTGAATAAGCTCGTCAAATATGGTTACACCTTTCTGTTACACGTTGTATATAATATATCCTAATATTAGTTCTGAAATTAAATTAAATGGCATATCATTACTATTGGCTGATAATATCAGCCTATTAAATTAAAATTTTGAATCAACCGGGTATAATAATGAGCTCAGATAATTAGACCACATGCTTTACTGATCATATTAAAGCAATTCCATAAAAAAACTTTTGAAACAAAATGTTTAATACCTACTTACTCGTCATTTTCCAAGGGAAAGCGAAAATGAATTATTTGCAAAAGCAAAAAAAAAAGCAGCGGTAGCTCAAGGGTAGAACGCTGGCCTCTCAATGTTGCGATCCAGGTTCGATCCCCAGTTGGTCGTGCACCAATGAGTTTTTCGGAATTTATGTGCATAGTATTTAAGGAAAACTGCATGCCCTAAAAAGCGTGTATTTGTGCCCGAAGAACGGTGATACGGTTCACCGCTCATCACGTTGGGACGTAATAATCGTCGGTGAAAGGTGTACCGAGTGTGGACTGTGACTTGCATTTATTCCACAGTTCACACTCGGAACACCTTTGACACCCCCTCGGGGATTCATGTCGTGATGATATACATACAAAAGCCATAAAACAAAAGTTTATCTGTATAACTAGTAGAGAGCACGTCATTAATACACCCTGTATCCTGCATGTGTCGCAGGTTATCAGAGATCATGTTATGTGTATCAGAGATTTTGTTAGATTTTTTATAATCTTACCTAACTTAGTGAAATTATAATTTCACGGCTTTGACAATTTACCTGTGACATATACCAATAAAAATGGATAAATCCTTAAATGAAACCACATACAACTTTCCTAAAGAAATAACCGCGTAAATAAAAAAAAACTTCCTTTTTAATAGTTCTGTGGCCATATTTCGATGTCTGTGGCCCATAAAATTTGCAGTAGGTTTGACATCATGGCACTACCCTCAACAACTTCCCCATTACCAAAGGTTAGCTGGTAGAGAATACTAAATAGTATTAAGCTCACATACGTACGAAACTTTTATCTTATTCGATAAAGAATTTTATTATTATTAGGTTTTTAAATTTATTAAGGGAACGTGAAAATATTTTACCACTACCACAGGTATTTTATTTGGAAAATACATCACAAAATTATCGGGACCATAGAGCCTGAAACTATATTTATATTGTATTGATATTTAGCAGGCACAAATTGTGTAAAAAGGATTTGTTTTTGTAGCACAGAATGTTCAAGTTTTACTCCTTCATAATGGATGTAACCATGAGCAAAAATCTAGTTGTATATATGTTATGGACCAAGTAATTAATGCGGGCATTATTTATAATGTGTGAGCATTATGAATATTGTTTAGATCTATCGGGCTAAGTGATTAATTACTATCTAAACTTCACTATTCATCACATTGCACGGTCATTATTATATTGCTACGTGCCAATTGGGCAATTTGATAATGAAACTATATTTAGCGGGAGGGAAGCTCGCGTGACACGCTTTAACCAATCAGAGACTTCTATAATACAAATGTCAAAACTTCTACAATACAAAGATTTGTTGTGAAATTTTAGTTTTAAATTTTATAAGTTTTGTGTTACCTATATTTTTAATATGACTTTTCTTAAGTTTTAAATGCAAAAACTAGTGGATTCTTAATGTAGAAGTCCTTGATAATTAATCCAAATAATGAGTCTGATTATTTAAATTGTTTAACATTTAGTTTATTTTAAGTTAAAAACAAATAAAAAAATAGTAATTTAATATGTTTGTATTACTTTGCCCAAAAGGTGACGGAGAATATGTATAATGCCCGGTCATTTTGATTATTTGAATGATTATTATTAAATTGCACTCTCATATTGGGCATTTTTCATAATGACCGGGCATTATGTATAATGTCAAATTTATCACTTGGTCCATAACATATACATATATGTATAATTATAAAGCTGTAGAAGCTGTACTACTTTTCGATCAACGTTTTTTCGTTACAGGCACAGATTTTTCTTCGATATTCTGCAATAACTAGATAAATCATACAGCTTTCATTTTTCACCGTCATGACATGAGATCATCTATAATTTTGATTATTGCAAAACAGCTCACCTCAATAAATATTTTGATCGGGATAGCCGACCAGTTTCAAAAGATTCAGGCTGCCTTCTTCTGGGCGAATGAAGACGCGTCCGCGACGACGTTGTGTCTCGCACTACATTCAATTCGATAATCTATAATTTTAACACAAAACCACTTTGCTAAATGGCCAGGCTACCACATGTGAGTGAAAAGCTTACTACCGACCGTTGCCAAAAAAAAGTAAAAGCAGGTAACAGGTGAAAGCAAACAAAGCCTAAATACTCAATCTCCTGGCAACATATGGTCATTGGTCGTATGGTCATATGTTGACCGCAAAGCTTACAAAACTTAGAATTTCTGAATATAACTTACTTACCACATAAACAGATGGTAGATGTCTCTATAAAGGGTTAGGTTGGATATTTAAATTGCTTCATTTTTTATGATAGTTGCTGGAATTTGTATTTTTATTGTACAACATAATTACGGATTGAAACTTAGGAAATATTGCCGGACTTTTCTATGCAAGTTTTCTAAAACTTTAGCTTTCAAGCTTTGAAGTACCAGTAACAAACTACAATCATCAATTGGTGATAATGATACACCTCATCCATGTAGCGAAACTTCACTGTCAAAAAATAACTGGACCGATTGATCTGGGCACATAGTTGCAGAATTGGCATTTGAACTCCGGGAAAAATACTCAAATGTTCAAAGTCGTGAAAATGCATGCAAGGTAGGAGGTTACATCCGCATTACGAAACTTATTACTTGCGTTTGAAAGACTTCTAAAAGAATTTCAGAATTGTCGAGAATAAAAACTACTAGACCCTTACACTCCACAAACTTTAAAGTTCCGACATCTAAAACAACACCAAAGACAGACCGACAGGCGACAGAAAGCCACGCCATTATCAAATATAAGGCAAAGGATACGAAGACAGTCATGTTCTGGCCAGCTTTCACTGCGGTTTGTATTATAGTACACCTTCCGAAATTGTTCGCAAATTTCACAATACGCACAACTTTTGGGCACGCTATCCATGGCTAATGGGGCATATAATATAGTATAATATTTTTAAGGTTTAATAATAATAGTTGGCAAAATGATAGATGAGGGTAGTTCCATACCCGTTCGTTTGTACAACTTTTACTATGAGACCTTCACAGCAACTTTTTCACCTTTTATACAGATTGATTAGAAAACTGGTTCGCCTTTACTGGTTAAAAATATATGCGGATTTTGTTAAGCCCCTATTAGTTATTTATATGGACCTGTAATAGTTTGGTTTTGATTATCAACAAGGATAATTAAATCTTTATACTACACCTGCTCGGAAAGTACCTTCTTTCTTTGTTGAAAACGATGCAGAAAATACGTCATTACTGTCATACAAATATGCGGGCGGCAAAAGTGTATGAAAATTCATTGTTAACGTGCTTCAGCGGGCAGAAAAAGTATATGCAAATCCATTGTTAACGTGCTGTTTTTTTTTTAAATAACATAAAGAATGAGCAAGTGGCCAAGTGGCCAGTATTATTTTGCGAACTCGTACATAAAACTTGAAAAATGATACTGGCCACTTGCTTTTCCTGCACATAATAAAAAATAAGAAGGAAATAAAAAGTGACAATCGCACGCGAGTCAATCGGTTTCTTTTATTGTATCTTGATTAAAAGTAAAATGATACTATTTCCTCGCAGGTGTAGTATAAAGCACTATGTATCACTCGGGAGAAAGTGCGATTCCCAACTCGTGTGTATTGAGGCCCTTGGCTTCGCCTCGGGCCTCAAACTACACCCTCGTTGGTAATCTTCCCCTTTCTTCCCTCGGTGAACAATGTACTATAGTATTAGTAAAATTCATTTTGTGTTAGAGAGAATAAATATTATTATATCTAGCAAAATTCTTGCTCTTGTACTATTTTTCATTCAAACGAAAAAATCCCGCATTTTGCCGAGTTTTGAAAGTTTTCTATGGAAGGGGCATGTGCGGTAATCACTTTATTGACATCGCGAAACATGCTGTGGCCGAAGATAAAACATAATGAATTGAACACAAAACTGAATGGAGAGTCTTTTTGTTTGTCATTGGCATCGGTGGTGTGTACCGCTGCCTTTATGTAGAAATGTTAATGCCGAATTTCGTTTTTTTAGCTCCAGTACCTATGACATAAACTCAGCAGCAATGGATTAAATGGATGCTTGTTTAATCCATAAACATAAACAATGTGTAACAGAAAGATGCAGTCATACTTGCAGAGCACAACTTTTTACTCTGGAACCAATTCTGAAATTGCAATATAAATATAAGCTCTTCTATGCATCTATGACAGAAATAAATTTATATGTTTGAACACTTGGCGATATATCCATCGCAAGGAGATATAAATTAACATTATATCATTAATCATTATAAACGCAGAAAGAAAAGAAAATCATGTCATGATATAATGTTAATTTCTCTTCTATGCATTTTGACGAATAGGTTTGGCACAAATTATTATTTTATATGAAACAGCTTTTTTGCAACTTCCAGTTTCGATCCATAGTAAAAATTGTTCATTGCCTGAATGAGCTCTTTAAATAGTACCACTCTTTTCTGTTATAGGTTTTATATATTTTGTTCAAAGAATGCTTTTGCTAACTTATATTTATGTGTCACTAAATAGTTAGCCCATAGCAATGGTAAACAAAAAATCATACATACGTCGAAAAGAGGGAAATTATCGTTGCACCCTGGTCCTTATATATACATATATGTACTTGTGACTGTCTACCATACAAACAGGACAGTCACGAGTACATATATGTTTATATAAGGACCAGGGTGCATAGATAGCTTCTCTATAAAAACAAAAATGTTTTTTGATTTTTTTTTTCTATTATTTTTGTTCAAAAGTTGGTTACGCTAATTAATTTGTCATAAGGTTATATATATTTTTTTTTCTTCATGTCATTCACTATTCAAATTTTTCACTCATTCAACTGATGCCGGCCCCAAAGTGGGCCGAAATATATCTCGAAAATAATTTAATTGTGATTTTTCTTATGTTTACAAGTATCAAATTAAATGAAAAGCTTATTATAAAAATTTTTAATGTTCAATAGAGGCTCCATACCATTTAGTTGACCAGCTCGCCAGTTGGCCGAACCACGAAACCGGAATTGTTTCCACCATTGTCTGACACACGACAGGTTTATTAATGAGTTTATTTTCCTTTCAGCCCAATACAAATTATTAACTTAAGTACATGTCATTTTCATATTCGTACAAAGAAAAACGTGAGACAGTTGGGAGGTTGCGGTATTCATCACTGCACGACATAAAATCAATGATGCTGTCCATAAATAAATTTAATTTTGCATTTTTAAAAATTCAATTATCTTGGCTGCGACGGATCCCGCTCTCAAACATTCAACTTACGATGGATTTTCTTATTTTTGAAAAAAAAAGTATTAAAAATATGTGATTTATGGAACTAGAAGACAAATCCAATACCTTAATTTCTAAAAGATTTATTTTTTATTTTTTTCAAAGAATTTATGTCGTTTTAGGACATTTTTTTCATTATGTTGGTGTATAAATTAATGACCATTAAGTATCTCTTTATGATTTTTTAAAGAATTGTCCGATATGACGTCAGTTGAGAATTTTGGACAGTGTACGGATTGTGATGGGTGATTTCTTATAAAAAAAGTGGCCTGTCTCTGTCTGTCTACATCTGTCATCCATCTGTCAAATCAGTCTGAAGCAAATTATTATAAATTTATCTTGATAGCCAAGGAGACATTTATAAATAGGCATTTCTCAAGTGACGTCACACGAAGGCAAATGGAGGTTGCAGCTTTTTCGAAAAATATTCATCATCATGAGGTTTTTTAGACCAATGGTTCGAAAATACAGCTTATTAAACCTAAATCTTGAAATGGTTTTCGAATGAACACACCTAATCAATGCCAATTGTTTATTGTCAACAAGGCTTTTTTAGAAAGTTGTGTTATTTTATGCATTACGTTGTAAATGATCCCGCACAATAACTTTAAACTGTGTTTATAATTAGATATAAGTATAACACATATATAACACAACTTTTCTAGAAAAACCTTAGTGATATTAAGCTATCGGCGTGTAATGCGAAAAATTCCATTTATTTTATACTTTTTATCAAGAAATTTGAAAAACAATCATAAATTGTGCCTTTGGGGAATTTTTCTATTTTACAAGTATTGAAAAATGTTTTACTCATGGAATATCGAATTCGAATTGTAAAAAAGACTATTTCAAAATTAGAACGTTCTGAAACCTTTTTCCTCCTCCAAAATCGACCTTTAGCCCACATGCTAGCAGCCCACACCAGCCACTCATTTGGCATTCAGGCCGCGTCGCTATTGTTTTACTTTTATTTGAATTTGGAAGCCCTAATGTTTCGACAGCTTGTCATCCTGCGGTATCACACAACCAATTTCTTTAGACCTATGCAATTTTTGTTTTAGCTTTATCACTACACAAGTCAAAAGTTTTTTGCAGGGATAGCGGGGGTCATAATAAATTGGATTTATTTAGCATGCTGTGGTCAGCTGCAAATTTTTATCTCACTTTCACTGTTTGCAAGGTAATACTTTAATGATCGACAATTTGGCAACATTTCAAGAATTGTTCGTCATCACTAAAAGGGAAATTTATGTCGAAACTTTCTTCCGATCACATCCTTGACAAAATTTGAAGACCGTTTCAATATTTTTTATTGTAAAAAAGCATATTGTACGCCACTTTAAGGGGAACGAAAATACAAACAGAAATAAAATGTCAGCTTTCGGATGATTTTGTTGCAATAATTAGGTTACGTATAGCCATAAAAAAAATACATGTTTTTGGTTGAACTTTAAGGTATTCATTTTCCACAAACCACGTTAATCGATTCATATTTGTACTGTCAATGAATTTTTTTGTAACCCTCTATTGCACACTTCTTATCGATTTTGTTTCAGGTATCGCTTTCGCGATTTTGTTGGTTTTTTTTTAATAAAATTAGTGTGAATGATATCTATTCATTTTCCACATACCACGTTAATCGAGTCAAAAAAAGCACCCCCTTTTTCCAAAAATACGTAAATCCACTGATGCAGTCAGCGGCAGCAAGATATTGTCAGTCTACGCCTAGCGTTGGCGCCCGTAAGACGTGGAACCTGTGCCCTTTTTTGCAAGCTATAAATATCTCCCAAAACTAATTCAAAACAAATTGAAATTAATTTTATAAAGTAATATTTGGAGGAGCATCATATTCCTGCCGTTAAAAACTCAACAAAATATGCGTATGAGTGATTTAGCTACATCGTGCCATAGTCATAACAACAAAACTGAATGAATTTGGAATGAATTCATACTTTTATGCGGGATAATAATATATGTTACTCTAAAAGAATAATTTTGTGATCGTTATTGAAACCCAAATTAATTTACTTATACTTACTGAGATCTGTAACAAAGGTCAATGACCCTTTCGTGAAATTACCCTCTAGTATTGGCTCACCATTTCAGGTCCAATAAGTGAAGTTTTTTGCAAATTATATAGGTACACTTACTTGGGATAAATCGCCAAGCATTTAAAATATAGAAATTTATTTTGAAATATTTACAGTGCATGGCAAAATTATTAGATCGTAGATAATCCTGTCGGTACATGTTCAGGTTCTGTTACGCAAAATGAAAACAATGAAACTCTTTTAGAATTAATTTGTTATCCCTATGTTTGTCTGTCTGTCCGTTTGTCTAGACAATTTTTTCTGGGTAAAATTAATAAATACCAATATAAACGGCCCTCTATAGAGCTGTAAAAACATACTTTTGACGTTTTTATTTATAGTACGTTTTAGGTTTTTACGTTTTTTTTTTACGTTTTTCATACAAATTTTCTCACTATGAAAATGTAGGGATGAACACTTGAGATAATATTTTGCATTTAAAAGTCAACACAGAAAGGAATTGTTGAACAAATAATGTAAAAAATATGAAAACCATGTTGTTCTATTCTAAAGGGATTAATTATCTACTGTTCAATGTGGCGATAGCTTTGTTTATTTTTTTCCTTGAATTATTTTTTACTAAGGTAACAAATAGTTTAATACAAGGTTTTCCTTAAGAGGTCCCTTTACCCCTGTATTTTTCTTAAAATTCATACGATAGGTATAAACCGAATGTGAAGTCTACAGCTTATTTTCTTCATATCTTTTTTCATGAGTATATTCTAGTGCCATCTAACTACGTCTCTATACAGCCCAAAAAGCAAAATTTGATAAAACACCATCGTAATAGCTGTCAGGATATCGTCAATATTGCCTCGTTTTTACACAAAGTTTAACAAGTTTGTATATTTTTATCTATACTGGAAATAAAAAAGAGAGAAATACAGGAGTCGTTCATGTTAAGATGACTAAGTTTACACACTTTGCTAAGTATAAACAATTACCGTTTCATGGAAAACTGTTTTGACCTGAAACCATTTCACAAATTCAATTAACTTATTTTGAATATCTTGTCATCTTGCACTTCTTGATGAGAAATACAATTTCAATAAGTAAAAATACAACTTATAGTTAAAAGTCTGCTGTATGCATTAACATATTTTTAATTATATTACAATAGTAATAAAATAATTGGCTTATCCATCGTCGTGATACCAGCCGTAAATTTCTAAAATAATCTGATATCACGCTTATGGAAAACCCAATTATTTTGAAGATACCATAATATCATTAAAGTATGTTTATGCATTTAGCTAACTTTTAACAATAAATTGTCTTAGCTAAAAGTTGTACTTTACCGTTATAATTATTTCTTAATATTTTGTTACAAATTCGGAGAAATAGCCCTTAAGGAAAACCTTGTATGAAAATATTTGTTATCTTTGTAACAAAGAAAAAAATAATAATAAACAAAGCTATCGCCACATTGAACAAACAGTAAATTATTAATCCCTTTAGAATAGAAAGATATGGTTTTATATTTTTTACATAATTTGTTCTACAGTTCCTTTCTGTGCTTTCTTTCAAATGCAAAATATTATCTGAAGTGTTGATCTCTACATTTTCATAAGGAGAAAATTTGTATGAAAAAGTTAAACAAAAGGCCATAAAAACGTTATAATATGTATATTTTACAGGGCTGTAAATATTAGCATTTATTGATTTTACCCAGAAAAATTGCCTAGACAAACGGACAAACAGACAAACATAGGGACAACAAATTAATCCTAAAAGAGTTTTGTTTTTTCAATTTGCGTAAAGGGACCTGAACATTTCAAACTATGATACAAATAAATTTCTATATTTTAAACACTTGGCGATTTATCCCAAGGGTAAACAGGTGTCCCAAAAGTCAACGCTTTCCCTTGGAAGGCTGGTAGGCCAGCTCATGACTGACCAGAATATCAAATTATGAGCTCAGCAAAAAATAGATAGTCTTCGAGTTGATGGTACTTTTATAAATTCGAATAGATTTTTGAGAGTCAAAGCTAACCAGTTCTAAATTCTAAGAATAAAATTTTTGTTGCGCAACTCTGAATAGTCATGCTATTGATAAAGTCAAAAATAAACCTTGAAATGCTGTTACATCAGGAAGAAAAATAAAATTCCAATTTATGAGCAATTTTTTGTAATTAGGTTAGTTCGATACCACACCCTGAAAAAAAATGTCCTATGTTAGTTTTGCAAATTGTTTTAAATAACGGCTCATCAAATATTGTTTTTCAAATGATCTGGCAATTTCTGTGTATTACTTTTGAAAAAAAAGTTATTGCTATTTTACTAAAGGAGCTGCGTATTTTTTAAAATAATTAGAATTTAAAATGAAGGAGTGGCGGGCAGTAAAAATATTTGAGGTTCATTAGAAATGCCATTTAACACGCGTTAGAGTGAGATAAATAGTGACGCTATTTAAAATGAGTTGGAATGAGATAGTAACGCAGTTAAACGTGGTTGAATGAGAGAGGCATAATTGATATAGGCTACAGTGAGAGAGATAGTGACGTGGTGCATTCCTTCTGAGAATATTTGTTAGTTTCCACTTCTTGTAATAACAACTTTAGTAAAAAATTTTTGTAAAGAAATTTTTGGTCCAATTTATTTTCCCGCAAGTGTAAAACCAGCTCAACGGGCGAAAAATATTTAAAGAATGGGTAATGGTGACAATTAACCGTCACAATATTATTATGTATCTCTAAAGGAGTGTCTGAAATGTTCCGAGGGTCAACTGATAAATCAAATACTCAAAAAAACACTTTTAGCCGACCATAATAAATTTACGTCCCGACGTGATAGCAAGTAGGATCAATGCCGTGTGACGATGATCGAAATACACTAATAAATTAGATAAAATAAAATACGTATTACTTTTGACCCTGCCTCGTCCACTCTATTCGTATTTTTGCTATGGTGACGCGAGCTTAGAGACCGGGACGAATTTCCCCGCGCGCGCTATCGTAAAATAGAATAAGCCACGCCCGGAACTGGTTTTTGTTTTGGCTATGTCATACTCTTAAGAGGCAGTAGCAGCTATTTAGCATCACCATGCACCATTGGTTCTATAAGTAACTTAATATAGCGCAACGGACTTTTGTCAAAATATTTACTTAAAGTCCTCGAGTGTAACAATAGGCCTCTTAACGCTAATAATGCCTTCAGATGCATTCAAATCCTACAGCATGTAATTGTCATTTTAATTTAGCCTCTGTTCTTTGTTACTTCAATAGAATAAGGCCCATTTTCGTTTGCGAGTTATTTGAGATTCGATTGTTGAGTTATTGAATATCGAGATCGATCTTAAGATAACAGAATCGAATTGCGACATTCTTCGGGAAGTGTTCGCTTTTATTTCGATACGATTCTTGCAGCTGTGTCGCGATTTTTGTATTGACAAAAACGTGGGTACGGAAGATCCAAAAGATATTTTTAACACTTATCCCTTGAAGCTATCGCAAAATCTACATTTATGATCTGGTTGATAATGAAATAAAAAACGCTGATATAATTTTAACATATCGGTGCCGATTCAGTGTCACACGTTTTAACTTATTTGGCAGGACTAAACTCAATTTAAGCATTCTGTCTTTTTCTTTCTGTATCGAAAAGACAAGGTCAGGACGCTTAAAATAAGACTAGTTCTGGTCGTGTGACACCAAATCGACACAATTGTGTGCTTACCTACAAAATTGTCGAAAATTTCTTACAGATTCATGAGTTCATAATTCCTGTTATTCAATATTTGGCTATTTCCATTATTTGTTATTTGTTTGAAATTTGACTTTAAATTTTGTTTTATTGTCAGTTTGATAACTAAAATTAAACCCTCAAAAAGAGATCGTCCTAAAGTTAATACTTGCGATTGTCGGCTCTTGGTGAAACATCATCATGGATGAAAACGAACATTTATACTGTTTCACAATTTACTTGATAACACAATTAACCCAACTTAAATTGTGAAACAGTACAAATGTTTGTTTTCATCCAGAGATCGTCCTTATTGTTATCCATTTCCATGATAAGATTCATTATATTTCGGCCTCATCACTCGACTGATGACGGCCTCACTGATGAGGCCAAAATATATCGAAAAAATATAAAGTTTATCATTTTTTAATTATTATAATTGCTTAAAACTACAAATAAAAAGCTAATATAGCTAAAATTATATTTATTCATGATAAGATTCGTAACATTTTTTTACAGTTGACACTTTTCAAAAATTAAACTGCTGTTTATATAAAAAATATATAGAATTTGGATTGTTATTCCTAAAACAGTGCAAAAATGTTAGTAATGAAAATTTTGATTTCTTCGAATTCTCCATACAAAATGGTCGTTTCATAGCTTTGCACCTAACATTAAAAAAATATGTCAAAAAATACGTCGTCACAACATGGCTCCTAGATGGGGTTACAGAAGTGTCTACAAGGACTCTGAAATACAAGTCACAATCCATACTCGTAAACCTATTTTTCTAAATTTAAAAAATTATTTGCGTGCCTTCTTCATTCATCATTTTGAAAAAAGTCCAATTTAAACGTTTCAATACAATGAAACAATTTAGAAGTTATTCATTTGCCTTCTGCCAAAATACAAAGTTATGACGTCACTTCTAAATACTTTCATGCAAAAAATCGTTTTTGAAGTTTCATAAAAGATTGTTGATTTGACTAACAGTCATCATCCCTATAACTGTCGCCGTACTTTGGCCAGAAAAATATAGGCACATAACACAGTTTAGTGTGTCTTTCGAAGTACGCGGACTGAACACAAAAGTGCTACTAAATAATTTGAACCCGCGACCTCCTGATTACAAACCGACCAAAAAAAATTTACTTAAGGCGCTACGGAAAAAAAATCACCACATTTAGAACTTGCATATGTATTCTTTACGGATAAAGAAGGTATTATTTTGATAAAATAGTATATTATTTTTGGATTCTTTTTATAGAGATCTGTTAAACAGAAACGTGATTGGAGAAATTCGGCTCGATAAAAATATTTATTGAAAAGAGATCTTTTTCCACACCATGTCTCCTGGTTTAACAATTTGGAATGACATATGTTAAACGAAATTTTGGTAACAACTTTAGTACATTTTATATTAATGAAAAACCGACTTTTTGCTACTTTTCCACGAATCCGTCCACCTCGCACTGAGGGTTTTTTTGCATATGGAGTAACAGGGACGCAAAAACTTTTACGTATCGCCTTAAGAAAACTAAAAAGATAAAATCCTTCATCTTATTGTTAAATATTCCGACAAAACATCAGAAACAAAAGTAATTATTAAGGCAAAGAGACACAATGACGCAGAGGCGACAAAAACAGTTGACCCCAACTCAGTATATGGTCATTATTCAACATAACTCTGTTTGTATGTAAATTCTAGGCTCAGTCGAAGCTGACCTTGACCTTAGAGTCATCAGGAATGAATTAGGAATCGAACTTGACCATGAGGTCTAAGGCCACAGGTCAAATATGATTGACACGCTAGTGACGGTATGTTGGTACCGGTTTGTTTTATGCGTGGAAGGTTTTTGTAGTTGACAGTAAGACAATTAGTTTTTGCTTTATTTTACGAAATAGCGTTATTTTGTTTCGATTTTTTCCTTATAGTACCAAAAGTCAGGTTAGCTTAAGTTCATTTTAATTATTTTACTCAAATACGCCTACAATGTGGATTATTTTGACAACCTTCTTTGTGCAAAGTCGACCTTTCGACCTTTGAATAGGCGCCAGCAAAGTTGTATGGAATTTCATTGCTGGTGAGTTTTAGCCACCAGCAATTTCCATTTAAATTCCGTTAATGTCGAGTTTTGTTCCAGCATCAATCCAATTTAATTTAAGAGTTGTGCTCTTATCGATGGAGTACTCTCCATTCACTTCTGCACTCCGCCTTTTCTTTAACTTCTTGATACTACACGACAATTTATTTTCTCTTTCACCTGATCCATGAATGTTCTCCTATAACTTTCTCTCTTTTTTTCCCCTCCACTTCTCATTTAATGACGTTTTTGAGAAAATTGTAGTCTCGTACCAGATGTCGCAACATCTTTTCCCTTCTATTAACTACGTTCTTCATCAAAATTTACTTTTCGTTTACAGTCTGCAGGACCTCTTCATTGCTCTTCTTTTATATCTAAATTATTCTTTCCATTCTTAGCCAAAACCTTCCAATCTTTCTTTGTCACGTTTTGTCATGGACCACGTTTCACATCCATATAGAGCAATGCTCCAGACTCCAGACGTACACTTTTATAAGACATCTCCGAATATTCCGCTATGTTCTATAGAGTGCAATATTTATATTATTATTAGATAATGAATGAAAGAACGTAAACTGATATGCATCAACTGATTACGAAGTTGATGGTGGTGATTTGATACTTGGTGGAACTTACGAAACATTGTGATTTAAATACATTTCTACTTACTTGACCACTGACTTTATTATTTATCATAATAACGATTGGTGTCATATCACATTTAGATAAAATTATTTAAAGGGCTTCTGCGTCTTGGCTTCAGCCCCATGCACGCCTCCTAAAAGGTCCGGGGCTTTATAGGCCCGAGATATAATAAAAATAAACAATAATAATAATAATATTCATTTATTTAAACTATGACAGAAATAAATTTCTATGTTTGAACACTTAGTGATTTATCCATCGCAAGGAGATATAAATTAACATTATACCATTGCAGTATAGAATCGCAGAAAAGAAAAGTAAATCTGGATGGTTCAGATCTCCTCACATCCAGATTTACTTTTCTTTCTGCGTTTCTATACTGCAATGGTATAATGTTAATTCATTTATTTAAGATAAAGTAATCCATATTTCTTACAAACTAACATTTATATTATAAATATATTCATATATTTATACAAGTACAAGTCTAATTATTACTCCGCCATGCCTGTACACCGAATTTTTGTAAGTGCTCGATATACCGGTGTACAGTGTGGTATGGTGGAAAAATTCATCATTTCAGATACGAACCTCGGTAGCGCACTTGTCATCTAAACAGGAGGTCGCAGGTTCAAATCCTGACCAATTCAATTCAAAATTCAATTCAAAAGTATTAGTAAGACCCTAAGTATTTTTACAAATATTTGTGTTTTAAATTTGTTTCTCATTGATTTCTAGTTCGTAATGCACTCTAATTATAATAAGAGTAGTCAAAGCAATGGATTTTGCATTAAACATAATGTGAATCAGCGGGGATTCATGACGTGACAATCTTTGATTAATTTAATCAAAGGTGACAATAAAGCCAATTCTGAAGGCTTTAATTTTAGTTTTAGTGCTGTCAAAGCTTAAAATTTTCCAAAGAAATTTAGCTTCTAATCCCAACTCTTAAGAACTATTTTGTATCGAAGAAAATTTAGTTTTGACAGCACTAAAACTAAAATTAAAGCCTTCAGAATCGGCTTTATTAGGCATGTAAAAAGACTTTACTTTACTCCTTTACTCCGAAAATTTGCGCGGGTAATTTTCTTCAGCGAGTTGTTCAGTATGATCGGTAGATTACGTGGTTTTATATAAAGGTCGCAGACTATTTACACTCTGTATATATTTTTATTTTTTTATTTATTCTGTGAAAATTTCACCCACCCTTCGGCTTTCGTGTACTGAACCCTTTTAAAAACCTAACCTTTTTTACTTTTAACTGGGAGCCTTATATGTTTTCATTTTCCTGGGTGATTTATTTGTATAAGCTGGTATCTTTGAAATAATTATCTAGAATGATAAGTCAACTACTACTTGTAATGAATAAAACTGTGCAATGAATAAAAAAATAATATTATTATTATATATTTTTATAAGTTATATGTATTTCCTATAGATTAATCCTACAAAAAAAAAATTAAGAAAAGAATCGTTTGTTCTTTCATTAGTCTAGTGCAAACAATTAAAAGAGGACGCACTTTTGTAAAAATTAAATTTCTTCTAATGCTGATATTAATTTAAGCATAAAAATTTTCTCGACCTCAAAACCAACAGGCAGCGGGGCTATTCCGCGGTCAATACTATTTGTACCAGTCAGTACCGTACACCAGACAATATTGGGGGTGATACCGTGACTCTTGCCTTCAACCACGATTCCATGTGGATAAGTAATCTCGTTATTTTATCGTATGACCTCCAAAGATTTCAAAAGTAAAGATATGCCCTTACCGTACTATGACAGTACCAAAATGTTTCCACCTTTAAATAGGTGACGCTCACACGTTTGGAATAAGTGCTCATCTGAACACAGTGATAGTTGGACGCCTTAACTGCGCTTAAAGTTACTCATTTTAACAACTTTAGTAGTCTGATCAGTTTGTTGACCGTAGGTCGACAGATTGCGCACTCATAAGTGTGCGCGCGTCGGCATTATGTTAACGCATACATCCAAAAACAATGGAAAAGATTTTAGGTGCCAGGGCGCATCTAAATCTTTGAAATCTTTGATGACCTCTATCTATACTGTTTGTTTAAATGGAGGGCGACCAAAATAAAATATTTGGATGATAAATTTTATGGGATTCTGTCCAGCCAGTAGCGTTTGTTTCAATCTTATCTTTAGCATTACTTGAAAATACTAAGCTGTTTGAGTTGGTGCGTGTTGGTAGAACTGCGCTAAGATTCTGAGAATAATTGTGACAATCTTTGAAGACGTCAAAGAGTTCTTAACCAGTTCTGTTATCGATTTTCGATAACAATATTTCACATTTTAATCACAATTTGTTGATTGGAACCATACATTGTTTGTCCATTATTAAAACTTTTTCCTATCCCACCTATTGGAGACTTAAAAATAAACTAACCTATAAATTAAAGTCGTAAAAAATTAAAATTAAGTCACAAAAATATACCAAATGAAATAAAAAATAAAAACAAAAGCACCTGAATGAAGTGACCCGAGCGCGATAAGCTACAGGCTGTACTTTTATTTTTTATCGTGAGCAAGTTGGACCGCGGTCAATAGGCAGTACCTGTTTGTACCATGCGCTCTTTGTTGTGTATTCGTGATATACAGGGTGTCTAAAATTAGATGATTATTTTATTTGAACCGTTTAATGTCTTTTAATTATATAAAATGTATTATTATATAATATAATCAATAAAAAAAACTCATTCAATTAAGTCATCATCAGTTCGATTGATTATCTAAATAAATATTATTTTTGCGTGTTTAGATTACATAATACACCGAACAATATAAAGTTAGGATTATATCGCAAATCTAGTATTTTTTTTAACAAAAAGTTTATATTGTTTCGATGAAAATAACAAAGAATAACACTCTTTTCTTAAGTCAAGTAAAACGTTTTGTATATTTTTATTGTAATTATCTTTGTCCACTTATTACAATTAAACTTATTTTATTATGTCATGAAAATGGTAATTTCAATTACTTCGGGTCATGCAAAAGAGGGGACACAAAAAAAATACATGCTCTATTAATCAAACTAAACAGCTATTCCCAAAAACATAGCGTTACAAATAAAAAAAAACATTCTTGTCCTTATAAAATGAACAGTTTTTATTTGAAATTTGCAAGTAAGAGTAAAGGCAATTAGCCAAGTATAACCATGTTTTTGTGATGTTATTCTAGTTTCACCCGTTATATTTTTACCAAAAGCAGAACAGCCTCTACCTCCGCACACAACATTAGAAAATCGTCAAAAGTAAAGGGTAGTACACACCGATGGTATCTGGCCGTTTTGCTGATAACGCACAATACGCCGGCACGCGCCCGCCTCACCGTCAATGTGACCCCTGCCTTTGTGGGATTTTGCCTTTGTTTTTAGAATAGCCCCATTTTTGCACGAATTTTTGTTCCTATGAATTCAATTCTCGGTTTTGTAATTTGGTAGTGGCCAGTAAATATTATTAACATGGGCAATAGAAAGGGTTATTTATAGATATTGTTGATAAATTGTATACTCGTATCTGAAAGGTAAAGCTCGACTTGGCCGTCCTAGAAAGGCAGAAGCCCATGTTAAAAGCATCCTGAAACAATGAAGAGCTTGTGAATAAGAATCGGTTATTTGAGAAACCCCATAAGTCAACCACACCTAACTTTTCAGGAGACACTTTTCCATCCATCATCCATCCATACATCCATCAGCCCATATTCGTCCACTGCTGGACATAGGCCTCCCCCATATTACGCCACTCTTGGCGGTCCTCAGTCATCCTCATCCAGCCACCAACCGCAACGTCCTTCAGATCGTCAGTCCACACTTTTCAGAGATCAATTATTGTGACATCTGTGATCTGGTGGTTGGAACTATTCGACCACTAATCAAGAGGTCTCAGGTTCTTTGTATTCGGTCTATACGTGCTTCGAAAAGCACATCAAGGTGGTATCCATAATATGATATCCATTATATGAGATCCATAATATCCATAATAAATATTATTTGTGTCGAAAATGATCACGCTGGAAACGTGAGTGTAATTAATGACTGTGAATTGTTTTTCAGGTAACTCCAAGAGTACTAAACAACATAACTTGTTCAGTATGATCCAATTTCTGCAGCACGCACTCTTGTTTCAATTCCAAAAAGATCACCCATAAAACATACGAGCATCCTTATTCAAAGAAAGGTTACCAGAATCTCAATCGTAACTCCTGAGTGAGGCCACGCAACAAAGTTCATTGAATAAACCCACATCCATCTCGGGGGCTTATTAACAAACGCCAGATCTATTGGTGTTGCAATGATGAGTCAGGATCGGTGGGAATATCGATGGAGGCGTGGGAGGCAAGGTTAGTCCACTCTAATACAGAGTCTAATGTGCTGGAGGACGATATGCAGATTTGTTTGTGCAGTTTGGAAATTGCAGCTGAGTGACAGCGCCAGTTATTTACAAATATAAATTATAATATATAAATAAAAAGTATTAATTAATTTCGAAATATATTTCAGCCAACTTGTGGCCGTCGTCACTCCAATAAGTCGCCAATAATAAAACGCCAAAAAAGGCTTAAAAACTTTATTTATTCAAATACAAATTTCATTTACAAATTATTTATTTGGTTAAAGTTTTCTTACATTTGAATTTAATAGGTAATATAAGAATAGTAGTAAGTGATCGATAGAAATAAAATAACTGACTAATATGAGCTTAAGCATACTATCCTATTAACACTAATAAATTATTGTTGTGATCACTATCACCTGCGCTGGCCTGCAAGACCGCCCTGCAGAGTGATAGTTAATTAAAAGCGATCCACATGGCATTTGGGATAGCTGAAGTTAAGGTAAGATAGTATAAATGAAGAAGTTATTTTTTAAAAAAGCATACATTAATAACTAGTACAATAGTAACATAAAAATACAATTCTGTTTGAGGGCGTGTTTGTGTATGTGAGAGAGAATATGTGAGGGTGTCTGAGGTGTGTGTGGGGGTGTAAAAATAAATAGCATAAGTAGTACTGAAAGTGAGACAATTCTAAGATTTCGATTAAGATTTTCGACTTGTTCATAGCCCTTATCCTGAAGTCAATTTTTTACAATCTCTTTGCGTTTCCTATCGATAGTTTACACAAGGCCCATTTTTATCGATAGTATACTCCTCTTAGTAATATTGTTACATCAATTTGTTCGAAATTTTTTTTGAATAATGTGTCAAGTAATTATTTACTTAAATTAACTTCAAATAGAACCAGTTTTGTATTTTTGTATTTCAAGTTTATAGTATGTACTCTTATTTCTAAATTTAAGTAGGTAAATCCTATTAATCAAGTTGTTATATACTACTTGTGGAGACTTTTAAATGACTTTATACTATCTATCTTAAACTCATTAGGTTAAGTTTTTTTATAAGTTGATAGTTTTCCTAAAAATAAAAAATAAAATTCATACATCGACTGATCGATTGACCTGGGCAGCCTTGCCCTATTTTAATTAAAACGTCTTAAGCTGTGTAGCAATACTGGGAGCTAAGAGTTTAATAAAAAAAATCTTTGATAGTAAAGTTTATTTATAACATAATAATTTATTAATCAACTAAAATTTATAATTTTAAAATAAAGTTCATTAATAAACTAAAACTTAAAAAAATATATTAATTTGTCAATCACATTTTACGATTTTAATGTAAACGTAGAAAGCGTAATGCGATGTTATCATAACCACCCCAGGTTTTTTTAAATATTTTTTATTGTTATATAACAAAAATTAGGAGTTTGTAAAAAAATACACCACAAAAACCATAAGGGTTTGTCCGTGGTGCTGTTACGTACTATATGTTCCAAAACCGAATCAGACCACCCCGAATCTATACAGTCTTGTGGGTACTACCCCTAGAGCATAATGTAGCATTACAAATTAAAAATTTAGTAAGCTACTTGAGAATCACGAGTGTAATTTGGTTGATCTGGCCTAAATTTGGACTGCCACCAGGCAAGCCTGGTGACAGCCAAAAAAAAAGATAAATCAGGATAAAGACACTATATAATTTTTTTTGGATGTACTAAAAATAACAAAACTGAAGTAAAAATGGTATAAAAACACAAGAATATCAGAAGAGTATTAGGTACGTCGGAACTTCGAAAATTAACACAAAAAAATACCTAGTCTATCTTGTTTTAGGATTTTGTTTTAGGAGCTTTAACGACGCTTGGCTTACGATATTATGGATTCGAATTTGAATATTAAAACTATTTTATAGGATCCCAGAAACTAGAATTTCGCGGAAGTATTAATAACTTCTAGTCAAGAGAAAATATAACTTTAAGGTATTAAAAGCAATCGTTATCTATTTTTACATTAAGGAAGAAAATTATTGATTCAGGGTCAATTAAATGCCAGGCTACAGATATAAAAACCTGATAGGGGTGTATTGGTGACGTAGGTATTGGAAGTCTTCCCACGGAGTAGTCAATCAAACCGTGATTGTCATACGCCAACTTCAGGAATAACTCGGGAAACGGGGTACCAGCGTACGTGGTCCGTACCTTCGGCCTTACTTCAAACTTCCACAAACAGGATGAAAAGGTGGCGCGCGGAAAATGGGAGAAATGGAAAAAAACTGAAAAAACCCTTAAAAAACTTGAAGGGTCGCTGTAAAAAAATAAAACAACAGCGTCAAGACATGCCTACGAAATCTGGGCAAGGAAATTAACGTATTGGAAACGGGACAAAAGGGATTTTCAGAGAATGAAAATCAAAAGTACACAAAACTTACCAGGAAATGAAGAAAAAACAGGCTTCCACTAGCTCTAGGGCAAATGTGCTCTGTTTCGTGGATCCAACTAGATTTCAAATTTCATATATTAATTTTCTGTGGCAAATTTTGCATTCTTTTTTACGACGATTCTCTTCGATATCAGAAAAATAACAAAAAAATTTGACAAATACTTCTAAATTTTAAAATTTGACAATTCATTAAAGAAATCAACGACAACGTAAGACTAAAATAGATGAAAAAGGTTGAATACCTGTAGCGAATGCTACAATACATACATTGTCTTCCAGAGGGGTAAGCAAAAACAACAGATTTCCATCTGCTACGATCCAGACACACCTCTTTCACCTCTTCCACATCCATCAATCTTGTCATACAAGCTCTTCTATTGACATTGCCCTTCTTCAATATCTTAGCAATTTGGTCAGCATACGTCCTTCTAGGGCGGCCTGGTCGAGCTGTACCTTCCACTTGCGCACCATAAATTTCTTTAGTCACTCTACTTTCATTCATCCTCTCTAGATGTCCAAACTACCCAAGCATTCATGGTGTTGTTATAAAATATGTATAAAAAATAAGTAAAATATATAAATATATACTTTATAGGTTTCAAAAAGGCTTTCAGGATCACACCAGAAACACCCAAAAACAAACAGATTCAATACAGCTCAGACTGGCGGGTATTTTAAGTAAAACTATGCTAAGATTGATATCTAAATGCTGTTATAGAATGAATTGTATGAGCAATTCATAACATTCATTAACGTTGCACCCCGTTGCCAAGTTTGGGACCCACTTGCGTTGTAAATTTATGATTCATGTCAATCATTTCTATTTACTACTTAGTTATTATTGATTTGGCAATAAAGATTTATCGACTAAACATTCATACTAAGGTACCTAAGTTAGACCAAATCCTCACTTTATTCTATACGAAGAAAATTAAACGACAAGATTATAGAACCACTTCCATAGAAGTATTAAAACAAAGCGAAAAAAAATGGGCATACGCTGGGCAGGCGAGTTGGTGAGCGTGGTGCCGGAACCTTCGCACCAGCGACGCTGCTACCCGTCACCAGTCTGTTCCATATAAGGCCCGGCTATTAGAGATGGATATACCGCCATCCATCGGTCCCAGGCATGGTGGGCCTCCTGGTTTTTTGCCTGTGAGCTGTCCTCTTACTCTCCCCCAAATTACTTCGAGGGGGTCTCTAAGTAAGATGGTGGTACCTCCACAGTCGAGCCCGGCATCAGCTCTACCACCTTGTAATCTACAGATCACCTATTTGTACTTTATCACCAAGAATATCCTTTCCATTCGTTTACCCTTTATCTTTAAAGTCCTGTTTTCAAGTGTTCAGGTTAGTACTTACAATTACTTACTATGAAGTAAAATAAACAGAAATGAAGATAAAGGTGTCTTAAGGGTCGATTCTCCGGATTTGTAATAAAATATTAAGAAATAATTATAACGGCCAAAATAGAACTTTTTGCTGAGACAACTATTCACAATTACATAACAATAAAAAATAATAAAATTAAAACTAAATAATATTTAAAATTAAACTAAATAAAAAATTCTATCAAGGTCGCTGCCGTCGTGCGGGAGAGTACCTAGCAGGCTGGCAGCGTTACCTCGTTGTATTATTCAAACTTATTAAGTACTCAAACTATTCACAATAGTTTGATATATGCATAAACGTAAAATATGTTAATGATATCACAATCGGTTCAAAACAATTGGATTTTCCATAGTCGTGATACCAGCTATAAATTTGCTGTCTTGTCCCGGATGTCCCAACACCTGCACCCTGGACGATGTCCTCAACGCTTACCAAAAAGGAATTGATGTGGCGGCCCATTAGGCTGCGCAAATTTAGGACAAGAAGAAGGCGTAAATTCCTAAAATAATCTGATATCATGCTTATGGAAAATTCAATTATTTTGAAGCTACCATAATATCAATTAAATATGTTTATGCATAAAGCAAACTATTGTTAAAAGCTGTCTTAGCTTAAAGTTGTATTTTGACGGTTGTAATTTTTTTTATATATTTTGTTACAAATCCGGAGAATCGTCCCTTAAGGCTCCTAAGTAATGGGCAGCCTCATCAAAATTTATGGTTTACGTTGGCGGTCTATCCAGGCATTTAGTGCTTAGCTACCGACCTATTAGGTAGGTTAGGTGGACTAGGGATGGGTTCAACTGTTCTTAAAATATCGATAATTTAGCTTAACAAATTTTAGGAAACTGCTATTTCTTGAAAATCTGTTCAAAAATATCAACGGGTAAAACTTTTAATTTTGCTTTCACAGTTTATATTTACATACGAAGGTACATATACTCATGCCTGTCTCCCAGAGGGGTAGGCAGAGACTACAGATTTCCATCTGCATCGATCCTGACATACCTCTCTCGCCTCTTCCACATCCATCAATGTAGTCCTACAAGCTTTTTTATTTCGGGTACTTTTGACATTGCTCTTCTTTAATATGTCGCCAATTTAGTCAGCATAATGTTCTAGGGCAGCGGGGTTCTTCGAGTTGCGCGCCATAAATTTCTTTCGTCACTCTACTTTCATTCATTCTCTCTACGTGTCCAAACCATTCTCATTTGTATCAACTTCAAGCAAATGCATGCGAAATTCAACGCGTGCAAAAGAGATGGCATGTTAGGCGGGCGTCGTCGCACGCACGTCAAATTTCAATCTCAAGTTGATGTTGATGAAAATGAGAATTACGCGGTAGACCCCCAGGTTACTTCATCTCCTTCAGGCCGCAACGATCCCGTATGTAGATATTTTTAAGTCTATGTAAGGAACGCATATTTTAGTTTATATTTATTAATGTTAGATACCGCTGAAATATATTTTGTGAAAACTAAAAACGCATGATCTTTATTGAGATTTCTGGTAGGTTATATGAGCTCATCTGGTCACCTCAAAAATTAAAAACCCATTTATTGAGCGATTTTTTATAACTTATTTATTTTACATTATAACTTAACTTAACTTAATAACTATTATTACAGACTAGCCTAAACCCATATTGTAAAAATTGTAATAGACAGAAGTGAAGGAAAAATACGACAACAAACAAGCTTAAAAACTAAAACACAAAACAATATGAATTAAATTATCCTTCAAATATGAAAAAAAGATGAAGACTATAAATTCAGTCAGCGAACAGAAAAAAAAATCAATATTAGTCTCCTGGTAAATTTTGATTCTAAGTCGGAGAGCTATCGTGTTAAAATTGATATCACAGATCGCTTCTATCGGTACTCTGCCCATCACTAGACAATCTCTACCTATTTGGCACGTCACTTGATTAGCTCTCAGCCGGAGCCCACTCGCGCATGCGCGTTGATTCACACCTTTCCGCCTTATTTATGTAGTTTGAATACATTTATCGTAATTAGTGAATCTTACAATTAGTCACATTTCCGGTGGCTGGATTTTCAAATGTCAAAAATACTGAATTTCATAACAATAACTTCAGCAAGCCAATATGGAATGATATGAATGATTGATGATTGATGTGATGAGTCAAACTCATATAGTTTTGAAATAGAAATCTTTTTGACGGCCAAACTCTTATTTCTCTTGCTGGAATTCACGGAAGTGAAGTACTTTATTCCCGCAGCCATAGTATGCTGTCACTTTCTATTTCAAATAAAACAAAGGATGGCATGAATCTAATACCCACGTTTTTAATCTGACAGGCGTGGATTATTTGGATTAGGCCGTAAGTGATCAATTTATATAATTTTGTTCAATTTTTAAATGTTATATTATATTTAATATGCTATAATTTTTGCTTATTCAGGATTTGAACCCGTGACCTCTAGATAAGTAAGCCTAGACTTAACTACGACCAAAGGTGATAATCTAGTAAGTGCGTCCACTGACGACAGACACTCGTTCGCTTGAAAACGAATTCGGAAATAGTTCGAAACATATCGCTTACCGCGAGATACATTTTTTGTAAAGTAATCCGTCATATATCTTAAAATTTAAATAAAAATATTTTTTCAAGAGGATAAAAAAACATTCTTTGGAATATTTATCTATGAGTACGTGTATTTAACGTACACGGACTAATTAAAAAAATTAAAAAAAAAATTTGACACGTCTCATTTGATGGCCAGTACTTTCTAAAAATCAAATGATATATGCGCCATCTCAAAGTTAGTCTCGGGACTTATTGAACGATCTAGTATCTTAACCTAAATATTTTAAACAAATTCAAATCAAACTGACGAACCCACCAACCTTTCAAGGCAGTTTAAAATTAAACTCCCGAATACGCGACCCACCCCAACATTTCATACTATTTTTAGGTTTGGAAGTGTCACTGAGAAGCTTGCTTACGTTTTGTTGAGATAGGTAATTTTAACATCGTATGTATTCCGTTTTTCATATTCACTGCATCAGTGCCTGCAATCAAAACGGAACTGTTTTGATGGTAACCTATTTGCCATAAGTTTTTATTTGGTCGTATCTAATAAAAGCTCCGAAAACTAAATAAAAAATTAAGATGTTCAATTTACTGCTTTAAATACTAATCTACCGAAAAATTCTGTGCTACTAAATATACGAAAAAAACTACCGAATGAAATACTGAAAATTACAAAAAATACTATCTACTATTTCTATCGTACATCTCCGAATATATATATTTTTTTTTGTATGTCGTGAATTCTGTTAATACTAGAGACCTCGCCTCGCTCTGCTCCGCTTTGCTCAGCTGCTTATTTTATCTTAGATGTAAAGCATCTTACATCGCTTCGCTCGTCGTCGCACCTATTTTTGACTTTTGGTTCATAGTTTTGTTTTTGACTATGTTTTTTCGGTAAGTTCTTTCGGAAGTTCAGTAATTTATTCGGAGGTTCATTATTTAAACCAGGTGGTCGTGAGAAATTTTAGTTTGGTATATTTTTCGGTTACTAATTTTGCCGCTGCTATGATACATAGTATAACAGTGTGCAGCAGTTCGCTGGGATTTAATGTGTTTTTCGGAGGCTCTATTATTATCCTTTTTTATTCAATCGCGTCGATCAAATCGCATGTATGTGTTTGATAGAAGATGCATGAAGAAGAGAATTGTTAGTAGAAGATGCGCACGATGTTGTGATGTGCCATAAAGGGAACGCATTCTTAGTCGTACATGCAGAGTGATAAAATTCATGTTTTCAAGAGTCTTCAAGTAATTTATCCCTTCGAAATTGCGCATGCGCTCTCATTTAAATCCTGTAACTGTAAATAGTTACTATGTAACCAAATTGTGTTTAAATATTATATTAAGGCGATATGTAAAAGTTTTAGCGTCCCTGTTACTCCATATGCGAAAAAACCCTCAGTGCGAGAGGGACGGATTCGTGGAAAAGTAGCAAAAAGTCGGTTTTTTATTAATATAAAATGTACTAAAAACGCTATCAAAATAATTTCGTTTAACCAGGTCCTAGATACCGTGAAAACCCATCTAATAAAATATAATTGCAGTCCATATGTCATTCTAAATTGTCAAACCAGAAGAATTGGTGTCGAAAAAGACCTCATTTCAATAAATATTTCTATCGAGCCGAAATTCTCTAATCGCGTTTCTGTTTTAACAGATCCCTAGACAAAGGTTCTAAAAATTATATATTTTATCAAAATTATACATTATTTACCGAAGTAGATATAGAAGTTCTAAAAGTGTCTTTTTTTTTCCGTAACGCCTTAACACTCATAAATGACGGTAGGTTGACATAATTTCCTATTAGAAATGAGTTGTATGTTTATTGTTGGTAAATTTACATTGGATCTATGATTAAGTTCAGAGTGTATTATGAAACTTTATTTACATAAACACAACGATCTCTTTAGTACTATAATTCAATCCTTTTACTTTAGAAACTACGATAGAATCAGATATTTGTCCATCGCAAGGAGATACAAATTATCGGTATAGAAACGCGAAAGAAACGGAAACCTGCTTGTCTATCATAGGAAACAATATCGAGATCGATAGCGCGTGACACAGTGCTTTCTCTCACTCTGTAGATATGGTCTGCTATGCTAGACCTCCTGGATGTCAGGAGCTCTGAACTTTTGCTATAGTATAAAAGGCAGATAGATATACAGGAAAAGTTTTGACCACATATTGTTTATTTTCTTAACATTCAAGTAATAAATTTAAGAGTATATAAATTATGTATTTTTCTTCAATCACAATTTTAAGCAAATAATGAGAACAGTATTGTGAATTATTTACAACGAAATACCCAAATACAAAGTTTCTTTGTATTTCTTTCTACGTTTACTTGTATAAATCTAAAAACTCGTTTGTTTGCCTTTTAATTTGTACATTCTATTGGTAAAGCTTCTTATTTCATCTTGGTTGGCATGTTATGTTATAAGGCAATCGAAATATTATGCATATTGGGCAAAATTACAATCATATACTTTTCATAATTTAACCGCTTGCAGTAATAGCAAAATGGGGTCCGTGAAACATTCCCTGATCGTACAGACGCCTGCTTCTATTTTTAGGGTTCCTTATCCAAAGGATAACCAACGGGACCTTATTACTAAGACTCCGCTGTCCATCTGTATCACATGACCGTGATATTTAGACAGTTGAAATTATCACAGATGATGTATTTCTGTTGCCGCTATAACAACAAATACACCAGACAAGTTTTTTTTGCCGTTTTTATAGATAATGGTACGGAACCCTTCGTGCGCGAGTCCGACTCGCACTTGGCCGGTTTTAACTATTCCAACGGCAAGAAATGTGCCAATAGGTTTAGCCTCTCATACTAGCGTCCGTACATTACATGATTAGCAATCGCGCCTGGTATAAAATCAAAAAACAACTCTACCACCACAAAATTGTGGACATCTTTCGTCTCAACTTTAAACATTGAGTGACGCATATTCAAACTCTTGGCCTCCTTACAATAGAGACAATTTTTGCTCAGCTCAATCATCAGAAATTGTTGGTTGTTTTCCATAAAGCTGGTCATAAAAAGAATGTTTGGTCGATACTCCGTCGGTCACACGTGCGCCCACGAGCCCTTGGAACCTTGTCAGCTCTATTTTAGTCTTCGGCCCTGAACTAATGTCCTTGATGTCGGGTGGGGTAGGCAGAGTTGATTAAAGAGCTAATTTATTACTGTAAAATAAGAATACGTTAGCACATGTATGTGGGGGTGTCAGTGGTGTTTTCACGTATATTCTTTGAAAAGCATGTTACACTTGCTTTTGCCGTACCTAGAGGTCATTTTCAAAAGTATATAGGTAAATCACATTTAAGTAATTTCAGAGTTCAGCCATTTTTGTACCCTCGATTCTCATTTTTTCAGTACAGTTTTTAAAAAGGGGCAATTTTTAAAAGGTTTATAAAAACTCATTTTTAAAGGCAGATTCATCACAAATTACTCAAGGCAACATAAAAAAAAGTTAAAAAAGAAATTTCAAATTTTGGATATGACCATACTAGCGTCCGTACATTACATGATTAGCAATCGCGCCTGGTATAAAATCAAAAAACAACTCTACCACCACAAAATTGTGGACATCTTTCGTCTCAACTTTAAACATTGAGTGACGCATATTCAAACTCTTGGCCTCCTTACAATAGAGACAATTTTTGCTCAGCTCAATCATCAGAAATTGTTGGTTGTTTTCCATAAAGCTGGTCATAAAAAGAATGTTTGGTCGATACTCCGTCGGTCACACGTGCGCCCACGAGCCCTTGGAACCTTGTCAGCTCTATTTTAGTCTTCGGCCCTGAACTAATGTCCTTGATGTCGGGTGGGGTAGGCAGAGTTGATTAAAGAGCTAATTTATTACTGTAAAATAAGAATACGTTAGCACATGTATGTGGGGGTGTCAGTGGTGTTTTCACGTATATTCTTTGAAAAGCATGTTACACTTGCTTTTGCCGTACCTAGAGGTCATTTTCAAAAGTATATAGGTAAATCACATTTAAGTAATTTCAGAGTTCAGCCATTTTTGTACCCTCGATTCTCATTTTTTCAGTACAGTTTTTAAAAAGGGGCAATTTTTAAAAGGTTTATAAAAACTCATTTTTAAAGGCAGATTCATCACAAATTACTCAAGGCAACATAAAAAAAAGTTAAAAAAGAAATTTCAAATTTTGGATATGACCACTTTTGAAAATGACAGCTAACGCTTCCAAAGCACGCAGAATGAGCGCAAATGCGCCCTTAGAGGATATGAACCCGCGACCTCTTATTAGTGGTCGAGCCGTTCAAACCAAAAGACAACAGAGGTGGTCAAATATGCAACCTATTTTGTAATATTTCTATAGAAATGCGTTTGACAGGTATACAATCTCACTAGCGGGTGAAATGGTTAGTCGTCTCTCTTATTTAAAATAGAATAGAATAGAACAGAATCATATTTATTTGGTACATATTAAACACTTTACATTAAATTATAATTAAAACTTAAAATTAGCACAGAATGTACCAAAAATGTCTCCGCTCAGCTTAATGCCATGACGGGGCCATGGCGCTGATTTTCAGCGGATACCTAGTACTTATATTGAACATAAATTGGTACATAAAATGTAAAACAATGACTTTATAAATATTGCACAAAAACAAAATACAGTTAGGTTTACAATGAGAAAGTTCGATATACATTACATATAACTAACATCGACTTACATATAACTAAAAATACTAACATTGTTAGCATTTTTTAGTAATAATAACATTGTTTAGGTATTTTGAAAACAACTTGAAACATAAAGAGCAAAGAAAAAAAAATTATTGATATAGAAAATCATGGCAAGTATTACCAATAAATAAAGAAATAAATAATAATCATTGAGTTAGAAAATCATAGTATTACCAATAAAAAAAAAACAATATGCGTAAGAAGTTGTGTTGCTATTTTTCATTTTGTTTATCTAGTAGATATTTTTTATATTTTCTTTTGAAGCAGCTAATTGAAGAATTTTGAATTTTGACCCATTTTTGAGTTCCATATGTGAAATAAGCGCAAGCAACAAAAAGTGGGATGTCAACACAGAATTCTGAACTTGATACTTTACTAGCGATAACGTTACATGTCCCAAATTGAGCAATTTTACGTATCCTGCCAGCCACATCTGCTGAGAAAGGAAGAAACTACAAAAAAAAAAACGTTTTGATGTATTTATGGAAACGCTACGAAAATACATATTTTTGTGTTCCAAAATCTCTTTCCTATACATTTCAAATGCTATATACGCCATTCCGTCTTTCTGTTCAATTTTAGTTTAAGAGCTGTGCTCTTGTCGGTGAAGTCCTCTCCATTCACTTCTGTACTCCGCTTTTTCTTCGACTTCTTGATACGACACAACGTTTACTTTCCGTTTCATCTGATCCATGAATGTTCTCCTAGGCTTTCCTCTGTCTCTTTTCCCTCCACTTTTCCTTTTATGACATTTTTGATAAAATTTTCATGTCGTATCAGATCAGATGTCCCAACATTTTATTTTGTAAGTAGTTTGTTGGTGTCACTAAATATATTTTTCATTTTCATTTTAAAATTTTCCATTAACTATGGTATTTCTGTATGTAATCTATTAATTAAAGATTACTTAACGGATTTTCACTTGGTTTTATTTTAATAGCAAGTTAGGTTCAGTCGGTAAATATATATATCTTTATATCTTATATCTTCAGACTTGGGTTTGAATACTAACGGTCAAATGTGTATCGAAGAGTTTTTCGGAATTTATGTATAAAGTTAAGTTCACTTATCACTTGCTATACGGCGATAACTCACCCCTATAGCGTTGAGACGTAAAATCGTCGGTAAAAATAAGGTGTACGACTGTGGACTGGCATGATTTTTATTTAAGAGGGAAATATGAGGGCGCTTCACCAGACATATACAAGGTGACTTTTTGATCATCGTCCAAATTCATACTGGAGGCTTGATAAGTGATCAGTATCTTGGATCAGTAACAATTTTTGTGAAGTTCGTAAAATTAAATTTCGGGTTCCCATAGAAATTTACTTCCAGTCCCGAGTGAATCACTATGGGGAGTCGAAATTTCAATTTACGAATTTCACAAAAATTGTTATTGATCCATGATACTGATCACTTACCAAGCCACCAGTATGAATTTGGACGATGACCAAAAAGTCACCTTGTATATGGTCACACCATACACTGCGACGAAGATGGAATACTACGATCAAAATATTTAGTTCCATCTGTCACCGAGTCACATCATCAAACTCTAAGCTATAATTGTGCATCTAAACAAATTTTGGTTAACTGAGCCTGAGAAAAAGCGACTATGGGCAGAAATTCTATGCAGTGCGAGTAAAGCCGTGGGCACGAAGCTAGTGAATACGTAAATAAACATGAAATCAAACTAAACATCCATCCATCCATCCATCCATCCATCCATTTTATTTTTATTTTTATTTAAATACAGTAGGTAACAGAATATTTATCAGTCAGACTATATCAACTAAGATTATTACAGCAAAATCCATCGCTTGGAGAACTCTAAATACAAATACGATATAAATTTATTTAATTACAGAAATCATTATTAATACAAAAGGACAAAAGATAAGGAAAAGTCACTGCTTACAATGTTTTACGATTAAAATGTTTTTTAAACATCTTCATAATGGATGATGAAAACTTTAACGTAAAACTTACCTTCATACTAATTAGTTTTAATAAAAATTTAACACCACAGATGCCTCAGACATGGCTAAAAAAAAACTTTTCAAACTTTTTCGTAACATATTTTCACTGAAGAAAAATTTCTGCATCACCAACGCCCCCAAGCGTCGAGTAGCAAGCTGGGAAAACTCTCACACATGCGTAACATATACACATACACACATCCCCATCCCTGAAACTACTCACACCCTCTACTCGCAAACGAGATAGCCATATATCGGTCACACGCGTTTTCCGAGGAAAGCGGACAACCCTTTAACCATCCCTTTCCATTCCATACAGAATAGACAGAGATGGGAACAGATTCAAGGTTGCCTGTGGAGTGGACAGTGGCTGACCACAGAGTTTTCCCGGAATTTTTGTCCGGCCTATCCGGGGTTGTTTGGTCAAGCTGGCCCTTTTGTTTGGTACTAAAGGATCGTTCAGAAAAGTTGTCTCTATATTTATACACATATAGGAAAAAGGAGCTTTTACTAGGTACTTATAGAAACAAATTCTTTTTTAGTACATATCTTTTTAATCATTGACGTTAAATTGTTGAAATTTTCTTACAGATTCATTAGTTCATAATTCGTGTAATTCAATAGCTATTTCCATTGTTTGTTTTTTATTTGTAATTTGATTTTAATGTTTTACATATACATATTAAATTTTGTTTTTATTTTCAGTTTGATAACTAAAATTAAATCTTCAAAAACAGTTCGTCCTAAATGACATCCATGATAATATTCGTAATATTTTTTTACAGCTGATAAATTTCAAAAATTAAAGTAATGTTGCTGTTAGCTTAATGTTTTCTTATTCAAAAACAAAAAAAAAATGATATTGGATTTGTTATGCAAAAAAAAAAATGCAAAAATGTTAGTACTTAAAATGAAGTTTCCTTTAAATTCTCAACACGAAACGCCAATTTCACATGTAAGGACCCAATATTCGCGTCAAAAACATAAAAATAAACTTATCCTCATGCCTGTCTCCCAAAAGGGTAGGCAGAGACTGCAGATTTCCATCTGCTACGATCCAGACACAACTTTCGCCTCTTCCACATACATTAATCTAGTCATACAAGCTTTTCTATTCCGGATACTTTTGACATGGCCCTTCTTCAGTATATTGCCAGTAGGCATTTAACAAAAAAAACACATGAAAAAAGAATAAATTCAAAATTCGAATAAGAGCCCAATCAATCAGACGCAAAAAAACAATTCGAACATCGAACTCGCGAATCCTGGCAGGCGAGACGCGCTCAAAAGTTTCGTTCGGAAACAATTATGAAGAAAGAATCTGAAGAAAAAAGTTTTCGTCGCCAGTTCGCGTACCAGTTAAGTCTCTGACACTCATAAAACTTATTAAAGTCAAGCACCCACTGAGATAACTTGTTCGTCCCGCCTTAAGTAAAATAACGGCGAGGAAAAAATGAGCTTCAAAAGTTGAGCAGTGAAAGTGAAAAACGCGGCATTTGACAACGTGTTCCAAGCTTCAGTTGTTGATGTTTTGAATTTTAATACAGTTACTTGCTTATTCTTGATTAATTTAAGTTTACTTGCTTCGATATATGTACAAAGTATTAGGCAGTAAAAATACAATTACATACAATTTTCTTAAGAAAAAAGAAAAGATTAAAACAATCAAAACCGTCCATCTAAAGCTTTAAAGCGTTTGAACATAACCTCGTTTCAGGCTACCTGCACTTAACAATACTTAAAGTAGCCTACGACATACCTTTCACGGAGGCTTTTCACTATAAAAATACTATCCCGAAGAAGAACTACTAAACAAAAAGAAACTTAAAACGCAACACTGTGCAGTATGCATAAATGTCGTAGTACACACCCGTGCTACGGCGTAGAGCTCGTAGCGCGTGCTTCGCGGCCGAAAACTTTTTACAATTATTATTGTCGCTACGAGAAAATTACCACTGTCGTCACTCTCACGTCCGCCAATTTCTGTTTTTTTTTTTTCATGGCTAAATTGGTATATTCCCAAAACCAAGTTTTCAATGCCGAATTATACTTTTGAAACCATTTGAAAAGGGTTTTCTTTCCCTCATCGATTAAAAACAATCGCAGACTCCTTTTTACAATTTTACTTAAGCAACTGACCGCAAGACGACGCAATACAATTAAAAATTCCATCCCCTAATCGAGTCATGAAATATGCACGCAAATATTATCCCTTTTCTTTTGTAGAGACTGCATCTTCGCCCCACCCGCACGCACACACGCACGCAGCGACTTGTAGCCCTCTCTGTCGTTTGTATGCGTGGGAGGGTGGAAAATGGAGGCTGTCTCGCTCGGGCAGCCGAGGCGGCGGCGACCGCGAGTAACCCCTGGCCACCTCGTGCGGACTCGCGCGCGCCTCTCGGCCGGTAGACAAGGACGGAGCTATGTGGACACGCGGCCCTCGTCGTGCGAAGGGACACATACAGGACAGGCCAGACGTTCTCGGACATCAGGCGAGAGCGGGCGTCCGGCCGCGCACCTGCGTCTACCGATCGCGCTCAAAATAATACGCGCGAAACCGCGACGCGATCTCTCTAAGTCTAAACTATTGGAAGAAAATTATTATTAATTGGAAATATTGTTTAAAAGAAAATCTTATTAGAATTTAGGATTTCATTTCAAATTACGAACTGTATTTTAGTGAATTATTAGGACTTGTGACGTAAAACTGGACTTTGAAAAATTATTGTGACAAATCAAACAGATTATTAAACCAGCAATGTGACCAACATTACGCCAAATCGCAAGATCGCCAGTACAGCTGATAAGATAGGGCACTGAGACGCTCTTTCAAGTGTTGATAAGCCCTACTTATGACCAGTCGATTTTATTGAGCAAACATCGGGCCGCGTTGGAATCACACACAGAAACATGAAGAGAAAAAAGTAACACCTTTTAAAGAAATACTAAATTAAACAACATGGAAAAATCAAGAAGATGACTAAGAATTTCTTCGTGTTTTTTTACAATCGGACATTAACGAAGGGTTATTCAGTGACATTTCGACCTCACTTATCGGAATCGTTGAAAAAAGTTGAACGATAAGCTGCCGGACCGACGGCGGCTCATGTGAAGTGAATTTACGAACATTCTACTGATAGCAAGATATTTAGATAAAGAATTCTGAAGAATAGGTAAAGTAGCTGAAAAACTGAAAATAGGTGACCAAATCAAGATGAGAATCAAGATGCCAGCTGTACGCATCGCGCAAGGTAAGTGGCCAAGCAAACAATCACATGATAAATGAATATTTGTGACTCCGATTTTGAGGTGAATTTTCAAAACATTTCTCCCTGAAACTAAGACATCGTCAGAGTAAATTGCCACATCCAAGCTATCCCAGCTCCGGTTCTTTCAGCGACGCTATTCACTGGTTTTTTTGTCCCACCAAAGAGCTACTTAATCCCGCAGTTGCCGTGTAAACATTGACACAAGACGATTGTGGTCAGCCAAGTTTGTCCTGCGGGATCACTGAATAGCCCTACTCACTAAAAGAAAGGTGGCCGGTATGAAATATGAAATTCTCATACTGTGAAAAAAGTTTGGATATGATGTGGCTGTATTTAAAAATGGAATAAATGAACCTAGAAAGCCGCAGAATGTTCGAGTCTAGCCGGACTTTACTTTGGTAATTAAAATAAAGCAAATGAAATTGGTATTTCTTACCTACTATACATTTATTTTAATTATCCAAATGGAAGTGGTCAGTGAAATCAAATACAATTGTACAAAATGAAGATTCTAAGCCGCATTAAATTATAAAACAATAAAATATAAGCGCAAATTAATGACACAACAATGAAATACAATCTCACAGTAGATCATCCAAATAAAATGAAAATTACCACACAATTAAGAATAAGTATTTCAAATTTTATTTAAAAAATCTGCATAACAGAAACAGTAAAATACAGTAACTAGCATAGTGTCTAATTAACTAGTTTAAACTGTCAAAATAATTTTATTTGTAGCATGAATGCAAAATAAGGAAGACCACAACAATCTTCTTGAATAAAAGAAACTATAACAACTTCAACTGTTTTAATAAGAAAAGTTCCCACTGGCCAACCAGTAGCGCGTTTATGGCTCATTATTAGCAAAAACGGCAATTCTCACGCTAATTCTAATAATAGAAACGATAAAAACGAAACAGTGGACTGCCACTGGACCTGAGAATGAAAGCCCATTTCATCTAAATGATAACATCAAAGAATAAGCAATAAATGCAATTTTTCGCATACTTATTTTCAGAGATATGAATAACAGTCTTTTTGTCGTTTCTCTAGGAAATTAGCAGGTCGTTAAATTATATTCTACTTCTATTCAAGTTGCTTGTATATTTTAATAATTATATATACTTGCCGTTATTTTATAGGTTATTATATAGTATTATTTTTACAATTATCTTTCTTTGTTGTCCAATGGACTGACAAATATTTGAAGTAAATCCACCTTTATCAATGTCCGTTGGGCTTGTTGCTTCTTCAATTTAATCAATACTGTAGGTATATTTAGTTTGCAATAAACATTTGAATTTGAATTCAGCTTAAAAGAAGATGTAGTGAGTAGAATAGAAAAAGGAATGCTCGTAGAGTCAAGAAAGAAATTTATAGTGCGCGAGTGGAAGGTAAAGCTCAACTGGGCCGCCGTAGAATTTTTGCGGACAAAATTGACGAAATACTGATGAAGGGCATAGTCAAAAACAACTGAAATAGAAGAACTTGTTTGACTATGAATGTGGAAGACGTGAAAGATGTGTGTCAGGACCGTAGCAAAAAGAAATCTGTAGACTTTGCCTACCCTCCTGGGACACAGGTGAGATAAATTTAGTAATAAATGTTTATGAATCTTAAGAATCAATAAAACATGTAAATGCATTATTCATTTTAACAAAGCGTATCGGCAGTTTTGATTTTAGTGAAAATTCAAATAATGGCCAGCATCGGATCTCTTTTGTTAAACTTAACATGTATAACCACATACATATACATACACAAAGCATGCGTGTACGCTCCTCTCAAACCTACCGTTACAGCACACATGGGCAATTAGCCCAAGTTGACCGAAGGCGACGGGCCACTCCTATTGGCCGCCACTTCCATGACGTCATCGTCGTCTGCGGCCGTCGCGCCCGATTGGTCGCCACGCGTCATTTCATCGATGACACGTTTGTTCTTATTTTGAACCCAAGAAGTTCGAAGTGCCTGCGCAAGCGACGCTTGATCTGCTCAATGAGGGGAGGGGGATAATTTTATTCTGGGCGTCGTAATTGCTATTCCCAAACACTTCGAATTATATAAGAAACAAGCAATATGAACCACTCCTTGTACTATCAAATGAAATTTCTTATCTCAAAAATATTTAAATTTTTAACACGATAATTAATAAATTTAACAACAAAAAAGAACAAAGTGACAAAATTATCCTCCCCAACATAAAAAGATCAATCATGGAAAGTGGCCCAAAAAGTTTTTGGAAGCCGTCCCAATCATCAGAAAGAGCACGGTTCAGAAACCTTTAGGCCTTTTTAAAACCCTCTTCAATCGTGAAATTTCATCTATCAGGTGTGAAATGGCTATGCGGACGCCGAAAAACCTTCCGCCAAACTTTTAAATTTCGAACAAAGTTTTAAAAACCCAAGTTAACTTTCGAGCGGACTGGCTGGTTGTAAAGGTTAAATAAAATATTCACCGTCGGAGCCCTTTGTTTCGTCTACAAATTGATATTGAGTTCGCATCCCTCGCAACATTTCAATTAAAATGTTATTTTTTCTGACTTGTTTGCTGTTTTTATTTGACACACCCGTAAAGCAATCGCTTAAATTCTTTGTATCTAGTGAATCGTCTTTATAATCAATATGTACAGCTAAGTGCCTATTACTGGCTTAATTACCCTTACTTCTATCTCAATTATTACTAATAGCCAGTTCTTTTTCCATGATTTTGAATTCGGGAAATTAAAAAAAAATTGGTTGAGGGAACATCGTTCAGAACTTAAAGAATTCGGTAGCAATATTTTTTAAAAGATGTGTAGGTACATTAACATGTGCTTGTATTTAAAAATACTTTCCATGTTTTAAATCTTTACAAATTTCTGCATTGGTCAAATTATGCTAAGCACAAACAAACGGATGAACAGAGAGAGAAACAAAACTACAACATACTACATTACCGTATCATTATACAATCCAACAAGAACACATGTTTTACAGCGTTCATTGTATGAGGTAAAACAGCGGATGGGACTTAAAAGAGCCGCACGCGCATGTCAATATCTCCTGCGTTCAGCAGATTCAATATGTCTTCATTAGCGAGTATCGAAACATCGGCGGGGCTAAGAGATCTTGATCCTTGGACAACTAGAGTTATTTGTTCATAAATTCTTGATACTTCTTCTAAGGTAGAGTGAGCAGAATTACTTGCAATTATAAAATTGTCAAAATAAAAAACATTATTAAAAATAATTGTTTTCAATGGTTATTTCATTACTTTTGTTCGTATTAAATATGTCTGACCAAATAATTTGTATGTCTTAAGAAGTAATTATCACAATTTACAAAACAATAACTAAAATACTCTTTAATTATTATATTTCATATTATTTATAATTATAATTTTAATTATTAGGTAAATTATTTATATTAAGGTATAGATTATTTAATTATAATACATTAAAACCGACCTGTAATAAATAAGTGTATCTGACATACCTTCATTAAATAAATAAATATATTTCATTTCATTTCATAAATTTTTCTCAAGATTCATACAAAAGGTAAAATCGAATGGGAAGTCAACAGTTTATTTTCTTTAATTTTAGTTTTAGTGCTGTTAAAACTAAATTTTCTTCGATACACAATAGTCCTTAAGAGTCAGGATTAGAAGCTAAATTTCCTTGAAAAATTTCAAGGTTTGACAGCACTAAAACTAAAATTAATGCCTTCAGATTTGTTTTTATTGTATAATTGATTACTTTTAATTAATAAGCCTTTCCTTGCTAAAATACAATAGAATTCCAATCAATGACAGTTACAGTTATTGACAAAGAAAACAAGGAGATTTAAATAACGTGGCTTATTAAAACGCATTTTGTTAGCATGCAACTGCATCCACAATCGTGGGAAAGAATCGCCAGCGCCGGCCCATCTTCTCTAACCGCTCCGCAAAAGAAAGCATGCAATAAATTGAATTCGTCAACAGAACATATAAATTTAGCAATCGACATCCTTCGTCCATTAGAGAGGGATAAAACCACTGCAAAAGACAAGGACATGTGTATCGAATAATTTAAATCTTGGGATCGTCTGTTCGATATTTAAATTATGGGAATGAAGTTAATTTTCGTATTTAGAATAATGATCCCGCGGACGGCGCGGTGGCCACCCGTTTTGAATTTTGAACTGGACTGGCTGGTTTTCATTTCTTTTCTTTTTTTTTTTTTGTTTTATTTATTCAGATGTCCGCATTGATCGGTACGGGATCGGCATTTTGTATTTGTGATTGTTAAAATAAAGAAGTATGAATTTACATATGTTATATCAGTGGTGGTCCGGGATCCATTTAAATTGAATTTATTAGACGGGTCCTATTAAGAAGGATAAATGACGTCGAGGTTGGAGATTTTAGTTATAAAGAAAACTTTGTTAACATTTCAACAAATGCAATATTTTAAGTTAAGACTATTCTTTTACCATAGATAACGCGAGTACGTGAAATTTGTCTGAAAGAAATCGCTCTAAGCGATAAGACTGCCCATTGTTGCCTAAATCTACTAAACTTTGTATTGTCCATTTTTATGTTTTTTTTTTGTACGCATTATTTATGGTATATCATTAAATTTTATTATAGCTCTCAATATCAACCAAGTATAAGTAGATATGTATAATTGGCATAAAAATGCCAAATGCATGAATAGGGCCATTTAAAATATCAATTCAAATTACCTATACATCTTTCAAGTTAAACTTTTATTCAAATATGTTTTCCTTAATAAAACAACAATTCTGGGAGAATATATATATCCTTACCTCATAGCAACTATTACTAGTTAACATTGAGAGCAAAACTACTAAGAGTAGAATTTATTTTCCAATATTTACCCTTAAGAAACTTATTGTTACTGCCGAAGGATTGCACCAATTTTTTTTGTCAAGCCAAACAAATAATCCTTTCTTCAAGAAAAGGATTAACACCTGTAACAATACAAATCGAGTTACAAACAATCAATACAGAAGCCAAAACAACCTTTTGATCCAAACTTTACACAATGAAAATTTGTTACATAGATAAAACTGTATGATAGTAACAGCTTAAATACATTTATCACCTTCAAGAAATCTATATTATGACTGGAATATTTTGAGAGTACAAAGAACGTATTGATTTTTATCGTTTTTAGAAATTCACAGTAATATTTTTTATTCTGGGTTTTTTTAATAAGTGAAGCCACCAATAAAAAGATGGCTATGATGAAAAGACTTGACCTTGTTTAAATCCTTTTTGCTTCGGCCTAACGATTCAATTCGCCTCCTTTCAAACGTGAGCTTTAAACTCCTTTGACCAATGTCCGCCTATTACACTTTAATAGGGGCCTAGACAAATAAATACGAAGGCAAACACAATGGGATAAAAAATGCTCATAACATGAATTAATTTATTCTTGGACCACGATCAATGGAAGCATGTGGGTGGACAGTCTCTCAAGTCCATCTTTGTCAGGGTCTGATGCCAATTTGTACACGTCGTGCTTTCATCGCTGGACCAATTTAAAGTTTGGTTAGTAGGTACTTGTATAATGTTCTTGGATTAACAGTTTAAGCAATTAGAAAGTCTATTCGAAATATAGCTATTGATAAATTTCAAAAAGTACTAATATGTAGTAAAACATGTATGTACAAGCAAGATATGATTTAAAGGGCAACATAATATAAACGGACGCAAACAATAACAGAAGAGATTTTATCGACAAATCAACAGATCCTAACAACACGTTTATACAGCCACCTGAATCTCCAATATTTTCCCATGGTCATTCGATAAACACTTTCACAAAAAATCCACCCGCCGTACCTTTGACAAACAATTTGGTCAAAGGGATTTTTTTGACCAAACAGGCGAAACCTACATGAACCAAATGATTGTCGATAATATTTTAACAATGTAGAATAGGGTTGGTTCTCAAAAGACGACCAAAATATACCCATTGTAGATCATTATGTGACATCCTTTGATGAGTTTTACTAGAAAAGGGTTTATAAGTCTCACTTTCTGCTGCTTTGTGGAGTTTTTTTTTTGTTTCTTTTACTTGAGACTTAAGTCTGTTTAACACCTTTGTTGTAGCTTTTGCTTCTTATTATTCACTGATTATAATCTTCACTTACACTTTGCTACTAGTGTTTATTTATAAACAATTTAATTTCTTAACAATGTAATTTTTAAGCATTTCATGCGTTCCTTCAAATTGTGTCGGATTTTTATTAATTATATTCCCAAATTCCTGTGCTAGCATTTGTCCGAGAAGAAAATTGCTATCCTGTCCATTAACTTGGTCTACCTGAATTTTATATCAGCCATTATTCATTCGATCTTTTATACCAAGATTCGTGACCATTGTCCATTGATACCTTTTGATTCGCCGTCACTACCTCAAAGACTAGAGCTTTTTTTAAATTCCTTTTCAAGAACATGTCAGGTTGGACAAGATTCGTCCTTTGATAGAGCAGCATGGTTATAGAGGCTTTTTTGTCCGTTTAATTGTAGAGTATTTTGGCAAACGTACAATTTAGAGGTGATGGACAGGTCCAAATTCCTTTTAGAATATACGTTTGGAGATGATAGGCGGATTTTGAAACGAACTCTATATATAACCGGAACTAAAAGACATAAAATGAAATAATTTAGTATGCCGACCGATTACGAGGCTATGTAAAAAAATACACCTCAGGAGTGACACAATTTCGTAACGTCCCTACATCGTTGTACTAAGTGGGTGTTAAAAATCACAAGATACAATACTAAAGGAGTGAAAGATGATAGGTGTATATCTTCGATGATTTATTTGGTGTTGTTATTAATGTGCTGCTATTGTTTATTCGACTCGCCAGTTATGGTGGGCGTAGGTTTAGATTTATTTATTGTTAAGCCCTTTAGTTTTGTTAAAACGTCTTTTAAAGTGAGTTTATATTTTTTATAAATTCCAATGTTATGTTGGATGCCATCCGTGAAAGGCAAAATCATTATTCTAAATTTTGCTTCTTAACTCTAATTGGTAAAAAAGTATTTCCGCGAAGGTATTTTTGCAAGATATGAAAAGAGTGCAAAAACATGGTAACAACATTTCCGGAATTAGCTCACACCCTAGCCTCAACGGCGTATATCTGCATTTCTATGCTGGGAAAGCTCCCATAGCGGCCAGTGCATTCGTGACCGCGTGCTTGTTACACAGTACCAGGACAATCAGGTGCATGGTTGCACTCTTAACTACCTCTTATAGAGACGATTTTACGTCAGCTCAGGTGCCAAGTCTTGGTGGAATGGTACCACGATGACCCGAACTCAGATTATGCACTAACATCCGTTTGGATGATGACTGCTTAATTGCGCAGTCTATGTGAAGAGCATGTGGAATACAAAGAGGTTCACTTTTTAATGGCTCAGGGAAAATATTTGCAACTGCAAAACCCGGTCAAGTTTGATTAGACTTTAACAAAGGGAGAGGTCAAAGCTCAAATGAAAGCTAGGGGAAGGAAAGGGTTTTAAAAATTCAAGGTCTCAAATGACTGGGATACAATACTTGCTATACGACATAAAGAAAGGCTCTTTGCTAACTATTCAAGCCAAATATCAGCAAATACTAAATTAGCTCCGAATCTAAAAATATCTAAAAATGAGTTTGGATGTAGTGGTAATAACTTTTTTGATATCAACGTAAAACAAGAAGCATTTGTAAAATTTTGATCTTTATCATCAATAATAATATCATCTAAAAATAAAAGAATAGTAACTACTGGATAAAAGGAAAAATCATATTTGGAATGCATTGTCTTTAAGCCCTATGACTGCAGATTTCCGTCAAAGATTATGATCAAATTAATTGCAGACGCGATATCTCTTTCATCTTCACGGTCAGTAGGGTCATCGTGGGTACCAGCGGCGGTGTACCGTGCGTGGGGTCAAGTTATGAATAGATTCAACTATTTGTTTATGCATCTTATGATACGATAACGAGCTTTTTAGGGAAATATTTTAATTGGTTAGGAGATGTTATATAATTAAGTCAGTAAAATGTGAATGAATTTGATTGTTTGATAGTGGTTGACTTTAAAGTATTTCTAACGATATACATGCTACATTTAAAAAGTTACTATATACAAATTAAAATTAAGGTACATTCTATAAAATTTGTTTCCGTTTTTTTTTTTTAATTTAACTTTAAGTGATTAAAACTGAACGAATTTTCCCACGGAAAATGATGTACATTTCTGCTGTTTATCAATAAAAACTGTCTCATGAATAAGCAAATTAATATCAAGATCTTGTCAAGGAATTGATGTACTAATCATCTTCAACGTTAAGTGATCGCCACAGACCTAAAAAGTGTCTGTAAATATAGAAGCGGACGAATCTGTAAATCTAAAGGAATCTTCAAGACCTACGAGTTTACCTAGTTATACGAAGTAAATTTTTTTATAATGTTGTACTATCATTCAGTAACTCTTATAATTATAATTTAAATAATATTTTCAACGGTCACGTTTTTATTTTTATATTGTATTGTGATTTTATTGTATTAGGCACCCGTAACTTGTAAATTTGTTTTAGTGCATGGAAAATGGACAGACTGAAAATCAGCGTTGTGCTGCTGTTCTACAACACACAACAGATGCTGAGTCTGCCCCTTTTTATCACATTTTAACTTATTTAATATGCATTCATCTTTTTATTCACAGATATTTTTATTTTCTCTAATTTTATATGTATTGTTTTTTTTACATTTGTTGAATCATTTGATATTTATATTGTGTGTGTAGTTATTATGGTGATAAATAAATATTTTTTCAGTTTCAATTTCAATTTCAATAATGATAAAATATACATAGTCATAATAAAGATATAATTTTTTTACTGCTTGTGATTTTATATCTTCCCTTAATCTGTAAGATGGATTCGAGCCACGATCTGGACTGTCATTTGTGATTTTAGCGATGATGAGAATTTAAATGGTTAAAAAGGCGTTAGTTAAAAAAAATACGAAATGTGTCGTGGGATGCCCGGTTGGAACGAAATTCTTTTCACTATTACGCGTTTGCCGCACGTCCATACTGCGTTAATATACCTATACATACGCTTGTAAATAAATAAACACACATACTATAGCAAAAGTGTCGTGACGATCGAAGTCTTACACTTTTTTTTGCCTAGCTCTCATTAGCAAAGTGTCTGGATAATATCGCGCGATAAGGAACTTCGTTTCGATTATCTGTAAGATGGATACGATTCGCGGTCTGGACTGTAATTTATTGCTTTATCAAGCGGAAATTTAGTTACGATTAGGTAATATATAGCAATCTCATTCACGTTGTCCCACATACGGCCATCTTCCCCGAGAGCGCCACTATCAGTCCCCAACAGATCAACAGATAACCGCGGAGTGACCCGCGTGCGAGCGGCCGCGGCACTCTATTGTATGCGCCCGCGCACCGGTTCAGAAAGCAGCGAAACCACGCTGCCAACAGAGCTGGAAACAGATAGAGTTGGATGTTTCTTTGGTTTTATCGGCTGTAAATATTAAAAATATACGTATATGTATCTATAACGTAGGGAAGCTAATTTTGAAGACCTTAATTTAAGTTCAGTACTGTCAAAACTTGAAATTCTCTTGTCAAATAAGTTAAGTTGTGTTACACTAAATCGACGTAAATATCAATATGCATGATATTTACCTTGTGATGTAAGAACCACTCTAAAACCCCAATGTGAAGTTTATTTTGCGATAAATATATTTAGTTCCAATACTGAACTTAACTTTATTTTAGCCTACAAACCACATACCTACATTAAACTACTTGATATACTTATCAGAAAAACTAATTCATACATATAAAACCAAAACGACAATATCTTTAAATTTTCCTCAAATTTTCCTTGTTTGTTCTTTTCTGCAAGTAAAACTGTGACCCTCGTGTTATATAAGTTCACATCAAGAAAACTCATAAAAGCCCATAATAGCATAATAGACCAATTCCGTGAGAACCCAAAGGCCACCTCTATCCATATTGCTAGGTCTGCGCTGGGAACGGCAAAGCGTTAACTGAGCGCGACTTAATTCTCGCCACAGATAATTGGTTTCATCAGAGTACTGTACACGATACAATCACCAGCTTATCATTGACCCTTCTCACCCCCCTCACTCCGTACACCGCAAGACGTTAAAGGGGAAGATGGGTCGGAGTTGAGAGCTCTTCAAAACTGGTCGCGGTAGTGTTACCTTTTGAGAGACAATGGGAATAAGATCAATGGAAGCTAGACCTGGCCAGTTTTTACGATAATAGAAATCTCTATGAACACGCGAGGTGCAAGAGAAAATATATTTACGACCTTTTGATGAGTGAGGTAAATTATGGGTATAATGGGAGCAATGGGTATTTATACGTATTGACTGTAATTTTTTTTTGTCCAAACTGTTTTTTTAGCCAAATTCTTACTGGTGACCGAGTAAGTTATTAGAACTAAGGTACTTGTTCAAGTCTATCTCAGGGTATAAAAAACAATCAATAAGGGTAACCAAGCTTTGCCAAACTGATCACATACTAAGTCTCCAGTATGATTTTGGATGTATCAGTTGAAGTCACTTTATAAACTTTGTTAAATAACATCAAACTTTGTAGAGAAAGGCTCTACAAAAAGACAAAAACGCATCACACAATTTCTCGAATATTTGCAGTCCAACTGTCCCACGCTGTCATCGAGGTATTTTTTTTTTCTCTAAAGGTGGTAAACCCTTTGAAACCACCATCCATCAGAGTACACAATACTGCCCACAAAAGCTGACTTGACCAGAACACATGCGTGAGAGAAAGATTTTTTTACGCGAATTCCATTTTTGAATTGAACTGATTTTTGATGCGCTTCCGCTTCGATGCGTGACGTTGGATTTCTTTATGATACTTTTGTTATTTTCTTAATGGGCTTCAGTAAGCTAAATAAACAGCTCCATGTGTGTCGGTACAAATATTGACAGAAACGACACTAAAATAATATATATGATAAATCAGATGTTTAGAATTTTTAAACATCATTATATTTTGATTATTGCAAAACGGCTCACCTCAATAATGATATATAATGCATGATATAATATTTGGCATGATATATTGGATAAATTATCATGTTTTATCCTTAACTTTAATTCAATTCGATAAATATTATGATATATATATTTTTTTAAGCAAATTATAAGTATTTTCAAGCATTTGAAACATATTTATTTACTTGTAGGTGAAAGCTTTAAAGAGCGGTTTCGCAGCCGGATTGTGAAAAACCCGCCCTGTTCTAATTAATCGAAACAGAAAACTTAAATTAAAAATTCACTCAATAGTTATTCAACAAAACGGCAAACGGTGTATGCGGCCATCGCAAAGTTTCCATTGGTTTCTGAAAAATAATACGTTCAAAATTTTTTCAATTCAAAATTATTAAAAATGTTTTAAAACTTCACAATTACGGGACGTCAGTTAATAAATATAATTTATCTATCATTTATTTATTTCTACATTCTGTAATATTCATATAGAAAGTTTAAAGCGCTTCAAAAACGTCTCTAAACGCAGTTCTAAGCGTCCCCTTAAATTATTAACCTGTAAAACTAACTCACGGCTTAAGGTACGGCTAACTAACTCACGAGGGTAAGGTTTTATGGAACCTTGCACTTTATTCTGCTGGTATGAAAATTGGCACGATTTGAAGTACATATATACTGGGTGTTAGATGAAGTTGCGGAAGCGGGAAACTGGCGATAGACTCGTCCATACCAACAACTTTTAGTATGGAGCAAACATTCGAATCGCGAAAAAAAATCAGCTGTTCCATAGAAAAGTTACATAGCTACCCGAACAAAATGTATGAAACAACAGATTTCTTTTCCTCGTTTTCTCAATTTTTTTTCATGGACTATCGCCAGTTTTCGGCTTCCCCAACTTCATATTACCACCCTGTATAGGTAACATTTGAGAAGTAGTGCTCCCCGAAAGGGGGGATTTTTGTACAACTTTTCATAGAAGCACATTGTTGCATTTTTTCATAATATACCAGCCTATTTCACTGAAACAAATCGTCGAGAGCAAAAATTGGACTTTGGCAGACACAGTACAAACCTTTTTGAACTAGACTTTTGGCCTTTTTTTGTCTACCCCCCTGTATGACCTGCCAGAAAACAAAAAGCTTATCAAATTAATAACACTATGAGAAGAAGTTTAGAACCTCTTAAAATACAAATAATTATTTAAAAAAAACTCAGAAACTAACTTCCTAAAACAAAGAATTCGAGAAGAATAACTTTTCGGTTCAACAAAGTACAGTTGTTCCAAAACACATAATTTTATTCAATATTTTACCTCACCGCAAAATGTCGAAATGTTTCACGTTCGCACAATACGAACTGAGATAATTAGAATGCAGTTACACTCTTATTTATCTGTAATAAGATTGAATATTGATTGCTCTACGTATTTACAAACCGCGAATTTCGCCATTCACTCCCGCGCATCACGCGCTGCCATTGTCCACTCGATTCTACCTCTATAATTACCAGATTTTGAATATATGCCCTTCCTAAATGATACCTGTGCAACTGAGGACTTAAAGTATTAAAAAATAAGGAATAGTGTTAAGGAAATAAATATTAATTTAATCATATAATTTTAAACTGATATTTCTTACTTCTAAACTGAACATTTAAATAAATATGTATTTAATATTCCGGGCAATGTGCAATTATGCAAACAATTAATTTTCTGCGGGAAACATCTTTTCAAAATACTTTTTTTCATGTATTTTGCAGTTCAAATGTATCTTTAACTTTTATGATATATTAACAGAAAAAAAAAAAAAAACAGCAATTTGTGAGTATGCTGTGCCGTCCGACGGCACCTCGTATTGAGAGACTTACATGATACATAAAATAGTAACTATTATGTTCTGTGAAAATCATGTATTTAAAATTGCATTTAAGGATCATTTAATTTAATAATTATAAAGAACAAAAACAACAGTTTTGAGTATTTTCGAAAAATATTTCGCCCCACTTTGGGGCCGGCATCATTTGAATGGTGAAAGATTTGAATACAGAATGAGATGAAACAAAAAAATAAATATATATAACCTTATTACTAATCACATAAGTGTAATCTCATTTTGAACAAAACCAAAACAAATAACATTCTGTTTTTTTTTTGTTCAAAATTAGGTTGCGCAAATTTAATTAGTAATAAGGTTATGGTTATACATATTTATTTTTTATTTCATGTCATTCTGTATTCAAATATTTCACCGTTCGACCGATGCCGGCCCCAAAGTGGGCCGAAATATATTTCGAAAGTACTCAAAACTGTTATTATTTTGTTTATAATTATTAAATTAAATGAAAAGCCTTAAAAAGGCAAATAAAACTTTTATTTAATTTTAAGATCAAAAATATATAAATTGACGAAGGGACTCGGTTTAAATTATAATATAGACCGGTCACAAAGTCTGTATTGAAAATTAAGAAGGTGCACTATACGCATACAATAGTGCACCTTACAAGAAGTGCCTTACGGAAGAAGAACTGCGACCACCTGTTCAATTTTCACACGACCCACTGCTGACGGACAGGTAAACCCGAACATTCGGATCAGACGGACAACGGTCCGTTTGCAACGTAACAGGATCCTTTTTTGTTCTTCCGTCTTGGATTTATTTTTTCTAATCAAATATGTGGAGGCATTCGAAATTTGAATCCTGTTGGGATTTTTACGGAAAATTAGCTCTTTTACAGTTCTGACACTTTTAAATTTCAAGTTTTTTATGCAAGTTACAATTAGGTATAACGAAATTTTCAAATTAGTTCTTGTTATTGAAAAAGGAATGCTCCGGTGGTTTGGACATGTAGAGAGGATGAATGAAAGTAGAGTGACGAAAGAAATTTATGGTGCGCAAGTGGAAGGTACAGCTCGACCAGGCCTCTCTAGAAGGACGTATGCTGACCAAATTGGCGACATAGTAAAGAAGGGCAATATTAAAAGTATTCGGAATAGAAGAGCTAATATGATTAGATTGATGGATGTGCAAGAGTTGAAATATGTATGTTAGGATCATAGCAGATGAAAAACTGTAGTCTTTGCCTACCCCTCTGAGACACACGCGTGAATATATATACCTATGGATGTATCTTGTTATTATATGGATTAGGGATTTATGTTAAAACTACACGAAAACTATTTCTAAATTACCCCCTTGGTCTCATAGTTCGTACGTCTCGACCACAAAACTGAGGTCGCGGCTTCAAAACCCGTATATGAAACCACGGTCCATATTTGTGCCTATAGTAAGGTAATAAAGCTCAAAACACAAAGTAGGACGCAAAATTTCATTTTCTACTTTTACCAAATTAACTGTTCAAAAACAAAAACTCGATTCCGCTGTAAATTTGAGTCATAGTTTAAACGTTTATTTTTGAGTCATCAAAGTCATCTTGATGATAAACCGAGTCATAATCATAATATGAGACTATCTGCTGGCCAGTGGCTATAAAAGTATAAGGAAAATAGTTTCAGGAAATACTGAAACTGTGTGGTCACCTGATTAAACTAGGTATGACCGAACTCGGCCACCACAGAGACCGCATCCTGCCTTGGTTCACCAAATGTTTCTTCTATTGCTAAAGTTGTTACTATAATACAACCTGTACGGGACTGGTACAACCAACCAGTATTAATACAGGTCCGTATACAGGATGGAGGTATAGGTGTCCTATCCCCCCTCGAAGTCGAACATCAAAAAATCCGTACCCCTATTATGAATGCGACAATGAATTTGTTGGTTTGTTGGTTTGTCCTTCTTTAACGCAGCAACGGAGCACGGAATCGACGTGGTTTTTTGCATAGAGATATTTTATCAGCTGGAAAGTGACATAAGCTACTTTTTTATCTCGGGAAAATCCAAACGAAATAAGCGCGGGTGAAGCCGCGGGCAAAAGCTAGTCAAACATAATTTAACATTTTTGGATTCGATGTTTGGAATGAACAAGGGGTGAAATCACATAACGCCCGCCCCCGTGAGCGTTTAGTATGTGCATTACTAGCTGTTATAGTATCCAAAGCGATGGATTTTACTATAAAAATATACATAATCTTAGTTCGATGTAGGTAACATTTACTCCAAGAAATATCTTTAAGAGGCCCCTTCACGCCTGGATTTATTTTAAGATTAACACAAAAGGTAAAAACTGATTGTGAAGTCAACAGCTCATCTACTTTTTTTTTTCAGATGTATTATCTAGTGACATCATACTACATCTCTATGCAGCCCAAAAAGCAAAATTTTAAGAAACACCATCATAATAGCTGTCAGGATATCGTCGTTTTCACGCAAAGTTTAGCAAGTTGTATGATTTGCATCTTTACCGGCAATAAAAAAAAAGAGAAATACAGACGTCGTTCGTATAAACACTTTTCTATAAATAAACAGTTACCGTTTCAAGGAAAACAGTTTTTACCTGAAACTATTTCACAAATTCGGTGTCGTTTGAATATCTCGCCATCTCGCACCTCTTGATGAGGGATGGGTTCCAACCCATGCGGTGCGGTGTGGGGAGAAGGCAAAATTATCTGAAGATACGTGCAAAGTTTCATTGAGTTTAAAGCCTTCAGAACGTCACAAACACCTGAAGCAAAAGGAAAGGGGTCCCTGAAATGACTCTACTGTGTCATGTCAATTTTTATTTAAAAAAATAGATAGACACGTCAAGTGTTTTATGTTATGCAAGCATTTCTGAAAGTTTTATCCCCACCAAATATGAATCCTGGCTTCATATACCAAGTTTTATATTTGGTATGACAAGTTATAATAAAACAAAGGTTCAACAGTTAATTGCTCAATAAATATGAATGAATAAGTTCGGAATATTACGGATATTAGTTCATACGCAATTCGCCGCGGAGGTCCATAGGAAAATCGAATTATTTCATTTATATAGCCCTCGCTATTTGCGTCATACCAGATGTATACTCAATGTCAATCTTTCATGTTTATTTACGTTGAAATAACAAACATTTTCGCCGAAGGGTCATTTCGCTTTCGGCCGCCAGATTTGATTGTCATAATTTCGTTATTCGAACAAAAGTTTTGCACCAAATCTCAGAGGCAATTTGGTTTACGTAAATTATGAAACGTTTATTATTGACTTTTAGGTATTTTTTTAGACTGAGAGACCTTAATTTTTTCTTTTGCTTTATTTTAGAACGTTAGAAAATGCAATAACTAAAGAACTCTGAAGTGTGGAAAACGATCAAACCAAAGAACGGGCACTCGCTTACTATTAGAGAGACATTTGTAATTGCTCTGGTGAATAATTGCAGGCTGGCTTTTCGTATTGCAATGTTATTAAAAGCAAAATGTGGGTCAGCGGCAATTTCCTTGATGGTGCAGTGAAGATCACTTCAAGCTATACATATGGACTTTGTACGTATTATATCCTTCACTATAGCTACTAATTTAGTACTGCAAGGGTATAGCTTGATTTGATCTCAACTGTACATAAAGGTATCAAATATTTAAATTTAGGAAAATGTTTCTTTTGAATGTCTAAAACGTTATATCGGATTACATTAATGGTACTTACACGCCGTACAACAGTTTTGGTCTAAGCTGTAATACCCTCGCCATGGTCCGCACAAAAACCACGTCAAACCAATAATTCATGCTAAATATAACGCGACACAATTATAAGTCATCCATCCATTCCCTTTGCGAAATCATATTCATCTACTAATGCCATTTTCGCAATGACGTGCACTTTTTGCCATTCAAATGGGGACAGTTGGATTTTTTCAATATAGAGTTTATTCTCTACAGTGTGACGGTCTACGATTACGCATATTTTTACTCTAACATTATTAGGGGTGGCGTGTGTGAAAAAATGTACTATTATAAATAAATGCAGCCTAACAAAAGGATGGGAGAACGATCGGGGTCACTAGGAAACGGCGGTTTTGATACGGGATTTTTTTACCTGCAACTCTAGGGGTCCTTTTTTCATTTAAATTCTGAGTCCCAAGTTTTATCGAGGTAGCCAGTCAGTCTGTGTTCATCTACGAAGATGATCACAAGCTTTATGACTTCAAGGAGTCTCGGTGCCCAGTTCGAATTGCCCAGGGGCCGATTCGACTTAGAATTTTTGCACAACTTTTCTTCGTAGTTCTGTCTAGCAGTAGTTTATGTATTTTTATATTTAATATGCTTTAGTTTTAATATATAAAGAATCATCGTGGATATTTAGTGCTAAAACAAGGAAGGAAAATGGATCTGTCTACAAGAAGTAAGTCGAGATTTTTCGACTCCGGAATCGACATAAGACGAAAAGGTACTTTAAACCCATTATATACAGTAATTTTCATTGAATTTTTTTTTGCTAACTTTTCCCACTTTATTATTTTGGTTGATTGATAAACATAAAATATAAGAATTGGAGTTAATAGGGGCTGGTTGGGGGCAATAAAAGATGGCAATAACCGATGTCGGGGACAAATTGGAAAGTAATAAGGCAGTGAAAATGATATCTGGCCCTGTAGATATCTCTGTATGGATCTCCGAAGGAAGCAATACACATTAACATATAAATGAGTACGTAAGTGGACTGCTAGTTATATGTCTATTTATGTTCCAGCAAATATATATTCGGTTCTATAGGGTATTGGGTAGCAAATAGAAAATATTTTGTGCGGATAATTTACGATAATTCCAAGTTATCAAAAATATTGGAACTTGTCTACGATTTTGAAGAGATATCTTTTTCAGTTTTGAAATTTCTTGATTACAGTAGTAAAGTTTCTTAGTTTGATTTTCGATAAAAGATTTTAAAAGAAACATAGTATTAAAACAACTGCCAGGCGACCTCCAACCTAAATTAGAGTACAGTCGCGTTCTACTGAAATATGAATTCGAGATAAAATTGCGTTTTCCGACTGCAGTGGTATAACCGCAGGCATCGCGCCGCGGACGCTGTTTGTCAAAATAATGACCAAGAACTAATAGGCCGGGAGAGTTGGGAGATACTCAACTGCCAGATATTCACGGGGTTCTGCATTTTTATAGCTACGGTTTAGGATATGTTTTAGGAACCTCATTTTTTAGGAAGTATTCATTCCGCATTTTCATCTTTGCAGAATAAGTATACAATAAAAGTACACTCTGAAATAAAAATATACAATACAAATTTATTAGCACATTATCATATTTATGTACATACAAGCTTTGGTCCTCGGCTTCATCTACAACAGTGGCGTGCGTTGAACTTTTTTCCGGAAAAGCAACCAGAAGGTCAAGTTTGATAAAAAAATATATGAAAACATTTAAATAACACTTTGAAAAAAAAAGTTTGTATGAAAATATTCACTGTAGGGTAGGCAGTGCCTACCCTGGCGCCATGCATTTTTTTTTTGGATACAATGACCTACGCCTATTTAGTTTGTAATTTTCCGGGATAAAAAGTAGTCTTTATCACTCTCCGGCCCATAAACTATCTCTGTGCAAAAAATCACATCGATCCGTTGCTCCGTTGCTGCGTGAAAGAAGGACAAACCAACAAACCAAAAAACATACTTTCGCGGTTATAATAGGGGTACCGATTATCACTAAAACATAGATCGCAGCCCAGATTGTGGCTTGGATCCAACTTACAGATTGATCTTACATAAAACTATATAATAATCCAATACAAAAACTAATCTACAAAATTAAAAAGACGTAATTTTTTTAGCTTTTTTGTTATTTTCAATCATTAAAGATATGTTTATAGTTAAAAAGTTGTAAACTTTTTAGTATTTTTCAATTTTTTTAGACTTTAATGGTAAGAAATGGATAATAATAATGTAATCAAAAGCTTTGGCTTAGTTTAGGCTGACATTTTTTGCATTCGAGCACAAGGCTAGTTCAACTTAAACCGTACGTGGTCGCTGGCAACAGGCCATACCGGACGCGACTTTACGGCCACACTTTTATAGCTTTTGGAAAAACGCATCTCGTGTTTCAACAAAAATATTAGCTTTTCTTTGGTTGCAATATTTTTGAACGGACTTTTAATTTAGATAGCATTAAGAAGTATCTTTTACGAGTATATTTGTACGACATTTAAGTGGCTGTTTTGATTATCATAACGTTGGTATACAATGCACATTTGCATGGTTATGGTCTTGGAATGGACATACGTAAGATTAAAATCTGCGGTCAAACGGACTGGTGTGGTACTTGGTACAAAACATTTTCCTTCATTTGTTCTACGAAATGAAAACTCATTGGTGTTTAGAGCAAAAAGAGAATAAGCGACAAGTTATTCGATAGTTTGTAGCCGGAAAATATATTTTTAATTAATTACAAATAACCTAAAAACCAATGTTTATTTTTATATATTTTATTATTTTAACCAATACTTAAGTAATTAGATAACTTTTTTAGCTTGTACTACTCGATTGATTAAGAGGTTTGTCAGGATCGTAGTAGATGGCGATGTGTGGTAACTGCTTACAGCTCTGAGAGATAGACGTTATTATAATAACAGGTATACATTAATATGGATCCAATATGATTTTGATTCCTAAAATCTACACCACAATCTTCAAGCAAGTAGGTATAGCTTGCCTTTGATTCTTATCAAAAACTTATTTTTTTTTATATTCGATGATATGATCTATGTATAATACAAAATGATGTCTTTATTTGTTATTTTCTAAATTTAACAATGTGTTTCCTATGAATATTTCTATCTTGTATTACACTCAAACAAGAGGATCAGCTTAGCGATCCAACGAGGTAATGCTGCCAGTATCTTGGCTTGGATACCCTCCCCAACGAGGTATCGCTGCCAGTGTCTTGGCTTGGGCACGCTCCTCAACGAGGTAACACTGCCAGTGTTTTGGCTTGGGCACCCTTCCCAACGAGGTAACACTGCCAGTGTCTTGGCTTGGGTACCCTCCCCAACGGCGATGACTTAAAAATCATTCATATACTTTTTGTTTAATTTTCGGATTTACATATTTATTGGTAGGTAATTTTAATTTAGATTAATTTTAGATTTATAATGTCGTTGAATTTGTTATTTATGAATAAAGATGTTCATGTTTACAATGGTTAAAATTTCCAAATCGATGCATTTTTGCTATAAATTATTTAATATTTGTCGGTATATCGGTATACTTCTTTATCGACAAACCGTCTAGTGCTAAGTAGCACTCAATGTAATAGATACAGGGCGTGCCAATAATTACTGGACGCCGTTAACTGCGGTTGGGTGGAAGAAATTAAGATTTTTGCCATAAACGTGCCTTTGCCGCCTCTGGTGAAGATAAAACTGCCGAGGATTAGGGGTTAAGAGTCTGATTTAACGGCCATTGTTGTAGAGTTTCGATGTCTTGTGTCGATGTCGATACTTTAAGATAGACTTTTTGAAATGTATAAGCTGAACTATTTGGAAGAAAATGAAGGTTTGAAATTTCCCAATCTTGCGAGGAAAGTTTAAAACAGCTTTTCATATTGTGTCTAAAATATTTTAAAATGTTGTAGAATTTTAATAATTTTAAACAGATTCCCTTTTCTCCAATTTAACATTTGAGAATAACTATATGAAATGTAGCAATGGCTGATTCATTGCCCAAGTATCGCTTAGCGAGATTTTTGTCATTCAGAATCTGGCGCTTTAAAAGAAAAAGCTTCTTGGCTTCTTGGTCGAAAAAACGTAATACGTTTAATGGCGTGTACGATCTGTCAGTCTAGGCATTCAATGTCAAGTAACTTTTTTTTGCGGAATGAAAAACTATTTATTATTTTGTGCAATTATATGATTTTGTAGTCTTTGTACGGTTTTATCGATACTATAATTTTTCCCACCACTAGCAGTATCGTAGTGTAGTGGCAGACAGTCCGGCGTGGCGTTTTTATTGACACTCGTCCTGTGACAAATATCTATGAACGAAAGGAAACTCGCCGCACTTTACCGACCTTTTCTACCCTTTCCTTGATTTATTTTTTCTTAGCTTCTTCCCAGACTTTCTTTATTTATACACATACATCATTGCTTTTTGACATCACAAATAAAGAATGAGAGAGGTCTTAAAATTTAAGGCACTCCAGTGCAAAAGTCAATAAAAATTTCACTCTACTTTTTTGTTTCCAACATTTCTCTATTACGGGCTGTCCACCGCGATCCCCTGGCTCCGTATCGCATTACATCTATAAAACGAAAAAAGTTGGGAAAAAATTCAAATCACTCTAACGAACAGGCCAATACACAGGGGCTATGTTTCCCGCCTGTGGTTATTTTGCGAATGTTCGACCTAGTATTGGATGACCAAGCGACCAAGTTATTTAGGTTTTTATCAAATCTTACTGCCTTTCAATAAAGTCGGATATCGATTGGTCGTAATATCAACCATTCTCGGTACGTTAGAAATACTGTAACACGATTACTGACCCGGGACATAATTTAATCAGACGATTTCGTGGTCGCCATTTTTTCTTCTTTTTTCTCTCCAAGGAATAAATAGGTATACAGTTAGTTGGTGTCAGGTGTTGCCTAGATAATTGAATTTTGTGAGGTTAATGCTTTTATGGAGTTATCTTTCTATTGTTTTGGAGTAGAATGTTTAATGTGTAAGTACATGCGTTTTATTATGTTTGTCATTTTAGTGTGCATTAAATACGCCATTTGTGTTTCTATGCTTACAAAATAATGGGAAATAATTAGTACATTAAAAATACAAAATTTTCATTTATTTGTTACGCTGGCTATAGGAAAAGTATTTAAAAAGTATACTAAAACTTGTCACCTCGAAAAACAATTCTTCGCCAAGCATTACCCAATTTGGTCTATCTGACAGTGATCCGTTTGGCTCCCTTGGGTTTTGAGAGAAAAACAAGAAAAAAGGGATAATCAGCCGCTTTTTGTCTCACAGAATTATTTAGGATAATTTGATTAGAGCATCGGTCGGCAGAGAGGAGGGGCCTTAAAAGGTTATCTTGTTAGAGGTGCGAATTTAGTCATTCCGTTGGCTAACAATGCGTCTTAACTTTGGCTTTTATTTATTGGGTTTTATTTAAGTTGCTTCGTATTTTTTCATCAAATAAAATTCAAAAGGTTCAAACATCTCGAGCACATAATCTGGAAATCGCGAGTTCAAATCCCGTAGAGGCAAATTTGTGTTCGGTCTGCGTTCTTCAGGAAGCACGTTAAGAGGATAGTCTCCGCAAAACCAAGATTTATTCTTTCTTGGTTGAAGAATTTAGCAATACTACATATTTAAAAAAATATTACTTCTGCTAAAAAAATAAAACATACTCTTAAAGAAACAGAATCTTTGGAAGTCATTCCAATATTGAGAAATAAGATATCAAAGATGTCTCGAAAAAACTTTCCATGTCGAGGTTTAAGCTTATTAGAGCAAAAACCCGTCCATATTGTTTATGGATTACAATCTATATCATAGACTTGTATATCCCAAGTCTTAGGTATCTATATAAGTCTATAGTAGATAAGTCTAAGCATAAGTCTATACTTAGGATATACTCTATATAAACTTTATTAAACTCTGAACCGAACAGATATTTTTTGCACCTTGGATCTTTTTTTAATAATAATATTAGTGCAAAATGTTGTCATTTTGACTTTTATACAGAATTCGTCTCGCTCACACTGCTGGTCTTTCCGCATAAAGTAACAGGGTATAATACAAGCGTAACTTATCTTCTTAAGGGGCTTATTATTGACAAATTATGGTCTCGTTAATGGCCGAACCAAAAATATTGAAAAAATGTACACGGTCACTATAAACATTATTAAGAGTACGAGACTCACCGTGTTTGGTTTTTATATTTTCATGGCAGATGCAACTCTGCCGAAAATTCGGGAAAATATAAAAACCAAACACGAGTCCCGTGCTTCTAATAATGAGTTATCAACTCTAAGACAACATATGCCACATTTTCCTTTTTCATACCACCAAACTTGGTGTTTTTGGCTTGAATTTCCCTACTGCTCCTAAGCAGCTTGGCCGATGTAAATAATTTATGCTTTGATAAATAGATAAACGTGATAGCTATAAACATAAAATAGGATTGATCAATCGAAAAATCACGTCCATATGAAAAGTATTATTATCTCCTATTTCGCCCAGTCAAGGACGCAGCGACCGTCGTAACAGCCACTATGCATTGCGCGCTGATATGAACTTTATTTCATTGTCGTTTCCGCCGATATTCGTACCGACACACATCGAGCTGCTAATTTGGCGAATTGATCGTCTTAAGCTGTGAGTCCATATTTGAGCTCGAAGTTCGGCAATAGGGCTCAACCACCCAACACTCTGAGAAGTCATAATCGTGAAACGTTGTGATGTACGAGTGTGGACTGTGACTTGCATTTCACTATGCTCTAAAACACCTCTGACACCACTCGGGGATTCATGTCGTAACGATATATAAAATTCATAATCTTGGTTTTTGGCACAAAAATTATTTATTTAACTAAAACCAAAAGGTGCTTCGTTTTTAGTTTTTCGATTGCAACATGTTAAGCTTATGTAAGTATATGAAGAAAGGGTGCAGAGTGGCCATATTGAGAAAAGTATGACGTCATTAGAGTTTTACCCCGCAAAAACAGCTATAATACTGGTATACTCTTATTCGTTCGGAGTATAGTTTATTTTGGATTGGCTTAGGGGCCTATGTAATATGGCAAGCTGTAGCTGTTGACACAACCCGCCTGTAAACCATGAATGGTTGAAAAGCTGCAGCTCAGAACGAGAGGTAGGCGTGGACCATTCAAAATGGTGAACGTAATGCTTAAAGTGCATGTTATGTTCCAAAAATATACTTCCGTGAAGCTTACTTATGTGCTTTAAGCCGTCAACTTTATATATCTGCATTTAAATTAGCTCTATTAAAAAAATAAAATTCATAAATTGGTTGCATACTTTAAATTTTATTACGTCTGTTTTACCAATTCATCACAAGTCCTTTTCTTTATTGAATGTCCATTTCCGACATCTTGAAAAACTTCAAAAACTTTGAAAAGACGTCAAACGACGCCGCTGTCAAAGTTGGCATTCCGCTCCCTTTTCATTGCCTCAGCAAGAAAGCGCGGGATTAAGAAAAATAAAAACAATATAGATAAAAATCTTCATTCATTGAAGAGGCGACCTCCTACTTGAATTACAGATGTTTTGTCTTTCGAATACTAATCGGTGTTCTTCGCCGTCTAAAGTGGTCAAATCGGAACTCTCTTGCAAACTTTCTCGAGAGAATTTCATTGATAAGTCATCCGGCATCTTGCAACTAATTTTGAAACAAAATACTAGTTTACTACTGAAAGATAGTCAGCCTGTAAAAACAAAGGAAGACACGTAGGGTTTATTGAAATATGCTCGTCGAACGAACCGTGGGTAGGTATAGCCCTTAATGCCTCAGGTGACGATTGGGGGAGCCACCCTTGTTCCGAAAGCAATCGGGGTTGCAAGGATATGACAAAAATACATTTTTCATTTTCTTTTTTTATTACATTACAAAATTTGCATTGAATACAGGTATGATGTAAATTATTTCTATTCACCATGATTATACGTAAGGTGACTTTGATGGATATGGACAAATTCATACTAGAGACTCATTCAGGATCAAGGCTGAATGACTCTTCTTGCAAAATACAAAAAAAAATATTTGTGCACCTATAATTGTTTAAGAACAACTCATAGTCAATTAGTATAGGAGCCTCCTTTTTTTTTCGCAGTGAACATTGCTACAAATTCTCCTATATGAATTTGGTTATTTTAATCAAAGTTACCTTAAAACATTGAAGTACAAATAAAAGCTATACTAAGTACAAAGTGAAAATATTTGTGAAGATTACTCGCTTACACTTTTAGCGTTAGAGGGCTAGTTTCTGATTTGAAATCACGCCAAGCAATCCATCCATCCATTAGCCTAGTTCGTCCACTGCTGGACATAGGCCTTTCCAGGACTTTGCCACTCCCGGCGGTCATCCTGGAAGAATTGCCCATACTCACACACGCTGGACAGGTGGGTTGGTGAGCGCGGTGCCGGAACCCTCGCACCAGTGACGCCGTTGCCCGTCACCAGTCTATTCCATATAGTCTATTCCATAGCCGGGGCTATTAGGGATGGATATACCGCCATTTTTTTACCTGTGAGCTGTCCTCTTACTCTCCCCCGAATTCCTTCGAGGGGGTTTCCAAGTAAGATGGTGATACCTCCACAGTCGAGCCCGGCATCAGCTCTACCACCTATAAAAACTCTACGCCAAGCAATAAGCCACTAATAAGCCGATCACCTGCATTTCATACTGAAGAGCAATTTCGCAGCCGGGTTGTGAAAAACCATTGCACTAAAATAATTTTGAAATTCCAGTTTACAGAAACCAACGGAAACTTTGCGATGGCAGCATACACAAAATATAAGTTACAAGGTTTTGTTGAATAACTATTGAGTGAATTTTGAATTTCGGTGTTCTGTTTCGATTTATTATAAAAAGGCGGCTTTTTCACAATCCGGCTGCGAAACAGCTCTTAAGTAATTTAACACTTTAACTTGAAATCGAAGGTAAGAAATTTAAATAAACATAATAATACTATTAAAACTAGCGTGAGCTGACATATTAAATTATTATTAAAGACCGGTTGTGTGGTTTTGTTTATTATTCTTGACAAAATACCTCTATTTCCCCAATATAATTTTGGAATACCATATAAAAAAATTATGCAGTCATAAAATATGTTAATTTGTGTTTGTTGGTAAGTTTACACCAATTAAAACATAACAATGTGTTCGAAACAGACTTTTGGACAAGTCCGGGAAACTTTTGACGTATAGCAACACAAACCTCCCAAAAGGACGGGACCGAAAAGTTTAAATTAGCTCGTTACCACACGTAACACTCCCGGTTATAGTATCTGTTTTTGTTTTTTTGCGTCGGAAAAGGTCACCGCGGTGTCGGGTGGTAACGTTTGCTAACTTCGGTGTTAGACGTGTTTGGACCGCGTCTACATTAATTATTTAATTACCTTTTGTCCCCATCCTCACTCATTGCGTATAAAATGTCGTCAAAGTTTTTGCGGGTTTGTGAGATGAGTAACATTTTAAAATGTCACCAAATGCAAGATTAGGGTTACACCTTAAAGTTACAGAAGTTATGTCATGAAATGAAAATGTACAATCGTCATCAAAATCATTCTTGTTGTTATTTTATTCGTGAAGATTGATTAGGATAATCTTGCTATAGTGAATATGAGTGATGTGCCGCAAACAAAAAGTGTCCAACATTGACACGACTGTGACCACCGTGTCTGATATTAATTGGCAGGGGATCAAACGACCCCATTGTGGTCTACAATAGAAATCGAACGTTTTCGGATACAAAAGTGAAAATAATAAAAATAAAAAGAATTGGTTTCCAATGTTGCGGGGGTGTAGACTTCTTTGTCTCATTGTGTTTTGAAACTGTGGGCTTAAATTCTGTAGAAATAGAATGCGATAAATATTTTATGATATATAAATTATGTAACAATAATAATTATTTATGTTATTTCTAACGCTACGCCCAGGTACCTATACCAAAACCCCGATTCAAAAGACGCCAATAAATCAAAGAAGACAACCACAATTGTGGGTGTAAATGTAAAATTCGCTAAGCGCATGTTTTTGTGTGTGTGAGTGACCAGTGTCCACTAGCAAGCGAGTTGGGGGTGGACCTTTTTCCCTATTTGTCCATTTTACCGCCACATAAATCCGTGTTTAAGGAAAACTGGAATTCAATAGGGTTCGATTATGTATACGTTTCAGGTCGATTGGGTCGGGATGGGTAAGCAAAGGGTTTCGCTCGTGTATATGAGACTTTATATTGTTGGATTGATAGGCTTATGACGGATTAATTTTCCGTTGATGTTTTGTTTGATTTTGAATTGAAGTTTCTGTTTAAAACCATAATTACCTGGCACGAGACACTTTGTTTATTATGTAACAATCAATTTGAATCACAAACCCTCTAAATAAATAAGTAAGAACCCAAACATAGCGGTCGAATCACACGCCGTTTTTTACAATAATTTCATACTCAAGTTTCAAACAGCCCCAATATAACTGAGTACATCTTACAAAAGGAATGTTAAGGAAATATAATAATAATAAAAAGGGAGAGGGAAACAAGGGCATTGGTACTTATGTGAAATTAGCTGAAGAAGTGCTTTGATGTGCCGCAGTAATTGTGTGTTTGAACGTGACTGTACGGTCTTGAGATGCATTTAAAATGGCCGCCGTGAAAGAAATTTCACTGTATAAATTGAAACTAAGTAATTCAGAGGCGCTTTATACATAAAATAACACCAAAATCCTATCTTAGTTTAACGAAAAACATTTAAAATATTACTTAAAACCCTCTATGAATAAACAAAAGAAAAAAATTGCCTTATAAAAACAAATTTAAAAGGGACATAAGATAACTCTTTCAAAAGAACCGCAATGACAATTACTAGCCCTTGGTCTTTTGAAGAGATAAGTGGTCAAACCTTGCAACTGGCACCTTGGGCGTGAAAAGAAAACCCGGTCCCTGCAATGATATGATATAATTATATGTAATTTAACACTAAAGGCATTCAATGAAAGTGTCGCTGTCCATATGTTTTGACCAGATGTCATAAACGTAAATCCCTTTCTTTTCTTTGAATTGTGTGAAGTTTGCCTTGTTTTTTTCATTACGTCATAAGTTAGTCATAACCACTCCATTAGAATAAATTGCTTGAATTTTAAACGTTGATGGTTGTGATTGTCGACACTTGGGGGAACGTAGTTATTAATTATTATACATATACGGGAGGCTTAGTAAGTGATCAGTATTACGGATCGGTTACACGTTTTGCGAAATTTGTCTTTCCATAGCATTTACTCAGGACTGGACTTGCGTTAGAGGAAAAAATTAATTTTCGAATTTCCCAAATATGGTCATCTAACCTTGATGCGGACTACTTACCGGGTCTTTAGTGTGAATTTGGCTGCATAAATAAATGTCACCTTATATAATTGAAATCAGTTATACTTGAAATCACTAATCACTTTTAAAATTATTATAATGTATTTTACTCACTGACCTCACTATCCCTTTATCCGTTTTGATCGCACGCATGAAAACATGTTAACAATATTTTGTAATTTATTTATTCTTCCTCAAAAACTCTTCAGCATGCTTAATGCTTATAAGCGAAGCTGTTGGATGTAGTAAGATACATTATAATTTTGTGAACAAATACAAGTGTTTAATTTCAACCAAAATGATTAAATTTGAGGTTGTCTCAAGGTGCATTGTGATTTAATTATGGAACCTATTGGCATTTTACAAGTATCCAACAATTGGCAAGTGCCTCAAAAATTCATCCAATGTTGACATGCACCAAATAAAATTGTATAAAATACCCAACCAGCTGTTTAAATACTACCTTTACAATTGTACGGTCATATCGGACATTCGGATCATAAATTCCAAAATGTCTGAAGACAAATAATAATATTTTCTACAGTCATATTTTATTTCACCATTTTTATTGCACATTTAAGTTAAAAGCTAATTAGTGAAGTGGATGCTTGGAACCCGAAAGAAACTATGTATAGTTACTAAATAATTCATAATTTAAAATATTTATTATTTGACTTAATGCTCTCTTTTTTCTGTAGAGCAGTCAAGTAGCGTTATTCCATTGTTTGAAATTGGTTTTTTCAAAAACTGTACTCTCTCTCTATTGTGGGTGGATAGTGTTATGGTATCTATCATTTCATATAAATCTTCGTTTTTAACTAAACATCGGAATTAATATTTATTTTCATTGATGAAATCAAACACATTTACAAATGTTATAAATATTAAAACCACCATAATATTTAATTTTCTACTAACTAAACCTAATCAAGAAAATGTACATACATGCATATTTTAATCATGTGTGGAAGAGAGAGAAATATTTCACTGCTCAATTTTATGTTTATCTAAATTCTAAATATATAGGTATGTAATAAGCTTAGCTAAATGAAAATGTTTCATTGAATATTCGTATATTTTCCGAGATACATCCGTACATACACATACTCACTTTTGTCTCCCAGAGGGGTAGGCAGAGACTACAGATTTCCATCTGCTACGATCCAGACACACCTCTTTCGCCTCTTCCACATCCATCAATATATTCAAGCGCTTCTGTTCCGGGTACTTTTGACATGACCCTTCTTCAGTATGTCTCCAATTTGGTCAGCATACGTCCTTCTACGAGATCTAAGCAAAAAAACTTTACATCGTATTGAGGAATACGTCTAGGAACTCGGTCAGTCAAAAATGAACTCTTGTTCCTGAAATATCAGGTTCTTCTCATTTAGTAGTTTCAACTTTCCACCTATGGCCTGGCAAGAGTGTGACATTTCCAGAATACTGGATTGATGAAGCAATTTCTTCTCCAATTACAGCATATGAGTGACTGCAGCTTACTTCGGTCTATTATCTTACCTTTGTTTCCTTGCTCCAGCGGACGCGGACAGCGCGGCAGAAGGCGGAGGTTCTCCAACTCCTGGGGTACCAGCCGACACCTTGACCTGCGGGGCTTGTCGACGTGACTTCGCCCTGGCCGACATAGTGCGGTTCATCCAGCACAAGATCTCCAGTTGCGATAAGGACCTCACTTCCTACCACTGTTATAGTGCTGGTAAGTTGGTGTATTAAAAACAGGCTTTTAACATTATACCATAGTACTCTAGTAGTCGACTAAAACCAATCACAGGAACATTAAAATTGTTATTGGAGAAAATGGCATGCACCTCTTTAGCAACTTTTGACAACGATTTTATATGACTACCGCATAATATCCAAAAACTATTACGTAAGCATATTTCAAGATGAAATAGGTTGTAATTTCAGTATAAATTATCACTTTTTTACATGCCATTAGTAGTAAAACAATATCCAATTACTCGATGACATGTACCCCTGTACCTTGTCGATTTAACAGGAACGCTAAATTCTAATCATCTATATAGGTCCCAACTCCGACCCAGAAGATGGTTCAAGACCAGGTCAAGTGTCCAGCGCTAACAACAGCAGTCGAAGACCTTCCCTCCTCACAGCCAGAAGACCTCCCAGCAGCAGAGTCCACACACCACCTCTGGCCAGCCCGTCCATTGCACCCCCAGATCTTCTAGAAGATGGTAGGGCTTCGAGTACGCCGAAGCGACTTTTGGATGGTCAGAAAACTTCTTTTAAGCTTTTCGGAGTAATTAAGCAAAGTTGTTCATTTCATGAAGATGTTAAAGTTATGACACATGTCAATGCAGTTTGAGGTTGGCACTTCTACGTAATTCAAACCAAAGAACCTACTCGTACCTAAAAATAATAAGTAGATGAAGACGAGTTCTACTTTTCCTTCACTGGACTAGTATGTGTCAGCAAGCTGAAACTGTTCGGCTCCCTGGCTGGACTAACTGACTGAGAGGGAAGCTGGGAAGTGCAAAATACCAATAATCGTGGAGAGTCAGTCCAGGAGTCATCACCCTCGCTATGAATTTAGAAGTAAATGATAATATATTTAGATGATAATGCTCCCCAGCATGGGAAATTTAATTTCGTATTCGCTTAGATTAAATTATGTTAAGGTGTGTTAATTCGAAAACCATTTCAAGATTTAGATTTAATAAGCCGTATTTTAAAACTTGTGGTCTAAAAAACCTTATGATGATGAATATTTTTTCGAAAATGCTGCAACTTCAATTTGCCTTCATGTGACGTCATTTGAGAAATGGCTGTTTAGAAATGTGTCCTTTGCTATCAAGATAAATTTATAATAATTTGCTTCCGACTGATTTGACAGATAAGTAGACAGATAGAGACAGACCGTTTTTTATAAGTAATCACACATTACAAAAAGTATAATGTCTAAAATTCTCAAGTGACGTATCTGCCAATGCTTTAAGAAATCAAAAGAAAATAATGGTTAATTTACATACTAAAATAATGAAAACTATTTCTTAGAATGGCGTATATTTTCTTTTTCTTTTTTTAATTCTTTAGAAATTAAGCTATAGGAATTAATGATTCATGTATAAATATATATTATAAATTGAACCATATAAAAACAAATACGATTTTTACAGTTTATCTGTCCTCTCTATGTCAATGTACGAACCCGTGTTTCCGTAACCTAGCAAATATTATTTTGATGAAAATTCGGGAATCAACATTTAAAACAACTATACCTACTATAATGTTCTGAAATGGCTAATCAAATTTCATATTAAAGAGAACTTATTTGTTTTTTTTTTATTTAGTTTACATTATATATTTATATAAAAATACTTATTAAAAGAATTATTTCCAGATATATTTCGACATTTATAGTCGGCAATATACATTTGTACCTAATTCCACTGACGCCGACTATAAATGTCGAAATATATCTGGAAATAATTATTTTAATAAGTGTTTTTATATAAGTATATAATGTCTAAATAATTAAATTTCAGTAATACGGTCTTATGTGTAAAAAGGTTATATGTTTATTGTTTTAATATTTTCATATCTATATATATATATATATATATATATATATATATATATATATATATATATATATATATAACTTTATTGTTACTAATGTTGGGCCTGAATATACAGAAATATGTCTCACAATTACCTATATAATTTCCTGTTTTATTAAATGTATAGGTAGTCGCACAAAAACATATTCAAAGCATCTTCATGAAATGAATCAATATTTGGACAGATACCGAAAATAATGAGTTTATTTCTTCATCAGAGGCTGATGCGGGAACCTCAACGCCTAAAAGAAGGGCGTCAATTTCGCCCGTGGCCTCCAGCTCTCCTGATGAAGATATAAAACCGAAGATCAAACAGGAACACATGGACACCTCAGGGTCACCTGCTGATGACCAGAAAAAGTCGAGAACAGGTGTAGCTGATGCTGAATCAAATACTATGCAGAGCGGTGAGTTGGACTTATTTTATGCCTAAGGCTCCACCTAAAATGAATAGGATGTTACCTGTTTTTCTCTTCTTTGTTTCTTTAGTCACGGCACAATTATATATTTATAAATCTTTCAAAAGAAACCCTTTATGTATCAACGCAGATCACATTAAAACTATTCGCAGGCAATAAGCGAATATTTATTACTTGTAAAAATGGCCACCTCTGAGTTCCTTTTAATTAGAGCGTATTGATATCTTTTATATTTTCCCCATATTTTTTCTATGTAATAGCTACTACTCGATCACTGGATTATGATTCTCTCGTGATAAGTTTTCACATAAACAGACAGGCAGAAATTGAATGTTATATAAACAGAAAAGATATAAATTTTGGGATAAATAAGGCACGCGATTTCTTGTTTAGTCGAAGTCCATGATTTGTGATTTTCACGCTTAGTCAACTTACTGTAGATTTCTAAACGAAAAATAGCCACGTGCATCATCCGACAAATTCTCTTTATTTAGAAGATTCACGTCATCGCCTTTTCACGGTCCGGTATTTACGTTTTTATTAATGATTTCTTCTCTCGATTTCAAAGGATTCGCCGGCCTTTCTGTGACGATTTTATCATTTGGTGCGTTTAGTTTCGCTGGTCCCTTTGTCCGGTGTTGTGTCTACGCAAGACGTTACGTAACAATAATGCCAGGACTTTGTTCTAAATTGCTGACGTCATGTTATGTCCATACATTTCGGATTTGGACATAATCCCGTCACATCGCTGATCATGACTAGACAGGGTGTTTGATATTAAGTATTTCACAAAAAAATTGGTAAATAATACAGACCAAAGGAAAAAGTAAATAAGAGATGTGCTAAAAAAATTGAACCACATAATGCTCTACACACTGATAAATTTTTCTCCTAACGATATTATAAATTACGCGAATGATAATTTCACCTTTCCATAGTCGACATGAACTGTTTACATCGATGGATTCAACGGATGGATATTGATGGAATAACATATTCAATAAATAATACACAAATTATTGTAATTTTATACTAAATTAATAATTACACCACCAAATTATTGTAAAGAAAAGCATCTAAATTCAAAACGAACAACATAATAAAAAAAAGTGGAATAAAAGTCCAAAAATTTTAGGTAGCAATTGTTGAAATATTAAAAAAATATATATATCATAACTGAATAAAAATAACAATATAAAATATTTGCAAAGTCTGAAAATAAGGCTTAATGAGGCTTTCCGTATTGTTATAATTACCGTTTTTTTTAAGAAAACATGTCACCATGTGAGATACTAATAGCTAATAGAAAATAAACCCATAATTGAAAACATCTGTATAAGAAGTTGGCCGCTTCCATCCAGGCGAGGGCGGTTTGGAAAGTAATCTCTTACCGTCATAACCCTTTTGTCGTGGTAGCAGATGTGCTGTCATTTGACACTTTTGTATTAAACCGTTGCACAACAAAAGCCTTCTTAAACAGAAAACTGTGCATCGTTTAAAATATTCGCCCGCATTTTGTCAACTCGCCTTTACTTTGTTCCGTTGCGTTGTACAGTTTTGTTTCGGAATTGGACGGTTTTCGGCAATTTCTCTCCCAATAGTTTTGGAGACTGCTATATCTTAAAATAGTTTCAATAATAATACGTCACTATCACATTGCATCGCAATATCGTTGGCAGAAGGTATTGCGATATCAACGCAACGTCAATTGCAGGTTTTGATCAGCACCCGTTGTTTCGGATTATTGGGTCTATCGCACTCTCATATCAAACCCTTTCGAGTGAGCTGTCAGACCAGCTATATTAAATAAACTATGACAAGCCGTTATGGTCCCCTATCTATAAAAGTATAAAGGTCGCAATAATATTAAATTGATACCCAGAAACAAAAGACTTGAGTCCATAAATCTATTAAATAATCAAAACCGCATTCATACGGAAGTGCTTTTTGTCAAAACAGAGACATAAATTCTTTAAATGGTGACAGTAAGTCGTGACCTCGTGTCTATTGAAAAAAGGGATCTTAATTTTAATTGTATTATTTTGTACATATTAATTAACCCTTCGTTGTAGGAACAGATAAAGGGGATGTTTTGGATAGAAAAAAAGTATTTGCATGAGCACACGATTGACGTGCGCGTATTGTTATCTCGTGCCTTTTGTGATGACCCTTATGTTAACGCAGACGACAACGTCACCAAAAGAATTCAAGTTTTTTAAACGACCATCGAATTTCAACCTTTTAGCCATAAATCTAAAGTCTGATTTCAATTGACATAGTAGGCGCGTTAATGACTTTCCTAAAACGGTAGTCTCTGATATTATAATTGTCAAAGATGCTACCGAGGTCCCCATTGTTAGAAGCGGTCTTTTATAATTTTTTCATAGATAAAAAATGTTTGGCGTGTTCCTGACACGTGGTACATGTTCATGCGTTCTCCGTGACCTATGGAGCTTCTTTGAGCGTGACACAATGGACCGGGATATTTTTAGTTTTTGTACCTACAAACGGGAAGGTGGCTAAGTGGCTGGTTTGAATACGTTGGCTTTAATTTTAGAAGTGACATCGGAAGGTGAGGGGAAGATTGTCTCGTGTATCGTCCGTGCCGCGTGCCCCTACGGTATGTGGTCTAAAGTTAAATTTAGAAAGAAAGAAAAAAATTATGTCCAGTCGTAACTTTGCCATTATATATGGGTATAATGGCAACTGAGTACAAAAAAACATGTTTTGGTCATGGAGGTTTCCGTAGAAAGTTGTTTGGAAATAATTTGTGTCAAATATGCATGATCAAATATTTTAACAAACTGACACTGAAGAAATAAGGTACGATATGTGTCCACACCGTCCGTGTCTGCTACATTCATTATCATGACAAAACTCTTCGGGACGTGGATGGCCGACTCTTTATTGTATCTAAACAAATATTGGTCCAAGTGTTCATATCGTCCAGTATTGCGCCTCTTTTGTTTAGCTTACAAATTAATGAAGGATTGTCGTGTTGGACCAGCTAGGTGTTCCATATTCAAATTTAGGAAATTACAAAAAGACGATGACTTATGTTTGTTCGGGATAGATTTATGGTCCGTTCAAGATTGTTTAAATTTGAGTGTACGTTCTTTGTTTCATCAGTGTTCTATTTTTCGGTTTTCCCCGCCTTTATTGCATCATCAGCTATTCTGTCATTTTTAAATGCATCGTTTTTGTGTTCAAAAACGATGTGGTCATGAACAGTTGTAGTGTAGCCATATCGATTTCGTTCGAGTGCCCCTCTCAGATGAAATTATCCTAAAAACTTGAACGTGCATGGTCTACCGCAATACAATGCTCGGTCAGATAGAGTTTTAAACAATGATACGCTTTTTTACTCACTCACTCATCCGAATAAATTCCCTATACGAGGGCGTCTCTTTCAGATTTAGGTAAAAGAAATTCTTTTATTAATTTATTTGTTTGTGGACCATTTTCATGATAAATCGCACTGTCGAAATGATTTCTTTATTATGTTGCGTCCGAGACATTTCCATATCAAGACATGTTTTCTTGAGGGTTGGCCACAAAAGGGCCATCTCGCCGCCCAATCTTTAATCCTATCTCGGGACCTTTGCGGGTGAAATTTAAATTTCTTTAGAAATATCGTCCTTATTATGTACGTGCGGGCTTCCATTCCTCCTGGCGTTCGTAGGCGAGATAACGTAAGTTAAGTCCAGGAGAAGATTGTTGTGAAAAAAACTACCGCTAACTTGACGAGATCCCATCTGCACGCAGACCTTTACGCAAATATAAGCCTTCACATCAAACTTTCAAGACTTATATTCGATTGTCGTCTCCAGGATTAGTAGAACCTTATTTTGTATATGAGGTGATAAGTCTTTATGAGGGGTCAAACCTTTTCTATAGTAAGGCTCACCCTTTTAGTGAAAGGAGTCCGTTGATAGCTGATTTAGGAATAGTGATAATGCATTCATAGTGTGTAAATATATCATAGATTTAGTCTATGATATATGGGTTTGGGTTGCGTATTTTTGAAGAGGATAGAACTTCATTTTAAATAAAAGCTCTCTTTTTGACATTAACTGATAGGGTAACGATATTTTTATCCCCTAGGTCAGGAATTTTAAAGCAGTGATGGTGAATTATCGATTGTGCAGAGAGTAGTGGACGGTTCATTGTTGAATAGTTGTCATAGTTGCTTTGTGGTAGGGCTAGGGGTTCGAGGCTTGGCAATGACCGCTTGGGGAATTTGTTAATTAAAATTTGGATTTTGATTGATCAAAGAGTACTGGCAGATTTTCGTCGCTTATCGATCTTTTACCGTCTATATGTGGTGGACAGATCGTAAAGTATAAAATCGAAAATCTTTCGCCAAAAGTCAAAAATAGGTGCGACGACAAGCGGAGCGTGAAGGAGCGTGTTAGTTTTACATGTAAATAAATTTGGGGAACTGAGCAAAGCGGAGCGGAGCGAGGTGACCCACCAAGTTTATACAAATATACGATATGCCTGGGTAGATCATGATATGCCTGGGCAGATCATTATACGCCCAATACTACGATCTGCCAATGACAAGGTGACTTTGATTTAAGCAGCCAGATTCATACCACAGGTATGTGTGTATTATAAGTATTATACAATGTATGAAGGCAAAAAAAGTTTTTTTATACAATGGCTTTCACTCTGCCACTATAGCTTAAGCAACGAATAATTTGTGGATGGAAAAGTCGAAAGCAGGATCTTTAACTTAGGAACTTTGTTTGGACTAGTTAGGAGATAAACATGCTAAAAGTCCTTGCCCCTCCGAGTCGAGCCCGAGGAGGGGGGGCACAAAGAAGATCCCGTTTTTTGGTTTTTTGCTTACATCTCGAAAACCGTGCATTGTACGAAATTTTGTTTTACTACATAATGAAAGCTGATAAAATTTTCTACAACTTTAGTTTTCACACTTTTTATCTATCTCCAATCTTTGCCTAGCTAGAAAAATGGTCGAATTTCAAAGCCTTTTTCACGTCAACCACGTTGGATTTTAAAATCGTTGTTGTTTTCGTAATCAGCGACCCGATAAACCATTCAAACGATACCCATGTTGATTTTCAAAATTTTTACCCCATTTCCCCCTTTTAGGGGTTGAATTCTGAAAAAACATGAAACACATTTATAGATAAGAGTACTCCTGTGAAGTCTCAAATAAAATAGTCTAACTAATCTTGTTTCCCCATACAAACTTTGGACACCCGTTTCAACCCCTTAGGGGGTGTGTTTTGAAAAATCCTTTCTTAGTGGACGCCTTCACTATATAAGGTATCTATATGCAAAATTTCAAGTCTATAGAACCAGCTGTTGTTGAGATGTAAGCAAACAAAAAGCGTCGATAAAACCTAGGATGAAGGTCGCTCGCCCAGAAAGTACCAAAAAAGTAGAGTAACCACTCTCCCAGGAACGGTTACTCATGACGTCATGCCGGGACATAGCCTGTCGCTTGTTTGCATGGTTTCATCATGAGGGTGATGATAACCCTACCATCAGTAAAATAGAAATTGTATACGCTGGTTGTAAATTATTTTTGCCTATATTTGTAATATTATTTTTCGTATTTATTCTTTTATTCAAGTGAATTATTTTATTACATTTAAGTAAACCTAACCTTTATTATTTTTTAATGTTTTTCCGTATATTATTTTTTATTATATAAAAAACTATTAGATATAGATTATTTACTTATATTGTTTTTTATTCTATATTAAAAACCGACCTGTGATAGTTGTATCTGATGTTTACCTACATTAAATAAATTAATATATTTCATTTCATATATGGACCGATATCTTTAAATTAAACAACATATTCAAATGATCATACTGAACAACTTTTCCAAAGAAACGTACCAACGCAAATGACAAAAATTGTTCTCCTCTCCACAATTTAATTTTGTTTTTTTTTTTTTTCATTTATTTATGAAACTGTTTCAGTATGTTGGGTAGAGAATGTGCTTTCATTTAAAGATGGCAGTTATAACTATTATAACCCGGTATATTAATTTCTACAAATTTTCTGGATATGAAGTGGGGTGTTTCCATTTTTATCGCTTATACGACTCCAACCTGAATTGGGCAGCATAAATCACAGTCAATAGATGATATTGTCGTCACTGAAACAAAATTTTAAAGTCGACCCATCTTGCTTCCACTTGGCGTCCCCTCGTCTTATTTATTGTTTTTCTCCGCATTTTTTGTAATATGTGGTAATGGCCGTCACACACGTGTCGACAACGGTTATTACGAGTTTAAAATAGCCGCACAACATCTGGGCCCGGACGCCAGACCATTTTGAGCATCATATTGTTCTTGTTCACACGAGGCCCTTATGAGAAAGACATGACAATCTAGGGGTCTAGGTTTTATTGATTTTTTCTTTACCTGTGCACACGAATGTTTTTTTCTTATCTGGGTAGGTAGGTGTTTTCGAGAAAGTTATTACAAAAAATGCTGAATAATACACGATACATAGACTCTCGTGGGTTTTTCCAAGAAGCATTCTTAAGTAAAGTATCCCCAAAGGATTGATATAAAAATATATCTTTATATACTAGTAACTTGAGAATGTATAAGGTGTTTTTGTATGATCTGCATATTTGAAGCCGGTGCAATGTTGAAGTTGAATTTGTTTTGTTTGCGAAACGAAGCTTGCTGTATTTAAGATAACTTCAAGGTAAGACAGGTAGTCTTCTTAAGTTATCAAATAACATGAAACATTAAGCTTACATGGAAACAGTATCGATATCAACAATACGCCCTACTACCAAAAGGGCGTAACTGATTTTCTGGCTTTTCGGGGTTATTGCGAGGGTGGCAATAATTTAGATAGTAACGCGATAGTTTACGGAATCACAATTTTAGTCGCATGACGGCCGATGGGCGCGGTGATTGACGCATTTGCTTTTTATTTTTTAATAACTTAGTACGGGAAATTTCCTTGAGAAAGCTTGTCACAAACCTTTTAGCGACACGGATTTTCCGCTTAGCCTGACCGCTAGACTCAACCTTCGCAAACCTCTCGTGTATTTTCGATATTAAAATAACAATGAGAATTTTAATTATTTTTAATGGCAGCTCTGCTGTACATAGGTCACTGTTTATTCAATAATTTATCTACATAATATTACTTAAACACACACATGTGGTACGTCTACGTATTTTGCGGTCAAATCGGTCATTTTCTTGCGACGATAATTTGACATTGACGCAGGTGATTGAAAAATATTTGTTTTGTTTTATAATTAGGTTTGCACAATGTATATTTTTACAACACTGGCCAGCAGAAACCGTGGTCTGTGCTGGCTAGTAATATTTCGTTCCATTTTCGGTTAGTTTCTTCTAAGATAGTTTCTTGCCAGCCAGCCACATGTCCGCAATTATGGGTCACAATTCTAGCTATAACTTCACGAAGCTTGGGTGAGGGGTGGTTGAGGCGGGGAGCGGGCGGAAAGGGAAGGCGGTCATTCAGCGCAGCGGCGCGACGGACATCCGCCGCATAACAAGTCGATGGCGAGTCTGGCGATGCCACCCTACTACTGCCGTTCTTATTTTGAATTTTGCATACTTTTGAAATATAATTTTTCTTCTTTCTATTTCTATTCGGCAGCCAGTTGCATTTGATCGTTTGCGTTTATGGTTATGGACTTTTTATTGTTTCTAGAAACAACTGTGCAAAAATATGACAACATAACTATTAAAACTTCAGAGCTACTAAAACTTATCTCTTTGCCGACTGATGCTGCTTAGTTTCATAAAATAATAATCGTTATATAAAATCAACAAAATGTTAGAAACAGTTAAATTTTTTTATTTTACTTTGTCTTAACATTTTATTAGAACCACAGAGACATGTCACAAATATCTCTGCCCAACACAACCGGGGTAGTTGTATAAAGTAGTCTAGTGCTCGTGGTGTCCGCGAGAGGCGCTGGGGTGCAAACGACTGCCGCCGTCACCGGAACTCGCCGACTCGACATCCGGTAGGCTTGTTCTATGTGTGACGCTTCAGACTTTTTGGATTGAGACCTATTTGTGTGTGCTGGCTGGTTATACTTTTTGAATTTAATAAATTATTAAGGAGGATTTGGGTTTATTTTTGTTGATAAAAAGGTTACTTATGTTTATACAAAATTCATACTGGAGACTCGGTAAGTGGTCAGGACCAAGGTTCAATGATCTTTCATATCAAAAACGTAAAATAAAATTTAGGCTTCCTATATCTACTAATTGGCTCGTAGTTGTTCGTGAAAAAGGAGGACAAAAAGTTTTTTTCGTGTTCTTCAAAAAAGGTAATTGAACCTTGATCCTGACCACTTACCAAGTCTACAGTATGAATTTGGCTATATAAACAAAACTAATCAAATTTAAGCTAAAAAAAAATCATAAATTTTGATTAATAGAGATAATTTCCCAGGTTAATTTCAATTTGAAATATGAAAGTTAAATTTTTTCAACACGAAAACTTGTTGGTTTTCTCATCATGAACGAGTCCTACACAATAACACTGTCCAGGACGCAAACACGAAATCCGGAAACGGTTTTCCGACCGCTACCCAGGCTTAAATGTCCCTCCACCACCCCCTCAGACGTCCAGACCACAGAGGGGGGGTCCGCCCCACTTTGGGTGGTGTTTAAAAATTTCACCCCCCACTGGCTCCTAGCCCATACAATGCTGGTAATCAGCGATTGCCTTTTGAAATCGAAACGGGTAGTTAAACATTTTGTTTTTTCCTTTTTTATTGTGTTTTTTTTTGTCCGCGATATTGGAAGCTAGATTAACTGTGAAATTAAAATGAGCGGTATAGGCTTTCGGATGGCTTGAATTTGAATGTCACAATTTTCTGCAGTTCTTAATCTATGGTAATACTTTTCGAATGCAGTGCAAATTATAGAAATACGATGTTCATTTACTGAGATTGCTGTAAATTGGAAATTGGATTTACCAATTCGCTTAGATTAAATTATGTTAAGGTGTGTTAATTCGAAAACCATTTCGAGATTTAGGTTTAATAAGCCATATTTTAGAACTTTTGGTCTAAAAAACCTCATTATGATAAATATTTTTACGAAAATCTGCAACTTTCATTTGCTTTCGTGTGACGTCACTTGAGAAGTGACTGTTTAAAAATGTGTCCTTTGCTATCAATAATTTGCTTCCGACTGATTTGATAGCTGGATGACAGATAAGTAGACAGACAGAGACAGACCACTGTATAATGTCTAAAATTCTCAAGTGACGTCGTATCAGACAATTCTAATAAAAATCATAAAAAATAATAGGTAATTTATATACCAAAATAATAAAAATGATGTCCTAAAATGACGTACATTCTTCGAAAAAATATATAAAAAAATATTTTAGAAATTAAGCTATGGGAATTGAAATAATTCTTAACCGTTTAATACTCATTATAAAAATCGACCACCCGGTCTCAAAATAGACTGAAGTCGGACTTAATCGGTATCCCATCAGTGTACAATGGACTTATCAGGGTTATCAAACTAAGCTGGCCGACATCAAATGATTGTTAGTTATTGGTCCCCGCTACTTGTGTTGTGTTGGTCACCCTACTTATAGACAGTCCTGACAAGACATATGGGTATGGATAGTAGAAAAAGTTGAGATGTTGAAAAAACAATCTTCGAATTTTGCATTTGCGCTTTAGCAAGCTACAGAACCATTAAAATAAATATGAATTAACCCTATCAATTCTCTTTATCACCAAATTAATAGTAAAACAATAGATCGTAGTCCAGAACGTGGCTTGGATCCACCTTGTCTATCTTGAGATTGGTTACAGCAGCAATAAGGCACTTATTAAAAAAAACGTAAAATATTTATAGATGGACTCTGAACATACAATGCATTACATTTTTAGTGACATATCTTTATTTAGAATTTTTTTTACAACATCGTAGGCTTTGGACAAGATTTTTAAAATTTATTTAGTTGATCTGTTTTGCTATCTGTACAGTGTGATGACCAAAGCGTAACACAATGAACAATACTCAACAAAAAGGTCACAATATTGATATCGCGATGTATCGGAATCGGTTATACAGCGTGTTTAAAGATAAGACCGGTTTTTTACCGATTAAAAATCATTAATCTTGTCATTTTATTGTTGGCCGATATGCATTGTATTGACATACGAAAGTGTTTAATAGATTCTTATCGTAATGACTAGAAAGTCTTTGTGGTGTATATTAATATAAAATTTTATACTTGAGTTTTTTGCTGTCCCACATTTAAACTTTTTTCCAAACCTTCGAGGGTATCAGAAAATATTTACGTTATTATTAAAGCTAGGTTATTAATTTGTCACGTATTTGCAAAGAAGTTTGAATTTTTAGTTATTTTTTTAATTTGAAGTTAGAAGTTTGGTCTGTCTGATTAAAAAAATCTTTTGGCGCTCTGCTTTATATTATGTTTTTGAAATATTTCTTTATATCCACAAAAAACATGAAAATTGTAGATAAATATCATCTTTTTTTTTGAGTTGTGTGTATGCTACGAACAGATAGACATAATCAGATATATGGAATGAGAAAAATGAAGGGATTCTGATTTCTTAACGGAAAACTAAAATCCATATAACACATAAGAATTCCAGGTTGGGGGAAAACTGGATAAACATGATATTTTACTTGTTTGTCACCCGCAACACCTCTGATGTCCTCTTTGCGATACTTATCGTAATTATATTATGTTTATAAAAAAAACTGAAACAGCCTGTATCAATTTTTCCGGTCGGTCACAATCTGACCGTTACATTTCAATAATCGTCTTAACAGTCGACTCCAGATTGCTTATCGAGGTGCCTCGCCTACACTAGTGATGTCAATTTATCGATAAAAGTAAAAAATATACAAAATCATCATGAAGAGGGACATAGAAGCGGACCCGGCCAAATGCTAAGGTATACCTTTGTGCACCTTTATGCTGACATAGTAAGAACTGTTATGTACCGGCCATAAGTTCAGCAGCACTCATTGACATGTTTCAACAGCAGAACCCATACTGAATAAGGGTTTTATATCTTTGTTTTTACTTTTATATCCATTATGATTATAATTATTGTAATGAAAACACTTGTATTTTTCCACAAATTTATTATATTTGCTATTTACTCTACCTAACCAGTTTCGTTACTGGGTGTTATGATGAAGTAGCGGAAGCCGGAAACTGGCGATAGTACTCGTCCATACGAACAACTTTTACTATGGAGCCAACCCTCGAATCGCGAAAAAAATTCATAGAAAAGTTACATAGCTACCCGACCAAAATGTATGAAACAACTGATTTCTTTTCTCGATTTCTCGATTTTTTTTTCACAGAAAGTTGTTCATTTGGACGAGTATTGTCGCCAGTTTTAACCCATTGGTTTACCCTGCTGTGACACTATTAATTTTCATACATTGCCTATAGGCGTAATGACAGTAAAATGTCTGACAGACTATATACTTGTACTATAAGAACTTTTGTTGTGACAGAAGTTCTTATGCTGTCCCTTATACCGTAAGGAAAAGCGATCGCCGTGAAACGTACTGTATTTATGCGAACGAATAATCGATCGTCGACAGGCGTACTGTCATATTCCGGAATTCGCCGTGACGCCTGTGGGTGGTACTGTCCCACAACGTGTTAACAACCTGTATAAGCGTTATCAAGGGTTTTGACTAAATAAATATATTAAAAACAATATTTACTTTTGGTAATATATTGCTAATTTTTTTTTATGATATTTTCCACGAGTGTCAAGTGGAAGAATCTTTCATAGGTCGCTCAAAATAAAGACAAATTAACATTTTAAAATTTTCATTTGTATATTTATCCGCTGTTTGTAAATATTGTAGAAATATAAATGTTACAAGTTCCACATAAATTTTCATGATATTTTGCACGAGCATCAAACGAATAGTCTTTTATAGGTCTCTCAATATAAAGATAAATTAACATTTTACCAAGTTTAATTTCTATATTAATCCGCTGTTTGTAAATATTGTAGAAACATAAATGTTAAAAGTTCCCATCACTAGGCGTTCGTTCAGGCATGATTGTCTCCATGATAAAGTGTCTCGGGTTCACAATGAGCAATCAAATTATTGAATGAGAATCGGGAGGGACCGATTGCCTTGACCATATGTGGCCCTAATATCCATACACTTATTACCATAACACGTGGAAACGAATGGACACAAAATTCATTTTATTTCAAAGACAGTAGCAGTTAATCGTTTTTTCGAAACACGGAACATTGAAGTGCCCGTTATATGTATATAAAACATAAACGAAATTAAACTGAAATGAATGTTTTGATTTTATTTGTACACACTTTACTAAACAACAATAAAAAAAAACCTAATTAAAATTACTTTTCAATATAAACGACACTACTAAACTTAATTAAATGTAAACTTAAAATAAATGAAATTTTAAATAATTTACGACTGAATTTTAGGACCAAAAAGTTTTCTCTCAAATGTATCTCTTACCGGGATCATGATACGAGGATTTCAATATCAACAGTCTTAAACAGCGCGTGCGTACGTGACGCAATGCCGCGCATATTTCATAAGATTTTAGTGCAACATGAATCACGCGAGACACGGAGAGACGATCAGTCAGCTTCCGCCGCCGACGTAACGGGACCCTTGGCCGAACCTTTGGCTGCTTAACATGCGAACCACGTGGCCACCCTAGGCCCACACTACGATATGTGAGAGCTATTACTAGATACTTTCTCCATGTTAATATTGCTGTAAATCTCCTTCGGATATCTTCGAATCGTTCAACGTCTGCTCTCTTGAAAGCGGTCATCATTTTTGTATTAAAGTTTCATTCCCCTTGTCCACAGAACCGAGCAACTATGTCTGCTCAACCTGCAAAGCTCGGGTTCACTCAGCATGGCGACTGCTTCAGCATGTGCAACACGTGCATGGAGTCAAGATCTATATGGAAAGTGCTCCGCAACAACCGAATAAACAAAATCATTCGTCATCGAGTACCTCATCGACCAGCTCTGGCTGCTCGTCTACTGGTGCTCCGCTACCACCACCTTCTTTACGCCATCACCCTTTACTGCCACCACCAGATATGCATTCCCCTTTTGGGGTTGGTGGGCTTCTAAGGATGCCACTACCTGGAAGCCTACCACCTATGGCACACCCTTCAGTTCCTCCGACACCTTTGTTCGCTCGACCGAGCCATCACGATCATCGATTCAGGATGGAACAGCTCGTCTCCGAGCAGTTTCGACACCACGGACTCAATCTGGCTGCCGCCGCAGCCGCAGTGGCAGCCAATTCCCTCCCACCTCATCAGGCATTTCCTTCACCAGCGGACAGACCTCCGACAGTACCGACATCAATTTCGGGACGGGAGCGAGCACCACAGGTGTCACAACCCCTTTCTTTAGAACCCCAGCTGGATTTTTACTCGCAGCGCTTGCGGCAACTGGCCGGTACGACCAGTCCAGGGGCGGCCACAGGCAATTCGAGCTCTCCTAGCCCCAGGAAGCATTCCCCGCCGTTCGCTTCCCCGTCGCCCTCCCGAGTCGGTCAGACTCCACCGGTGGGCGCCGGACCCGGGACGGTGGACATTCCCCGCGAGGCGACGCGGCCTCACAGCTCGACTCCTCCCGAGCGCCGCTCTGAACCCCCCGCGGCAGACGCACCTCCAGCAGAGCGTCCGTCTTCGACACCTTCAACTAAACGCAACGATGAGGCAGTACATTCCTGTGAGTTTTGTGGAAAGAAGTTCCGCTTTGAAAACAATCTGATGGTCCATCGTCGCTCACACACTGGAGAGAAACCTTTTAAATGCACTAAATGCGATGAAGCGTTTGAGAAGGCATCAAAACTAAAACGACACATGAAAGTTCACCGTGCGCCTGATGCTAATGGCGACGATAATGACTCAGCCGGTGATAGTCCAGATGAAGATTCCGAAGAAGAGCTGGAAGAGGAAGAGTTAGATGGTGATGACGAGGAAGAAAATGATGAGGGAGAAGATGTTGAAGAGGCTGAAGACCTAACAGTCTCAAACAGTAGTGCACCTTCTGTTCCACATCGTAAGCAAGCTCCAGTTATTCCAGCCCATCCACCAACCGCTTCGCTAGTTGGGGAGCTTATGGACAAGTTTGGCCTATCTAATATTGCTCAATACAGTGAAGCCTACAAACAAGCACTTCAAGAATCGGGTAATTCCTTGGCAAAATGGCAGCTTGCAAAGGACCGAGATAACAACAATGGTCCCGGGAATGAGAAGCCCAATGGCTTACCGCCAACTGCTGCGTTGCGATTAAAGGAGGAATTTGCAAAGCTTCCGCCACAACCTCACCCCCTTTTTAACCCTTTTGAGAATCCCTTTGAGGCTTCCAAACGTATGAAATTAGACATGGAGCGTGGTGAAGGTTGGTGGTTGCCTACTTTACATGCTCAAAGGCCACCCGAAAACATTTTCGATGGTCTCAAAAATAGCGCAAATGGGCTGTTGCAGAACCCTCTGCTCAAATCAAAAGAAAGTCGCCGAAACGACACCTGTGAGTATTGCGGGAAAGTTTTCAAAAACTGCTCAAACTTGACCGTTCATCGGAGATCACACACTGGCGAAAAGCCATACAAGTGTGAGCTGTGTTCCTACGCTTGTGCACAAAGTTCCAAGCTGACAAGGCATATGAAGACTCACGGCAGGCTTGGCAAGGATGTGTATAGATGCCGGTTCTGCGAGATGCCATTCTCAGTTCCCTCGACGCTTGAGAAGCATATGCGGAAATGTGTTGTGAATCAAAGCAATGGCGGTCAGCTGGCGCTGTCTGATGACTCCAATGCGTGTCGTGATGAGGCTTCGTGACTCTACCCGTGGGGTGGCCTTCGTTTACCACCACCTGCGCCACCCAGCCAGATCTTTTAAAGCCTACTCCTGAAGGCTACTCGTTGCGCCAACATTGTAGTGACGTCAAATACTTGTTTCTTACACAAAGTGAACTCGGGTCAACATCGCTGTTCAATTTCTAGTCTTAAGAACTGACCTTGGTGAAATTGTACCTACCAATTGCAATACTAGCCCAAATGTGTGCATCGAAGGGCATTAATTTAATTGATATCTACTTAAGTGACATATCTAAAGTGTGTCAAGAGCCAGTTGAACGTTTCCGTTTTGTTGTTAATGTTTCGAATTTGAAGGGTTTTGTTAACATTTCTTTATTACAGAAAAGGCTCGTTGAAAAATTTGCGTTGAGCTTTTCGATCTTTGTTTTGACATGTTTTATTTATAGAAAAATTGTGGAAACCAATGCCAAAGTTAGCTATGTTGATTAAGTTGATTTAGTTATAAGCATGTATAGTGTCAATTAAAATAGAAATTCCCAGTATTTTTCATAGGATCTTCACAATAGTTCAGTGTAGTAAGTGTTTCGAGTAAGTTGATTCTTCATTAAGGGTATATATGTACAATAATAAGAGAATGTTTCCTATCTTAGACAAAACTAATGTAAATAAATGGATGTAAGTGTAATGTGTAAATCGAGTACCTATTGATGTTCATATTTATAGACCGCGTAAATTTCGCAAAATTATAAATTTAACACGAAGTTTGGAAAAAACGGTGAGTTTCCTGTAATCGATAAATTTAGGTATCTTAGAAAACAAAATTGGAATCGATTTTAAGGGTAGTTGTTATGAGTATCGATTTAATTAGTTTTAAAAATTATTAAATTAAATATTTTTGAAGGACTTCGATCTTCATAGCTTTGTTTACGTAAACTTGAGCTAGTTATTTTATTAAGACTGAAAGTATTCCAGTTCTGTTTCTAATGTGTTTGTTTTTTCTTTGATGACTTCGTGAAATTTCACTCGTACCTATTAAATTTAGTCCAAATGTGAAATCTTTCAGTATACGTACTTAATGTAAATTGTAATAGAATTTATAAAAAATAAATAATTATAAGTAAATTATAATAGATACATTTTGTCTCCCATTTCGATCTCCTAGTTAATAAATGATTTTAAAAACTCTTTTCTGCTTAGGGCTTCTTCAGACTATGTATTTGGTACTTTGTCTGTGTAACAAAGTGTTATGTCGTGTGAACGAGACCTAAGGCCACTGATATTTTGAGATATGACTCGACATTGTGTATGTCGAGTTTTATTTCAAAAGCTTAATATTAAAAACTGATATTTGTTCAATGTTTGACATAACATTTTATAAATGTTGCTCAATATCTGTACGTCTTCGACTCTTTAAAAAGTCTGTCTATAAAGTAATTCGGCCAGTAACGTGTTATTTATTTTATAGAAATAGAAAAAGTATTTCAATTTCTTGTGAATTAGAATAATTAAATTTTTAAGGACGATGAATGGAGACAAAATAACAAACAAAAAAACAAAAATTTATTGTGTAACTACGTGAAAGATGAACTGTTTTTATTATTTTTCATTTTTATTATTTTTATTTCAATAAATATCCACGATTTGTTAATCAAATATGTTGTTTCAATGCACCTTTTCATGACGGAGAATAATATAAAAATAAAAAGGACATGGTTAAGTCAGGCTAATAATAATAATAAAAAAAAATCTTTATTGCACAGAATAAAATTATCGTACAAAGGCGAGCTTAATACTAATTCTCTATTTAGAATTTTCTACCAACTAACCTTTGGCAATTATGGAATTGTTGAGGGTAGTGCCATACTATATAAAAGGTGTAATCATGAGAATAGTACTTAAATAATTGAAATAATTAGACTACATCCTAATAACACAATTTTAACACATTGAATGTTCCATTCCTTTAACTAAAAGAAAATCGACATCTTTATCATTTATATAATTATACCAAAAGGTAAGTATTAGTGTGTTTTTGTTTAAGTGAATCCTTCTGTCAGTTTGCAGCATAGCTCAATAAATACAAGGCCGACCGAGATGAACACTACTAAAAAACTTGTTTATTGTAGTTTCAATTAAAGTGTCATCTATCCATCAGCCTAGTTCGTCCACTGCTGGACATAAGCCTTTCCAGGACTTTGCCACTCCCGGCGGTCATCCTGGAAGAATTGCCCATACTCACACACGCTGGGCAGGGGTGAGCGCGGTTCCGGGACCCTCGCATCAGTGACGCCGCTGCCCGTCAACAGTCTGTTCCATATTAGGCCCGGCTATTAGGGATGGATTTACCGCCATCCATCGGTCCTCTTACTCTCCCCCGAATTACTTCGAGGGGGTTTCCAAGCAAGATGGTGGTACCTCCACAGTCGGGCCCGGCATCAGCTCTACCACCTGATTAAAGCGTATGAACGCGTATTGACGGCACCCGTACATTGTGAAAAATTTTAACGGTAAAAAAACTGTAGTTATGTATTTTATGTTCTTATTTTGAAAGTTAATGTTATATGACATATCAAGGGGTCAAAATTAGCAGAAGGCAGATAAGAATGGTGGTTACTCCAACAAGAGAACACAAAAAAGTGAGCATGCTTAATTTTCACTGATAGAACGATATCGTCCTCCTAGCTAGGTCTAACGCAGGTTAAACGTTTCAGAAATTAGAACCTTCAATTATAACCTTATGCTGGTAGACTTCATAGACTGATAAACGCCGACAAAATTGCATGCCTGTTCCTTCACTCGTAAAAAATTGCACACGTACAATTTAATTTCGATTTATACCACTAAGTTAATACAGACTTTGACTAAACCGCCCAAGTGCAAGTCGGACTCGCGCACGAAGGGTTCCTTACCATTATCTATAAAAACGCCAAAAAGACATGTCTGTTGTATGGGAGCCCCCTTAAATATTTATTTTATTCTGTTTTTTAGTGTTTATTGTTATAGCGGCAACAGAAATACATCAACTGTGAAAATTTCAACTGTCTAACTATCACGGTTCATGAGATACAGCCTGGTGATAGATGGACAGACAGACGGACAGCGGAGTCTTAGTAATAGGGTCCCGTTAGTTACCCTTTGGGTACGGAACCCTAAAAATGACACCTCGTATCTAGTTTTTGAATATATTAGTCATTAAATTGTCATTTGTCATTGTCATTGTCATTTTAAATGTCATTAAATCTCCAGTATATCTGCTGTAACAAAGACGTATCTGTGTTGTACTACAAAACTTAACCAACATTTAATGACCATACTGACCAACTTTTGATCTTACCTTACCACATATTATGGCTCGAAGTACAGCGATATAGGGCGATCATCACGCTGGGATGGAATAATCGTCGGCGAAACGTGAGTGTAGGAGTGTGGACTGTTACTTCCATTTCACATTCCACATTTGAAAACGTACTTAAGCCCCTCGGGGATTTATATTGTGTCATTTTATTTTTAATTTTTGTGGTATTTTATTATATTGGAGATCACTAGATTGAGCGAATAAACGTCGTAGGCAGATCGTACATATAATTGATCATATTGTAAAATATTACATCGAAAAACTATCGCCAAAAGTCAATAATAGGTACGACGTACGGTGGTGCGAGGAGGAGCGTGTTAAGTTTACATGTAAACAAATTTTGGGAGTCGAGCGAGTTTTAACAGAAATAAGATATGCCTAGGCAGATAATGATATGCCCAAACCTACCATGTGTCAACGACATAAATATATGGGACTATTTACGACGCAATGCGATGCTTCGCGAAGTCCGGTTCAGAGCTCCTCACATCCAGATTTACTTTTCTCCTGCGTATGAGATAATGTAAATTTTTACCTCATTGCGATGGATAAATATATTTATTTATATCATGGTTCTTTTGCGAAGCCTTTTCTGCAGTAGTTTTCAACCTAGAGGTAAAAGAGCAATTAGCTCGTGGGTAATAAGGCTGAAAAGATATTCCAAATTATTAAAAATGTTAAACAAAATTGTATATAATATCGTCGGCACATCGTCGAATTAGGCATATCTGCTTGAGCAAATCACATGTTTGTAAAAACTAGTCCATACATAGTATAATAAATTTATTTAAATGTAAACCTCACACGCTCGTCGTTGCACCTATTTTAGACTTTTTGTGAAAGATTTCCTATTTCATACTTTACGATCTGCCCAAATCCACGATCTGCCCATGAAATATAAGTACTTACATTGACTGAAATAAAAAATTACTATAGAGTTTTGTTCTACAACTTTTATTCTAGTTATTGTAATTAATCAACATATAATTTTAATAATTAACAGCCCGTTAATTCTTAAAATTATGTTTGATAATAACCGCGACAGTTTCCAAAATATCCATCCATCCATCAGCCCTTAATCGTCCCTTGCTGGACATAGGCCTCCCCAATATTATGCCACTCTTGGCGGTTCTCAGTCATCCTCATCCAGCCGCCACCCGCAACGTCCTTCAGATCGTCAGTCCAGCGGGCACGAGGGCGGCCTACGCTGCGCTTTGCTTTGTACGTGGTCTCCATTCCAATGCCTTACGGCTCCAACGGTTATCACGTCGGCGACAGATGTGGCCAGTCCACTGCCACTTCAACTTACTCATTCGGCAGGCTATGTCGATCACCTTCGATGTCTGACGGATATCTTCGTTTCGAATTTTATCCATCAGAGATATCCCAAGCATAAATATATTCCAAAATACACCTTAATTAAAAATGTTCTTTTTATGTTTTAACCCTTATTTTAAGATTTTAACACGTTCTTTATCGGTTCATAGGGGTTACAAAACGGAAAAGTTTAGTGAGATTCAGCTTGGTGTCGTAGCGTATAGATTGCGAACATTGCGACGTACAGTCGCGGAGTTTGGTTTATAAAGCTATGCAAGACTACGTGTTGCATGGTACCGGCAACTTCTAGATTTACATTTATCTATTTAAGATTTACATTTATCATGTTCATAAGTGTTATAGCTGACATAAGCGTCCGATAGAAATCCTTTATATTGTGAGCATATCGTAGAGTTGGGCATATATTATCATGTCATGGGGTACGAAATGTTGAGTGAGGAAGAGCGTGTTAGATTCACATGTAAATAAATTTGGCGAGCCGAGCGAAGCGGAGCGAGGTGACCCCTGTAGTTTTAACAGAATTTATGACATGCCTAGACAAATCATGATACTCGTATATGCCCACTTCTACGATGTGTCCTACGATGTACACTGAAATCCGTTCAGTAGTTTTTATATGAATCGCAAACAGATAGACAAACAAAAATTACTTTCATTTTTAAATTATTCATCAAGTCTAGGGGGGCGTAAACAAACTAAGTGTATCCTGTTTTAGGGTTACGTATCTCAAAATGAAAAGACGGAACTCTTATAAGATTACTTATAAGTCCATCTGTCTGTCCGTCTGTCAAGACCCTTTTGCTTGGGCCTCGTATAAGGTATCAAGTTGAAACTTATACGTCTTACAGAAATCTATAGGCCCATGGTGCTGTAAAAAAATCAAGCTTTAACTCAACGCAAAAAAAAGTTATTTCACTTTACATAATCAATTTCATACAAATTTTTGACACCCGCAAGGGAATCAAAGTTTATAGCGCACTTCTAGTTGACTTAGAAATTTGAATTTTCATTTATAGGTTGGTCGTATAGAATATACATTATACATTGGCAACAAATCTGAAAATTACAAATATTTAATTATGTTAATACATAATATTATATAGGTATTTTGCTGTTATAAGCTTTATTTATTTCTTTTGTTTATTTATTGGTATTAAAACAATAAAAAAAAATATTACTCGATATATTTCGACCCTCGGTATGGGGCCGTCATCAGTCGAATGCAAAAAAATATTGACATACATATAAAGTAATCATGTTATTAAAAAAAAAATACAAAAACTGAATTTTTTCCCTTACATTTAGGTATAAAAAAGGAATGCTTATTTCATGCAATGGGAATGCTACAATACTTTTTTTTTTAAATACCTTTGTAATAAAAAAAAACATTAAAAATGTCTGCGACACAGTTGCCTTGTAGGTACCAAAACTAAAATTGAAAACGTTATACCTAACTTGTTTTAATCCCAAAAGTTTTGACTGTAGATTTGCAAAGTATGAGTATATCTTTAAACAAGGTAGGTATAGCGTTAATGAAACTGTTAGATAATACATAAAAAATGGGAATACTAATCAATATATATTTATGTATATATCTACATCTTGTAGCATTCGCTACAAGCATTCAACCTTTTTGATATATTTTTAGTCTTTCTTTATCGTTGGTTGATTTGCTGAATTTTCGAATTCGAATATTTGGAATGATCTTGTCAGATTTTTTTTGTTATTTTTCTCATATCAAAGAGTATCGTGGTACAGGAAGGATAAATCTGTTACAAAAATAACAAATTTGGAATTTGAAAGCTTGAAACAGAGCACATTTGCTCTGAGCATTGTGAAGGCCAGTTTTTTTTTTGCATTTCCTGCGACCCTTCAGTTTTTTTTTTAAGGGTTCTGGTTCTTCCCAGTTTTCTGGGGTTTCTACTTCAATTCCTCCCGTCATCTCGTACGGTTGTACCTATTGAAGCCGGATATAGAGACTACGTACTCTGGAGGGCTAAAGCTTCCGGTATTAAAACAGAAGTCGGCTTGGCTTCATCGACTACTCCCAGGAAGACTGACCCAACACCCAAGTCACCAAACACCCAAGTCACGAAGAGACCCTTACCAGGTTTTTAGTATCCGTAGCCTAACATCCAGTAGTCTGGATATCCAGCATCAATTATTTTTCTTCCTTAGTGTAAAGCTAGATAACGATTGCTCTTAACACCTTAATATTACGTTTTCTTTCGGATTAGAAGTTATTAAAACTTCCGTGTAATCTTAGTTTCTGGGATCCTATAAACTAGTTTCGATATCCAAATTTAAATCCATTATTTTGTGAACAAATGCGTCGTTTAAGCTAAAGGAAAACAAAATCCTAAATAAGACGAATTAGGCATAATTTTTGTGTTGATTTAATAATTTTTTTTAGTACCCAATACTCTTCAGATATTATCGTGTTTTATACCATATTTTTCTTACTTCAGTTTTGTTATTTTTATTTTATTTAAAGTTGAATTATACGGTTTCTTTATCCAGATTTACCTCTTTTTTTGGCTGTCACCAGGCTTGCCTGGTGGCAGTCCAAATTTAGGTCGAACCGACGAAATTACTTTCGTGATTATGTAGTGGCTAAAACCAATTTTTTTAAAAAGAAACGCTACAATCTTTACTAATATTATAATGAGGAAAGATTTGTGTTTTTGTATGTTTGTTACGAGTAAACTCTAAAACTACTGGGCCGATTTCAGAAATTCTTTGACCATTAGAATGCTACATGGTCCTTGAATAATATAGGCTATATTTATTTAGGGATCCCTATTAAAACTTTAATAATGTAACCCAAGATGTAAAAAATTTAGTCATAAAATGTCTTTCATCGCATGTGCTGCGAAAACTATTGATGATAGAACAAAACAACGTTCCACTACTGTCCAACTATTTTAGTTATGTCAAATACTTATGTCCTGCATAAACATACATAACACAAAATTTAAAAAAAAGTGTCCACCCGTGCGAAGCCGGGACGGGGCTCTAGTTTTATATATAATAGTAAAGCTGTGGAAAAAATATGATCGGGATTTTAGGAAACCAATTTAATAGTAATAAACTGACATCTTGATTGAGTTTTACTTAAAGATGACTTTTACTGATTTTGCCAAATTCATACTGCAGACTCGGTAATTGGTCAGAACCCTTCCAATGACCCCTTCTGTCGAATGATGACGACTCCATAGAAGGAGTCGAAATATATCGCATTATTTGTTATTTTGTTGTATTTATAAAGAAAACAGCAATTATAGTATTGTCACTCCTAAGTACACCGCATAAAAATTTCACAAAGTAACGTCTCCATTTTTCACAGCTACCACCTCCATGGCTACAATGCATAAATTGAGAGTGAGTGTCGAACGTCGCGTCGTCCTTGGCGACAACTTGGAAACTTACAGTGACATCTAGCGGCGAGTAGCGGAACTATTGCCTCGTAGCCGCGTAGCACTTTCGTAGACTTATGAAGCACTTGAATAGGGTTACGCTGAGGGTAACTAAATTAATAAATTATTATAATGGTATATTTTGTAGATAATTTATCTCATTCAATATTTGGTTATTATAATAATGCTGTTATGTAAAAATAATGACGATGTCATCCGAATAAATTAAACTAAATAAAAATTATAACGTTTAATTTATTTACCTGTTAATAAAAAAAAAAGGAAAAGCGACTGTAAATTTGTTTAAATTAAACATAAAATACTATTATTTTTCTTTATACATTTACCTTTGTTGTTACTGCTGTTTTAGTTGTTCTGTTCATTAAGATTAAAAAAATATTATAATTTGTACAATATTTAAAAAGTAAAATTGTATCTTATTTTAAAACTCTCTATGTGACCATGATTGTTTTTTTTTAATCTAGCGAAATACTCTTACTAAGGACTAAGGGTGCGGTCATCAGATCAATAAACTACTATTTTCCACTATAAACACCCACGATTTGGTCACAAGTCACAACCCTCAACAAGCGTCAAAAATCGTGGGGAAAAATTAGCTGTCAAACTTGATTGTGCAACTAACTTCAGGCCACTATAAGCCACCGTAGTATGTACTATTTTGGTTGGTTTATTTGGTTAATTCTGCTTATTTACATAACCGACTTACCCACGATAGCTGAGTGTGTTTATTTTGTTTAATCTGATGACCACACCATACGTAAGTTGAAATAAGTAATGTGTAAGACATTAAAATAATCAGCTTCCAATAGGAAATAAATAATTATTTTTCAAATGTTGCAATAATAAACCTTAGTTCTGACTGACTGTCAGACTGACTTACTTGACCATTCATTATATTTTTATTTACTAATAAGATATTTAGAAAATCTAGCGACTATACCTATATAACATATGGTAGTAAGCTAACAGCTTATTTAAACATTGGCCAGTCGTTAAAAGTTTTCGCAGATAAAAATAGAATACATTAAAAAAGGCCTAAACACCTATTTAAAATTATTATCAACGCCACTACCATAGACCACTACCATATATAAAGTCTCAGAATATTATTCTGAGTATAAAGTAGTATTTAGTCTATGCCACTACCAAACGGCTGGACCTAGGACATGAAGTTGGGCTACAAGTTGCTTGTATGACGTAGATATCCGCTAAGAAGGGATTTAAGGAAATTTCTACGGGATCTGGAGAACCGGGATCCACGCGGGTAATGCCGCGGAGCAGCACCTAGTAGGATTATATTTTGCAATAATTTATGTATACTTACCTCTATTATCGCGATTAAACTGTATTCTGTTCTTTTTAGGCACTGATTAGAAACCAATTGGAATATTTGCTTAAATTATCCAATACAGAGGTATAAAATAAAATCTTTTCTTGTAGTCGTTCAAACAAGAAAAGTCGATAGGTACTAAGTACTAAGTACAGCAGACTGCCAGCAGATGTCGTGATCGGTTCCAAGTAATGTACTTGAAATTTAATAGATGTCGCTGAGAGGTGATTGATGTTTATTTTATATTGTTATACTTTCTTTGACTTTGAACAATCTCTTGAAAACAAGATGGCACCAATGCACCTTGTTTTTATTTGAGCAAACATTGTAGGTTTATGTTGTCTTAAATGGGTTAATAAATCATTAAAATGTTTTTTATAATATTGTTAAATACATAATTATAAACTGCCTGTCTCTATGAGACCTAGACTACTGATCTTCTTCTTATGCTACGATTCTGACACATATATTTCGCTTTTCCAGAATTGAGAAATTTAGTCATACAAACACATCTATTCTTTAGTTTCAGTTATTGCTCGGTATCAAAAGGGGTGTTTTAATTGTTTATATAATTTTAAGATTTTACCACCTATGTAGTCATAAATATTAATTTTCTTAAAGAAAAACTTCTTAACGCCACACATAGGTATGAAAAACCGCTGAAACAAAGATTTTTTAATAATAAACAGTTTGTCAGCGCAATTTTACTTGATAGTACCTATTATTTCTTTCAAACTCACTCAACAAGAATATAATAAAACTTTAAAAATCCTATAAGTTGCTTCCAATTAGGCTACAAAATATAAGGTATTTATAAAACTGTTTTTGATGTTGCAATTACCTTATTGCGAGTAGATAAAATACAATATATCATAACGACAGCATGAATCCCCGAGGGGATGTCAGAGTTTTTTCCCAATGTGGACTGTGAAATAGAATAATGCAAGTCAAAGTCCACCACAGCATTTCACTGACGATTTCGTCAACGTTTCACGACGACGTCCTAGATTGATGTGTTGTGACTGGTGCAACCTATTGCCTATTTAAAACCAAAAACGAATTTTAATCTATTTTCAAATGTATGATTTGCTTTTTCGTAGCTGGTTTTATATTTTTCTTAAACAATTCATCTTATTAAATTAAGTATCCGTTCAAAATATGATGCATTAGACGGGAAGTTCTAAAATATACTTATTCAAAATGTGTTGTCACGATTTTCGCTTAATTTTGTGAATTACCAGTTTTTTTTGCTAAACTTCAGCTTAACTAGTAGTATTTATGTATTATGTATGTATTATGTATATTTACTTTATTGGTTTTATTTCTTTTATTTTAAAAAATTGGTACCCAACTTCCACATTACATAAAATAATACTTTCTTCACCACTCAAAAGTTGCCTGGAAGAAATCGCTTTAATTGATAAGCCCGCCCTTGTACAACATCGTGTGTTCGAAACTCTGTGCTCAATTTTTCATTTTAACCGTGTACAATAAAGTGTGTATTCATTCATTCGTTCAATTGGCTCAGCCGTTCTTGAGTTGAGCCGTGAACAGATACACCAATCAAATTAAGATGCGGAACTACCCTACCAGCGTCCGTAACCCAGATTCTTTTAAAAGAGTACTAAATAGGTATTTCAGGAGTGCGCGCTTCATCTTCATCAACATCACCCGCGGTGGTGGTCAAGAGTAAAGTCAATTGTGAAAAAGAAAAGTTTGTCTTCCAGAGGTACGCAAAGAATTTTTCCATCCGCTAAAATAGTTTTCCTTTAAAAGCATATTCCTAAATACCAATGACTTTTATCTTTCTAATAAGATTCCCCTTCATCGCCACCCTAATAGAATCTAGTGCTACACACATGCTACTTCACGCGAGGTGGTTATTATTGACCAATGGGCAGTGTCCATCGCGAGGGGGCATTTGGCCACGCCCACTGGCTGGACAGTGCCCGAGTAGAGGGAAACTTTTTATGCATTTAGTAGTTTAATGGACTTTTTATTCGTATTTGAATGAGACGTTTGGTTTTTTAGTTTATTTATTGTGGAATAATTCACTTCAGAATTTTAAACTATACTATACTTCATTCCAGATAAGATTAGAAAGATTCTGGTTTTTAAAGGGTCATATTAGTGTCGAGTCGGTGCTTCACAACTTTACTTGTTTGACAGGACTAACTTTTGAGTATCCTGTCTTTGTCTTTTCAATACAGAAAGAAAATGACGAAACGCTTAAATTAAGTTTGGTTCTGTCAAATAAGTTAAATCGTGTAACACCAAATCGACACCCTGAGCTAATAAACCGAATATTAACTAAAATAAAAAAGCTGTACTGCTTTGTTTGAAGCAGACATAGGAGTATAGCCTTTTTTATTTGGGTTTCTATTACCTTTTAAAAACCAAAATCTTTCAAATCTTCTCTGGGATGAAGTGTAGTACAGTATAATGTCTGGAGTAATAGTAATAGTAAGGAGTAATAGTATATTGTGGCTTTTAGTGAAATAGGATCATAGTTTACCTCCCAAATAACAATGTTGTCTTACTTATACTTTTTTCGATAGTGTGAGTTTGTCTATCGACGAGTATTATCTCTATTTTATTAAAAGTATTGTGTTTCACTTTATCTTATGCTAAATTTATGTAGATTTTTTTTATGCGTTTATTGAGTAAATACAAGAAAAATATACAATATTATAAAACTTATACAGCTAACGGAAACCATAAAGAGGTTTATGTGTCGCTGCAAGCGCTCACAACTAAAATTTTACTTATTTAATTTTATCGATTTTTTTATCGAGATAGTGACACTTTAAAATAGTTTTTATTTTGTGAGGATTACGATTCATCGTCTTCTTTGTATTTATGTCTAATAGACAAAGGCACAATAGTTTTAAGTAAACGAAGACATATTAAGACTCGTAGATACCTTAGCTACATCAGTTAATTGAGAATTTGATTATTTTTAGAATACTTCCAAGCTTTGTATGAAAAATATAGATACCCAATTACACTTTTATGTTAATTTTTTCTATGTACGCCTGTAATACGTGAATCACAATGAGAAAATACACGATACACGTCATCTTGTTAGCAGAAATATGACTTGGGGCATCAAGTTAGCATTATAATTAAACATTTATAGATAAAACTGTATCAAAATATTAAAACTGATTTATATAAAAACGGCTCACCTCACACGTATTGAGGTGAGCCGTTTTTATAGAAATCATGAATTATCCTCAAGTCTCATTTAATTCTATAATATTAAACTGTAGATATTAAAATGCCTATATTGCATAGCGGCGGTAGGTCAGGGGTAAAACGCTGGCTTCTCAATCTTGAGATGCAGGTTTGATCCCCGGTTGGGCATGCAACAAATGAGTTTTTCGCAATTTATGTTCATAGTATTTGTTTTTACTAACCACTTGCTTTGCTTTCGGTGAAGGAAAACATCGTAAGGAAACCTGTATGCTCTAAAAAGCGTTGGCACGTTGTAATCATCGGTGATAGAATAGAATAGAATAGAATAGAACTTGTATTTTACAGTTCACACTCGGAACACCTCTGACACCCCTCGAGGATTCATGTTGTGAAGATATACATAAAATATGTAGATAACATACAAAAGTATCTTAAATCCAGTTTTTTTCTACAATGATTACAGCGAATGCAAACGAAAAACCAGTTTATCTAGAACCCACCCCTTTCTATGCAATTTTCTATCGCGAAAGGACACTTGCAAAAAATTTGCATTGTACAACTCGACAGATGGCAGAAATGGGTTATTGTATGCAAAATGAGTGATGTTATTAAAAATAATAACTTGCAACGGACACTGACCGTTTTTGAAACCAGATTTTATTTAATAAAAAACTATGTAGCTAATATTTGTTGCCCTTTTGAAGTGGTGCGCGGGAATTTAATTATGTAATTTAATTAAATAAAATCGATATTTGCAGTTTTAAAGTAAACAAAGGTCGCTTTTTTGTGAAGGCGCCAAAAGCAAAGAATATTAATTATTACCAAAAGTTTAATTTACTTAACTATATGACTACTAAAATATTAGTAGTAAGAAGAGATTTTTTTTTCCCTTTCTGCAAGTCAACCTACTTTTATATCTTGTACCATCTACAAGTTGACAGGTAGAAAATGCTAAGTCCGCCATTTTGTACTTTTAGGTTGCGTTCCTAAACGCCCGGTTAAATGTAAAAGTCAACTGTCAAGTGAATTTTATATTTCTGACAAGGTTTATTGAAGGACTTAGAGCTGCTCGTTTTCACTCGGGTGGTTGTGGAACGGGTGACAGTTAAACTTTACATTTCCCGGCGTTCAGAAACGCAACCTTATTGTGCAATAAAGAATTTATGATGGTGATGATAATGAAACCCGACCAATACTTCGTGAGTAGTCGTTTAAGAGTATATGATGTCGATGGTTTTTGACCATATATTTATATTAAAAGAAAGCTTTTTTAAGGGAAAACACAACTAAATCATTAAACCCTCTTGATTCTCAATGTCATTGTTAGGAACATAATAAAACTTTTTTGTATTTTTCATAAATTTAAACTTCGAACGCGTTCGTTCTTTTGTTTTTATACTCTATGTTTTGGTTTTTACGCTACAGAGAGAATGGCCGCATGAATGTGTTTATTGTTAAATATTACGTTATATTCAGTGCAAAGTGGTTTTTATTAAGCTGAAAACAGAGGGAAACCCACATATTTACTGTTCGGGCATTGTCGTCCCGCACAATCACTAAACAAATATGTCAGTCGTAGCGTGTTTAATCGCGCGCGTCGCGACTTAGTGGAATCACGAGTGCGAGCGTAATTAAACATTATGTCACGCTCCTCGCACCTGTGATTCAACTATGTCGCGACACTGTGCTACGGGGCCGGATCGTGGCTCGGATCCTTTTCACAGATTCAGCTAGCAAACCACCTAATTTTTGAGTAATATAAAAATTACTGAGAAGTTGTAGAGAGAAGATCAATAGTTTTTTGGAGAGAATGTTCATAAAAATTGAAAATAAAAGAGCGAGATTTCTCTTTCATTTCATTCTTTGTTATTTTTTTTTAAATGCAGTCCATGGATTAACACGAAATGTTAAATTATTGTTTTAGCGATATTTTTTTAAGGTATTGTCCGATATGACGTCACATGAGAATTTTAGACATTGTACTGATTGTGATGCTCATAAAAAGTAGTCTGTCTACTATCTGTCATCCATCTGTCAAATCAGTCGGAAGCAAATTATTAAAAATTTATCTTGATAGCTAAGGACACATTTTCTAAACAGCCATTTCTTAAGTGTCATCTCACGAAGGCAAATAAAAGTTGCAGCTTTTTCGTAAAAGTATTTATCATCATGAGGTTTTTTAGACCACAAGTTCTAAAATAAGGCTTATCAAACCTAAATCTCGAAATGGTTTTAGAATTTATACACCTTAACATAATTTAATCTAAGCGATTTAAACAAAACAAAATTTTTAAAAGTTGTGCATAGGTATGTGTTTAAACTGCCTGGGCCTATGACTTTAAAATTAAAATACCTAATAAATAAAGTGTCAATTTTATTAAAAGCTTACGACATAACGTCACAACTCATAACTCATCGGCACATCATCACTAACCGTAAAAATAAACGAGTGAAGACAAGTTCCATAATAAAAACTAATTTTATTACAAAAAAACATATATTTTAGGGTTCCATATTTACTGACAAAAAAGCCCGCACGCGTCTGTTTGCAGAAGGGTTGTTTTTAACAGAAAATAGGGAAAAACTGGTCTGTTAGGTCAGTTTGTATTTTTGGGGCTGCATCGTAGGGTTAACGCGCCCTAATAACTGGCCACACGGGCATGTGCGCGATGCTTGTAGTTTACAACCATTTAGCATTGAATTTTTAATAGCATACATGAATCTGTTTTATGCGAAGTATACCCACTGCTTTAGACTCAAATGATAATTTGATAAATTGAAAGCAAAAGTTATGCCAAAAGTCAATACAACAGTTAGGAATATTGTCCCAAAAATGTGACCAAAACTTGACAAAACTGAGCCCATTTGGACACTGTAATAGCACCTACAACAACTAAAACTCTTCTTTAAAAGTCATAGCGCTAAACGTAATCAAAGCTATAGAGGCAATTGTGCTATAACAAATTCGCCAGCCCAGGAAGACCTTCCCCACCCCCCGCTCTTCTGCTAAAATTAGCCACTTCGAGAGATCTCAAGATAATGGTAAAAGTTCTAATATAAATGGTCACGTTACTCGCTACAATCCGAATCAAAATTCAAAACCGCGCTCACTCTTAATCCGCGTTGAGGATCACAATAAAAGGTAATACATTTTAACTCTCGCGGATTCGGTAAAGGAATTAGAACTTTATTATGTGTTAGTGAAGGTTTATAAATGCTTGGCGGAAACAAAAATAAGATTATCCGAGCGAAAGTAGAAGGCGAAAGGGAGACATTTGCGGTAAGGTGAGAGGTACATCTAGAGCGGTGTTAGGTACCTAAATAAAACAATAACTGTTCCGAAAATTATTTATTGTTCAATTGCATCATATCCCATCATGTGACGTACAATTAATTTAAGTACATAGTTTGGATTTTGTAAGAGAAAATATTTTTTAATGAAGTTAAAAAAGACGATTATAATGACGAAGAAAAATGTACAAATTTTTCATCATTTAATTAATTGGAGATATTTTGTACCTTTTTTATTACTAAGTCCACTGTTGCACTACACAGCAATATTGAATTTAATTTATTTGCTTAAAATGATCCATCAAACATTATCGATCACTAACGCCTTTAAAATAGTTTCAATATAATTTATGTTAAAAATTTTGGCAATGTACGATCTAACGGTTAATTTTTTTAAGCAATACATGGTTTTGCTTAGTGTACCACGGCCTTAACAACAGGTAGCCCTACCAACCACGTCACGGCTGGAGTCGCACCTCGCTCGTTTGTGCCTTGCAATTAACCCGTCCGAATTTCGGCGCCATCACCCTAGACGACCACCGTTCTAGGTGTATTCTTAGACAATTGCGTTTTAGGGTTAGATTAGGAATTGTAATGAAAGTATGTGGAATTTGGTTCTGTGTTTGTACTTAGACTTTTGCCTTCGGTGTTTGTTAGAAAAGCAATTAGCTTAAAGGTACATTAGTACACTTTTAGTACACTTTTTTTTACACTATTTTGACTTTCAATTATTTTTACAAGTCACAAATATCATCTGAAAACTAACAAAAACCAGCCATTTCTCAATTTCGTAGTTTTAGCAGACATTTTTTTTTATTTCATCCATTTCATAGAGTATTTTTGTAATAAGTTACGTGTGAAGACACAATTTTCCTTGACCAAAGAAGATTAAACTCCAAATATTAACGTTCCCATATCGCCCATAAGTACCCCAATAACTTGAGAAAATCCATAATTTCAGCAGTAAACCTGATCAGTTACACAACCTTCAGTCCTTGATGCCTCCATTACACCCTTCTACATCCATCGTAAATAGTAAAAAGATAATACGACGCCATTTTACGTTCGACACTTAAAAAGTCGTAACGAACAGACATTCGGAACATATCTTTACATCAACACGTAAACAATAAACAATGAAGTGGGTTCACTTTCGAGGAATACGATTTTGTCAGCTTTTGCACTACACACAACTAAAGGGGAGTGCCAGAAATGGGCTACAACTCAAAGATTTCAAAAGTTTAGATGAGCCGTGGCACCTAAAATCTATTGCAATGTTTTTGAATGCGTTCGTTAACATAATGCCGACGCGCGCATACTTATGAGTGCGCAATCTGTCTACCTACGGTCAGCAAACTGATCAGACTACTAATGATTATTTTTAAGTGCACTAAAGGCGTCCAACTATCACTGTGTTCAGATGAGCACTGATTCCAAACGTGTGAGCGTCACCCATTTAAAGATGGAAACATTTTGGTGCCGTCATAGTACGGTAAGGGCTTATCTTTACTTTTGAAATCTTTGCTACAACTGCTTTAGAAGCAATTTTTACAGGCATTTTCAGATAAATTTATCATGATAGGATGTCACAAAAATATAATTGACTTCTTTATTTTTAGTTAATCAGTAAATATATAAATAATAACTCTGTAGGTAAATAAGTAATATGGTGAATGGTAGAATACATTTCGACAAGGCTATAATGAATTACATAACATTAGTGTGATTCCAGTCTCGGATACACTTCTAACACTCCCTCGGAGACTCATGCCGTGACGATGTATATTATTATTATTATCAAATATGTTTATATCAGAAAATGATTGTTGTATTCTTATATCAGAAAATAAAGTTCATAATTTCAAAATTCAGTAACCCATCACTACAAGATGCGCCAAGGTACAGTTTTTTTTATTCCTTTTAAAACATATTTGTACATAAGTTCCTGACCAAGAACGTACTCCACACGTATAAGTACGAGTATATATAACACAAAAGCCTGGAGAAGGGAATGTGGACAATTTTACAAGAGTATTTACAACCCGCTGTCCAACGGTCCCGGAAAATTACCGGAATAGGGCTTGCTGCAGGGATGGATCGATGTCGATAATTCCAATGATTTTGAGAGACGTTATGACACTATACTATTATAGACATAACTATGTATACTAGATGTGAACCTGGCTTCGCTTGGGTGGAGAAATAAAATTATTTATGTTTCATATCATTAATTAATAATTAATTGATTGAAATAACAAAAGTTTATGAATTTCATAGACATTAGCGAAATTTAGCGGCTTGGTTGAAAAGTCTATCGGTGTTTACCGGTTCCTTCGATTCACACACATCGCTAACGTCAAGCAAAGTTTATAAAATGGCGGCTCGTGCCACGCACATATGCACCAACATTTTTTTTTTTTATTTCATGTTGTGTTGTGCATAAAAAAGCTGATATTAATGCTTTTTTAATTTTAGTACAATGTTAAAGACTACAACTTTCGTATAATAATATAATAGTCTTCAATATTCGAGGCATCGAGGCGAGCAACGCTGAGGGGCGGCCGCTACTAGTTCAAAATATCAGACAAGTCAAGCCGTATCGATAAGACGTTGTCCCAGCCCTCAGCCATCATCAACACCGCATTCGGAAAATCTACACTTAACCAGAAGCGCCAGCCCTCCCATTTATCCTTACACTCCGAGTGTCCTGTCCGTAGGGTTACCAGCTCATCCGACTTGTCCGGATACATGTACTTTTACCAGCATTCTTCAGAACTAAACGTATTTTTTATTATAGGTATGGTTGGATATAATAAGTTGGAAGTGAGGAGAGACCTGGCGCTACTAATTTATATTTTAACGTTGTGCGAGATATATTATTCAATCTGCGGTTGCTAGCGTCCTTGGAGCTGTTTGTGCCGGATAACTATCTTCGTGCGAGAAGTCATAAGTTGTTTTTCAATGCATGTGCTCGTAAAGGCCCACTTTTTATGCATCAAAACCGAACAGACAGTCGATTATTTTGCCCTAGGGCTTTTATTATTATTATTATTTTTATTTGTTTGCAATGGTTGGCTAACCTGCAGCCTTTCCTGTCTACCATAGATGTTATACTTTTTTTCCACTGTTCAACGGCTCTGGATACAATCTTTTTGAGCCAATCATAATTGAAAGTTCACAAGATTATATTTGTTTTCATTTCCTCACACTATGCATTGAAAAACGTAGTATGATACACGGGCGTAAAAGCAATTAATTACTCGGTTACGTTTAAAACACTCGCTACGCTCGGTTTTAAATCGTCCTCGTAATTTATTCCTTTTCGCCCTAGTAGCATAAACTACTATTGTGTGCAGCATGCGCGCACTAATGTTCTTAAAGAGTCGCCTGTAGTAAAGGCACTCCATCTTTTCAACAGAATTGACAACCTTACGGATACCGATTTGTTTAGTTGTTCTTTGACGTAGTTCGCAAAAACTGCTTTAAATATAATTTGTTACCAATCGCATTAGGTTAGCCTGTAAGGATGGTTTAGTATAAATGTAAATAATAAATAAAATAACAAATAAAAAAGAATAAAAATTTAAATCAGCTGAAAATATAATTTTATTTTTATTTTATTTATTTGGATTACCAACATCAGGTACTTAAATATATTTTAATAACAAAACATAAGGTTTTAAGCTATATGCCCAGATAATTACAGGTGAGCACCACATGCAAAAAAGGATATAGTAAACAATGTTAAATTATTTACAAATACAGAAGATTACATGACATGACATAACTAAGATTAACTAAAAACTAATTACTAAGATTAACTGAAAACTACTCATTGAATTAATACAAGTGACAAGTGACCTATCTGGTCGTATTCTCGAAAACAAACCGAATCGTAAATTGTAGTATTTGGAAGTTTATTAAAGAGAAAATAAGAGTCAAATTAATTTTAAAACAGTGCAAAAAATCGGAAACGGAAGCAGTTATGGGTGTCATTTTGGTTGTATATAGGCGACCGGAAGTGAACAATTTGTCATTGATTGTATAGAAAGCGGAAAACAAGTACAGAAATAGGACTTTTGCTGACGAACGGTGAATTTTCGTAATAAATATAATATCATTGGACAATAATATCAAATAGCAGGACTGCCTCTTGGCCTTTGGTTCAAAATCATTACTTAATTAAACTTACAGGTTCAAATCCCGTAGCACTATATTTGCGTTTTGGTTTGTGTGCTTCAGAAGATCTTCCTCCTCCTCCATAAAAACGCTGTCAACACATTTTGTGGTGTCTTTGAAATGTTATTTAAATATTTTAGACTGAGGCTATTAACATTATCTAGATCTATGTTTAATTCAAACGAAATATCGTGAAATTTGATTAATATCCTAACAACAAACCCCTAAAATACGTAAATTTAACGGTGTTTTACGAAAAATGTAGCCAAATGTGCTTTTATTGTTTCAGATAAAATCTTAATACGAGTCAAACATCAAAATTGTAATCTAGATTAATAACGAAAAATAATGTTTGAAAACGTCCACAGTCTTGCCAAAAGATGGTAAATCCTGAAATCAGTTTTCAATTTTGCGACCGCGACGAAATCGGCACGATTGTATTATCCTCGCAAGTTTCGAAGACGAAATGAACCTTACAACGAAATGAAACAGCATGACATTTTGCCACGCTCACAACTGAGTTGGTCGCGTCATGATGTCTGTTCTTAAAGCTCACCAATCATCACACTGAAACTTAATCATCATCAGTGAAACGTGGGTGTAAACGAATTTGGACTGTGACTTACATTTTACATTCCATAATCGAAAATCCTCTGACACTTATAAACTGATACTTCCATTGGAAGGGTTTCCATAAAACTGTATCCCAGGGAAAGAAGACCTTAGTAAGTCCTGAAAACCATATCAAAGTACGTTCAGTGCTTTAAATGTAATGCATTCATATGCACAAGTATCATATACACCATTAATGTTTACCCAGATTTAAAATATTAATAGCTGCAACTGCTACGACTTTGCGTAGTATCTTGTTTTACGCTACGCCGTAGCACATTTATTGACATGACAGTTGTATTTTACAATGTCAAAATACCTACATATTAAGAATGAATGCAAACAAAACTTCTCCACCACCAATTAGATGATTGTTTACCTAGATGGACTATAAAACTCTAAACATCTATTATTTATCGATTGATTTGAAAAATCAGTAAAAGAGATTTAAAAAACAATAATTTTTACAGAAATATTCAAGCTTTCATATTTTGAATTAAATGCACTTGTACTAGTACCATTCTTCCTATTTATTTTAACACAAATCTTTTCCAACAGGTTTCAGATATTACGCCATTTTCATGGGATTTTAGATGTTACGGAATAAATACACTTAGATTGTAGACCAAGTGAGACTAGTCCAAGTGCTTTTAATTCATGATATAAGCATTTTTTTTTCATCCATACGTATTTTGGTAACCCTGCCTACGGGGGATGAGGCGCTCGCTCCCCCTGGGTAAGGGGTTCAAATCACGAGCACCCCTAATTCGGGTGGCAAAGGGCAATGGGCGAAGGAGACGGCTAAGCGCTTTAGAGCTTGATTCGCTCTTTGACCAAGTTTTCAGCAGACTGAAAACTGAAAGGCTTGTTCTCAAGCACAGTCTACGCTTTTTGTGCTGTGTTGTGCTAATTACTCGAAAGCAACTCATTTGCTTAATTTGTTGAGTTCTCATTATCGCTAAAATAACAGAAACGAATCGCTTACTGCAAAAAGGGCACATGTCACACAATTTTACAAATTCGCTTTATCTCGTTTTTGAACGTACCTATCTCTATAAGATCAATAATCTTAGCAAAAAGTGCACATGGGTAGCTTACCACTACGGAGATATATAAGGTCTTTCAATTTAAATGGAAAGTAATTTAGGAGGTGATTCAGTATCGTTAATACATCACATTCCACTGCAAAGTACTTTTTTTTGCGCGAACTATTTCTTCACTTGTCCATACAAACTGAGTCAGCTGATCGGACCACTTTGTACTGAGAAGTGAAAAATGTTCGCGCAAAAAAAAGTACTTTGCAGTGGAATGTGATGTATTAACGATACTGGATCACCTCCTAAATTACTTTCCATTTAAATTGAAAGGCCTTATATACAAAAAGGGCTTGGTCGCAACAAACACCTCGCTTCACTTCAGTATTTTAAGGGTGTATTGCTGTAATGTAAGGTATTATAATACAATTTTAGTAAAAATGTTTAAAACACTCTAAATTTCTAGTTTTAGTTTCAAGAAACTTTTTATATAAATAATACTATTTACTGCAAAAAGGTCTCATGTCCCCTCTTAACCAAAAGGGCACATGTCCATGATTTAGTTTTCAATATTACAATAAAAGTGAATTTATTTTGACACGTTTATTCACATAATTATATCGCTATTATCAATATAAAATACAAAAAGGAGAACTAGTTATTTAATTTTATTATTAAAAACAGAAATAGGTTTTAGTCTCTGAAAAAATTGTATACATGGTTACTGCCATTTTTGCAATTAGTAATTCATTAACAATTGATAGCAGGCAGGATCGTGACTTTTTTCGGGTCAAAAAATGCCTTAAATGCCTTTTGCTTAGTATAACGGAAGTCTTAGGAAAGTTGTTTTCTTCGTGTTGTAATTCAGTAGATATGGAGTGTCTGCTACGAAACACACGACTTAAGATGGTTCTTCTTATTTTGAATTAATAGTAGTTTATGCTACTAGGGCGAGAAGGAATAAATTACGAGGACGATTTAAAACACGAGCGTAGCGAGTGTTTTAAACGTAACCGAGTAAGTTATTGCTTTTACGTCCGTGTATCATACTACATTTTTCAATGCATAGTGTGAGGAAATGAAAATAAATATAATCTTGTGAACTTTAAATTATAATTGGCTCAAAAGGACTGTATCCAGAGCCGTTAAATAGTGGAAAAAAAAGTATAACATCTATGGTACACATGAAAGGCTGCAGGTTAGCCAACCATTGTAAATAAATTAAAAAAAATAATAATAATAAAGCCCTAGGGCAAAATAATCGACTTTTTGTTCGGTTTTGATGCATAAAAAGTGGGCTTTTACGAGCACATGCATTGAAAAGATATTAAATAAATGCGATTTATGGCATTTCGCGAACATACACAATACAATACAATACAGAACACAAACTATGTTAGATACACATATGTTGCAAAACAGTTTAAAGTTTTAAGTTTGTGTGCCGATTCATTTTAACATAATGCAAAAATTTGCCAGAAAAGCCTTACTTACATAAATCTGTGTTCGCGAAATGCCATTTTATATCTTTAATTCAAAAATAAGAAGAACCATCTTAGTTTGTGCGTTTCAAAGCGTACACGAATCGTTCCCCTTTAATATCAAAGTTCAATTGACGGTTGCTTAAAGAAAATATTATCTAGTTCAGTATTTTTCATTCTATTTGAATACGCGACCCCTTTACAAGTTAAATATTCTAACGAACCTAAGAACAAACAAAATGTTGAATGAAAGAAGCCGCGAGAGCTCTAAAAGTAAGTATAGGCGGAAACATAGAAACACTTGCCTTTTTTCTATTGCCCGCGACCCCCCGAGTAAGACTTCGCAAACCCTCCAGGGGTCTCGACCCACATTATGAAAAACACCGATCTAGTCTATAGGTAATTCTTCAAAACCTTGAAGATAGCAAATTTTAAATTTAAAAAGTAATAGATATAATTATGAGTAGAAGTATATTTATGTGAAATCAATTTTATAAAAAATATGTTTCTTGAAACCATTGCGGTTATAAAAACATAAATCAGTCCAAGTTTAATTATGAAGTATGGAGAAAAAAAAGATTCAAAAATTTTGTTTATCCTATCCAACAAAATAATTAAAAATAACTACTCATAGTACCTACATTTATTTGTAAGGTTAACCCTTTACATGTACCCTTCTAACTGAAAATCTCATCGTCCTACACCCTTGACCATAAATATCCTCGCCACCTTTCTAAATCACAATTACAACCAACAACCCGAGGTGGGCCAAACATTAAAATTACACAACAAAAGTACGTACACGTAGATAGCAACCCACCTTAGGAACTGTTCCACTGTTAGCGATAAACTACGCAGATTGTAAAACGAAACCACTTGCATTGTACAAGAAAAAGAACGGTATCCTTTTTGGTGAGTGCAATGTACAGTCAACATAAGAGATAACTAGACCCAGCGAAAACAAATTGATCCTAAGACCCACAAGTGAAGGATAGATGAGATGAGGAATACTTGGTCAATACATACACACATGCATTATTGAATAAACAATCTCCTACGTATGATGCATAATATGAAAAAAAAAAAAAAGAAATATGTGCGAAAAATGCATCATATGCATCATACGTAAACTCTGATTTTTCATTCCGTAGAATCCTGACATTTCAGGGAAAGGGATGGCGCTGTGCTAGTAAAGGAGTAACGATACATTTCATCTCGCTTACTTGCACAGTTCCATCCCTTTCCTTGAACTATCATAATTCTACGGAAATAAAAATCAGAGTTTAGAAGATTTATTTATTCAATAATGCATGTGTGTATGTATTGACCAAGTATTCCTCATCTCATCTATCCTTCACTTGTGGGTCTTAGGATCAATTTGTTTTCGCTGGGTCTAGTTATCTCTTATGTTGACTTTTCTTTCCCACCTCTATTATGCAATGCAAAGAAGAGCGGTCGGTGGAGGAAATACCTTGAATTTTGATGATAACAGATTTTATTTATAGTAAACACTTTTTTTTATGTATAAAACAATGTTCAAACGTTTTTGAAATGTCGCTTGCGTCGTTTAGGAATCGAACTAGCAAAAATATATAATTAGCTCATTGTATCGTAGCGTTTCCAGTGTGGAGTTTCTCATACACTTGCATAGTAAATCGACCGCCAACATACTCGCAACTCGCATCGCGTAACCGGTAGGACCAGTACCTAAAACTAGGGGGGGTAAAGGGGAGGCACGGGCGTTCCGGACCATCAGTCTGGCCACGGCAATTCGGATGATGAATTAATCCAACAAATGTGACGCTATCACTTAGCCCTAATGTAGGGGTATAATGTTACCCCCAAAATTTGAGGAAAATTCAGCTCTCTCCGTTAAAATTGCGCTCCAACTTTAATGGTAGAGCCCTTTTGTTCTGGCTTCGTGATTATGTAGCGGTGTAGTCCTATACAATTATTTAGTGGATTAGGATTGGAAGAGGAATTCGTATGGTTGTTTTTCATTTTAGTCATTGTATCTTTGTTTGTGTGTACAAACTTCAGAATATTCTAAATTCGAATATATATTTTATTTTTTATTTTTGTGATGATTGTTGATTTTCGAGGATTAATGATTATCAAATTTAGTTTTGTGATTTTATACAAAAACACTGCGTTAACTCACCCATATTATTTTATTCATTTTCAATTCAACACGGACGTTATTCGACTCAAGAACAAAATAAATTACCCACCGCTTAAAGTTCAATCCAAGGATTCCAACACTAAAATTTGCCCAAAACTTTCACTTTCAACCCCTAATACCCATTGTACTCCTTACCTTATCCTTTCAAACTTCGAACAAACTCTACCTTAAAATGTGACTGTTCGGAATAAAGGTGTTGTTTTAATTACATTATCTAGCGAGCACACGCGTCCCTTTCAGGAGAGGGGGGAGGGGGAGTAAGACCCTTCTCACGAGTTGAAAGACATCCAAATAATAGTCTTTAGAGAAAAGTGGGACGTGTAGGCGAGGTCTCAATGTACCCCAGTATACCCGATGTCTATACGCAAGTTTGATTGCGAATGGCTGTCATTTTGACAGTTTTGATTGTTTTGTTTTGATTTACATGTTAATGGTAATATGTAATTGTTGTGATGATATTGTAACGATTCCTCATTCAAATATTACTCGATGTCTTTAGTTACCACTTTATTATTAAAAACGCAATAAAAAGTCTACATTGAGCCTAAAATAACACAATACAAAACCAAGTCACAGTTTAAATATGTTTTTACACTGTGACCAAGTCCTGCAAATTCACATTCACACACACATTAAAACCATTAACGATCACATTAACACGAAAACATCGCACCCGCACTCACACAGATATAAACCCAGAACAAAAGTTCTCCGGGGGTTGGGAGTTGACCAATAGCATGCATTTAACCCTTTATGAGGATTAGAGGCGCGCTTTGTTTCAAATCTCGGTTCTCTATTTGAATTCGGAACGCGGTCGGCGCCATTTTGCTCATTTAAAATGGACGGTGCTACAATGGGGTGCTTTGTTCGTGGGAGTGCAGTGGAAGACGATGGACGGTTGAGAACTATTGTTTGCAAGCTTTTCTAATGGTCTTCTGGGGAAAATGTTTTATTGTTGAGAATTTTCAGCGAGTGAATAAACGAAAAACAATATGAACAAAATAAGAGCGTCTTTACTTGCATTGTTTTTTTTTACTTCACCGGGTGTTAATGGACTATTGACGTAATGGACATATTTTTTGAAACCACAGACTCTGCTAATCTTACTGAACAACTTTTAATGAAAAAAATGTCAGCAAATGATGAAAAAATTGTGTTTTTAAAAATAGTAATAAGTAAACGTGATAATATTATTTCTTTATTTTGGCAGGGTGTTTTTTTGAACAAGATTTTCAATATGATTATGTAATTTAGCTAAAAGGTACCTGTTTTATAACAAACACCTTGGAAATTAATTAAAAAGTCTGCAATACAAATTATAACATTTTTTGACTGATTCTAAGACACATCAAAATTAAAAAGGGTATCTAAGTACTTGATCCAAATATTTAAGATTAGTAAGTAGGAGGAATAGAAATTAGTAAATGTTTTAAACTGATACTTTGTACTTTAAAAAAGTTAAATTTTATAAATTTAATTGAGTCGGATTTCTATTATCTTGCTCGCGCATAGATATAAAACCAGAAATACAGGTTTTATTGTCCAAAACAGAATTTTGGGGTCAAAAAACTAGATCAAATTAAAAAGCGACCGGCGAACAACTGCGCGGTGAAGTAACAAAACAACTATTGGCCGAATTGGGGCAATATTGTCTAATTTTCGGTTGTACAGTTTTGTCAACAGAAGGCGCGAGGGCCGGTCATCAAGGGTTAAGGTTTGACAAATTATTACCAATAAAATTGTGACAAAAAGTGTTAATGTTTTTGTGTTAGATAACCATCTATCATATTCTTGGTGTTACTTTTATAAAAGCTTTTTTACGTTTGTTTACCGTTTTAAAAACTGCATTAATTTGTTTGAAGGATTCCTATGTTAATGTGTAGGTATATCAACTGTTTCTGACTATCGCATATTAATTAGGAAATAATGTTTTACATTTTCCACGTAAGTAGCTTCAAAAACATTTTATTTTCCAATTTTAAAATTCATGCCGTATGCTCTTAAGAAAATATTAATATTAATTTAGCATAGATTTCTCATCGGCAACAGCGATACATAACAAATACGATTTAAAATGTTGCGTGTTAATACCATAAATAGCTCGATAAGACTGTAAAAGCATTATTTAATATTTAATCAATAATAGAGATTTCTGGAAAAAAAAGCAAAGGTTGCGTCAGACGTCAGAGATATATAACCGTTATTTATTTTAACACTCATATCGTAAAATCCTGATCTTGTACTCAAAAATAGTGTATAATGAAAAAAAAAATACGGATGTCTTTAATACAGAAAAAGAATAAACGAAAGTACAGTTTTTTTAACAAAATAATGCTTTTAAATATTATTTTTTTTTGCTATAAAAGTAAAGTTACACGAAATAGGAAGGCAAAAGGAATTTAGTTCATACAGCCATTTTAAAAGTTTTAATACATAATACTAATGAGATTGTATAAGTACGTATAAAACAATGAATTGCGGAAACAAAAAATAGAAAGCAATTTTACGACTTTTTTAAAATTTAATTAATAATTAATACAAAAAAAGTAAGAACTATAAAAATAATGCATAAATATGTAAAAAATTCAAAAGTAATAAGTTTCTTAATTCTTATGAATAAATACGGTGCTTAAAAATTTGTTGTTGAAAATCCTATTGTAAAATCACATGTACCAGTACTAGTGATGACGTCATCACTAAAAGCCATTTCAGTTGTAAGGCCTGATATAGAGAAGGTGTTGGTCAATCCGAGACAATTCGTTTAGATTAAATTATGTCAAGGTGTATTAATTCGAAAACCATTTCGAGATTTAGGTTTAATAAACCGTATTTTAGAACTTGTGGTCTAAAAAACCTCATGATGATGAATATTTTTACAAAAAATCTGCAACTTACATTTGCCTACGTGTGACGTCACTTGAAAAATGGCTGTTTAGTTTGTTCTTTGCTATCAAAATAAATTTAAAATAATTTGCTTCCGACTAACTTGACAGATGGATGACTCATCTGAGTAGGCAGAAAGAGACAGACCACTTTTTTATAAGCTATCACACATCCCAATCAGTATAATGTCTAAAATTCTCAAGTGACGTCATATCGGACAATTGTATAAAAAATTATGATTAATTTATATACCAAAATACTGAAAATTATGTCCTGAAATGGCGTATATTCTCTGAAATTTAAAAAAACAAATCTTTTAAAAATTATACCATGGGAACTAGGGTATATATATATATTATTAGTACCTAGTAGTTCCACTTTACCCCCTTTTTTACCAGTAATTCCAAATCCAAAATTTTAATTCAGTGTCGCACTGCTCGCAGCCCCTAATTGGCCAAGATTGAAGCACACCGCTCAGTTATTAGCGCCTGTCTCAGACCGTAACAAGTTTAGTCTCGTCTTTGTGCATTTTCAGATAGAGTGGGTTCGAGACCCGGTTAGCACGCACCGCTGAGCCCAGCTGGGTCCCTGTTGTATATGGACATCTAGAGATAAAGGAATCGGTGGATTTAGACAGTTAGTTGATAGAAAAGTGGATACTTCAAGTTAGATAACCAACAAAATAAGTATGTAAATATGTTTCAAATTCTTGTCTTTGGGTATGTTTTTGATTGATCTTTTCTAGTTTGTAATGCACTCTAATAATATTTAGAGTATTCATAGCGATGGATTTCTCAAAATAAGCATAATCTTAGTTAATGAGAACTGTGAATTTCTTAACTGTCTGAAGCAAAATATTGTAGCGACGACAGCGCCATCTCTTTCTTAAGAACAAGGCGTGAAATCACATAACGCCCTCGTGAGCGTTCTATATGTGCAGTACAAGCTAGTATATCAGGCGGATGCAAAAATAACAGTTGACAAGTAGGTATAATGGAAAAATTCACCGGTCTGGGTAGGAACCTCGGTGGCGCAATTGGTAATGATAATTCATTGTGTATTAAAACTTACCCAGATCTCGGCAACCTCTTTAACCGAAAAAAATTTTTTTTTTCTAATTTACTCGCCTACCTAATTTCATGATGTTCCGATCAGCAATACTTAAGTTATTGTTTGACAAACATTCATACACATATTACATAATAAATACTATGGTTGGGATAGCCGAACAGCTTTCCCAAAAAGACAACCAGCTCAAATGAAAACTGCATAGTAAGTGAGAACAGGGTTCTACTGTAAATTACGTACAGACAAAATGTTTTTTTTTAATTGATATTTTAGCAGATAGTCGGTCAGAGAACATACTCGTATTTAGGCCAATATAATATATTATTTTACTATTGTTTTACTACAAGTCATTAATTTAAAAAACAGAAGCGAAAAAGCTAGATCCCTCATGACATAACGCCCATGGAAAACATTGCAAACAAACTAAACCATTCCTGGTAGCTAACACTGTACGTACCTACCAATTAGCCGCCATTGCGAATAAAAAAAAAAGTAAAAAGTTTTTTTTTTGTTATCACGTGCTGAAGGTTTAATTAGAGCAATACTGGCAACACTGAGTGGAGGGGAATTGGCACTTTTGAATGATTGTCGGGTATCAACACCCTTACAAATACATCTCAACTCTATTCGAACAGTTTTTAGGGTTCTGTCAGAAAATTAAAACGCTTAGTCGAAACGTCTCGTCTGTCCGTCTGTCTATTAGTCCGTCTAATCACAAACGGGGGAGTGGTTGCTGCTAAATAACAATAACAGTATCCTGAGTAAAACACGGAAAATCTGCGATGGAGTCACAGTTTAAAAATATATATTAGGTCTTTACATATCAAATTGCCGTTTTCTATAGAGAATTTGAAGGAAACTCAATTTTCAGTACTAACATTATTGCATTTTTTTTAGGATTGAAAAATCCAAATTTTATCATTTCTTTTTTGTATTAATGAGACAACATTAAGCTAACAGCAACATAAATTTAATTTTTGAAAAGTGTCAGCTGTAAAAAATTATTACGAATCTTATCATGGAAATGGATGGCATTTAGAACGAACTGTTTTGAAGATTTAATTTTTACAATCAAACTGAAAATAAAAACAATATTTAATATGGTAGTGTAAAACCTTGAAATCAACTTTCAAACAAAAAACAAATAATTGAAATAGCTATTGAATTACAGAAATTATAAACTTATGAATCTGTAAGGAAATTTCGGCAATTTCATAAAAGACCTATTATTTAAAAACTCATTCAAATAAAGCGCATTTATGTATAAATCTTATATACATTGACCGAACCCGAACGATTATGTACGAAGTACACTTAACTAACTAAAAATATACATTAGTGGAAATCCAAGTGGTCACGTGGTGGTAATAACGATGTACCAATTAAAAAATGCTGATTGCAATTTGCATCTCTGTTGAATGTTCTTTTGAAATATTGAAAAGAAATATTCTATAGCTATAATCAACGGGAAATGAATTGAATTTTGTACTTCATGAGATTGAATTTGTTTAATACGTTTAAAAGTTGCCGTTGTTCTTTTATAGATATATCAACATCAACATCATCCGGCTCGAAGGACCAAAATGTAACCGCGAGGTTACAGGAATGCAGAGCTGATGGGATTTGAGGATTGACACTGGAGAATAGTGGGTGCACTGACCTGTTTTTGATGTCTGTGGATGGGCTGACAATGTGCCGCGTGGTGTACTCCTTGTCGGGCTGATGATGACAGGGCTGATCTTGGACAGGGATGTGCAGAATGTCTTGAATGTCAGAATGTTCGTGGAGTACTAAACACAGCACTGGTATGATCACAACACTGATATATAATGTGATATTGGTTGTGGCGGCGCGAATGTGTGCACACGCAGCAGCGGCTGTTCCGCCGCAAACGTCGATCGAACGACACGTATACACATTCGCGCCGCCAACGCGCCGAAATCTATCGCGTATCCTGTGTTCATAACAGTGCTGTGTATTACTTCACGTTACACCAAGACATTCTGCACATTCCTGACCAAAACGCCAGCTCCATCAGCCCAACAAGAAGGCTCAGCCCGTCAGCGCATTAGTCTGCTCGCCCACAACAATCATCATCAAAGGTCAGTCAGTTTACCCACAATTCTCCAATCAATCCTCAAATCCCATCTGCTCTGCATTTCTGTAACCTCGCGGTTACATTTTGGTCACTTCGAGCCGGTAGTAAAACATTTTTATCCATCCAAGAAAAATTTTGATCCTTCGAGACCGTTTTCGAACATTTTGGCCCTTCGAACCGTTACTGAACCAGCCCCCGTCGATTTACTACAGTCCATTTTCACCCGGTGGCATATTTTGCCCCCTTTCCCGGCAAAAATATTTTGTGGTCTCGAATACCTATTGCGTGTAGGTAATTAGAACCGCCGCCGCCTAGAACATTCCATTTATCGGTATAGAACCGGCCCCCCCCGCCCCCGGCACAGAATAAACTCATTTTCATCCCGTTTGTTATTATTGTTCAGCTCAGATAATATAATTGTATCCATTCAGCCCAATTGTTTGTTACAGTCCACTATATATCTTTATTAAGCCCCCACTGTCAAAGGTAGTTTCCGTATATTGCGAGATATTTTTTGGTGCGAGTATAAATTTGCCTTTGTTCCGTGTAGTTACGTATCTACATTACATATATACATACGTATTACGTATATTACTAAAGCTTGATTTGCATCATTGGATTGTCCGCTCATTTAGATCCGATTTCGGCTAGGTAAATACATTCTTTGTTTGTTTACGCTCTCAAAGCAGTAGGTAGGTATTTTATTCTATAAATAGAATTTTCGACGACTGATGTTGTTGTTGTAAAGGTACTTTCGTGCAAACAAGAACTAGCGTGTATTGTCGGCACATGATTTCAAGGCAAATAACATAAAAGTAAACAAGTAATCAGCCCTTTTCGATAATTTATGTTACGGTAATCTTGTGTTACAGTAATATATTGCCGGACCGTTTTTTCGTGTTATTGTCTGCTTTTTTAACCGGGTGCATATAGCAGAAATATAGTAAAAAAAAATTTTTTTTTTCTCTGTCGTGTTTATTTCCGTGTTCCGTTTGAACATAGCCTTTGTTACTTCGGCCCGCGCAAGTTACAAGCTATCCGCACGTTGGAGTTGGTAGCGCTCAGGTTTTAATAACTCATTTTCACATATAGTAACATCAGCACATATAGTCACATCAGCACATATAGTCACATCAGCACATATAGTCACATCAGCACAGATAGTCACTTCAGCACATATAGTCACATCAGCACATATACACACTCATCACACACACACTCATCACACACATACTCATCTGCTCACAATAGTGCACCTGTGCACATACTCATCTGCTCACAATAGTGCACCTGTGCACATACTCATCTGCTCACAATAGTGCATCTGTGCACATACTCATCTGCTCACAATAGTGCACCTGTGCACATACTCATCTGCTCACAATAGTGCACCTGTGCACATACTCATCTGCTCACAATAGAAGCACTCAGCACACTCAGCACACTCAGCACACTCAGCACACTCAGCACACTCAGCACACTCAGCACACTCATCACACATTCACTCATCACATACACACTCAGCTCATTTTCACTCAATGACTCAGCACACTCAGCACACTCATCACACATTCACTCATCACATACACACTCAGCTCATTTTCACTCAATGACTTCAACTCCAACAGAGAATTCTTGTAACTCCGCACAACGTGTAGTGAACGTCACTAAAACACCAATTTTGTTGCCAACCGTCTCACTTAAAATAGCAGACGTACATGGTCAATTGAAGTTCAGAACTTCCTCAGGTCAAACAATGATGCAATCACTCACAAGCTCGCGAATCAGCACATAACTTGGTTACTGAACCCGCCTAAAGGGCCTTGGTTCGGCGCTCTGCACGAAATAAACGTAAAATCCACCAAGCAACTACTTTATCGCGTGATAGGTGAACAGCACCTCACTTTTGAGGAATTCTCTGCCCAATTTCATCCGACCCTACGGACTTTGAACCTCTCACGGCCGGACATTTCATTATTGGTCGTCCGCTCACCGCTCTACCTGAGCAGTCTTTTGACGACAGACCCATATCTGCTCTTAAACGCTTTCAGCTCATTCAAGCGCTCTCTCAGCGCTTTTGGACTCTCTGGTCCAGATCCTACCTCCATACCCTGCAAACCCGCTCCAAATGGCTCTCCCCTTCTTCCCCTCCTCAAGTGGGTGAACTGGTCCTCATCAAAGAGGATGACCTGCCTCCGCTCCAATGGAAGTTGGGGAGAATTCTCCGCACGATACCTGGCAAGGATGGAGTGATCCGAGTTGTGGATCTGGACACAGCTCATGGAAATCTGCGACGACCTGTGTTCAAGATAGCCAGGCTGCCGTTGGATTCAGCTCAAGAGTAGCCGCAGCCCCGGCCCCCCCAGGATGTTCACGCTACCAGCGTGACGTTCGCGCATGTGCATGACTAATTTTCGCGGCGCAGCGCTGGCGCCACCTGGCGACACAATGGACTCGCGCGCTGGCGCCAACCCGCGGTTCACTCACTCTGTTCGGCTCGAGACGCCTCCCGAGGCGCACGTCTGCGCGCTCGCGCAGCCGGCTGTTCCGCCGCAAACGTCGATCGAACGACACGTATACACATTCGCGCCGCCAACGCGCCGAAATCTATCGCGTATCCTGTGTTCATAACAGTGCTGTGTATTACTTCACGTTACACCAAGACATTCTGCACATTCCTGACCAAAACGCCAGCTCCATCAGCCCAACAAGAAGGCTCAGCCCGTCAGCGCATTAGTCTGCTCGCCCACAACAATCATCATCAAAGGTCAGTCAGTTTACCCACAATTCTCCAATCAATCCTCAAATCCCATCAGCTCTGCATTTCTGTAACCTCGCGGTTACAGCGGGTCTACCGCGTAATTCTCATTTTCATCAACATCAACTTGAGATTGAAATTTGTCATGCGTGCGACGACGCCCGCCTAACATGCCATTTCTTTGCACGCGTTGAATTTCGCATGCATTTGCTTGAAGTTGATACAAATGAGAATTACGCGGTAGAGCCCCTGGTTTAGACCCCGGTTCCATACATCAATCTGCCTGGTTCGTCCACTGCTGCACATAGGCCTTTTCGAGATGTTGCCACTCTTGACGGTGCTCCTGGAAAAAAATGCCCATACTCACACAAGCTGGGCAGGCGATTTGGTGAGTGCGTGGCCGAAACCTTCACCAGTCTGTTTTATATAAGGTTAAATAATATTAGTTGGCGAAACTCAAAAAATATGTAGTACTAGTCTATATGAACAATTGTTTGTATGGGAGCTAAGTGAAATTCGTAACTTTTTTTCATTTCCATACAAATTGCCCCGATCAGCTGACTGGTGCAGTATGGAAAGGCGAAAACAAATTTTAAGAATTTTGCACAATCCTAATATAAAAAGTTGTTCATATGGACATGGTCTACATTATGTTTCCAACTAATTTAATTTAACCATGTATAGATAAGGGGATGGATTGGGGATGGATGCCACATTCACCCTGCGTTCCGAAATAGAATTATATCGCTAAAATCGATTACGAAAGTATGAAGTGAATGGCTTATGATCCATTGTAATTCTATTTCGGACCGCAGGGCCCGTATAGGTCCCAGATATGGCGGGCCCCTTGGTTGTGCCTTTTTGAGAGCTGTCCTCTTACTCTCCCTTGAATTACTTCGAGGGGGTTTGCAGGTAAAACGTTGATATCTCCACAGTCCATCCCGGCATCAGCTCTATCACCTGAGGTAACCATGAATAATTAATTCCTTCCAAATTGTCGAAATTCTCAAACATCCTCGCGGTACACTAATGCAAAGAAAAGTAAATATGGATGTGAGGAGCTTTGAACTGGGACTTAACCTTCGCGAATTTACTCACCTTTCTACCGTCTCAGTCGGTATGACAATCACCCGGTAAGCAAAAGGAGCCGGGTTCGAATCTCGGTTCAGGGCGGCTATTCCGGAGAAAAAGTCGAAGCGAGATTTCTAAAACTAGATTCAAATTCAAAAAGTTTATTTTGCAAAGTAGGTATATACGAGTATAATACACGTTTCACAAGTCAAATTTTAATCTTATAAAAATATATGTAATAAAATAATAAATGTACATGAACTACTTAGATTAAATGTTTACTTAATTTATTTAGCAATATATATACGATTAAAATTATAGGTAAAATATTATTATACAAGGTGAAATCCAATCAACCGCCCGAACCCATACCGGAGACCCGGCCAGGGACCAGGAATAAGGTTCAATGATCACCAACCGAGCCCCCAGCACGAATCCAGGCGGCTGACCAAATCCCATCTTATATACTACATAGTAATAGGTTACATATATAAATACATGCCTATTTCCGCCCATTCGATTCGTCTTGCTAAGAAGAATGGGCAAGAAACTTGGCAAGATCATGTCTTTTTTTTTAACATAAACTTATACTATACATCAAATTACTTGAAATTACTAATAGAGCTAAAATGTAAGGAGCTCGATAGATAAAACAGGTCTTTACGATCGAGAAGGCTAATTCGATAGACTCGGAATCGCTTCCCAGAGCTCCTCAGATGCAGGTTTACTTTTCTTCTGCATTAATATACCGCAATGTCATTTTGTATCTCCTTGCGATAGATGAAATCGCCAAGTATGAATAATGTAAATATTGTATTTCTATCATTGTTTAAATAATTGTTATATTAGAAATAGTAATACCATCATGAATAAGAACTTGTGTTAAGTACCTCCATCAAAATACAACTCAAAAGAAACTCAACATCAGTAAAAATATATGGAAGCAGATTCTGAAGGCTTTAATTTTAGTTTAAGACTATCAAAACAAAATTTTATTCATTGCAAAAAAGTCTTTACGTGAACAGGAGTCAGGAGCTAAACTACAATTGAAAATTTTGAGTTTAAAATTAAAGTCTTCAGAATCTTTAACTAACTGTCGTAAATCATTTTTTGGGTGATTTGAATTAAGACCAAAGAATACAAATAACTAAGTAAATATTACGTGTGAAATTAGAGTACAAACGATACTCTATGGAAACAAACGCTGGTTATAAACAACCAAAACCCATCTATAAAGGACACTGTAAAGTGTTGTGAAAACTTATTTTATTGAGATACGACGGTTAGTTGAAACAGCGACGACTTGTTCCAAAATAAAAACTCTCCAACAAAAATAAATTCCAACAATCATCGATGTATTCGACTGAGCGAAACATTCTGTATCGACGTCTCCCCCCCCGCCCCCGCCTCCATTCTTGCTCCGTCTTGCCCCGTTCTGCTCCGGTTTGCTTCGCTCTCGATAAAACCACGTGTGGTTTAAAGAACGATGCAGCACTTAGGTGGGAGGGGGTAATGTAAGAAGTAACCATGTTTATTTGAAAAGCTGGTGATTGGAGAAATGCTGATTTTAAAGTTTATTTATTTATTTATTTACAAACAAGGAGTACAAACAGAGAGAGGCACATAATATCTTACAGTAAAGTTATAGGTATTTTTTTTCATTGTACCACTGTCCTTAGCATACTCACAGATAATATAAATGTTTGAAGTGACGCAGACAGCAGATAAAGATAAAAGTTATATTATATTTTTGTTTAAAGAATTATACTACAAAACTAAAACCCACAACCAATCTTAAAACTAACATGCACACAGAAAATTATAAAGATTAATTAATTGTCAGAAAGCGCTTTCTTCACTTGTCTTTTATAACACATATATGAACAATTATTGAAGTCGATATTCAAGAAATTTTCATTATGACTCTTACACATTCGGTATAGTGGATCTCTTTTACCTGTTTCTTTTTTTACAGACTTTAGAACAAATACAAATTTAGGTATGGTACTACAAGGGAGCAACTTAGGAACTCTAAAATTTATCTGATGTAAAAGTGTAAAAGTGAAAGTGAAAGTTCACAATTGTTATCAACTTATCAGTCAAAATAAAAACTTGTGTATAGTTCAACAAATATAATTTGCATCAATTTGTCTTTACTTTGGACAACAATGGAACAAAAGAGTACGTGAGCTCGATAAAGCATTCGCCATCCATAAACTGTGATGAGCTATATATTCGTCTAATTCTCTTAGAAGCAAAAAAGAGAATTGTAAGAAAAAGAAGTAAACAATATTAGGTGAGAGGTCTCGGGTCCCGAGTTCGAGTCGCAGTTCAGAGCTCCTCATTTCCAGATTAACTTTCTTTCAGTGTATTGATACCTAAAACATATTTATTTTATTTTTTGTTTAATTAAAACATTATATAATAGTATATTACGATACGAGAGCGATGAAACGTTTTCTGACGAGTGTGAGTTTGCGGCACGAGCCGAAGGCGAGTGCTGCAATCACACGAGTCGAGAAAAAGTTTCTCGCACGAGTTTCGTATAATTTTCTATAGCACAAGTGCGGAAAATGCCGACTTTACGCACGCGCAGCGTGCGTAAAGCGGTCATTTTACGCACAGTATGCTATAAAAATTATTTTCGAATTATATTTCGGCCCACTTTGGGGCCGGCGTCAGTCGAATTCGAAAATAAGTGCTCTATGTAGCAATATATATATATATATTTATTAAAACATATTTAGTAAATAATAGTACATTTTGATTCTAGTGCGAGATGGGCAATATTTCAAAACACGACTGTTTTGTTTTGCCAAGACGTAGTCGAGTCTGCCATCCCAATGTTTCCATTTGTTTCTGTGAATTAAAATTTCAAAATTTTTCTTCCAGAAACCAATTTTGCGATGGCAACATATAACAACACAATATATAGGTAATAAGGCTTTGTTGAATAACTATTAAGTGTTTTGTTTCGATTAATTAGAAAAAGGCAGGTTTTTCACAATTCGGCTGCGAAACCGCTCTTTACGATAAGTAAAACCAGTCCACAGACTGCCAATGATGTTAAAAATAAAACAATAGTTTAAAATATGTAATTAATATTATATGTTATTAATATTACATAGGTATAATAATATAATACGTAAATTATAATAATTAATATGTAATGTAATAATGTAATGTAATTACACTATAAAGGCACAGAATCTAGCATATTTTGAGCAGGTGTATTAAAAAATAACATTTTTCTTGGTTCCCCTCCGCATTGTGCCTTCCTCAGCTGACGGCGGGCTGTCATTAAAAGGCTTTTAATTCTTGATGCCGGCCCCATTCACCGTTCCGTCAATGCACGTAGTTATGCAGCTGAAATACAAAAATATATCGGTTTCATATTGGCACTTACACAACGTGCAACAGAAAAGTGTGGTCATATTTGAAGAGACAAGACAAGACAAGACAAGACACGACAAGACAAATACTCTTTATTGTACACCAAAATAAGTAAATCAGGTAAAAGAAGCATTTGCAGTGGAAGTACAAGTTTTTTGTACTTTCATCATAAATTATGTCCACTGCCTTTTTTGCACACTTCTTACATATTAGATTGCGGTGTGTGCAAACAATGAATAACTAACATGTCGATCGCCACAATTGTATCGCAATTGCTTGATAAATGTATAAAATAAACCGTTTTTTTTTTCACGACTACTATTATCTACGGCCTTCAAACTTAACTAAACTTAAAAATGTAAGTAGGTGTCTAACAAAACTGCAAAATTTAAATTGGTCCTATATTTTGGTACCGAACCCTAAAAACGTTATTATTTAAATTTAGATTAATCTAAATAAATAATAGCTTTAAGACATTTTTAATGAATTTTTGGTAACGGATTGTCACTGAAACCATGTGTTTTATTTAATTCCCTATTTTTTTTAAGTTCAAGGTGTATAAATGCAGAGAAAATTCAACTTTACTGCCTTAAAATAAAGTTGAACTAGCTACTAAGACAAAACAACCTTTACAGTTTACCGACACACATATAAGTGATATGACAAAACAAGCTGTCTAAGCTGTAAGTGAAACCGACACTAATATCTCAGAACTCAGGGCTCAAAATGCGAAACTTCTTGCGGATTTTTAATTTTTCAACGTTTTTCTAACGCTTTGTGTACCATCATAGAGAAAATAACTCACTCGCTTTTAACTCTAATGGCAAATAACTAAGGTTTAAACGTAGATAAATTCAAATTTTTTGATTAAGGAGCTAGTTACGGAAAAAAAGTGGACACTTTTAGAACTTGCATATTTACTTCAGTAAATAATATATTATTTTGATAAAATAGTATATTATTTTTGGAATCCTTTTCTAGGGATTTGTTAAACAGAAACTCGATTAGAGAAATTCGGCTCGATAGAAATATTTATTGAAATGAGGTCATTTTCGAAACCAATTGTCCTGGTTTGACAATTTTGAATGACATATGGACTGCAACTATATTTTATTAGATGGGTTTTAACTTTATTATATTTTATATTAATGAAAAACCGACTTTTTGCTACTTTTCCACGAATCCGTCCCTCTCGCACTGAGCGTTTTTTCACATATGGAGTAACAGGGACACTAAAACTTTTACATATCGCCTTAACTACTTTTTTCATCAACGCTAGGGCTACAACTAAATCTTATCGCGCTAAAATCTGCGACTCAGTTAAGGCTAGACGGTAACTTTTTACCGCGAATTCGTATCCTAGCTCTGAACGTTTTATTGCTATCCTATTTAGCCTACATACCAAATTACTGCATTTTTCAAATATTTATGAACTATCAAGGGGTCTACATGTATTCAAATTCTTAAAATAATGTGTTATGTAAGGACGTTTTGGAGTACAAAATACAAGATTTCGGAATACTTTGTTGTATTTTTGAAACATGTTGTTTACATAGGAAGTATAGGTTGGGCGATAGATAAAGTTATTATGATTTTTATTCGATGTTATGCATTAGCGCAGAACTGAGACGATTTTTTTTTCTTACGACATCAAAATATGATCCTCTTCCCTTAAAGGGGTATACCGTGAAAATTTACACTTTTTGAAGTTATTTATCTGCTCTTTTAGAGAAGTTCAAAGTAAAATAAATTATTATAACAATTTTGGGACCTTTTTCTAGATTTTGGGCTATCAAAAACGCGATTGGAGGAATTTCACTCGATAGAAATCATTATTGAAATGAGGTCTAAATTTATACTTTTTTTGATATTCTGACAAATTGGGATACCACACAGACTTCAAAAATACTTATTTAGATGGGTTTTAACAAAACCTAAATTACTGGTTATGAAAATTTTCGTAGCTATTTTAGATAATTTTGTTTTAATTTCAAACCGACTTTTTGATCATTTTTCTCGATTCCGTCCCTCTCGCACTGCGGGTTTTTCCGCCTGGAGTAACGGGGACCTTTGCACGGACGAAATATCACCTTAAAGCCGGCGCCAGACATGTGTACACTTATTTGCACACTTCTTTGACGACTTTGTACACACATTTGGCGCACCTGCCACACATGCTTCGCAAACTCTTTTCTCCACAGTATGCTGGTAGACAACAAAGGAGATGGACGACGATTTCGTGGACGGAGTGTGCTTATATTATTTATGTGCATGTAATTATTTTTTACATGTGCAACAAAATATATCGAAAATATATATACATGGTTCCCCTTGCAGCAACTCAATAAATTCTAGGACGCATTCGTTACTCCAGTCCATTTTAAGCGATCAAGCACGTAGCGTCTTACCCAACCGTTCCGTACAACGGCGCTCGCGCAACTGGTCTTTGCAAATAGTGTGGCAGGCTACGCACTTATTTGAACAAATTCCTTTGATGTGCGCTAAAAAACCGATACCGCTCGGCAAAGTGCAAAGCTGTGTACAAACTTTGGAACACATAGACAAAGTCTCGTGCCACACAGTGTGTCCACTCGAGTGTTCAAATAAGTGTACACATGTCTGGCGCCGGCATAAGAATAACATTGCCAGTGAAGTTATCTGCGGGTGTGATCACACTCTTAATTCAGACGCATTGTAGATGTTAGCGCGCTATCCCGCAGGTATATCCTAGTTGAAAGAGTGTAGCAAATAGGAAATGACAACTGCAGACTAAAAGATTTGAAGATAAAGAACACTACAACTGCTCAACAAGTTCCACGATCACACAGACATATTTTTCTGCTCTCTGGGTGAGTTCTCAAGAACAGGCTTGTTTGTTATTTGTTATAGATAAAATTGTTGCTTATGATGTTACTTGATTGTCGTTTTGTGTGAAATTCTAAATACTTATATTTTTCATTTTACTGTAACTTATGTGTATAATATAATATTGTTGATGTTTATTGCACTATTTCATTGGCTTAACCGTTAAAAGTAAAAAAATAAAAAAGATAATAACTTACTTATATTGTTTCTGCTGTAACATCAGTAATAGACATTGTAATTTTAATATAGATTTACTTCACTGTAGTAATGAAATAATGTAATATTTAAATCTCAAATAAAAAGTTATTTTTCGTAGCTACGTGTAACTAAGTAGCATGTCTACGAACATGGTCTACGCTCTGGCTACGACGACGTAGCAATTAACTTGTTTGTTATCTATGCATTTTGTAAACTAGAGGATTTGAGATATAAACAGCCTGTTGTATCCGTTGGGAATATAAAAGTTTACACCCCATTTCACCCCAATATGGGGTGATTTAGAAACATCCTTTATTAGTGTTCTTTATAAAATATGTACGTTCAAATATGATATTTGTATGTTTGACGGCTTAGGCGTATTTTCTGTCATTTAGTCAGTCAGTCAGTGACGGAACTTTTTGTATATTGACCAAACATAAAAAATAAAATGTCTACACATTTTATATAATCAAAACGTTGCCTTTCAGTTTCACAAACAAATCTTCTATTCGTATAAAAAGCCGGTTGTCATAGAAACGAGGGCAGCCAGTACCGACAAACCCCTTTGCCTCAGTCTCTTCACATCACACAGGCTAATTTCCAACCAGCAGCGCGGCGGCCACAAAGAGAAATGTGCTAATTAAAACGAGTCGTTTCGAAGTGTCGTGACAAACGGAAAAAGTCGGAAAAACAGCAGAAAATAGACGGTATCGCAGGCTGTGTTGATGTGCCAAGGATGTGTGTGTGAGAAGTGCATCCAAAGGCTTTGACGTAAAAAAGGCTAAGCGATATTGAATACGTAAAGGGACTCGGTTGCTTGAAGAAGTATGTTTTTCTAAGTATTAGATTTTGGGGTTCCGTGCCCGAAGGCCCTTCATTCAATTTCATGGGTATCTCGTACAACAGATGAGTGTAAGAACAAATTTTTATTAGACAAATTTTATTCTGAACAATAATCCTACCGATTCGTATAATAAAATAGCGAGGTTTTATTTCTTTAATTTATAGTTGGTTCGATTCCCGGGTGAGACAAGCGAATTTAGAATATCTTTGAATGCAGTTTTGTTTCTTTTAAAAAATAAGGGAATGTTTTCTTTCAGTAAAATGAGCTAACTAAAGGATTTAAGTTAGTTCCCCTCCAGGGCCCTTACATTTTTTGAACCCTGTATATACACTTAATAAAATAAAATTTAAGTTATTGTGAGATATATTTCGGGCCCTATCCTGGGTCCGGCATCAGTCACAATCACAATTATAGAGTATTCCCTATGAAATCATAACGCAAGACACAGTTTTCTATACTAATACCAGAGTAATAATTTATCGAGTAGTGAATCTTAGAAAAAAGCTCTGATTCAAACTCACGCACACAGATGCGTCGTCTAAGCGGAGTTCGGAGGAGTCTCTATACAAATCTCGGCGCGGCGGCGGCGTGTGTGAATTCGAATATGGGCGCTTGTAATAAGATTCACTACTCTATATATTTTTACTCTGTTAATACAGTCTATGCTATGGCTCCAAAATTGTATAATCATCTTCCAAACGAAATGAGAGAGCTTAATTTAACACAATTATAAAACAAATTATACAAAATATTATTATAATGTTGATGACTATTTAAATGACAATGACATACTTAACTAATTAACGTAATGACATTTTTAACATCCTTAATTTTAATTTTAATATTTAATGTAATAAAAACTCCTCATGCATGTAATAGAACAGAACATTTTTACTAGCTATAGATTGACTGCATGTCTAAAAATTAAAATTTTACATAGTAGGGGGTTTAGCACGCTCCGTCGATACAGTGTCTTTCCATCATACTTGCTCTCTTTCTTCATCGTTTCAAAAGAGCTGCTACCCTATGGCTTAAAAGGTATTTAATAATATTCCTTAGGAAATAAAGGAACTTCCATTTAAGTTATTTAAATATTGACTATGTATCTGGCTCAATGAAAAGACTTTTTATACTATTATTTAATTTATGGACATATAATATTAAAGTAACTTGTAGATATTAATCATGTTAATTTTTTTTTATATAATTTAAGTAACTAACCGTAATTATTTATTTATTTATTCATTTAATGTTAATTTTGTACATAGTACATACATTGTACATACTAACAACATACCTACTTTAGTTTATAACTTTATAAGAGATAGTTTTTGCATACTGTCTTTACTGTAGATTATGCTGACACTATATTTTTTTTATTTATAAACTTGTTGTACGCATACTCTGGCAAATAAACGTTCATTCATTCATTCATTCATTCATACACAATGACAAACGCGGTATACGTCAGAGAGCAGTAGCATAGCAAGATGCTATATCGCCGGCACGTGCTAGCCACACAGTAGTGATAAAATGTGCTTGGACTAAAAATTATGTACACCTGTAAAACTTACACACATTTCATAGCAAATAAACGCATTGTATTGTATTGTACGGGATCTACAGCTTCAGCCGTTACAGGCAGCCAGTTGAAATTTGCACACAATTACGTTTTACTACAGCTTCTATAACGAATAAATTTTTAAAATAAAAAAAATTGGATCCCTAGGGGTGTCCGCCTATACAAAAAACCCCGAAAATGTAGTAATTTTTAACGTTATCATGTCCAACTCCCTTATCTTCGAAACAAGAAAACCGAAAAATATCAAAAAATCATGGTAATGTGATTGTATAAGGATAACAGGAAAGATATAACGGTTATGATATAAAGGTTCCATGGACACAGTCGGAACCGCGAATTTTTTACCGCGGAAGGTGAGACTAGCTAAGATCGCTTCATGCAAGCAACACAGTTTTGCAACTGGATAGGAGAACCGTTTTCTCATAGTGCATACAGTTTAAAACAAGACCAACTGCAGACACATACAGAAGTATTTATAACAAATCTGAGATTATATATTTTTACCGTTGTTTACGTCGTATTTTTTAAATAACAACATTCTTTCCAGCCCTAATAACTCTTTATAAATGCGCTTTTCATTCCCTATCTCATTATATTTTAAAAGCATGCATCACTTCCTTGCAAGACCTTGTTTTCAATGCATTATTCTATATTTTTTTGTACCAGGAAAAAACGGCTGTTTGTTTGTTTTGAAATACTTTTTTTTTTGCTTACGGTTAAAAAGGAACTATTCATCTAATTCACCGTGTTTACCAGGAAAATTAAACGTGATTAAAAAAAAACGTTAAATATAGGTAGACCATTTAGTGATCTTAAGTTTCAGTTTTATGCTGTACTAATTTTCAATATTTATTAATTTGCTTCCTTTAGACATAATAACCAAGATAGCCATTGCATTGGTACGGAAATAGTAGATTACGCTACAAGGGCGAAAAGGAATAGATTACGAGGACGTTTTAGAACACGAGCGTAGCGAGTGTTTTAAACGTAACCGAGTAATTTATTGCTCTTACGCCCGTGTATCATACTACGTTTTTCAATGCATAGTGTGAAGAAATAAAACAAATATAATCTTGTGAACTTTAAATTATGTTGGCACAAAAGGACTGTATCCAGAGCCGTTAAACAGTGGAAAAAAAAGTATAACATTTATGGTACACAGGAAAGGTTGCAGGTTAGCCAACTTCTCGTATATAAATAAAAAAATATATATATTAAAGCCCTAGGGCAAAATAATCGACTTATTCGATTATTTTCGATTCGTTCGGTTTTGATGCATAAAAAGTGGGCCTTTACGAGCATTCGCATTGAAAAATAAATAAATTTAACATTGATGTTTATGTAATAGCAAACAGGCAATGTGTCTAATCTCTGTGTCAAAGAGGAGGAAAAGACATCATTACATACGTGACATATTCCTAAAAGGTAGTTAACTGCAGAAACAATGCGAAATATGGCCAAAAAATTTATTACCTCGAAACGGTTTTTCAATCAGCATACCTTAGCATAAACTCCCTAAACGAATTGAAGAAACTCTTTGAAAATGGGTCATTTTTTTGTCATCAATATGGTCACTTCAACATATTGATGAAAAAGAAAAACTATCTCGTCAAATTGTTATTCATATTGTTTAATAAGCTGTTTATTTAATTTTTTAGATAGGTTTTATATTTACAAATTATAAATATTTGTATTTTGATTTAAAAATTCAACTTATTACTGAAACAATTCAAATACAAATATCATCGTCATGTTATTATTACCCGAGAGGGTGTCACAGGTGTTTCCGAGAATGGACTGTAAAATGCAAGTCATAATCCACACTCTACGGTGTTTGTGTACGATTTTTAAGGCTGTTGTACCCACGAACGATCTTGAGTCGATCTGTGTCGGTACAAATATCAACACAAGCTATATTAAAATAACGTTCATATCAGCGCGCACTGCATTACGTCGCTGTGTCTCAGGATAGCGCAAAATCGGCGCCAAAAAATTGTAGCTAAAATTCTTTAAAAATAAATCAATGGAACTCAGTTGTTGGTAAAATATCTTCAATTTAACTAAGTTTCAGTTTGTTTCTTTGCATACTTAATTAATTAAATTGTACCTTAGTATTAAAAAAACATAAAATGATAATAGACTTTTCTTGTCTTTTCGATTAAAGAAATTATATATATATATATATATACGAAAACACAAAAAATATAATTATAGTAAGTAGTAAGTAAAATAAGTAAGTAAAAAAAAAAAAAAATATATTCAGTGTCATAAGTATCTATAATTTATAATTATTAATTTTTAACTTTTATTTATAATTGTGTAACTGATGCCGACCACAATTAGTGGTCGAAATATATTTTACTTACTACTTACTATAATTATATTTTTTGTGTTTTTGTATATATATATATATATAATACCTTAGTATTAAATTAGAACCCGTTTTAGTGTGTTTATACTGTTGATGATTGGCCCTTGGTGGAACTTGGAATACATTATGTACAGAAAATCACTTGCACTATCCCACAAAAACACAAATTTAGATCTTCCTGACCGCTTTCGCCTTTTTGCCATTATCAAAGGAATTATTACAAGATCTTAATTACATAATATTTAACTTCCATCTGACTTTCCATCAGTCAGTGCGATCCGGTACACCCTGTTTTGGTATTTATTTTGTTGAGGCGCTTTATGCTGCCACTTTAGAAAAAAAAACATTATTTACTTACTAGAATACTTATTGAAAATCTACTCAAGTAAATGCGTAGATACAGCAACGAACTATTTTTAAATAGCATGGTTTTCATAGACAACGTCTTTGATGAGCTAAAATTTTAACTTTTGCTAAAAACGGCCGCTTTTGGTATAACTTGAAATTTTAGCTCATCAAAGACGTTTTCTTTGAAAACCATCCTATTTAAAAATAGTTTATTGCTATATCTACGTATTAACTTGAGCAGATTTGCAATCATTATTCCAGTAAGTAAATAATGTTTTTTTTTCTAAAGTGGCAGCACTTTCGCAGCATATAGCGCCTTAAATTTCAGACAAAAAAATTCTAATCAATGTAAAATTTATTATGTAATCAATTATAAAACGACTGTATATAATTAATATTTGTGTTGACTAATCCTAGATAATTAAGCCTTCCTTGTATATAACTAACTAACACAATGAGTTCTTTTATTACTCGAATAAAGAAATATTATTATTATTATTATTATTAATGCATATCATTCCACATATTCTGTAGTATATCAAATATTTCTTTAAATTTTTTTACAAAATTTACATCTGAGTAAAACCCGACCTTAATTGTGGCTTTTTGGTCACCAGCTGTAAGAAACACCTTAAGTTGTGGTCTTATATTTTGTGCCCGAAGTACCGAAGATAGGAATCACCACTCATCAAGCTGGAAAAAGTGAATGGTCAAAGTGAATGGTCATATTGAAAAGTAAATGGTCAAAGTGAATGGTCATATTGAAAAGTAAATGGTCAAAGTGAATGGTCATATTGAAAAGTAAATGGTCAAAGTGAATGGTCATAATGAAAAGTGAATGGTCATATTGAAAAGTAAATGGTCAAAGTGAATGGTCATATTGAAAAGTGAATGGTCAAAGTGAATGGTCATATTGAAAAGTGAATGGTCAAAGTGAATGGTCATATTGAAAAGTGAATGGTCAAAGAGAATGGTCATATTGAAAATTGAATGGTCAAAGTGAATGGTCATATTGAAGATTGAATGGTCAAAGTGAATGGTCATATTGAAAAGTGAATGATCAAAGAAAACACACACGACGTAAATAATAAGTACACTTATTTGTTATATCAAAGCCGGTGCAGGGTAAGTCACTATTATTATTATAAAATACGCCGCATTCAGTTGTGTGCCAGTTTTGTTGAAAACGAGCTTGTAGAGAATTTAATAAGGCTCACACATTGACCTAAAGGTAAGGACCAGGCCAACGAAGCGAGTAAATGACCCCAGTGCATAAGTGCTAAAATGCCAATTTAGCACAAGCGCGACTCAGTGTTCCGCGGGAGATTGTGCAGTGTGTTTGTGTATGAACTTCTATTAAAAATGCCTTGTTGCACAGTAAAAAGCTGCAAAAACTATGAAAAAAAATTTAAAAAGCCAGATGGGATATCGTATCATCAATAAGTAACAGTACATCATGTTTTTTGCTTGTTTAACAACTAAATAAACCATTTTCGAAGCGATAATTATATTATCGAAGTCCATAATGGCGGCCATGATGTTCGCTACCACCTCACGCGAGTTTGAATAAAAGCAACTTTGTACGGGCGTCATTTTTATCAACCTGTATTTTATTTTTGTCTTAAAACTTATGTAGGAAATATACTTTAAACTTATGTAGGAAATTTAAAATTTTGCTAAGGGGAACTTAATATACGATACTAGGAAAATATAATAATAATAGGAAACTAAAAATTGAATGAAAAAAAAAATGAAATGAAATAATTAACTTTATTTTCAGAAGTAAAATACCACGAAAACATTTTTCTGATGTCAATAAATCTAATAATAACTTCAGCCTGGATTTGATTAAGATTTGCTTAGCAGACTAATGGAATAAACTTAGTTTCATTTGTCTAGCTTTTTACCCGACTACGGCGAAGCCAAAAGTAGGGTTACCGGTCTGGGTGTAGATAAGATGGCACTATGGTATCGTGCCCCCTTATCGACACTCTGACCGGGTTACCTTTAATTAGGACTACGGCAAAGCTAAAAGGAGGGTTATGATTTTGACCTGTATGTATGTATGTATGTATGTACGTATGTATGTTCATCTGTTCTCTTATAACTTCTAAACTACTTATCATAATTTGATAAATTAGGTATCGTTGAAAGCGTCTTGACCGTCCGTTAGTTATAAGCTATGTGTCGTCACAATAAATTGAACGTGGCGCCCTCTAGAGGATAAAAAGTCAAGAACTAAAAAAAAAAAACCTATGGTGCCGTGTTTGATATCATATGAAAGGATTTAATAAGCATATTTCAAAAATATATATATTGTTAGCTTTTGCTCGCGGCTTTGCTTGCATGGACCCGATAATTTGATAATTTGGAATAATTTATTAAAAACAAACAATATATTATCACGAAATAATAACCCCAAAATAATTTAGATATAATTAAGTTTAAAAACTAAAACCCGATTACTCACGATCACGCTCAAAAAAGTATGAAACAAGAAAATAAACGTTCATAGTGATATTCACAGGATAGCCATGGTTGTATGCACACTGCCTTAAATAAAAAAAATAATGCATTCTAACAGTATTAAGCTTTAGGGCAAAGTGGCATACGACCACGGCTATCCCCTGAACATCACTATGAATATTTGTGATTTTCTTGTTTCATACTTTTTAGAGCGTGATCGTGAGTAGTCGGGTTTTAGTTTTTGAACTTAAGTTTTATATACTTTGAATTATATTAATACCTACAACACGTCGAATTTATCACTGATTCACTCACTACCATAAAAAAGAAATTAAGGATTCATATACGCACGTACAAGGTTACATCGCACACCTACGCAACGCGGCATTCATGTTCGCGCCAAACCCGAGTGAAGTTAGTACCAGCGAGACAGAGAGAAAAATATGAAAGAAATATATGATGTATGAAAGAGAGAGATATACTAACGTCCGAGGCGTCATAAAGTGTGGCGCCAGTTGTAGTTTGGGAAAATGTTTAGATGGGCATCTCCTTCCTTTTGAACTCATTGGGCTCACATTTTTGTAGTGGAGGAAATGTAATGTTCAGTTCTGAATGACACATAAACAAAGATATTTTTTTAAATTTCGAACAAACAAAAAGCTACAGAAGTTTGTTGTTATAACTGTAAGAGCCTTGGTTGGTTATACCTATGACTTTTTAAGGCTGGAAGAAATATTCTTGGTCATAATACGAGCGCGAAAGAAAAATCTGCCAAAAGGAAAACCTCAGACAAACCAATTTAAAAGACAGGTAAAAATCCCTTATTCTGAATGGTCAATCTAGAGTCTATTATTCATCAAAAGTTTTGTATGCGGCTATGACATATTACGGACAGACGGACCAATTGTCTCACCATTGATTTTTTTTTTACTTTTTTATATGGAACCCTGAAAATTAATCTTTTCTCTATCCAACTTTAAATACCTATCATAAATTTTACATGAGCAGGACGAAGTTAGTTATTTTCAATTGAAAAAGTAGTTCAGCATGATCAACGAAAAAAAAATTATGTGATTTCATTAACTCCCAGTATTTAATTATATATTTTGTAGAAAAATTACTTTACCTAACTAAAATTAAACCAAGTAAATGACGTAGGGACTAAACATTCAAGAAAAAAATCCAGATTTTTAGTCCAAATTCATCAAAAACGAAGATTAACAAAACTAAACGAACCGCAAACCTTCACTCATTCCATCACCACCACCCCTACGCTGTTAGAACAGTACAATAAAACAGTCGGCACGCTCTGATAGAGCGAGACGGAGATATATAATTCTCGAGGGTTGGTAGTACATGCGTGTGACATAATGATGTATTAATTTCTTGCTCGCCATTGTTTTCGTAGGTATTTTGCGTGATGACGTATGGTCATTAGGTGCTCATAGTTTCAGGCTGAAGTTTGCTCTTTTGTGAAGATGTTTTGGCGCCTTTTGTGTGTTTAATGGTCGGGGTAGATGGCTTTGATGAACGGTCTAGCTAGATTTTGCAAAGATTTGGCTTTAAAAGTTTGGGAGCTTGCATTGCGTATACCTACATTAGATTTAAATTAGTTATAATCTGAGATATATCTATTTATGACGATCATAATGAGCCTGTCTCCTATATGAAGATTTTTAGGAAATTTGGTCACGTATAAAAAGCTAAAAACAGTAGTAAAATTATATTTCGGTATTTTAAAAAATGACGAAGTTACTGGGGATCAATATGAGCTTTAGAACATGTCTTGTGACGTCATCTGACACGATTTCATACTAAAAGTAAAAAATATCGTTATCGGTAACTTTGGTAATAATGGGAACATTTCAAAAATTCAAAAAGTGTTGTGGTTTGCTGTAACTAATCAATCAGCTACTAAAAAAATATACGGATACTTCACCACAGGAGACGTGTCCATTATTGTGACTTGTCGAGAAGGTTTTATTAGTTTATTAGTGAATCGGTGACATTCTGTATCTAAACTGATTTTAAATAGGTATGATTGCTAAATAATTCGGTAAAATTTCACAAAGCAAGCATGTGATAATCTTTATTCAACAGTTCCCTTGCGGACCAACCAATTAATTTGACATTCCACTTTTTTTTATGGGCAAAAATTGAGGAAACAATGAGTTAACTGGAAACAATGATAAACAAAATCTCAATAAAGCTAAAACCTTAACCGATTTTACAGTAACTCGACGTCATAAATATAACATAAACGGATAAACTCACTTTGAAATCTAATTAATCCCAAAAGGCAATAACTATACCATTTCCAAAATAAATACGGCACCGTAATCTCCAAACTACAATATCATAATATATTATCGTGCACCATAATTTCCGTTTTACATAGTAAATGAGTCAATGGAGACGCATTAATGAGGCATCGAGTCGAAAAGCTTTGATAGCAATATGCTTGTTGACAACCCTAACACGATAAAACCGTTAAGCAATTGAAAATGAACCTTATTGAAAGGAGCTTAGGTTGAAAATGGAATAGGAATAATGTGTGAAGTTGTGAAGCATAACGCGTGGAGATATCAATGTGAAGAAATTTTAATGAAAATACCATACTACGGGTAGTAGGCATGTATGTGAAAGAAGCAATAAATAAGATTCTATGTTTTTATATCGAAGTCTATCGCTTTAAATACTCTAATTATTATTAGAGTGCATTACAAACTTGCAATCATTCAAAAACAAATTCAAAAGCATAAATATTTTGAAAAAGTTCCTCCCATCAGGATTTGAACCTAAGACCTCCTACTTACATTACAGGCGCGCTACCGACTTTTTACACCATACCTGTACATCGGATCTTTTGTAAGTACTTGATATATTAGCTTGTAATGCACATACTGAACGCTCACGAGGGCGTTATGTGATTTCACGCCTTGCTCATTCTGAACAGAAGGCACTGTCGTCGCTACAATACCTGTTGAATCAGACAGTTAAGAAATTTCCAGTTTTCATTAAACTGGGCAGGCGGGTTAGAAAACGCGGTGCCGGAACCCTCGCACCAGTGACGCCGCTGTCCGTCACCAGTCTGTTCCATATAAAGCCCGGTTACTAGGGATGGATATACTGCCATCCATCGGTCCCAGGCATGGTGGGCCTCTTGGCTTTTTGCCTGTGAGCTGTCCTCTTACTCTCCCCCGAATTACTTCGAGGGAGTCTCCAAGTAAGATGGTGGTACCTCCACAGTCGAGGCCGGCATCAGCTCTACCACCAAAGAAAAGAAAAAATCTGACTAGACATCTCGCTAGACGGGAAGACGAGCGGTGGACTAGGGCAGTAACAGAGTGACAGCCGAGGCCAGGAAAGCGTTCAGTGGGTAGAGCGATAGCCCGATGGCGAGACGATATCGTCAGGGCTGTTGGTGGGCAATGGATGAGGCTGGCGAGAGACTTACAAAAATGGCGTGGAGAAGAAGAGGCCTATGCCCAACAGTAGGTAGATGTAAGCTGAATGATGATAATTTATTAATGATGGTGATTATGAAACACAAAGCCAAATAATAACTGAATAATGAAATGTATTCGAGTCACAATAAACATCATTAATATGTATTATCTGACTAGAGATCTGGCTAGACGGGAAGACAGGCGGTGGACTAGGGCAGTAACAGAGTGGCAGCCGAGGCCAGGAAAGCGTTCAGTGGGTAGAGCGATGGCCCGATGGCGAGACGATATCGCCAGGGCTGTTGGTGGGCAATGGATGAGGTGGGTAAATTTAGGCTGAATGACGATGATTATTAATGATGATGATGATGATGAAACACAAAGCCAAATAATAATGGAATAATGAAATGTCAAATCACAATCTAGCCCGCTATCTTATTTGTAACTGAATTTGGTAGAAATGACAACTCAACAGATTAAATTGGTTATTTCGTCGATGAGAATGATAAAACTTAACTAATACTTAAAAACTATGAATTAATGAATGAATGAAATGCACCGATCCTAGCAAAGCTTGACTGGACTCGATTAACGAATTAACCCAAGGATTTACACTAGCCCCTAAAACCCCATGTTTAAAAAGCCCAAAAGGAGAACTCAAACTCAGTGTATTTAATGAAGTAAGCTTAAGAAATTAATAATTTTTCATTTTTCATTTCATTTTCATTAATGGGATTACAGGAACCATTGCATATCCAAGAGTGGACCGAAGGCACTGTAATGGTATATATACTTCAGATACAACTTAATAGAATAAGTTTTCTGGTTTTGTATAAAATAAAACATTACGTAAAAAACTCACTTGACCATCCTACTAATTAACCAACTGAGAAACATAAGGGCCGTTCTACACTAATATAATTAGCGTTGCTAATCCTTCCATCAAAATGACGTGATGACACGTTATTTGAGACCTATTTTACCATGATAATTTTCTAGTTTTGCCTTTCAAAACCAACTTTTATTGCTGTAGCGCAAGATCCTTACTTAATGTGGTCGGATAGAAGCAAGTCATTTCGAAGATGAGGGGATGAGTTGTCATTTGTTTTAATAACATTGTCTATGTGAGGATTCTGAAGGGTTATAGCATAATTGGAAAGCTTCGCATGTGTTATTGTTTCCCAACATATTTAACAATAACATAGCTTCACTAAATAGGTATTTATGGCGTTTCAAGTTACAACAAATAAATTTATAGTCAAAAATGTTTTCGTCTTTTTCTGTGGAATTATTATTATTATTTGTAAACTGGTAAGTACCGCAAAAGTTGACTTATTCCTAGTATGCACTTTAATAATAACTATTACATACACTAAGGTCTATCTTTCAGAGGGATAGACAGAGACTACAGATTACCATCTGCTACAATCCTGACACACTTCTTTCGCTTCTAGTCATTCTAGTTCTTCAGTATGTCGCCAATTTGGTTAGCAAACGTCCTTCTAGTGCAGTCCTGTCGAGCTTTACCTTCCACTTGCGCACCATCTCTTTGTATAAAAATCTATAATAATGTCGCAATATATGTGATTACAAAACAGTACTAATGTACTCCCTTCTCCCATCCATTCACAAAACAAACATATAAAGCAATATCACGTCTTAACTACCCAACTTTCCATATTAATTACCATAGACAAACATAATACAGAATATTTCAGCTTAAAACCTTTCTTATCCCATCCCACTTTAAACATCCAAAGGGCAATGGGCAGAATGGGCCCATCGAGTGTCATTCATCAACAAACTCTTCCCCAAACTATATGTACCTAGCCTTATTATTTGCCACCCTTCACTAGACCAAATCTAGCATTTATGCGCAATCGATTATCAACCTTATGTTCCAAGATGTAAGGCTGAATTTTCAGGTTTTGGGTGTAATAAAACACGGTCGTTTTAAGGCATTAATTATCGCTTTTAAGAGAAGGGTTTTAGGGTAACCCTTTAGGAAGTTTTCGACCCTCTGTCCACCCTGAAAGGTCCAGACGTGCGTTCTCATTAGTAGTCTATGTAAATTATAGGTAGGTATAAAAGGGTCTGAGTTTAATTTTGGCGTTAGTGACATTTGTATTTTGTTTTGGACGGTTTTTCGGGCCGGTATTAGGTATTTTTATTGCCTAGATTATTTGTTTCTACAGTTTGCAAGGCTGGCATTAAAATGTATACCTTTATATTTATACTTCTACGCATAATAGAAATAAGTGAAAGCATGACAGAATTGAGACAAAGTAGGTATGTCTTAATTTTCATATAAATTATGTATGTCTTAAGGGAATATAGGTAATTCTTATATTCGGCGTTGTGCTTTTTTTTAGTTTAATTATGTAATAAATAACTACCTACAACGGGAAACACGTGTGTTGATACCAACGTTCGATATGCTGGACATAAAAAATTTAAGTCGCACGAAAAAACCTTAGACATCGTTTGTGAGAAACAAAAATATCATTTTAAGTGGCCTTTCTTGGCTTTTTATAACGGCAGATTGATAAAATTCCTTTAAATCAATTTGATTTCAAATTTCTCAGGAAATTGAATTTTTCTAAAGGCAACAATAGTCTTTATCTTCAGTTGTATAATTCCATTTAGTTATAATCTAAACATTCCTAATCGAACTTAATCATTCTCAATCACCTTCCACCTGTCCGCACAATAATTGTAAGCACATTGCCGTATACAATAGATGCACTAGAGAAGGAACTAAACTATGCAAAATTAGATTCGGAATGGCCCCGCTCAGTAAAGCCGTATTAGCTTATCTTTCCACTTGGCGCGCAGTAATTTGGTCAAAATCTCGCGAACGCTTGACTTTGTTTGTGTGTGTGTTAGTGGTAGGGTGTCCATGTTTTTGTTTAAAGATCGAGACTAAATGCAAAGTTGTAATAGGGGAGATGACAGGGTAAACAAAATATTATTCTATTTAGTCCGTCATTTAGATTATCAAAAAATATCGGACACGTATTTTTTCTTTTGTCAATCAAACAAAAAATGACAGAGATAAAGCGCGTCAAAGTTTGGGAGTGGAGGCTGGTGACGTCAAGCCTAGGTAAAAAGTGTACTTAGGCGTGACGTCACGTGGAACTTTGGCGGGCTATATCTTCATATTTTTTTGTTTAATTGACAAAAGAAAAAATATGTGTCCAATATTTTCTGATAATCTAACTGAAGGACTAATTAGAATTTTTTAGTCATCATGCATTTGTATGTAACATAAAAGAGTACCCTGACTGACTGATCTATGAACACTTATACTAAATGGTTGGACCTAGGAACATGAAATTTGGACTCTCGGTTTCTTGTATGACGTAGACATTCCTTAAGAAGGGATTTTAGGAAATTCCTTACAGGATCGAAAGAAACGAGATCCACGCAAGTAACACTGCGGTGCATCTGATTATAATACAAATAATATTTACTTTAATTTTTTAATAATATTTGATATATTGTTGTAATTGTTATCAACTTTGTAATTAATATTTATGTATTTTGTAATTAATATTAACATACACTGAAGGTTTTTATTTTCTGCTGTGGTGTTCATTTGGAATTATTTCTTATTTCTGTTGTTGATATTCTTATGATTCCTACTAACTTATTTCACATTTCCGTTGATAATCTGTGGACAAAAAATAAACGTAAGTTTTTGCACCTGTGAAAGTATACTTTGGACAGATCAAAAACCTAAACCTGATAATTTTTTAATAGAGATTGGCATTAATAAACTCATGTTGCAATAACAAATAGCCTAGTTACTAACATAATAAAGAATTTCGAGTTAGCAAACTTAGTATGAAAGTAGTAAAATGGTGGTAACTCCTGGTTACTTCATTTGCAAATCCAGTGGCTCCCAGTAGCGTATCAGTAACAGTCCGCCAGTTGCCCGATTCTGGTAACTGGATCGTACCAAAATCGTTACCAAAAATTTTACTTTTCTTCAGCAAAATACAGGCTCAATATACCGGATGAAAATGGAGTGCTGTCTTTAAAAGAAATCACATAATCTACTAATTGTACTGAACAACTTTCCTAAAGTGACAAGACAAGTAAATAAATAAAAAAATAAAAAAACGGTGTGTATTTTTTCGAGTTGGTATACAGAGGTGAACAATTAATTTTATTCACACAGGTACGTTTTTTTAGGAGAGACTTACATGCTGTTTTTAAGCTATGTACTACAGACGAGATTTCGCTTTGACGAAACAATATATGAATTATGTATGCGCAGATAGACGGGTAAGTTATCAAATATATCACTTATTAATTAAGTAAATAAGTATAAAGACGGATCGACTTACATGAATTTACTGCGCGATACGTGAAATGTTACGAATTCCTTCCGAATTCGTTGTCAAGTGAGCGAGGGTCTGTCGTAAGCGGACGAAGTCCCTGCACTTATTGCTAGCAGTAAAACTTTAAAAATATCAAAGAATGTACAGGCCCTGGCAGTAAATAATGCACATCGTATCGTAGCGTCATCACTGTCGCACGAAGCACTAACAGTCCTGTGACAGGGACAGCGCTCTACGAAGTCGAAGATTGCCGATGTTGCTGTTGTTGATATTTGTTACGATGCACGTAGCAAACTGCTACGGCGTAGCAGGTCTACAAAGTGAAGGCAGTTACAGACACCACTGAAAATTCGGTCATGTTTAAAACTTCAATATTCTTATTTTTGTCTGCATGCATAAGTATATATACTAGTATTTACCTACAGGAAGTTACATCGTTATATTAAGTTGAACGGTCGATACTTGTCAGACTTTAGGATGCGTTCAAGAAAAAAAAAAACGGCCAAGTGCAAGTCGTACTCGCCCACGAAGGGGTCCATACCATTATGTATAAAACAGCAAAAAAAACATGTCTATTGTGTGGGAGCCCCCTTTAATATTTATTTTGTTCTATTTTTTAGTATTTGTTGTTATAGCGGCAACAGAAATACATCATCTGTGAAAATTTCAACTGTCTAACTATCACGGTTCATGAGATACAGCCTTGTGACAGACGGACGGACAGCGGAGTCTTAGTAATAGGGTCCCGTTGGTTACCCGTTGGGTACGGAACCCTAAAAAACATGCCTATAGAATTGTGTGGTCATGACGTTACTGAAGGTCAAATGAAATACATCGCTTTGTTTCATTTAAGGTGATATACCGTGCTAGCAAAGGTCCCCGTTACTCCAGACAGAAAGACCCGCAGTGCGAAAGGGACGGAATCGGGGAAAATTGTCAAAAAGTTGGTTTTAAATTAATGCAAAATTAACTAAAATAGCTACAAAAAATTCCATAACCAGTAATTTAGGTGTAGTTAAAACCCATCTAAATAAATATTTTTCAAGTCTGTATGCTATCCTAGTTTGTCAGAATATCAGTTTCTGATGGACCAAAATCTAGTAAAAGGTCCCAAAATTGTTATACTAATTTATTTTACTTGGAACTTCATTAAAAGAGCAGATAAATAACTTCAAAAAGTGTCAATTTCCACGGTATAGCCCCTTAATATAAAGGGTAAGCACGCTTATTTTTAAATCTGTCTACTAGCTATTTTAGCTAAAGAAGCTATTCCTCAAAACGGTTTTGAATCGTAAGTACAGGCCAGAAAAAGAAGAGGTCAATTTATAGACACTGTATAGAACATACAAATTTTTTTTTTTTTAGCTTTGTGGCAACACTAATAAAAAACCTTCTTCTGTCTCGTAATTCAGTAAAGCTGACTTTAATTTGTGGCCTCTCTTACAATTTAAAATTATAATAATACAATAAAAGTAAAAAAGTGACTTATTATAGTGTCACAATCAACACACATAGAGCCAGTTAAAATTTTATTTAGAAATAAACAGGGACTTGTGTGACCAGCGGGTGTACCGCGTAATTCTCATTTTCATCAACATCAACTTGAGATTGAAATTTGTCGTGCGTGCAACGACGCCCGCCTAACATGCCATCTCTTTTGCACGCGTTGAATTTCGCATGCATTTGCTTGAAGTTGATACAACTGAGAATTACGCGGTAGAGCCCCTGTTGTAATACAATATTAAGTTTGTTTTTAACAGAAAGCGTAATTTGCGTGTCTAGCGGATTGATTATTGTATAAAAACGAATTAAGATTTAAAATACTATATTTAAATAGTATAATTAATATTATTATAAAAAAGTAAAGTTTATAATTAATAAAAAAATAAAAAATTGTAATAATTTTGAATTAATTATAGACCTTCAATTTTATGAAGACTTAGATTTGTATTCTTATTTACAGTAGGGGGATTAACAGGAGTAATTTTAGCCAATTCATCTATTGATAATTAGACAGATAATTTGTATGACAGTCATTTCAGTTAAATGACTAATGCGTTCATGAAATTATTATTATATATATTTAATAAAATTATTAGTTTTTAATCTCTCAGAATCCGGTGTCAAAATCCGGACCGCTCGTGCCCAACCAGCGTAAAGAAAACATCGGGATATACTGTATACAGCAACAATATGGTCTAATCTATCGAAGTTAGATTACACGTTTTGTTTATGTATTATGTACTTGACTGTACGCGGCAGTCTGATTTATCACTTGTGACGTCGAGTGTATTTTGTTAAGGGGGTTGTGTTATTCGTTAATGTGGAGTGTTATATGGAATGATGATTAAATAAATAACGCAACCAATTACTCTAGGTAATAAACGTATAGGTATATTTATTTAGTATCAAAAGGTAAAATATCAGATGGCAGAATATCAGTGTCACAGTTTATTCTGTGGCGTATGCTGAGCCAGCGCCCTTTCAGCCTCTGTGTCAGAGATTGTAATTATTTTTTCAATGCAAGTGCTCGTAAAGGCCCACTTTTTATGCATCAAAACCGAACAAAAAGTCGATTATTTTGCCCTAGGGCTTTATTATTTTATTTTTTATTTTTTTTCAATGGTTGGCTAACCTGCAGCCTTTCCTGTGTACGATAAATGTTATACCTTTTTTTTTCCACTGTTTAACAGCTCTGGATACAGTCCTTTTGAGCCAATCATTATTTAAAGTTCACAAGATTATATTTGTTTTATTTCCTCACACTATGCATTGAAAAACGTAGTATGATACACGGGCGTGAGAGCAATAAATTACTCGGTTACGTTTAAAACACTCGCTTTGCTCGTGTTTTAAATCGTCCTCGTAGTTTATTCCTTTTCGCCCTTGTAGCATAAACTACTATTAGTATTATAATGTATTTGTTATATTTTAAGCTAACTTAGTGTATTACTTTTTGTGTTTTTTTTTTGTAAGAGGCGTTGAATAAAGTTTTTATCTGTCTATCTATAAAAAAAGATAAAAACGCCAATAATTATATTCCCGAGGGGGTTTCAGAGGTATTTTTGAGTTTGCTGGAACATTCGTACACCCTCTTTTTACCGACGAGTTTTACGTCCGTTACAATGAAATAAAGTAAAATTATTCTTGAAACATCATGGTATTTAATATTTGATTGCGATGCATAATGTTTTAAGGGCGGAAAAGGTGGTTTGATTACTTTTATTGCACGAATATTTGATTTAAAAGCATTCATTTTCATTACTTTACCATCACCAGATAACTAAATAACTAACACACGTAATGTAAGTAAAGTAATCTTTGAAACTCTCGGGTCCCACGAGCAAAGTCCATACTTTACGTCAAAAAAGCTATGACCGTTCATTTTAGAAGCTCCTCCCCCGCTCTGGTCCGAACTCAGTAGAACAGCGGGAGGGGGGGCTGACTAACAAATTTGTCTTATGTAGCACTGCGAACTAAAGTTGGAATAACTTTAGAAGACCAAGGGCTGTTTAGAAAGGACCCACAGTTGGACCCCAGAGTTCTGAAATATTAATATAGTTTCGGAGAATCGTATATGAGGATACGTCTTTGCTATTTGGCGAGGGTATGGAGGGGGTTTAAGATAGGTGTAGACCTATATGTGGTGGAGAAGAGTTATTTCACGGTAAAAAAATAAAGTAATTTAAAACCATACTTAATCTAAATTAATTACAAAAATCTAAGAATATTGACTTTTCTAAAAAGTTTTGTTTCAATTACTTTAGGCCATAGGCCAACGACAGAGACATAAAAGTGGCCTCTTTCTGGTCCGGAAAGGTTTAAAATAATAATAATTTGATGCCATCGACACGCTAAGAAGAAGAAGGCCATGTGAAGTTAAGCTAGTAAGTAAAAAACAAATATTTAAATTTTAGGTGATCTGTAGATAAGGGTTTCATTTATTGTTACCGATATTTTCCCACTTTAGTTAACCATGAGAGTTATTTATATGTGTCCTTTATGTATCACGTAGCAGAGCTTTTAAAAGGCAAAAAAAAATGCGTAGTTTCAAAGGTTTTCTCGTTTGACAAGATAAGCCCACCCTCTACGCAGAACTATCGTCCAACAATTAGACTCATGACGCCATTGCGTTCAGACTCCCTCTACATACACACACTTTACTCATAGTTACTCGCCATCGCACAAACACAAGCACAAAACTCACGCACACATAGCCAAATGTCGCGCAAATTTTCAACATGGCATGCAAAGTTAGGGTTGGACTAGACGGTCGCGTCCTTCCTTTTGATTGCGATTAATTCGGGTACAGGGGTGTTGGGGGGGTGGTCTACGGGAGGGGGGCAAGGGTTCGGCCAATGCGCAGGGCCGAACTTGGGAATGAATTGTTGGAGTTTAAGAAAGTTAGTACGAGAGGTCGGTTCGGGTTAAATCGCTACGTGTTTCGCGGTTATGCTTTCGAAGATTGTTGTTTTGTTGAATGGGAATAACAAGTTTAGGGGTTTGATAAGAGGGAATAATGAATTGGTGTCCTATGTTTGTAATAAATCAAAATAGAGTCGGTACATTTGCTTAAAATATCTAAATAATAAACTGTTTTTGTATGCTCTATTTTGACAACATCCAAAAAACATTTCTACTTCATTTTCAACATGTAAAACGAAATTAGTTTCGTCAACAAAACATTTAAATACTCGTACGTGTTTAATTCCTTCTAGTTAACTCCTAGTATCCCGGCCCTTTCATCTCAATCTCACCTCTGACCCTAATTGACCCTATGACCACAGATCATACCCAGCATCCCCTCATCTCTTTGTACATGACCTATCAGTTGAACCCGAGACATGAAATGGGTTGACCAGCATCAAAGACAAACCGGTTACGATTCTGATCTCATGGAGAAAACGGATAAAGATAAATTCTATGGGATTGTCCGCAGAACCCGTTTATTAGGGTTCTTAATAATCAATATAATAGATGTAATAATAAACGTGTGTATTTTAACACCGCTAAGATTATTTAGGTAAAGTGGACTAGATCTAATTTCGGTAAAAAAAAATATTATTTGTGAAGGTTGAAGAAGTCAAGACTTGGAAAAGATACTAATTAATATTTTAGCTGTCCTTATTTTTATTTGGCAGAGAGAAAGCTATGGGGGATTTTATAATTTTTATTCTTGGAATGGAGCTAACCAATACCTTTCAGTGACCATCGTAAGACAAAGGCAGGAGTTGCACGTTACCAGAAGTGAAGGATTTTAGCTCTATACAGAGAACGGAAGAACATACAACACCGACAAGAGCTAGAATATATTGATGACGTCACCTTTAAAGGAAAACATGCTCGGGTTCTACAGAGTTCTGCCCTGTATTATGGAAAAGCAAACAAGCTCACGTCCAATACAAAACTGCCGTCGAGGAGAGTGGCCAAAGTTAACCCGAAGTTTAAAGTTAGGCGAGCAGCGGCAATAATTGTAACAAATGTACGGAACTTTCTTGTCACAAGCTCTACTCGCCGCGGGGCTCTTTGCTCTATTTGGAGTTTTTGGTAGTTTGAATACCTAATTACGATAGTAAATTGTGGAACATATGAAGTAATAAGCTTTTTCTGAGCGTCTAACTTTTTAACCCGTAAAATTCACGACCTTGCCTGCTATCTATTGTTCAACTATTGATATAATTTAAATTTAATGTATTATAATTATAACTGCTATACGAGCATGTACGCGTCGATTAGATAAATTTGACAGATAGAATCGATAAATTCTAAACGATAACCCTTATTGCAATGAAATAAGAGTTACATTTTTATTTATCGAATCGATGTCGAGTCGATACCAAGTTCATGCTAGTACCCCAGCACTCGTAGCACAGTGTTTAATCGCACGCGACGCCATTTAGTTGAATCACAATAATAATTGCGAGGAGAGTGACACGATGTTTGTTGCGATTAAACAGTATGTCACGCTTCTCGCACCTGTGATTCAACTAAGTGGTATCGCACGCGATTAAACATTGTGCTACGAGGCCTGGTCAGCTATCCCGATCAAAAATAGTTATTGAGGTGAGCCGTTTTGTAACAATGATTATAATTATAATTAAAATTAAATTATAATTGAACAGATTTAGCATTTAATCCGTTCAGTTAACGATTTTTTATGACAAAAAAAGGAAAATCGATAAGAAGCGTGAATAATATGGATTATCCACATTTTTTGACTTTTCAAAAGATTTTGAAACTAGTATGTGTTTAAAGTAAAAATTGGTTAAATAAATATGATTTCAATAGTCTACTTTACTTTCTAATATGAAACTTCTTGTGTGCCAATTTTAGGGACTCAAAAGGGCTTTCAGAGAGACACTTTAGACAAGTTAAAACTCCTTTAAACCCAGTCCTACCCGCAAAAGGACCGGCTATGAATATGCGTTCTAAACTTCTAACCTAGAACCTTTTATCCAATGGTTGCGTTATCCAAATAAGACGCTTATCTTGCTTAGCACAACTGCAGCATGCCTTCTTTATTTCAAAAAGGTTAAGTATCATATCATATCATATCAAAAAAATCACAATATTTCATGACATACGATCAGGAGCCGTATTTTTGAATCGTTCTTTTTCAGTTCACTTGCGAAAATACGAGATATACTTGTCTCATCTTGCAAATGAAAAGTTCTGATGTGCTACGTGAGATGGGTATATACTTTCGCACGTAAATTGAAAACGAACGATTAAAAAATACTGCTCCTGGGCCTAGTTTTTTTCGTTCACCGCATACGCTAGTAGATTCTAGTAAGCATCAGAGACTTGACAACCGAATTTATGACACTGTCGTGAACAAGAAGCTTATAACCACTGGAGCGCTTACTTCATGCAACAAGGCTACGCCAAAAAAATTTACCTTCGAATTGTTTACCCTTCAAGAGTAATCAAGAAGGGTCAATCACAGATATAGATCTAAATAGATGACGCGAGTGTATGTACTCCACGTGCAATAAAGCGGGCTAAAAGGGAGAGCAATGCTCTTCCTTCACATACATTGACTCCTACAACTTTGACTCTTATGTCTTAAGTCTTACAATTCCTTCTAAAATTCCAACTGCTACCAACAGTTTTCATTGTACAATGTGGCACGCTCGGTTTTTATTATGCATTTGCGTCATCTATGTAGATCAGTGTTTTTGAATCTGTGGGTCGCGACCTCCTAGGAGGGTCACGAAGCCTCTTTAAGGGGGTCGCAGAAAACCATTCCAGTTCAAAATGTTATATTTAGAAGCGTCTAATGTGATGGTTGCACCTATTTCTCGTTAATGAATAAGGGTATGGGGTTACGAAATATTTTTCCATGAAAGATATTGAAAAACACTGATTAAGATCAAGTGCCTTTTTGCACACGTGCGTCTGTAACTTTCTTGTACTTTCTGTCGGGTTGACTGGGAGAAAATGCTTCTAGCACTAAGTCCACCTTTTGTACATTAAACTGTGTTTTTTATAAATATTTATAATAAAGAATTTAGAAGAAGAAGAAGAAGTTCATTGTCTGTGGAGTTAATAGACAAAAGTTTCATGAGTTATAGAGATAGAGATACATAAAGGTCATTTTCAATGCATGTGCTCGTAAAGGCCCACTTTTTATGCATCAAAACCGAACAGAAAGTCGATTTTTTTGCCCTAGGGATTTATTATTATTTTTTTTTATTTATTTACAATGGTTGGCTAACCTGCAGCCTTTCCTGTGTACCATAGATGTTATACTTTTTTTTCCACTGTTTAACGGCTCTGGATACAATCCTTTTGAGCCAACCATAATTTAAAGTTCACAAGATTATATTTGTTTTCATTTCCTCACACTATGCATTGAAAAACGTAGTATGATACACGGGCGTAAAAGCAATAAATACTCGGTTACGTTTAAAACACTCGCTACGCTCGTGTTTTAAATCGTCCTCGTAATTTATTCTTTTTCGCCCTAGTAGCATAAACTACTATTTATTTTAGCGTGTGGCTTTCTATAATGGTAAGCACTCCAGTCTGGTTATAAATTTTTTGGTTGTGAAGCACTGATCTTTAAAATTGTCTTACTTAGTACAACACGTTTGCGGAGTACATTGCGCGTCCATTAAATCGGAGGTTCAAGGTTTTAACCCTTCAGGTCCACGCAGCAATTATTCAAAGAGAATAGTTTAACAGAAAGGATTGTGAGATCTGTCCTTTTCAACACTAAAACGGCTGATGATACCAAAAACAGAGTGAATTATAGTACCAATCTCATAGTAGTAGAGATCATTTTTGTTTGCGTCAAGATTGTGGTATGTGCCAAAAATAATGCTATATATAGAGTTCCGTATATTTATAATATTTATACGTTTTGGAGAAGGCTTTATACGGACCGGTACGGATGAAGACCAAGGTTGGATAGTACATAATAGTAAAGGTGATTTAGTGGGGTCTTGTTGGAGATTTCTACGAAATTAGTCTGGGTCGGAAGCGATTTGTTTGTGGTGGCGAAATTTATGGCGCGTTTGTTTACTGTCTGGTCAAGATAAATAAAATATCAGGTTGAATTAATGGTTATAACGAACAAAATGAAGATTCGATTTATAAAGTGTAATTTTGCTCCCGGCGGAGTAGCGTTCGTTATATTTAGAAATGTGTATCTACGAGGGAACAAACTAATTCATTTCTGTTTGCTGTTGTTTGTTTGCCCTGTTTCTCTTCAGAGATGTTTTTGAGTGTGGACTAGTGCTGGAACAATCAACAGTCGTAAACTACTTTTCACCGATGATTTTTATATCCCAATGTAATGCCTTATCGCCGTTATTCGGTTACAAATACAGACTTTTTATGGCATGCAGTTTTAATTCGCAGTTTTTTCCGTCAGCGTTCAGCAAGTCGTAATATGTAGTTGGTATACAAATAAAATTAGCTTGTTGAACGGTGCTACAAATACTATACTAAACTTAAAGCCTTCAGTATTTTTGATACTGAAGGCTTTAATTTTAGTAAGTGCTGTCAACACTAAATGTTATTCATTTCAAAATAGTTGAGAAGCTAAATAACTTTGTAAAAATTTAAGTTTTGACATCACTGAAACTAAAATTTAAACCTTCAAAATCAGAAATATTATTAAAACTCGCGTGAGCTGACATACTTAATTATTATTTCATACGGCTTGAACACTCACGTGTGATTGTTGTTGACGGTTGGCATATAGTCAATACTTCAGAATCTAATCATTAACCTGAATTCCTGCTGTCTTGTTTTTCTTATCCCTTGGTTAAAGCAGATATAAGTCATATATTGTATAGTATAAGTTTTATGTTGAAAAAAAAAGACAATTTCTTGCTAAGTTTCTTGCCCTTCTTCTTAGCAAGACTAATCGAATGGGCGGAGGTAGGCATGCATGTATTTATGTATGTAACCTATAAGTATGTAGTATATAGGATGTTTGGTCGGCCGCCTGGATTCGTGCTCTGGGGGCTCGGTTGGTGATCATTGAACCTTGTTCCTGGTCCCTGGCCGGGTCTCCGGTATGGGTTCGGGTGGTTGATTGGATTTCACCTTATATAATTTAAATTATTAACTATCATTTCATTTTAATCTTTTATATATATATATATATTGCTTAATAAATTAAATAAACCTTTAATTTAGTTTATGTACATTTATTATTTTATTACATATATTTTTATTAGATTAAATTTGACGTGTAAAAATTGTATTATGTATACCTATTATGCAAAATAAACTATTTGAATTTGAATCTACTTTACTATAATGCACATGAATTCCGAAAATCTCATTGATGCATGCATAAACAGCAGGATTCGGACACGGGTCCCAAGATTGAGAGTCCTACCGTCTGAGATACCGCTGAATTGCTTCTGCAAATAGTACAGTCGACATAAAAACTCATCGAAGGCCCCAACAGCAACTGCAAATAAGCATCCAACACTTTATCGAGCGTGCACAATAAAGTTTTAACAGCCCGAAGCACGCGTGTAAATAGAAATGAACATGGAAATAATAGTAGAAACTTATGTAATTACTGTAGAGAATTATTCGTTTAACGTGTTACTGTGCTCCGGAACGAGTGCTGTAAAATATCAAGCCTCACACCGCATTCTGGGATTATCTGCGCTCCGATGTATGGAGGTGGACCCATTTTTTATCAGACTGTGACCGTGTTTTATTTAATCCTTAACTATTTACCCCAATTGTTGACACATAACCATCTATCTGCGATCATAGAGACCGCTTATCTAATGTCAAAAACCTTAGTAACTAGTAAAAACAAATATTATTTTTATACATGTACGTTTTTCAAGATCCATATCGTTTAATTAATAGTAGTTTATGCTACAAGGGCGCAAAGGAATAAATCACGAGGACGATTTAAAACACGAGCGTAGGGAGTGTTTTAAACGTAACCGAGTAATTTATTGCTTTTACGCCCGTGTATCATACTACGTTTTTCAATGCATAGTGTGAGGAAATGAAAACAAATAGAATCTTGTGAACTTTAAATTATGATTGGCTCAAAAGGATTGTATCCAGAGCCGTTAAACAGTGGAAAAAAATTATAACATCTATGGTACACAGGAAAGGCTGCAGGTTAGCCAACCATTGCAAACAAATAAAAAATAATAATAATAATAATAAAGCCCTAGGGCAAAATAATCGACTTTCTGTTCGGTTTTGATGCATAAAAAGTGGGCCTTTACGAGCACATGCATTGAAAAAACAATAAAATACAAATGTTACTTAAATACATCTTGAATTAATGACACTAGTACTTATAGTTTCACTTTATTTATGTTAACTCCCAACCGGTTTCGGATTTTACTCCAATTTCAAGAGAAGATGTTAAGATATGATACAAGTGTTATTAATTCAAGATGTGTTTCAAGTTTCACCAAGTGCCGACAATCGCAAGTATAAATTTTGTTACTTAAATAATTGAGTAACAGTAAACACAAAACAAAAATCACTTCTAAATTTATTGTAAGTTCAATATGAGGTAAAAACATATGAGATTTACATAGAGGAATTGCCGACTCGCGACCTTTATTTGATCACCTGCAGAGGCTTCGCGCACGACGAGTGCTTGTAAATTGTTGCAAGGGATCGACGAAAAGATACATAGACGCACAGATATCTACGGCTTACGTTGGCCGAATAAATTGAAAAACAAAACTTGTTGCGGTCTCTGAGACTGGTGGTAGGTAGTTTAGGGTTAAATAAACTACCGCAAAAATAAATAAGGTATAGTACTCATTAATGGCTATTATTAGTGTCGACTCGGTGTAACACGATTTAACTTATTTGACAGGACTAAACCTAATTTAAGCGTTTTGTCTTTTTCTTTCATTATCGAAAAGACAAAGACAGGAAATAAAGTAAGTCCTATCCAATAAGTTAACTTGTGTTACACCGAATCGACAAAGATTATTTACCAAAGTCTTTTGCAGACTTTATCATATTTAGAAAACCGAGAGTTCTTGTTAAAGTTACAAAATTGGAACTTAATACATATTACGTACAAAAGTTAGTAGTTTTTCTTTTATATATATTTTTGGCCAAGTTTTTGTGTACTTTTACAATGCGTGTGATAAATAAAATTAATTAATTTCATATCTACTACAGTCAATGGCCAAACTTTAACATAAGAACATGTATTATGTACCAGAAAAAATACTTTTTAGTAACATAAAATACATATCTATACATATTTTATTCAAAACTTTAAGCGTCACCTCAAAATTTAAACTTCATATTATCTAGTTAGATGTTACAATAACTGGTAATGACCAATAAAGAATTGATGTGCCTTATATTCTTTGAGAAGAGAAGGGGTGCATAGTAATAGTAATTATTACTATTACTATGCACCAAAATATTTCAGTATATTAATTACAAGTATTTTGTATGTTAATTTAACCCTTACACATCCTACAAATCGAATAATTTTTAACAAATAAGATGATTATAGAGAAAAATGTAGTTTCCAACATGTTCTCCAAGGCTCGAAAAAAATCCATCTCCACACAAACCATGCTCGAAGCCTCGGCAGAAATTGTGAAAATGGCAATGACCATGCGGAATAGTAAGCATCAAAATTCCATGAGCTGAGCGGCATTAGCATTGAGAGGAAGTGGGGAGGGTTTCAGAACCCTTTTACTTATACCATACCTACATTAGATGATTGGGAATTTAGAATGATGAACATATGGTAAACAGTGGGAAATCATTCAAATCAACTTGATTTAGTAAATCATATGGGTCTTATAATATTCTATTTTAAGATTTTTTGTCCAAATGGAAATAAAGAAACATCTCGTTGGTTACCTTATTATGATTGAATTTAAATTTTATTCTGATTGGAAATTGGCGTTTTTATTTTTTTATTTTACAGGTTTTAAAACATCGATAATAAAGAAGCACATCATTCTAAGTAAATGTTAAAACAAAAAAGAAAACGTTATCCAACAAAAACTTTACTCTAAATTCCAACGAAGCCTCCCAAAAAACAATTACCTCATACTTGCATGCCACGAGCGTTACTGTCTCCAGAAAATTATGACTCCAGGAATGACCATGCGGAATGCCACTCGCCAGAATTCCTCCCACAAGGGGGTACAGGCCCCCTCCCCCTTCCTGCCCCTAACTCCGGTACTGTCGCGTTTGTAGTCCGTCGCGCCTCCTAGAAAGGTATGTGTACAAATTAGAAGTGCAGTCGTGATTCTGCAATGGCATTTCGTTTGTGACTGTACATCTGCATTCTTGTTCATAGTTAATTGCAGACTTTTAATATAGGGGCAATATATCTTTACTATGATAGCTTTATATTAATAAATATATCGACCTAAAAAAATAACTCATTATCTATTTTGAAATTAACATATTTTCAACACACTTGCACGGAACGACGCTCTTATTGCACTGACTTTAGGATCAAAGTGCGGCTTATTAAACACGCGTGCTTTTTGCTTTACATTACCACACTAGTACTTTTTACTTTACACTTTTTTATCTCAGAAAAGACGTTTTATGTCTAAGAAATATCATCCATCCATCCATCAGCCTAGTTCGTCCACTGCTGGATAAAAGCCTTTCCAGGACTGCCACTCCCGGCGGTCATCCTGAAAGAATTGCCCATACTCATACACGCTGGGCTTAAAAATATGCTTTTGAATAAATAAACCGTGTTAATTAAATATGATAAAAAAACGTTTCATTTAATTAAATTATTTATATTTTTCAACTAACCATAAAATAAACCATTAATACATAAATATTCAGTTTATAACATTTTTACCAGTTAGAATGTTTGACAGTTTTGGTGCCTTTTCTTCCATGAACATGGCGCGGTTTTCACATGGCGCGGTGGCGGGCGAAAAAAGAAAAATTGTGTTTTTAAAAATGTGCTTTTTAAAGTTGTGCTTTGAAAAATGTCGACTTCAAGTTATTTTAAAGAGCCATATTCGACGACACCAGAAACACTTACTGATAGCTTGTTGCTATCAAAATCAAAGGAAAAATACACGCTACTCGTAGCTTTCTAAAGCACGGTTAGTACCAAAAATAGTATTGACATCAAAACTTATACCAACCTAACTTCGTTACTAAAGAAACACTCAGACTGTTATGTAGTATTAGTCGGATATCCAAGTTATTGTCACCAAATGACGTTGAAAAGTTTTTGAAAGAAGCTCGGGATAGCCAGTACTTGGCAACAAAGGTCAGTTTGTTTTATTTATATTATATATATTTATATTTATATAAACGTCTCTTTGTTATATTTTTATGATATTTTACTTAAGGTGGCTCCGTCGGAATAATTAGCAACTCGATTCGTGCTGGTTGAAATTTCGAACAAAACCATATTAAAATAAAGTCCTTATCAGCTCGCACTGCAACATGGCTGTAACGTCAGTCGCTGCGGCTGACAAGTGCGAAAACAGTGTGTTTTTAATTTATTTTATCTAAAATAAAATTAATTTCCAAGAACTGAGAAAAAAAAATTATATTATTTTGTCTAGAAGTTTATAATTTTTTCATACTGTTTCGATAGAAACTGCAGCAGTTATGTTGTTACAAGTGAACAAAAAATCGAGAAATAAGGGTAAACTTTGAATTTTCTTGCTTCACTTCTGTATATTATAATGAAATTCAGGAAAAACCACATCACTATTTGTATCATGCAGTTTACTATGTATTTTTCTTCTGTTGAAAAATGCTACAGTTACCGTATAAAATGGTTACAAAGTTACTTAGTTCAAGGTCGTTGGCGTTGGTAGAAGCCTTAATTTTTTCCTCGCAAGTGTGTTTGAAAAACGTCGTATGAAACGCGTGAGCATTGGTCAATACGCACGCGGCTCCATTACACCCTGGCCCTTCGGGCTCGGACTGCAATTGAGCCTTGTGTGTAAAGACCACATTGGCTCACTTGTATCATAGTGTACTATTAACGCTTTAATGAACTTTTGAATCAACTAATAATATATAATCATAAATTATGGACAAAAACAAGCCAGTTTTGAGATATTTTTCGACCCGCTTTGGAACTACGAGTACATTATAATTTATCCCTTAACAAATAAGGTATAAAATTGAACAACATTGTAATAATTTCAAATGTTTGTCAATAAACTTTCTGTAATCTACTGATTTTATAATAAGTTTATATTACACAAGCTATTTTTACTTATAGTTGACCTTGCTTCAAAATAGCTTGTGTTTTAGTCAAAAGTTACAAAGAGCCGGAAATTATGTAGCGGATGTGAATATTATATTTACGTATAAATTATATCTTTTAATTATTTATTTTCTTTATTTATTAATAGTTAAACATATTATTTAATACTTATTAAATAAAAGAATTATACACAGTCTGATAAAAAAATAAACGGAAAACGCCTACAAAAAAAAAAGTTAAACAATAAAAATAGGTACTCGATATATTTTGGCCCTCGGTATAAGGCGATCATCAGTCGAAATATATCGAGTACCTATACAACCTGACCAAATTTTAAACTTTTATCGTCTTTAAGATATAACTATAATAAATATCGAACCCTTTATAGCGATTTTTTTTGTTTTTTGAGCTCCAAGCGCCAAACTTGATCATACTTTTAGTGGTATATAGTAACACAATAATGTCAATTTGTTTTTTTTTTAAATGAAACACAAAGAAGCTATATGTACCACTAACTGTCAAGAGAAAATGTTAAATATGTGTGTAGTGCTTCAGTTGCTTCGAAATACGTAAAAATTGCATTGAGTTGTATATTATAGTAGTTTATGCTACTAGGGCGAAAAGAAATAAATTACGAGGACGATTCGTAACCGAGTAATTTATTGCTTTTACGCCCGTGTATCATACTACGTTTTTCAATGCATAGTGTGAGGAAATGAAAACAAATATAATCTTGTGAACTTTAAATTATAATTGGCTCAAAAGGACTGTATCCAGAGCCGTTAAACAGTGGAAAAAAAAGTATAACGTCTATGGTACACAGGAAAGGCAGGTTAGCCAACCATTGTAAACAAATTAAAAAAAAAAATAATAATAAAGCCCTAGGGCAAAATAATCGACTTTTTGTTCGGTTTTGATGCATAAAAAGTGGGCCTTTACGAGCACATGCATTGAAAAGATTATTAAGGTACCACCGCACACTATCGAGGTAAATAAAAATAAAATAAAAATAGCCTTTATTTCTGAGCATGTGTGCATCTTAGGTTTGTTTTACATTAATGTATTATATTACATACACATATTTTCAAAGTATATATTTGCATTAAAATTGATAATATTTTTAATAATTACATGCATCTTAAAAAAATTATTCCTTTAATTGTTATAATTTTCTTATTATTTATTATTTCATGCATCTTAACTATTATTAACTAATACCTATTATTAAAATCATTATAAAATTAAATTTAAATCTCAGCTGCCCATTTCTGAGCAAAGGCCTTTTGAGGTATGCTCATGTAAATAAGGTTTAGTATTGGAACAAAACTTTATGAGATATCGACCTTATTGTGAGTGGTATATTATTATATCACTTTATACTAAGTGCTCAATAAAGGGTTAAAAAATGCTATATTTTCGAGGTTTTTTGTACATAGAGTAGAGCCCACTAGGGCCCTGTACTAAGAGGCCATGAAAATTTTAAAATATCATCCAGCTACCTATTACGGCTGAGCTGTGGACCTCTATCGTAGACGGACAGACAGTCAGGCAGCGGAGGCTTAGCAATATGGTCTCGTTTAGCACCCTTCGGATACGGAACCCTAAAAAAATATGCGTTCAGGGAACACTGGCACCATAATCCACACCCGCAAAGTTACGTAACGAGCATTGTAATGCAGATACACAAGTTTCTTATCGCTCGAGAGAGGGCTCCACAAAACCGGACTATAAATCACTGAAACCATACATGCTATCTTTCAACATCCGCAATCATTACCAGCTCACATAGCCGACGGCACAATGGTTACATTTACGTATTAATCATGTGTTACATAAAGTCCGGAATTTGAGACCGGTCGTTAATCATGCCGCGGTACGTTGGTGGGGCGGACCCGCAATCAGGCCTGCCGACCCCTTCAGGGGGGCGGCTTTTTGTTAATTAATCTATATATCTTTATGCGCCCCTGCGTGGGTGCGGATTTGTTTTTCTACAAGTTAAAAAACATATCCCTAAATCTTTATCCCTAGATTTTTTACGAATTTGCTGAAAAACGGAATCTTGAAATGAAACAGGCAAGACGATAGGCATAGATATCTAGGATATCTAAGTAATATTATTCAATTTAGTCATACAAATTCTTTTAACTTCGATGATTACGAGTATATTTACGAGTAGGTATTTGTCGCCATATAAAACATACGGTTTACTATTTATTACAAACCGTTATTGTCGAGATAATATAGACTCAACCATAAATTTCAAAAGTTTAGATGAGCCCTGGCACCTAAAATTTATTGCATTGTTTTTTTATGTGTGCGTTAACATAATGTCGACGCGCGCACAATACGAGTGCGCAATCTGTCTACCTACGGTCAGCAAACTGGACAACTAAAGTCGTAAAAATTCAAAACTTCAAGTGCACTTAAGGGGATCCGATTCCTATACAAAAGTTCAGGCCTTTTCCTGAGTTAACCATATGGTTATATGTACTGAAAATTATGTCAATAATCTTAGTAACGCCACAATAAGTCGCGAATTAATAAAATATATTTTTAAAAATTACATTTCAAGCACATTTTAGTAATGATATTTCGTCAAATTCTGACATTGTAGTGGTGCGCACTACGCAGTAACATACAAGCATGTGTGAGTACCTTTTTTACGTATGTGTATATTATGCAACGCTGCCAGATGTACGGAGCGGGGACGACTGCGGCGTTGCCGCTCCGAATTCTTATTATAATTTCTTCGAAACTGCTAATGCATGCTTTTTTGATTCTAACTAGTGTTGCCATTGTACCAAATGTACCGTAATTTCGGTATGTAATATTAAAATTTTATCTCTTGAAGTCTAAACATTTTCAAGCTATATCTATCATGAATCATGCATGACAGTAAATACGAAATAAAGAAACAGGTCCTGATTTCAAAATATTTGTATCTCTGAAAACATCAAATACATATATACATATTATATGCTTTGCTTCGCTGATGTGATGTAGTTAAAATACGGAAAAAGGAAAATTGTGTACTATGTAATTTAAACATTGATGACAAAGAAATGGAAGAAATGAGATTTTAAAATATATATATTTTTTTATTTTCCTTCACTGGCGAGAAACAACCAGGATATCGAAACTGCAGCCAAGGAGAGAAAAAAATTCGCCATTATTCTAGCAGATGGCGCTTTCAAAATGAACAAAAAGCACAGCTATTATTACCAGGTTTGTGAAATTATTGTTATTTATCACATTTTAGTACTTTTAATATGGGGACAGTAGCGTAGCTCAGGCAGTAAAATGCTGGAGTCTCAATCTCCATACAATCGTAACAGACGTAACAATCGTTGGTGAAATGAGGGTGTACATGTGTGGACTATGACTTTCACCGCACAGTCCACACTAGGAAAATACCTCTGACACCCCCGCGGGGATTCAAGTTGTGACGATATATACAAGGTGACTTTTTGATCATCGTCCAAATTCATGCTGGAGGCTTGATAAGTGATCAGTATCTTGGATCAGTAACAATTTTTGTGAAATTCGTATAATGAAATTTCGGCTTCCCATATAAATTCAGTTCCAGTCCCGAGTGAATCACTATGGGGAGTTGAAATTTCATTTTACGAATTTTACCAAAATTGTTATTGATGCATGATATCGATCACTTACCAAGCCACCAGTATGAATTTGGACGATGATCAAAAAGTCACCTTGTATACTGTAGGGACAATCCTGAAATCGCAAAATAAACATATTTTTATAGATAAGTTAATTTAGCTACAACTATCAAAAACCACTAAACTTACACCATGACACATTATTATTTCTTACTTCCTTACGTTATGAACTTATGATTCTCTACTTTCTTCAGTACTTTCACAATTTTATTTTATTGCAGGTCTAGGGACAGCTCAAAGTGACAAAAATGGCGAATTGTTATTTTGTGTGCTTCATAACACCGCTGCAACCCATCACTGTGTGTGGTGGAAGTTGACAGGGATGAAGACTTTATACAAGGAATGATACCAAAATTGGTATCGTTTTACAAGGAATGCGTATTACCAGAAATAATACTAATGAAAGTAACGAAAAATGCAAGTGTTACGATCTTGTAAATAAATAAATCTTATAATTGGTCTTTTTTATTTCATTATAAAAACTTCTCATTATATTTTCATAATAAAATTTCATTCATAGCAAAATAATACAAATTAAAACACAAAAAGAATTTATGATAGGGGATCGAACCTAGATACCATAAATTGCGAAGCAAGCATACGCTACAATGTACCACGCGGTGTCTTGTTGAGGTGAACGAAATTTGCTATATTTTCATACATAGCAAAATAATACAAATTTAAAACACAAAAAGAATTTATGATAGGGGATCGAACCTAGATACCATGAATTGCGAAGTAAGTATACGCTACAATGCGCCACGCGATGTCTTGTTGAGGTGAATGAAATTTGCTATTATCAATTACCTGTAGTGACAATTTACATGTGTGGGTAAGATTTCTTGTATACACAGAGATCGGTACAATTAAAACTTGTAGGCCAATTTATGTAAAAGTTGAATGATTTATCGATTGTGTAATGATTAGAACTTATCACATATGCTTGTATTGGATCGCGAAGTGAGGTTCTGTTTGTTTATATTACAAAGTAAGATCATTAAAAAATTCAATATCAATATTGGCAAAACAGCGCCATCTCACGAGGATGTGGTGCCTAGCTGCTCGAATCGTTCCCCCTTAAAGCGTCCAACTATCACTGTGTTCAGATGAGCACTGATTCCAAACGTGTCACCCATTTAAAGGTGGAAACATTTTGGTGCTGTCATAGTACGGTAAGGGCTTATCTTTACTTTTGAAATCTTTGGACTCAACGACTCTTTTGCTTAAACCCTTTAAGTGAGTCGTTACAAAAGTCTACTTAAACTCACAAAACACTACTTAAATGCAGGTATTTATTTCGAAAATTATTTACATTTTATTTATTTTTTCAGTTTAATCTGTATTCGGAAAAATCAATCCTGTTCCAATCCGCTTTCATTTTAAATTAGTCTACCCTGCTCAGTGAAAGCGGGCCGCTGAAAAAACTTGCTATTTTGAGGAGTTTTTATTTATTATATTGAAACCAGAGGGATGGATTTTTAAAATGACGGGCATTTTAGTTTACATTTTTTACCATGCCCATTTATTTTGGTATACATTTTATTGTCCAAAACGAAGATAAACTGATATTAATGTCATATTTTAGCCCACCATTGCGATTTTATTGGATACAGAAATATGCAATAACCGTGTACCAAACAGCCAAAATATTGAGATCAAAAAGTGAAACATGACAAAATTTTTTTTTTACAAATAAAACACAAAAAATACGACGTTTTAATTAACTGTTAAGACCCTCGCCTTAACAGTTATTTAAATTTCTTTATGATGGACAGTCACCCTTATCTCAATGATATAAGCACATCATTTCTTACAAAAGGCCACAATCCATCAGGTTTTCTCAGTCCAAAATAAAATTAAGGCCACATAGCACCTCCACAGCCTCCCCGCATTAATCACATATACACTGACAGACAGACATCAGCGTGTTATATATACTTATAGCCTGTCATTGTGGCACGGAGTATGCAAATTTTGCGTCGGTTATGGATATGAAGGAGCGGAATATAAGTGGTTTGTCTTTGGAAGAGATTTTACATGACTTTGAAGTATACATATCTACATTAATTATTAATATTATAAAGAGGAAAGATTTGTATTTTTGTATGTTTTTAACGAATAAACTCAAAAACTACTGGACCGATTTCAAACATTCTTTCACTATTAGATTGCTACATTGTCCCTGAGTAACATAGGCTGTATTTATGTAGGGATCCCTATTAAAACTTCAATAATGTAACTAAGGTGTAAAAAAATTAGCCATAAAATGTCTTTCATCGCATGCGCTGCGGAAACTATTGATGATAGAACAAAAAAAATCTTCTACAATATTGAATAACATATCACGCGATACCATATTGTAGTTATGTCAACTACTTATGTCCTCCATTAAGATACAATTATAGGTACTCTACGCTTATACCAAAGTATTTAAAAAGTAAATGTTCAAAAAATAAAATAGTATACTATTTGTCGTCGTAAAAACCATTGTACAAGTGAGGAATGAAATTGTTTACGACGAATTGAACTCGTATGTATAGATGACGAATGTGCATCACCAATACAAACCTAGCTAAGATCAAGGTGGTTGCGTCAGTTTTTGTTCCCAAACGCGCAACTTATTTTTGTTTTCATAATTTTTTAATAAAATTTATGCCATATCACACTATCAGAGCCTAAAGCTAGTTAATACTTGGACTTGATTTATAATAATTTACAAACGTAGTTACATATTCTTACTGGGATAACACTAGTTTTGCAAGTACGCGTAAACAAAGTCGCTAGCGCATACTTCTTAAAAAGTCTTAAATGAATAAAGATATTGCGCCTCAATAATAAAATAGGTCATTATTAAAATTGCCGTTTTCTATGGAGAACTTGAAGAAAAGTCAATTTTCAGTACTAACATTTTTGCATTTTTTTTAGGATTAATAAATCCAAATTTTATCATTTCTTTTGTGTATAAATGAGACAATATAGGCTAATTTTTGTAAAGTGTGTGCTGTAAAAAATAATCTTGTCATGAAAACGGATGGCATTTAGATTTAGGACGAACTGGTTTTGAAAATTACATTTTAGTTATCAAACTGACAATAAAAACAAAATTTAATACGTAGATGTAAAACCCTAAAATCAACTTTCAAACAAAAAATAAACAATAGAAATAGCTATTGAATTGCAGAATTTATGAACTCATGGACCTGTAAGAAAATTTCAGCAATTTCATAGGTAAATTATTATTATATATAGAGATATAACCTTTATTTAAATTTTAACAAAATACAATTTACGAGCACTTGGTAAATAGTTGGATATTTTAACAACATTAAAAAGTTTTCAGTATAAAAATTTTGGCCAGAAAAAAGTACATTTACCAACACACTGTGGCGTTTATGATCGCCTTCGTAAAGGCAACATTGTCAATGGATTTGACATAGAGTTTTTCTTTTGTTGACGTCGGAGAATTGACTGTTTGTTTTGTTGATAAAATTTTATTATAAAAAGCACACGCATATGAGCAACCTGGTATTTCATTTTGGGACTGGAGGCCAATACAAAACACTCCAAAACACGTACTCCCGTACGTACACACGTACAACCTATAATAGTTGAAAACCTTTTGAAAACCAACACAATGGAAGTTCTTTTTACGCTGTCATAATTTATTTATTTATATAATCGTACAAAGTAGATAGCTGAAACTGCATGCGACTGTACCTAATTCTTCTAATAATTTCTCTAAATATGGAGTCATCCATCTCTGTCTCTCGTTGGACCTCTCTTTCGCCCCCGCCGCCCTAATTTTTGGTCGTCAGAGGGTTGGACTGAAAGGACCTTTGTTGCACCTAGACGGACATTTGTCTGGTCTTGCTTTTTTGTTGTTGTGTACAAAAGAAAATATATGGATACGGGGAAATACATGCGATATTATTGTGTAGCCTTGGGTATTTTTACGAGTAGTTTTGGTAGGATATAACATAGATTTAGTATACATACAAGTTATTTAGTACCTATATATACAACGTGTAACAGAAAAGTGTAACCATATTTGAAGAGCATACACATTCAATTGTGTAGAACAAAATACTACGGAACAAACACTCTATCTCGAAATTTTTTTTATAGAAAAATGCAATGCCGCTCGGCCGAAATGTATGGAAGAGCAGTTTTTTTTTTTTGGGATTTCGGTTTTGGCTCCATAGTAAAAGTTGTTCTATACCATTGACTAAATAAGCTCTTCAAATATGGTTACACCTTTCTGTTACACATTGTATGTGTTGCAGTCAAAACTCATAGCCGGTCAAAAGTAGTTTTGACTGCGAAAATCAGTCAAAACTAGTTTTGACTTAGTTGGTCTGAAGTAATTTTGATTAAAAAGTATTTCTGGGTTGTCATAAAAAAATAACCACGAAGGTCAGGTATGGCGGTCGCGGAACGCCATACCTAACCTTCTAACCTAACCTACCGGCTCTCTTCTGCGCTGCAGGACATCCGAAAAACTAATTTTTCCTGCGAATATCAGTCAACACTACGTCCTTAGTGACTGACTCATTCTCGCAGTCAAAAGTAGTTTTGACCAGTTATGACTTTTGACTGTGACATATACATTGACTGACAAAACCGACATAAACGGGAGCAGTGGACAACACGGGCGGCAGCGTGAGCGGCGGCGTGAATAACGCAGCCACACAATTTCCCTCACCATTTCCCTCGCCACTCGTCGAGTGTGTGGCTGAGGCTGATCGCCGCTAATAAGGCCTATGACAAAATAACACGCAAATTGTTGGCTTCATTTGCATTTTATGGTAAATTGCGTAATAATTATTGTAAGAAATTGCGCAAGATCTGTGACGTGTTACAAAATATAAACTATATGTTCTACTGATCACACTAGAATATATATTATAATGAATACGAGCATAATCTATTGTTTTAGAGGTAACTGGAACTCAACGGATTAAAAACTTTTGTTATACTACACAAACATTTTCCAGTAGATAATTTTTATAGAAAATGTATAGGTAGGTTCTTATTGTTCTTTTCTTGGGATTTTAAAATTAAAAATATATATAAATGTTAATAGAATAATGTTGCTTTAGTTACAAAAATGGTACTGCTACAATATTTCATGTAATTTTATGAACAAATAAACTAAAAAACATCAATTTGTAAACGATGAGTCTCGGAACTCCCTAGATAAAATTTATAATACATCAAATGAGATTATAATGTACAAATATAATCGGGCATACTACTCGGTCTAGTATTGATGTCAGGAAAGTGCACATTGTACAATTCACGCTTCACTACACCTTACCCGTTTTTAAAAACAAAGCGTTTTCTTTTTAAAACGGTACCCTAACAAGCATCCCACTCAAAGTTAGACCAAAGAAATTGCGTCCATTGAAAGAATCTCTACAAAGATAGGACAATATTCTGCATTAGACGAAATGGGTAAAGGGAAAGTTACACATGAGAGCACTGAAATAATGAGGTACAGGGCCACTACTTACCCGCTCGCTACAGAAATGGATGAGTTGCAAAAGAAATATGTCTTTAGTTTATACGTACAACCATTATTGTTATAAACAATTATTATATATACAACTATTATTCTTGTATTATAACTATATTGTAAATTTAATCTACAATTACTGTAATACTTACACACATATTCGTACACATACCCTTACGAACCCTTATTCACACGAACACACTCACACACCCACAGACACACCCTTCTAGACCCTCTCACACATTTCTACACACCCTCACACATCCTCCCCTACACATACAAGCAGACATAAACTAAATTAAATTAAACTAAATTACACTTAATGCTTAAATTGAAATTAAACTCAATTTCACCTACTTATTTGTATATTGTATACCTTGTGTTATTATTTATTGTGTGTAGTTTTAAGTAGTATAATGTTATATTTATAACTGACACATGCCTTCTACCCCTACCATATTATGTAAACCTATTTAATGAAATAAACGTATTTTCAATGCATGTGCTCGTAAAGGCCCACTTTTTATGCATCAAAACCGAACAGAAAGTCGATTATTTTGCCCTAGGGCTTTATTATTATTATTTTTTTATTTGTTTGCAATGGTTGGCTAACCTGCAGCTTTTCCTGTGTACCATAGATGTTATACTTTTTTTCCACTGTTTAACGGCTCTGGATACAATCCTTTTGAGCCAATCATAATTTAAAGTTCACAAGATTATATTTGTTTTCATTTCCTCACACTATGCATTGAAAAACGTAGTATGATACACGGGCGTAAAAGCAATAAATTACTCGGTTACGTTTAAAACACTCGCTACGCTCGTGTTTTAAATCGTCCTCGTAATTTATTCCTTTTGGCCCTTGTAGCATAAACTACTATTGTATTTGTATTTGTAACTATTGTCATACTAGATCACGATCTGAGTGCAGTAGAAAGTAAAGGTGATATAAATGGTTGTGTTTTCTCTGCAGTTTATGACTTAAATCATCGGCCTAAAGGAAGGTTTATCACTTTTATCTGTGTAGTTTAGAGTGACTTTGGTTGATACTTGATATAGCCAAATGAATACTGGAGACACTGTAAGTGATCAGTAACCAGGTTCAATGATACTTTCTGTAAAAATTGCAAAAATACTTTAAATTTTTTTGCTATGAAAGTATTGAAAAGCTCAAAAAATAACATACTTTTTTATCTACATAATAGCTTCCTTACTGAAATAGGTATGCAAGTGTCGACTATTTTCCGTAGCGCCTTAAATTAAATAATTCGGATATACAACCGTATTATATATTGTTTAAACAAATACTTCTTGCCTTTGCCATCATGTTCAGCTTTGGGAAAGCATTGTTGTTTTCTTGTACCGTTATGGACCTTAACTTTTGCCAAAACTTTATTTCCATCTCGGTCCGTTGCATCACATACGATGATATGACACATTTTCTCATTTCGCTATTATCAGTATAACATAATAAAGACAAAACCTACGAATATAAGGTTTTATTCAGTTTAAAATTCAGACATTAGTAGATTGACAATGTCAAGATGAAGGAAAGTCTATGACATTCTCCGGAGCCATAAAACTCACGTATCTACATAATCGTTTAAATAAGGAGGAGCTTTTCTAATTCTGGTAGAGCGACGAGGTTGTTGGGCAACTGGTTCCTCTTCTTGTGATTCGCAGTTGGTAGAGCCATCATCATTTGCTTCCAGATCCAGATCTTGAGTCACTTGGGGTTTATCTAGGGTGTAATTATCGTTGTTGGCCGCAGGTGCTAAATGTCTATTAGATACCGTAGTCTCTCTCCCATCCGGTAGTCTTACATATGAGTAGTCAGGATTTGATTCTAGTAAATCTACTTCCTCGACAATGGGCTGATACTTGTTGCTTCTATTGTGTGTCTTCAATAGAACGGGCCCAGGTGTGGACAACCACGTTGGTTTCGACTCACCATACGTAGTCCTTCGGTTATGATTGAACATTCTCTCATGAGGTGTGGTATTTGTTGCTGTGCATAACAATGATCTTATTGAATGAAGGGCCAAGTCTAAAACACTTTCCCAGTTGTTAACACTCTTGTTTTTATCATGCAATGCTAACTCTATTGTTTTCCATAATGTGCCATTTAAGCGTTCAACTTGCCCGTTTCCTTGTGGGTTGTATGCCGTCGTGCGACTAGTTGCTATATTTCGATCATGAAGAAAATCTTTTAATTCTTTTGACATAAATGCTGTGCCTCTGTCTGAGTGAATATAAGCCGGTGTGCCAAACATGTAGAATAAGCTGAGTAGGTGTTTGATGACAGTGGCAGCTGATAAATCACTACAAGGAAACGCAAAGGGAAATCTGGAGTACTCATCAATAACGGTTAGAATGTATCGGTTGTTACTAACCGTGGGTAGTGGTCCCTTAAAGTCAATGTTCAAGCGTTCAAATGGAGAAGTCGCTTTGATTAAGGTGCTTTGATTTTTGTGAAAATTGGGTTTGATGTGAGCGCATGTTGGACAAGCACTTATCATTTTCTTAATATCATCGACAGAGTAGGGTAGGTTTTTAGATCTCACCCAATGAATCATTCTGCTTATACCAGGGTGACAAAGAGAGTTGTGTAATTTGTGTAGATTTGTTTGAGATCCATTTATAGAGGAACAGACTCTTGAAAAAGCATCAGCTGCAGTGTTTTCTTTTCCGGGTCTATACACTATATCATATTTGAAACATGATAGTTCAAGACGCCAACGTTCTATTTTCTCATTCTTAATCTTGCTGGAATGCTTCTGGTCGAACATGAATGATACTGATCTTTGGTCAGTTATTAGTCGGAAAGGTCGACCTGTTAGGTAATGTCGCCATTTCCTTAATGCTTCTACTATGGCGTAAGCCTCTTTCTCGACAGCTGAGTGACGCATTTCTGGGGCAGATAATGTTCTCGAAAAGAAGGCTACCGGACGACCTTCCTGGGCTAAGGTAGCCGCGATGGAGTGTTCTGAAGCGTCAGTTTCAACAGTGAAAGTGATTCCGTTTTGTATCGCTTGAACAGTAGATTTAGCTATATCTTTTTTAATGTTTTCGAACACTGTGATCTGTTCTCTGTTCAGCGGGAATGTATTTTTGTTCGTGAAACAGTGTATTTTCTCAGAGAAGTTTGGCAACCACTTTGCATAATGTGAAAACATGCCAAGAGCTCGGCGAAGAGAGGCCGTATCCTAAGGCACTGGAAGTTGAAAAAGTGGTTTAAGTCGTTCTTCATCAGGTTTGATAGTATTATTATGTATGGTATATCCAAGGAGACGTATAGTGTCAGTCGAAAAAATCGATTTCTTGGTGTTAATAGTCAGGTTGTACTTTGAGACTGCATCCATGAATTTTTTTAAATTGTCGTCATGTTCTTTTTGATCTTTACCACAGATGATGACGTCATCTAAATAGGCGTAAGTATTCTGTAGTTGCTCCTGTTTAATCACCCAGTCAATGGTTCTTTGAAAGCTGCTAACACCGTTCGTCACACCAAACGGGATTCGACAAAATTGGTAAAGTTTGCCGCAAGCTTCAAATGCAGTAAATGGTTTTTCAGTCTCAATTATGCAGGCTTGATGATATGCGCTCTTGAGGTCAATTTTGCTAAATATGACATATTGGGCGACATTATTTACCATAACTTCAATATTTGGTAACGGATAAGCATCAAGTTCAGTAAACTTGTTGATAGTCTGAGAGTAGTCGACGCAAAGTCGTTTTCTATGGTTTTCGTTTTGGGTGATGAGCAACTGAGCTCGCCACGGTGATTTGCTTTCTTCAATTACGCCATCCTTCAGTAGTTGATTGATTTCGTTTTCAATGAATTTATGATCATCATGAGAGAATCTTCTGGATTTTATAGCGATGGGTTTGCATTCTGGAGATAGATTTGAAAACAGTGATACAGGTGGAACATCAGAGGCAAGTACGCTGCATACTTTTAAAGAGTTTCTGTGGCCACCAAAAGACATTTCTAGTTTACTATGTTCAGAGAGGATATCGTGACCGATTATAACGTCTGAGCATAGTTGATCTACGATAAGCAGTGGTAAGTTTCTGTAGACATCGCTATTCATAGCTATTTCAACATAACAGCGACCATGGACATTAGTCGTCTTGTTAAGAGAGGCCATGGTAATAGTTTCGTTACAAACTTCTCTGTTTATTTGATATTTGTCAGTAAAATTTTTGTTTATATAGCTCTTGGAACTTCCCGAATCAATAAGTGCATCCGCTTCATGACCATTCACGAGTATTTTAATAGTTTCTTTTTTTAAACATGCTGGCGATGCAGCTAATACGGGATCATCTATGGTAGCGTTCATGCTCGCTCCTGAGCTACGACAAACATTAGCTAAATGTCCTTTTTTTGAACAAAGTTGGCATGTCTCATTTTGTGCTGGGCAGTTTATGCGAGGATGTACTTGACCTCCGCAAAAAAAGCACTTGCGTTTTAGGGACGTTTGGCCTCTTTTGTTCTTTGTAATAGCGTTGACAGTTTCTGAAAAGTTTGGACTGATTTTGGCAGGCATAGATTTAGATTCATTTGACACGCTAGCTGAAGGGTTTGTTAGGTCATATACTGTTTTTGATGTGAATGTTAGGTTGTTATTTTCTGCCATTTCCAATGCAATTGCTTGATTGAATGCTTCTTCTAGGGTCATTGATAATTTTTCCAGAAGTCTTTCGCGAATTTTTGTGGATGAGATGCCGGCTATAAAAGCGTCCCGAATATAGTCATTCCGATATTGTTCTGCGTTAGTATTTTTGAATTCACAGTTTTTACTCAAGCTTTTCAAGGCTTGTAGGTACTTGTGTATGTCTTCTTGGCCTTGTTGTTTTCTCGAAACTAAAACGTATCTAGCATAGATTTCATTTTTCGGTTTGACGTAAGTCTTTTCTAGGACACTAATAGCAGTCTGATAGGTGGGGCAATCGCTAATATACTCATACACCTCAGTAGAAACATGGTTTGTAAGGAGTTGTAGTTTTACCTTGTCTTCAGATTTGTTAGACTCTAGGAAGCTTTCGAAGCTTTTAAGCCAGTGTCGCCATTCCTTAGAAGCATTGTTGGATGATGGGTCAACATCGAAACGGTCAGGCCGCAGATATTTTTCCATTTTATTGTTTGACACGATAATTGCAATAATGATACTCTTAAACTGAATAAATTAACATAATAAAGACAAAACCTACGAATATAAGGTTTTATTCAGTTTAAAATTCAGACATTAGTAGACTGACAATGTCAAGATGAAGGAAAGTCTATGACACAGTAATTCAACACTGCATGTTGTGGCATTAGATATCAATCACAGGGAAAAGCATAAAGAATTATGTAAACTTCCTGATAGCAGCGCGCGCAGTATTTTAAATTTTTTTATTATTTCCATCAAATAAAGGTTAATTTATCATGAATGATGACTAATTACAAAAAAAATTAACAGTTAAAAAACGTTCTAATCTGTATTAACAAATTAAGTAATCCTTTGTCAAAAATAAAAGGTTACTAAACTTTATAATAAACTTTTTTCACGAACGAAGTCTCCGGTCAAAATACTCTTATTGTCAAGAACTAAATACAAAAATGCCTTGATCTGCGGAATTCTTTCCTGATGTCGATCACAGAAGTGACATATAAATTCTGAATGTTCTGACAAGTACGCGAACAACGAAGCATACCTACTAGTACTTATATATAATATCTATAATATATATTATTTTAGAAATTAAGCCTACTTTTTTGCAAAGAAATGTGTATATGATGTATTAATTTAGATCTGATTTATTATAAGAAATGTTTTATTAAAAAAATATCATTATATTCTTCTGAAAAACCATAACATTAATAAAATTGAATTCAGTCATTAAATAAAAAAATTTCGTTGCACGAAAAAATACAAATGATATCCCCTCCCCCCATCGTAATAAATCGTGACGTATTTCTGACCCAATCCTCCCCTGTTCGAACCTCACGTGATAATAGGATGACCCCTAAGATAAAGACATGTTAGTGTATGCTCGTAAGAGCATATAAGTATGCCCGACCAGTAGGATTTAAACCCGGATCCTGGGACTGAGCAACGTCGTCATAACGACTGAGTTATTGCCGGTCTCTTCCAGTTTGAAAACATTCAAAATAGTATTTTGTGCATCTGTGACATAATGTGAGACATTGGGACACGAGTGCTTGTTTACGAAACAAATGAAGTGAGTTTCGTAATAGACTTGCACGAGTGTCCCAATGTCTAATTATGTTCAGTTGCGCACAATACTTTATCTACGACCATCAAAAACAATTTCACGTAAAATGGGGAAAAGAACACTCGTCATGATGTTGTAGTGATACTCGTTGTCATGATACCTGAGTATGTAGAAGCCAGAGACAATCAGAAGCGAGAAGAAGAAGAGGGCGTGGTTTAAGAAATTAAGACACTGTTATCGCTCGAGATTGATTCTCTAACGGTGCTATAATGAAATTTGAAAATCACAGCGTAGAATTGCGGTGTTCTAATGTAATATTATAATCGGTTAAAAAATTTAGATACTTATAAAACCACTTTTGATGTTGTAACTACCTTTTTGCAGAATGGGAGTAGATAAAAGAATTAAAAAGACCGCCCTTTTGATCCGGGGTGTACAAAACCTGTTAAAATGGGCGTTCCCAATCTAGTTTGAATCCAGTCAAAGAAATAATCCAATGAGAAACAAAACTAACTTTTTATCCTAACAAATGGCTGTACTGTTACCTCGGCCTGAGCTGTGTTGTGTAGATTTTAGTCTAAACTAGCTTTTGCCTGCGGCTTCGCTCGCGTGTAAGTGTCTTTTAAATGAAAACTATTTTCGAAAGTTATCGGCTTGGCGATTTTATCATGACTATATCGATACCTCTAAGAGCATTTAGACTACAATGATAATGAAGGAACCATATCCAAATCTGTTTAGTGGCTCTCGAGTTAAAACGGAACATACAGACAAACGACAGTAAGCTTAAGAAGCTTCAGTATGTCCTTCTATGTCCTCCTTCCACTTGCGCACCATAAATTTCTACTTTTACTTTACTATTGGTGTGAGTGTGCATTAATGCCGTACCTATAGTTTTTGTGTTTATGTCGGTGAAATAAGTAAGAGGCAACGTGGAGACATATGAAAACGAACAGTCAGTATCAAATGTTTTAATTTCTATGGCGACATTAAATTCTATTATGTATTTAGGCTCAGACACAAATAAAATCAAGACGGAGCGCTCCATGTAACGGATGAAGTAGGCCAAAAGTGAGACAGTTTCGTGTTCGTACACTCACGCATGCGCAATCTGTCACTAAGCGCAGACATGCGGCCTCGCTTCAATATTGACAGCGCTGTCTTGATTTTTTTTTTTGGTCTGAGATATTTAGGTATATGTAAATGCAACACACAGAACATCAAACCACCCCTCAATCAATCAATCTCGTTCAATAATTCTGTAACTCAATCGTGCCGACCGGATATTGACGCCGCCGCGGCTTCGATCCTCCCACTTTAACTGGTGGAAAATCTAGTTTTTGAATAGGAAATGAACTGGTTCATAGCTGAAGTCGTCGAGGTTGATTGTAGAATAACTCAGTGTTGCTAGTTCCAATTTTGATTCCATGGGCTAAATTTTTCAAGGGGTTTATATATGAGGTTTGGAATTTAGCTTTATATTTGAGTCGACACCAATTCTGCCGTCAATAAGTCAAAAAGATTTTATCAAGAAAATCTAAATTTAAAATCGTTTTCCTTGAAACAAAAGTGTTGACATTTCCTTAACAGAACTTAGTTTATATTTTATTTGAAACGTGATTGTTGCGTATAGAAAAATATATTTTTATATGTATTTTCAGATTTTTATTTTAGCATTAAATAATTTGTTTCTGTTTTTATTCATATTAATAATGAAGCTTACAGGATACAAAGTAAGTAAACATTTTATAAAAAGATTGGTTACAAGGCCCGGAAAAATGGCCAACATATCAAACATTTAACTTTGTTTCATACTGTAGAGATTTCACATAATATATCTATATATATTATATCCATCCATCCATCAGCCTAATTCGTCCACTGCTGGACATAAGCCTTTCCAGGACTTTGCCACTACCGGCGGTCATCCTGGAAGAATTGCCCATACTCACACACGCTGGGCAGGCGGGTTGGTGAGCGCGGTGCCGGAACCCTCGCAACAGTGACGCCGCTGCCCGTCATCAGTCTGTTCCATATAAGGCCCGGCTATTAGGAATGGATATACCGCCATCCATCGGTCCCAGGCGTGGTGGGCCTCCTGGTTTTTTGCCTGTGAGCTGTCCTCTTACTCTCCCTCGAATTACTTCGAGGGGGTCTCCAAGTAAGATGGTGGTAGCTCCACAGTCGAGCTTGGCATCAGCTCTACCACCTGATTATTGTATATTGTACTCTAAATATTTAATATTTTATTCTCTTAATAATTAAGCGATCAGAAATATTTGGGAAAGCTTTGCTTTGTGTGGAAATTATTATACCAAAAAATCTATATCAAAGGAGTGTTTATATGAAAAAGGTGTGTCTGTGTTATTTTGTTCTGAATCTCTTTGATTCAAATATAATCTGGATTTTTTTTACATAATATTACTAAATTGAACGAATAACATATTTAATATTTATATGGGAAGTCTCTAAAGTATAGGAAACAGGATTAAATATTGGACATGACGGCCGTTTCTCCGGGCTTACGATATAACCTTATAGATATTTTGTAGTTATTTACACATTTTGTATTTTGTCTTGTGACATAAACGAGGCAGTTCATAAAATTACGCTTTTTGTATGGCTTGCCCTTCAGGATCGCAATTTTCTTGGAATTTGGAGTATAATGTTTGTTTTTTATTTCGGTCTAATTTAATGAAGTGATTATTATTAAAATTACTGAATTCGAAAGATAGCTAGGTTATTCAGACATGAAATTTTTATATATGATTATGCTTTATTCTCTACAAAAAATCGTGGTAAACTCAAAGATTTCAAACGTAAAGATAAGCCCTTACCGTACTATGACAGCACCAAAATGTTTCCACCTTTAATTGGGTGACGCTCACACATTTGGAATCAGTGCTCATCTGAACACAGTGACAGTTGGACGCTTAAGTGCACTTAAAGTGAATCATTTTAACAACTTTAGTAGTCTGATCAGTTTGCTGACCGTAGCTAGACAGATTGCGCACTCATAAGTGTGCGCGCGTCGGCATTATGTTAACGCACGTATTCAAAAACAATGCAATAGATTTTAGGTGCCAGGGCTCATCTAAACTTTTGAAAATCTTTGGGTAAACTGGTGACATTAATCAGGAAAATTGTAATTTTTTTTTATTTATAAATTGTTTTATGATAAATACATATTCTGGTACATTATGTGTCAAAAAATGTGTAAGTATGTCTGATGTTTAAGCAATTTTTTGAATTTTTACGTTGGAGTAAGGTCCTTAAAGTTGACAATGTGATTATTTTTCCATAGACAAGGTGTGGGAGATTGATCACTACAAAAAATACAAAGTAGTATTTGAAAATGTGGTACTTAAATTAACTGTCAATAGGTAAGATTGGTATATGTTTATCATGTATTCAATAGTATAAAATTTTTACAAATATTTTATTGTTTATTTTCAATTACAGCTTTATGAAATACTAAGAAAGTCAAAAAAATGATGAGAGCCAAGCCGTACTAATAAGTAAATTGGTACACAAAAACAAAAGAAAACTATCTGCCAACAAACTTGAGTTCCAAGTTTAAAAAGTTCCGCTTTTAAATCAGTTACAGTGACTCGGGGCGCTGACTGAGTCACTCTCGCTTTCTTCGCGAAGTTTGCTTGCATTTTTCACTTGCCCTCGTACTTTCACTGCGGACTGGCTGGAAATAATGTTTCAGAGGCGTTCAGACTCTTTGGCGTGAAACTCGATTTGAATTTAAAAAATAGAAATGTAAGCAAATGATACACAAATTTTTGTACTTTTTTTCCACAAATACAATGTATGTATTTTCATATTAACTTGCTTACTTACAAACTGACGAATTTGTCAAACGTAACAATTATATTTTTCCCGTTCGTAAGAAGGATTAAAAATAAAAGTACAAGAATTTGTGTATTATTTATCGAAAGGGCCAATAACCTGTTTTCTAACAAACGGATTAAAACGGAAATAAATTCGCTCGTAGCAATAGGAAACGTGTTAAGACTTAAGACATATTTTCGTATGTAAATTCCCCCTTTCGTTTCTTGTCCGGCGCAAAATGCACAACTTATGATTGCTCTTCGTATTTGAATTGAAGATATTAAATAAATGTGATTTATGGGATTTCGCGAATATAGTTCAATGGCTTTGGCTTTTCCAGCAACTTTCGTTTTTATGCATTACATTGTAAATAACAGGTGGTAGAGCCGATGCCGGGCTCGACTGTGGAGGTACCACCATCTTACTTTGAGACCCCTCGAAGTAATTCGGGGGAGAGTAAGAGGACAGCTCACAGGCAAAAAACCCGGAGGCCCACCATGCCTGGGACCGATGGATGGCAGTATATCCATCCCTGTAGCCGGGCTTTATATGGAACAGACGGTGACGGGCAGCGGCGTCACTGGTGCGAGGGTTCTGGCACCGCGCTCACCAACCCGCCTGCCCAGCGTGTGTAAGTATGGGCAATTCTTCCAGGATAACCACTGGGAGTGGCAAAGTCCTGGAAAGGCTTATGTCCAGCAGTGGACGAACTAGGCTGATGGATGGATGGATGGATTGTAAATAAATAAGCACACCCACTTTAAAACGTGTTTACGTGTGATTATATAATAATTCATACAACGCAATTGCTAACGTAATGCAATTGCTTTAACTACTTTTTCACTTTTTCTCTCTCTCTCTCTCTCTTGCTACGTAGTACAAGTCATGAAGCACACCATTGCTAAACTACATCATTATAATTTAAATCAATTTTTTAACTTACAGTGTCATGAATAAAATAAAATTACGAGTTATTATTTTAAGAAATAGACACTCGTAAATGCCGCTGATTAAACGAAAAACGATAATGCAATAAGATTTAGATTTGATTTAGATTTCCATCTGCTATGATCCTGACATACCCCTTTCGGTTCTTCCACATCCATCAATCTAGTCATACCAGCTCTTCTATTCTATTAAAAAGACAAAACATCTTCAAATTTTTTTTAGGAGTATTTAAATAAGTCTTAATAAATATACTGTACTAAAATGCACTTGATGAATAAAAATAATACTAAAGTTCATTCCCCCAATTCACCCCATTCACCGGAACAAGTAGCGCCCTCTACCAAACTCGTGACTTTCTTGCAAACTCATAGCTTTATGCTACTCGGCAACAGATGGCGCACTACGCGTTGTCTTATCAGTTTTTGTAATGAGCATTTTCATATTTGTATTTTTATACCTAATAGGAATTTTCTATTAGGAAACCACATAAAATTTATATTTTGCGTGTAACTTGTTCGTAAAATGTTTTCAAATCGTTTAGTTTCATACAATGAGGCCCTCTAAAACATCCTAAATGTTAACTAAAATGGCCTAAAGTCGTAAAATACCACAAATGAAAGCAGAAGAGACGAAGGAAATGTATTTCTATTTATGTAAAGGTCCAGAGACCGGACCCGTGTCAGACTGTCACACCACAGAATGGTCTAAGTCAGAAGATTAAGACATAATTTTTTTATAGAAAAATACTCGTCTCCAGACATTTTGCCAACTGGAATAGAATAATAAAATCATAGTATTTATTGGCATTTCAATATTACAATAATAGTAGTTTATGCTACAAGGGCGCAAAGGAAGGTTTTAAACGTAACCGAGTAATTTATTGCTCTTACGCCCGTGTATCATACTACGTTTTTCAATGCATAGTGTGAGGAAATAAAACAATTATAATTTTGTGAACTTTAAATTGTACGAGTAATTGGCTCAAAAGGACTGTATCCAAAGCCGTTAAACAGTGGAAAAAAAAGCATGACATTTATGGTACACAGAAAAGGCTACAGGTTAGCCAACCATTGTAAATAAATTAAAATAATAATAAAGCCCTAGGGCAAAATAATCGACTTTCTGTTCGGTTTTGATGCATAAAAAGTGGGCCTTTACGAGCACATGCATTGAAAATGCATTTAAAGGCATACAAAACTTAAGTATATTGGCTCATATTTTAGCAGGTAGATACTAATTGAACTTTTTATTTACTGTGTAAATTTGTACACAAAGGTTTATTTTAAAAAATAAACAGTCACAGAATTATTACAAGAGAAAGCCGTAGTGGCGTGCACAGAACTTTTTGCTGGAAAAGCAAGCAATTGGTCAAGAATAACATTAAAAAAAATATTAAAAAATTTAAATATCACTGTGAAAAAGAAAAATGTGTATTGAAAATTTTCACTGTCTACCCTGGCGTCATACCATTTTTTTTTCAAAGTAATATTTAAATTTTTTCATATTTTTGTATTGTTATTCCTGACCAATTGCTTGCTTTTCCAGCAAAAAGTTCTGTGCACGCCACTGAGAGAAAGGATGTGATTTTTTTTTGCACAGATTATTACATAGGTATAAATCATAGATATATTAATAATACCATAGACTAATTATTACTAGTCTATGATAATACCTATACCTATATGCTTAGAATATCCTTATTCTGAGTGTATATGTTAGTTGTATAAATGCTTGCTTCTGTCGCTTGGTCCAAACTAAAAAGGTTACAAAGTTAACGTGTAACATGGATAAAAAGGGGCATTCCTTTAACTTTGTGGCGGCAGTTTCCTACACAAACAGTGTCGCTGTCATCTTGGAGAAATACTACTTGAAAATATTATTTGCATTTTTTAAATATTGCTAATGGAAATTTTAGAAGCTTTTTGCTAAAAGTTTCTAAGTTTAAAGTGCTTGAAGTTTGTTTCATTAATATTTTGCTATCCGTTTCGTATATTACCATTCAGAAATAAAAATAAAAAATTGGTAATCAAAATTTATCTCTCTATATACTTACCAGCTATATTTTATAAACATTTAATAGAATGTTTAACGTTCATTCTGAAATAACATATTATTGTGTTTAAAATTTAATTGCAATCATTCTTTAATTCTTCGTCCAGAGTTAGATTGAAATAAAGATCTATTTAATTTGCGAAAACTACAAACAAAGCTAATAAAAATCAAAACTACTAGCCCAAGCTACACTGTCCATACTCTAACCCTCGGCCGTCCCCCTATACTTAACATCCCACCTCACTACCAACTAACTCAATCGAAAATATACCCTATTCAAACGACATAGAGCTGTGTACTGAATGGTTGTGTTGCTGGCTGGGTGGACTGCCCACAGCAAGGGAGAAACTGTCCGCAAAGGGTCGTTTTATGCTGCGTTTATACTGAGCTAGGCTAGTGGACTTGCTTGAGCAAGTAGGTTTTATTTTGGAATTATTATAAAAGGTGTTAATAAAATAGCATCCAAGCTGGAAATAATACTAATAACTTAGGCTTCTAACAACTTTTTCTAGGAAATCTCTTTTAAAATAAGTATGTTTTCTTTTAGATAAACGTCTTTATGACAGAGGGTGTTAAAAGTCTAACCTTCAAACCAAAATAATACTCTTATAGATGAACTTTTGGTAGGCACAAAGGTACTTCAACGGGCGAAGCCGTAGAATAAAGATTGTATAAGTAATAAAGCAAGTTTTAAGTATACAAGGAGCATACATCCGTGGTGTCTAAAATTTACAATTAAATAAGTTTAATAATTTTTCTGAAAATATTTGAAAACTACTCTAAAACTCTGCGTGCGAGTCAATTCAAGCGGCGCGTCGCACGAGGCGTCGACAGCAGCGGCGCTGGCGCATGGAAGGTGGGATAGAAAAGGCGCTCTACGAACGTTTGCTACGTCGTAGTTCGTAGCACTTGACGTGTAGCAGGCAGCGTAGTTTGGCACTTACGATTTATTTATTTTCATTTTCACAACGCATAAAAAGTTTTTTGCGTAATAGGTTTATTTAAGAATGTACCTAAAATTTTGTTTCCCTATGTCAAATTTTTCGTTTATTTGAAACTATGTTATAGTGTTACCCCCAAGACAAGGGGCCATTTTCATTTATACTATTTACATTATACGTTTATTTTATTAAGACTGCTCATAGGTTTTGCCTTTCCAATGCTGTTTTGCGTGATTTACTTATATGTGTGGCAGGAAAATAGTATAATTCGGAATTTTACAAACGGCGGCAAATTGTAAAATATCCGCTGTTTTAAAATGACTTCGTCATTTTCTAAAACCCCGAAATCAAAAATCTTTCACGAAAAAGTTAAAAATGGGTGCGACAACGAGTGGAGTGAGGAGGAGCGTGTTTTACATGTAAGTACATATTGGGAGCCAAGCAAAGCGGAGCGGAGCGAGACGACCCTCATTAGTTCTAAAAGAATTAATACATGCCGAGGCAAATTATAGAATGCCAAATTTTACTATATGACGAAGATTCGATAAAAAGCAAAATGGCAAGTTTATAAACTAACGATGCTGTTTGTATAATGCTGAACTTTACTATTTGCGTGCGAAATATCGATCAATCGATCGAACAATGCTATGCAAAAAACATGTTGCTCTTATCGCGGCAGGTAGCAATTGAATGACTTATACACAATGTTCCAATTTGTGACTTTTATGCGTGTTTTTAATAGTTTTAATAGCATACAATTAATATGTTTTCAATGCGAGTGCTCGCAAAGGCCTAATTTTATGCATCAAAACCGAACAAAAAGTCGATTATTTTGCCCTAGGGCTTTATTATTATTTTGTTAATTTATTTACGAGAAGTTGGCTAATCTGCAAACCTTTCCTGTGTACCATAAATGTTATACTTTTTTTTCACTGTTTAACGGCTCTGGATACAGTCCTTTTGAGCCAATCATTAACTTGCAAAAGTATAACAATGTAACTTTCAACTTTAATAATTAAATTGTATTCTTTGACTATATTTGTTATATTTCCTCACACTATGCATTGAAAAACGTAGCATGATACACGGACGTAAGAGCAATAAATTACTCGGTTTCGTTTTAAACACTCGCTACGCTCGTGTTTTAAATCGTCCTCGTATTTTATTCCTTTTCGCCCTTGTAGCATAAACTACTAATAGTGAAAATCTAGGCCCTGGCCTGGATAACGTAAACGAGGCTTTCGGAGTCCGCAGAGAAGACATCTTTTATGGGTAATATTAACTACAGACAGATATACAATACAAAGTTACGTGAAAGGATTTAAATAGTTTGTGAATTTATTTTGATGAATTTTTAGTAGAGTACCTTAAGTGCTCAAAGCAATGTCGAAACATAGAAAAAATTAAAAGCAGAACGGAAATATTATAGGATATACATAAGGATAACTAGAGCCCTGTTTAGTAAGATTTAGACGGTATACCTTACATAATAAAATTTTAGTGGTTTTGGATACAAAAAGTACTTGTGTTACCAAAGCTATAGACCAAGCCATTTAAACGCAAGAAAAAAGTGCATAACTCAACTTAGTGACTAAAATGTATGTAACACAATAAACAACTTTTCTTAGGGTTGACTGCATAATAGTGAGTGCTAACCAGTATCTGTTTTTCATCATCGTGTAATATTTAGCAATGTGATGACGATGATGATAATGTCGTAAGCCAAATCAGTAGTTATTAGGCCGAAACGTTTTCAAAAAATTCGATAACATTTGTTGGAGTATAGCTAGAAAAAAGAAAGAAAAATTGTATGCTTTATTTGACAAATTGTGTGTTTTAAAAAATAATTGCAATTTCAGTTCGTTGTAGATGTAGTGACCAGAATAAAAAAAGGAATGCTTGGGTGATTTTGATATGTACAGAGGATGAATAAAAGTAGAGTGACGAAAGAAATTTATGGTGCACAAGTGGAAGGTCCATCTCGATCAGGCCGCTCTAAAAGGACAAATTCTGACCAAATTGGCGACATACTAAAAAAGGGCCAGGTTAAAAGTACCCGGAATAGAAGAGCTTGTTTGACTAGATTGACGGATGTGGAAAAGGCGAAAGAGGTGTGTCTGGATTGTAGCAAATGGAAATATGTAGTCTTTGTCTACACTTCTGGAAGATAGGAGTGAGTATATGTATGTATGTGTGTATGTCCAATTCGTTGTTTACTTTCAAGTATTTAGCGTTGTTATTAATTTAATAAATTTAACAATAAACGTGTTTGAAAACAATAAACGTGATTGTTTTAACGTGTAAACAGCATTCTAAAACAAATTTGCTAATAAACCTAAATAAAAATGACGCTATACATTACATATTTAGCAATTTATTGTCACAATTTGCATATCAAGCAAAAAATAATATTAAGAAAATTATACAGTTAAATTGGCCGTACAACATAACGTCAAACTCGCTTGGTGTGCCGAAGTTACAGTTTATTTTCAATTTAATCGGGTTATAATATTTTCATTGAACCATTGGATATTGAATATCAAGGAAAAGGAGTAAAACAGTACAGTACTACAGCTAGCTACATAGGAACTGATTCAAAAATCTATATGATATTCCTATGTACGGAACCAGAGGCTCTCAAACGTTCAATCAGAGCCGAGGTGATTCAGTTAGACAACCGCTGGACTGGTAACTTGACGCTCATACTACAGTCCGGTACTAAAGTTACTAGAAATATTATATTTCTTAAAATTTTTAATAAACGAGTTTTTTTTTCATGTATATTGTATTTACTATTCCTAACGTTTGGCCTAGGCCAAACTAGTTTTGTGGTTTTGGGTTGTTATAAAAAAATAACCACGAAGACCATATATATTTTTCTAAACTACCGGCTCTCTTCTACACTGCAGGTCTTCTGAAAAACTAGATCGGCCTAGGCCAAACTAGTTTGTCCTAAATTTAGGTTTGTCATACATTCGTCAGAAAGTTTGCCATTCGTCTGATGCCAGTCCCATAGAGGACCTAAATTTATCTCGAAACTAACTTGTTTGTTTTATCTTAAATTTAATGTTTTCCTAAAGCTTATTATATCGATACATACATTTTCTTAAATTTAGAGGTTACTGTCAAAAACAACTTACAAAAACAAGTTAGCAAAACTTTTGTTAATAAATTCGAATTCTAGCTCTGGTCCGTTTCAATCTAAGCTTTTAGATGCCATTTAAAAACACAGCTGTAATTTTTGAGCTTGGAAAAATCACCATGTGTAAGTGCCTCGTATAGAAAATCCTTCTTTAATATCTACTGTCACGTCCCAAGCAGGTATTAGAGTAACCATACAGAAAGACAAACAGAAAAAAGAAGACTTCATCTAGATAACCCATTTTTAAAGTAATTATAGTCACTTTTGACTCCACCAGTAACAGTCTAGCCGGCCAGTACACGTAGCAGTATTCCCTAATTAATCCTGTATCAAACGTCAAACAACCAACAACAATTGATACTGAATAGACTCTTATTAACAAAGCAGTAAAGGCAATTATCGATTGATAAAGTTTTCTAATTATCGTAGCTGTAGCCCAGCCCCAAAGGATGACCCTTCTATTAACCAACCAAATAGGACTATAACCTAAGCTCTTATTTTTAAGCAAGTAAAGGCGATGATTCATAAGCGGGTAGTCTCGTTATGGTGGATGGTTACTAACTGACTTATCCTGAAAGAGCCCGGACCATGTTTGATTTACGCGGTTCTCGATGGGAGGTTTTTAATTGTGTTATGAGGGTTTAAAGATTTGTAGTTTCAGCCGAGATGAGGGTATTTTGTCTGATGGATATCTACAAAGTTTTAACATAATAGGTCTTTACATATGAAGTTGCCGAAATTTTCTTACAAATTCACGAGTTCATAATTCCTGTAATACAATAGCTATTTCCATTATTTGTTTTTTGTTCGAAAGTTGATTTCAAGGTTTTACATCTTCGTATTAGATTTTGTTTTATCGTCAGTTTGATAACCAAAATTAAAACTTCAAAAACAGTTCGTCCTAAATGCTATCCATTTCCATGATAAGATTTTAATAACTTTTTACAGCAGACTTTTTTCGAAAATTAAATTATTGTTTCTGTTGGCTTAGTGTTGTCTCATTCATACACAAAAGAAATTACATAATATGGATTTGTCACTCCTAGAAAAAATGCAACAATGTTAGTACTGAAAATTGAGTTTCCTTCAAATTCTCCATAGAAAACGGCAATTTCATACGTAAAGTCCTAACATAAAGCCTCTATGGTCGAGTGGTAGAGCGCATGCCTGCTAACTCAGAGGTCGTGTGTCTAATCCCACACATTAACCTTTGTTCGGCTTGCATGCTTCCGAACGCAATTTAGCTGCAGGTCCTTTTTGCAGGTTTTAGCTGTGCCCGAAGTACAGCAATAGGACGCACCATTACGTTAGCGACGTTTATTATCGGTGAAAAGTGGATGTACCAAGTTCACACTTGAGAACACCTCTGAAACCACGTCGAAGATTCATCTTGGCGTGATAATATGTACGTGTTTTGTGTAATAGTAATGAAATACACATTAATTGAAAACATCAATTATATGGCAATATAGAACTAAAAGATATAATAAAGATAATATAGATATACAAAATATTTTAAATACCACATATCATAATTAAATAATTATATGGAAGCTTATACTCGTATAATATATATGTAATATAATATATGTATAATATATATATTTTAGCAAACTATGACGTAACGCGGTCTATAAATCGGGAAATTATGGAACCGTACCACTTGCTACGGCGTAGCTAAAATACAAGCCAATTATATGTATAATAAAACGTATTAACATAGAAAAATTTTTTTTTTCTAACCTGTAACATGAATTTGAGCCACAATCTTCTCTGCTATGTATTGTTTTCGTTATAATGAGAACTCAAAAGATTAGATATAAAATATATAATAGGTTATATAATATAAAATTGCCGAAATTTTCTTATAGATTCATGAGTTCATAATTCCTGTAGTTCAATGGCTATTTCCATTATTTGTTTTTTGTTTGAAAGTGGATTTCAAGGTTTTATATCTACGTATTAAATTTCGTTTTTATTTTCAGTTTGATTATAAAAAATAAATCCTCAAAAACAGTTCGTCCTAAATGCCATCCATTTCCATGATAAGATTCGTAATGATTTTTTACAGCTAACACTTTTCAAAAACTAAATTAATGTTGCTGTTAGCTTAATGTTGTCTCATTGATACACAAAAGAAATTACATATCTTGGATTTGTCATCCCTAAAAAAAAATGCACAAATGTTAGTACTGAAAATTGAGTTTCTTTCAAATTATCTATAGAAAACGGCAATTTAATATGTAAAGACCTAATAAACATATATAAATATATATTTCCTAATTCTAAATAAATTAATATATATGTCATAAATTATTATATTTATTGCGATACAGAAACACAGATGAAAAGTAAATAATCAAAATAATGGATATGAGGAACTGAATTTATTTTATATCAGTAATATTATTGCAATATCAATTTATTTCATAATATTTATCTGCTACGGCGTAGCCACGTAGCAAATTAATTATGAGATTATTTTATTCCAAAACAACGTCAAAAAAAAAACATCACCACAATCCCCTTTAGAGTTCAATAAGCCTATCTATTTGACCCTAACTACGTATATACCTAGAAGGTTATATCACAGAGGGTTTTGCTACAATACGCGTCTTAAACAAATATAAGAAGGACACTGTAGCCAGACCTCTGTCCCTTTTGTTCATGTGTGGGTAAGGGACAGGGTGTACGAATGCACTAATACTACTAAGGCGGTATATTTGCAAATGTGACCGGTAGAGCTCTGAAGAGATAGAGGTGGCCATGTTTGACCAGTGGAATTGGATTTCTAGTGATGGTGATATTTTTGTTTTGGACTGAAATACGAATGACTGTGTCGTTCAATCTTCGATCAAATAACCCCTAGATCTATTATTCCATACAACATCAGTTCGAAATCATTGTCCAAGTATGTTATACAATTATAGTTTTATCTATAAATCGCAATAAAACAACAATAACATAAGAGCTCAGTTATGATTTTTCGAAAATAAACCTTGTCCGCACTTTCATAAGATTAGTTTTCCACGGTCCATTTCAGGACAAATTCTTTTTTGCTTTCGTAGCTCGTAAAAACCATTAAAAACCAGCCAGCGAATAAAGAGCTAAGTGATTATTATTTTTTATATCTTTCAGCTTTAAATTAATGCATTAAGGTAGAAAACTGAATGACGGAAACGAATGCCTAAAAATTGAATTTAGCATCAGTTTTTGGAGCCACTTTTTGTGCGCTGATTCAACATCTAGGGGTTATTTAATCGAAGCGTTCAATACATATTTTTAAGTTATTCTAAACGAATACAAAAATATTTTTTACTCTCACAAACGCTACACGTTTCTTTTTGGCTATTAGTAAGAACTGCCGTAGTATACTTGTGTAACGTCTTCAAGACCTTCCTTCCTTGTAAATTTGTATATGATTGCATTTTTGCTGTTAGGATTTTTTTCAATGAAATCCATACTTACCACGTAAAGCAATATGATACTCGTAAGTACGTTTCAGTAGATTCAGTTTGACTCTGTTCTCCACAAAATCATCTTTGGATAATTGAAATCTGTAAACAAAAAAATTATATTAATTACTAACAGTGACAAAACCTTAAACTCTCGCGTTTTGTACACATTATAATATATATAATCGGGTCTACCGCGATCAATTGTTACCTTTTTACGAAAAGTTGACACCCGACGTTTCGAGACAAGTGACAAATCCATCTTATAAACAACAAAATATCTACATTTTTGTAAATAAATTCAAATTCTAGACGTGCCCGTGCCAAATTATGCATTTAGATGCCGTTTAAAAATGAAACATTAATATTGGGTTCGGAAATAATCACCACTGCATGTGTGTGCATACTACAAAAAAAAAACTTTAAGAGGCCAAAAATAAAAACAAAAACAAAATGCGGACTAGTGACTAAGCCGGTCTCCGCACAAAAATCTCAATTTGCTCATTCCTTTTGACTTCAAGTGAAATATGATTCCACGAATGAGAGATTTTGTGTTCGTCTATCCATTTGCCAATGCAAATTATTTAAGTATTTTATTTCCCCAAATGAAACTAAACAATTTCAAATCCAAGCCGTGTCTATGTGTATCATATTGGACGTGGAATAAGCCCGTTAAGCCCGGGCACCTTCCGATACAATAACAGCCGCCGTTCGGCAAACCCTTTCTTCTGTACCCGGCCTTATAAATTGCGGTGTCCATTGGGTACTGCTGCGTACAGAATTGAAATGGTTCAAATTTAAAATTGGCAGTAATCAATTCAGAGTTACAGAACTGATCAATGAAAAAATAAAGTTGGTTAGTAGAAAAGGCTGAAGAAGAGTTCGAACAGTGATAATTCATATTCTTGAGCGATATTTGCTGTCCAAATCTTAATTGCTGAGTCATATTGCCGTAGTTCGGGCACAGATAGCTTCTTCCTTAATGACAGGATGCCTAGCACTTATAATACTGCTACTATACATACTAAATATAAATATATAACCTCTTGACCACTTCTATGGTCCAGTAGTTCTGCCGTCTCTAACACAAATCACATTTATCACATGGAATGGGAAGGCTTGTTTCGCAGCCGGATTGTGAAAAACCCACCTTTTTCTAATTTATCAAAACCGCACTTGAATTCAAAATCTCAATAGTTATTCAACAAAACCTTATTACCTATGTTTTGTGTATGTTGCCATCACTGGTTGCCATCACAAAGTAAATTAGAACTTCAAAAATTTACAATATAAAAGATTTTGAAATTCTAATTTACGGACAACAATAGATACTTTGCGATGGCCATATACACAAAACATAGGTAATAATGTTTTGTTGAATAACTACCTGTTGAGTGAATTTTTAGTTTAAGTGTTCTTTAATTAGCGGGTTTTTCACAGTCCGGCCACGGAACCGCTCTTAAGCTGTGGATGGTCCATATTTGTGCCCTAGTACGTCGATAGGGCGGCTCATCACCTATCACGGTAGCACGTAATAATCGACAATTAAACGTGGTTGTACAAGTTTGGACTGTGACTTGCATTACACAGTCCATTCTTGGAAATACTTCTGACACCCCTCGAATATTCATATCGGGACTATGTATGTTTTTAACTAACAATATGTTCCCACAACTAAAATGAATAAATAAATAAAAAGATTTTTATTCAGCAGATCACACATAATTGTAGTACAAACAAGTTGTTATTTAAAACGAAGTTAGAGGAAACTTAGCATGAACCCGTTGAAAAGGTCAGTGACTCAGCTTTTGTCCCTACAGCCAAGAGCAAAGTGAACGCTGTTATTCTGTCACCGCCTATACTTACTTAAATAATAACTTATATTAATATAATAACAAAACTTATATAATAATTATTATTATTCTTACATAAGAACAAAAAAAGGCTTAACTATTTAGACAAAGAACTGCTTTGAACTAAAACCTCTTTCTGGGCGACTGTCCACGGTACCAAGGGTTACATTCGGCCGGGCCGGCTGAAACAAATATTGGTACATTACGGGACCCTTGCCCTCAAACTGTAATAAAAAGCCACGTCTTGTTCCTTGTCCTTCCACCTACACAAGTATTATTATCTTTGCCTCTGTTTACAACCTTTTTCATTTTGCCTGGCCATGTTGTTTTTATTAAAAGATCCCTTTTCGGGATATTTTTTGTATTATTTTCAAATTTTTAAGCTATTTCATGGAGTAGCTGTTATATTATAACGTATAACTGTTTCCGATATTCACAATTTTTATATACGCTGACGCTTAACTGTTTTAAAAACCAGCTGAAAACCAGCGCTGGGGACCTCCTACAGGGTAACCAGTACCTTAGCTGAGCTCTCTCCCTTTGTCAAATATGTTGCTTTGTATATATTCGTGTTAATTTAATGTATATTTGTCCCAAATAATTGTTGTTTGTGAATACCTGTGTCTTTTCGTTTCATGTTTTTTTTAAATAAATGTATCTTATTTTTATTCTTATTCTTTACAAAACTGCTAACCGTTGACCCGCCACGCCATATTGAGTAACGCAAAACCTTTATATAATCCTACGTGTTATTTTATAAAACAGCGGAGCTGTTACATAACGGAGCTGTTTAGTAACTAGTGGTTTTATAAAACAGCTGATTTTACCATCCATCTGCAACATCCAAATGCCATCCATACCATCCATATGCGAAGGTATTTTTTTTGGATTTGATGTCCATTACGTAGTTTGCCTATTTTTTTTTTTGATAGACATAATAGTAGTTTATGCTACTAGGGCGAAAAGGAATAAATTATGGAAACGATTTAAAACACGAGCGTAGCGAGTGTTTTAAACGTAACCGAGTAATTTATTGCTCTTACGCCCGTGCATCATACTACGTTTTTCAATGCATAGTGTGAGGAAATAAAACAAATATAATCTTGTGAACTTTGAATTATGATTGGCTCAAAAGGAATGTATCCAGAGCCGTTAAACAGTGGAAAAAAAAAGTATAACATTTATGGTACACAGAAAAGGCTACAGGTTAGCCAACCATTGTTAATAAATAAAAAAATAATAATAATAAAGCCCTAGGGCAAAATAAACGACTTTCTGTTCGGTTTTGATGCATAAAAAGTGGACCTTTACGAGCACTTGCATTGAAATATATATTTTATCAGCCAAATAAAGTTATACATACAAGTTGTAGACTTGTAGACTATCAGTTAGCTATTTCATACACGAACCTATTTGTAAAAATAAAACATTTTTGTAACCTCTTTGTTATTAATCGCGCGACAAAATACAGACAAAAGTTATCCAATTAGTAATTTATATTTATTTAAACATCTTTACTTTGAAGTCAGTGTAGACATTTTTACTTTTTTATCGTTTCTGAATATGGAGAATAAATGTATCTTATCTTATCTTATCTAATCTTATCTTATCTTATCTTATCTTATCTTGTCTTATATTATCTTAACTTATCTATATCTTTCAACGAAATCTCATGATTTCAAAGATGTGTGTCATGATCGTAGATGGATCGTATCTGAGACACAGGCTGAAAAAACATACCTGTATAATTAAAAAAAAAAATCACGTGTCCTTACTAATTTTGAAAACCTTCTGTGAATTTGGTCGACTCTTCGTATTGGTTACAAAATATTAAGAAATAATTATAACGGCCGAAATACAACTTTTACATAAAAGTAATTTAATGCAGTTCACTATATGATTATACGTATTTTAAATGACATTAATCGTAGCTTAAAAATTATTGGATTTTCTTCTAAAACCACTCTTATGGAAAATTCAATTATTTTGAAGCTACCATAATATCATTTAAAGTAAGTTCATTCATATAGTGAACTTTATTCTACATTGCTCTTATCTAAAAGTTGTATTTGGACATTAGTTTATAATAATTTCTCAATATTTTTTAACAAATACGAAGAATCGATCCTTAAAGATTAAGTTTTTTTTATCACTCCAACGGGTTTGTTTTTTGAATAAATTATTGTTAATTATGATCAGTCGATCATGTAGTTCCATTTAAAAATACCTGTCCATTTACACTCTATGTATACTTAGTAAATATTTGTATAGTGTATAGAAGCTTCGTCCTGTAAAACGATACTTTATATCCGAGGGATTAGATAATGTAATTCGAGCAATATGCAAAGTTCGTTAGATAAAGGTCATCCCACGGGCCGGAGTCAGCCTTAGCCAAGGGTTGCGGATTAATTCTGATATTAATTGCTCGGTTTTGTATAGTTTTAGCTTATTCCGCCTACAATTATTTATTATTTACGAAGCACTGATTTGTGAACCTGCTCTTAAGCAGGGTTTGCACTTTTGCAGGTTAGAAGTAGAATATCTTGCGTAGCTGTTCATTAAACTAGATTTCTTTTATCGCTTTTGAGTTTTTACCATCTAGGCACCTAGGTGTTATCCATTCTACTCTCCCAGATACTTTTTAGTTCTATTTAGTAAATGTTTTTATAACGTTTTTATCTCAACGACGATTCCTGTCTTGGTGTTGTATAGTTGTATTTGTGAAAGCGTAGACAATGCTGTTAAAACATTACGATTAATTTGTCAATACAACTAATTATATGTATAGAAGAATTTTGTTTTCTTTTGTATGGACTAGGTTTAATCTTAATAGTGAGGTTTTTTCAAAAACAGAGATCCTCTAAGCAAATCCTAAAGGTCTGTCTGTATATCAATCTTTAAAGCCCTAAGAGCCGCAAAAGGGGTGCCATTTTAGAGAAAAAAAAAAACATTTTTTCCTCAGGATTAAAAGAGAGTGACGAATGAAATTTATGGCACGCAAGTGGAAGGTACAGCACGACCAGACTGCCCAAGCAGACAGGACGTATGCTGACCAAATTGGCGACATACAGTAGAAGGGCCATGATGTGGAAGAGTCAAAAGAGGTGTGTCTGGATCGTAGCAGATGGAAATCTTCTGTGCCTACCCCTGTAGAAAACAGGCTTGAGTATATGTATGTATGTATTTCTTTATCACCAGAATAATTATTCAAAGATGTGTAGAAATATTTTTTTTTAAATACCTATATAGTAGATAAAGGATTTCATAGGCAACGTCTTCGACTTTTTAGCTATAAATAGACGTTGTTTATAAAAGCTTTCAAAAATAGAAATTCTAGACCTTTAAAAATTATTCCAATACTTATAAGTAAGGATTGCAGAACCTTAGCATCTCTTAGGTGGATGGTCCAACGCAATTTTCAAACAACTTGTGGGGACCAATAACGTCGACAGAAGTATTATAATTTCATTTTATTTATTTATTTAGTTTATTCAGAAAATTAATATATATTTACGTTTTGTTATATTTTCTACAAGTTCCATTAATTTTATACTTGCGAATAATCAGTCGTTTTACAAATAAAATGTAATCAAATATATGAAAGTTTTAAATAGCAAAATTAGACTGTAAAACCATTTTGTTTGTAAAAAATCTGATTATTTGCAATAGTATAAAAAGGTAACGCAACGAAAGTATAATACTTTTGTCGTCTAAATTGGTTCCCGCAAGTTTATATGAAAATTGCCTTGGACCATCCCCTTAAGGCCTTTAAAAGGCTTGTCCGATTGGGTTTAAAGGCATAGTAGTTATAGATCTATACATTTGCACGCCGGGAAAAATTAACAAAATTATCGATGTTTTTATTGGGATACCAAATGAAGCATATATTTACTGTATGCAATTTACATAAACTTGTTTTAGATTTATTTGTACAAAAGTCAAAGTTTTACAAATTACCCATCACAAAGCATAAAACCTATTTAATTTCCAAAGGCCCACTTCCAGCATATTCTTAACTCGACTTTAACTGGGGTTAAGTTAAAAATAGAGGGTTAAGAAAAAGCTCTCTTGCACCAATCAAAATATTTGGTTAAACTAAGAGAAAGTCATCAGAAATTAACCCAACTCTCGCCTCGAGTTAAACTCGGATTAAAAAAGTAATGTTAACAGTTTGATTAAAATTGTGTACTACACCTCATTGGTTGCTACTAATTACTTTATGGTAACATTCTAAATGAATGTCAAATGTCAAACAATCGCTTAGCTCGGGATTACTAACCCGCTTCGATATTATATATATATATATATAGGACTAATGAAACGGCTGGTTAGTTAACTTATCCCTTGGGTTAGTTAACCCGAGGGTTAAGGATTTTTTCTCGATCATGCTGCAAATGGGCCTAAGAGAGAACGAATGAGGTTAACCAGAAGCAGTTTTCATGCTCTGTACTACCTATCCAGCTATAAGAAAGTAAAACCAGTTAGGCTAAGGACTGTAAAAGGTAGGCACTTAGTATAATACAAGATCATTGGTAGGCACATAATCATAATGGGTGTGACAACTATGCTCAACATTTCACATCAAATTTTTAAACAATAAATTAATAATTCAATTTTAGAACAATCAGCCGGTATCAAGTAAACCCCCCAGAGGCGAGGCGGTGGGCAAATTTTGCAAAAAGCGCGCGCGGGCCTGAGTTGCCACCAAGTTGTCGAGCTCGGTAATCGATCCGGCCTTAGGGCTTTGGGTATAAATTAGAACTTCCATCGATCACCGACGCCCTTTGCCCAATGGCTCGTACTTTATTGATAGTGAATGTTAACCGATAGTTCACTGAGTAAACTCCTTGTCTCTGCTAGCTATGTGGGTCATAGATTTTTTCTTTGTTTTTGTGAATTTTAGGAAAATCTTTCTTGCCAAGACATTTAGACAACCCACTATTAAAATACCTTTTTTTTGCGTATGTTGTACATTATTATTATATTTTAACCTCAGTTCACCCAGTTTATTGTTGTTTAAAGACAAAAATTAATGTTCGATGAGTTTTACTACCAAGTGCCTATTGCTAAACTTCTGAAACTACACATTTGTAAGATACATAATACCTACTGTAACATAACTCTACATAAACGAAAAGGTATAAAAGTCGAATAAATTTTTACCTAATGCGGTCCTTTTACGGTTTGATCTTAAAACACATGCAAAGGCGAGCACTTAACGTTTCCTAAAGGATACATTATTGAGCAAGGGATCTCTAAAAACAACATTTTTACATCCCAGAGTCCTTCCGTGCATATTTTATTGTGGGTAGCTAAGATGACCCTTGGACGTAACTACATAGAGTTAGAAAATTCCGTAAAAGAATCCTCCTCAAAAATATGATAGTGAACTAAATTGGTCACCATCCATCCATCAGCCTGTCTTCTTCCACAGCTAGACATAGGCCTTTTTAAGATTTCGCCACTCTTGGTGGTCCACTTCGAAGTGATACCCATACTCACTACACCTTTTACTCATTTAAAGCTTGTTTTCAAAAAAAGCTGTTTCCTATGACCATATAGATGTATGTACTCGTGCAATAAGATAAATGTAATTTTTAATGCAATTTAACTTCGATAATATATCAGTCACGGAATCTCCTATACTAGGCATACTATACTACGCGACACCCATTAAAATAGTACTTTATGAAACTGGCACATAAAGAGATTATTAAAACAAGAGTGTGGGTTTAAAAAACGAGCTATAAGAGAGTTTTTTATTAGTATACACGAGTGTTTCTATACTTCGTTAGGAGTAGTTTAATACAATAGTTTATCTACACTTATCAATTAGGTTATCTACCTAATTTCCAATCCATATATGTAGATCCAGATCTTGGTAACATTTATCAGAAGCTTTTCTTGATTTTGCTGATTCGTTTTGATTGTTCGTCATTGTTGTTGCTCAGTATTTGCTGTTAGACATATTTGCCCAGAATAAAACTTTAAACAAACAAAGAGCAGAAAATATTACATTCATAAATAACGCAGCAGTTCAACCGCGCATGTGAGACAAGGGTCCGGTCACAGTCTACTATCATTAAAATCAATCGCAATCCACCGCGCATGGGTTTGATCACAAGTATGACCATCATTCAAACCATTCCTTATTAAAACCTTAGACTTGGCTGCATGGGCTAGGTTCCCTTTGCCTTTCTACTTCGCATAATTGTAAAACAAATATTTTAAGCATTATGTTGTTATGAAGACTGTACTTTAATTTAATTTATTTTCTGTATAAGAGACATTCGAAAAAAAAAATTCATTGTGCACTAATTTGAGTTCATACTTACGATTTTACGAAACGAGTGTAGATAAAAAGATTTTTGAATAGTGTTGTGAATCAGGATGTTCGAGGTTCATTAAAAATAGAGTGAGTTGAAATCATAAATATTTTAATAACGGATTGGACTAATTTTTTTACTCTTACAAGAAGGCGTCGATATTTCGATGAGATTATGACTGATCATTATCAGGTCCTCTAAAAAGGCCGTTTTGCATGAATCACATTATGATTCTGTTCTAATGCCGTCTCTTTAGCATGCGTGAAAAAATTCTGACTATATCCTACTTTCAAATCATCTTATGATTCACAAAAGTCGGCCTTTTTAGATCCCCAGGACTCTCTTCTTCGCACAGTTATAAAATAAGTCCAATCTATGGACTAATCTATGGAATCTATTCAACATTACTAGGTACTCCAGAAGCGCGGGTTGAAAGTTTTTGGGCAAAAAGCTAGTAATTCCTAATCGAAACCAGTTGAGAAAAGTGGTAACAGTTAAAAATATATCGTAATCGAAGTAAAACTGTGCTACTTTCATAATTACAACTTACACAATGCTTTCCAACTTTCACAAAGTAATTAATTTATGAAATACGAACAATTCTAGAGTAAACAAGATTTATCTATTCTCAAAGTAAGGAATAACAAGTTTTCCACCTCTACAACCTTTGTAATACTTTCCGCCCGTGTACGGCGGTGTACGTAACACGGTCTCGTGGGACGGCCCGGGCAGCAGGGGTCTGACGGACCGACTGCGCCACGTAAGGGTTAACTCGACCTGAGCTAGTATAAATATTTGACATTGGGTGGCCGCGCGTGCTCAACTTGAACTTTTTATTAAAGAAACTATCCAGAGTTCAAAACTTACTGAAAAGAAGAAAATTATTTGAAGTGTTGTTAATTAACAAATTTGTTCACGGTAAAGATAAAATAATGGTCTTCGACTAGCTTTTAAAGCGTCCTCTAGGCGCCAAGTGGCTCACTGTAAAAAGTGGGTATCTATAAAATATAATTGCAGTATGGGAAAGCACATCGGTTAATTCACGAGTTGTGTTGAGACCTGGATAGCTCACTTGGTAGAGCAATCGCCCGTAAGCGAGAGCTGGTTCGAATCCCGGTTCAGGGCTCCTCACATCCAGATTTACTTTTCTTTCTGCGTTTCTATACTGCAATGATATAACGTTGTCTGTTGAAGAGACAGTTTCCATTGTCCCTATAATACATAGATAAATAGATTACTATCAAATCATAGATGGCAAAAGTGAACGATTGACGGTTTCTCTTACGGTTGCAAACTAAGTTTTATTTTTATTTTGGAATATGTGTTCTTATTTGCATTTTTGTATATAACTTGATCTCATGTTATAAAAATAGTTAGTTAATTATCTGTCTATTCGTTAAGAATTATGTTTGAAACTGTAATTATGTTTATTGTTTTATAAATAATATTGTGACATTAATTTTTGTAATAGATTTGGGGCTGGGCTTGCGTTTGTAGGAAACACGATAAAAAAATGAGAATTTCTCAAAAAGGGTCATCGAACCTTGTTACTGATCACTTACAAAGTCTACAGCTCAGAACATTTTGATTTAAATGTTCTGTGGTCTACAGTATTATTTGGCTACATAAACCAAAGTCACCTTATATAATCAATCAATAATCATATTTATCGGAAGATGCTTATATAAATTCTAATTCAAATTTAAATAGTTTATTTTGTAAAACAGGTACACATAATACACTTTTTAAGAGTCAATTTTAATCTTATAAAAATATATTTCATAAAATAATAGATGATTAGAATAAGATAGAAAACAGTAAAAAAAAAAATTGTGAGATATATTTCAGGCCATTCGGGCCCGGCAATTTCATTTTACTGTGTTTTTTCTAATTCTAAATATTTAAAAAGACAAAAAAGTCGATATTTAATATTTATTTACATAAAATAATAAACGTACATGAACTAAATTAAAGGTTTATTTAATTTAAGAAGCAACATATGTACATACGTATACGATTCAAATGATAAGTAAAATCTATAATTATACAGGCTGAAATCTAATCAACCGCCCAAACCCATACCGTAGACCCGATCAGCGACCAGGAACAAGGTCCATCATTTTTTTTGAAATCATAAAAGAAAATGAAAAAAATTTGCTCCTTTTCACTCTGGACTACCTAGTTCAAATACAAATACTAGAAGCAAAAAAGAAACCTTTTCGAATTTCACCCGATGGGTCATTAAGGCGAATGGATACGCCAACTGCAATTTGGACCTGTCTTTGAAGGCCTACTCCTCCCACACGGTTGGTCCAAAAACTTTCATAAAAATATATGATAGGCATTATAAAGTCAAAAATAAATTTTAAGACTCATAAACTGTTTTTCTATTGTACGTTTTGACAAAAAAAATCGAAAGTCATCGAAAGTTTCACATGATTAACACAAGAATTCTCTTACTCCTTCCAAACGCCTAAAGCGATTTTAATTCTTATTTCACCAAATTATAGGAAATTTTTAGATCTAAAAAATTTAAATTCAAATTTTTTTTTCCTTTCATGGCGTCCATGTGAAAAGTATTATTTTCTCCTATTTTGCGCTCGCCGAATACGCAGTGGTTGTCGTAACAGCCACTTTTCAAGGCACGCTGAAATGAACATTATTTCAATGTCATTTCCGTTGATATTTGTACCGACACACATCGAGTTGCTTATTTAGCGTGGTCATACGCCTTAAACGCTATTATAAAATGTTATTATTGAAAATTAAACTATTCAGACTTTCACAGAAGAAAATTTACCCTGAAATAAACAAAAACGACAAACTATACCAGGTTTCCATACCGTAACTTAGAATTTGTAATAAAAACGGCACGGACCCAGAAATAATTTAACTAAATGCAAATTCGGCGTCCCTGGAGTTAGTTACAAACAAACATGGCTACGAAGTTGTGTGCGGTTAAACTGACAAATGTGAGGGTAGTATGTGCGAATTACGTGGAGTTTTATCCCGGATAGAGCTCGGGTGTTCCCTGGGGCGCTCCGCCGTCCGAAAAGTTTGCCTTTGACCCTCCTACTGGAGATATCGTATGGAGCTGTTAGTTAAAATATGAAATGAAATGAAATAATTTTATTTATAAACATATAATCTTAGTTAATGAGAACTGTGAATTTCTTAACTGTCTGATGCAACAAGTATTGCACCGACGACAGCGCCTTCTGTTCAGAATGAGCAAGGCGTGAAATGACATAACGCCCTCGTGAGCGTTTAGTATGTGCATTATTAGCTAGTATATCAGGTAGTAACAATAGTAGTTTATGCTACAAGGGCGAAAAGGAATAAATCACGAGGACGATTTAACACACGAGCGTAGCGAGTTAAACGTAACCGAGTAATTTATTGCTCTTACGCCCGTGTATCATACTACGTTTTTCAATGCATAGTGTGAGGAAATAAAACAAATATAATCTTGTGAACTTTAAATTATGATTGGCTCAAAAGGACTGTATCCAGAGCCGTTACACAGTGGAAAAAAAGTATAACATTTATGGTACACAGAAAAGGTTGCAGGTTAGCCAACTCCTAGTAATGAAATTTAAAAATTAATAATAATAAAGCCCTAGGGCAAAACAATCGACTTTCTGTTCGGTTTTGATGCATAAAAAGTGGGCCTTTACGAGCACTTGCATTGGAAAAAAAATTATATACAGGTATGATGGAAAAATTCGTTGTTCCAAATACGAACCTCGGTAGTGCAGTCCGTAGCGCGCCTCTCATGTAAGCAGGAGGTCGCAGGTTCAAATCCTGGAACGAGGAATTTTTTCATGATATTTGTGCTTTTAATTTGTTTCTGATTGGTTGCAAGTTTGTAATGCACTCTAATAATAATTAGAATAATTTTATTCTTTAAAAGTCTGATTAGTTGTTACAGAAGCGGTAGCTCATAGGTTACGTTTAACCTATACCGCGTCGAGCTCTTTTATTTCTAACTAGCTTTTGCTAGCTTCGCCCGAGTTGCTGTAGTTTTTCAGTAGACCTATCCATTCTTTTAATACCAGGTCTTTACATATGAAATTGCCGTTTTCTATAGACAATTTGAAGGAAACTCAATTTTCAGTACTAACATCTTTGCATTTTTTTAGAAAAATTAAAATCCAAATTATGCATTTTTATTTTGTGTATGAATGAGACTACATTTAGCTAACAGCAAAATTAAATTAATTTTGAAAAGTTTTAGCTGTAAAAAATTAATACGAATCTTATCATGGAAATGGATGGCATTTAGGACGTAGTACTATTTTTTTAAATTATTTTTTTTAAATCAAACTGAAAATAAAAAAATATTTAATTTTTACATGTAAAACCTTGAAATAAACATTCAAACAAAAAACAAATGATTGAAATAGCTATTGAATTACAGGAATTATGAGCTCATGAATTTGTAAGAAAATTTCGGCAATTTCATATGTAAAGACCTATTTATTATTTTTCGGACCAATAATTTGATTCATGTCGTGACTTTGACTTTTTGTTATCATGCAAAATTATTTTATGTCTGACGTCTGTCCGTCTCTAGAGACTGTCCGTCCAGGGAACAAACTATAGGCTTTGTCCAAGTGAAGAGTTTAACTTTAAACTCTCGCGTTTTGTACACATTATAGTAGACCCGATTATATATATTATAATGAAGAGTTTAACCATAAAACAGTGAAAAAATTTCTCAAATCGTCTTTAATACAGGTATTACCCGCGTCAATGTTATTAATGGCTAGAGAACTACCCGTCCCAAGGGAACAAATCTTAAGTACTCAGGAATAATGTAACTTTCTATAAGTGAAAGGATTTTTAGAATGAGATCAGTATTTCCAGAGGTTACCTCCTACATCCAAACCCATAAACTAACAACACTTCCTCTGTATAACATTGATGTAGGTTAGAAAATCCTAACAAAAAGAGAATATCAACAGTGTTGCTGCAGTTGCTGAATGATAGCTATGGTTGAATGAATGAGCATTAAGGCTCCTCAATTATAAAATGAACATTTTGTTTATTTCATACCGCTAGTAATAAAGTTATTAAAAATTTAAAAAAAATGTATTAGAAAAAAAGATATATTGTGTCTAAAAACGTAATTTAATTAACTTCGCTCGATAGAAAAAAATCGCAAAGTCAGCTCTAAAAAAATATTAAAATCACGCTAATGTATGTACGAGGGTGAATCCAAAAGTTCTAAGCCCGACCGTGAAAATGAAAGAAAAGTGGGTTCAAAATTATTTTTATTTTTCGACATAGTCTCCATCTAGATCAACACACATCTTCCACCTGATCTGCAACTTGTCTATACCCTCGAAAAAAAATGATTCCGGAAGGTCGTCAAAATAGTCATTAACTGCGACTATCACTTCTTCTCTAGTCTCGTATTTTTATAGCTATACATCTCAAAATACGCAAGAATTTTCTACATACATTACTTAAATTACTTATAGAACGCTTTTTGATCACAAGTAACATTTGAATTAAATATGAAATATACCTAGACCTGACGAAAAGACTTGCTTACAAATTTAATTAGTTACTAATATCATTTGAGCTCTGTACGATGACGACCTGAATCAGTCTTACCGAACAAGTTGGCCTTTCTAACCAGATGATAATGAAAAAGAAATGGAATGAGATCCAGAGGTAACTAAAGACAAAAATAATCTTTCACTCATGGGTATCATCCGCTCCAAATATGACTCTAGCCACCCTGTTCCCGTCCAAGGTAAGGCCAGTATCTCGCACAGTTTTTACTTTTCTTATCACTTACGACTAGGTTCGAAGGTACATCCTGCCAAACGATACACAAGGGACGGACCCGGCCTTTTTACTGCCTGTCAATGACTAGAAAATTTAGAACCGTCTCACCATTGATATAAATGTTTTTTGTTTTCCCAAAACGGCCGTTCGAATTGTAATTTAGTGGTAGTTGCCAGATGAGATGTTCGTTGTTGTTTTTGGAATGTGTTTGTTGGAATAGGTAGATATCTTTAATCTTTGTTCAATGCATTTTTGAATGCGTATCTGTTTTCTGTGTAATATCTTTGCCTTTCTAACTAGTAATTTTGTTTTTCATATTTTCGAAATAACGGTTGTAAATGGAATGAGTTAATTTTGTTCTCCATACCACCGAACTTAATTTACCTGTTCTAAAGGCAAGATCAATTGTCTTACATTTGCTCTGTAAATTTCTTTGAGAATTATATTATATTGTGAAAAAAAAACAAATTGAATACATTAATGTGACATAAAACTAAAATTAAATATACCTAAAATATAAATATTACTAACAAATAAAAAAAAAGAAAATGTTCGGCACCTATTAAAAATGCTGGCCAGTTATATTGTAATTGAAATACATTTATTTATGTAATGTAGGTATATCAGATACACTTATTGCAGGTCGGTTTTTATTTAGTATAATTAAATAATCTTTATAGCACACTGTGCGTAAAATGACCGCTTTACGCACGCTGCGCGTGCGTAAAGTCGGCATTTTCCGCACTTGTGCTATAAAAAATTATACGAAACTCGTGCGAGAAACTTTTTCTCGACTCGTGTGATGCAAACTCACACTCGTCAGAAAACGTTTCATCGCTCTCGTATCGTAATATACTAATGTCTATAGGTAACAGTTTTATATCATAAATAATAAGACGGGGAAATACACAAGGAAATAATAAAGGTAAGGTTTACATAAATTTAATAAAAAATATACGCGAGTAAAAATTATAATGTAAAACATAGGAATAATAAAAATAGGTATGCCTAACTCCGCCCATTCTATAAGTCTTGCTAAGAACAATTTAAACGGATCTACCGCAATATAGAGAGAGAAGAGAATATTAGAAAAGGCCACCGGACGAAGTTTCGAGGCAATTCCTAATCTCATGATCTACTGAAAACTGAGAATTTTGTTCAGTATGATCATTTGTTTTAATTAAAGGATGACAGCACATTTACACCAGTTACACAAAGTGCCAATTCAAAGAAGAATCTCTGACATGAAAAGCGAGGCAGTGCACGTACAAAATCGATCAGTCTCATCGAAACGGTCGCTCGGACGAATGCATCCGTGCATACTACATGCATATCTGAACGGATTCACTTCGAAAAATCGCAACATATTAAATTTCAAACGGATTTATTCGCATTTTTAACGCGTGTCGGCTGCACCCTCGAATTAGATTTCAACTATAATCGATATGAATGCACCTGGAGTACCAGGATAATAGCACCAATAGTCGACGGTTGGACTGGACGGTCGTTCACTGACCAATGGTTGACCGGTTACGCTTCGCCCTAACTTGGCGCGTGCGTGGTCCAGCCAGTCCAGTTTGGGCAGTCCCCTCGTGAATAAAATAATAAATATCAGCTTCTATTGGACCCGAATAATAACAGGTTTGTATCGTTTTTATGGGAGATAAATTAACGCTGGACCTCGGATGTTGGGTTTGAGGTGTGGATAAACGTTTGCCTTTTGTATAACTTGAGACAGGTAGTCCAGTAACAAAGGGATGTTTGACACGCGCGGTATATTTGACCACATATTGGCCATGGCTTGATGTTGATGGTTTGTGAAGATTTCTCTCCCTAAATACACGTTTATTTGGTGCTCAAAATGGTATTTTGTCGCGTGTCACTGACCAGTTTTGAGATCAATGGGAACAAAGCAATGAGTGCTATGAATAATGGGATTTGAAGGATTATTTGTGGTATTTATGGTTGCCAGGATTAGGATTTATCAACAAAAGTGTAATAAATTATACATTTTGATCATTTGGTAATTATTTGACTTTAGTGATTAAGACATGATGCTAGAAAACACAAATTAAAATGGATACAATATCTAAATAACAAATAAACTGAGTATTAATATGACGTTAATAATAATTGATTACTTTAAAATATTTGTATGCTGGCCTGGCAGATAGCATTGGAACTAACATGTACATGTAACATTTAACGTAAAAACTTTTGTAATATGCTTTCGGACAAATAAACTTATGATTGATTGATTGATTGGTTGCGGAATCCAGAAACGGGCAATAGTAGTCGTCCATACGAACAACTCTTACCATGGAACTAACCCTTCAATCGCCAAAAAGAAACTCAGTTGTTACATAAAAAAGTTAAATACCTACTCGACCAAAATGTATAAAACAACTGTTTTTTTTCACGATTTCTAGACTTTTTTCATGAGAAGTTGTAAAGGCTAGTATTATTTGTCATCTTAACATCCTGTATATATATTACTACGTATTAAAAACAATTGAACGGAAACGAATATTATACTCTCTTAAAGTAAAAAGTATCCCATTAATGCCCCATCTCAACGGGAAACAATGGAATTACATTTTGAAATTTTCATTTCTAATACAATTTAGAACATTTCAACTGAACCGAGCTAAATCTGTCGTCCAAGGCGAGAGTGCAGGAGGGCCGAGTCTCATAATCCCGCCTTAATGCCCTGTCCTCTGCACAGGACATTTCCATTTATTATTGAGCACTTAATTTATGTGTTTTGTTATGGACCGACAACCGGCGCGTTCAACCTGAACAACAATGGCTGATCTCAACCAAAATTGGCACAGTAAAATCAACTTAATGTTGTTACACTAAGGTTGGAAATAAGATGATTTGTAAATGGCTGTAAAGGCGATTTCAAATTGTAAAGAAAAATTTACTTTAGCGGACATTCAAAAATTTGGTTTAGAAATAAAATGAACTTTCTTTGACGACTACAAAACGTCTATTTTTGAAGAAAATAATAGGCTTCAAAAAGGGCTTTTTGGAACTTAGAATGTTCAAATTTTAAAACTAATGTTTTATGGCGACTTTGTAGAATAACCTCTATCGTGACCGATTTTAAGGCTATTTTGGTGAATAAGTTTTTCGCGGATCTATAGAATTGCTCAGACAATATACGCAGCAATACGTTTGCTTCAGAGCCAGGTTTTGTTTAAGAAGGGGGTGAAATGACATTCGGGATAAATAGTGAATTTAGAGAGTTAGAAGGTCATTTTTCAAAGTAATTGGGTTCGCAAACTACTTCGGATTTAGCTGAACCATTTATCAAATTGAAAATTGCTATTAAGAAATAGATTTTTATGAGTCCTTTAGAAATTACTTAAGTTTTGTAGAGTGTAAGGAAATAAGTACCAATTCCGCAGAAAAATAAAGTACTCGAAAAGAACGTCCTGTACAAAGGACATAAAAATATTAAAGCGTAGCCAAGTAATAATAAAATAAGCAACTAAATGACTCAGCTGAAAGCAGGCTAATATAAAATTCCATATGTAACAGGAGAGCACTTCAGCATGAGCGGCTCCCACATAAGCCTATGAGAGCGTAAAAAAAATCAAGAAATTTTCATGTGAACCGAAACATATGGAGAATAAACAGACGAAGTAGATACTTGCAAAAATATGAAATTCACCACAACATTTGCTCGCGACGGACGACCCGTGTACGGTTAACAAAACTAAAAAGTTACTTTTATTAAATTATTATATTGTTATAAACTTGTCTGTAAAGTATACGTCTGTATAGTCTATATAACACGTCTGTATAGGTATAGCCAACCATATCAACCTACAGTCCTTACTACGCGCGGACAGAAGAGCAAAAAGAGAGACAGAGCATTTCCGTTTTTGACGCACCTTAAAAATCTCTGACGTACTGGTTTTATACTGAAATAAATTAATAGTCATATTTCTGTTTTCTCATACTGATTTTTGATAAAACTTTTGTTTCAGTACTACGCAGATAACTTAAAAAGAGGAAACGATTTTTTTTTTTACTACGGCACGAAAATTTTGGTCCGCGTGCTGAACTGACACTTTTTCAGTTTATTAAGTACTAAATAAAATGTATTATGTGATTAAATCAATAAATAATTTGAATATTTATAATTGGAATCGACTACTCATGCCAAACTACAGCCCCATTTCAAACTGAACGTAGTCCAGTTTTGCATCAAACATAATTTGATGCGAAACAGGGTTTGATCGTTGGAAGATGCCCGCCTAAAATGCCATCACTTTTTCACGCGTTGAATTTGGTTATGTTATCCTGCTGTCAATGTCAAGCCGTTTTGGGGACTAGCACTCGCAGCTTAGACTTGTTACCAAAATTTTATAGTAAGTATTAAAAATGGTACCTAATACATTTTAGGCCAATTGTCGGTAAAAAGAGGGTATTGACAGTCGGAATCACCTTCGACACTCCGTCGGTGTTACATGAACGTGATCGCATGTTTAGTGTTTTTAATCTACATTTAAATACCTTCTTCTTTTGCCAACCGTAACTCTTTGCCCGTCCATAATACGAGTTGATAGGTAGATGTATTAAAAATAGTATACATTAGACATGGATATGGCATAACAAGCGGCGTGTTACACGAAAATATATTTCAAACATGCTGCCTCATGATTTACCAGGACTTGTGGAGTAATGAGCAACCATTGTCAGAAATTGTATTTCCACTCTCTGAAAAGGATAGATAAATATCTAAAAATTTAATACAAGTTTATGATATACAAGTTATTTATGTGACCATTCATCTGTCGAGTTGACATAAGGCGCTCTTATCCCAGAAGAGTGACTCTCTGTCTTTTTCTTTACGTGTAAGGAGTAAAGAAAATAACCACACTTTTGTACTTTTTCGTTGTTTTTATCGGTTTTTAAATTGTTTAAAAATAGGGGATATGTTTATTAAAACCCACTTACGTGGTCGACCTAGAAAATTTAAAGAGCAGTATTACCAGATATGTTTCGTTAATAAAAGAGTGGAATTATGGAAATGGCATGATTTGAAAGATCTTATTACATGCTGTGTTCGTGAATTATTTCTATCGAGCAAAGTTTATTTGATCATGTAACACATGCGTGAAAGACCTAGATAAAGGTTTGACCTATATTGCGTATTTTTTTTTTGGAAGTTTTAAACGATATTTGAAAGTTCAATTTGACTTTGAAATTACTGATTTTGGGATAAGAGCGCCAGATGACAAGAAAGATTGTAGCTCGAATTCATCATACGGGGTGTTTGCTATAACGTAGCTGGGACATGATTTTATTATGCTGCTTTATAAGTTTTTTTTGAAGTGAAAACTTCTTAAACTTCTCACTTCTTTTGTGGGCACTGAACAAGACTGAGGCGTCACGCTCGGCTATGTAACGCTCGTTCGGGTAAAGTCGGCTCGCGTCGATTAACCTCGCCTTGATGAAGTTTTCACTTTAAGCACACCACGTTTTTTTTTCACGTAATTATTATATACATCTACTAAAGCCAGAAGGAAAATTCGTCAAAGGGCTACAAAAAGAATTTGAATTTTCTTTACAATGGACCTCTGAAAATCCGAAGAGACTTTTTCCCTGTCTATCTCTATCGTGCAGAAACTAAAACTGTTCGCATTAATCTTGTTGACAGTACTAAGCGGGTCTATTCTTGTTATAAAACCTGCAACTTAATTGGAAAACACGAGGCAGTAGGGTTCTTAGCACTTATCGACGAGGTAAATGTTAAAAAAAACCGGCCAAGTACCACCACACAATACGGAACCCTAGAAACATTATTGTTCACTTCCAATTATCAATGACCAACGTAACTTGACACTTACAATCAATTCAACTCTGTTTATCCTAAGGGTCTAATTAAGTTGATTAACTTCCTAAATAATTAATAATATTGGTAAATTTTATTTTGCATTCCTTCCCACCCTTGCGTGGTGCATCCGATGTTGATCATTATATATGTATATAAGGTCTCGGTTCTTTAAACTAAATGAATGGAGAAAACCGGCCAAGTGTGAGTCGGACTCGCGCACGAAGTGATCCGTACCATTAACTATAAAAACGGCAAAAAATCATGTCTGTTGTATGGGAGCCCCCTTAAATATTTATTTTATTCTGTTTTTTAGTATTTGTTGCTATAGCGGCAACAGAAATACATCATCTGTGAAAATTTCAACTGTCTAATTATCACGGTTCATGAGATACAGCCTGGTGACAGACGGACAGCGGAGTCTTAGTAATAGTGTCCCGTTGGTTACCCTTTGGGTATGGAACCCTAATAAACTGAGTTTCTTTAAAATCTGTAATTAGAGCACAGGTTATCGCTAAAGTATTCAGGAATTTTGGTCTATGCTATTCAAAACTTGTTTTTTATAAGTTCATTAAAGTTTTTTTTTTAATGCACGTTTTATTAAATTACAAAGTATATCAACGTTAAGGGCAAAACGGGACAGCGATATATATTGAACAATACTATATCATAGGGTAAAATTGCGCGGATAATAAAAATAAAAAGTGGTCATAGCAATTTTCCCCCATAGTACATATAACTACGCTGAATGTAATTCTTTTGTTATGTGTTTGTGTAAAACGCTTAGATTTATTTTCCTAAGTAACAAAGTTATATTTATACTGAGTGTTAAGATGAAGTTGCGGAAGCAGAAAACTGACGATAGGCCATTATGAACAAATTTCCGTGAAAAAAATTGAGAAATCGAAAAAAAAAATCTGTTGTTTCATACATTTTGGTCGAGTAATGTAACTTTTCTTTGGAACAGCTGATTTTTTTTGCGATTCAAGGGTTGGCTCCATTATAAAAGTTGTTTGTATGGACGAGTACTATCGCCAGTTTCCGGCTTCCGCAACTTTATTTTAACACCCTGTATAAATGCAATTATCGTTTCTTCTTATCTTTGTTAAACATTTGCCACTTGTTTAATTCAGCATTTCTTTACAGAATTGTCAGCCTAAAGGACATCACGCACCATTCTCTGTCTGTCAATAGCTAATGGATTTCCATCGCGACAGTACTAAACCACCAATATTCTTAGACTAATGTTTTAGTCCTTGTAAACTAGCAATAGAGACTTTTTTGAAATAACTGATGGATCTAAAGACCGTGGTCAGGTGATGACTGATGGGCGGAGGAGCGTAGCTGAAGTGGTGCACTGATAAAATACTGGGTTGGACTTGGACTTCTTTTGGGTGACATTTGAGTTTCGACAAAATACTACAAATGGTGTTTGTACTTTTTTCGGTATTGCGGTTTTATTTTCTCAGTGCGGTTGAAATTAAAAATTAGAACGAATCAAAACTATAGATTTTTATGCGATCAATCTTTTTTTTTAATTTAGCTTTAATCATTAAATATCGTCACGACATATATCCCCAAAGAAGTTTTAGAGGTGTTTTCAAGTGTGGACTGTCACTAGAAACCGTCAAAGCCCGTTCACTCTCTTTTCACCGACGACTTTCACGCCCAACGTGATAAGGGGTTAACCTTATTGCCCTACTTCAGTTACAAATACGACGCCCTTTTATGGGCATGGAGGTTAACCTCACAGTGTTTTCCTTCACCGTTTAGCAAGCGGTAAGTTGTAAGTATACCAATACTACGTACAATTCCAGGCAGGATTCGAACTTGGGTCTCAAGATTGAGGGACCGGTGTTCTACCGACTGAGCGACCACTATCTCGCATTAAATTAGTAACTATCCACACCTTTTCATTCTAAGGTTTAAGGTTTAAGGTTTAAGATTCTTTATTTCTCATAAGAATATTTACATATTCACTTAGAATAAGAACTTAATAATTTCTAGTTAAAGTTTAATATATATATTACACAACCAGTGGGTCCAGTGCAAGCTGACATAATATATTATAGTGCTCAAACACAATAGTTATCACATCGGATATATATCCTAAAGTCTAAAACTATTAAAACAAGTAAACAAAATTATAATAACAAGCTAAACTATGCTACTTGGTCCATCCATTTTATTACAATATCTTTTAAGCATAATTAATGTTCTACTTAGTCATTAAGTTTAAGAGGTATATATATATTTTTTTTCATCTATTTAATAATTGTTTTAAAATTAGTAGCGACGTTATTATTAATAGTTTTTTTAAATTTGGGCAAAGATGTTGATTCTTTTTTGTCTAAACATCTGCGCTCCCTGAAATACCAGACTTTTTTCCCGTAATTTGTTCGACTAGGGTTAAGAAGTACTAGCCTTTCACACCTACCCACAAACCCTACCAACCTCATTCCAGCATGACAAAACACCATCATGACGGAAACCCCCGAAAAACTGAACCCCTCTAACGGTGTATAATTTGTCAGCACATTTCAACGTATACGGTCTAACCGAACACAGCCCTAAGTAAACTTAGGCGAAGTTAAATGCCTGACAGTCCCTCTCGGCCACAGTCTAAATAAATAACCCCTAATGGGGGACATTCGTCAGAGTTTCCGCGTTTTTAGGTACCTCACTCCCCCTGTCTGCTGTTTTGGACACGCTCTTTTCAAACTCGACCGCACCGATTGAGAATAAACTCTATCTTATTAGCAATAGGGCCTGAGTTTGTTTGTATTGTTAACGGTTCATGAGTCGGTTGAAAAGTGAATGGTTTTGGACTGGCGAGTGCAAAGATATGAGTGGGGGGACAGGTGGGAGGTAGGGCCCACCCTACACCCCTTTTTGTTACTTTTTGCCCCATTTTTTAGTGTCGTGCGTAAGTGCGTTTGGGTTGATATTATCTTGGTATGGTTTAACTGTGTTTTCTGTGTTTAATTAGTTGTTATTTGTTATTTGTTAATTAGGTGAAGTAAGAGTTAAACTCGTTATAATTGGCAGTTCTTATTGCGGCGACATAGCCGTTAAAATTGATTACAAATAGGGAGCTTGAACTGCAGGCAACTGTACTACATTAGAGTGTCTCGATATTCCATTCTTTTCGAACTTTTTTTACTTTGCATTCTGCCTTCATAATTTTTATTGAATACATTTGATTCAAAGTTTTACAAAACGTATACAAAAAAAAGTATCATATGTATTTTTGTATTTTTTCGGTTGTAACCTTAAAGTAAGTAAATCACCAAAAAGGTGCATGACAGAATATGTAGTCCATTACATATTTACATATAATTCAACTACTATAGGTATATAACAAAAAAAAACGAAAAAAGTAGAATTACGGTACACCCTATTTTTTACATAAGCGTTGTTAAGTATTTATTTTGTTTGTAAAGTGTGCTGTTTTATTATGAAAAAGGGTGTACCAAAAAAAAATAATAATAATAATAAACTTTTATTTTTCTTATAAATCCATTATATAAAATCGAAAAGCTAGAAAGGGATAAAATTCACGGGAAAGAGTGAGATGGCGGTCTACACACCTTATATCACGCGTATCACTCACACGAACGCCATAATCGCGAAAACCATTATGCAATTCGATTTCTTGGATTGTTACAATGATGAACGGTATAAACAATATGGGTTTGGATAAGTGATCGCTTAATAATTATAGAATGAAATTATGAAATCAAAATGTTCCGCGTTTCAGAAACGTCAGATCTGTATGGCATGTCTAAACGGCCGTTCATACTGTTTTGTGTTTACAAAAACGTAACATTATACAACGCAACTTTAAACGCAAATTGAACATCAAATAATTTTTCCAGAGAAAAAATTTTATAATAATCAATTAATTCTAGAGATTATCTCCTACATCCGACGCCACTCACAAACATCTCCTCTCTATGATTCAAGTGTTTCAAGGTTTTCAGGGTTCCGTACCCAAAGGGTAAGGGTCGGGACCCTATTCCTAAGACTCCGCTGTCCGTCTATCTGTCACCAGGCTGTATCTCATGAACCATGATAGTTAGACAGTTGAAAGTTTCACAGATGATGTATTTCTGTTGCCGCTATAACAACAAATACTAAAAAACAGAATAAAATAAATATTTAAAGGGGCTCCTATACAACAGAATTGATTTTTTTGCTGTTTTTTATAGATAATGGTAGGGAACCCTTCGTGCGCGAGACCGACTCGCACTAGGCCGGTTTTTTTTTAATAATTATAATTATATTTTCAACGCGGGCAGAGCCACGGGCACATCTAGTTAAAAATATCATTATTTTTGGTAGCCAAAATAAAACAACTTTATTTAAGTGTACCGTCATTTACCAACAAATCCCGGCTAGGTACTTCTTTTAACTGCAAGTTTGTGTGACCCTCTTCACTTGAGACATATCTCGGTCCGTCGGTCTGTCCGTCCGCGGTTGACAAAGGTACGGTACGGACACAAGTGTCACTCTTCTACTGCGGCTTGAAGATTGTTACACCTTTGTGTAACTTGGTTTAGTAAAAGAATAAAAATAAATAATGAAAAAAAAATAAAAACACGACAACTGCCATAATTTCAAAATGAACTTAGTAACGACACCCAGTGCAGTCGGGGAACATACAAAACAACAAGTATCCAATGTAGAGCTGTCCACTGACTGCACTGGGTGTGTCGTTGCTAAGTTAATTTTGAGATGATGGCAGTCGTGTTTTTTTAATATTTTTCAGTATTAATTTTTATTTAATACTATTATATCCAGTACCAACCCGGATGGTAAAGAGATTCTAATGACACCTCATTCATCCTTAAAACTTACATAATCACTTTTGATGTTGTAATAATCTACAGTATTGGAGTAGATAAAAGAAATCAAAATTGTATCATTGCAGTCAAGACGCAGAAAGAAAAGTAAATCTGGATGTGAGGAGCTCTGAACTGAGATTCGAACCTGGGATCTCGCTTATATATCCTTGCGATGGATAAAGAGTCAAGTAGGTTTTCAAACATAGAAATTTATTTCTATCATAGTTTTCTTGGAAGAAAAAAAGACTTTAAATAACGTAAATTTTCGCGATTAATGTCACCAGTTTACCACGATCTTTTGTATAAAATTGAAAATTTTATTTCAAAATATCCTATGATATTCAAGCAATCGTACTCTACAATTTTATTGACAATCTTTTGATTCAATTAGACCCAAAAACAATATTTAACATAACTCTAGATTTCAAAAAACTATGCGAAAACGCGCGCTATACAAATAGCATAATTTTGTGAAATGGTTCCAAAGTAATGCCATTTCAAATGATACCCCATTCGATGTAAAAATATATATCTTTTTTACGCCACTCCTTTATAAAGTAAGTTTCATGACCTAGCAAATTGCAAGTTATGTCATCTCGACAAAAGGTAGCTGCGGCAGACAAAACTTACGGACGGACACACGTGTCACACTAAAAGGGTTCCTCATTTAGTACATATCCCTAAAAACATTACCAGCTACTCACGATCGATGCCTGAAAATGGCTCTAAAAGCAATCAGCTACACAAAAAGCATGCGATTCCTACTTCCATGTGTAATGCACAAAAGGCGAACACGGAGGGAAAGTTGGGAACTGCAACATAACGAATTTGTAACAGCAAAACCGACCGGTAACAACTTGGACCGTATTTTAGCAAGTTCCGATGGCTGCGGTGACCATGGCAACCGAAACAGTGGGACGGTACTTGTATGTTGCGCCATTTGAGACAATACTGAAAATCAACATGATGAATAATTACAACACTTGTACTTTTTTCACAGTATATTATTTATAGTATATCCAAGTTTCACCAAGTGCGAACAAGTGCCAACAATCGCAATCCCACTATCCCACTTCCCAAAGTTAGGGTGTGTGTGTGTGTGAGTGTGTGTGTGTGAATTAATATGTTTGTTACTTCTTTACGCTGAAACAGCTGGACAGATTTGGATGAAATTTTGAGCGGAGATAGCTTATATCCTGAATTAAAATAGAGGCTACATTTCATCTCTAAAAAAGCACTGTTCCCGGGGGAAAAAGGATGACGTTAAACCAAATATCACGCGGGTGGAGCTCTCGGCACAAGCTAGTTAATCATAATATTCAAAATGGTCGCCGTATATATGGCAATCTTCGTGTGAAATTTTCAAATCCTATTTCACTCTTTTGAATTGACTGATATAAGACAGAAACTGTAAAGTCAGTCTTTCCTATCGGTTGCGTTTTTAAAACCACTTTTGACATACAGTTACCGAAAAATATGATCGTCACTTAACTTTTTTTTCCGCAAACTGATTTGATTAAAAAATAATTTAAAGTAGTAAAATTTACTATTGCCTTTCATTTGAAGCTACACCTTACTAAAGGTGACCTTAGTGTCGAATATATCAGAAAACAACACATTTATGGGACAAGGTCCCAAATAAAAATCCAACTTTATGCTCCCTCTATCGACGGCAACTGCCAAAGGCTAGGGAGGAAACGGTAACTGAATGGAACTAAATTCCGCAGCCGTTCCATTCCAACACGACGGCCAGACCAATTCCACGGCCAGACTGGACTCCAACGGAATCCAGTATTCCAGAAGGTAATGGAATGGACTGTAGGTACAACCGATGTGGTATTGGGTATTTCGTATTCGCTTGTACCGATTCGCAATGAAAGGTATTGCTAATTTTGTTCTCGTATGTACTAGTCTGCAGCAAAGTTTCCGATTTTTTTTTTTATTTCGCAGTGTGTTTTGACAGGAGAAAACTTACCTACAGAATAAGAGTAAGTATTTGTTTAGTCCATTACAATAGAAATAATCTGTGATTAGGTATCTACGTTTTTGTAAGCACAATATTTCAATTTAAAAGTAAGGATTCTAAGTAAAACAACTTCAGTTTGACACTTAATCTAAGGTTTGAATGTTTTATTGGTTTGGACTTTTCTTAGCTCAAGCATTTCAGTCACAATTACTCGTACAATAAAACTAAGAACAATTAGATATATTTTACGCAACAATTCATATGGATCATAATATTCTCTCCAGTAGAAATTCGGCTTTCAAATCATTACATGCAAAATTCATCAGGCAGGCGGCAAAAGTGAGAACTGCATAACGAAGTCTAGCAATAGTTAGTTGTGAGTTGCCAAGTTCCGTTTAGAAGATATTAGCACAAAGTGAGCCAAGTTCGAGCCGTGCGTCCAGTTTGCCGCTCAAAGGACATTGTGCGACTGTCGCCGCCATCCTGTCAATGAAACTTTCATAAGACACTTGCTTGAGGTATCCATCCATAGGTATGCTGTGTGGAATAGTTGTGTGAGTAGAATAATTTGTGGATTTTTACTTAAAGTGCGTATTTTCAGCACTTAGTTATTTTATTACTTATGCTTAAATATTGTAACACATATGCATTGTTGCTCAAATGTTATTACTTACTGCGACTTAACAGGGTTAAGTGTTTTAGAATCATAGAAAATACGTTATCTTATAGATCAATGCTGAATAAACTTTTGCATCAGGTGGTTTATGTCAGAAGCTTTCGCTTAAATGGATTGGAAATATAATGTTTCCCATCTTACAATATTGAGTTTACCGTCTTAAATGTTTCTCTAAATTAGTATTTAAAATTAATTATTTGTTGGCCCGGTGACGTGTCATATGAAACCGGTGGCCTGAAGTAAAATAAAAATAAATATTTGTGGAACAAAGGTACAAGAATTTGTGTACAATTTATTGATAATAACGTTTCCTTTATGAGTAAAACAATAATAAGTAATAATATGAGACAGTTTAGCTGATTCTGAAGGCTTTAATTTTAGTTCTAGTGGTGTTAAAACCAAAATTATCCCAAAGTAATGTAGTTTCTGTTCTTAGCACTTAAGGACTATTTTGCAATAAACAAAATTTAGTTGTTACAGCACTAAAACTAAAATAAAAGCCTTCAGAATCGGCTTTAATAGTATCGTAGATTGATTTTTTATTTTATAACATATTGTGGAGTTCTGAGAAGATATGTATTTACAATTGCTTGATGGTGTCAAATTTTGAGATGGAAATTTCAAGTCTGCTTGCGATACTGATTTAATAGCTAATTTTGCGTATTTCAGTTATAATTTTTTGTTACAGGCAACAACACTTAGACGATTCTAGTCAGACTTTACTAACGCATGTTGTTAAAAAGTAAATATTTTAGGTACGGGAAATGTAATGTTTTCAAAAGGCCTACAGATATTCTCATTATATTTATTTTTAATATGTCTCTGTCTTGACTCTCTAATAATTGCCGCTTGCTCAGATACCTGTAACTAAAAATAAATTTTCATAATCAATAATAATTAGCCGAATTTTAGAAGTGAGAATTTTGACAAAATTACATAAATTGATTTAAAAAAGATTTTATGATTACCCTGACAATTTTTTTTTAATAGCTCGTATTATTTTTTGGACTAAGGACATAACGAAATGTGGATCAAGAACCAAAACATGCCACTAAAACAAATTCTAAATGTATCCTCATATCTGGCATCCAAAAACCTCGAAATAAAAAGCGAAATAAAACAGCAGCTCTTCATCTCCATCGACTCCCAGCCTATAACAAAACAGTGTCGGTAAGAAAAACAAAAGAAAATAGCTCTATTATGTGAAAACAACCCGACGAGAACCACACGTTTATTCTCGCCGTGGGCTGAATATATACGGTGCTGAAACTTGGCCAGTTTAACTTGGCACGTTGTATACAGTGCGCGTTCCTTTAAAGCGTCTACAGCAGTTGAGTTTGGGAAGGGTAGATTAGGTCTACGTAAAGTGGTTTTCTAGACATTCAGCATATCCAAAAGTATAAATTCTGTCAGTAAGCTATCGACTTACTTTTTATATTCAAAGGCTTTGCAGTAGAGGGAATGGGGCACTGTTTTGAAGGTAAACACGGCTTGATATGTGCCGCTTTTTCACATATATTTTTTGAGATATTAAGGTAAATACCAGAGATGATTTTTCAACGTTGATGTTATTCTAACAGTGATGAGAAAAATAATAAATATATTTTTGTTTTTTTTTTCCTTGCAAATAGTATCTAACGTACTTCTGACGTCCGTCATAGCAAAGGTAAAATAAAATAGTGTTATCGATGAATGAGTATGAATTTATTTCATACTATTACATATTTTTGTCGATTCGGTGGAACACGATTTAACTTGTTTGACATGACTAAACTTAATTTAAGCGCTCTGTCTTTTTAACCGACTTCAAAAAGGAGGCGGTTCTCAATTCGACTGTATGTTTTTTTTTTTTTTTTTTTTTTTTGGCGTTGTTACTCCATAACTCCTTCATTTCTGAACCGATTTGAACAATTCTTTTTTTGTTTGAAAGAGTGTACTTCCAGGTAGGTCCCATTTTGGGTTTGGTCATGATCTGATGAAGGTCTTCAGAGATAGGCAGTGGAACTCCTCAGAAAATGACAGCATACCTCTCGAAATTGAGGTAATCGCTTTGTACCAGGGTGCTGATTACAAGGTATTACTTGAAAATCATCATTCTTCCACCTGACCTTCGATCCTGGCTTCATCACCATATTCACCATAGAACTCCTCAACGGATCAGAGCACATAACTCGAGATTGCGGCAATCACTGCGTTAGGGTGCTAATTCAAGGGTATTACTTGGAGATTACCAGAATACCCACCTGACCTTCGATCCTGGCTTCATCACCATAGAACTCCTCAACGGATGACAGCACATAACTTTGGATTGCGGCAATCAGTTTGTGTTATGGTGCTCATTGCAGGGCATTGCTTGAAAATTGCCTGTGTACCCACCTGACCTTCGATCTTGGCTTCATCACCGTAGAACTCTTTAACGAATGACAGCACATAACTCGAGATTGATAGCAGGAAGCTACTCAAACATAGCTACTTATACTCACTTGAACTTCGTTTCATATTAAAACCACGTTTGCAAGAACTACCCATATTTCACAATTTAACCCAGCAACACTAAAAAATGTGAAATAAAATAAACTTTTAACAAAAAAATAGCAACCGACTTCAATAGTAACAGCAGTCATTCACTAAAAAGTTAATAATAATTCTATAAAGACCGATGGTACCGAAGCAACACCTTTGCCGACTTCTTTCTTCCTGAAACATTATGTTATCTAGAAGTCGGCGTATTTCCTATACGATATAGCAACATAAAAACCAATATAAGAACGCCGACTTCTAGATAACATAACGTTTCAGGAAGAAAGAAGTCGGCAAAAGTGTTGCTTCGGTACCATCGGTCTTTATAGAATTATTATTAACTTTTTAGTGAATGACTGCTGTTACTATTGAAGTCGGTTGCTATTTTTTTGTTAAAAGTTTATTTTATTCTTTCTGTATTGAAAAGACAAAGACAGGACGCTCAAAATAAGGTTAGTCATGGCCCGGTAGGACGCGGCTTAGTTGAATCGTGAATCGTTGAATCGTTGAGCGTGACTTACTGTTTAATCGCAAAAACATCGTGTCACGCTCCTCGCACTTGTGATTCAACTAAGTGGCATCGCGCGGGATTAAACACTGTGCTACAAATGCTGGTTGTGTTGCTCCGAATCGACTCCAATGTAAGTTCAATCGTAAATGTTATGTAGGAAAATTACGCTGATTCATTTTGGGTCTCTTTTACGATTGTAAGTAATATGAGCAAAAAGTATGTTGCTGGAAGTTTTTCCGATAATACAATATAATTAATAATTTCATCACAGTACCGCTAAGCAAATTTCAATAAATTTAAGGCGAACTTATTACGTCATAATCATAGAGAATGTTACAGTGACAATAAGGTCAAAGCTCTATCAAATTTAATCAACCGCGCTAATTCATACTGAAGACTCAGTTAGTGATCAGGAACAAGGTACAAAGAACGCTTTTCTTCGTAATAAAAAAAGGTGTCCATTTTTTTCACGAAAAGTAGTAACTATCGCCAGTTTCCGGTTTCCGCAACTTCATCTTAACATCCTGTATCATACTTATAAAGATAATCAGATAAATAAACATACTCCAATCTTTATTATTAATCAATCTTTTTGGTATACAAACGAACATTTTTTTTTTTTCATGCTCACAACATGTTTCTATCATCTTTGTCTGACTGAGAGCGGAAATTCCATCTTTATACAACGTGTAACAGAAAGGTGTAACCATATTTTAAGAGCTTATTCAGTCAATGATATAGAACAACTTTTACTATGGAACAAACTCTGTATATCGAAAAAAAAAATTTTACTGTTTCATAGAAAAATGCAATGCCGCTCGGCCGAAATGTATGGAAGGCCAGATTTTTTTTTTGAGATTTCAGTGTTGTCTCCATAGTAAAAGTTGTTCTATACCATTGACTGAATAAGCTCTTCAAATATGGTTACAAATTTCTGTTACACCTTGTATATTCTACGGACAAACAATGAATACAAAAGCGTTCCATTTTCAAACTCATTTCTAGATAGCGCTTATCAAAGGCTTAAAGTATCAAAAAGATAACAACACAAGACCATCTTTATAAACTACACGAAACCTAAAACTTCACAATAATTGTCCATTACACAGACGAAGAACAACAAAGGCCCATAATGCTTACGTCCTTTGCCTAATCTTTTTGTGTCCTAATTAAATTACTGAACCCAAGCTCATGGAAAGTGGACACGCACACATGTGTAACTGTCTTAGCCTTTATGTCTTATGTCCGGTGTGTTACCGTCTCGGCCTTTCAACGTTTGGGGATATTTTTGGAACGCACTCCAAATACTTGGCGAATGAGAGGTAGACCAAAAAACGTGTAACCCTTCGACAGTCACTTTTGCTATAGTGTGTGTGTTTACAAGCGTATATTTATGTATAAGAATGTTACTGCAGTGTTAGACGTGCGGCATACGCATTGGTAGCGAAAGGAACTTCGTTCCAACTGGGCGTCCCACGACTACGATACCTCTTGTGTTTGTCTTCTTTGGACTGCAATATATTATTTTACTGTTGTTTAACAACAATGACAATCAATAGGGTTAAGTAAGTGACTATACCTTTAGTAATGTGCAATGTAATTGATTTTGCTACAAAACAACAATTTAAAAAGTGTCGTTAATATAAATTATAAATTCCTGAAGTTATGTTTTTATTTGAAGTATTTCAATTTAGATACTAAATAAATAAATACGAATAAGGTTTTATATTACAATATGCAGTAAAGCATTTTAAAAAGAACTATTTTAAATAAAAGCAAAAGAGATTGATTAGGACACCAGGACGACGCAAGAAAATACGTTTTTTTTTTTTTTTAAATATATTTTTTATTGACTAAACTGAAAAACCCGAAAAATACGAGTAACAACAATATTTGACAGCCACGCAAAATTTGAATTTAAAATACAAAAATAATAATAACTCTATGTTAGTCGCCAGTCATCGGCGACAGCATTTTTAATTTTAAGATTGGTTTGTTCCTAAACGCCCCAACACCAAACGCGTCAACACTTTTAAACACACACAATCACAGAACCCATGTAGACTCGTATAAAAACAGGGAGACGAACCATGCAAGTGTGTGTAAGTGTGTGTGTTTTAGTTAAGGGTCGTCATTTCTCCTGGACCCTCCCTACTAGTGTCCGCAGAAAGGTGAGTTCAGGTGGATTTATATAGAGCTATTATTTATTTTATTTGGAGTATACAATTCAATAATGTAATGAAATAAATAAATAACTTACGATGTTCATTACTGGCACATTCATCAGAACCATTGTGTTTTTTATCAAACCCATTATCAATGTTATTGATAATTAAGAAAATTTTGAGCAAAGAAACATAATTATCTCATCACTTATGTATTTATTTAACAACGCATGCTTGCTTGCACATGGTTACAATGATGTAAATAATTCACTGACTCGATTCTTTACGTTTACAATACTTTACTAGTTGTTTATCTATACGAATGTCAATTCGCTTAGATTAAATTATGTTATGTTATGTTAAGGTGTGTTAATTCGACAACCATTTCGAGATTTAGGTTTAATAAGCCGTATTTTCGAACTTGTGCTCTAAAAAACGTCATGAATATTTTTACGAAAAAGCTGTAACTTCTATTTGCCTTCGTGTGACGAGAAATGGCTGTTTAGAAACATGTCCTTTGCTATCAAGACAAATTTATAAAAATTTGCTGCCGACTGATTTGACAGATGAGGAGACAGATAGAGACAGATCACTTTGTTTTATAAGCAATCACACATCACAGTTAGTATAATGTCTAAAATTCTCAAGTGACGTCATAACCAACAATATTTCAAAACATTATGGTTCATTTACATACCAAAATAATGAAAACTATGTCCGTGTCCTAAAATGACGTATATTCTCTAAAAAAAAATTAAAAAAGATCTTTTCAATTAAGCTATGGGAATTGGTTGAAAAATTAGTTTAGTACATTATGAGCAATAAAACATAAGAAAATGAATACTTGGTTTATTAGTCTTAAGAAAAAGGGGAACTTTTTGTTAGTTTCAACCATCTCGCTCGGATGTCGCTTGCGACTGACGTGTTTGCTGTTTTACGCTCATTTTAATTTTTATTTCTTTTTCCAAATTTAATCAGTTACATCAGATTCGTTACTTATCGGACCCTCTCGTTTTGTCCTGGGTGGCTGCCCATATATGTTGGTGGCCATATTGGTTTCTGTAGAGTGCCATCTCGCTCATCCCTTTTGCCGTTGAAGTGTTGTGGTTTTTGGAAGTGCGTGTTGAGTGAATTAACAATAGAAAAAGATACCCTGCTGACTGGAATCGAACCGGTATCCATCGGAGCGCAAGTCGACCGCCGGACCGCTGAGCTACAGTGAAGTGTACAACGTATGGCGAATTAACGCATTGCTAGGCGTTACCTCTGTACCACGGTGTCCGCGACAGCGCAGCGATAAGTATCGTTCTTATACCGATTTCATAATACCGAAATATACAAAATGAGTTTGTGTACCAAATGTAACCGTGTAACGAGTCCTACAGACAAAATGACTTGTTCAGCGTGCAAGGACTTGTTCCATTATGAATGTGTCAACATAACTAAAGAAAACTTTACTAAGCTCTCTCAGAGATCCAAATCTACTTGGAAGTGTCCAGAATGCAAGTTTCCCCGCAAAGCAGCTGGCAGTTCACCTGCCAATGAGTCTTCTAACATAGATCTCTCTGATAATCAAAATTACCTAACCACTGAGTTGTTTGAGAAACGCATTAACGAACAAGAAACTAAGCTTATTGAGAAGATCAACGAAATTGTGAATAAGGCTTTACAACATGTTCAAACACAATTAGAGGGTTTCCAGAAAGACCTTGAAAAGTTACCAGACTTGTTCGACGCTGTTCAGTTTATGTCAGAGCAATATGAAAAAATCAACGCGGAAGTAAAAGATCTCTCCTCAGCCAACAAACGGCTGCAGGCTGAAAACGTGCAGCTGTATGAAAATATTGCAGATCTTAATACACGTGTGTCGCAAATGGAACAGCAATCTCGAGAAAACAACGTGGAACTACAATGCGTCCCTGAACACCCTAACGAAAATCTGCTTACAACTTTTCAACAACTGGCCAGAGTCGTGGCGTGCCCAGTTGAGGATCGGGATTTGTTGTCTATCACCAGAGTAGCTAAACAACAAGCGAAATCACCGAGACCCAGAGCTATTATCGTCAAATTTACCTCCGTACGTGCACGCGATATTCTACTGGCGTCCTGTTACAAATATAATAAGGAGAATGCAAACGACAAACTGAATAGCTCCTTGCTGGGTATTGACGGCGACAAGCACCCAATTTATGTATCAGAACACTTATCTCCAGGAAACCGTGCCCTGCAGGCTCAGGCTCGTGCTTTTAAAAAGGACCATAACTACAAGTACCTGTGGGTACGTAATGGACGTGTTCTCATCAGAAAAGACGATGGAGCTGTGTCAATCTGGGTTAAAAATAGCGACGTGATTAAAAATCTCGCTGGCGGAAAGCCTGACTCGAATTAATTCAGTTACTTTAAAGTGCACGTTAGGTATAAAACAAAAGTTTAAGATGACTCCCTTAAGCATATATTACCAGAATGTCCGTAGCATACGTGGTAAACTAAATGATCTCTATTTGTCTAGTCTAAGCTGCAACCACGATGTCATCGTCTTTACGGAGACGTGGCTTAATGACAGTGTTTTTGACGCTGAAATATTAAACGATAATTATAAAATTTATCGCAGAGACCGATCACCGCAAAACAGTAAAAAATCAGATGGGGGAGGTGTTCTTATAGCTGTTCATAATGAATTGGAATCAACTCAGATTGCTCTTCCATCCAACAACAACGAAGATCTGTGGATTTCAATAAAATTCGGAAAAAAGAGGAAATCTATTGACCTATGTGCTCTTTACATTCCGCCACCTATCTCATTGGATGCCCTCGGCAAGCAGTTACATTCCATTTCAGACGCAATAGCCCATAGCACAGATAATGATCTTCTCGTCATAGGAGACTTCAACACCGGGCTACTAGACTGGCAACAAACCCTAAGTCAATCAGCCATCTATACGGCCACATCCTTAGTCAATGCATCGTCTGGTCTAGAGCAAATGCTAGGAGATTTTATGGCATTACATAGCCTAAATCAATTTAATGTCACACGCAACAAGGATGGTAAAATTTTGGACTTGGTTTTAAGCAATATTTCCCATATCAAAACATTTGAAGCACCTGTTCCATTGTCCAAAGTTGACCCACTCCACCCTCCAATTATGATTGTTCTGGATGATATAGTAAAAACGTTTATATCTAAGAAAATTGTAACTAAATTTAATTTTTTTAAAGCAGATTACTCTGCTATAAATAGCGAACTAAATAAGGTGGATTGGGGGGTTATGTTAAGTAATTGTAACACAGCAGACGAAATGGTTAAAACATTTTACGAATTATTATATAGCATTATCGAGAAATATATCCCAAAAACGCGTGCACTCAAGCGTGGGCAATATCCAATATGGTACAGCAAGAGTCTTATTAAATTATTAAGAGAAAAGGAGAAGTATCGCCAGAAGTTCAAAAAGTTCAATAACCCTGTGGATGAGTATGAATTTACGCTCGCTAGAAGTAGGTGCCACCACCAAATTAAAATATCATATTCAAACTACCACAATATGATAGAGAAGGCGATCTCAGAAAACAACATGAAAGTCTTTTGGTCATTTATATCGTCAAAACGTAAATCTGATGGCAAAATTCCTAGCGAAATGTTTCTTGGTAGCGCGACGTTTTCAGATCCCGTAAGCATTTGCAATGCATTCGCAGTACAATTCCGCTCTGTATACTCTGTTTCAAGCCACATTAACTTTTCATCGTCACTATCGGACCCTAGCAGCGTCAGTAATTGTTTTTACGAAACATTAAATTCTATTCCTATAACTGAAGACTCTGTCGAGAAATCCTTATTAAAAATTGATGCTAGGAAGGGTGCGGGCCCGGATGGGATTCCAGCAGTATTTTTGGCCAACTGCGGCAAATATCTATCTAAGCCACTAAGCATAATTTTTAACCACTCATTAAGTACTGGTGTTTTTCCGATAGTTTGGAAAACGGCAAGTGTTGTTCCTATACCTAAAAGTTGTGACACTTCAAATATACAAGATTATCGACCAATTTCACAACTAGATAATTTTAGCAAGGTTTTTGAGTCACTTGTATGTCCTTACCTTGCCAATCATCTCAAACCGATATTAACACTCAATCAACATGGCTTTCGCGGAAAAATGTCAACAATGTCAAACTTGGCAGTCTATGCTTCTTACCTAACCGAAGCGGTCGATAAAGGGCAGCAAATAGATGCAATCTACACAGATATAAGCAAGGCATTTGACAGGGTAGATCACGGTCTACTTATTCTTAAACTGCAACACCTCGGGATTCATGGCGATATGTTGAAATGGCTTGCTTCTTATCTCACTTCCAGAAACCAAAAGGTTACGGTATGCGGTCACGAATCGAATCCTTATGCTGTGACATCAGGGGTTCCGCAGGGATCTCACTTGGGCCCGCTTCTCTTCCTAGCATTTATAAATGACTTATCTGAAGCTATTTTACACTCGGAGTACTCTCTTTTTGCCGACGATTTAAAAATTTACCGCACTGTTAGTTGTCCGGGGGATGTAACTTTGTTACAGGAAGATTTAAATCGTATAGTAAGATGGACTAACGACAACAACTTACCTCTAAATATAAAAAAATGTAAACATATTAAATTCACAAAAAAACTATCACCTATTGCGTCGTCTTACAACATAGAGAATGCAGTTCTAGAGGAAGTTGACAAAATCAGAGACCTTGGAGTTATGTTCGATAGTCAGATGACATTCACCTATCATATTGACAATATTGTTAAAAAGTCGTACAGGCTGCTGGGGTTTATATGGAGAAATTGCAAGGTATTCAAAAATAATAAAGCTTTAAACACTTTATACAACGCTCTGGTTCGTTCGACTTTGGAATACTGCTCTAGCATATGGAATCCTTATTATCAAACCCATATTGATCGGCTTGAAAGGATTCAAAAAGGTTTCTTATTTTTCCTTACTGTTCATAGCAAAAAGACCTCCTCGCTAACTTCGTACAAAAAAAGACTTCACTACTTTAAAATTTTAACCCTCGAGAATCGCCGTTGGATATCTGATCAAATTCTCCTTTACAAGATTCTTAGAGGCCATGTGAATTGCCCTACCTTGTTGGCTCAGATAAGTTTAGTAGTTCCTAGAACTAATGCGAGAATTGTTAACTACAAACCATTTCATGTTAAGAGATTTAGAACCAATTTGGGATACCACAGTTTGCTGCCCAGGTTAAGTCGTGAACACAATAATCTGTTTCATTCAACAAGAATGGACATATTTAGCATTTCGTTAGGTAAATTCAAAAATTTCTTGTACTCCACAAAGGAGTCCACATTAAATTATTAATTATATAAAATTTAAGCATAGTTTTATCAAGCTAGATAGTAGTCGTTGTATCGACTATTGAGCGATACTGTCACTCTATGTTAACATGCTGTGTTTGCCTGTAATTGGGCTACATCTCAAACCCTTTTATTATGTACTTAGATAAGTTACTAGTTAAGATGTATGTCTGTTGGCAAACCAATAAATAAATAAATAAAAAAATAATGTATACTGCCAAATAGTCGCCAATTAGCAGTCGAACTTTACAACTCGTCGTAATATCCACTCCCAGTAAATATTAGAGACAAACAGAGACACCCCCTGCATCCTCCCGTCCAGTTTAATATTGATCAGTGTCCGGCCGCGGTCAGGTAGCCGGCCACTGGTCGCGCATGCGCGCACGCCTCGCCGCGTTCTTTGTTGCACTGTGTCGCGCGCGACTCGTGTACTGTGTACATGTGTGTGTAAGTAGCTTTTTGTGTATAAGGTACCTAATTCGAATTTGGAATAAGAATGTACATAATTCGAATTTGGAATTAGAATGTCGATCGTCTTGGTCACTCGTGCCTTTATTGCAATGTTATTCATCATGTGGAATGAGATAAAGATAGATAACATAGGGATGCTGAGGATGGTTGTCAAATTTTAATTAATCAAACTTTATGGAACTATAAAATTATCTTGAATTTATTTTTTGATATTTTTAGCACCTTTTTTATTTTTTATCATGCGTTATTTAGATAATGTTACATTTAAGATAAAAACGGATTTTAATTCTATCCTACCAAAAATAATGACCAAACAACAAAGCTATATAATCCTTTCAAAAAAACCGAAACATGTAACGAAAAAAAAAAAACCTCGGAACATGATAAATAATATTGTAACAAGATTTCCGAGATTTAATATCAGAAGGAAGTCCCTAAATTCCGTATCATGTAAGGAACACTTTCAATATTGAGATTGGTATCCCTTTGGCCGTAACAAGGTTTTATTAGATCCCACTAAAGGGCATCCCCACACAAAGGTTCTGAGACGGTACCCTTTTTCTACCTTACTTCAAATATATTAACTGTCCCGCTACCTTCAGCCCTGGAGGAAAGAACTTACTGGAGTAAGGTGGGGTATCACAATTAAGAAAAAAAAATCTATGTCTATGATTTTAGGCATCTAAAAAATATACACATAGAAAACCCTTCCTTTTTTAGGGTTTTTTTATTTTAAAAAATTAACCATGGATGGTACGTTTTTCTCCTCATCTCAAAATTAAACAATTGTTTTTTTTTTTTGTATATAATTTGTTTCATGTTGGATTATACAAAGTGTAACAGAAAGGTGTAAACGTATTTGAAGAGTTTATTCAGTCAATGGTATAGAACAACTTTTACTATGGAACAAAACCTGTATCTCGAAAAAAAATGTTACTGTTTCATAGAAAAATGCAATGCCACTCGGCCGAAATGTATGGAAAGGCGGATTTTTTTTTGAGATTTCAGGGTTGGCTCCATAGTAAAAGTTGTTCTATACCATTGACTGAATAAGCTCTTCAAATATGGTTACACCCTTCTGTTACACCTTGTATATTATAATGTTAAATAAAAAATATGTGTTCCTATTATTTGACTTTTAAAAATTACGACTAAAATTTAGACAAATGTATCAGTTACGATATAGTACCTACCTTTTTTATTTATTTACCTGTTTTAAGTTTATTTCTTTGTTATATTCAAATAGGTATACATAGAAAACCACAAGTATTAAAATATTTGTAGGTTTCTTCAACAACTGAAGACCTTATTACAAAAAAACAAGTTGTCAATTAGGTCCAGATTCAGGATTATTTCAGATATAATATTTCTTTCGACGCTTCGAGTGACGGGCTGGGGCCTATTTCGGCCAAAGAATAAGCCTGGCCATCTAGCAGCGTGGCAACGCCCGCCGCGCCGCTAGCCTTTTGGGCACCCTTTCTGGTGACGGCAACGATTTGGCTAACATTTTATCTTATGTAAATATTTTAGGTTAGTTTAAATGTAGGTATTTATTTTAGTATTTTAATTTTTAGTACTTAAATTTTTTGCGTTATTATAGTTCATTATTTTGATTTGATTACCTACGTCTTTATCGTACTACCGACAGTGTTGTCTAATAATGTCTTCAATTACAATAAATATGAATGTAATAAAATAAAAAAGGTTTCTTATCCAAAGTTTTTCTAATCCACGTCCCAGCACTAGTTCTCCCACTCCTTTGCCAAGGGAAATCCTATCTTAAGCCTCACATATATAGACTAATACCGGTTGCTAGGCCATCGTTGCGATGGCTACACTCCACCACTTGTAGTTTCTGAATAATGTCTGATATTCTTTTGAGCAACAAATATTATTGTAATTCATATAAAAAGGGCTTTAAAATTAATATTAATAGTAATTTTAGAAAGATTTGTGAAAATATGAGTATTTATACATAATATACATAATGTATTTTCCTATCAATCCTTACGTACTTTAGAATGTACTTTTAAAGTACACTGGGCCGCAAAGAAAGCGGGTCGGTAACAAAAACCTCAATAACTTCCAAAGTATTGGAATTAGCTTTATAAAATAAAGACTGTATTATAGACAATTTTATATTGCTTAAATGAAAGTCAAAGATATTCAAGTATATGAAGTTTATTTTAAATAAAAGTAGGTTAAGTAAAAACATTCAAAATTAAAAATTTTCGAAAAATGTGCAACGGTGTCAAATATGCAATTTTCACACGTTTTATTATTTCGTATTGCCACCACGAGTTGTTAATACAGCTGTTATACGGTAATTTATGTGGCGGCAAGACAAATATAAAGCGTAAATATAATTGAAAGGTTTTCGGTTTTGAAGGAGCAATGACAACAAAAAAATCGTGTTGAGGTTTTAATAGTTTTTGAAAGATGCGAGAATGAATAATTTTCATGCGTAAAAAATTCATAATTGTACTTAAAGAAACTAAACAAACTCTTTTTAGCTAATTAAAATCTTTAGCCAAGTCAAGACAAAACAAGACAAGACAAATACCCTTAATTGTATACCAAAATAAATAAAGGTAGTCTCTTATTCATTTTATTCTAAATATTTATTCATTTGTTATTTATTATAAGACATTTATTTATATATTATAGTCTATTTACACATGTTTTGATATATATGTATATATTTATATTTACATATACATAGATACATATGTGCTCATGATTTTGTTAAGCGATGAAACCTAAATCACCCGTGTATGTTTTTGTTTTATTATTATTGTTAACTGTATTTAACGTGGATTTCTGTCACTGGCGATATTTACTGTACTCCTTTTTTCTGTATTATCATTAAAACTGTATGTGCTGTTGATGTCCAAAATAAAAAAAAAATTAAAAAAAAACAGGTAAAAGAACAAACTTATAAAAGAAATGATATTAGAGGAAAGTGTAAATAGATTACAAGCTGTGCCGGTTTAGCCGTCATCGGAAGAATATTTCTAGCTAGATATAATTTGAAGGTAGGAGGAATAGTAGTTTATGCTACTAGGGCGTAAAGGAATAAACCAAGAGGACGATTTAAAACACGAGCGTAGCGAGTGTTTTAAACGTAACCGAGTAATTTATTGCAGTTACGCCCGTGTATCATACTACGTTTTTCAATGCAAAGTGTGAGGAAATAAAACAAATATAATCTTGTGAACTTTAAATTATGATTTGCTCAAAAGGACTATATCCAGAGCCGTTGAAAAAGAACAGTGGAAAAAAATGTATAAAATTTATGGTTCACAGGAAAGGCTGCAGGTTAGCCAACCATTGTAAATAATAAAAAAAAATAATAATAATAAAGTCCTAGGGCAAAATAATCGACTTTCTGTTCGTTTTTGATGCATAAAAAGTAGGCCTTTACGAGCACTTGCATTGAAAAATATAATTTAGTTATATTACAATTTGTAATAAAAGGTCTACAAAAATAAAATAGGCCAGAGAACCGGGTCGCGAGTATGGTAAAATACAGTTGCCTAATAGAATTATGCCAATTCTATGAAATATCACTCTCCTGGTAGTCGCTCTACGGAAGTAGCAGGAAAAGTCTGGATTCCACAGGCTGAGGTCGGAAGTGAGAAGTCTGGAGGCAGCTCTCCAGAGTCGCGGAGTCCGTAGCGTTCCGGTAGGAAAAAGGAACCCCAATTCGGGGTGATAAAAAATAAATAAAAATAAAAATACGTTTATTCATTACAAATTTTTAACATTAAAAGTATTAACGTCAGGGCCCCGTGGTAGTTACAAGAACTGAAGTACAGGAACCCCGCTCTTTCTCTAGGAGTTACATTAACTTACTTAAATAAACAAGAATACCTATATTTATGTAATATTATTACAACTTAACTTAATACAACTTAATATAACTTAGCTACAATTAAATGTGTAGAAACTAATACAGAACCAAACTATTACAATTCCAGATAATCACACACAGCACTTTATATATTACTTTTAGTGTAAAAATGTCCACGTAGCATATTTCAAAAATTAAGTTTTGATATTAGATAATCAGGCAGGTGTCGTAGTTAGTCGCTCAACAATCAGCCAGGAGTGATCGCCGTTCCGGTAAGCTGCCGGCGATCTCTCCGTCAAAAACCGTTTACCTCGGTTCTATCGCCGTCGAGTATCTAACTAATAAAGTTAGATCTGTTTGTCGCGCGGTATTTCTCGAAGATTAATATTTATAATATTTATTAATATAGGTAAATGATTTGATTTAAGGCGCTACGGAAAAAAAATCGACACTTTAAGAACTTGCATAATCTACTTCAGTAAATAATGTATTATTTTGATAAAATAGTATACTATTTTTGGAATCTTTTTCTAGGGATCTGTTAAAATAGAAACGCGATTGGTGAAATTCGGCTCGATAGAAATGTTTCTTGAAATGAGGTCTTTTTCGATACCAATTCTCCTGGTTTGACAATTTAGAATGACATATGGAATGCACTTCTATTTTTTTTTAGATGGGTTTTAACGGTATCTAAGACCAGCGGGCCTATTGTGTATCTCTAGTTGCCTTCTGGACTGGGTGTCTATCATCAAAAACATAGATATACTATCGAATTCCGATGTCCTAAGGATATTTTCGCACTTGAAGTGACGACACAGATTGTTAATAGTTCAATACCCACTAAAGACAATTTTGAAATTTCAGTTTTTAGCTATGTTTTTGATGATAGGCACCTCGTTCAGTTGGCAACTAAATATACAGAATAGGGGGGCTGGTTAAACGAAATTTTGATAGCAACTTTAGTACATTTTATATTAATAAAAAACCGACTTTTTGCTACTTTTCCACGAATCCGTCCCTTTTGCACTGAGGGTTTTTTCGCATATGGAGTAACAGGGACGCTAAAACTTTTACATATCGCCTTAATATAGGTAATTGATTTGTTTTAACGTCAGCGTTACAAGGTGATACGCGAGTGGCACGTTAAAACTTGGCTAATTTGCCAACCTGAACTCAGTATCGCGTCAGCGTCAGCGCACGACGGCCGTCGCACGGGACGACGTACAGCAACATATAGGTCTTGTCTCTTTTTCTTACTCGCAATAATTATGACTTCCACGTGTTAATGTTACATTGCAATACTACGTAATTTTATGAAGTCGTTTATGTTGTGTGCCGTTTTAGAAGTTCGAATCTAGTGTAGGTAACCTATCTACACTTTTTTCTAATATCATTGCCTAAAGCCGGCGCCAGACATGTGTACACTTATTTGAACACTCGAGTGGACACACTGTGTGGCACGAGACTTTGTCTATGTGTTCCAAAGTTTGTACACAGATTTGCACTTTGCCGAGCGGTATCGGTTTTTTAGCGCACATCAAAGGAATGTGTTCAAATAAGTGCGTAGCCTGCCACACTATTTGCAAAGACCAGTTGCGCGAGCGCTGTTGTACGGAATGGTTGTGTGAGACACTACGTGCTTGATCGTTCAAAATGGACTGGAGTAACGAATGCGTCCTAGAATTTATTGAGTTGCTGCAAGGGGAACCATATATATATATTTTCGATATATTTTGTTGCTCATGTAAAAAATAATTACATACACATAAATAGTATAAGCACACTGCGTCCACGAAATCGTCGTCCATCTCCTTTGTTGTCTACCAGCATACTGTGGAGAAAAGAGTTTGCGAAGCATGTGTGGCAGGTGCGCCAAATGTGTGTACAAAGTCGTCGAAGAAGTGTGCAAATAAGTGTCCACATGTCTGGCGCCGGCATTACATCAGTAAACGATTTTCATTCGCCGGCCTACATCAATAACTATGTTTTATTAATAAACGGGATGTCGAAAGACTTCATTGCTCAGAATAGCTATACCAAAGAATTCAAATAGTCCTGCCAGCCGGAACAAGTCACCCAGGCAAGCCTGGTCAGCCAGGGTGATATAGACTAAACCTCACTGAAACCTCAGTGAGAGGCCTATCATGTCCTACACCAGGGACTTAGTTATATAAGCATGACATTTTAATGTAAATTTAATGTATTTTAATGTAAAATTATTTTCTGTCAATGTTACAATTTAATTTAATTTTGCATGTTAGAAATTAAAGTTATTTTTAAGTAATTTGCATGTAAGATGTATTTATTAACTAGTACAAAAGGATCTTGTTACTATTATTATTATTATTATTTATAAAAGCTAAAACATATATTTTTTTACACTCTTTAGTAATTATTGTATATTCAAACCGACTGATGCCGGCCCCAAAGAGGGCTGAAATATATCTCTAAAATATATTATTTTTTTCAGTGTGTTTATAATTATCTATAAATAAACGAAAATGGTAACATACACGTCTAATATCATTAGTTGAATGTTAAAACATAACCTTGTCAAGAGTATGTCGTATACAACATCTTTAAAATGTTTTCCTTGTTATTTAGGTTGAGATCCAAAGATTTCAAAAGTTTAGATGAGCCCTGGCACCTAAAATCTATCGCATTGTTTTTAAATGTGTACGTTAACATAATGCCGACGCGCGCACACTTATGAGTGCGTAATCTGTCTACCTACGGTCAGCAAACTGATCAGACTACTAAAGTTGTAAAAATTCAAAACTTTAAGTTCACTAAAGGCGTCCAACTATCACTGTATTCAGATGAGCACTGATTCCAAACGTGTGAGCGTTACCCATTTAAAGGTGGAAACATTTTGGTGCTGTCAAGCTACGGTAAGGGCTTATCTTTACCTTTGAAATCTTTGTTGAGATCAGCCTAACGTGCCAAATTTCCATCGGCCCAATTTTCGAGTAATGTCACATCAAGATACAAACAAAAGCATCGACTATGTTATTTATAAAAAAAAATACTGTCAGCAATATATATTAATAGTCCATCAGAATAGATTGGTTCTAGAAATAAATGTAGGACAGATTTAGCATTTTCCTTTTACAGTAAGAACATAACAAAGCTAATAAAAGGATGGAACAGAATGTGCTGTTACTAAAAATGAATGCCCAAAGACAAACAGCAAACAAGCTAATGGTACCATAACCTAGTCAACTGAATTACCAGTATAATTTGACCCACCCCACCTCCCTCGATTTCAACAAAATACACCCAAAAACAGGCGAAAAATCCGCGTCCTAAGGTCTTTGTATAGTGGATGTGTTAACCATGTTAGAACGGGCCATTTGCGTTTATAGGCTATTTGGCCAGTTCGAATTTGGAAATCTGCGTCCGCCCTAATTGATTCTTTCGCGTTCGATATTCAAATTTTATTCGAATTCGGTTTCTTGGTGGCCAGTGAATTTCTTTTATTGAATTTATTATTGACCATTCGTATTGCTCTGAATTCTTTCGTATTTTTGTTTTGCGGGAGATACGAACATAATAAAATATTTCGAGAAAATTATGTCTTCTTTTAACTACAATAGAATTAACGTAAATAGTATTGGATATCCTTTATTGCATATGTTAGTATTATTGCATAAAATCAGATAATTACCTCTACGATGTACATTTAAATAGACTAAAGAACAAATTTATTTTATATACTAAATGTGATTTAACTAATGCTCTCGATATGATTATCAAATTTAATTATCTGAAACATTTGATCGATCGACAATTAACACATTAACTGCTATTGTTTATAATACTATCTTTATTTCCATGTGCGAATATAGTGTGAAAGTAAAAAGTGGATAATTCCGGTCGTCGTTTCTATTCCCAAGGTCTTTTGATTCGGGTTATACATATAAGAAACAAACAACTTTAACTTTATTATTACTCTTAGTTAGTAGATAGAAATCCGTTTACGGGTTTTCATTTGTTGCATATAAATTCTTGAATAAATTAACCAATGACATTATGCATACCTATATACTACAGACGTTATACATATGTACTATCGCGTTCAGAGACCCGTAGGGATATGTCGTTGATTAATTAATGAGTAATAATGATTGTTTTAATTGATTTATTTAAGGATGTAGAATCTAGCAGGTACACATCCCAAACTAAATAAAAAAGGGTATATCTTATTATTATGTATTAATTAATCGACGACATTTCTAGAGACGCCATTTACATTATATCTGAACGCGATAAATAAACTAAATAAATACGTATATATTATAAATTAACGAAATAAAAGTATAAGTCAAGTTAATAGATCGTGGGACTAGAAATAGTGACCTTTCTTTCCGCTGACTTACAAACTATCTCGCACATGGAAAAACAGATAGCATTAATCTAGTACGCCAAACTAGTTTGTCCTAAAATATGGTTTTGGCTGGTAACATATACAAATGCAAATGCACATCAATTCTGTTTTTTTTTTGTTGGTGCATACTAGGTCAGCGGGATTCAAACCTGGTCTCGAGATCGAGTCTTAGGTCGTACCGACTGAGCTATCTCTACTTTTAATACTAGTCACGCAATATCCTACATTTATTATTACAGCAATATAAACAAAGCTAACAGATGAGCCCTGAAGGAAGACAAAGAAACAAGAGTGTACTTCACCTCTCCCCCCCACCCTCTTCCACTAAGGGAGGAGGGGTGACAGGGTACGAATGTCGCGGTCAGTAGCATCTCCCCCTTGCCGACCTACGTGCTTACTGAAAGTTTACAACTGCATACAAAATTGATAGCTTTTTTTTTTCACAATGCGGTAGTATCTTTTCATGATTTGTGAGTGTATAAGGTCGTAATATGTAATTAATAACAGGTTACCAATAAAAAAAAGGGTTAAAATCACTAGAAATATAAATAAAAAGGAATATTTTATCGGTTTGAAAAAACACTTTATTAATGTTTTTAAGGTTTATGTCCAAAGTGTGACGTTTCAAATAACCGCAAGTTTTTGTGTTATGCAGTGGACAGACAGATAGTCGGACTAAAATAACTAAAATCTTTATTTATTAGTATTGACTTTGTTATGAAGGGGTTACATTTTAACGGGCGCCTAAAAAGCGTTTCTCGTTTTCAATAAATTGTCTACGACGTAGGCCACCTCGTAGCGTTATTGCGAGCTACGAATCTCTACGAAGTGCTCCGTGCTACAGTTTTCTAATTGAACGCTGCACAAGCGATCTTCGTAGGTTGTTTATTTATTTATTTAGTTGTTGGTATAAGTATGTAGGTTCTGTTAGTTTTTCTCGACTAAAACCTTTGCTTATGAGGGTTTTGATGGTACATGACAGCCTGCACAATTTTGTACCTTTGTCCAACTATAATTTTTTTTTAATCATTAAGGTATTTGTAAATTAGCGCAACATAATAGGTTACTTACGAAATTGCCGTTTTCTATGGAGAATTTCAAGGAAACTCCATTATCAGTACTAATATTTTTGCATTTTTTTTTTTATTTTAACAGCAACATTAATTTAATGTTTGCAAAGTATGTACCATAAAATTTTTTTACGAATCTTTTAATGGAAACGGATGGCATTTGGGACGAACTATTTTAGAAATTTAAAATTAGGTTATCAAACTGACAATAAAAACAAGAATTAGTACGTAGATGTAAATCAACTTTCAAACAAAAAGCAAACAATGGAAATAGCTATTGAATTACAGAAATTATGAACTCATGAATCTGTAAGAAAATTTCGGCAATTTAATAGGCAATGACCTATTACAAATTACTAATAACATGTTTAAGAGAGGTGGTTATAATATCGGTACATCTATTCTAAATGCGAAAGTGTGTTTGTTGGTTTGTTTGTTTGTCCTTCTTTCACACAGCAACGGATCGACGTAATTTTTTGCATAGAGGTAGTTTATAGGCTGGATAGTGACATAGGCTACTTTTTATCCCGGGAAAATGCAAAGCCGGGTATATGCAAAAGCAATAAATTAATATGGCAAAAGCCTCAGTGTATTTTCAATAATGGTCAATGCCGATGGACGACCTTTTAATTGTAATTAATTAAAATTTCTTCTCATGTAAGCGACATATTTCCTGTAATGAAAATAAAGCATCTTTAAACATTTAATTAAATCAAGCTTTTATTCGCGGAATAATAACTAAAGTTGTAAAATTAATAAAATTGTAAAAATAAAAATCCCAGCATCAATGAACCAATTTATTGACTTTTTCATCAAGTCAGTAACGAAGTCCAAATTATCTGAATCCATTATTCGCGAGGGCTATTCTGACCCTTGCGAATACAAAATTACAACGTACCCCCCACCGATACACTTAGCTGAATACGTACAAAATTATCACTACCCCTTACTGTTGGATTTTAGACCTTATTACTTTGAGTTAGAAGCTAGTTGGGTAGTAAACGGATATTTGTTTGGTCTATAAGTCGGGGGCGGGTCACTTGGGGAGAAACTGACCGCTCCCCCCTCCTCGCTCCCCTTTCACCTCGTCTTTATTTACCGCCAATTTTATTTGCACATGAAATGGCGGCCGAGTTTTGGCTTTGGCTTTAGTTTGGCTTTCAATTAGTCAATTAATCAGTTTTTGAATTGATTTAAGGGTCGATTCTCCGTATTTCTAACAAAATATTAAGAAATAATTATAACGGCCAAAATACAACTTTTAGCTCAGACAAAATTTAACAATAGTTTGCTGTACGCATAAACATATTTCTAATTATTAATTATAACGTAAGTACATGTTGCGTTGTTATAATGCCGTGCACATACATTTATTTACTTGCAAGATTTATGTGAAAACTTGTTTGGTATTAAGATTAATTTATTATTATTTGTATTATGTGTTAAGAAAACTGTTTGTTTCCCAATCGATAAAATAAAATAAAATAAAAATCATACCAAATAACCCATTTCATTCAAAATGTCGCAAAAATATTCTATGTATAGACATGACATTTTTACTAGATACTTTATTATAATTAAAAATATATATCGGCGGTAGCCTAAGGTTAGAACACCGGCCTCTTAATCTTGAGATCCAGGTTCGATCTCCCGTCGGGCATGCACCTATGAGTCTTTCGGAATTTGTGCATAATATTTGTTCTTACTTACCACTCGCTGAACGGTTAAGGAAAAAATCGTAAGGAAACCTGCAGCCCCAAAAAACGTGTATTTGTGCCCGAAGTACGGCGATAGAGCTCACCACTCATCACGTTGATACGTTATAATCGTTGGTGAAAGGTGGGTGTACCGAGTGTTGATTGTGACTTGCAATTTCACGGTTCACACTCGGAGCACCTCTGACACCCCCTCGGGGATTCATCTCGTGACGATATATATAGATAAACGTCACTTATCCAGAACTCTTAAACCAATAGCTCTCTACATTGACAAAAAATAATGTCACTTTTAACATCTGTCACAAAATCTGTAGGTAAAAAAGACTCATTTTTGACATCTGTCACTTTTGACATCTGTCATAAAACCTGTGTCAAAGTCTCATGGATCTACTCAGAATGATCGATATTTATTTATTTATACATAAAACATTATGGTCATATAAAACCCATTTGATATGAAGAGGTGAAAAGATTTGGCAAACCCTGTGTGTTTTGACCATTCTGGACAGTTTTCGCTGTCATTTACAGTTTTGACCAAACCGGACTAATTAGGCTTGACGAATCCATTCTAAATCGCACAATACTATAAATCTATTGGAAGCTTTTAGCTCATGAAACTATCTCTTGTAGTTTAAAATTTGGCTCAGCATTTTCGTGTATTCATTACATGATATTAGTTCCATATATACTTCTACGAATTTCGTGACAAAACAGAAAGAAGCGAAGTAAATAAATATTATTCCCAAACAAAAAGATAGGTAGCGAAACAGCAATTATTTCACAAAACATGTCAACCAGAAACATACCCGTACGACGTAGAACGCCAAGGCTGTATTTGGACCTAATAATAAAAATTGTACCAAGAGAAATGTACTGTAACTCTAACAAATGTCAGCTAAGTGTGTTTACCGCTACTGCTATTCTGTATTACTTTATATAAGGTTAAATAATATTAGTTGGCGAAACTAAAAACATAGGTAGTACTTGTCTATGAACAACTGTTTGTAAGGGAGCTAAGCGAAATTCGCAACTTTTTTTCTCTTCCTCCCATACAAATTGCCCCGATCAGCCGACTGGCCCAGTATGGAAAGGTGAAAACAAATTTTAAGAATTTCGCTTAGCTCCCATACAAACAATTGTTCATATAGACTAGTACTACCTGTGTTTTGAGTTTCGCCAACTAATATTATTTAACCTTATATAAAGCGACATTAAGGTGATATACCGTGCTAGCAAAGGTCTCCGTTACTCCAGGCAGAGAGACCCGCAGTGCGAAAGGGACGGAATCGGGGAAAATTATCAAAAAGTCGGTTTTAAATTAATGCAAAATTAACTTAAATAGCTACAAAAAAATCCATAACCAGTAATTTAGGTGTAGTTAAAACCCATCTAAATGAATATTTTTCAAGTCTGTATGCTATCCTAATTTATCAGAATATCAAAAAAAGTGTAAATTTAGACCTGATTTCAATAATTATTTCTATCGAATGAAATTCCTCCTATCGCGTTTCTGATAGACCAAAATCTAGTAAAAGGTCCCAAAATTGTTATACTAATTTATTTTACTTGGAACTTCATTAAAAGAGCAGATAAATAACTTCAAAAAGTGTCAATTCTCACGGTATAGCCCCTTAAGAAACCAAATTCATAGTGATGAAACTATGATAGAAATAAATTTTTATGTTTGAACACTTGGCGATTTATCCATCGCAAGGAGATATAAATTAACATTATACCATTCCAGTATAGAAACGTAGAAAGAAAAGTAAATCTGGATGTGAGGAGCTCCCGGTTCAGAGCTCCTCACATCCAGATTTACTTTTCTTTCTGCGTTTCTACACTGCAATGATATAATGCTAATTCATACTGATGACTTGGTAAGTGGATATCAAGGCGCGATGACCCTTTTTGGAAAATTCAAATACTATGTTTTTTCTCTTCCCTTCAAACGCGAGCCCAGCCTCGAGTTGAAACTGGAATGTCGAAATATTATTTTTGATATTTTGCAAGAAATCTTATTGATCCAAGCCTTAATGTCTGTTTTGGTAATATTATACTAACGTTTTAAAATATACATTGAAATATTGTATTTATTATATTGTTCAGTCATGCAAAGAACGCAATTCCCATAGCTTAATTTCCAAAAAAAATTTTATATCTTTTTTAGAAAATATACGCCATTTTTGGACATAGCTTTCATTATTTCTATATATAAAGTAACCATTATTTTTCATGTTTTTTTAAAGAATTGTTCGACTTGACGTCACTTCAGAATTTTAGACATTGTACTGATTGTGCTGTGTGATTGCTTATAAAAAAGTGGTCTGTCTCTGTCTGTCTACTCATTTGTCATCCATCTGCCAAACCAAACAGAAGCAAATTATTATTAAATTTATCTTGATAGCAAAGGACACATTTCCAAATAGCCATTTTTCAAGTGACGTCACAAGCATCATAATGTGGTTTTTTAAACCACAAGTTTTAAAATATGGCTTATTAAACCTAAATCGCGAAACGGTTTTCGAATTAATACACCTTAACATAATTGAATCCACGCGAATTCGATTCCAGCAGTTTTTTTTATATTTTGTCGTTTTTCTTACACAAACATAAGCACTAAAACTTGATCTTGACAGTTGTGTGTATGGTAAATAGTTTTAGAAATAAAACGCTTTAAATTTAGATAAACGCTAGACTATCTTTAATACAAATAAAAAACCGAATATCAAACATATTTTTTTTTATAAAATTATAAGTTACAAACGACGGAACCCCAAAAATACACAAAAATATGCTTCGTAAGGATCCGAGCCATTGTCCTTTGAAAAAGAAATATCGCATAACGAAGTTGAGTTCCGACTTTATATCAAATATCACGCATGACGCGACTTTGCCCCCCTTTACCCGCTAGGGGGGAGGGGGAGGCAATAAAAAATAATATATTGGAATATGTTGGGAATAACAGCCAGCTATCCTTCTTGGAGTTACTGAGGACATGAGTTGCCAATCTACGATTTTCGCATAGATCTACCGCTTTTTTCCCGTGAAAAAAATTGCCAGACACAAATTTGTAATTAGGTTAAGTTTAATTGTGAACAAAATAAGCGGAATCACTACATAGTATAAAACAAAGTCGCTTCCCGCTGTCTGTCCCTATGTATGCTTAGATCTTTAAAACTACGCAACGGATTTTGATGCGGTTTTTTGAATAGATAGAGTGATTCAAGAGGAAAGTTTATATGTATAATACATGCCCGTGCAAAGCCGGGGCGGGTCGCTAGTGTTTATACAAGGTGACTTTTTGATCATCGTCCAAATTCATACTGGAGGCTTGATAAGTAATCAGTATCTTGGATCAGTAACAATTTTTGTGAAATTCATAAAATGAAATTTCGGCTTCCCATAGAAATTCAGTTCCAGTCCCGAGTGAATCACTATGGGGAGTCGAAATTTCATTTTACGAATTTCACCAAAATTGTTATTGATCCATGATCACTTACCAAGCCACCAGTATGAATTTGGACGATGATCAAAAAGTCACCTTGTATATGAAAAAACTAATTTTAATAGTATATCATTTAATAGTATATCATTTAATAGTATATCATTTAATAGTATATCATTTAATAGTATATCATTTAATAGTATATCATTTAATAGTATATCATTTAATAGTATATCATTTAATAGTATATCATTTAATAGTATATCATTTAATAGTATATCATTTAATAGTATATCATTTAATAGTATATCATTTAATAGTATATCATTTAATAGTATATCATTTAATAGTATATCATTTCTAGAATCTAGAAAGTTACAATACATATAGTACTGTACAGTTATTGAATGAAGTAAAAATATTACGTGCAAATTATTCCTTATTTGAAATTTTTCTTTACCTAAACATTTTTAAGAGGGCGCCGAGCAAAATAATCTAAAACGACAGTCACTGTTAAATTGATTTATTGCATAATATTTCAATGATAAATAAATAAAATATATATTTATTATAACAGAGAATGTATCTACACTTCCGCCGCAGCGAATATTAAAAATAACTTATGGTGTAAGAAACAAATGTATCTAAAGTAGGCCCAAAATATAAAAAAGGTATTGGGGTTTTAGTCATTTCAATAACTTAACTGTTGAATTTTGTCTCAACCATAATTCAAGACAATCACAAACGTTATAAAATACAACTGGGCCGTTTCACATTCTTAAAATTTTGTCGGGTAAATTAAATATGATTTTTTCTGTTATATTCAATAAATACGACCACGATAAAAAAGACCACGAGAAAACAAGCAAGGTGTCTAATCGTTCTACGCTCGGCGCAGCCTTAAGAGGCTATACGAATTTTATTTTTGTCACTATCACTCCAAGCGAAAAATCGCGGAGTGCGAGAGGGCTGGATTCTGGGCAAAAGGGGAAAACGTTGGTTTTATATTTTTATTAAAAAAACTAAAATAGCTAGCAAAATTTCAAACATCGAATTTCTAGATATTGTTGAAATACACCTAATAGAATATGTTTGAGTGCTGTATATGATTCTTATTCGTCAAACGAGGAGAAAAAGTGTGTTTGAAGACCTCATTTCAACAATTATTTCTTTCGAGGAAAATTTATCCAAACATGTTTTCCAATTTCAAAACCCTAGATTATATAGTCAAAATGCTAAACCAGAAACCGATTATAATTTTCCTTGTATTTAATGAAATACACAGAAAAGAAACTCCCGTATTTTTTTCGCATATTGACTTAATGCAAATACGAATTGTAAATTATCATTTTTCATAATTGCGTTCAAAATATGTTTACAAGTCTCAAAAGTGGTACGGTGTACCTGTAACAACAAAAAAAAGCGGTATTTGTGACAACAGCAAAAAAACTACTTTTCAGGATTTCAGACATTTTCACATGGCAACATCTGAGAGGACATTCATGTTTTGACGAGTCCAGCCTATTTTATTGTTTCGCAGGCATTGCTGACGTATAAAATGAGATGTTTGTTTTTTTTTCTTCCACTCTATGAATAAATTTCTTGGACGCGTTGTTTCACTGTGTCAGCTATTGTTATGGATGATAGTTGATACAGTTGATAGCGGACTCCGCTAAGTAAAAGAGAAACTTACCAAATTTCAAGATATCAAAACACATTTTTACAACGGCACTTTTTTTTACTGTAAATTGCACCTCATTTTCAATGATATATTATGTATTTATCACTTTTATGCACCGATTCTTCATTTTGTTTTCCGCACAAATTCGCTTCCTAATTTTCACTAAATTCTAAATCGTGCGCATACGCAATCGATCCACTCTCGAGAAGATTTGAAAAAGGAATGGAACAGGAAGCAAGGTAGACCGGGGTCAGGTAGCGGGGTTAAGAATTACCGGCGCGTCGAAGGGTTAACTCTACAAAAGGTGTAATTATTATTATGCGCAAGGAGGGTTAAAAACGTCTTTTCGATTCGGGTGTCGGATTGCTACGGGTACGGTTTTCATTATGTTTTTGTTCTATAATGAAAGCTGTCAGTCTTCTCATATTTTACCGACGCAAGCGCAAGCCCAGTTTTACTAAAGAACAAATAGTTTTATGGTTTTAGTTTTACGTTTATTGTATCAGGGGGCTTACTGTCTAACTAAAACATCTATTACTATGCGGCACATCATTAATAGCTAATGACGATACCTTTGAAAGCGATAGCGATAGATGTTAAAGATAGAGAATAAGGGCCAATTTCACCGATCGCTTTTAAAACTGAGTTTAATAAAAACATAGTTTAGCTAAGACCGAGTTTAAATGTTCAACTTAATCTTAGTTTAGTCAAACAGAGAAAACATTTACCTAAACTCGGTTTAAGTCGCAATCACAATGGGTTGATAGATGTTTTATGGCTCAAGTCGCTGATTTGGGTCGCTCAGGTAGTAAAAATCGCTAACTCAGTTTAAGAGCTTAACCGGCCAATATCGGGCGTTCAGATTTTAAACTCCGTTTATCTTAAACTGCGTTCAGTTCATGTAAGTGAAATGCTTTAAACTCAGTTAAGTGTCTAAACTGAGTTCAACTTGAACTAAACGAGTTTAGTTACAGTGGTGAAATCAGCCATAGGGCGCCAGGTCTCAATTTAGTTACAGTGGTGAAATCAGCCATAGGGCGCCAGGTCTCAATTTAGTTACAGTGGTGAAATCAGCCATAGGGCGCCAGGTCTCAATTTAGTTACAGTGGTGAAATCAGCCATAGGGCGCCAGGTCTCAATTTAGTTACAGTGGTGAAATCAGCCATAGGGCGCCAGGTCTCAATTTAGTTACAGTGGTGAAATCAGCCATAGGGCGCCAGGTCTCAATTTAGTTACAGTGGTGAAATCAGCCATAGGGCGCCAGGTCTCAATTTAGTTACAGTGGTGAAATCAGCCATAGGGCGCCAGGTCTCAATTTAGTTACAGTGGTGAAATCAGCCATAGGGCGCCAGGTCTCAATTTAGTTACAGTGGTGAAATCAGCCATAGGGCGCCAGGTCTCAATTTAGTTACAGTGGTGAAATCAGCCATAGGGCGCCAGGTCTCAATTTAGTTACAGTGGTGAAATCAGCCATAGGGCGCCAGGTCTCAATTTAGTTACAGTGGTGAAATCAGCCATAGGGCGCCAGGTCTCAATTTAGTTACAGTGGTGAAATCAGCCATAGGGCGCCAGGTCTCAATTTAGTTACAGTGGTGAAATCAGCCATAGGGCGCCAGGTCTCAATTTAGTTACAGTGGTGAAATCAGCCATAGGGCGCCAGGTCTCAATTTAGTTACAGTGGTGAAATCAGCCATAGGGCGCCAGGTCTCAATTTAGTTACAGTGGTGAAATCAGCCATAGGGCGCCAGGTCTCAATTTAGTTACAGTGGTGAAATCAGCCATAGGGCGCCAGGTCTCAATTTAGTTACAGTGGTGAAATCAGCCATAGGGCGCCAGGTCTCAATTTAGTTACAGTGGTGAAATCAGCCATAGGGCGCCAGGTCTCAATTTAGTTACAGTGGTGAAATCAGCCATAGGGCGCCAGGTCTCAATTTAGTTACAGTGGTGAAATCAGCCATAGGGCGCCAGGTCTCAATTTAGTTACAGTGGTGAAATCAGCCATAGGGCGCCAGGTCTCAATTTAGTTACAGTGGTGAAATCAGCCATAGGGCGCCAGGTCTCAATTTAGTTACAGTGGTGAAATCAGCCATAGGGCGCCAGGTCTCAATTTTTTAGTTTGCTCATTACAATTAAATTAAATATATGAAATTTGCTTCCGTATGATGTTTGTTACAGTAATAAGCATAATATAATCAGTTCAAAGAGTTTCAAATTAATGATAACAAAAAATCCTGGGTGAAAGTGGACAGCTATATAACAGCTAATATGAAATTGCCGAAATTTTCTTACAGATTCATGAGTTTATAATTCGAGCAATTCAATAGCTATTTCAATTATTTGTTTTTTGTTTAAAAGTTGATTTCAAGGTTTTACATTTACGTATTAAACTTTGTTTTTATTTTCAGTTTGATTATAAAAATTTTCAAAAACAGTTCATCCTAAATGCCATCCATTTCCATGATAAGATTCGTAATCATTTCTTACAGCTAACACTTTTGAAAAATTTAATTAATGTTGCTGTTAGCTTAATGTTGTTTCATTCATACACATAAGAAGATACATAATTTAGATTTGTCATTCCTAAAAAAATGTAAGTACTGAAAATTGAGTTTCCTTCAAATTCTCCATAGAAAACGGCAATTTACTATGTAAAGACCTAATATTTAAATGAAACTACACTTTACTACACCTCTATGGAACCTTTCCTAAAAAAAAATATCAGAGTAAATTAAAAAAAAAACTCCTGTCCGCACTAACTTCAAATGCTTATGGTATTTTTTTTTTGTGTCTTGGTGACGGCTGCTATTTTAAGCGCCACTTTTTGGCAGTGTCAAATTAAATTCTGGCATGGTTAGTTCTTCAGAACGGGAAAGGCCATTTTTTTTTATTTGCTTGGTTTTGTTAAAAACTTTGTTAAATATCTTCACTATACGGCAAAGTTGTTAAGTATCTACTTTACTACACCCAGCAACTAAAATAAATAGCTTTTGTACAATTTTGTATAACCAAAAAGTTTTCTTGCACTTACTGTTCTTGCAGCTTTGCATGTTTCTTCTATCAAACCATAGACAGCATAACTATATGTTTGTTAAATCTCATAAACACACACAAACTACAATCCCAAACTTTAAACTGTGAACTATTTTCGTGTGAAGCATTTCGGTTGTCATCTTTGCACAATATCTGCAACACTAACCCTTCACTAACCTAATGTACCTGAAACGTTCCGACCCAATAATTCATTATCCGACAATAGAAAGAGTAACACACATACTTTCTAGTAATAGTAATACCCGTAACCCTTTCGCAAACTCGTTGTTTGCGCGACCCTTGCGAATTTTTCGGCACAAAAATAAAACACCCGTTTTGAGAACAAATATTGTGAAAAAACCGTTCGCTTTTTAAAGTTTTGTCTCTGGTAATAAATTACACGGCCGTAACGCGACATGCTTTCGGTATTCGAAAAGTATCGATTTATTATTTTTAAATCCATTGCTGTCTATTTTGGGTCGTTTTTTCAAATTTGTTTTGTTTATTTAGGAAAAGTTCAATTTTATTTAAACTATTATTCTGGTTTGTTGAAAAATATAAAGCACTTGTCGCTACAAAACAATAATAGGCTGGTATTCTTAAAGTCAATAGGTCTAATTTGCATCGCATGTAGATCTTAGATATCATTCGAATGGCAGCCACTTGACATGCGCCGCTCAAAGCTTTGTACAAATTATCCGGTTAATTTAAGCGCTATGCATACTAAGTGGTGATCGGTAGATAAGGTGAAATGCTCTTCAATTGCTGTAAGTCGTAAACGGACAAAAGGGGGTAAATTGGAGTATTTTATCGTAAATTGATAAAATTACTTTCTGAGATTCTTTTGCAAAAATTAATACTAAATAATACTTATAGATAGATAAGTTTCTCAATTTTTTTGAGATTAATATGAATAAATTATTAACTAAAATTCATTCAGGAATAAAGGTGAATAAATAACTGACATTTGAAGCTTCGAAGTTTGAATTATAACCGTTACGCATCTGCCGCGTAAAACCTAGCATCGTTTTAAAATCAAACATTAGAATAGACCCCTCTATGCAAAATTCAATAGTGGATTTAACAGACACGTTTACCGACCCTATTATAATAGAGCAGGTAGAGAAAAAAAAATCGCAACATTCAAATTAATAAAATAATAAAACTAGTTCCTGATCTATGCAAGGGTTAAGCCGTATTGTCATAAGAATAAAGGTTTGGAGTTCTGACAGACCCACTTTGGATAACCATTGCATAAGGTTCAAATGCAGTGCTATTCATTATAAAATTTAGAGTTAGTCTTACACTGTGGTGTGAGTAAATTTTCACATTTCATATATTGGCTATCAGCCAAGTACTTTTGCCAGGTGTCTTACATACCTACACTGCACATACTTTTTTATTGTCTGAAGTGTAAAAAGGTTAAATTTAAATGTATTTAAATTTTGTACCTATCTTTTTCTTTCTTCATTATGAACTTTCAATATCACGTGTTTTTTTTTTCAATACAAATCGTAGTTAAAAAACAAGAGGAGAATTCATACTATTTCGTTGACAGGACGCCTCAAAATTGCTTTTATTTATGAGGATATGTATCATAAATTAATGTCAGGCAGGGGTCGTGAGAATACTTGAGTAGTGCACAAAAATTTCACAGCGATCACCTCTTGACATCATAAAACATTATGATTTCGCCAATTGACGGCAAAAAATACCTGACAGCGGAAAATGGGGTTAAAACTCCGTGTTTTGGGGTAAAATCCGTCCCTTCAAAACTAATTATATTTGTATAGCATTTTAGGGTTATTTGTTGCTCTTTTTTGCGCGTTTACGTAATTGATAGGGTTTCGTATTTTGGCTTTTTGGAGCGTTTATTTGTTTGTAGTTTTTTGATGATTTATGTAGTTTATCGCACTGTCACTGTTTGTGAGAAAGTTGAACCGATTTAGTTACATCGGCATTATGTGAAACTGAAAAGTTTGTTTAGCAGCATTCTCATTCTGCTAACATAATTTTAAAAAAGGAACGTGGTGACTGAGTTTAAACAAATAAGGCAGATTTAAAAAATATATATTCTTGTGTAAACATTTTCTCGAAACACGACAGCAAATCAGACTATTTTGATTGTAATGTGCACAAGTACGAGTGTACCCAAAGTTGACACCAAAACTTTGCTTATTGGGGTTTGTATGTATCACCGTATAATGGTGTAAGCTATTTTTTCTCGTAAATGCCGCTTTTTCACGAAAAAGCGAGATCAAAACAATAACGACTCTTTCAACAAAAAGTCAAAAGTAGGCGCGACGACGAGCAAAGCGAAGCGGAGATTTACATGGCGAGGCCACTTCCCTAGTTTTAACAGAAAATAATTTCGTATGATCGCGTACGTCATAATTCGGTTTTTTCACGAAAAAACGCGCTTTTTCGTAAAAAAGCAGTTTTTGCCATGACGACATTGTATCTCAAATCCCTACCCAATGTAAATCTTAAAGTTGGTTTGTTTGTTTCTTTGTCAGATTATTAAATTGGAACAAATTAAGAGATTACATCAAAGTATGAATGCAGTGGAAATGTGTTCCTTACGTAGTATGTGTGGTTTAACATTGAATGGCAGAGTAAATAATATTTTAAAACTATTGTACAAACTTGTACAACTCTCTGAATCCTTTCCCAAAAGCATTTCAGTGCAAAAAAATGCCTCACAATCATTGTATTTAGTATTTTGGTAGCTTACACTTCCGAGCCATTCATGTTTTTTTACCATCTAGCACCCGAGTGTATTGTATCTTTGTGAAGTCAACGAGTGCATACTTTTTTTGTCATTTTTTTTTTTCGAAATCCTATTTCTCGGATTTAAAGGGATTTGGACACTTTGTTATGGCAACAATGACATTTGTGGAGATCAATATTTTATTTTTATTTTGGATTATATTGTTTGGTTTACTGTTTTCCCACGTTTTGTTGATTTGTAGTTTTCCGGAGTACACATGTATATGAGTAGATACATGATGTGATTTCATAACCTTTTCCACGTCCGTCCCTTTGTCAAAAGTTTCTTATTTCTTAAAATTCAAGAGTTTCGCTCTTGTCAGTGGAAGAACTGCTACTTTTCTCTCCTTGAAACACCAAGGTGATTTCTTGTCGACGCATTTAACGACTCAAACTAACGAATAAAGAGCATTTGGCTATAAGAGTATATATTTAATACTTACAAGACCGAGAAAACTTACTCCAATAGCCTAAAGCTGCAATAAATCTAAACATTACAGACGCCATTGCTGCATTAGAAAAAAAACATTTTCTGCGACAGCTCTGATTATTTCACCCCTCAACATTTGCCAATCTCTGGGCCCCCATACAAGGCTTATCAGCATTCGGACACCATAACAACCTTTCCAGGCTCATACATATTTTAGGGGATACCCACACCCTTTGGTCAACTGTCAGCAATGATTTGCTGTTTTGCCCCCGACGTACGCCCCCGCTGAATGTGACCAGTTTTAATAAACCTTTCAGATACGTTGACACTGTATCCAGTGGTCCTTAACTCGTTTAAGTGAGAGGGGAGAGGTAGGTCAGGGTTAGGTGGCGATACATCGTCCAGGGGGGCGTTCGAAAAAGTTAGATTATCTACTATTTTTTCGGACGCGCGGAAACCGGGGTGGAGATCGGTGGAAAATATGGCTTCCTATTCGTATATATTCGTTACTTTTTTTGTAGTTTTTCGATTTCGTGATGCCATTTTATGAGAGCACGAATCGGTGGGTTTCATATGTTTATCATACGGGGCAAGTTACATGGTAAAGTTTTTGTTGAACTTTGGTTTTTATTTTTCTTGAATTATTTGTAAGAAACGTGTTTTTCAAGAACTAATTCTGCACTATCAATAGAAAAAGCTTGCCAAACACGCGTCTATTAACCGACCCATTAGAATGTCGGGGCCAAAATATAGATTTCTGTTTGAACAGGCAAACATTTAACTTTGTTTGGCTAACGTCTGGCGAAGCAACGACATAATGTTGTTGGTTGAACAGTAAGCCATTAGCCAACTACAAAAATTCCATCTAAGTATTTAGTTTTGTTTTGCGTGTAAAGGCGCTTTTGTCTTTGCTTTTGTCCACAAGAATTTCCTAAATATTTTAAAACTTCTTTGCTAATTCTTTGTAATAATAATAAACATGGAATTATATGACAAATAAACATAATAGTTGTCGCTTTTAGCCGATCTTGGTTTTTCCGGACAATCATCTAACTAAAAATATACATACATTATCTTCCCAATAACCAGTGTATCCTACCCCTGGGAACAACACAACCATGTGGATTTTAAAATTAACGTAGGTATTTTGTACATAATATTTTGTATTTATTTAAGAGTTTTTTTTATATTTTATTTCTATTGCATGTGAGCACTGTTCCCACATCGAAGCACCAACGTGCCTGCGAGAGTGGGCCGTGGATTCGGCACCGCAAATAGCATTTGTGGACGCGCAAACATCTTCAGGAGGCTATCGTGTTACTGGAGACTTTTAGGGTTCCCTCGAATTGGTGAACCAAAAATTTGAAGAACTCATTTCAGGTTGGCTTTTTTTCGCTGCAAATATTTATGTCGTGCGCTCATGCTTGACTTTAGGGATTACCTGTTACCTGCTTAGTGAATGCACCGTAAAAGTGATTTTTTTTTATTATTTAGAGTCTTAAGATGACTGTTGGGGCAATTTTTCTCTCCCTTGTTCCGCTCCCATTTGTTTAATATCAACGTTCGATAGAGTTGGGTGTAGTTGAAAATTAGGTGATAAAAGTGATACCAAAAAAAACAAATTGTAGTTTTCAAAAAAAAGCTTGTGAAATCGGATACCATTATTATATCATAATTTTTCATAGGTATAGTTTACGAGCCGCTGATTAATTTCTTTAGAAACCGTTAAAAGATTTACGTAATTATGGTTTCTATATTCAGTTTGAATAAAATGTGCTAGTTTTCGATAAATCGATTGATCTTCTTAACGATTCCAAATAACAGCAATACCTTAAACTTGTTTTTTTGCAAAAAAAGAAAGATGGAAAAAAAACAGGATTATAATCTGTTTATATTTCAAATATATATATATATTTGAAATATAGTCTAAAACTTAAATGAAAATTTATGTCTCAATCAAATTAATAAAATATTGTTTACAAATAAATGAATGATATTTCATTGTTTGCGTTTATCTCAAAACATTTGTAGATCTGGAAATATGGTTTAAAAATTCCTTAAGGCGTTACAACATGCAAAAGTGCTGTCACTTAAAAAATTCAAATTTTTTACTTGCTAGAATAATTGTTGAAAATCTGCTCAAGTAAATGTCTAGAAATAGCAATGAACTATTTTCACACGGCAAAGTTTTCAGAAACACGTTTTTTATAGCTAGAATTTTAACTTATGCCAAAAGCGGCCGTTATTACCAAAAGTTAAAATTATAGCTCATCGAAGACGTTGTCTATGAAAACAATGCTATATAAAAATACTTCATTGCTATTTCTCGACATTTACCTGACCAGATTTTCAATAATTATCTTAGAAAGTAAAAAATATGTTTTTTTCTCTTGTGGCAGCATTTCCGCTTGTTGTAACGCCTTAATAAGTTTCATAAAAATACATCCTTAAATAACACAACTTCAATATATAATATTTGCGAAGCATAAATTGCTCACTGATCCTTCAAAAGCGAGTTATGATAACATTATATTTCGTTTCTGTAGAAAAAATATGCCCATGTTTGTTTGCCTTTATACGAAAAGATCTATCAATATAGAATATACACAAATAGATCAGACAGAACAGAAATATATTCATGTACTTTTTATATTAGTAAAAAGATATATATATTAAAAGACATTTCAACTTGACTAAATATACCGTACGCAGAGTGCTTAAGTACAAAAAATGTGTAAACGAAATTTTACTATTGAAAAAAAAAAAAAAACGTGGTGTTAGGATGAAGTTGCGGAAGCCAGATGGCGATAGTACTCGCTTATAAGGTCTTTCAATTTAAATGGAAAGTAATTTAGGAGGTGATTCAGTATCGTTGATACATCACATTCCACTGCAAAGTACTTTTTTTGCACGAACTTTTTTTTCACTTGTCCTTACAAACTGAGTCAGCTGATCGGACCACTTTGTACTGAAAATTGAAAATAAAGTTCGCGCACAAAAATTACTTTGCAGTGGAATGCGACGTATTAACGATACTAAATCACCTCCTAAATTACTTTCCATTTAAATTGAAAGACCTTTTATAAGAACAACATTTCGTGAAAAAGTTTTGAGAAATCGAGAAAAAAAAACAGTTGTTACATACATTTCGTTCGAGTAGCTATGTTACTTTTCTATGGAACAGTTGATTTTTTTTCGCAATTCGTGTTTTGGTTCCATAGTAAAAAATGTTCGTATGACCAAGTACTATCGCCAGTTTCCAGCTTCCGCTACTCCATCTTCATTACACCAATATGTAAAATTGTTGGTTTAGTTAAAACAATTTTTATCAAGCCTCTCAGAGACTTCTCAGATCTTGATTCTTTGCCTTTCCCAAATTCTTCGCTGACTATTCTGTTCCCCAAACACTGAATCACGCCTGACGCGCGTTTAGTACGCTCCGTCTATCGGAATAAAAGCCCCGCATGACCTGAACATCGAGACAGTTTTATGGATATCGTTTGGATTCCGAACGCACGTTCCATATTTGAATATTTTGAATTTAGTTCTTGTTGTATCTTATTGAATGCTATGATATACATAGGTAAACACTTATAATATTTTTGTATATTACTTGTTATATTGTAAATGTGTAATTGTATCTATTACTTGTTTATTTTACTTCAAATGTTTATTAGTCTAACAACAAAATACAGTTGCAAGCAATGGTATAGGCAGGTGATACATTTTAAATATACCAATAAAAAACTAAAATAAATTAAAACTTGATAACAATTAAAATTTTGCAGGATTGTGGTTAAATGCAGATAAAATCTTATTTATGAATAAAAGATAATAATAAAATAATACATTCAAGAACTTAAACAAATGGGAGAATGAGTATAAGGGAGAGGTTGTGTTGTGTGTGTGTTTGTGTTGAGGGTGAATGAGAGTGTGTGAGGGAATGTAGATCTAACCCGATAGGAGCTCGATTATACAAGGTGACTTTTTTTCGACTCCCCATAGTGATTCACCTGGGACTGGAACTGAATTTCTATGGGAAGCCGAAATTTCATATTACGAATTCCACAAAAATTGTTACTGATCCAAGATACTGATCACTTATCAAGCCTCCAGTTCGAATTTGGACGATGATCAAAAAGTCACCTTGTATAAGAGATAAACTGGTGGCGCTGCAAAAATAAAATATCAGCGCTTGAAAATTGTTTTTCATAGCAGTCGATGGTACGGTTAAGAGGTGAGTTTGCCTCGAAGTTGGTGCGTTCTTGAGCGTGGTCTAGTAAGCGCAAGGTGATGCCTAAAGTGAGGACTTGACTCACGCACCAGCACGCGTCTATTTATTACCTTGATATCCAGCCTAAGGTCATGCAATAATTTAAGATCTTCAGGATCTTCTTATGGCTCTTGGGGCTATTCTCGTAACTCTGTGAGATGGCATAGATTTATCTAACCTAACCCACTCTAAGACAACTAATTAAAAGAAGAGGCAGATGAGAGCTTATGAGATTATTAAGTACCTGATCACTGTAGTATTATCTGTAGGGATATGATAATCGGATCGATGTATACCTAAAGCTGGAAAAATCCTTGAAAAAGTTTGTAGGTGTGGAGTCGGATTCTTAAAACATTATTTATTTTGATAGTGAAAATTACGGAAATTACGTAATTGCTTAAAACGTTACGATGATGTACCTAATACGTAATAGAAGTTACCGTAAATTTATATTATTTAGAAATTGCATACACTTCCTACGAAATTGAGAGAATGCCAAGCTGATTTATTTATTTGTTTATTTTATTTTATTTTTGATCGGTTTTCTGTATTGCTTTTTGCTCTGTTCGGCCTAAATGAGCTTGGCATTTTATAAACTTCCTAGGAATTGTATTAAATTCCTATTTCCTATTTATTTAGATTGCCGGTAACACATCCATTAAGTATTACATTATCGTAACCTTATAAGTAATTTCGTAATTCCGGGATTTTTACTACCAAAATAATATTATAAGAAGCCGACTCCACACCTACAAACTTTCTCAGTTTTTCCAACTTTAGGTATATATCGATCCGATTATCCTATCCCTGATTATCTGTGAACGCATATGCGTACACCTAGTAATAAGCACAACTGCGGTAACCCTTTAGAACAAACTTCGAAAGCAAACATAAAACAGTTGCGCCAACTTAACCCTTTAGACAAAAAATTGCACAAATCCGCTATCACATCGTGAGAACGCTAAGATGGTACACCTGGCCATACCGTTATAAACCCTTTGACATCCGGGGTCTCAGACCACGCAGTCAAGAATCAAATAGTTCAAGGGTTAGACATAGCAGGTGATGGCAGATGCTGGCTGATGCGCATGAAATTGTTTTTTTTTTCTTAAACTTTAAAAAACATACCTTCTATCACACGTTATTAGATGAAGTGTGAAAATTAATGGGTTATTTTTGTATTGTTAAAGATTTTGTACTAAATTACTAAGGAGGATTAGTTTTTTAAGTTCTCCGTGTTTTTTGTGGCGATAAGTAATAGATTTTGTTGAAGAAAAACTGAAGGACAGTCAAGTTATGACACTCTAAACGCTTTTATCTAAGAGTGAAAGAGTCGAGGAAGAGGTCGTCACCATTGATCACGATAGAAAAATAAATTTGAAAATAATTCTATGACAAAAATAAATATCAGATGAGGCTCGAAACTCTATCTCTATCTATCGCGGGCCAGGGGGGCAATTCCCAATCTGTCGAATTTGCCTTCTCGACCGTAAAAACCTGTTTTATCTGTCAAACTCCGTACATTTTTATTTTTAACCGACTTCAAAAAGGAGGCGGTTCTCAATTCGACTGTATGTTTTTTTTTTTTTTTTTTTTTGGCGTTGTTACTCCATAACTCCGTCATTTCTGAACCGATTTGAACAATTCTTTTTTTGTTTGAAAAAGTGTACTTCCAGGTAGGTCCCATTTTAGGTTTGGTCATGATCTGATGAAGGTCTTCAGAGATAGGCAGTGGAACTCCTCAGAAAATGACAGCATACCTCTCGAAATTGAAGTAATCGCTTTGTACCTGGGTGCTGATTACAAGGTATTACTTGAAAATCATCATTCTTTCACCTGGCCTTCGATCCTGGCTTCATCACCATATTCACCATAGAACTCCTCAACGGATCAGAGCACATAACTCGAGATTGCGGCAATCACTGCGTTAGGGTGCTAATTCAAGGGTATTACTTGGAGATTACCAGAATACCCACCTGACCTTCGATCCTGGCTTCATCACCATAGAACTCCTCAACGGATGACAGCACATAACTTTGGATTGCGGCAATCAGTTTGTGTTATGGTGCTCATTGCAGGGCATTGCTTGAAAATTGCAAGTGTACCCACCTGACCTTCGATCTTGGCTTCATCACCGTAGAACTATTTAACGAATGACAGCACATAACTCGAGATTGATAGCAGGAAGCTACTCAAACATAGCTACTTATACTCACTTGAACTTCGTTTCATATTAAAACCACGTTTGCAAGAACTACCCATATTTCACAATTTAACCCAGCAACACTAAAAAATGTGAAATAAAATAAACTTTTAACAAAAAAATAGCAACCGACTTCAATAGTAACAGCAGTCATTCACTAAAAAGTTAATAATAATTCTATAAAGACCGATGGTACCGAAGCAACACTTTTGCCGACTTCTTTCTTCCTGAAATATTATGTTATCTAGAAGTCGGCGTATTTCCTACGATATAGCAACATAAAAACCAATATAAGAACGCCGACTTCTAGATAACATAACGTTTCAGGAAGAAAGAAGTAGGCAAAAGTGTTGCTTCGGTACCATCGGTCTTTATAGAATTATTATTAACTTTTTAGTGAATGACTGCTGTTACTATTGAAGTCGGTTGCTATTTTTTTGTTAAAAGTTTATTTTTAGCTCGAGTTTTCGAAGTCTCGCTTCGACTGTTTCTTCGGAGTAGCCCCCCAGGGACGGCTATTCTGGCAAGTGCGAAAAAATTTACTACGGCAGATTTCGGGTGATTTTACAAAGGAAATTTCCACCCAATCCCTTGTACAATCACTCGAAATTTGCCGTAGCAAATTTTTTCGCACTTGCCAGAATCGCCGTTTGTGACCTCAATTCCGGGCTCGAACGAAATATCACGAACTTGGAGATTTTACTTAAGGTGATATATCGTCCGTTTCTCGGAAAGCAGTTTCTCGTCTGATATTGAGACCATAGAGATCATTTCCATGCCACCGGAATTGGCCTCCAGGGACTCATCCAGTTTTTATCGCAGTCTACTAGACTCTTCCGTATTGTGGCACTACTTGATACATCAGCTTGTAATGCACATATTGACAAAGATACGGGGTATGATTAACACTTGCGATTGTCGGCACTTGGTGAAACTTGGATAACAACATGATGAATAAATACACTTGCACTTGTTTCACAGTTTATAAGCTTATTTAACCCGACCGGTTTCGGTTTTACACAATCATCAAGGGTTTAGTCAGGCTACTTGGATGTTGATACTTGTCAAATTAAAAGAGCACTTTCTTTCTTATGAATAATATTTAGATTATGTATTTGAAACTATTTATGTATATATTAATAGATATCTGTATATATATACTTCTACATTATTTATTTATGTTCATTATATTTTTTATCTTATCTATTTTATTCATTGTTTGTACACAATATTGTGTTGTGTAAATTAAAGTAGATTATTTATTTAGTTGACAATTATGTTTAAGTTGTACGCTTGCTGCCAACCTCTTTAATTTTAACTTTCACCACAACACTGGTTGTCTGGAAGAAACCTCTTGCAGAGGTAAGCTCGCCTTTGTGCATATTATTTTCAATTTTGTCATTTTATTTTAAGTTTTTTGTGTGTGTGTACAATAAAGGATATAATAATTGTTGGTTCTTGATGGAACATTTGCAACATATTGTAAATAAAAGTTTTGAAAGTGTTGAGTTTTTTTTTTTTATTATTTATGCAATTATCATGCGCCCACTCCGGCCACTCCCATTTTTGTGCAATAATTTCCTTTCCATATTTCATTTTGAATATCTTCGAAAATATTGTAAATAAATCTTTGTACTACAAAACCTCAAAAATTGCGTTGTTGATTAATGTAATTTACGCTTCTAGAAATAAATAAATAAATAGTATTTTTACAGTCAAAATATTTATATGAGCACTATCATAATTGCAACTAGAGAGAAATATAATTAATTTGATTTATTTAATTAATATTTATGAAACCTATTCAGTGCAAGGCTTCGTCAATTTTCTTTTGAAATAATAACTGTTTCCCACCTAACTGTCCTACCGATTGTAAAAAAAACAAATTCTTGGTAACTGTTCCACTGTTTTTATTAGACTAGCGACCGGTTTCGTTCAAATAAGATCTTCAGGTTTTATTTACAATACTTGGATGTTATTCCGTGCAATAAAAGAGATACGGGGTTTGAGGCCTGTCTGATATAAATGCTTCTCAGAATATTTGTTTCTAAATTATGAGTTTTGAATCTTGTAAAGCACTGTAATAATATTTTGAGTTTTGGCGATGGATTTCGCTACAAATCATAATGATCAAGATTTTCTACGCTTAGCCTTGTTACTTATTTCTTTTGTTGGCTGTACAAAAAGGCTATGTTTTTTTTTTAAACTTCGAGCATATTATTACCTAAACTTATTCACTTGTTATTTAGATGTTAATAAATATATTATATTTTGCTTTTATAAGCTTTATTTATGTCATTCATTTATTAATTAGTATTAAAACAATAAAATAATTACACGATATATTTCGACCCTCGGTATGAGGCCGTTATCAGTTGAATGCAAAAAAATTTAGAGATAAGTTAGGTAATTATGTTGATAAAAAAGTAAAAGTGACACTTGGTAACAATTTAAGTAACTTTAAAAAATATATACAACGTGTAACAAAAAGGTGTAACCATATTTGAAGAGCTTATTCAGTCAATGGTAAATAACAACTTTTACTATGGAACAAACACTAAAAAAATTTACTGTTTCATAGAAAAATGCCATGCCGCTCGGCCGATATGTATGGAAGGGCAGATTTTTTTTTTAGATATCAGGATTGGCTCCATAGTAAAAGTTGTTCTATACCATTGACTGAATAAGCTCTTGAAATATGGTTACACCTTTCTGTTACACGTTGTATAGGTTTCTCTACAGATGGGTTGATTACTTTTGATATTATCTTATTACAGCTCTTTTTGTGTAAAATATTTTGGTGATGGATGATGGTGGTTGTGTAGTTGTGCGATGTTGTTGTTGTTATTACTTGAAATTTTGAGCGGCGTAGTTCGTTGGTCGGTCGGGTCATGTCTGTCAGTGCTGTCTGTTGAGTCCAGGTCCATAATGAGCACCAAGTGACCAGATAATGACGTCTCCCAGGTTCTTAGGTCTATGTCAGTCAATGGTGGAGTGAATGATTTAATTTAGAAGTACATATAGCAGTATTTAGTTTTGGTTTTAGTTTTACTCTATAAATATTTTTATTTATATATATATATTTATACATAGTAGCTTTAGATTATTCATCTGCATTGTTCAAAGTATTATCATGTATATTGTAATTGTTACATTTAACTTTTGATAAAGCTCTCTGTTATTTGTAAAACGTGTGCACCTGTAACGTACAACACACGGATGCTAACCCTACATATTTAATAGTATTATACTTTTTTGTGTATGTACCATTGGTACTCCTAATAAATAAATAAATAAAATATAGGTAAGCAGTAAGTACCGAGCAAAAAACTCAGATTCTGAACAATTTTTTTTTCGTAAAAACGTTGTAAGTATTTTATGCTCAAGTATATTTTAAATCTTTGATATTTATTCAAAAAACCCAAATACAATTTACATTTGCCTCCCACAACGTCATTCATGTCAACGTACTCCAAATCAAATCCCACTCAAAATAATTAATACTCATTGAAAACCCATCTCAGACCCTCGGACGTCAAAAGGAGGCCGGATATAAACTAACCGCCTTTTCTTTGCGCTCACACACAAAAAAAAACATAAAAAACGCCAAAAGTACCGGCGAAACTTAAAGGGTTGTACAAAAAACGCCATAGCAATGTTACGCCAATTTTGCTCAAGGAAATTAGATATCTTCTTACAATAGATACGGCTTTTAACCCTTTGTCGGTCGTGTGGGAATTTGGCGAGTGGTATAAGGTATCTTTAGCAGCCTTAGTAACGGGACAAGGTATTGTTGCCACCTGCCGCCGCCGACCCTGTGATGCAATATGTTTGATTTTAACGTCCTGTTATATCACATTTGAAGCGTTATTTATAGACGAAGATGACAATAGTTTGTAAAATACAGACCCACTGTGTTAATTTTACTAAAAGCTTTTAAAATATAATTATAACAAGACGAAAATACACACATATCGTCACGACACCCCGAAAGGGTGTTAGAGGTGTTTCTGTGTATAGACTGCCAATGGAACAGTCGTCACTAGTACACCCTTTTTTCACCGACGATTTTAAGTTCCTACGTGTTTGTTAGGCAGGACTTGAACCCGGGTCTTGAGGAAACACAATTAATCAATTATTAAACCTATTTAATTACCATTTCTATAAAATTACCAACCACAATTAAATTATTATGCTGTTATAAACTTGATTAAAACAAAGCTTGGATTAAATCTTATTGGCCAATGAAACCCGAGCTGGTTAGCAACACAATCTAAATTAAAAAAATAAATAATACATTCATTGCAATATTCGCCGACAACAATTCCTCACTGCGGAGACCAAGACAAAAATGGCGTCGACTACGCCATCTCTAGTGGAAAACAGGACGATCGTCCACGGACATTAGTCATCCTTGTTGAAAGACATCCTGAGGGAAATTACGTGCGCGCCCGGCCTGCCCGACCGCAACCGCGCGCGGGGGGTTAACGCTGGCATTGTTTTGTGATGGAAAATTATTTGCTATAATTTGAAAAAAATAAATAACTTTTTTGATTCAGCGCACACTTACTTATGTTAAGATTTTACGAGTAATTTCTCCGAAACTTTGGAACTTGATACGAATGTTAACTTACAGTTCTGAAGTAATAAATAAGACATTAATTCATAAAACGAAAAAATAAATATTTTCGTATACAAGTTTTCGGCACTTGGTGAAAGTTATTATACATTTTTATTAAAATTAAACGCTTGTATTTGCGAAACCGGTTAAATTAAGTGAGATAAATTTTTCTTTTATGGACAAATAAGCGTTAAATCAATTTCATTTAGCAAAAAAAAACTACGTTAATTTAATAAAAAGAAAACAACAGAGATTGGCATTTCCAATCATCAAAATCGACACTTTTTGAAGTAATTTATCTGCTTTTCAAAACCGGTCCCAAGTAAATTAAATTAGTATAAAAAATTTATTTTGAGACCATTTTCTAGATTTTGGTCTATCAGAAATGCGATTGGAAGAATTTCACTAGATAGAAATAATTATTGAAATTATGCCTAAATTTACCCTTTTTGGTATTCTGACAGATTGGGATATCATACAGACTTCAAAAATATTTATTTAGATGGGTTTTAACAATACCTAAATTACTGGTTATAGAAACTTTCATAGCTATTTAAGTTAATTTTGTATTAAATTAAAACCGACGTTTTGTCGATTTTCCCCGATTCCGTCCCTCTCGCACTGCGGGTCTTTCCACCTGGAGTAACGGGGGACCTTTGCACAGACGTTATATCACCTTCATACGTTAAATAGATAGATATGTAGATAGATAGATAGATACAAACTTTATTCATCTTGTCTGTCATCTTGGGTGTTATATCCGTATTTTACACAAAGTTGTAAACATTTTTTATGAAACTGACAGTGTATTATGCATAGATGCTGTTTACAAGGGTGAGAAAATCATATGGAGAAACCAATATTATGAAGATACCGATATAAAGATTTCGATGTACCCATGACAAAATTTCGGCACAAAATAGATACTACCAGAAGACCGACTCCATTCAACAAGCGAAAACAGACGCACACATGCATAGACGGCAGAATTTCGCATTGGCATTCGACCGACTTCGACCGAGATCGTTGTACGTACGCGTCTGTGTGTGCATGCGCCTTGTTTCGCTAGTTATGCGGAGTGAACCTTCTGTAAGTGGTTATTTTTGTGGTTTCGGGTTCCTAAGTAATTTTATCTACTCCCATACTCATTTCGTTCGTTTCGTAAACAAGCACTCGTGTCCCAATGTCTCACATTATGTCACAGTTGCACAAAATACTATTAGGGCTTTGTTTATATATGAAAATGAACTTGTTTTTCGTACAATACGATATAGATAAGTTTTAATAATCGTGAATACAGAGGTATGGTAAACTCGAAGTATATTACTAAGGTCTCCGAGTCGCACCATGCTAGTACTGTAAGATCACAATTTAGACATGCATTATCTCTTCGATCAGCAAAAACTGCCTTAATGCATAAAAGTGCCTTCTGTATGAGACCTAAAATTTACAACGCAATTCCAAATGACATAAAAGATTTATTATATCATAAAACATTTAGATATAATTTTATTTAAGAAGAAATTATTTAGTTTGCTTATTGATAAGTGTTATTATACACTTAATGATTATTTAAATGCTTATGTCATGTTTATTTGTGCAATTTTCATAACTCAATTGACGACAACCCACTTGGGGCTGAAATACGAGTATACTTCGAGTTTACTTTACTGTTTTATTTATATGTATATGTTGCAGAGTTATTTTCAATTCCGTGATATTATATATTCACCAGTGACATTTTAATTTTACGGTAGGTTTTAGTTGGGTTTATTATAAGCTAAGCTAATATAGTGTTTTTATAAGCAACCTGATTCGTCAATAACCCTGCATCATACACAACACAATCCATCCATCACCAGGACTCCCAGTCCCGAGTGATTCACTATGAAAAGTTGAAACTTAATTTTATGAATTTCACAAACATGGTTATTGATACTGATCACTTACCGAGCCTCTAGTATGAATTTGAACGATGGACACAGATTCACCTTGTATCTTTAAATCCTATATATCCTACAGCGGTTAATAATTTGAAAATTATGCGTGTTAAATTATCCATTACAAATAAACCTTTTAATAAAGTTTACAAGCAAGAAACCACAAAAAAATCAGCTATTTTATAGAAAAAGTACGTCCTTGATCGTTCAATGTCGAGCAACATATTTCTTTTTGCGATTTCAGGTTTCTTGAGTTAAAAGCACGTGTACAGTAGTTTCACTTGATTTATGTTTTCTCCCAACCGGTTTCGGTTTCGGCACAGAGCTAGTGCCTGGAGTCAATAAAATGTATTTTAATTAACATCTTTCCTTGAAAATGGTGTAAAATCCGAAACCGGTTGGGACAAAACATAAATAAAGTGAAACTACTGTACAAGTGCTTTTAACTCAAGATGTGTTTCAAGTTTCACCAAATGCCGACAATCGCAAGTATAAATTTTTGAATTCAGGTTTGGCTCTATAGTAAAAGTTGTCCGTACAGACGAGTACCTACTATCACCAGATTTCCGCTATTCAGCGACAAATAATCCAGCCTGTATACACAATAATGACCGCCATTTTTTATCTCTCGACAAAGAAACTTGGCTAGCAGCACAATGCGCGTTCGTAGTAATCGAATATACCGAATATCTGAATCGAATACTTGTATAATGTTATATTGATGGGTTTCCTACAGACTGATTAATGGTCTCGCTATTTCGGACACAATGCCTATTGACAGCCCTGTCGATGCGGCTTGTAACATTATTGGAAATGTATCTAAGTTTTGTGACGATTTCTGGCTTAGTATGTAAGGGTCGTAAGCGCTCTCAATAAAAGCTTCAATGTATAAAGAAACACAGGAAATGTTTGAGTAACGTATGATTTGTCAATAGTAAGATTGTATAGGGTTGTCGCCAGGATCGTGACTTGTGATTTTGGGTGGTGTAATACACAGAGAGGAGTACGTAATAAACATAATTATTTTGACCAGATTTTAAGTGGTGAACTGGATTTTATGGGACGATTTGAAAGACATAAAATTAATATGGGCAAAACAGTTAAAATAATAGCTCTTTACATATGAAATTGCCGAAATTTTCTTACAGATTCATGAGTTCATAATTCCAGCAATTCAATAGCTATTTCAATAATTTGTTTTTTGCCTGAAAGTTGATTTCAAAGTTTTACATCTACGTATTAAATTTTGTTTTTATTTTCAGTTTGATTATAAAAATTAAATCTTCAAAAATAGTTCGTCTTAAACGCCATTCATTTCCATGATAAGATTCGTAATAATTTTTTACAGCTGACACTTTTCAAAAATTAAATTAATGTCGCTGTTAGCTTAATATTAAAGCCGATTCTGGAGGCTTTAATTTTAGTTTTAGTGCTGTCAATAGTAAATTTTCTTCATTGCAAAATAGTCCTTAATGGTTTGGAACAGAAGCTAAATTGCTTTCGAAAAGTTTAAGTTTTGACAGCACTAAAACAAAAATTAAAGCCTTCAGAATCGGCATAATGTCTCATTCATACACATAAGAAACTACATAAATAGGATTGGTCATTCCTAAAAAAAAATGCAAAAATGTTAGTACTAAAAATTGAGTTTCCTTCAAATTCTCTATAAAAAAAAAACGGCAATTACATATGTAAAGACCTAATATACCTATATTTTTATATAACGTAACCATAGCGTACGTGGTAGCTGATACCTGGTTGTGCCGGGACAGCTCTCAAACAGGCACAACTAGGTAGCCCACCATGCCTGGGACCAATTGATGGCGGTATATCCATCCCCAATTGACAAAAACAAACTGGCGTCACTGGTGCGAGGATTTCGGCACTGCACTCAGCAACCCGCCTGCCCAGCGCGTGTGAGTGAGTATGGGCATTTCTTCCAGGGGGACCGCCAAGAGTAGCGAAATCTTGGAAAGGCCTTTGTCCAGCAGGGGATGAACCAGGCTGATGGATGGAACATAAATTCCGAAAAACTCATTGGTGAACTCTCGACCGGCAGGATTCGAACCTGGGGCTCAAGATTGAGAGACCTTTGAGAAATACTTGAAGATTAAACATAATGTGTTTATAGAACACACGTGCTTCGGTATACATTTTCATACTTACTTTTTTTGTAAACAATGGGTTTTGCGCTTGGCCTCCATCGCGCCTGATAGTAAGCGTCGATGGAAAGGATGAAGCGCACTCGTCTAGAAGGTACCTATTAGGAGTCTTTCTGACGGTTACGATGCAACCGTTTTTCATCGTCAAAATGAGACTAGTTTTTGGACGACACGTCTGAGATTTAAACCATTTCGGTCCCTTGGTCCCGATGGTTCGATACATAAACAGGTGGTAGAGGCTCGACTGTGGAGGTACCACCACCTTACTTGGAGACCCCCTTGAAGTAATTCGGGGGAGAGTAAAAGGAAAGCTCACAGGCAAAAAACCAGGAGGCCCACCATGCCTGGGACCGATGGATGGCGGTATATCCATCCCTAATAGCCGGGCCTTATATGGAACAGACTGGTGAAGGGCAGCGGTCTCACTGGTGCGAGGGTTCCGGCACCACGCTCTCCAACCCGCCTGCCCAGCGAGTGTGAGTAAGGGCAATTCTTCCAGGATGACCGCCGGGAGTGGCAAAGTCCTGGAAAGGCTTATGTCCAGCAGTGGATGAACTAGGGTGATGGATGGATGGATAAATAGGTCTACTAAAGGAAACGCTGTACTACTCAAAACTAGTTGCAACTGCAGCTAGTTTTGGGTCTAGATTGTATTGCCGGAAAAACAGCCTCGTCTCGAAAAAAATCTACAACGATCCACTCCTAACTAGTACCTTTTAACTCTTCCTTTAAAGGAATATGGGTTATATATAACTATCCGGAAATACAAACGCTGGCATTCATTCAATATCATTAATGCATTAATTCAAAATAAAACCACCACATTCAAACCGTAAATGCATTGTTTACCCCTTACCTGCGAGTCGCGGTAGGAGTCCATCAAAGAGCCGCGGTGGCCAAAATTACCGCTCCGAGGGGGGTGTGGGGTGTTAACGGACAAAGAACGTAGTAATTTACAAATTACGTCTACGGAACTACATTGAAAATTATTTAGGAAGGAGTTGGAACATATTTGCGGCGTTAGATTCAGAGTTTCGATTTAGAGCATGTAAGTAAACTGCAGAGTGGAGATTACATCCAGCTATGCACATTGGACTTTGTATCTATCTATCCTGGGCTAATATAGTACTGCAAGTGTAAAGCTTGATGCGATGTCCACTGTACCAATGAGTTTTTTGGAATTATGTACACAGTATTTGTAAACTTATGAATGTACATACCACTTGTCGGCAAACCGAAGGAAAACACCTGTGAGGTAAACTTGCATAACATAAAAAGCGTGTTTTTGTGCCTGAAATACGGCGATAATTTTACATTTCACGGTGTATGATCCTCACTTTTGAAACTTGATGCCAAAAAATAGTCCAGAAATAGTCATAAATAGGTAAAAAAATAGTTCTCTCATAATTCCGATGTTACAGGTACAGGTTGGTGAGGAATATGGTGTGAAGATCACGGTAATCCTCACCTTTCATGCGAGCAAATGGCACGTAGTACCGACTTGGTTTTGATCCAAAAAATAGTCCACAAATAGTAATATCACCATATCGAATCTCAAAAATACTCTTTCAAGGATTTCAGAGTTATAAATGTACCTTGGTGAGGATTATACCGTGGTATTCACACCACAATCCTCACCAATCATGGGTTAATCCTCACCAAGGTACATTTTTTGATTTCTGCAGAACGCTTACGTTTTTCTGTTTGAACTTGGTGTCAAAAAATTGCCTGAATATATTCCACCCAAACACTGTATGTTAAAACACTGTGTAATCTTCTGCATACTAGAGAATGGTCCCGGGAAATCTCGGTCCCGAAAATCTCGCGATATCCTAGGATTTGGCGTAGACTAAAGAACCGGAAATACATAACCTCGTCCTGGTACTTTCGATACTTTCGGAACTAAGTAAAAACCTCTAATATTAAAAAAATATATATAATTTCGCACGTGATAACTCTACATGTTGCTCGTGTCAGCCATTAATTAATAACTTTATTATTAATGACTGATTAATGTTAGGCTTGAGATTGATAATTAATAATGATGAAGAATAATCAATGTACCGTCTATTAACATCGGCACGCGGCTAGACTTTCTTTAGTTGTCAGCCTTAGACTCGGCGCAAGGACGAATGAACCACATCGCTGACGGTGTGGCACAAGTGTCGATCGGCTCCGACAGCACGGTCTTTCATGCCAGCATAGTGCTGGCCACTTGCCGCGCCACGCCAGAATAACTGATATCATCCGGCGGGCTCTTGCATGCCACCGTCAATATGCCAACTATACTAGGGCTGAAGGACATAACACGTGCAAGAGAGCCGATGGGATGACATTAATTCCAAGGAATAACGGCAGAGCCTTGGTGTGGGATGCAACGGCGATAGGGCTCACCACCCATTACATTGGGGCGTAATAATCGTCAGTGAAACGCGGGTGTACCGAGTATGGACTGTGACTTGCATTTCACAATTCACACTCGGAACACCTCTGACACCCCCTCGGAGATTCATGTCGTGACGATATATTATTATTAAAATGTAATATATAAAATGTAATATACATATTTAATTTATTACCAAAAACTTAAATTTTAACATTTGAGGAGTAAAAATTAAATTTTAAATCACACCACCGTTATATTTAATAACTTAAATTTAATAAAGCAACTTTTATCTCGATACCGAGACAAACTAAAACTTGTAAAATAATTATTTTTCTGGAATAAATAAATAAATGGAAATAATTTCCAAAAACGGCTCCAATATCACAGCGTACTATGGTAATTCTTATTTCAACAACAAAAGGAGTATAATCAAACAAAATTGTGGGACTTTGACTACGGCCGATTGAAAAAAAAATATCCCATAAAACTGTTTTGAAAGCAGCAGTGGCTTCCAGACTAGACCATGGTGAGTCTGTCTGTACCATGGGTGCCGGTAAACAGATTACAATATTAATGATAATACAATTTTCTTACAGGTGGCTAACAAAGTGACACTAAAGCTGCCATCAGACGGACAGCATCGCAGCAACCGCGCACATTCGATATATTCAACTGCATGCAGTTGTACGTTCGACTTAGTTCAGTCATGATATCAACTGCAGTCGTGTGAAGTCAATATTAACTGCAAACAATCGTGACTACAACTTTACGCGGTCAGCTACAGCCGTGTAGTGTCCATCGCTAACCATATACAGTTACTCAAGGAGCATTTTTCAATTCAATTACACCGCTGCCAGCGGCGGCGCCGTAATAGTAATAAGATAAGTAACGTCTGTGTTTTCATTTCGACGTCAAATCTTACACTGAGCTCCTGGCAGGGTTGGATTTCGTAGTATAATTATACTATTTGTACCATATTTTCATGACATGTAGTATGTAGTATCGTAATGGAACTATACTACGTAAAAATACCATCATTTTATGTTCAGGCCGACCGACTTGTTTTATTGGTTGAGACGTTTTGCTTTTTAACATTTACCCTACAATATAGGGAATTTCTGTGCGTTATGAATATTTTTAGTAATTTTTTTTTAAATTTCAATAACAAATAGGCTATTTTATTAAATTGTGAATATTTTTAGTAATTTTTTTTTGTAATTTCACTAACAAATAGGCAATTTTTATTTCAATTCAAAACAAAAATCAACGAAAAACGAAACGTAGTATAATTTTAGCCAAGTAGTATATTTTTAATTCCCATAGACAATAATTTTCCGAGGGTCTAAATCCAACCCTGGCTCCTGGGCTATACGCGGCCTCAACTGCGCAAACGACTGGAGATAACTGCATGCAGTTTGATATATCGAATGTGCGCAGTTACTGCGATACCGTCCGTGTGATGGCAGCCTAAGATGTAATTAAAATAAAAGATCATTTGCAAGATTATACCAGCGCTTTGTTGAATAAAATTAACTGAAGAGCACATGAAGCTCGCAAGCTGTCGCACATAGTCAATAGCTTCATATTATTAACCCTTTGTCGATACGGCGCAATCGATTTCCGAACCCTACGGTCTCAATACAATGCGCATTTTAAAATTTAAAATCCGATATCTGTATAGTTAGTGAAGTTTTTTATACAACGACGATGCGTTTTTAACCCTTCACCGTATGTCTCTTAGAAGCTGGGGTTCTCAATGTTTTAAAATAAAAAGTTATATAAAATAGAAGGGTCGGGATTCGAACAATTGCGTATTTAAATTGAAACCTATTTTGTAATTTTTTGATAATAAATTGTTTTTAATCATTAAACTCATACATATATACCGCAAATAATAATAATTATAATTCCACTTGTTATTTTTGATTGCTCAATTGTAATATATAATAATATTTTTTTTTTCTTAATTTAGTTAGGGATAATTTTATCTTTTATAGTTATAAAAATGTATAGATAGTCTAGTTTTTTTAACGTTATTTAAGTTTTATATTGTTAAATAAAAATATTTCATAATAGATGATGATTTATTAATTTTTGCAAAACACATATAACACCGTCATAAATAATTAAATTAGACGAAATTGTTGCTATATACAATGTGTCAAAAAAACGTAATTTATACATATATCAAATATTTAAATCAAGAAAATTTGGCAAAAATAATGGCCATTAGCTTATTTCTTTTAAAAATAATAACATATCTACAACATAATTAATATTAATAACAATTTGAGAAGCACTGTAAGCAGATTGTGTAACCACGGTTCGCGTTGTCTGTACGTGACAATTTAAACAAATTCGGGCCATTTGGCTTCTGGGGTGGCTTGGTTTTTTTTTTTTTTTTTAGTTAGTTTGAATAAAAACTCCATTCAGCCAGTCAGCCGGCGCACGGCGGCGGATTGATGCGGGATGAGTGTGTGGTCTGTAATGAGGTCGAAAGGTTTCTGGTACCAAATGGGTTAAGTTTTCATGGACAGCATCTTTGCAATTGTAATTTACTAACTACTAAAGAAGAATTTTAAAATAATTCTGTTTGAATTAGACCTTGTATCGTAGTACTTTTCGTTTCTTAGGTTTCCGTCAAAACATGGAAACCTTTAGCCTCAGTGCTTATTACTCAAACTGTCTGACCGTTATCCGTGGATTCCTCTGCTATTTTATCAACACCCCTTATAGCCTATATGTTGACCAGGGTCACTGAGCTAATAATAAAGAAAATCGCATCCAAATGGATTAAGTGGTTCTCGAATTAAAACGGCACATGCATACAAACAAAAATATAAGTTTTGACCTCAGTACTATTTTCCCTTTTCATTAAAAATTTCGCAAATATATTCAATGTACTGACACGATTGTTTTACTACGTTATGATAAGTACTTATAAAGATAAGTAAGCCCAAAATTTCCCGATTGTATTTTCCCGTTTTAAGGCGCTTTATGCTGCGAAAGTGTAACCTTAAAAAAAAAACATTATTTAATATAATTAAGGTAGCTACGTCGGAATAATTAGCAACTCGATACGTGGTGGTTGAAATTTCAAACAAAACCATATTAAAATAAAGTCCTTATCAGCTCGCACTGAAACATGGCTGTTACGTCAGTCGCTGCGGCTGACAAGTGCGAAAATAGTGCGTTTTTAATTTATTTTATCCAAAATAAAATTAATTTCCAAGAACTGAGAAAACCAAATCATTTTATATTATTTTGTCTAGAAGTTTATGAATTTTTATACTGTTTCGATAAAAACTGCAGCAGTTATGTTGTTACAAGTGAACAAAAAATCGAGAAATAAGGGTAAACTTAGAATTTTCTTGCTTCACTTCTGTATGTTATAATGAAATTCAGGGAAAACTAATTCACTATTTGTATCATGCAGATTACTATGTATTTTTCTTCCATTAAAAACTGCTATAGTTACTGTATAAAATGGTTACAAAGTTACTTAGTTCAAGGTCGTTGGCGTTGGTAGAAACCTTAATGAAAATCTGCGTAAGTAAATGCATGAGCAGATTTACTTGTTAATATTCTAGTAAATAAATAATGTTTTTTAGGGTTCCGTAGTACCTAAAAGGTACAAAAGGAACCTTATGGTGAGACTCCGTTGTCCGTCCGTCCGTCCGTCCGTCCGTATGTCACAGCCTCATAACTTTAGCACCGTTAAAGGTAAATACATAAAATTTGGCACAAAAATATCATTAATTTGCCCAAATATTAGGGTGTAAAAAAAGTATGAAAAACTTGAAATTGTTCAAAATATTTAAAAATCAAAAGTGAGAAAAAAAAAAATGTTTGCCTAAAAATACAATATGGGTATCAAATTGTAGGTATTAAAAATTTGATTCTAAAAATATACACTTTTAATATATTTACTGACACTGGTTTCGAGAAATCTTTAAAAACCCCCATAAATATGTATGCCCCCCCCCCCCCCCCCCCCTTATCTCTGAAACTGGTAGACCGAAAAATATGAAAAAAATCATGGTAATTACAGGAAAAATAAAGCGGTCGAGAAATTCACGAAAAAAAAATGACAAAATTAAATTTATCATCCACAATACGGAACCCTAGGTACGCGAGTTTGACTCGCACTTGGCCGGTTTTTTTTTTCTAAAGTGGCAGCACTTCTGCAGCATATGGCACCTTAAGTAAATGTATTTTTAGTCTTGCAATAAAATTTACATGTAATAAGTGTATATGATGTACGGACATCAGGATGACAGGCTACCTATAGGCAGTTTTTATGGGCTGTCTAATTAAAATCGTTACCAAATCTTGAACTGCAGGCGTCTGTACCTATATTACATCAATAAATCATTCGTTCAGATGACTAACCCCCGGTTTCTGAAAGGCCAATCAATGTTAACAGTAGATTAAAAATAATTATCTGCGGATTAAGCCAGAAAAAGTGGGAATTTTACATTGAAATCAAAAATTAACTAAGTTAATTATAAGTTGATTCATCACTATTCAGACTTCATATATGCTTTATTTTCACCGTTATTTGCGGTTAAAGTTTTTTTAATCTAATGTTAACTTTGATTGGCCTTTCAGAAACCGGGGGTAAATGTGCAGCTACTGAATTAAAAAGTTGCGAAATGTGTTGATTAGCTCGCGTTTTTAATTGTCTAGTTTGTTGAATGAAACGGTTATTTTGTTTTTTTTTTTCTATCCAAGAAAACTTTCAATTTTAGCAACAATACACTCATTTATCGGCACTCTTCACCCGTTTAGACCCCACGCAATACAAACACAAACCACGACGCCCAGCGATTCGTTGAATATTTTATAATTTTTCGGCGACAAAAGGCAAAGATCCCATCTCTTACAGCCATGCTTTCCTCAATAATCCCCACCCCAGTTAGAGATCAACCTAATCGACTACCCTTTCGAAGGAGGATTTCAAGAAATAGGTGTTATATTCGACGGAGATTCCGTTTTATTTCTCGTGGCTGTTGAATACGTAAAAAGATGGGGACGTATTTTATGACAATTGTCTATTGGAAGGTCATGGAAATAAATTTATGTCCTATAATAGTTTGGTCAAAAACATTATCAGTTTTTAAAAATGTGATAGAGACAAAATGCAACGTAATAATCGTCGGTGAAAAGCGGGTGTACCGTGTATGGACTGTTACCTGCATTTCAAAGTTCGACCTTGGGAACACCTCTGACACCCCCTCGGGGATTCATCTCGTGACAATATATAAGTGTTTATATGATTATAACAATGAGACTCAATGAGTACCATTTTGTTTTTCTTACGCCTTTGTTTTATTTTAGTAGGAAAGATTTTACTAACAGTTTGTTTTGCAAGGTAACTTAAAAACTGCTAAAATAATTGAGCAGAAATTTCTATTGTTTTTACGCAAGACTACAACATACATATACAGCCAGTCTAGAAGCAAAGCCGTTCGGGGCTCACTCGTTACGTCTTCGACAAACGACGAAAGAGTAAAACCTACGTGAGTGAGCAGGATAAATGTTATATGTCTTGCTTACTCTTATACATTTGTCTCTTTCGTCGCTTGACGTAGACGAGACGAGTGAGCCATGAACGGTTGTTCTTCTAGACCTGCAGAACTACGAAAATACATCGAAGTATTTATATAAAAGCAATAAATTACTCGGTTACGTTTAAAACACTCGCTACGCTCGTGTTTTAAATCGTCCTCGTAATTTATTCCTTTGCGCCCTTGTAGCATAAACTACTATTATAGGTGGATCACGTTGATAGAACCTAAAACTCAGTACGAGGACGTATACAATGCAGACTCTTTTTCAGTTTCCCAATCACTCTTAAATGTTATCTCATCTGTCACCATTGTGCCCAACTACCCACACCGTGTTTTGTCCATGACGTCATTTATTAGGGAGCGACAGAAAGACAGAGCAATTTATATACAACATAAACGGGCCTGCAGTCATTGATAGTAAAAAATGGGATGTAATTGAAAATTGTCTATGTCCAGACGGGGAAAAGGGATGGGGTGCGATTAATGGAGTTCGATACGCTTTATATATAATATTAATATTTGATGATATGTAACAGATGGTTGAGTCAGTGAGTATTACAAAAGGACGAGTACAAACCAATGATATTAGAAGAAAGTGCAGATAGGTTACCTACACTAGATTTAAACTTCTAAAACGGCACACAACCAGTGGCGTGCACAGAACTTTTTTCCGGAAAAGCAATCAGAAGGTCAAGTACGACAATAAAAAAAATTTAAATAACACTGAAAAAAAAAGTTTGTATGAAATATTTTACTCTAAGGTAGGCAGTGCCTACCCTAGCGTCATACAAACTTTTTTTTTTCAAAGTGTTATTAAAATTTTTTCATATTTTTTTTATTGTCAATCTTGACCTTTTGATTGCTTTTCCGGAAAAAAGTTCTGTGCACGCCACTGCACACAACATGCCATTTACTTCAATAAATTACGTAGTATTAAATAAAAATTTACGACATACCATAACTATACCCATAACTCCGGAGTAAATATTTTTAATGTAGGTATTACTGCATGCGCTTCTCTAATCAAAATCCGCTAAATATATGTCAATTGCCATGGTACATGCTGAAAACCAGCGCTGTTTGTAATTTTTTACATTTCACAGACAGCAATTGCTGAGCATGTATCCATTTGCAAAAACTGTATATAGTATGTATATTAAATTATGTTATTGTAAAATGTTCTAAGTTTAGTTTAAGTTTACTTTTTTTGTGCACCTTTAAATGTGTTTTGGCAATAAATTTCCATTTTCTTTCTTTCTTTCTTTCGTATTACAATGTCATATTAACACGTGGAAGACCTGTATGTTGCTGTGCGTCGTCCCGTGCATCGACTGTCGTGCGCTGATACCGACGCGATACTGCTGAGGTCAGGTTGGCAAATTAGCCAAGTTTTAACGTGCCACTAGTGGATCGCCTATTACTTATCTACACTTTCTTCTAATATCTTTGTTCAGACATATAACATTTTAGTCAAAGAAAAATTGTCCTTCTTTTAGTTGAGAGCAAAAAGTTAGTGGTTCTTCAAACAGTACGATGGACAAAACTGCACAAGTACAAAGTATGGTTTTAATCTAGGTATTGTTTATTTTGCTGACATAGTTATAATAATTTGGTATCGTATACAAATTAATTTTTATTTATCGTCCAAATTCTGTACTAGATGATGAATATCATCGATCAATGACAAAGTGAAATTCGTAACATAAAAAAAAAAAATACGAATTTCGCAATAGTATTTTGTGCAACTGTAACATAACGTACGACATTGGAACACAAGTTCGTTCGTTTCGTAATATTTTTGTCCCAATGTCTAATTACGTTCAGTGGACACAATACTTTATCAACATCAAAAACATTGCCTTCGCGTGAATATAATAATAATATTATATTATAATATATATAATATTTATAATATTTTCAACCAACAATTTTGCGAAAAATGAGAAGAAGAACACCTCAGGTGCATCATCCGGTAATGCTGCCTGAGGGCCACTCAGAGGCCACAAAGATAAAGGGGGCGTGGCTTAAGAAATAAGGTCGGATGGAACTGTCGCTGTTGTTGATAGGCGCTCTGGCGGTGTTATAATAAACATCGCAGCGCAAAAACACGGTGTTAAAATTTAATATTATAACATCTGATAAACAATGTAGGTACTTGTAGAACTGCGGGTCTATTATGTATCTTTAGTTGCCAGCTGAATTGGGTGCCTGTCATCAAAAACATAGGTATACCCTCTAATTTCCATTGTCTAAGGACATGTTCGCACTTGAGGTGACGACACAGTTCGTAAATAGTTCAATACCCACTAAAAGCAATTCTGAAAGTTCTGTTTTTTCTGTGTTTTTGATGATAGGCACCCAGACCAGTTGGCAACCAAAGATACAGAAATAGGGGTGCGGCTTTTGAAGTTGCAATTACCTTACTCTAGTATGGGAGTAGATAAAAATTGTTATTTATCCATAATACTGATCAGCAAAGCGTAGGACGACCTCGTGCCCGCTGTACCGACGACCTGAAGTGAGAATGACGGAGCACGCCCAAGAGTGGCGAAATACTGGAAAGGCCTAGTCCAGCAGTGGATGAACACAGGCTGATGGATAGATAACTGATCACTTTCCCAAGCCTCCAGTTTGAATTTGTACTATGACTAAAAATTCACCTTGTACTGAGGTGTAAAAGCTCAAAACGCCATTTTGATGACTAACGTATGCAGAGCTGGTCCTCTAAAAAGGCCGCTTTGGATGAATCATATTATGATTCTGTTCTAATGCTGTCTCTTTTGCATGCGTGAAAAAGCGCTGACTCCAACTTTCAAATCATTTTATGATTCACCCAAGTCGGCCTTTTTAGATCCCCTGGTCGTCTGTTTACATTTTCAGGGTGGATTTTTCAGATTTGTTACATATCTCGAAATATAAGGTGAAATTTAATCAACCATTCATACTGGAGACGCGGTTAATGATGAGGAACAATATTTAATGACCCTTCAGGTGAAATTCGAAAACAAATTATATTTTGCTCCCGTACTGCCTGTACTAGGAATTGTAATTGAACTAGTCCATCTCATATGCGACCGAATTTTATTTATGAATTCGAATAAAAATGTCATTGGGCCTTGTTCCTGATCACTAACCGAGTCTCCACAATGAATTCGGGCGGTTGATTAAATTTCGTCTTATACATTAATGCAAATATATTTATAAAATTCATTTCTATATCATTAAAAACAATTGGGTTTTCATAGGCCTGAATTTATCTGCAAATTACTAAAAAATGGCAACTTCACGCGTTAAAAATCCCATTATTTGGAAGTTACTGTGGTATCACTAAAACAATTTTACATTGATTTTTTTTGCATATATTAAACTATATGTACACATTCTCATTTAGCTGTATTTATAGTTGTATTTTGAACATAATAAATAACAACGCCTTTAGGATGCTGTTGTGGCTGCCGCGATTCTGCAGTGCATCTGGCATGTTCGCGACGGCGCGTACAGATGATTTCTACGCCATAATGCGCAAGAAAACTGCCTCTATGCAACTCAGACTACGGGGCAGTGGCAACAGTGGCAAATTCTGAATGGAACGATCCGTTGGGTTATTTAAGGCGATACGTAAAAGTTTTAGCGTCCCTGTTACTCCATATGCGAAAAAACCCTCAGTGCGAGTGGGACGGATTCGTGGAAAAGTAGCAAACAGTAGGCTTTTTATTAATATAAAATGTACTAAGTTATTTTGTCATAAAGATTTTCAAGGAAACTTTACAAATACATAATATCCACATTTTGAATCCAATTTCACAGTGAAAGTAGTAAGGATTTCAGAATTACAGGAAAAAGTAAAACAATTTACAGGTATTTTCGGAATAAATTATATCAAGAAAATTTCATCCAATCACGTTTTCCTATTGTAAGAACCTTAATCAAATACTCAATAAGAATTTACCCAAAAATGCAATACGTAGATGACGTTATAATGGAGTAAATGGATTCAAAAAAAACCCTTTTTTTTGGTATCGCCTTAAGTAATAAGTTTGTTTAACTAACCTAGTTTTAAGCCTAACACTAACCTACCTATGGATTTTTAATCTGAAAATAAACAAACATTTATTTATTTATTATTTCTCGGCATTTTCTTAAAAATCCAAAGAATCGAACCTTAACAAAAAAAAGCTTTATATTGACACAAAAAAGAACCAGTGAGCTGACTCCGGGCAGTCACTCTGCACTGGATATCCTTTGCTGCACAAATTTAATATGGTGATCCTTATTGGATGATGGAATGCAAGATGTCTCACGGAGAAATGTTCGAAAAATTCCGTGTATTGGTGATTTTCAGATTTTTCAGAGTAATACTGATTGGCTAATATTTTAAGTGAATATACGTGCTGAAGTCATCAACCTTGCATATAGGGTTTTATCATACCGTTTTTGGTTGTATAATATACAAACTTGTATCTTATAATCCATAAAGCTAGTAACCCTTATTTTGATTAATTGTCTTTTAAATGAATATAATTACATAAAAAAACTCTAAATAAAATTTTTGTGAGATATATTTCGAGACATTCGGGCCCGGCATCCTGGGATGGCCCGAAATATATCTCACAATTCTTTTATTTAATGATTAAAAATTAATAAATATTTTTTATGTAATTATATTCATTTAAAAAGACAGAAAGTCAATATTCAATATTTATTTTGATTAAAAGATAAAAATCTATTCAATTCAATACAATTCTAAATCCTTTATGGCACACAAGAATAAAACGTATTACAAGTATCAGTAATCTTACGGTTTAGGCAAAAGGCGAACTTATCTCTGAAAGAGATTTCTGCTAGCAAACTCTTGGTGATCCAATCGATTTAACAAAAAGTAAGTATTTCATAAGTGCATACAAAGACAAAAAACTGTTTAAAACCCATTAGTTAAATAGTCTACATAAATCAACTGTAATACGTATCAAAAAAATAAATAAATACTTGTAAAAAATATATATATACACTAAAAATTAATAAAAATAATGATTATTATTATAAAACAAAATAACTATGAATAGTATCATTATGACTACATATACCAATATTAGTAAAATCTAAATAAAAAAATATATTTTCTAATTGTTTTTTTTTGTAATGCGCTGCAGCAGCAAAGCGAGTTAGGTACGTATTATAATGAACATAATTTAAAAATAAGGAACGTATTCTTAGATATGCGATACAATTTTGATAACGACAGAACCTCATGCAAGTATGTTTAAAAAAAAACTTAAACAAATATATAAGGAAAATATGTGCATTACGAGTTGGTGTTTTTTTGACGACGGACGAGAGACGACGAAGACGGCAACGGACAAATGACTGATATACATAATTATTGACAATAACCATTCTCCCGGTATGGCTTCTTAAGGGCCTTACTATTGCCAAATGGGTACTTTCTAAAGCCTACTCCTCGTTTATGGCCAAACCAAAAATAATGAAAAAATTCATTATGAATAATCAACTCTTAGACAACATATACAACATTTTTCTTTTTCATACCACCAAAACTTCTACATGAATTTTTTTTTTACTAAATGGTGTTATTTGACCTCAAATTCCCTACTGCTCCTAAGTGGCTTGGCCGATTGAATTCATTTATGCTTTGATAAATAGATAAACTTGATAGCTATAAAAATAACATAGGATTATTCAATCAAACAATCACGTCCAGGTGAAAAGTATAATTTTCTCCTATTTCGCCCTATCAAGGACGCAGCGAGCGTCGTAACAGCCATTATGCATTGCGCGCTGATATGAACGTTATTTCAATGTCGTTTCCGTTGATATTCGTAGTGACAAATATCGAGCTGCTAATTTGGCGATGGTAATCGCCTTAAGAGTATGACCTACTATTTTATTAATTTAGTGCTTATATTTTTATTTTACGGAGTTGGTGTATGTTTGTGTGGAGATTTTTGATCTTATTGGTGGGTAATAAGTAAACTAATTAGACGAAAAAAGTGAAAAATAAATGAATATATATATGTCGCCGGAAAATAACAAAAATTGTAAGTTGATCAATTCACTAGGTAGTTTATAATTTCACGGCAGGTTTTTTCACGGTAATTTATAAACTAACCTAACCTAACCTAGTGTATTGATCAACTTACGATTCTTATTATTTTCCGGTGACATATACAAATATTTGAAGTGAGAGGGTCTTGGGGGTGACGAGCCAAGGTCGAAGCCTACAACCAGTTGAAGTGAAAAGATTTCCATTGCTGTTCTTTTCTTGCATACCACCATCCACATAACCAACCCTCTCGGACCAGCCAAAGTGGAGAGGCTTATATCTTATATCTTTGCAATATCCCATACCTATCTCCCTTTAAGAGATCATACGGCCACCGAGCACAATACTTCACATTCTATTAGTTTTTGATTCGGCTGGCCGTTTGTTTGTTTGTATTTTCGTTTAAGGCGAATGGATACGCCAACTGTAATTTGGACCTGTCTTTGAAGGCCTACTCCTCCCACACGGGTGGTCCAAACACTTTCATAAAAATAATGATAGGCATTATAGAGTCAAAAATAAATTTTAAGTTTTATAAACTGTTTTTCTATTGTAAGTTTTGACAAAAAAATCGAAAGTCATCGAAAGTTTCACATGATTAACACAAGAATTCTCTTACTCCTTCCAAACGCCTAAAGCGGTTTTAATCATTATTTCATCAAATTATAGGAAATTTTTAGATCCAAAATTCAAAATTTTTTTTCGTTTATGGCGTCCATGTGAAAAGTATTATTTTCTCTTTTCTCCTATTTTGCGCTAGCCGGAGACACAGTGGTTGTCGTAACAGTCACTTTTCAAGGCACGCTGAAATGAACATTATTTCAATGTCGTTTCCGTTGATATTTTTACCGACACACATCGAGTTGCTTATTTAGCGTGGTCATACGCCTTGAGCTTTAAGGTATACGATTTTTTTTATAACTATGGTAGTTACAATCAAATCCTTTATGTGGGAGTTACAAGTGATTATACAATTTGGCCATAAAGTGGTATAATTCGCTTAGATTCAATTATGTTAAGGTGTGTTAATTCGAAAACCATTTCGAGATTTAGGTTAAATAAGCCGTATTTTATAACTTGTGGTCCAAAAAACCTCATAATAATTAATATTTTTTACAAAAAAGTTGCAACTTCCATTTGCCTTCGTGTGACATCACTTGGGAAATGGCTGTTTAGTAATGTGTCATTTGCTATCAAGATAAATTTGTAATAATTTGCTTCCGACTAATTTGACAGATGGATGACAGATGAGTAGACACTAGACAGACAGAGACAGAGACAGACCACTTTTTTTGTAAGCAATCACACATCACAATCAGTATAATGTCTAAAATTCTCAAGTGACGTCATATCGGACAATTCTTTAAAAAAATCAATAAAAATAATGGGTCATTTATATACCAAAATTATGAAAACTTTGTCCTAAAATGGCGTATATTGTCTGAAAAAAAAATCTTTAAGAAGTTAAGCTATGGGAATTATTATTTTGGCTGTGTTCCTATAATGCGTACATAGAGTGCTTCAAATCTCCACAGGTATTCTTTAGGAAAGTTATTCGGTATGATCAGTCGACTATGTGGTTTAATTTAGATACCAGTCTATTTACACCCTGTATAATATCAGCTTTTACATTTAACTTACTATAATTTCATGAAATTCTCATAAAAAAATAAAGATGTCGTTTTTAGGGTTCCGTAGTACCTAAAAGGTAAAAGGAACCTTTTAGTGAGACTCCGTTGTCCGTCCGTCCGTATGTCACAAGTCACAACCTCATTACTTTAGTTTAGAACCGTTAAAGATAAAGATATGAAATTTGGCACAAATATATAATTAATTTAAATTAAAATAAAAAAAGTAAAATAAAAAAAATATATATTATATAAAAACACAATATGAGTATCAAATTGTAGGTATTAAAAATGTGATTGTTAAAATATATAGTTTGGCTATATTTTATTGCATATATTTCGAGAAATCCTTGAAAAACCATAAAAAAATATATGCCCTCCCCCCTTATCTCCAAAACTGGTGGACCCAAAAATATGGAAAAAATCATTGTAATATCTTTTTACGTAAAGATTACAGGAAAAATAAAGCGTTTGAGAAATACACGAAAAAAAAATAACAACATTAAATTATCATTCACAATACGGAACCCTAGGTACGCGAGTCGGACTCGCACTTAGCCGGTTTTTTTTGTCAGTTTGGTAAAGTCACACCTACATTCTTCGTACCAACCAAATATGTAGTATGTGTTCTACTCACCATCACAATAGTTCGTGAGCTACCGTATCGCAGATCTCCACTACAATATTATTAGCACAAAAATAGATCCATTTCTTTACAAATGCATCTTCGGGGGTGATATGTTTTTTTCACTGACACGTTATGAATATAGAGTGAAGTTTAATAAAGTAGTTTTTCCGTATGGTGCGGGCGTGATACTGTTTATATGATCTTTCTTTGATACCAGGAAGGGGGGTTTATTTGTGCCTTTGTTTCATGAGAAACTACATTTATGAAGCACTAGCTTTTGCCCGCTGCTTCGCTCGGCTTGGCGATTGGTTTATATCATTAACATCCTTTATATATTGAACAAGGTTATTACGATGATAGTAAAGAAAATCGCATTCAAATCTGTTGAGTGGTTCTCAAGTTAATAACAACATAACAGTCAAATAGCTTTATGCCTTCCTTGCTTCAGACCTATGTCGGGGTATGTAATACTCTGGCTATGCTTAAGGCCCTTGCTATTGCCAAATGGGTACTTTCTAAAGCCTACTCCTCGTTTATGGCCAAACCAAAAATAATGAAAAAATGTATTATGAATAATCAACTCTTAGACAACATATGCAACAACAGTTTTCTTATTCATACCACCAAAACTTCTACATGTTTTTTTTTTTTACTGAATGGTGTTTTTTGACCTCAAATTCCCTACTGCTCCTGAGTTGCTTGGCCGATTGAATTCATCCATGCTTTGATAAATAGATAAACTTTATAGCTTTAAACATAACATAAGATTATTCAATCGAGTAATCACGTCCAAGTGAAAAGTATAATTTTCCCCTATTTCGCTCTATCAAGGACGCAGCGAGCGTCGTAACAGCCACTATGCATTGCGCGCTGATATGAACGTTATTTCAATGTCGTTTCCGTTGATATTTCTGGTGACAAATATCGAGCTGCTAATTTGGCGATGGTAATCGCCTTAAGCCTCGTTATACCTAACTCTCGTTATGCCTAAATTGTGATATGACTTAGGCATAACGCGAGTTAGCTGTACTGCGTAATAGGTATACACTGCGTAAAGGAAATGGAACATACTTGTACAGTGAGATGAAAGTTCAAAAACTTGTAGTTTTGGCCTAATAATTCATATCATGTTAAATTTTGCAAAAATATCCAATGTGCAAACACGACTTCTTAACAGTTTTATTATTGGTAAGGCAAGGTTGATTTTGACGTCACAGTTTTTATTTTTTTACTGTATTTATTTGAGTACAAGAACAAAAATTGGTCAATTTATAATTATTAATAACGTGCGCAAATTTTTTTGTGAATTTTTGTTAGCCAGAAGTTAGCAGAATACTTTGCGTTGAAAAAAAATCAAAGTGCACACAAAATTTTACAAATATGTTCATAATTTTTAGCTTTTTACGTGTATGAGCAGGTCTAGTGGTAGGCCTAGTAGACAAAATATATACATATATAATTATATATCATAAATAATCATAATAATACATCATCATGCCCTTGAAGGGTTTTCTGTGGACTCAGTCGTTTTTCTAAAGTTGAAACTCCTACAAACAAGTTACTAAGAAGTAAGTTTCTTGCCCTTCTTCTTAGCAAGACTAATCGAATAGGCGGAGTTAGGCATATATTTATTATATGTATTGCATATATTTATAATATTATTTATTCCTTATTCCTATATTTTTATTTTATTCAAGTGTATTTTTTATTAAATTTAAGTAAACCTATCCATTATGTTTTCCCTTTGTATTTCCCCATATTATTATTTATTATATAAAACTATTACCTATACACATAGATTAGTTAATTACTTATATTACATTAAAACCGACCTGTAATAAGTTTATCTGTTGTACCTACATTACATAAATAAATATATTTCATTTCACAATTCTCACGAATATTGCAAAACTTCTCACCTCAACAACTATTTTTGATCGGGATAGCCGACCAGTTTCAGCAGATTTAGACTGCCTTCTTCTGGGCAAATGAAGACGCTTCCGCGACGACGTTGCGCCTTGCACTGCGGGCAGTGTTGCCACCTTGGCTTTTGAAAAAGAGCAGTTGGACAAGCTAGAAAGGGCTAGATTTAGCAAATTTTGCCATTAAAAGTGCTAAAAATTGTTTATTTGAAATGTAATAAGTAATTTCAGAAAATGCAACAGAGTAATTAAAAGTAAGTTATTGAATTTGTTAAAAATCGTACCTGCTGAAGCAGAAAAAGTTGATGGCTGATTGACATCTGCGTTTTTTGCGGATTTGGACGAAAATTTCAAATAAATCCTACAGTTTTTTATTATTTCAGTTGACACCTTGTGTGAACAGCAAGACTCTCAGTCGTTTTAAACCCATCGTATACGTAGTATGGATATCATTGTTTTTAGCCCCATTTTGTTTCTGGTTTTAGTTTTAATTAGGTTCACAGAACTATAAATATACACATAACGAAAAGGGCTAGATTGCTCTTTTTGGGCTAAATCATCAAAAAACGAGTTCAACTACAGTAAAAAGTGCTAGATCTAGCCCGAAAAGGGCTAAGGTGGCAACACTGTACGGGCTAGCGCTCGCGCTGCGCGGGACGTCATCGGTGCAGTTGGCGTGGGTGGTGGACAGGTTGGGCGGCGTCCTCATCTACAATGTTTACCATCACTCGACATCACGTCTGTCTTTTGCCCCAAATGCTTTCAGGACCCGCAAGTTGCTTCACGGTATTTTCCTACAAACAATTACAGAAAAACTTATTAGTGCCAGCAAAGATTTAAAAAAGGAAAGATATGCCCTTACCATACTATGACAGCACCAAAATGTTTCCACCTTTAAATGGGTGACGCTCACGTGTTTGGAATCAGTGCTCACAGATCATATCAGTGCTCATCTGAACACAGTGATAGATGGACGCCTTAAGTGCACTTAAAGTTAATCATTGTAACAACTTTGGTAGTCTGACTAGTTTGCTGACCGTAGGTAGACAGATTGCGCACTCATAAGTGTGCGCGCGTCGGCATTATTTTAACGCACACATTCAAAAACAATGCAATAGATTTTAGGTGCCAGGGCTCATCTAAACTTTTGAAATCTTTGGGTGCCAGTAGATAATGAACCTGGATCCTCCGTGAGACTAAGTTACCAAAGAGTACAAGTAAATCTACTACGAGTTTGCATAACGTCGAAAGCAAAGGGCATTTCCATACAAAATGCACCATTTGCGTTGCGTACTTTCAAACGGTGACAATGTCATGGTCACGTTTTACGAATCCACAAACTGTCACCGTATACATACGACATGTTTGTACGACGTAAAGATCGCGAATGGCCCTCGATATCGATATCGTAGCTCTAAGCCCGCAGTTCAACTCTACGTGTTCTGATGGTGAACGACACTGATTTTGTTGCGTTTTCTAGTTTTACTGCTCTTTTGATTTTTTCCAGTTTGTAAATAATGAGTATGCAGTTCTTGAAGACTTGAATAGCGTCATATTTAGACCACCAAAAAATATAAACACATTTTATGTGATGGATGACTGACACTGATGGACACTGACACCAGTGGCGTGCACAGAACTTTTTCCGGAGAAGCAACCAGAAGGTCAAGTTTGACAATTAAAAAATATGTAAAAATTTAAATAACGCTTTGAAAAAAAAAGTTTGTATGACGCCAGGGCAGGCACTGCCTACCCTGGAGTGAACATTTTTATACCAACTTTTTTTTTGAAAATGTTATTTGAATTTTTTCATATTTATTTATTGTCAAACATGACCTTCTGATTGCTTTTCCGGAAAAAAGTAGAACGCCACTGACTGACACCTCCCTTATGAACGCCACTGACTGACACCTCCCTTATGAACGCCACTGACTGACACCTCCCTTATGACACATTACGGTAATAAATTAAACAATGCAGAAAGGGAATAAAAAAACAGTCGTACAAGTAATTGACTAATTATGATCAGTTTAATCAAATGTAATGTTATTTCTAATATTGTACTAATTTAATTAAACAAAATAATACTTAAATAACATTAAAAACCTACCTACAAAATAAAACTCTAATATTATGTTATAAAATAAAGACAACTTCATGGAGAGAAACATTTATACAAGGTGACTTTTTAATCATCGTCCAAATTCATACTGGAGGCTTGGTAAGTCATCAGCATCATAAATCTATAACAATTTTTGTGAAATTCGTATAATGAAATTTCGACTTCCCATAGTAATACACTCCCAGTCCTAACTGAATCATTGAATTTTGTTTTATGAATTTTACAAAAATCGTTATTGGTTCATGATGCTGATGAGTTACCAAGGCTCAAGTATGAATTTGGACGATGTTCACAAATTCACCTTGGATAGGGGCAAAAGCTATCGAACAAATAAAACAGATAGTTATTGGTACCGATTCGGTGAAGCACATCGTAACTTATTTGACAGGACTAAACTTAATTTAAGCGTTCTGTCCTTGTCTTTTCGATAAAAAAAGAAAAAGACAAGACGCTTAAAATAAGGTTAGTCCTGTCAAATAAGTTAAGACGTGTTATACCGAATCCATACCATTGTCCATCCAATGCTTTATACAGAAATGGAAATTAATATGCAAGAGAGGATTACTTGACCGACAACGACAAGAGCATATTTATACAATAGACTGCAGCATCAGCCTTTCTACAAGTAGGTCAGCTGCGAAATGATGTTCAAAATAAAATACCCAAAACAAAACCCATCAAATTAGCCCCTCGAAAATAAAACGCCCCAGTTACTAGCCGAAAAACATCGAGGACCGATGACGTCATAAAACAAAGGTAAGCCAAGCACACATCACAAAGAACAGTACAGCCAGCAACGAACTCGTAAACTCCGCGCCAATAATCCAGCGTCAGCAGAAAAAATAGCCATAGTAAAAACTCCTATCCGTACCTAATAACCCGAGAATATTATCAGAAAGTCGTCGGGTCATAACCTGAAATTGGTTTCGGGGTCCGTAAGTTCCCCGTTTTATATGTGGCATTATGAAGGCCGTCAAACGAATTCACGTAGAAAATCGAATCTATATACGGTAATATTGCTGAGTTCGGCTCTGGCTGCGTTCAGATAATAAAATAATATACCTCTTTTACGCCACCTTCGGGCCGTGGTTTTGTCGGTGACCGAGGGGAGTCATGATACACGGGATTTGAGAAATTGCTGAATTACTTTCAGGTGTTTAGCTAGGTTACTGATTTATAGTTTTTATGGTGAAGAAAATGAGTTCCTTAAAACACAAATAAACGTTATCTAAATGCTTTGACAAGATGATTTATTGAACGGAAAAGTTAAAAGAAAAGCAAAATACAAAAGTTACATAAATTGGAAATTATTAACCAAAATGGCCACGCTTGGCGTCACAAAGAAAACATAAGGGAGAAAACATAAAATAAAGAGTCATAAAAGAGCTTTTCTTCTTCGCCACAAAAATCTCAAGATGGGAATAATCGGGACATTTTACATAAGAAAATAATATATTATTCAAAATCCCCGCGCGCACTACGGTCCGTATTGGAGTATATACGTTGGTACTTATCGATAATAACGTGCTCTCTACATTTACGACTTTGAGCTGAAATGGCGTAAGTACAATAAATATACATTTGAAAAACCACTCGTGACTTTGTTTTTTGTAACGTTTTGTATGATAAAACGATAAGACTTCGATGAAAAGTGATTTTTTGAATTTAGAAAAGGCCGGTGCATTTTGATATACATATACTATTAATAAGAAACCTAAACCGCAAATAACAAACTTTTCAACATCAATAAAACATAAAAATAAACCAATAAACGATTGAGATGTCTCGGAAAATAAAACAAATAAAATATGGCGGATCTGCAAATTTCTAAGTCCCATACAAATTCGCGTCAACTGAGAAGGCGGTCGTACTTTGAGAATGAGAAAGAATAATAGTTATCTATATTGATAATATTAACTCAAAAATGTATATTTTTTTTGTATTGCAGTTTGCGTCAAAAAAGAAAACGGGCGTGAAGTTTGCCGCAAGCTTCTGTCTAGCTTCCAATGATCCCTTCTGCGATCTGTGAATTTTTGAAAATATATATTTACTTTGAAATTGACCTGTAATAAGCATATACGATGTACCTATATTCAATTAATAATGTACTTATTCATTACCTATATTGCATAAATAACAATTATTTTCAAAAATTCACAGGTCGCAGAAGGGATCATTGGAAGCTATACAGAAGTTGTGCGCAGCTTGCAGCAAACTTCACGCCCGTTTTCTTTGTTGACGCAAATTGCAATACAAAATAAAATAGACATTTTTGAGTTACACTTTTCATGATTCAACCCCCGGTTCACCTCGCGGTTGCCAGCCGGTCTCGCACAAATCTTCATTGGTATAAGAAAGTCGAGGCCCGGCAGAGGCTGAAATCCGGTCTACGTCGCCCTATTATGATATTTCTTGAATCACCACCCACTAGTCGACCCGGTAATGGGGAACGGTTACTAAGCGTGAAAAACGATGGCGTTTTACAACCTTCGAATTTTTTGTTGTAAACAAAGTTAGGTTAATGAAAAAACAATTAGGTATTATTATCGGCTTGAAAAAATCTTAAATACTTGTGATTTTATTTTTATTTTTATATTAGTGAAACTATGATGGAAATATGTATTTAGAAACTTTTTTTTGTCACAAATTAACATAATAATATTGCGGTATAGAAACGAAGAAGGAAAAGCACATGATTAAATTCGTGAATTACTGTTGAAGGGCAAGATCTCACACCAAATTTACTTTTCTTTAGCGTTGATATATATGTATATTATAAATAATTAATTTACTTAAGCAAACCATTCTTATATTTTGCCGGAAGACTTGAACAATTTACAACTACATATCCATTAGAAAGTCATTTTCTCTTAATCGTTTCTATGGAAAAAAATACGAAAAATTGAAAATGTTGAATTCAAAAACAAAATTATGTTAAACCAATCATAATTTTATTTTCCTTTGTCTACTTAGACTGACAAAACTAAAAGATAGTTTATAATAATAATTTGTTTTACATTAACTTGTGTTTAATATAATATTAATGTTTTGAAAAAAAGCCGCTGGATTTTCTTGTAGTGCAACTTAAATCTTCAATTTTTTCTCGTAATGCACGTCGCTCCTAATTCCATGATACCCCTCAAGACCCTCTATCACCCCCTAAGTCTATGGAGGAGATTTGGACATAACATGTTCGTACTGATAATATTTTATATTGTAATACAAATACAATACTCTTCTCGGTAAAAGTAATCTCTTTCACGTGTATACATAATAATATACTTTCAAAGGTTCTTCTTTATTATTAGTTTTTAGGGTACTATTCAGAATTTTAACCTCGGTAGCGATGTTCTATGTAAGTAGGTATCTTTTATTGTGTAGATTATATTTTGGTTTAATATTTAGATAAAAGCATCTTCACATATTTTTTCGACACCACCCAAATTTATCCACATAACCAAAGATTAACTGGAAGATAATGAACTAACATTAAGTTTGCCTTATGTACAAGTTTTATGTAAAATGAATAATTTTTATAATGAATTATTATTATCATTATCTTTTGCAGGCTACTTATTTCAAAACTACAGTTTCATTACAAAATACAAATTAAGGTATGAATTTGGGATCAACTATTCAACAGATTTTAAGTTATTTCTCGTTTATTCAAAATTTTTAAAATTCTAATTTACAGAAACCTATGGAAACGTTGCCATGGCAACATACACAATACATAGATAATAAGGTTTTGTTGAATAGTCATTGAGTGAATTTTGAATTTAAGTGTCCTGTTTCGATAATTTAGAAAAAGGCGGGATTTTCACAATCCGGCTGCAAAACCGCTCTTAAAAACTTTAAAAAAGGTTAAAACTTTGGGTGGAAATGAGTTGTTAAAAAAAAACGCGAAGGCGGTATATGTACGAAATAAATAATAATAATACAATAGATAGCAGATCCGCAGTCTAATCCACTCTTAATCCACTCTGTACACAAAATAAGTGCTGAGTAATTATAGTGTAATTATAATTTGATGTTTTTTTATATTATCTTAAACATATACTCATCCATCCATCCATCCATCAGCCCGTATTCGTCCACTGCTGGACATAGGCCTCCCCAATATTACGCCACTCTTGGCGGTCCTCAGTCATCCTCATCCAGCCGCCACCCGCAACGTCCTTCAGATCGTCAATCCAGCGGGCACGAGGGCGGCTTACGCTGCGCTTTACTGTACGTGGTCTAGATTCCAATGCCTTACGGCCCCAACGGTTATCACGTCGGCGACAAATATGGCCCGTCCACTGCCACTTCAACGTACTGATTCGGCAGGCTATGTCGGTCATCTTCGATCTCTGACGGATATCTTCGTTTCGGATTGTATCCATCAGAGATATCCCAAGCATAGCCCGCTTCATAGCTGGTTGAGCGACCTTAAATCGGCGGATCAAGCCTTTGGTAAGAGACCACGTCTCAACGGTCAACATATACTCAGTTAATTTAATTAGAAACCTTTAGAACCAATAGAAAAAATGAAAAAGCAATCAGTAAACGAATTCTCTGAGAAAGCTGGACTGGATGTGATGTCACCCTGCATTTCTATCGATAATAGACCAGCAGCATGTTTTTTCTCGTTATAGTTTTTTTATTTATTTATTTTCTACAGCACATCTGACGTACTTACGAGTATCATACTATCGAGCAGTAGGAAATCATAACAAGATAAGTAGTAAATAAAGGTAATACAAATTACACAAATTACCTAAGCAACAAAGTAATAAGTAAACATAATACAAATTACATAAATTACCTAAGCAACAAAATAATAAGTAAGCATTATACAAATTACACAAATTAACTAAGCAACAAAGTAATAAGTAAACATAATACAAATTACACAAATTACCTGAGCAATAAAGTAATAAGTAAACATAATACAAATTACATAAATTAATTAAGCAACAAAGTAATAAGTAAGCATTTTACAAATTACACCAATTACACAAATTACCTAAGTAATAAGTAAACATAATACAAATTACCTAAGTATTAAGCAAAACCTAATTTTAATACAAATTTGTAAAGTAAGATCCGTAGAAAGAGCGGGTCTCCCTTAAAACAGGTTGTAAAACTTAAAAGGGGAGTCCCACCCCCTCAAAACCTACATTTTGTAATGTAAATAAAGAATTTTTGATTTTGAATAAGTAAAAATAATACAAATTACACAAATTATCTAAGCAACAAAGTAATAAGTAAACATAATACAAATTACACAAATTACCTGAGCAACAAAATAATAAGTAAACATAATACAAATTACACAAATTACCTAAGTAATAAGTAAACATAATACAAATTACACAAATTACCTAAGCAACAAAGTAATAAGTAAACATAATACAAATTACACAAATTACCTAAGCAACAAAAGCAGCATAACAAACGAGCTGTCAAAACAAATGTACTCTATTTCCATCAGTGCAGGGGAAATAAACTCCCTGTATAGTACGGACAGCGGCGAAATTTACACCATCTTTACACGGAAATTGCTATACATGGTGTTGAATAGCGCTGGCCCTATCCGAGTTTACATCTGGCCGTTACAAATGTGTTACATCAAGACAGAAGCGTGGTTGTGCTACTTATCTAGCACCCTCTACATACAGGGTTGCCAGGAGAGAGACAGATTACGAGCAATATTAATATAAGAGCTTATGTACAACTCGATTTACTATCGTGACGAACTTAAGGGCCTTACTATTGCCAAATGGGTACTTTCTAAAGCCTACTCCTCGTTTATGGCCGAACCAAAAATAATGAAAAAATGTATTATGAATAATCAACTCTTAGACAACATATGCAACAGTTTTCTTTTTCATACCACCAAAATTTCTACATGAATTTTTTTTTTTACTGAATGGTGTTTTTTGACCTCAAATTCCTTACTGCTCCTGAGTGGCTTGGCCGATTGAATTCATCTATGCTTTGATAAATAGATAAACTTTATAGCTATAAATATAACATAAGATTATTCAATCGAGTAATCACGTCCAAGTGAAAAGTATAATTTTCTCCTATTTCTCCCTCTCAAGGACGCAGCGAGCGTCGTAACAGCCACTATGCATTGCGCGCTGATATGAACGTTATTTCAATGTCGTTTCCGTTGATATTTGTAGTGACAAATATCGAGCTGCTAATTTGGCGATGGTAATCGCCTTAAGTGGCTCCCTATTCGACAGCGCAGAAATTATCACGCATTATGTTGCCTCTTCCTCATCTTAAAAAGTCCTAATGCACCTGAGTATATCTGCGTGAGCGCTTCCACTTTATGTTCAGTAGCACTAAGCCACTTAGGTCACATACTGCCTCGCTCCTAAAAACACCTCCCCATAATACAGGAGATTTTGGGAACTCCAATACTGTACAAGCTGTCCAGTTATGGAATTCTCTTCCACATACAGGTTGCGTAACTGTCTCCTCATTCAAAAAGAAATTGAAAGAGCATTTAACAAATTATTGAGTTTTTTAATGTAATTGTTTATATTAAAATTAATTATTTATTTATTTATATATGTATTCATATTTATTTTTATTGATAGGTGTCTTAGAGCATATAGGTGTAATTATTATATGTATTTTATTTTTTATTTATTGAATGTATGTACTTTGGTTTTGTAGTTAGTTAAATTAGTGTGTTAATGTGTAATTATTAAGTTTGTACAAATATGATTACTTTTCTTTTATGTATTCCTGATCTTTTTTCGGTTTGCTGGAAGAAATCTGTCGTAGAGATAAGCTCGCCGATGTACACTAATTTTAATATTTACTGGTATATCTGCCTGGAAACACTCCCTAAACTTACATGCTGAGTGTAAAGAGAAATATTTGAGTGAATACAAATATCTCAATAATCGAAGAAATAAAAAATCAAAATCAAAATCCTGTGTAGGAAAAAGTACAAAATTTTACGTGTAGCGTAAATGAACATTTAAATTGTTTGAGTGGTTTTGCAGCCGGATTGTGAAAAACCCGCTTTTTTCTAATTAATCGGAAAAGAACGCTTAGGTTCAAAATTCACTCAACAGTTATTCAACAAAACCTTATTACCTATGTATTTTGTATGTCGCCATCGCAAAGTTTCCATTTTTAAATTCAAAATTTTTGACATTCTAATTAACAGAAACCAATGCAAACTTTGCGATGGCAACATACACAATGCATAGGTAATAAGGTTTTGTTGAATAATTATTGAGTGAATTTTGAATTTAAGTGTTCTGTTTCGATTAATTAGAAAAAGGCGTTTTTTTTTCACAATCCGACAAACCACAAACCACTATTAAGGCGATTACCATCGCCAAATTAGCAGCTCGATATTTGTCACTACAAATATCAACGGAAACGACATTGAAATAACGTTCATATCAGCGCGCAATGCATAGTGGCTGTTACGACGCTCGCTGCGTCCTTGAGAGGGCGAAATAGGGGAAAATTATACTTTTCACTTGGACGTGATTACTCGATTGAATAATCTTATGTTATGTTTATAGCTATAAAGTTTATCTATTTATCAAAGCATAGATGAATTCAATCGGCCAAGCAACTCAGGAGCAGTAGGGAATTTGAGGTCAAAAAACACCATTCAGTAAAAAAAAAAATTCATGTAGAAGTTTTGGTGGTATGAAAAAGAAAACTGTTGCATATGTTGTCTAAGAGTTGATTATTCATAATACATTTTTTCATTATTTTTGGTTTGGCCATAAACGAGGAGTAGGCTTTAGAAAGTACCCATTTGGCAAAGGTAAGGGCCTTAAGCAAACGACGTAAAAAAATAAGAAAAGTAAGAAACTTCATAAACAGAATGACAGAAACCTTTAAATAAATTTAAAGTAGTTAGATTAAATCGAAATAGAAGTACGTATACACTAAACTATATATTTTTGCACGAAGTTCGTAATAGTGGAAACAAATATAAAAGGTCACAACAATGTGAAATACACCTTAGCATTTCCCACTATCACGAATTGTCAATTTCCTCCTTCGTGCAAAAAAATAATTACTTTACTAAGACAACAATACCAAAATAATTTAAAAAATAATTAGTTACCTCGTTTATATTAACCTTCTTATTTCAAAGTATCAAAATTCTCCATCAGAACTTTGACCCTTAACTCGCAGCATCATTACTCTAATTTTGATCTTTTCATTCCCCCATTATGAGAATTTGAACTATTCAGGTCAAATTGACCCAAAACTAGTTGAATCCTCATATTCAAATTCCCCTTTAACCTTTGACCGTAAGATCACAGCATCCGATCCAATTTTGATCTTTTTATTGGGGGACGTGAGGACCAAAACGGGTTCCAGACTCATCCCTGATACACTTTTGATCTTGTCCGGTCTTCAATGGACAACTTGCGCGATGATCTTTTTTTTAAAAGACTTAACAGGTGGCGCTTAGTCACCCTATTTTGTGGTAAAATAAATATTATATTGAATATTTATTGTATTTGTGTTACTGTTTTTTTCGGAGATATATTTACATACTTGTAATATGGGTATATTATACACCGTGGCACAAAATAACGTTGTCAAAATTAAAAAGTTAAAATTTCAAAAATGGAATTGTTTGCGTTCTCTTTTGTTTTTTGTAGACTCATTCAACGACGTCATTTTTACATTGTTTGTTGGGTAAAAAATATATTTATTTCACTATTTCAGTGCAATGTGGAGCCATAATTTCATTGCATAACCATGGCAAAAGGCAGTGTGAGATAGTGAAGATTCTTGGTGTTGGTCGTCAGTTAGTTTCTGCAGCAATTAAACGCTATAACGAGCTTGGCAACATCGGAGACCTTCCTGGAAGAGGACGCAAGAGCACTGTTAGAACTTCTAGGAACTGACACATTATTAAACAAAGATTAGTGCGTAATGTACAGACGAAGGTAAGGAAAATATCAACTATCAAGATACTTGTGGATTAGTCGCTCCACCATACAGCGTATAGTAAAACATGATCTACAATTGGTACAATATAAACTCAGAAAAACCCAATTGCTTACAGAAAAAGACAAAAAAATTGGACTTGAGAGAAGTGTTTGCTTAAACAACGCTCCGCAGCGTCAAATTGTGCAAATATCGTATTCTCTGACGAAAAATTATTTACATTAGAATAAAATGACAGGATCTGGTCTTCCATTCGTCCTGAAGCTGCTACTAGTGTTCCACATCGCCAAAACGCTGAAACAGTTGCAAAACCGCCTAGTTTTTGTAGAAAAGGGTATCAAAATGAACTTATAAAACTAGCGACGAGACATTTTTGATAATATTTTCAAGATCCATGGATTTTTCGCTCCAGCTCACAGGGCCTTATGTGTTCAACAGTGGTGCAAAGACAATTTCGCTGGTTTTATCAGCTCAAAAGAATGGCCACCTACACGCCTGATCTGAATCTTAATGGACGCGTGTCCTGTAGTGAAAAATCAGTATATTTTTTATAGTATATTAATTAGGTATAACAAAGCACAAAACTTTTTGAACTTTTGAAAAATTCCTATTTTTACAGAAGTTAGTGTTAGAAATAAATACGTGTTCGAAATAACATGATAAAACTAAAATTCTGTTCAGTTGGCAACCCTAGCTGTAAGCATGTTACCATTAAATGCGCCATTTATATATTTCAGGCAGTGACCAAACACCCGCCCTCGCCGCACGCCCGGTCCATAGGAGATGGGGTAGACAGTAAATTCTGTGGAGATTCCTTTCATTTATTCAATATTAATATTAGTTTATGCTACAAGGGCGAAAAGGAATAAATTGCGAGGACGATTTCAAACACGAGCGTAGCAAGTGTTTTAAACGTAACCGTGTAATTTATTGCTCTTACGCCCGTGTATCATACTACGTTTCTCAATGCATAGTGTAAGGAAATAAAACAAATATAATCTTGTGAACTTTAAATTATAATTGGCTCAAAATGACTGTATCCAGAGCCGTTAAACAGTGGAAAAAAAGTATAACATTAAACACACACAGGAAAGGCTGCAGGTTAGCCAACCATTGTAAATAAATTTAAAAAAATAATAATAATAAAGCCCTAGGGCAAAATAATCGACTTTCGAGCCTTTACGAGCACTTGCATTGAAAATATATGTATGCCTTCACTTCATGATAGTACAAACCGATTTATTACTTAGTACTGTTCTAAGTTTGGCAATAGATGTCAAATTACTCAATGTGCAAGTGCCTATTTGTATTACTTTATTTAGTTTTAGCTGTTTGCTATGCTACTTATTTTACAACTAGCTGATGCCAGCGACTTCGTCCGCGTGGAAGAAGATAATGCCGCCGCAGTGGGATTCCCGCAGTAGAAAGTATCCAGTACAAATACAGATAGACACGGATCTTTTACAGTTTTTAATAATATTTTAAATACTTCACTTTACAATTTTCAGTTATCATAGAAGTAAAAAGAATATTTATTTATTATAATTATAACTGTTGCCCGCGACTTCGTCCGCGTGGAATTTAATGTTATCTTGCACCACTTAGAATTTTGAATATTGTAACCTGACAATAGGGACAGTCGTAGTAGTTTCCTTATGTTCACAAATGATAACCTTCCTACCTCTATTACAAGCTTTGCTATGAAAATAGGTTACTGCGTAACGTTTGGGTGAATAAGCCTTTAGTTTCAATTTTAATATATTTAAGCCACATTAAAGAATGTCTTTATATACAACATTTGAAAAGATTGTTTGCATTACTGACCCGCGAGCACATACAGTTAGCCGTGAGAAAAACAATCAAACCTTCAGTCGACACCAGCAGCCTTATGGGTCTGTCTGACCCTGGAACTTGTTTATAGTCATCGCAAAGCAAACGGCTACTGGAAACTGTCTGCGCTTGAATTCGAACAGGAAGTTATTGAGGATGAGTGGTATACGCGGTATAAAAACAGTTTCACCTGAGCCACATTCAGTAAGAATCTTAGCGTCAATTATATTTCGTTGCATAGTGGTTACTTTAAGTCGAGTTCCATCATAAGTTTTATCATCATCATCATCATCATCATCATCATCATCATGAAACTTATGATGACTAAAAAAAGAATTGATTGTGCAAGGTATACAAAGTGTAACAGAAAGGTGTAACCATATTTGAAGAGCTCATTCAGTCAATGGTATAGAACAACTTTTACTATGGAGCCAACCCTGAAATCTCAAAAAAAAAATCTGCGCTTCCATACATTTCGGCCGAGCGGCACTGCATTTTTATATCAAACAGTAAAATTTTTTTTCGAGATACAGGATTTGTTCCATAGTAAAAATTGTTCTATACCATTAACTGAATAAGCTCTTCAAATATGGTTACACCTTTCTGTTACACGTTGGATATTAGAAAAGGTAAAATATGTAATGATTGAGGATGTTTGTAAGGAAAATTTAATTTTTTGCAAAAATTTCATTTGTATTTGTGAATTTCTATACAGCTTTATGTTTTCTGTAATCTTATAAAATAACCTATTACTGTGACCTTTTTGCGTTTTTTTTTATTTCTCGAAATTGGTGTAAGATGTTTTTTTGTAAAATATATATTTTTTACAATTAGTTCTTTGGTACCTACTATTTTATGATTTCTCATTGGTGTTTGATTTTTTTCTAATGGCTATTTAGTTTTCCTGAAATTTTCACATAATATTTTCGGTCCACTAATTTTGGGGATAAGTTAGGAAAGGACACAACATTTTTTGTCGTTTTTTAAATATAGAAAGTTACATATTTTTACAATTTGCTCATGAATACCTACAAATTTATAGCAATATTTTTAGGAGGAAAAATTTTTTTTTTTGCTATCTTTCTAGTAACATTATTTTGATTTGATGTGGGCAAACTATTGCTATTTTTGTGTCTTTATCTTCAATTTCAATCGCACGACGGAGTCTCAATGGCGACTCCATAGACGTCACTGTCCAATAGACATCGGCGTCCGCACATTTAACAAGCTGATCCCAAGGTTCCGAAACGTCCCTAACTAAATAAGTAAGCGACCTTAATTTAGCTATACCTACACGTATAGGTACTCGTATATGTAGTAAGTATATCTGAATTAAAACCGTTTTGCTCTAGAGAGTTCAGAGATTTAAAAAACTATCAAGTGCGAATAGGACTCGTGCTAAAGGTTTTGTAGATGAGTAAATTCTTCGTAACTGAAACAAAATATTAAGAAATAATTCTGACGCCCAAAATTCAACTTTTTGCTACCAACAATGCATACCAATAGTTTACCGTATGCATAAATATATTTTGAACAATATATAATGGTATCTTCAAAATAATGTGATTTTTCACAAGCGTGATTTTAGAACATTTCATTAAGTTCCGGCTTATATCCAAAAATCCAGTCATTTTAAAGCTATCGTATACCTAATCATTAAAAATAAATGTATGCATATAGTGAAATGCTGGTATACATTGCTCTTAGCTAAAAGTTGTATTTTGGCCCTTATAATTATTTCTTAATGTTTTATATTTTGTATTTTGTTACGATGTTGAGAATCTTATTATAAACGTGCAGTTCTGAAAGGCCCTTACTATTGCCAAATGGGTACTTTCTAAAGCCTACTCCTCGTTTATGGCCAAACCAAAAATAATGAAAAAATGTATTATGAATAATCAACTCTTCGACAACATATGCAACAGTTTTCTTTTTCATACCACCAAAACTTCTACATGAATTATTTTTTTTACTGAATGGTGTTTTTTGACCTCAAATTCCCTACTGCTCCTGAGTTGCTTGGCCGATTGAATTCATCTATGCTTTGATAAATATATAAACTTTATAGGTACAAACATAACATAAGATTATTCAATCGAGTAATCACGTCCAAGTGAAAAGTATAATTTTCCCCTATTTCGCTCTATCAAGGACGCAGCGAGCGTCGTAACAGCCACTATGCATTGCGCGCTGATATGAACGTTATTTCAATGTCGTTTCCGTTGATATTTGTAGTGACAAATATCGAGCTGCTAATTTGGCGATGGTAATCGCCTTAACTTGACACTATACGATCTATTAAACTGTATACTGGGTGATAAGATGAAGTTGCGGAAGCCGAAAACTGGCGATAGTACTCACACACGAAATACTTTCCGTGAAAAAAATCGAGGAATCGAGAAAAAAAATCTATCGACTCATACATTTTAGTCGGGTAGCTATGTAACTTTTCTATACAATAGCTGATTTTTTTTTCGCGATTCGAGCGATTGCTCCATAGTAAAAGTTGTTGGTATGGACGAGTTCTATCGCCAGTTTTCGGCTTCCGCAACTTCATCTTAACACCCAGTATATGTTACGGTGAAAGTGATAAATTCGGTTATTAATTATTAATAATTATCAGTGAGCATTAATAATTAGCAGATCATTTGATGAATGTGGTAAATTCAGATTAATTAATCACTTTCACCGGTGATAATTAATAATTTTCTTAAAAGGAAAAATATATTGGTAAAGGTATATTTTGGTAAAGGAAAAATAATAATAAAATACACATGATTAAACCCATCTTCATTTATCTGTCTTATGTTGGTTCATAATAATATGATCAAGATAATGAGAAATTTTCTTTAAAAATTATACAAATATAATAACAATCATAACGGCGAAAAAAAAATGGACCTATAAATGAACTGAAAATCATAATTAATTATAAACGGCTCATTATATAACTCACGATATTTAATAGATAGATTCTGCCTGACTATTTTTACACAGTTTCTTTGGAGGCAAACAGGATTACGGGACGGTTCCTCGTTTAGGAACTTTACTTTTTTTAACTGAAAATTCAAGTTGAACCCAAAAAGTAAAAAATTTAACAACAAAAATTAGAAAACAAACAAATCAATTTAACTAACTGGATAAACTAAAAAAAAAAATTTATAAGGTGGACTTGGATTTTTAATCAGAGATTAACGATAACAATAGCTGCCAATAGTTTTCGCTAAAATGTATTTTAATCCAGTAGAATAGCATTATGTCAGCTTTTGATGTTTTTATTTTCTGTATTTCATTGGTTGTTTTCGAATATTTATTAGGACAAAATTTGTTAGTAACTTTGTATTTATAGCAGTTATACGAATATTGAATAACTATAATTTGGACAACCTCAGAACAACCTCATTTTTAGTATATTTGTCGGACGGAGGTTTTATTACTATCCATTTTCAACCAAACCAACCTTATAAAATCATACTAGTAAAATTAAATCAACAAAATTGTTTTCAACTTCTAAATCAACTACTAAAAGCAGATAGCACTTAACTGAACATACAAAATAATAAACTGCGAATAATGAAATCAATGAAATTACATAATTATTTTTGAATAAACTTTTAAATACTTGAAAACAAATAAAATATCAAATTAACTGCTTTCAGTTTTTGGAGGTATTAAAAGTAGATGGTAAATAATACTAGTAAACTAAACATACAAAATGAACTGCGAAATGTAGTTGAAATCACATACATAAGAATAAAATTTCACAGACGCACAGAAGCAAACAATACAACGAAGTAAAATCATCACCCAAGAACATAAAAGCTTTGACAGTCACATACTAAACCTACAACGTGATACCAATGTAAAACAAATCACATCACCAAATCATCCAACCAACCATTCAAAAAAATATGAATACCTAACCCACCCCGCATCCCTCGTCGGCCCGTAACAGTACTTTGATTTTTGAATATATTTTTCATAACCACCGGTGAATGTGATAAATTAAGAACTTTCACCGTTTGAACTGGTATATATTAATAACTACCGAGAATTATTAATAATTTTCAATTAATTACTCTCACCGTAACATATAAAGATTGTAGATGTGGTCCACAACTTGCGTCAGATAAAGTTATATAAGTTACAAAAACTTTAAATGAAATAAAATTGTTAATTACGGAACTTGTTTATACAACGTGTAACAGAAGGGTGTAACCATATTTGAAGAGCTTATTCAGTCAATGGTATAGAACAACTTTTACTATGAAGTCAACCCTGAAATCTCAAAAAAAAAATCTGCCCTTCCATACATTTTGGCCGAGCGGCATTGCATTTTTCTATGAAACAGTTAATTTTTTTTATTAGAGATTCAGGATTTGTTCCATAGAAATAGTTGTTCTATACCATTGACTGAATAAGCTCTTTAAATATGGTTACACACACCTTTCTGTTACACCTTGTATAAGGTGATTTTTTTGTATATAGCCAAATTCATACTGGAGACTCGATAAGTGGTCAGGGCCAAGGTTCAAGGACCCTTTTTGTGAAGAACGCAACATAAAATTTAGGCTTACCAATTCCTTTCCGATTGACTCGGAATAGTTCGTAAACGTAGTAAAGGGGCACAAAAAATCATTTTCGTATTCTGCAAAAATTCATCCTGCCTGACTACTTACCGAGTCTACAGCATGAATTCGACGGTATAAACAAAGGTCACTATATATTTAAAAAATAATTTCAATAAGGTGAGAAAAGCAAAAATTTGCTTGCTGTAATTTCTTTAACAAGTTAAGCATTTAATTAAGCTTTTTTTGTATTTAAGGCTTAACAAATACTAATACAGAACATGTTAATCTAAATCTAAATCTTGCTATACTTTCAACACACTATTTGCTGTTTTCTGATTGTTTCCTTTGTCGATATTCGTACCGACACAAGCCGACTCAAGGTCGTTGGCGACTACCCGCCCCTTAACGCGCGATGCGACTTAGTTGAGCCACAAGTGCGAGGAGCGTTGACATACTGTCAACATCAACCGATTATATACAGAGTGTTTGGGACATCGATTTAAATGTTTTGAGTTTTAGATAGATTATAATATATAAATAAAAAAGTATTTATTAGTTTCGGAATATATTTCGGCCAACTTGTGGCCGGCGTCAGTCAAATCATTCGATTGACGACGGCCACAAGTTGACCGAAATATATTCCGAAACTAATAAATACTTTTTTATTTAAATATATTATAATCTATCACAAACAATAACAGGCCAAAAAAACCAGGACTTTCCCACTCCCGGCGGTCATCCTGGAAGAATTGCCCATACTCACACAAAATATAAAAAAATAATAAAACAAAATAATATTTTAAATTAAACTAAATAAGAAATTCTATCAAGGTCACTTTATTGTGATTTTAAGAGGACAAAACTAAAAAATGTCTATATCTTGGAAACTATAAAACTTTGCATAATAGTAAATTCAGTCAAAAATTTTCAAAATCACATCCTTTATCATCCCTGAAAATATTTACATCGATGTCTCAAACATCCTGTATATTATAAAGAGTACATTTCTTTAACAAATACAGCAAACTAACAAAAAAATATTATTATCACGTATTTCTTTATAATTTTCTTATTTTCTACTGAAAGCACATGCACCTTTCAAAATAATATGTAACCTTTTTCTGTATTTTTATAAACAAGAACTGCTAAAACCACCTGAAGACAAATACCACCAATCTTTTACGTCTCTTGTACGGCTTGTGTTTATCTTTCCTTTGTGCAAAGTTTTACAAATCTCACAAAATGGATGTTGTCTCATCTGCCAATCCATTTTAATTACGCGGTATCTGTGACGCCACCAAAACATTTGAGAGTAGATGTCTGGTTGAGAAGCTAGTCGTTTCATTTCCATGGCTAAAGCTGTTGGACCAAGCGCCAGAGCGTCCAAATATGACCCAGGTGGTAGAAACCGGGTTAGATTTGCACCACTCAAAACTACAGGGACCGCACCGCCTTTAAATGCTGTCATTGCCTTCTCTGTCACATAATCTTCGCACAAAGAATTCTCAAATGCCAGATAAAAGTAATATTTGTTCAACAACTGTACACATTCATCATTCCGTACCCAAGGGCAAGTCAGGTCACCACAAGAACCGTAAACATCTACAGCTATACCTTGGTCTCTCAGCTTTCGCGTAAACTCCTCTCTTCCACTTTTGCTGTGACAGTTTGACACAAACCAAGCCGCCATCTTTTGTTTACCAGCTACTAAAGTTTTTATATCTCGAGCCAATTTCGATTCGGTTTTTGGCGGTTCTGAAGCGGCCCAGCCTGGGTTTAAAGCAGGAGCAACGATTTTTCTTGTTTTCTCGTCTAGGATATGGAAATAGGGCCATGGAACATCTGAATCAAGACGATACGTTACAGTCATATTGAAGAAATTGCGACGTCCTTCCAGTATACTAGCACTCCGGGTTACAGACTCAAAATTCACATACACATAAACCTGTTTTGGCTGACGAATCCGGGGATTTCCGAATATGACTTCATAGTTTTCGAATCCATGGAACAGCAGAGCGTCAAAGTGATCTAACGGCACTCGATGTGGATCATTAACTATCTCGCAGTCACTGAATTCACAGCCAAATTCTTGAAAAACTTTGGACGTGCCGTTTCCGAAATAGAAGTATGGGTTACCAAAGAAAGGAACCCAGGTTAGTATTAGCTTATTCTTTTCTGGCGGTCGTGTCTTCGGTACACAGTAAAGTATTATCAGCCACACAGCGCACGCAGCGTATAAAATTGGCAAAAACGTCCGAAAACCCATGGTTCGACATTTTCTACACTCTCACTGTGGGTAAACTGTCCAAACTGTGGGTATCCTTACTTTAACCTATCGCAAAATCTCGCTGCAGGTAGGGTCAAAAGCTGGACATAAATCATGTTTTGCGTAGGGATTTACACGTCAAGAATGCGTTAGCGATATATGTCAATATACTACGAGAAGAGTCACTCACGTTCACGCGCAGGTTCGTGTAAGCAGAGCGGTCATAGGTCTTACTTTGACAACGCGGCTTTGAATTCTAAACTGCGAAAAGGTATATCGCGTTACTTGATCCAACATTTTTCGTGAACTTCAAAACGAATACTGAGTCGAGTACAACCACGCCGGCACAAAATAACCACTTATAGAAGGTTTACTCCGCATACTAGCTCAACCAGGCGCACGCACCCATAGACGCGTTAGTACGACGATCTCGAATGCCAATACGAAATTCTGCAGATATCATCATACGTACTCGTCTATGCATGTGTGCGTCTGTTTTCGCTCGTTGGATGAAGTCGGCCTTCTGGACTGATAGTATATATTTTGTGACGCCGGCACAGCACCACAGTATAGACTGTGCCCGCACTGGAGCCGTATTTTTGAATCGTTCGTTTTTAATTTACGTGCGAAAGTATAAATCCATCTCACGTAGCACATCAGAACTTGTCATTTGCAAGATGAGACAGGTATATATTTTCGCACGTGAATTGAAAGAGAACGATTCAAAAATACGGCTCCTGGCCTTGCACAGCGCCATAATTAGAATACTTATGATAAACCCATGAATCAACACATTCCCATACAGGAAAGCTGGCATACAGGTTGTTAAGATAAAGTAGTGGAAGCCAGAAACTGGTGATTGTACTCGTCCATGCGAACTACTTTTCGAGAAAAAAACAGTTGTTTCATATATTTCCATCGAGTAGGTATGTATGTAACATTTCTGTGAAACAGCTGATTATTTTTTCACGTTTTTAAGGTTAGTTCCATATTAAAAGTTGTTCGTATGTACAAGTACTATCGCCAGTTTCCGGCTTCCGCAACTTCATCTTAACACCCAGTATAATATGGCTAATAATAATTATCGGTTCACAATATTTATTCAATTCTCTTTATTTAATTAAAGTATAGGCTTACTTTTTAACTTTGTACACAGTTCTAGATTTACAAAATTATTGTTTAAATTTTTGTCTGTCCATCGCGTTCTAGTGTACCTAGTTTATTATTTTCTCCTATTGTACGCTATCGGGAGACGCAGCGATCGTCGAATGCAATGCTTAAATATTTCAATATAGTTATTGTCGATATTTGTACCGACATCGGTCAACTCAAGGTCGTTGGCGGATGCATGCCGCTTAAGTCATGCTTATCACAAGTTTATTTCATTATATATATTATTTTTATTAAATCGATTTATCAAGTTACGAATGTGAAATGGTCATGTGAAGTGGTGCAGATAAATAAAGGACAGTCTACGACTATGTGATTTGTTTCAGCTATATTGAGAGTTGGTCGGCAGGGTACATCAGGAGCGGGCGAGGTTGGCATTTGTAGAAAACTTTTGGAACATCCAATCGCTCGGCGGATGAGGAATAGGCCGACAAAAGTGTAACATTTCGACCGTTTCATCATATCGCTTTCATAAACTTCTTTATCACATTTCATAGTATGGGGTGGGGATTACTGCAGTATAGACATGCGGGCGGCAGGTTGCGCCGCTACGCGTCTGTATCGAAAGGACCTCGTTCCAACCGGGTGTCCATGTCCAACGGCACCTCTAGACTTTTTTAACTATGTCGTCTGCGTCGTAACCTACATTTAAAGTGGATCAACAGAAAATTCCATGACAGGCCAGCCTCCATTCAACCGGTCAAACCCTATTTAAGTTAGAGGAGACACTATCTGTTTTAGCACTCTAAGTACAACCCAACACTTATGTTTCGGACCCTAAAGTTTAAGGACGAACCCAACCTTTGTGAACCCCTAGATCAGTAGATAGATATACAGTACATGACGGAAAATAGCAGCTTGTTAGAGGAACATCGGAAGCTACGTTTGATATAAAAGATCTCACAATCCATACCGTCGTAAATAAGCATAAAAATAATCAACTAGTGTGTAGATATACACAAACAAAAGCTAGCTGTGAATTGTGTAGAATGTTATCTATAAACCTTATCTATAAGTACCTACCTAATCAATGATTTCAAAAGTAAAGATAAGCCCTTACCGTAGTATGACAGCACCAAAATGTTTTTACCTTTAAATGGGTGACGCTCACACATTTGGAATCAGTGCTCATCTGAACACAGTGCTAGTTGGACGCTTTAAGTTCACTTAAAGTTTCGAATTTTTACGACTTTAGTAGTCTGATCAGATCATAAGAACATAAGATCATAATAAACAATGCAATAGATTTAAGATGCCAGGGCTCATCTAAACTTTTGAAATCTTTGTACATAATGTGAAGAGTGATGCCGTGTGAAAGCGGTGTGCGGTCAAACCTAAACTGATTTTTGTCACACTGTTAGTTAAGTTTTATTGTAAACTCTGTTTTATTAATATATAAATTTAAAAAAAAAGATGTTTAGAAACCACAAGTCTTGAAGACTCATCGACCATATGACCTCATCGATAATTTTCCACATTTTTCCAGCCGTTCGTGGGTTATTTGGCGGATGGACAGACAGACATATTTGCTGCTTCTCTTTTTTTCGCGTTACCCTGAAACAATGTTGCAAAGCTTTACTATGTGAGCCGATGTATTTATAATTTGAAAATTGATTATTTTTATTTGAATTTGAATATGATATTATTTAATTATATCTAACGGCAAGCGATTTGTTATTACCACGAGTGTTAATTTAAGTAGTTAAAAACGCGAGGGAAATGAGAAATTAGGGTTATCAGAGGTGTTCCGAGTGTGAACTGTGAAATGCATAAACCCGCTTTTCATGGACGATTATTAGGCTCCGCGTGATGGGTGAAGCGTCACTATATTTTTCAAGGGAACTAGTACATCACTGCCACGGTCTGTAATGACTGCCTTGCTGGCAGCGCAGATGGTTGCCGAAAACGCAGCTCAACGCCTACACAGCGCAATTAGCATTGCAGCCATTGATGAACAAGATGAAATAAAGGACGAGACCAAAGGTTGAGGCTTTATAGGGCGGGCAGCAAGGACTGCAGTGATGACCAAGCTTGAAGGTCGAGAGCGTAGCTTAGCTGAGCTCGAGGCCATCATAGCGTGGCCAGCAACGCAGTCATTGCGGACCAAGTCTCGTATAGTGCTTTACTCAAAAATGTTTGTAATGTGGTCAATTGCACCTATTTTTGAAACAGAGGCGAAAGAGGTGTGTTTGAGTCGTATCAGATGGAAATCTGTAGTCTTTGTCTACCCCTCTGGAAGACAGGCGTGAGTATATGTATGTATGTATTATTGAAACAAAACTCGACAATATTGGATTTTCAGAAAAAAATTGCTGGTTGCTAAAACTCAACAGCAATGAACTTCCATACAACTTTGCTCGCGCCTATTTAAGTAGCGCGGAAAGGTCAACTATGCTCAAAGAAAGTTTTCAAAATAATGACCACATTACAAGCATTTTACCTTAATTCAGTACACAATACCTAATAATGACCAGTTTATTAATTTCGCAAGATATGTTGTGGACAGGTAATACTGAAAAACTTCACCATATGGTGGAAATAAAAAAAAACAGCCACACTTCAGGAAAAATTTCAGGTTTCTATCTCATTCCGTCTAAGAGCTAGAGACCCGTGACATAAGGACAGACAGACGGAAAGCGGAGTGCCATTACTAGGGCTCTGATTGCCTTTTGGGTACCGAACCCTAAAAGGCCTGGATTTTTAGAACCTCAGAATTCAAACTCAGCGCTCCTAAACTTAGAAAGATAAGGTTGCTGGTAAAACGTTTCCCTACCAGAATCCCCGCCCACGAAAACAGTTCACACAAATAAACTCGACTGTGCGTGTGTGTGTGTAAACTATTACCTACATATAATGCATAGCCGCCGCGTGCCCAATGGTCAAGCGGTCAAAACTAGACAGAGATAGAAATATAAATCTTATGAAGGTTAGAACGAAACAGATATAAATGATGGGGAGCCACCCCTCTGTATGAAAAAACTCTGAATCAAAGATCGGATTATATCTGCTTCAGTTGAAATAATAGTAGTTTATGCTACAAGTGCGGTAAGGAGGCAATAACTTACGAGGACGATTTCGAGTAAGTTATTGCCCTTACCCACGTGTACGTTTTTCAATGCATCCATCAGCCTAGTTCGTCCACTGCTGGACATAGGCCTTTCCAGGACAATTGCCACTCCCGACGGTTATCCTGGAAGAATTGCCCATACTCACACACGCTGGGCAGGCGGGTTGGTGAGTGCGGTGCCGGAACCCTCGCACCAGTGACGCCGCTGCCCGTCACCAGTCTGTTCCATACAAGGCCCGGCTATTAGGGATTGATATACCGCCATGTCCTGGTTTTTTGCCTGTGAGCTGTCCTCTTACTCTCCCCCGAATTACTTCAAGGGGGTCTCCAAGTAAGATGGTGTATGTATTTCAATGCATAGTGTGAGTAAATAAAAGATACTACTCTGTCAAGAAAGTAACGGGAAAAAAAATCAATAATGTACAAAATGTTAGTTATCCATCAAAATTTATTTTATCCCCTTCAAAGTATGCTCCTTCGGAAACAATACACTTACGCCAACGAATAACCCAATCATCAAAACATTTTTAAACGCTTTTTCCGGAATTAAATTCAGTTCTTGCTGCGAATTCTTCTTTATGTCTTCTACCGAATGAAAACAGGTGCCACGAAGTGGTAATTTGAGTTTAGGAAAAAGAAAGAAGTCGGCTGGAGCCATATCTGGTGAATAAGGTGGTTGCTCGATGGTATTTGTTGAGTTTTTGATCATTCGTTCACAATGATGGCCTTGTGCGAAGGCGCATTATCGTGGTGCAAAAACCAAGAATTTTCTTTCCACAGATCCGGCCTTTTTCGTCGAATTTGTTCTCTTAAACGCCGCATCACGCTCAAATAATATTCTTTATTTACCGTTTGACCTTCCGGCAAGAATTCCGAGTGCACAACACCGCGATAGTCAAAGAAAACAGTCAACATAACTTTGACTTTTGATCGACTTTGGCGTGGTTTTTTCGGTTTCGGTTCAGTTGGAAGGCGCCACTCCGAAGCTTGTTGACTAGTTTGCATGTCAAACTCGTAAACCCACGTCTCGTCACCAGTAACAATGCGTTTCAGGAATGTTGGGTCGGAATTGACTCGTTCTAGCATGTCCTCAGCGACTCTTATGCGATTGAGTTTTTGGAGAAAATTGAGGTCTTTTGGGACTAGCCGAGCGGCAACATGTTTCATACCCAAATGATTATTTAAAATGGTACGGATCGACTCGTGAGACATAGAAAGTCAAACTTGAATGAGGATTTTCAGTCACTATTTTCTTCACTTTTGCGATATTAACTTCAGTTGCAGACGTTGATGGCCTACCAGAGCAAGGCAAAACTTTAGGCGGGCTGTTGCTTTTACACCCTATATTTATTTAAAACACTGTAGGTGCCGTCTAACATGTACCTTTTACTTTTACACCTTGTATTTATCAGAAGCATATTAAATACACGAATGAAACCACCGTCTGTCTTTATTGTTAACAAACAATACCAGTTTTACAGAAATATATAAATTTTTGAATATGCTCTGGGATTAGCTGCCGAATTACTATTGATTTGGGTACGGGCCACCGCTCGACCGCCTCTGGAATGAGCCAGGGTTTAGGAAATATACAGAGCTGTTCGTTTCTACTGCGAAAAATTTGCACTGTGTGGTGTCGTTTTATATATTTTTCAATAAAGAAGCTACTAATTTGATAAATTAGTATAAAATTTTAGAAAGTTTTTTCTAAAACCCGTAGTACAGAAACGCGATTGAAAAACTTTTACTCAATAAAAATTCTTATTAAAATGAGGTCTTCAAACACTCTTTTAAAAAACCGTAGGTTATATAGTTTACCAGAAATCGATTAATTTTTTTTTTTTTTGTATTTCATGAAATACACAGAAACGAAGCACCCGTATTTTTAACATGTATTAAAGTGCATTATAATAATATAGAACAATCAATTAGAAATTAATTCTCTCAGATCTCAGATGGGACTCTTATTTTTCCTAATTTGTATCTACATGATTTGCCATTTTGTAATGAACTCTAATACAATATTTAGAGTTTCCCAAGCGATGCATTTCGCTATAAAATATTAAATATCAAATTATGTGACGAGTTGACGACATACAACAAATACACTATGCAAGGTGAAATCTATTTATGCAGCCAAATTCACACTGAAGACTCGGCAAGTGCTCAGTATGAAGGTTCGATGACCCGATTTCTTGTTCCCTGCAAACGCAAGCCCAGCCCCGCATCGATTACTATGGGTGGTCAACATTTTATTTTGCAATATTAACAAAACGTGTCATCGATCGCGATACCGATCGCCTACTAAACCTCCAGTATGAATTTGGCTGTATAAATAAATGTATACAAAATTACAAACACACTCACGACCCTAATTGGACTTTGGGTCTCCGCAACTCCGCAACTAGAACCAGTCTCCTGCTAGTTTTCTGCCTAGAGCTTGATCAGATTCAGCAGCAGCGGTATCTGGGACGCCCAATCGACTTACGGTCGACAGGACGTCCAACGTAAGCACGCATTACGGCTCGATCTTCTCCGATTTTTGTCACTAAACTGACATAATTATATACCTACATTTTATTTTTCCCTGTTCTTGTAAGATATTCAAAAGTATACCTATAAGCTTATAAGGTAAGGTATTAAACTTTTCGTCATAATAATATATAACTTACAGCAGTAATAACGACTCTCAATAAATAGTTCCACAATACCAAGTTTGCAAAACCCAACCTGAATTTATTAAGCTGGACCCTAGAAAGGTTTGCCGTATGCAGATAAGGGATTTATTTAGCGGAAAGGTCCGTCCTTGGACCCTCCCGAGGGTCGGCCTGGCCTGGATGACCAGATCCTCCTTTATCAGGGATTTTGATTTGATTTATTTTAGGGACTGAAATGGGCTTGGGTTCAGTGGTTTGTCGATTGATAAGAGTTTTGGAATGTTCTGTTCTGTATCTCGGTTTTGTATTGGAATGATCTCTAACTAAGGTACAGACACAAACACAAGTGCTCTGTGGACCCAAAGAAAAGAACTAGCTAACGGTGAATCGCACTCTTTCTCTCTAACGTAAAAAAAAATGAAAGGGCGGGGTAAACTTCACTTGCTGGTTCCGTACCAATGAATTGCAAATTTCAAAATTTTTGAAATTCTGATTTACAGAAACAAATGGAAACTTTGCAATGGCAACATACAAAATTCGTAGGTTCATAAGGTTTTGTTGATTAACTATTGAGTGAATTTTGAATATAAGTGTTTGTTTCGGTCAATTAGAAAAAGGCGGGTGTTTCACAATCCGGCTGCAAAACCACTCTTAGTGCGACCTTGTGTTGGTGTCGATACTTGTCCATATCGATGATGTTTAATAAAAAAAGGAGAGTAAAAATTCTTAAATACCATTATTGATACTTACAAATATTGAAGTGAGAAATGAAACCGGAACAGATTTAAATACTTATATGTATAACATTTAATTTACATCTAATATCACAAAGTACCTCAAAAGAAAAATAAAATATATGTACGTACTGGGTTTCATGAATTATTATCGAAATCGATGTTTATCAGAATCGAGTACATGTCACCTCACAATAACACACTGTCAGTTCTTACAAGCTTTTGAATTTTAATTTTGATATCTAGCAAAAATACCAAGAATCATGCCAAGAAGTTTTCAAACATAAGTGGAGATATGACCTTTTTTTAAAAATAAATGACCTCATGAAAGGTAAAAATATTAAGTATATTTTTATATTTATCGACTTGCAATGCTAGTGCCGGGGCCAGGGACAAATGCAGGCGTAAAGCAGCGGCATTCGAATTATCCACTTTATTAATTTACGGTTGTTTGGATCTCTGACACAACCTGCTACTTTTCTTTGGTCAGTATCTGTATCTATAGGTACCATCAGTACGTTATCACATACAGGTCGCATGTAAATAATCATGTTAAGGATGTGAGAAACAAAGGTTTTGAAAGTTTACAAAATGTTTAGTTCCCATTAAATAATATATTAGATAAAAACAAGAAAAAAAGCTAAAAAAAAAATTTTTTTATTTTAGCGTGCTTAATTAATTTTTTTGTTAAATAAAAATGTATGAAATAGTGAGATCAATCGTGCATAAGACGCTGAGATACATCAAAGATATCCACATTTGACATCAGTGGCCGAAAACCGCCGCGCCGCCGCCGTCGATTTGCCCGCAACCGCAATATAACTCAAAATATGAATTTTGACTAAATTCTGACCACTTGCGAAGTATCTGGTATGAATTTTACTGTAAGTAGTTATCAATCAAAGACATCTGACATATAAGAAACTAAGTAAGTAATAGAAAAATGAAATTCACATTTTACTCCGGTTTACCCAGAATATAAGTTCGTTAGGCAGTTTTCGTTTGTCCAGTTCCCTGAACGTCCACTTCTTCAAACAATCGTCTTCTTCTTTTTTTTCAAACAATTTCCCCGAAAGTCAATTTCCTATATGACCTGGATTTCAATAAATTTTTAAAGAACACTATGTGCAGTTGCTTAAATTCATTTGTATATCCATGTTGCCTACAAATCTATTTTCGTCTTATTTATAACAAGGTTCTAATAAAGGCTATGGACAACGACCAGAAACGTGTGCTGAACGAGTGTGGGGTGAAATGAGACGGAGGGGGTGAGTTGGGACGGACGGTCGAAGGGACGCGGCAAATGACGCCAATTACCCCGGCCGGCCGCTACGTGAGGAGATTCAAAATGGCCGGGCGAGGGTAGTTGTGAATCGAAAGGTGACTGAGGATTCTTTGGACCATTTTTTTTTTAATTATTCGTATGTCTTTTAAGACATGATCGTCAAGTACTTGAACAACCTTTCAACAATTTTTTACACTGTATTCTCTTTTTATACCTACCTATAGCTATGTCTGTAGCAGTCTGTAGCATCGCTCGCGTAGGTTTTTTTCGGCTTGACGTTAATTTTATCTACACCCCTTATAGCCTTTATACTCACTACGACGATAATAAAGAAAACCACATCCAAATCCGTTGTATGTGTCTCGAATTAAAATGAAACATACATACATATATACTTACACAAACAAATTTTAGTTTTAGCCTCAGTGGACAATACGAAATAAATACCTAACCCTTTTCATTTAAAATTTCGCAAAAATATTCAAGTCGACTTTATACATTTTCCTATTCTTCTACCTCTAGGCCCTATTATGTATCTTTAATTACCAACTGCGGGCCTATTGTGTATCTCTAGTTGCCTTCTGGACTGGGTGTCTATCATCAAAAACATAGATATACTATCGAATTCCGATGTCCTAAGGATATTTTCGCACTTGAAGTGACGACACAGATTGTTAATAGTTCAATACCCACTAAAGTCAATTTTGAAATTTCAGTTTTTAGCTATGTTTTTGATGATAGGCACCTCGTGCAGTTGGCAACTAAAGATACACAATAGGGGGGCTGGACTAGGTGCCTGTCATCAAAAGTTATCGAATCCCGATTGTCTAAGGATATGTTCGCACTTGAAGCGACGACACAGTTCCTAAATAGTTTGAAAGTTTAGTTTTTAACTATGTTTTTGATGATAGCCACCCGTCCAGTTAGCAACTCAAGATACAAGATAGAGAAGGGGCTGGTGGTATATGCGTTCTATGGACTGGTGCCATCTCCAATCGGAGGCAGTCTTTCATTTTGGCCAGGGACGAGCGTGAGATGTTGTGGCACGGAAGAGTTCAATGGTATTCTTATTAAACCATTTATTATAGAAATAAATCCTCGGGGATTTATGTCGTGACGATATATTTATTTTATTTATATTCCAATAAGATTTCAGCGAAAGCGCCATCTGCGTTTCAAGTTCATAATTTAACATTGAACTTTCAAATGTTTTCGCTACTTCCCAGTAGATGGCTGATAGCAGGGGTTACAAACTATTTACATATTTTAATCGAACCGTTTTTACGCGACTTTTTACTATTACTGCAAATACAAACAAATACTTACAAATAATGCAACTTATGTCATTGCCATAAGAAAAAAGTTTTCAAAGCGAATTGAACTGCTTTTACTTTCATAAAGTTATTGCAATAATATCAATGAATATGTATGTTTAGATTAAGGTATTTATTGTTATGGGCTTAGTTGCCTGAAATAAAATGATTTATTATTATTATTAAATGAAAGTAAGTTTGCACTATGTATTTTGGTGTTTAATTTTACTTCGCGTCATATCCACGCCATTCTTTTCCTCGGCATCTCGGACGTTCGTAACCCGAAAGTTTTGCCCTTTAAGTTACCTACACATGTAGCGGGCAAAACATGTGTGTTTTATGACTACGGACTCCCACTATTGAAATTGCACTGAGAATGGCCGCGCTTTCAATTTTTAGGGGTCCGTCGAAAAAAATGGAAAGTTGGAATTTTATGGGTTTATCAACCGCAGTGCCATTCATAGTGCTAAGTGTATTGCATTTCAATATTTCTTTCATTGTATTGTATTGTTTTTAAATATATAGACCAATATCAGAGAGCAAAAAGTTGTTCTTTGATTTGAACTCTCGAAATAGAAACTACTTATGAAAAACAAGAGATACGGTCTAAATATTTTCTGTTTTTCAAGCCAATGCTTCAATCCGCTATGAAATAGATTTTTCTTAATTTTTTTTTTCTTGTATTGGAAATTAGTTCATAAATATTTCAAAAAGTCCGGAGGCTTGTATGTAGGAGAGCATGAGCCTAGAGCATGAACACTATTGAACACTGCCAGACTTTCGAGGATTCGTTTGAAGAAATTCGGACTCTCCTTGTATTGAAAAAAATATATTTGATTTATTGGTCTTTTATCTAGGGATTCTACTTATAAACAATGTATTAAGATAGTTGACGGTGAATGTTGTTGCTTCTTGATGGAACGACATCTTGCAATATTAAATAAAACTTCTTGGTACTCGGTTCCACAAATATAATAATGTTTAATTACCTTAAGTTGCTATTGTAGCCGATTGTGAAGGCTTTAATTTTAGTTTTAGTGCTGTCAAAACTAAATTTTCATCGTTGCAAAATAGTTCATAAGTGTGAAGAACAGAAGCTAAATTACTTTGGAAAAATTTAAGTCTTGACAGCACTAAAACTAAAGTTAAAACCTTCAGAATCGGCTTTTATTATATCTATTATCTAACTAAATCCTGTTTATGTAAACACATAAAATTCGTGGTTTTTAAAAAATGTATTCAAAAGTGTATTATTAACACCTCAAATACAGTGTCTGATGATGTCGTAAAACGACGAAACCGGTAGCAACTTAAAAGGTAATTAAACATTATTATATTTGTGGAACCGAGTACCAAGAAGTTTTATTTAATATTGCAATGTATTAACATTTATACTTGTCAAAAAAAAAATGTTTTTCACCCTCTGTGGGTTGAAAACATTTACGGGAAATGTTTCGGTCGCGTATCGCGAAATAAATTCATGTAAGTCGATCCGTCTTTATACTTAACTTACAATAGTTACAAATCTAAAATTTCCACCCTCTTCAAGAACGCGGTTTAGAGCGATTTCACAGGCGGATTGTCAAAAACCCAAGGCGAGTTTTTAATTAATCTAAACAGAACACTTAAATTCAAAATTCACTCAATAGTTATTCAACAAAACCTTATTACCAAAGTATTGTGTAAGTTGCCAAAGCAAAATTCAAAAATTTTGGAATTCTTATTTACAGAAACGATTAAGGTTTTGTTGAATAACTATTCAGTGAATTTTGAATTTAAGTGTTCTGTTTAGATTAATTAGAAAAAGGCGGGTTTCACTATAAACTAAAAACACACCAATTCGTTGTTTCGCTGCGCTAATAATCACGCGACGCGTCCAAGAAAAAGAGGCCACAATGAGCCAATATATAATCGCCTCTATCAAAAGCAAATAAGGTCTTTGCCATTGGAATCATTGTGCTGGACGGGTAATATAAAAAGTTGCTAGAGTAGGTCGATTCGAAATCACATAAAAAATAACTGTGCAACTCCTTGTAACACTTTATGATAATCTTGAACGGAACCATCGCCCCAAAACCTCAAACTCGCCGATTTTTTTTACGGGAACAAAACATGAAATATTACCAACGGTCTGCAACCGCTTAGTAGGGTCCCTTCGTACGATGTTTGCAGGTTGTGTATGGGCTTGTTTGAGAAATATTGGACAATGCCGGCGGTGAAAGTGATTTATTGAGGGTATATTTCAGATTTCTCTGTCAATTTGCTGGTGTGGGTGTATCAAAGGTATTTAAATAATATTATTTGCTAAAAAAGTGGTCTGTTTCTGGAACTGCTGGAAAAACTGTATGCGTCAAAGACAATATAACCACTTCGTTTTAGTATGCGTCAGAACAAAACGATACGTCAATCTCGCCCAGGGTTGGATTTAGACCCTCGGAAAATTATTGTCTATGGGAGTTAAAAATATACTACTTGGCTAAAATTATACTACGTTTCGTTTTTCGTTGATTTTTGTTTTGAATTGAAATAAAAACAGGCTATTTGTTAGTGAATTTTAAAAAAAAATTACTAATAATATTCATAATTTAATAAAATAGCTTATTTGTTATTGAGATTAAAAAAAAAATACTAAAAATATTCATAACGCACAGAAATTCCCTATATTGTAGGGTAAATGTTAAAAAGTAAAACGTCTCAACCAATAAAACAAGTCGGTTGGCCTGAAGATAAAATTATGGTATTTTTACGTAGTATACGATACTACATGTCATGAAAATATGGTACAAATAGTATTAATTATACTACAAAATCCAACCCTTCTCGCCATACAATCTTTATCGCTTGACCCAAATTACTGCGTTTCGTAGTACGGGGTCCAGTACAAAATGCTCAAAGGTCATTGACTGATTTTCCAGCAGTTTATTTAAAATTCGCTTAGATTAAATTATTTTAAGGTGTGTTAATTCGAAAACCATTTCGAGATTTAAGTTTGATGAGCCGAATTTTCAAACTTTTTGTCTAAAAAACCTTATGATGATGAATATTTTGCTGCAACTTCCATTTGCCTTCGTGTGACGTCACTTGAGTAATGGCTGTTTAGAAATGTGTCCTTTGCTATCAAGATAAATTTATAAAAATTTGCTGCCGATTGATTTGACAGATGAATGACAGATGAGTAGATAGACAGAGACAGACCACTTTTTTATAAGCAGTCACACGTCACATTTGGTATGTCTAAAGTTCTCAAGTGACGTCCATAACCGACAATTCTTTAAGAAATCATGAAAAAATAATGGTTAGTTTATATACCAAAATAATAAAAAATATGTCCTAAAATGGCCTATATTCTCTGAAAAAACATTTAAAAAATCTTTTTGAAATTAAGCTATGGGAATTGAAAAAATATTATAAACAAAGTAGAAGACTTTAATTAGAATATTTACATGAAATATCATATAAGATTGTGTAATCACAAAAATAATATAATTGCAAATTAAAATAAAGCACATAAATAAATTAGTATCATAAGACATCGAGGTAACAATATTTATAAATCAAAAATATCAATTTAATATCTGAAAAATCACATTTTTCTTACATTTTATATAGGTACTCAAGTCTATCTCCCAGAGGAGTAGGCTGGGTTCTGAGATCCCTTTATGCTACGATCCTGACACGCCTTTTTCGCTTCATCCTCCAGTAATACCTGCTCTTTTATGACGGGTGCTTTTGTCTTGGTCTTATTTTAGTATAATTATTAATATAATTACTACTTACCATTGCATATGCATGACAAAATTGATGGATGTGTCTAACAAATACATATACCAAATATGTATATTACACATAACATTCATGTTACATATAACACAAAACTGAATCGCGTGTAATGAAAAAAATACATCGCTAAAAAAATTACAAAACAATTTCAAGACGTAAAATTCATAATATTTATTCATTCATTCATAACATTGATTAATATTTATGCAGCCAAATTCATACTGGAGACTTGGTAAGTGATCTGTGTCACGGATCGATAACCCTTTGCTAATTTCGCAAAATAAAATGCTAACCTCCCATAGTAATTGACTGAGGGTAAAAAATAGCAATAAAAAATATAATAAAAAAAATATAATAAAGAACTATGTATTTAAAAAATAAATCACAGATATGTTTACAAAAATCTAAAGTTTCAATCTATAAATCTTGAGATTATATTACTTTAGATGGTTACTATGTCTTGTAAATATTTTACACTGATTTTACTAATTTTTTATACATTTAATTATGTAGTTTGGGTGCACATTCTCACCATTTATGTATTTGTCGTGAATATAATACGTTTTTAATATATCCAGAGCCTGCTTATACTGTGTGACTTCAATAAATCTTCCTACAATGGAGTTCCATCAAAAACCATCTATTGGCGGATTCAGGTGGACTCCCCGGGCAGGATTCAGGAGGGGGCATGGAGGCCATGGCCCTCAATATTGAAAGGCCAGCTTTTTACCCCTGAGCTCCTGCACCTTATTAAGGCGATACCAAAATAAAAATTGAGTTTTTCGAATCCATTTACTCCACTATAAGGTCGTCTACGTATATCATTTTTGGGTAAATGTTTATTGAGTATTTGATTAAGATTCTCACTGAAAGAAAACGCGATTGGATGAAATTTTCTCGATAGAATTCAATTCAATATTATTCAAATCAAGAATTCAATAATTTCATTGTGAAATTGCATTCAAAATGTGGATATTATGTATTTGTAAAGTCTCCTTAAAAATCTTTTTGAAAAATAGCTTGGTACATTTTATATTAATAAAAAACCGACTTTTTGATACTTTTTCACGAATCCGTCCCACTCACACTGAAGGTTTTTCGCATATGGAGTAACAGGGACGCTAAAACTTTTACGTATCGCCTTAAATAATAATTTGCGAATTTAACAAAAGCCTGTACTTCATTGAACCTTGATACTGAGCACTGACAGAGTCTTCAGTTTGAATTTGGCTATATATGGTGAGTTTCAATTATATAGCCAAATTCATACTGGAGACTCGGTAAGTGGTCAGGACCAAGGCTCAAGAACCCTTTTTGTAAAAAACGCAAAATTAAATTTAGGCTTACTATACAAATTTACTCTGGTCGTAAATTAGCACGGGGACACAAATTTAATTTTGCGTTTTTCACAATAAGGGTCATTGAACGGTCTTGACCGCTTACCGAGTCTCCAGAATGAATTTGGCTACATAATTAGAAGTCACCTTGTACAAGATAAAATTTAACTAACCGCCCGAATTCGTACTGGAGACTCAGTGATGTTTAATGACCTTGAAGGTGAAATTCGAAAAAAATGTTTTTTGCTCCCGTACTGCCTTGAAAGAATTGTATTTGAACTAGACCAGTTCGTACGGGAACAAAATTTCTTGTTTTATGATTTCGAAACAAAAGATCACTGAGCCTTGTTCCTGATCACTAACCGAGTCTCCAGTATGAATTCGGGCGGTTGATTAAATTTCACCTTGTATACGAGTATATTGGAACAAATAACATATTAACACCGATTCAGTGTAACACGTTTTAACGCCCGTGATTGACAGGACTAAACTTAATTTAAGCGTTCTGTCTTTTTCTTCCTGTATCGAAAAGACAAAGACAGGACGCTCAAAATCAGAGGGCCTATTATGTATCTTTAGTTGCCATCTGGACTGGGTGTATATCATCAAAAACATAGATATACTATCGAATTCCGATTATCTAAGGATATGTTCGCACTTGAAGTGGCGACAGAGTTCCTAAATAGTTCAATACCCACTAAAGGCAACTTTGAAAGTTCTGTTTTAACTATGTTTTTGATGATAGACACCTAGTCTAGTTGGCAACTGAAGATACAGAATAGAGGGGCAGGTTAGTGTTGTCAAATAAGTTGCGCCGAATCGACACCAATATCCTCTAATCCTTAGTAACGATATGGACGATGGTTTTGATGATTCTTTTTCCTTTCTCATGATGGAGCAGGTTCAAGCAAGGATCGTTGATCTTCTCCTCGAGGAGGTTCACAAGTTCCACTCGTATCGTTTTCAGCATTTCAGCTACCTGTTAATGTACATAGATATACAGTACCAGGCCATTTGAAGGTCGCATCGTGCTTTAAAAAGAGATACTCGGCTAGCTTTGGCTACCTTCGGCTTTGTAGAGCGTTATCTCTGTCACACTTGTCAACCCGGTCGTTTATTCGCTGACTTGTCAGTCGTGTGTTTCGTGTGACAGAGATGACGCTCTACAAAGCCGAAGGTAGCCGAAGCTAGCCGAGTATCTCTTTTTAAAACGCGATGCGACCTTCAAATGGCCTGGTACTGTACCTGTTAATGTATATAGATATGCCAAATGAAGATCGAGGGGAGAATAGTCAAAGGAAGACATAGACGCAGTTGCGTGCATATAACTTTTTGCTGGAAGAGCACGGAAAGATGAAAATGATTTCATATAGAGTGAAAATTGTTAAACAAACTTTTTTTTTTCAAAGTGGTATTTAATTTTTTTTTGCCACACTTCAGCTTCTCATTGCTTTTCTAGCACAAAGTTATATGCATGCCGCTGCCTAGGTGCATCTACTTTACTGAGGTAAAGTAGAAAGTTGATGTAATGTTGCCTACATGCAAAGTGTATAACTTAACTTTGTTTTTCTTGTTTAGAACCTAAAAATTTAAAAACCATTAGTTATGTGACAATTGACGCCAATAGTTCAGTATTAGTGAGATTTATAGAGCACTAGCGACCCGCCCCGGCTTTATACTTATACATTAAAAAACAGCATCAAAATCCGTCGCGTAGTTTTAAAGATCTAAGCATACATAGGGACAGACAGACAGCGGGAAGCGACTTTGTTTTATACTATGTAGTGATGAGTTTGAAATTTAATGCTCAATTAGTCATGATGTTGTCCAAACAAAGTTAAAACAGCATTTTAAGTTGGTTTTGAAAAGATTTCAAACTCTTGCTTTATAAACCTCACTAATACTGAACTATTGGCGTCAATTGCCACAGACCAAATTTTTTTTTCATTTCCGTTTTTCATTTCTTAACAAGAAAAACAAAGTTAAGTTATGCACTTTGCGCTAAGCAACTGACCTTAAGTTATAGGTCGATAAATATCAGATAAAATTAAATCATGGTAACTATAAAACAAAAGGGGGTGTCAGATGTGTCTCAAAGTGTTAACTTTGAATGCAAGTCACCGTCCACCTGCTTTTCACCGACGATTATTACGTCCCAAACGTGATAGGTGGATGATTCCTATCGCCATATTTCGACCACAAATGGACCAACAGTTGAACGTGCCTTCTGAAGCACGCGGACCTGAACACAAAAGTGTTTTGGAAAAACTACCTTTAGAATTTGTTTTTTTTCGCTCTATGGAATCTCTATTGTGCATACAATAATCTGGTAATATTAGAATCAGCAAAACAACCAAAGTAGCTACAAAAAAACCAGATGTAGCTACAAAAACATAGTCCTTACGGAAAAACCACCAACGTCAGTAACATTTCTATGAGGAATAGCCAATAAATTAACAAATATTTTAAAACTTTTTATTTACAAAACTAACTATTTTCATATTTCCAAGTTTAAGAAAAAAACATAAATATGGAATTTTCCATGTAACTGATTTTATAAGGTTTAATTTACCTATGCTCAACAGTAGGTAGATGTTGGCTGATTAATGTTGATATTTAATTATTTACTCCCTGTAAAATGTCAGAAAAGGGACATTGGTTGTTTTTCCAAAACACTCTTCATTATTTTATGTGCACCGCGGAAATTGAACGTACGACCTCTGGGTTAGCAGACATGCGCTATGACATGCCACTCGGCCTCAAAGGCGGTCAAACATGGACAAATATGTTTTCACCTCACTAGCTCGAAAAGCGCGCCTTTGTTGCTTAAAATAAGTGAGCGAAAGTAAAGTGTTTTGAATTAAGCACATGTGAATTGACATTTCGTATCTCATTGGCTCACGAAACGTTCAGCAACTCCATAATTAACTGCTCAAGGGAAAAAGGGATACCAAACATCAGCATGGTGGCTATCTCTTTTACTCTATAAGGATTCCATACACACTGAGACGCTATACACAGCCCTGCAGGTTGTCGGATACCATAGACAGCGCAACGCTCGTGATTCAATTATAGAATCCTTCGCTTGCTCGGGATTCAAACTCGGCACTCCCAACAAATAAAAACTTTGCTCACTTGTTGCACAAATAACTACTTTACCATGGCTATTCGAAAAGGGGCCGATAACAGTGAATAAAGCGCCCTTTTTCTCATTAAGTCAAAAAAAAATGAAAAAAATTTGTTCATATGCCTTCTGGGAAAGGCAAACGTATCTAAATAATTAACAACCCGCAGCTATTTCTTACCTCATGTTTTTCAACTTGAAACATAATCCATCCGTCCTCTAAAGAAACTATGAATGTACCGTTGTGAAGCTCCACAGCTAGGGTGCAACCTGTTCAACAAAAAATATACCTCCTTATTTATAATATTAGTATATAGATAGATTAGAGCAGTGGTTCCCAAACTTAAATGAACCGCGACCTACTTAAAAAAACACAGATTGAGAGCCCACTGAGACTGTGATATATAAATTTAATATTCTGTTAGCGTTAGTTTTAGTTTTACTCTATAAATACTTTTATAGCACACTGTGCGTAAAATGACCGCTTTACGCACGCTGCGCGTGCGTAAAGTCGGCATTTTCCGCACTTGTGATATATATTTATTAATTTATACATAGTAGCTTTAGATTATTCATCTGCACTGTTCAAAGTATTATCATGTATATTGTAATTGTTACATTTAACTTTTGATAAAGCTCTCTGTTATTTGTAAAACGTGTGCAACCTGTAACGTTACAACACACGGATGCTAACCCTACATATTTAATAGTATTATACTTTTTTGTGTATGTACCATTGGTACTCTTAATAAATAAATATAAAAAGGTAAAGGATATTTAAATTAAAACTATGACAGAAATAAATTTCTGTGTAACCACTTGGCAATTTATCCATCCCAAGGAGATATAAATTAACATGATATCATCGCAGTATAGAAACGCAGAAAGAAAAGTAAATCTGGATGTGAGGAGCTTTCACCTTTTTATATGTCACAAAGTCTCAGTGGGCTCTCAATCCATGTGTTTCAACCGGTTCAGAGCTCCTCACATCTAGATTTACTTTACTTTCTGCGTTTCTATACTGCAATGATATAGTGTTAATTTATATTTAAATTAGCATTTATTAGCATAATTTTCGTTTTGATTTAAAAGTAGGATAGTCAGAGCTATTTCACGCGTTCAAAAGAGACGGCATTAGAACGGAATCATAATATGATTCATCCAAAGCGGCCTTTTAGAGGGCCAGTTCATGTAATATTATAACACTCGGCTGGTCCTTTTTCGAACTCAGCCCTGGATACTTTAATCCGTTGTTTTTTTAACCCAGAACTCCCTTAAAACTTACCTGAAAACAAAACCAAAGGCAGCTGTGGCACCATGGAACATTCCCGAATGAACACCCTACTCGTTTTCATCTTCTCCTGGTACACTAAATACGGGCTAGTGAAGTATGACACAGTAGAATTGACAGAAGACGGGTGCAAGGCAACGTAACCGTCCGATTTAGTCTTGAACTTCAGTTCCTCCGGTAACGGTTGTCGGGGAACCGCGCCTCCAGCTTGCATGTGGAAAGATTTTTCTGGGGTCAGGACCTGAAAACAAAACACAAATTGAGGAATCGCTTTTAGTGATAAGACCGCCAATTCCCTATAACATGTTATAATTTTTGTCTTTACTTCTTTTTTTTTTGGTGTGCAATAAGGAAAGAAAGAATATAAAGATATGTATTGACTACTGGAAGCACCGAAGCGTTGCTCGCGCAGATTCCGAATTTCCTAAAGGCCTTCTTAGCGGATACCTACATCGTACAAGGAACCTACAGTTCAAATCTCATGTTCATAGGCCAGGCCCGGCGTGTGTGAGTATGGGCAATTCTTCGAGGATGACCGCCGGGAGTGGCAAAGTCCTGGAAAGGCTTATGTCCAGCAGTGGACGAACTAGGCTGATGGATGGATGGTCCAGCCAGACACACGGGCGTTGATATATCAGTCACTGAGTCAGTTAGGGTATTCTTTTATACAGGCTGAAATTTAATCAACCGCCCGAATTCATACTGGAGACTTGATTAGTGATCAGGAACAATGTTTAATAACCAATGAGGCGAAATCCGAAAAAAAAATGTTTTCGTACTGCATAAGCAGTATAAACTAGGAATTGTATTTGAACTAGTCCAGTTCGTAAGGAAACAAACTTTTCTTTTATGATTTCGAAAAAAAGATCACTGAACCTTGTTGCCGATCACTTAACTCTCCAGTATGAATTCGGGCAGTTGATAGAATTTCACCTTATATACAGGTTTATTTTTGGACCCCTAGCCAAAAGTAAACATGATTTATAGGCAGAAATAAAAAAATATTTAGTAAAAAAATGAACAACTTTTCCTTTTTAAATCCGCATTTTACGCCACTTAGTAAATCCCGAATTTCTAGGCGCGTTCGGTCACCCTTGCGCTCAACGCGGTGGCGGGCGATGGGGAGGGTGGTGAGGGGGTGGCCGGTCGGCGCGTGGGGCGGTGCGCGAGGTGAACAAACGAGTGAACATAATTAATTAGTGTAAAGAAAATTTTGTGTATTTTTTATTTCATAAATTGATTGTACTCCTGCAATACTATGACGTGAAAAAATTTGGCTGATAAAAAATAACCCTGTTTATTTGTTTACATAGCCAAATTCATGGCCAGGACCAATACAAGGCTCAGTGACCCTTTTTGAAATGAAATTTGCGAATTTTGCGTTACGTAATTTGTGGACAACCCCATTTTGTGCAAAAGCACTGAAACAAGTCACTTTTAGTTTCTTACCAAAATGCTCCATACTAATTGTCATGGTTTTAAGAAATTCCCGTACAAAAATCATACCTTATCTTATCCCCTTAAGAACTACACTAACAAAAATAACAAACTTGTTGGGCGCGCATTCCATCCATATATCCATCAGCCTAGTTCGTCTACTGCTGGACATAAGCCTTTCCAGGACTTTGCCACTCCCGGCGACTCCAGGACTTTGCCACGCTGGGCAGGCGGGTTGGTGAGCGCGGTGCCGGAACCCTCGCACCAGTGACGCCACTGCCCGTCACCAGTCTGTTCCATATAAGGCCCGCGGCTATTAGGGATGGGTATACCGTAAGATGGTGGTACCTCCAAAGTCGAGCCCGGCATCATCTCTACCGCCTGTGAAATTTAATATGGGCGCGCATTATATCTGATAAAGTAAAAGGTTTACCTTGACGACATTTGGATAGAGAGCTGCACACAAAATGGCCGCTAGAAGTCTATCGTTATCCCCGTTTGCATTTAACTGAAAAAAAAAAAAAAAAGGCACAATAAATAAATGTGATTTAACGATGCATTTAAGACGGGGTTCCACCGATTTTGTCACTTTTCAAAATCATTTTAAACCGTGACTTTCTGATAATAAAATTTTGAAAAAAAAAAGTCTGATGTTTCACTCTTTGATCTTAATTTTTCGGCCGTTTGATACGTATTTTAATCAACAACCAAAATTCATACTACAGACTCGGTTAGTCATCAGAAACAAGGTTCAATGTTTTTTTTTTTTTATATAATAAGAAACTTTTTGTTCCCATACGAATTGGACTAGTTCAAATACAATTCCTACTACAGGCAATACGGGAGCAAAAACTGTTATTCGTATTTCACCTTGTTACTTATCACTAACCGAGATTCCAGTATGAATTCGGGCGGTTGATTAAATTTCACCTTATATTTTTTTTCCGAGGATAAATTACAATAATGCACCTAGGTACAGTGGAGACCACATCAAACTATACACTTGCAGTACGACATTAGCCCCTACAGAGAAGAATATAAGATAGGTACAAAGTCCAATGTGTCTTACTTGATGCGGTCTTCACTGTACATACTTGCGATGTTTCAGACTAACTGACCGTGAGTAATATTCACAAAGCAGGCGCGCGCCGAACTTTCAAAACAGGGGGGGGGGGGTTCATCGAGGATTTTTTTTTTTATTATATGGAAATCCTTACCCCTATTATATATGCGAAAGTATGTTTGTTGGTTTGTCCTTCTTTCAACGGATCGACGTGATTTTTCGCATATAGTTGGCCGGAGACTGACATGTCCCACTTATTATCCCGGGAAAATTCAAACGAAATCAGCGCAGGCAAAAGCTAGTATGTTATATTTTAATACATTGTTTGTCCTTCTTTCAACGGATCGACGTGATTTTTTGCATATAGTTGGCCGGAGACTGACATATGCCACTTATTATCCCGGGAAAATTCAAACGAAATCAGCGCAGGCAAAAGCTTAAAAAGTATTAAAATATAACATACTAAAGTTATATTTTAATACATTTTTATGAAAGATATGTTTTTTTTCGGAGCGTGCTAAGGTTTTTTGAGAGGATCATAATCACCCGAGCCCCCGCCCCTTGGGCACGCGCCTGACACAGGGGTATGCTAATTCAAACCCAATTTTGATCTAAACCCATTTAAAGCTATATTTTACATTTTGTTTTGAAAAATAATAAAAGTTTATGAATTTTCTTAACTATTTGTTGCCGCCATTATGAAATCATTTGTTAGGCTCTTGTAAAGAGTGGAAATTTTTGTTGGGTTCCATTCAGTCTAACAAATTACTTCATAATGGCGACATCAATATTCAACAACAAAATGGTTTTTGGCAAGCAAAAATACTTGATTCTACCACCAATGATGTCAAAATCAAACAAAAGAAAATAACAGAATATTGACTACATAAAAATAAATATATTTTAAATTAAGATCGTTATGAAGTGTATTACAGTTTTTGAAGTGAAGTCTTTAGGCGCGTTGAGCGATTTTTGGTAGGAGAAAATCTTATGTCTTACGTCACCAGCATGCTATGTTGACATTAAAGTTTTCACTTCTGTTGGCAATCCCGATTGCCTATAATTGCCTTTTGTAAAATTATTGAAATTGTATATCAAGGTTGTATAAAGTAAGATTTGTGGTTGTAAATATACATATCTATCGAATTAGGCTAGCCTGTAAGGCTAGATGTTTGTGAATAAATAAATAAATAAATAATAAAAAAAGTGTTTTTTCCATAGATTAAAAAATATTAGAAGGGACCATCCAGTTGAACGAATATCAAAATTACCTCAGGCCCAGTCAAACTGGCAACAGAGTCCTTCCTCATCTTGCTCCTCAGATCGGGCATATCAGGCACAAACCCGATCGATGCCAATAATCTGCAATAACACCAACATCAACCAATTAGCACTTCATTGCTGACAGAAGCGAATAGGGCGGACAAAATATATAAGTGTACCCGCTTTTGTGCCCGAAGTACGGAGATAGGGTTCACCGTCACCATGACGTTTGGGACGTAATAATCGTTAGTGAAAAGCGGGAATGTAATAACAATTCAAACTTTATTTGAGATTCTGTGCCCGAATTACGGCGATCACCATCCATCACGTTTGGGACGTAGTGAAAAGCGGTACCAAATACGGACTAAGAATTGCACTTCATTGTTCACGCTTTGGAATAACTCTGACAACCCTTTGCGGATTCATGTCGTGACGATATTATAAGATTGAAAAGATCAATTCGAAACAAATTCTAAGGAAGAAAAATATTTTGAAGTTCCGTCATCTATAGAATTAAATGAGACTTGAGGATAATTAATGATTTATATAAAAACGGCTCACCTCAATACGTCTTATGATCGGAAAAGCCGACCAATTTCAGCAGATTTAGATGATTAGATTTAGATTTCACTCGCCCAGATGAAGGCAGTCTAAATCTGCTGAAACTGATCGGCTTTCCGTCATCTACTTATGGATTATATTAGTCAGTCGCTGTTGAGCGGTCAGGCGAATAACACCTCGGTTGCTGTGGAGCGGCCGGGCGGGCAGCACATCCAGAGGATGTCTCGTTTAAATGCGAAACACGTGTCGTTAAGTTTCTTACAGTACCAGGCTATTTGAAGGTCGCATCGAGCTTTAAAAAGAGATACTCGGCTAGCTTCAGCTTTATAGAGCGTCATCTCTGTCACACGAAACACACGACTGACAAGTCAGCGACTAAACGACCGGGTTGACAAGTGTGACAGAGATGACGCTCTACAAAGCCGAAGGTAGCCGAAGCTAGCCGAGTATCTCTTTTTAAAGCACGATGCGACCTTCAAATGGCCTGGTACTGTACCTGTTACTTATATTTTTACTCATACTGTGTGCATGTGCATGTTTTATGCGGGTCAGGAGTCTGCATTTTGAATAGCATGACAAGAGTGTTATAAGAAAAGCGGCGTTGCAACGCTGGCCTCTCAATCTCGAGACTCAAGTTCGATCCCCGGTCGGACATGCACCTAAGAGTTTTTCGGAATCTACTATGTGAGTATTTGTATAACCTAACTCTTACCATTTGCTGAGCAGTGAAGGAAAACATTGTGATTAAACCTGTGTATTGTATGTGTGTATTTGTGCCGGAAGAACGGCATTACATTGGGAGGTAATAATCGTCGGTGAAAGGAGGGCAGCAGGTGGTAGAGCTGATGCCGGGCTCGACTGTGGAGGTACCAACCACCATCTTACTTGGAGACCCCCTCGAAGTAATTCGGGGAAGAGTAAGAGGACAGCTCACAAGCAAAAAACCAGGAGGCCCACCATGCCTGGGACCGATGGATGGCGGTATATCTATCCCTAATAGCCGGTCCTTAAATGGAACAGATCGGTGACGGGCAGCGGCGTCACTGGTGCGAGGGTTCCGGCACCGCGCTCACCAACCCGCTTGCCCAGGATGTGTGAGTATGGGCAATTCTTCCAGGATGACCTGGAAAGTCCTGGAAAGGCTTATGTCCAGCAGTGGACGAACTAGGTTGATGGATGGATGGATGATGGATGAAAGGAGGGCGTATCGAGTGTGGACTGTGACTTGCATTTAACAATTCAAAGTCAGGAACACCTCTGACACGCCCTCGGGGATTCATGTCGTGACAATATACTTTATCAATAAGTTGGAAAAATGTCCATGTCAAAAGCCGTACTAACCTCAAAAACTGATGCTTGATGTCTGCCAACATGAGCAAAGTCTTATGTGACAGGAAGTTGTCACTTGCGAACACGAGGGCGGCGTGGGTACTGCGCTTCATCGCTTCTTGCCATTTCTGGAAGATAATCGTAATAGTAGTTTTTGCTACAAGGGCTAAAAAGGAATAAATTACGAAGACGACGAGCGTAGCGACTGTTTTAAACGTAACCGAGTAATTTATTGCTCTTACGCCCGTGTACCGTACTACGTTTTTCAATGCATAGTGTGAGGAAATAAAACAAATATAATCTTGTGAACTTTAAATTATGATTGGCTCAAAAGGACTGTATCCAGAGCCGTTAAACAGTGGAAAAAAAGTATAACATTTATGGTACAAAGGAAAGGTCACCCGAGACATCGACCAGGCGCGACAAAAGTTCTTTAAACAGTCGCCGCACCTCCGGACCCCACGGACCCAACGTCTACATCCCATATAAAAAGAACACGAGAAAAGGATGTAGCTCAGCTATGTGGTGCCATTCAAACATGCTTTGGTTCGCGCTGGCTTTCAGCTACCTACATTACAGTTGCCTGATAATTTATACGAGTATTTGGCACTTTATTTACTAAATTTAAAAAAACAATAACAACTGGCAAAAAATTAAAATGGCATATAAATAAATGAAAGAAAATTACTAGTATACTATTCTAATTACTAGTATACTATTCTAATTACGTAAATAAAACATACCCTGTAAGCTCTAAGAACTGTCAGCTGATCGCTCTGAGAGCACGCGAATTCTCTTCTTTTGGCGTCCGCTTCTGACTGGAAATAGATAAGTATTCTAGTTACTATTAATTTTATTTTTATTCACATTAGTTGACAAAACAGTGTAACCATAGTACACGACACGGCGTACCACTGACCTCTCATATTAGACTGACTCACCCACACTCCTGCCTTGACGCGTACTTTATATTATCGGTAACAGTGAATCTAACCAAATGTAAGTCAGAAACCTTATAAAAATGCCCAAAAACTTAGATAAAAACAAAGAAGGAAGATACAGTACCCGCTTCCCGCGCGTGGTCCTTCAAAACTAAGTCCAATGGACCTGTTTTGTCTCGCTCGCGCTACTGTCGAAGCTCATCGCTCTATCTCTATCGTTCGGTGGTGCTTGTTCATACAGCAGGCCCATTCTTCAGTTGACGATATAAGAACTACCGTATATTCCTCTTTTTGCTATATCAATGACCAAAAAGAAACTATGACAGAAATAAATTTTTATAACATAACATAGAAATTTATTTCTGTCATAGTTTCGATAAGAGAAATGTGTATTCTTCACTGCCCGATACTGTAACAGGTGACGGTAGAGCATAATGGTCTTTGACTAGCTTTGAATACACTAGCGTCCTCTAGGCGTCAAGTGGCTCACTATAAAGTGGGTATCTATAAATAACATTGCAGTATGGGAAAGCACATCGGTAAATTCACGAGTTGTGTTGAGACCTGGATAGCTCAGAGGTTAGAGCAATCGCCCGTAAGCGAGAGGTCCCGGGTTTGAATTCCGGTTCAGAGCTCCTCACATCCAGATTTACTTTTCTTTCTGCGTTTCTATACTGCAATGATATAATGTTAATTTGACTAAAAAGAAGTTGTTTATCATACCTTCTTCCCAAAGGGCGCCACGAATGGGTTCTTATGGCTTAAGGCGGCAGCGACAGTTAATGCGGAGTCCACACAACAGAATATGGCCCCGAATAACATCAGCTTTCCTATTCTCACGTCGACAGGGAGGGCCCCTAGATGGGCCCCCAACGCTGTAAGATTAAGTTCTAGGTCGAGGGCCCCGACGTCTTGTAAACGAGTGAGGGCCCCGTCTATGTTGGTTGTTAGCGGTGGCTCCACTAGTTTTTCTGTAAAATTTAAAACGGTTTTAAAAACAGTTACTTATTAACACATGCATATCATACTATGAGGTCGTTACATGTGAAATTGGCGTTTTGGATGAAGAATTTGAAGGAAACAAAATTTTCAGTACTAACATTTTTGCATGTTTTTTAAGAATGACAAATCCAAATTTTATAATTTCTTCTGTCTATGAATGAGACAACATTAACCTAATAGCAACATTAATTTAACTTTTGTAAAGTGTCAACTGTAAAAAATATTACAAATCTTATCATGGAAATGGACGGCATTTAGTACGAACGAATTTTGAAGATTTAATGTTAGTAATAAATTTACTTAATTTAAAAGTTTATATATCGTTGTTAAAAAAATATTTTTAAAAAATAATAATATTTTAAATTTTAAAATAAAAGTGAAAATAATAAACTGAAAATAAAAACACTTAATACGTAGGTGTAATAAAACCTTGAAAACAACTTTCAAAGAAATAATGGAAATAGCTATTGAATTACAGAAATTATGAACTCATGGATCTGTAAGAAAATTTCGCCAACTTCATAGGTAAGCACCAAATATTAAAACTCGAGTGAGCTGGCATGCTAAAATGTTGTGAGAACGGATATTACACTCATGTATCGTTGACTACATGCCAACGGTTTCACTGACATTTTCAAGGCGAATGTTATTTTGAACATAGGACAAAGTGTCGGTGTCAAACGGCCAGTGTCGGTGTCAAACGGCCGCTGTCGGTGAATGCAGATCGACGGCATAGTTGGTACGGCAGTTATATGTAATATTCGTTATCATAATATTAGGACATGCATTTCGGTTATCTAAAAAAACTGACAGGTGCCGAAGTATACCTATATCAGGTGATATTAATTTATGCAGCCAAATTTATACTGGAGGCTTGGTAGGTAATCGGTATCACGGATTGACAATACTTCTCGCTAATTTCGCAAAATAAATTTTGACCTCCTATTTGAACCAGGGCTAGGCTTGCGATTCTAGAGAACACGAAAAAAATAAGTTACGAATTTCACGAAAATGTTCATTGAACCTTGATACCGCGCACTTACCGAGTCTACAGTATGAATACTGAATAATGTATAGTAAGAATAATACAAGCTGGTAACTGGCCTAAGAATAGCTGTTGAAATTTTTAAAATTGCGCTGTGAATTTTGCTGTAATAAATAAATAAATAAATTTGGCTACCAAAATTAATGTCACCTTGAACGTATTATTTTTTAAAGGCGGACACCAAGGTCTAGCTTAGCCGGATAATAACTGAGCGCCATCTAGTTGCAAAATTGCGCACTAAGCGTGTGGGATTTCTTGAAATGGTAGCTTGGAGCATTTACGGAAAAACCCGAAGAGCTTCAGATATTAAAATATTTATTTTCGAATACATTAATGGTGATTTATAATTAAAATATAACAGATGTTAACAATTTATTTATTTAGACTCCAAACACACTTACCAAGAACCGAATGCGCTGTCATGTTCCTAAAAAGCGGCAGCATTTTAATCCTCAAGAGCAGTTGCTCCAGCGGTACTCTATGTACCTCCGGCACCGGTTGCTCGGACAGATGATGGTGGAACCGATGTGACGTGTACAGATGGACACAGACTCCCGGCATCACTCGGCCGGCTCGACCTACAATACATAGAGAAATGAAATGAAATATATTTATTTATGTAATGTAGGTATAACCATAGACTAAGTTTTACTACGTATAGACCAACAACTCCCATACATCAAAGCGTAGTAAATTTTTTACGCGCCCTTACAAAACCAGGTGTGTCGCCAAGTGTTGCAAATAAGCATAATTTGTTTAATTGGCTGCAAGTAAACTCTCATGGTTTCCAAGTACACATGTGGCTGTAATAGCTTTGCTTAGAAAAACTAGATGGTGCTAAATTGGCAACACTAAAAGGGAATATTTCAGCGCCATCTATTATCGAAGTGGGAATTATTTTTGTTACGTACATCGCTGTGCCACTAGCGTCACCAATTTGTCTTTTTTAGCATCGTGTTCACTAGAGGATTTAGCAACGCCATCTAGATTTCGTTAGAATTTTATACCTTTTTTAATGTAATATAAGTAATTATAAGAATATATGTGTATAGGCAATAATTTTATGCAATAAATAATAGTATGGGGAAATACACGGGAAATAATAAAGGTTGGGTTTACTTAAATTTTATTAAAAAAAAATACACTTGAATAAAATAAAAATATAGGAATAAGGAATAAATAATATTATAAATATATGCAATACATATAATAAATATATGCCTGAATCCCGCCCATTTGATTAGTCTTGCTAAGAAAAAGGGGAAGAAATTTAGCAAGATCGTCTTTTTTTCATAATATTAGATATAACAACAAAATGTGAAAAGCAACCTATACTTTAATTGAATAAAGAGATAAAAAATACAAAACAGAAGAAAATTATGTCATGAAGGCAAAAAAATATATACATAGTCCATCTGCTTTTACAGTCATTCCATCTATTAACTAATTAACGTTATAACATATAGACTATGGATTGTCGTAAAGTCGGTAACCCTATGTATCGAGTAACAAGATGTGACCAATTCGTAGTTGTGTACAAAAAAACTATATCAAAATAAATAGGGTTGGCGCCGCGCAACCTGGAGCATTTTGTACAATCAGAAAAATATCACAACTTTTTGATTAAAAAATCACTTCTATGTTCGACAGATCGTAACAAAAGGTGCTTACTTAAACGATTTTCTATTCTATTCTATTTTTTTGATTTTGGTACTAACGTGAGTAGGGCAAATTTTGGTACTAACGTGAGTAGGGCAAATTTTGGTACTAACGTGAGTAGGGCAAATTTTGGTACTAACGTGAGTAGGGCAAATTTTGGTACTAACGTAACTAGGGCAAATTTTGGTACTAACGTAACTAGGGCAAATTTTGGTACTAACGTGAGTAGGGCAAATTTTGGTACTAACGTGACTAGGGCAAATTTTGGTACTAACGTGAGTAGGGCAAATTTTGGTACTAACGTAACTAGGGCAAATTTTGGTACTAACGTAACTAGGGCAAATTTTGGTACTAACGTGAGTAGGGCAAATTTTGGCACTAACGTGAGTAGGGCAAATTTTGGTACTAACGTAACTAGGGCAAATTTTGGTACTAACGTGACTAGGGCAAATTTTGGTACTAACGTGAGTAGGGCAAATTTTGGTACTAACGTGACTAGGGCAAATTTTGGTACTAACGTGAGTAGGGCAAATTTTGGTACTAACGTAACTAGGGCAAATTTTGGTACTAACGTGAGTAGGGCAAATTTTGGCACTAACGTGAGTAGGGCAAATTTTGGTACTAACGTGACTAGGGCAAATTTTGGTACTAACGTGAGTAGGGCAAATTTTTTTTAATCGTTTTTTATATAAAAAGTCTATTAAGAGGCTTCAGAAGCAAAACTGCCTTTAGAGACGTTTTTGAATTGCTTTAAACTTTCTACTCGTATATGAATATTATAAAACTTCGAAATAAATATATGAGATTTATGTACCCATGTCCTGTAATTGTGATGTTTTAAAACATTTAAAGCTCTAACCTACACCGAGTAAATAAATACCTTTCAAATGCTTTAAAATGGTTCAAAGCACTGATAAAATGTTTAAACTTTTTAAATTCAAAAAAGTCAAGGTTAAAACTTGAACACAGACACGATCAATACCAAAATCTAACATAATGATGTTTTAAAACTTTTAAATATCAAATGTAACATATGTGAAAAGTATTATTTTCTCTATTTTGCGCTACTCAGCGACGCAGCGATCGTCGTAACAGCCACTTTGCAATGCACTCTGATATGAACGTTATTTCAATTTTGTTTCTATTTTTATTTATACCGACACATTTCGGGCTGCTAATTTAGCTTACTGAAGCCCCTTAAGCGTCGATTTTATATAACGATTGTACAATCTATGTAAGGTGACGTGCGTAAACCAAATGTTTTACTACAATCATTTATAATACAGTACTCCCAAAGTAATAATGCGCATACAAATCTATAGCCGAGCGACCGGACGTACCACGTGACCTTATTGATTGTATAGAAAGTGTAAGGAAATACGAACGTTGCCGAACAGTGGCGAAGATTTGTATGCGCATTATCACTCTGGGAGCACTGTACACAACTGAAACATACAATAATTACAACTAAAATACAAATACAGACAAATACAACTACGATACAGAACTCTATAATAGCGCAGCCTATATTTTATAAAAGATGACATATTATAAAACAATGAAAAAATAACAAGACGGTACCTTTTCGCTGCTTGGCGTTAGCGCGCGAAACCCAGACTAGGTCTAGAGACTCCATGTTACGGTTTGAGTCGAACCTGAAATTATAAATACAAATAAATACAAGGGACGGTCTTTTTGGTAGTTAGGGTTTTATTTGTAAGTTAATTTTGTTTTTATAGTAGATTTAGATACATTACTTTAAGGTTTAGGGTTCTGTTTATTTTTAGTTTAGTTTGTAATACGTAATTATTTTGAGCAGTTTAGTTCGTTTAAGTATTTATATAATTACGTTTAATAGATCAGATTATTTTTATAATAAGTCAACAAATGACAAAACATATAATAAATACGAAATACTTTCCTAGTCCTTTCGTAGATCGAACTATTTAGCCTATCGAAACTTTATTGCTTTTTTTATTCCTATTGTTTTTATGTTTTTGCCCGCGGCTTCACCCGCGACAGTGAAACTAGTGAGGTGAAAAGTTGTATGTGTCACACGAGAGCAAATTTATTTTCTTTCTTGTGCCTTTGAATGTGCCTTTGCGGCACTCACAGCAAAAAAAAACTTTGCTCTCTTGTTGCACAAATAACTATTTTCGATACCTACCTTAAAAAATTACAAAGTTATTGGCAATCAAAGTAACGGCATATCTTGTGACGTCATCCGACTCATACTAAATGGGATAAATATCGCTATCAAATAACATTATATCATTGCTCTAGAGCAATCGCCCGGTAAGCGAGAGGTCCCGGGTTCGAATCCCGGTTCAGAGCTCCTCACATCCAGATTTACTTTTCTTTCTGCGTTTCTATACTGCATTGCCAATGATATAATGTTAATTTATATCTCCTTGCGATGGATAAATCGCCAAGTGTTCAAACATAAACATTTATTTCTGTCGTAGTTAATATCTCTATCGCCAAAATCGGTAAAAAGAGGCCTTTTTTAAAAAATTCAAAATGTTTTGTGCTTTGCCATAACTAAATTAATCAGTTTCCATAAAAATACACAAATTTTTCACTACAGGAGACGAGCTCATTCCCAATATCACCTTTATCACTATTACCTTTTTTCCTTCATCCTTCCGCAGTCGATTACGAAAACACAGTCGTCAATAGTGACAGAAGTCTCGGCTATATTCGTAGATATGACAATCTTGCGCACGCCCGGGCGCGGCTTCTTGAACACTAGAGACTGTTCCTCGCTCGATAGAGTAGAATGGAGTGGAATTAGCATGTATTTTCCCGTTCTGAAATGGGAAATCTATGTTAGTCGTGCATCATAGACAGTAGAAATTATTTTGAAAGTTTCTAGCCTGCCACCAGCGGCCTTTTAGCAAAATATTATATTATGCTACTAGCGGTAGAATAACAAAAATAATTATTCTACCACAAGTTTATGATTATTGAAGTGTAAACATATGCCTAACTCCGCCCATTCGATTAGTCTAGCTAAGACGAAGGGCAAGACCGACTTAGCACACCCCGACTCTTTACAGTCTTACAGTCTTTGCGCCTTCGGCTTTTTATATAGAGAGTATATAAAAAGCCGAAGGCGCAAAGGGAGGGCAGCCCTCGCCCCCCGTAGCCATGACCAGGCACCCGCGTGAGCCGTAGCGGCTGAGAACAAGCCGAAGCTGCGAAGGCGAGCGTGGGTGCCTGACCTTTGTTACACAAGGGCGAAGGGGCTGCACTTCCGCAGCGCCGTAGCCGATGCAGAAATGAATTTGTGTCGTAAAAATACTTCAGTACTGATAGGTTCAAATGGCCCATAAATTTACTTGCGGCAGGATAGCCGTTTCCGCTATTCAGCCACCAGTAGCTATACTCACTACGTTCAACCAACGTGTATTGAATATTGTACCTTATGTAGTTGACGTTAGGAAGTACATTTCAATAATCATAAACTTGTGGTAGAGTAATTATTTTTATTATTCTGCCGCTAGTGGCAGAATATATTATTTTGTTAAACGACCGCTGGTGGCAGGCTAGACACTTCCAATTATTTTATGTTCTAGACTTATAAATATGTTGAAACTAAAGTTGAATGGCTTACGAAACGAATGACTTCATGTTTGTGGCTCAAAATAGGACAGAATATATATCAAAATAATTTAATAATGACGTTTCTTAAATAACTTGCAAATATTTTTAGGTGAAATTGATATTTTTCGCTTTTCCAAATACATAGGTTATTGGACCAAAAATACTATGTCCTAGATTTATTTGACTGACACAATAGAATTTGTATTATCTTTTAATAGCTTTTGCCCGCGGCTTCGCTCGTGTGGAAGGGTCTTTAATGTAATGTCGTACCAAGCGGTCAAATCATCAGCAGAATAGAGAGAAGCATGGCCGTTACTCCACCGACAAGAGCTAAGCTCTTAAGTTATAGATATGTTAATAAAATATTTTTTTACCGTAAAGGGTTTTTTGTATGCTGCAGTTTACATCAATATAATTGCTTAATTAAACAGTTTTAAACGCTATATTTCGACCCCTCAGTGGGATCGTCATCAGGCGAATAGAAAAATATTATACGACATATATAGGTGTTTGAAGTTAGTTAGAAAACTTCTGACATCTATTGATATAAAAATATAAAAATGTATATTTCAAATCATGAACCAGACTTTTTTTAAGGGAGAATTTAGTCAGCCGTCGCTAGGTGCAGCGTGTTCCGATCCTGAATTCACTCTGCATGATTTTTCTATTCGCCTGATAAGTTATATACTTACTTAGGACTAAAAGTGGGACTATCAGCCAACTGGTCGTGTAAGGACATAATTTCTCCAATGCCGGGCAGGAATATCAAAATAGCGCCCTCTCTCGGCCATTTATGGTCACCCTCTACGATGTACGCTAGGACATGTTCTATTAGTTCCATATTTATCTGTAATTATACGGAAATACAGTTATTTCTGTGTCCAACTTGTATTAAAGGAATATCGCTCCCTGATTACAAACAAAATGTAAAGATTTCCAAAAACTCACATAAAAAAAAATTTATACATACATATACAAGGTGAATTTGTGAACATCGTCCAAATTCATACTTGAGCCTTGGTAAGTGATCAGCATCATGAACCAATAACGATTTTTGTAAAATTCATAAAATGAAATTTCGACTCCCCATAGTGATTCACTCAGGACTGGGAGTGAATTAATATGGGAAGTCGAAATTTCATTATACGAATTTCACAAAAATTTTCATCGATTCATGATGCTGATCACTTACCAAGCCTCTAGTATGAATTTGGACGATGATCAAAAAGTCACCTTGTATACATACATATACTCACACCTGTCTCCTAGAGGGGTAGGCAGACACTGCTGATTTCCATCTGCTACGATCCTGACACACCTCTTTCGCCTCTTCCAAATCCATCAATCTAGTCATACAAGCTCTTCTATTCCGGGTACTTTTGACATGGCCCTTCTTCAATATGTCGCCAATTTGGTCAGCATACGTCCTTCTATTGCGGCCTGGTCGAGCTGTACCTTCCACTTGCGCACCATAAATTTCTTTCGTCACTCTACTTTCATTCATCCTCTCTACATGCCCAAACCACCGAAGCTTTCTTTTTCTACATCTTCTTTCAGGCCCCAACGATCCCGTATGTCGATATTTTTCACTTTATCATTCAATGTTCAAAATACTGGTTTTATCTTATTTTAATTAATCCAATGATTCCGACAAAAATTTGTCGAAATATATCTGGAAATTCTTAATAATATTTTTTGTATGCATTTATAAATACATATATACAACGCGTAACAGAAAGGTGTAACCATATTTGAGGAGCTTATTCAGTCAATGGTAAAGAATAACTTTTACTATCGAACAAACCCTGTATCTTGAAAAAAAAAACTGTTTCATAATAAAATGCAACGCCACTCAGCCGAAATGTATGGAAGGGCAGATTTTTTTTTGAGATCTCAGTGTTGGTTCCATAGTAAAAATTGTTCTATACCATTGACTGGATCAGCTCTTCAAATATGGTTACACCTTTCTGTTACACATGGTATACAAGTTTTTGCCCGCGGCTTTGCCGTACAAAACAGTGATTAAAAAAAAGTTATTATTTATTAAAAACTTACTTTCTCTGTATCCATAAGATACATATTCTTACACGTGGTCTTCGAACATTTAGGGTACCGTGCCACCATTTGTGCTATGCTAAGGTTTTCGTCGCGTATCGACACTTTTGGAGGTTCCGTAGATTCTGCTCGCAAATCACATGTTTCTAGCTCAGTTTCTAAATCTATTCTCTTGTCTTTATCTCCTGAAATTTAAAAATATTTGCTGAGCTTGAGAATTTAATAGAGATCCACAGGCAAAGCTAATTGCAGATGGCGCTAGCATAGGTCCGGTCAAACAGAATATCAAATACTATGGTCCAGCTATGTAAATCTTTGTCGTTATGTCTGCTCGGGTTTTCCTACTGTTTTTCTCCAATATCTCGCGCTTTTATAAACCTTTATTTTATAGTAGTTTATGCTACAAGGGCGAAAAGAAATCAATTACGAGGACGACTCGCTACGCTCGTGTTTTAAACGTAACCGAGTAATTTATTGCTGTTACGCCCGTGTATCATACTACGTTTTTCAATGCATAGTGTGAGAAAATAAAACAAATATAATCTTGTGAACTTTAAATTACGATTGGCTCAAAAGGACTGTATCCAGAGCCGTTAAACAGTGGAAAAAAAAGTATAACATTTATGGTACACAGGAAAGGTTGCAGGTTAGCCAACTTCTCGTAAATAAATAAAAAAAAAGTAATAAAGCCCTTGGGCAAAATAATCGACTTTCTGTTCGGTTTTGATGCATAAAAAGTGGGCCTTTACGAGCACTTGCATTGAAAAATATGTTATATATTTGTTATTGTTATTAAGTGTAATATGAGGTTATAATGTTTGGACATGTAGAGAGGATGAATGAAAGTAGAGCGACGAAAGAAATTTACGGTGCGCAAGTGGAAGGTACAGCTCGACCAGTGGGCCTTTTGTGTATCTCAAGTTGCCAACTGGACTGGGTGCCTATCATAAAAAACATAAATTTACTATCGAATTCTAATTGTCTAAGGATATGTTCTCACTTGAAGTAACGGCACAGTTCGTTAATAGTTCAATACCCACTAAAGGCAATTTTGAAATTTCTGTTTTTATCTATGTTTTTAATGATACGCAGGCCGCCCTAGAAGAACGTATGCTGACAAAATTGGCGACATACTGAAGAAGGGCAATGTCAAAAGTACCCGGAATAGAAGAGCTTGTATGACTAGATTGATGGATGTGGAAGAGGCGAAAGAGGTGTGTCTGGATCATAGCAGATGGAAATCTGTAGTCTCTGCCTACCCCTCTGGGAGACAGGCGTGAGCATATGTATGTATGGGGTTTTTAATTGGTTTTTATATGAAGGGATTTTTTGGGAATAAATTAACACCACTATTTGAGCAACCTGGTACGGCACACAAAAAATTATTCGAAAATCATAAAAAACTATAATGTTACAAGGATCTGATGGCGCGTGTATAACAGTGACAGGGGGGCGCAGCTGTGAAACAAGGAGTATGGTAGCGGCGTTAGTTACAAATAGCGTGTGGATGACAGTGACAGGGGGGCGCAGCTGAGAAACAAGGAGTATGGTAGCGGCGTTAGTTACAAATAGCGTGTGGATGACAGTGACAGGGGGGCGCAGCTGTGAAACAAGGAGTATGGTAGCGGCGTTAGTTACAAATAGCGCGTGTATGACAGTGACAGGGGGGCGCAGCTGTGAAACAAGGAGTATGGTAGCGGTGTTAGTTACAAATAGCGTGTGGATGACAGTGACAGGGGGGCGCAGCTGTGAAACAAGGAGTATGGTAGCGGCGTTAGTTACAAATAGCGCGTGTATGACAGTGACAGGGGGGCGCAGCTGTGAAACAAGGAGTATGGTAGCGGCGTTAGTTACAAATAGCGTGTGGATGACAGTGACAGGGGGGCGCAGCTGTGAAACAAGGAGTATGGTAGCGGCGTTAGTTACAAATAGCGCGTGTATGACAGTGACAGGGGGGCGCAGCTGTGAAACAAGGAGTATGGTAGCGGTGTTAGTTACAAATAGCGTGTGGATGACAGTGACAGGGGGGCGCAGCTGTGAAACAAGGAGTATGGTAGCGGCGTTAGTTACAAATAGCGCGTGTATGACAGTGACAGGGGGGCGCAGCTGTGAAACAAGGAGTATGGTAGCGGCGTTAGTTACAAATAGCGTGTGGATGACAGTGACAGGGGGGCGCAGCTGTGAAACAAGGAGTATGGTAGCGGCGTTAGTTACAAATAGCGTGTGGATGACAGTGACAGGGGGGCGCAGCTGTGAAACAAGGAGTATGGTAGCGGCGTTAGTTACAAATAGCGCGTGTATGACAGTGACAGGGGGGCGCAGCTGTGAAACAAGGAGTATGGTAGCGGCGTTAGTTACAAATAGCGTGTGGATGACAGTGACAGGGGGGCGCAGCTGTGAAACAAGGAGTATGGTAGCGGCGTTAGTTACAAATAGCGTGTGTATGACAGTGACAGGGGGGCGCAGCTGTGAAACAAGGAGTATGGTAGCGGCGTTAGTTACAAATAGCGTGTGGATGACAGTGACAGGGGGGCGCAGCTGTGAAACAAGGAGTATGGTAGCGGCGTTAGTTACAAATAGCGTGTGTATGACAGTGACAGGGGGGCGCAGCTGTGAAACAAGGAGTATGGTAGCGGCGTTAGTTACAAATAGCGCGTGTATGACAGTGACAGGGGGGCGCAGCTGTGAAACAAGGAGTATGGTAGCGGCGTTAGTTACAAATAGCGTGTGTATGACAGTGACAGGGGGGCGCAGCTGTGAAACAAGGAGTATGGTAGCGGCGTTAGTTACAAATAGCGTGTGGATGACAGTGACAGGGGGGCGCAGCTGTGAAACAAGGAGTATGGTAGCGGCGTTAGTTACAAATAGCGTGTGGATGACAGTGACAGGGGGGCGCAGCTGTGAAACAAGGAGTATGGTAGCGGCGTTAGTTCCGATTTTGGACATAACCAATCCACGCGCCATAAGATCTTGTACGTAAAGATCACTTTTTTTTTATTTTTACAATTTTGTGTGTACAGTGGAGACCGCATCAAGTAAGACACATTGCACTTTGTACCGGTAACCGCCGCTAGCCTTTTGGGCACCCTCTCCAACGACGGCGACGATTTGGCCAGCATTTTTTACCTTGTGTAAATATTTTAAGTTTAGTTTAGTTTAGTTTAGTTTAGATTAATTTACTTTGTACCTATCTTATATTCTTCTCTGTAGGGGCTAATGTCGTACTGCAAGTGTATAGCTTGATGTGGTCTCCACTGTACAACAATTTGTGTTAATCATGTTTTAGTCACCAGCTTACTCTTGGAAAATAATTTATTTTCATTCGTATGATGACGAAATAAAGTAGCAACTTGATTAGTAACCATAGATTTAGGATATATTAGTGGCATAGAAAGTTTTGGGTAAATAAGGGCTGTTATCTGTCTAAATTCAAAAGGTGTGATCGCGCTCCGTACTCTTTAATTGTTATTTAAAATCGATAACTGTACGGATTAAAATATGACTTGATTCAACGACCTTTCATGTCACTTTTGGTGATAAAACTATATGATTTCAGGGCCACAGTACTAACCTTTCTTAACCTTACGCCCGTAAGGTCCATTTTCCTCCATCACATAATCTGTCATTTCCATGATGTCATCCAAAAAGAACTGCTCCACAGGAAATGTCCGTCCTGGGATCTCGAGCAATGGAACCTTTCCGAAGTAACTCGAAAACAGATCCGCATTCAACGTCGCACTCATTAGTATGACGGTCAGGTCCTTCCTTATTTTGATAAGGTCCCTCAGAATGAGAAGAAGGAAATCGCTCTCTTCAGACCTTTCGTGTACTTCGTCTACTATGATATGGGTCACGGACTTCAATTTAGGGTCACCTTCTAGTCTACGGAGAAGGATTCCCGTTGTACAAAATGTCAGTCTGGTTTTCGAAGATATTTTGTTTTCTAATCTTATCTGAAAACGAAATAAGTCAGTATTAATGTACAATTTTCTAATACCCTAGGTGTTTATATGATGTTGCGGAAGCCGGAAACTGGCGATAGTACTCATCCATACGAACAACTTCTATGACAAGACCACGCTCAAATCGCGAAAAAAACACAGTTGTTCCATAGAAAAGTCACATACCTGTTCGACCAAAATGTATGAAACAACAGTTTTTTTTTCACTAAATGTTTAGAGTACTATTGCCAGTGTCCAGCTTCCGCAACATCATCTTAACACCCTGTATAAAAAGATTCACTAAACAGCTAGGTCTATCATGAAACCATCAAGAGATGGTTACGTTTATGACGTATTTATTTTATTTTATTTATTTATTGTATTTAAAGGTGTACATGCTTGCAATTCTTATTACATGGTTTACTAAAACAAAGTACCTATAAATAATTATGAATATTTGTATCGTAACATAAGATTTATTGGTGTAGCAAGAACGCTATTTCAATTTGTGACCTTTTGAGAATTTGTGTGACAGACAGGCACCCAAAAAGAAGGGATTTTTGAAATATCGTACCTTAGTAGGGCCTTAAAAGGGAGAAACTCACTTTTGCAAAAATACGTACATACTATTTTGCTCAGATATTGCTAAAAAGTAGAACAGTTATCATTGTAAGCCCGAAAGAGTTATTTCAGTAATTTTCGAAATTCAATTCCTAAAGGAATGAAAAAGGCAATAGAGCCTCCTAAGACAGGAATATTCTTTACTGAAAAGGAGACTCCAACAACTTGTAAAAACATTTATGATTAAGTTACAGAAATAAACTATTTTGTATTTTTGTATTTGTATTTGTATGTTTTCCCGTTACAATTTCATATCTTTATATCCCTATAGTGTTTTTAAATGGTTTCTAAACTCGCCCTTTTATCAGTGAGAGGCCAACAGTTTTTCAGGAAATTTCAATATTAAAAGGCGTCGTTAATTAAATTAATAACAATAAAAAAAAAAGGCACGATTGTATTGTCCTCGCAAGTTTCATGGACCGTGCACCTTATAGCGTAATGAAACAGCATGACATATGGCCACGCCCACAACAGAGGTGGCCGCGTCATGATATCAGGTCCTCTAAAAAGGCCGCTTTGGATGAATCATGTTATGATTCTGTTTTAATGCCGTCTTTTTTTCACGCGTGAAAAAACTCTGACTCTATCAAAATCATTTTATCAATGAATTTTTTCAAATCATTTTATGATTCACCCAAGTCGGCCTTTTTAGATCCCCTGTTCTTAATAGGGAGAAACTCACTTTTTAAAAAAATACACCGATACTATTTTGCTATAGATGCTAAAAAGTAGTTAACATTGAAAGCAGTAGAGTTATTTCAATAATTTTCGAAATTCAATCCCTAAAGGAATGAAAAAGGCAATGGCTGTTTTCCATTTACAATTCATATCTTTATATCCCGATACTGTTTTGAAATGGTTTCTAAACTCGCACTTTTATCAGTGAGAGGCCAAAATTCTTTGAGGAATTTCAATATTTAAGAGGCGTCATTACGCGCAAACCACCATACAAACGCTGTCAACACATTGTGGGGCGTCTAGAATCAAGTGCATCCACCATCCCACCCCCCTCGACGACGCAGCCAACGCTCAGCGCACGAGCAATGCGTGCAGCTCGCTGATCAGCGGCTGCCAGTGCCCGTTTGACGACGGTGAACGCCGCGTCGTCGTCCTAAGAACGACACTCGCCTTGATAATGCCGAAATTGTATCGATGAAACGGTTGGCATATAGTCAACAACAATCACACGTGAGTGTTCAAGCCGTATGTAATAATAATTTAGTATGTCAGATCACGCGAGTTTTAATAATATTATAATTAATTAATTATTGAAAATAAAAAAAAAGATACCTGATAGCCGACAACTTGGCCGGTCTTTTCGGCTCGTTCATCGGCTACTCTATCAGCCACTCCAATAGCTGATATCCGTCTTGGCTGTGTACACACAATGTCTACATGTTTCCGTTCACTTTTGTGAAAGTGGTCTAGCCAGTCGTCCAGAATATATTGGGGTACCTGCGTACTCTTCCCGCAACCCGTTTCCCCGCTTATGACTATGACCTGTGAAGAGCGATATATAGGTAATAAACAGGGTGTAAATAATCACTCAGTCATCGCGAGGTGTTGCGCTTGTTGGAGTATCCCATGAGTTAAATCTTTTTATCTTATTTTAGATGTGGGTTTTAGCCGATCTATTTAATTACAGGTCTACCATTTAACTGAGTCGGTTCCTGAGGTTGCTGCGCGGTGCGGGAGAGTGATATCGCGTCTCTCTTTCTCTCGAAATTTCACGTCAACTCATGTGACGTCACCACACCCCTCGCGCACCGCGCAATAGGTAACTTCAGGAACCGATTCAGCTAAACAGCAAGCCTGTAGTTGTAGATAGATAGCGAATATTATCAGACATAATTATTTACAGAACCCTCCGAAAATGGTGTATTTTTATTTCAGTTTTAATTCGAGTTTCCACAACTTTAATAGTAGTTTATGCTACAAGGGCGCAGAGGAATAAATTACGAGGACGATTTAAAACACGAGCGTAGCGAGTGTTTTAAACGTAACCGAGTAATTTATTGCTTTTACGCCCGTGTATCATACTACGTTTTTCAATGCATAGTGTGAGGAAATGAAAACAAATATAATCTTGTGAACTTTAAATTATAATTGGTTCAAAAACCGTGGAAAATGGTTAAACAGTGGAAAAAAAAGTATAACATCTATGGTACACAGGAAAGGCTGCAGGTTAGCCAACCATTGTAAATAAATAAAAAAAAAAATTATAATAAAGCCCTAGGGTAAAATAATTGACTTTCTGTTCGGTTTTGATGCATAAAAAGTAGGCCTTTACGAGCACATGCATTGAAAAAAATTGTAAAGTTGTGTCAGAGATACAATTGTAAATTATTTAAGTAGATACTTCTTATTAACTTCTTTTCTCAATCACAGAGGTAAAAATCAATGGCAGCCAAAGATATCATAATAGTATGTCAGTGATGGCAGCGCATTCGCTTACGAGGTAATTTTTTTTCGTTCCTCTCAAATAACTCATTCATAAAATCATAACTAAATAACAAATAATGAAAAATTCAAAAACATGAAAAATACGTACCGGAAGTGACGTACAAGTTCTAAACATGCTCCTCTATACGAGATGCGAACAAAAAAGTAGCCATTTAAAAAATACGCTGTACTCACCTGAGATTTTTCAATTGATCTTAATATCTCTTTTCTCTTCTGCCATGCTGGAAGTTTTCTTCTACCCGACATCATCTTGTGATATCTATTATTATCTGTCTTATCCTGCCATCTTCTAGCAATTTCCTCATTTTCCTTGTAAATTTCTTCAAAATTAATATTAGCCCTATTGTTTTTTTCTTCTCCTTTTTTGTAATGAGTTGGTAACAACTCTTTTACTCCGGAATTTTCTAGTAACTGGGGAAACAATACATCAGAGGGACTGGGAAATGTTCTTGTATCAAATTTAATAAAATTCGTAATATCTTCTTCGTTACTAAGTAACTCTACCAAGGAGTAGATACTCGGTATTCCATCTTGCGCTAAAACCCTAGCTTCATCAATTAATCTAGCAGTAATTTTTAAACATGCCAATTCTGGCACTGAACTTTTGTGGGCAGTTTTGAAAAATAGCAAGGGCACTTGATGGGGATAAACAGAGTTTTCAGGAAATCTTATTTCCAATTCATAAGCCACATTCTCAATATTTTTGTTTTCTATTTCCTTTTTATCAGGTTCAACAATAACTTCATGTGAAAATTTACATTTATCCCCAAATCTACAAGGCCCTTTCATGAATAACTTGCATTTCTCTTTCTTTTTTGTTTTGTAATTATTATACTTGTTATTGTAGTTTATATTTTCTTTTCTTTTCGCTACTTCTTCTTTCTTTTCATATAATTTAGTTATGTAATCCAGTGATAGTTTAAAACTCCATATATTGTTTTCTTTTACTTGAAAACTATTGTCATAAATTGACTCTAAAACTGCTTTTTCATCATTAATCATTTCAAGCAGCTCTCCAGAAGTAGGAATATTTTCTGTCCTTTCTTGAAAATCTACTTTGAAATATTTGTAAAATAATATTTCTAAAGCTTTATCTACACCTTCTGCAGATATTTCTAGAGCTTCAGCACAGTGCACCTTATGGAAGTTATACCTTGAAATAAAGAAAATATATTGAATGTAAATGCAGAACAATTTATAATTGCGTGTAAGAGTATGTCAGTCAGATGATGAATCATTCAAAACAAATTTTGCTTAAATATTTTTTTTTCTGCACCTGTCCAGAAATTATACAGAGATTTTGTTGAACCATTCCCTCATTCGTTTCTAAGCAGTGATCAAAAAGTCCGAGAATATCGTGTTAAAAAAAAGGGACATTAATTATATAAAAGAGGGTTTCAAAATTTTATAAAAAATGTACATCTATTTCTTTTGACCTTTCAGATAAATGCTCTTTAGCCATTTTGAAAATCTGGAAATTGCAGTTGACTTGAGCGGTTTAAGGTGCTACGAAAAAAAAAATCAACACTTTCAGAGCTTGCATATCTACTTCAGCAAAAAAGGTATTATTTTGATAAAATAGTATACTATTTATGTAATATTTTCTAGGGATCTGTTAAACAGAAACACGATTGGAGAAATTCGGCTCCATAAAAATATTTATTGAAATGAGGTCTTTTTCGAGACCATTTCTCCTGGTTTGACAATTCGGAATGACATATGGACTGCGATTATATTTTATTAGATGGGTTTTAACGCTATCTAGGACCTGAGCCCGTAGCATAGTGCTTAATCGCGCGCGATGCGACTTAGTTAAATCACAAGTGCGAGGAGCATGACACGATGCTTTGCGATTATACAGTATGTCACGCTCCTTGCACTTCTAAAACAACTAGTGGCGTCGCGCGCGATTAAACATTTAGCTACGGGGCCTGACTAAACGAAATTTGATAGCAACTTGAATACATTTTGTATTAATAAAAAAGTAACATTTTGCTACTCTTCCTCAAATCCGTCCCTCTCGCACTGAGGGTTTTTTGGCATATGGAGTAATAGGGACGCTAAAACATTTACATATCGCCTTAAGGAATGGTTAAACATATCTCACAATTATGTTCGACTAATACTCAAAAGGGAATAATATAGATTTTATGTCAAGAATCCAAAATATTAACCACTACCTTTCTAACTTTGCAAGGGCAAAGGCTCGGAGTCTCTCTTCAGATGAAACAATATCCGGTTTGCGAACCATAGAGTAATCACAGCCACCCTGCACAACAAGGTTACCTCGCTCCATCCAGTATCTGTTACCCAGATTCGAACCTTTGTCCTGAAATTAACCATAGAAAGTTTGAGTAAGTATATAAATCTTAAGTTATTTTAACATTACAGTTTAAGCCAGCATAGAAGGCTAACGTTAGCTGGAAAAGAAAGAAGACCATCTCCTTCCTCGCCGAAGCTTCGAGAATTCATTTTTGTGATGCAATTCAATGTTAGAAAAATTACACACTGATAAATCACCCAGAATTTTACAGGTTAGAATTTTAACGCAACTTGAATATATATTTCAATACCTCTAAGTTTGTTGAAAAACATAATTTCTTGTAAATGAATAGGGCATATAAGTATTTTTTTTAATTTACTTACTCATTGCTTATACGAGCTGCCATCATGTACCAGGAATTGACTATGCAGAATATTGTTGGTTTATTTTATTTCTCTCAGTGCGATGGTTTCAAAATAAAGTACCTCAAATCAGGAGCTTGCATCTTCCATTCCAGACGTACACCTCTCCTATCTTATTAACTGAGTCAATAAACCTTGGGAATAGAAATAGCTGCCCGTTCTTGCTGTAGGTACTGTCGGCATAGACCAAAATGCACACTATTGCACACCTGACATATTTACATCATAGTATGAGATTTGAACGATCAACAATATACACATGGACTGCTATCTGTATGTGCGAATATAGACCGAGATAGGGTGTGAGTGGTGGATAGAATGGTCGCTATTTATATTTCCAAGGTCTGTCTAATACCTAACAGTGAATATTGGTCACCCAAGGACGATAGGCTACAACTGACCTTGTACACACTAGCACTTCCAAGTTTAAAATCAGGTCCATGGAGGTACCTAAGCGTTTCCATTACAATCTTTTGAGATTCGGGATTTAACCTCAAAGTCTGCATTTCCACCTTGAGATGTGGATGAGGGTCTTCCTTGACCTCATCTTTAGGCTTCCTGCAAGAAGTCAAGAAATATTTGTCACAAATATTACACCATATTGAGCAAAATGATTACAAAAGAGATTTAGGGATTAGATCATGGAAATACCGTATCCTAGCATCCACAGGTTCACGTAAGAAAATGTCTTCAGCTAGCCTCTTGCTTTGACTATCCATAGTTGAATTATCAATTAATTATGCAGTTAATTTAGCAGAACAAAATCAAGAAAATATTATTTTTCAGACACGCACGCCTGGTCGCCTGAACATAGGTACAAGAACATACATTTTTACAGCGCTGCGTTCACTTTGATCGCCCGCCCGCTCATCAGTGACAGCAGGATAGCAAATATAAATTCAACACGTGCAAACGAGATGTCATGATCGCCGGGCGTCGGCGCGGCAGGCGAACTCAGCCCAGTATTATTTGACATGACATTTATTTGCCTGGGGGGGACAGTTTTATACTGGCCGAAAATTATAAATAAGGCGACTCCAATTATTGACTGGTTCGGCCAACAGACCATTGTAAAATATTGTTTTAGTTTCCGTTTTAGTTCGTGGGTGGTAGGCAACCTCCTAATCTCTCAATAGTTAACTCTGGCAAACTCTCAATTGATAACTCTCTCACAATACCTGCATAATCAAGTAGGTAATTCCTGTATGCCAACATCAAGTTCAACGTATGCTGGTTACCTCCCTTGAGAACCAAGGGGTAGTGATCACCAACTTGTCCGAAATATCTTGTATGTAATATAAATTTTTACAGCTGGAGAGAAAGTTTCTGGAATGGTTCAAGAAAATAAAACGACAATAAGTTCATGAAATACAATCAATCGGTACCTATTCATAATGTTTGTGAAAAATTAACTTGTATGTACATAAAAACTAAATGATAAGTGATAAAAAAAGGATCTCCGCTTTGCATAATGTCGCAGCCTTAAACTTTAAGATAAATGGGGATCCACACTTCCAAATTATCCTTTCCTTATTCCTTATTCTTTATTGTACACAGAAAATAAACATTTACAAACATACTATAAACAAGTTGACATGTACTGGGTGGCGCAAAAGTAATGACCCTATCTCGTTTAGCTACAACTACTTTTCTACATAAAAAAACTGAAATAAGTTTTTTCAATACATATATTTGGCTATCAAATTTCGTCCCATCAAGATTTAAAGATGATGTCTTTTAAATGGTAACCTCTGGAGTTGATGCACATTTGAGCCCTATTTATGACATTTTCCGTAACTTGTCGCAACACTTCCGGTGATATGTTCCTTATTTCTCGATGAATATTTTCTCTTAGGGCTGCGAGAGACTGTGGCTTATTCACATACACCCCAGATTTCAAATAACCCCAAAGAAAGAAGTCTGGACTCGTCAGATCGGGTGATCTTGCAGGCCAATGCAAATCGCCAAAACGGGAGATGACACGGCCTGGAAAGGTGTCCCTAACGGAAAATGGAAATGTCTATGGAAAGTCCATAGTGTCGCGCGCTGTGTGTGCCGTAGCGCCGTTTTGTTGGAACCAGATGTGCTCCATCCCCAATTCATCCAAACTGAGTATCAGAAACTCCCGTAACATGGTTCTGTACTCGCCAGTTACAGATACCGCATTGCCTGCAGTGTCTTCGAAAAAATTGGGTCCGATCACTCTTTCGGCACAGATGCCACACCACACTGTAACTTTTAGTGGGTGTAAAGGTGTTTCTTGAATAATACGCGGATTTTCAGGACCCCAGAAGCGAGTATTTTGCTTATTAACATGTCCAGAGAGATGAAAATGCGCTTCGTCGCTTATAAGCAATTTTGAAGGAAAATCATCCTCTTCAAGGTTCAGATTGATGACGCGCTGACTGTACTCTAGACGAGCCCGGTAGTCAGTAGGCAGCAGCTGGTAAGTCATCTGAGTTTTATACAGAAACATCTTCAAGTCTTCCACCAAAATACGCTGCAAGTCCGCCTAGAAATGCCCAATTGCGTGGCACGTCACCTCGTTGATGTTTCTGGACACTCTTCCACATCTTCGCGCACAGCATCGATATTTTCGGCTGAACGGCCAGTTTTTGGTCTGCCAGACTTAGGTATATCCAATGTTGAGCCAGTTTTTTTGAGGCGTTTGGCAAAGCGTCGAAAAGTGTGACCAACCGGTGCCGGGCGGTGGGAAAATCGTCGACGGAACTCACGTTGTGTTTTTATCACTGATAAATTATTCCGTAAAAACATTGACACTATTATTCCACGTTCTTGGGGAGTAAAACGATCCATGTTTATTTCTGGTGTATTTTACATTTGTTTACAACACATTTTTTTATTTCAAGAAGACAGGAGACGCCATTAAAAAAAACATTAGTATTTTCTATAGTGTCAGTACTTTTGCGCCACCCAGTACAAAGGCAAACTATCTCTATTAAGAGATTTCTTCCAGTCTACCTCTGGGGATAATAGAATATAATTTATATATAAGAGGACATACATACGTGTACATAGACAAAAAAATATATGCTTCGAAATTCCCTGCGTTCCGATTCACGACATAATCGATTATATCACCACTGACACTCGTTTTTCGCAAAATGATACTGGCCACAAATAAAAGCCGCCGGGCGAAGCCTGAAAAAAAAAAGGTAAAACCGCGCCGCGCTTTGCAAAGTGATAAAATACATTAAATTTGAAAGGAAAAATTAAATATTTAAATACAAAATCAGGTAGTAGAAGAAGTATCGTTCGCAACGAGTAAAAATGGGTTTTCTTACTCTCGGAATGTAAGCTTTCGACGAAACTAGCTTCATTCCTCGGGTAAGAAAATCCTCCATTTTATACTCGTCACAAAATATACTATTTCCGGCGAAGCCTTTGTACTGAACCAGACCTCTTTTTCAAATATATGTTTTTGGTGGTATATTTTTTGCACGAGAGTTAGGAAGTAAAACGGTAGTAAATCGCAATACGCTTTTCGGTATAATGACTTTAAAGCCAAACGTTTTTCAGGAAGCACTTGCGGTAACAGACGAGCACCAAGCGATCATGAAATGAAATTAAATTAAATTCTGATTTTCATCAACATCAACTTGAGATTGAAATTTGACGTACGTTCGACGACGCCCGCCTAACATGCCATCTCTTTTGCACGCGTTGAATTTCGCATGCATTTGCTCGAAGTTGATACAAATCAGAATTACGCGGTAGACCCGCAGGTCAGTTTTAATGTATGATAAAAAAACAATATATAACTAAATAATCTATATCTAATAGTTTTATAAATGATAAGAATAACATAAAACAACGTAAAATAAAATTTTAGTGAGATATATTTCGGGCCATTCGGGCCCGGCATCAGTCACAACCTATATAATAAATAATAATACTTTCGAGGAAATACACAAAAAATAATAAAGCTTAAGGTTACTTAAATTTAATCAAGTAAATACACTTTAATAAACTAAACAATATAGGAAGAAATAATATAAGGTCTTTACATATGAAATTGCCATTTCCTATAGAGATTTTGAAGGAAACTCTATTTTAGGTACTGACATTTTTGCATTTTTTTTTTTTTTTAGGAATGACGAATTTAAATTATGTAATTTCTTTTGTGTGTGAATGAGACAACATTAAGCTAACAGCAACATTAATTAAATTTTTGAAAAGTGTCAGCTGTAAAAAATTATTACGAATCTTATCATGGAAATGGATTTAATTTTTGAAATCAAACTGAAAATAAAAAGAAAATATCATTAAAAGAGTGTCATGGCATGGGTTAGGGCATTTTCATCCATATTCTTTGACGATAAGTACTTTGACAGGGGACTTTTTTCACGAGCATTTCCGCATAGCTTACCTCAAATTAGAAATACTTACTTGTATTTTACGGATTTTACGTAATCCTTTTCTGGTCAAATTTGTCACATATTTATATTAATTATTATTGTCACCGACAATTGGACGCTGCTGTGCCTAATCGTGACTCTGCCAGGGTTTCATGACACACGTTTAAAAAAAGTTTAGTCCAGGAGCTTAGTGCTAAATCTGTAACTATTTAGTTGGTACATTCTTACGACAACGCAGTGCCGCTTTAGTAATCAGTTTTCCAGGTCGGTTTACTTTAAAATGTATAGAAAAAGAAGTTTGAAAGATTAACCTTAGATATTAATCTGAACACAAAATTTTATATTTAATTAGTTCGTTGGTAGGAAAAACTTGTGCCCTGGAAAATTCATGGCGTAATATCAAAAAAATTAGGAGACTTGATTAATTTTAAGCATAAATCATTAACGTATGACACAAACTAACTGCCATAATAAGTCATGTTTTAGATAGATAATATAGAATTTGAAAATAATCATTTTCGAAAAAAGACTTCCCTGACCACATTTCAAGATTGTAGCTGTGGGTCACGGGGAAGTATCTTATAAGATTAAATGATCAGTTGATGAGAGGGATTTTAATATATAAATACTCATTCGCCGTATCTGCCTCAAGCCGTTCCTGTGAAAAAGAGCCTTGACACACGTTTTTTAGTCTTTATATAACCGTAAGAATATTTTTCTAACGTGAAAATAGAAAAATTTCATCAGTCTGAGCTTCACGCACCGTTGTAAATTAAAAAAAGTCAGCTCCCAGCCCATCATCTTCCTAATTACCTGCGTGAATGTCACCAAATAGGTATGCTAATTCGAAATATATGTATTGTACCTCGCTAGGAATAGAGTTCTTAAAATCAACTACATAAAAGCAAAAATACATTATCTGAAGTCTCTATATAACATGTACCAGTTATATGTCCGTGTAATGTAATTGAATGCGTGGTTATCTACTTCAATATAATTTAAACTCTTAAATTAACATATCAATGGTAAACTGCGACTTATTGAGCGGTTTAATTTGGTTTTCTATATCCCTGAAAATTGTTTACAGGATAGTCACATTGGCCTCTTTTTTTTTCTCGCCAATATTATTTCAAGGACTATTTTTAGTCCTTTAAATGAAATGAAAAAAGTGATGTCTTTTATTGACCTTCAGTGACGTCATCCCCACACATTTTCATATGCATATTTAATTTTTATTGAACGCTTCCTAAAGTCTGACGGAGCCGACCATTCAACTAAATATGATGACGTCACATCCTGCATACAAAAATACTTATAAAATCTGTTCAAGAGTACGAAAAAAATGTTATTGTTCTATTTTTTCCGAAAAGCGTAGAAAAATAGTACGTGAAAGTTTAAAAAACGACTGAATTCGGGCCAGTGAGTCGCGCGTGAAGTTCAGGTGAATTAGTAACAGATGGCATCGCAGTTCTGCATTTTCAAAAACTCGACGAGGAAGCATTGGCGGATACAGGAGGGGACCTGGGGGGCTATTCCGGAGAAACAGTCGAAGCGAGATTTCTAAAACTCGAGCTAAAAATGTATAGAGTTCGACAGATAAAACAGGTTTTTACGGTCGAGAAGGCTAATTCGACAGACTCGGAATTGCTCGCCTGGGGACCATACCCCCCCCAAAACACCCAGAATTCCATACATTTGACTTCACACTTTATGAAGGGTGGGAGGTTGAAAATTACAGATTTCTTAATTTTTTAATTTGTGTAGAAAATTCTAACCTGCATACCAGATTTTTGAACTTTTGGAAGTTTGTTCTTACGTAATACAGAACCGGACCCCCCTTTCTAAAGGGGTTGGAGGGTGAAAGTTACAGATTTATATATTGTTTTGTTGTTTGTGTGCTAATACCAGGCTCCATACATTGACGTACTACCCAAAAGTACGCCAATAAAGCCAATTCTGAAGGCTTTAATTTTAGTTTTAGTGCTGTCAAAGCTTAAAATTTTCCAAAGAAATTTAGCTTCTAATCATAACTCTTAAGGACTATTTTGTATCGAAGAACTTTAGTTTTGACAACACTAAAACTAAAATTAAAGCCTTCAGAATCGGCTTTATTGCCTGCATACCAAATAGAAGTTTGGAATAGAAATCGTTATACATATACGAGTAATACAGAATTTTTAATTATTTGAAACGTGCGGCGTGCAGATTGCTTTTAAGGAATTACCATATAAAAACGTTATCATGAAATATGTACTTCAAAATGTTCTATTTTGAAAATTGGCCAATCGGCAAGCACGAACCCAGGATTTTCTGTCGGGGTGGGTCCAGCACCCGTAGCATAGTGTTTAATCGCGCGCGACGCGACTTAATTGAATCATAAGTGCGAGGAGTGTGATATATAATCGCAAACATATCGTGTCACGCTCCTCGCACTTGTGATTCAACTAAGTCGCCTCTGTACACTGTGCTACGGTCCAGGTCCAGGCAAATGATTAAAGTATCGTACGGATACGTCAAAGTTTCTAGTAAATAAAAAGGAAATTCATTTTCACATATTATTTGATAATTTACAAAATAAACACAGGCAGAAAAACATTTTATGCACTGGGATGTGTGTTGTATCTATAAAATTTTGGGAGTGGTCTGAACCCCCTGGACCCTCCCCCTGGATACGTCCTTCTCAATTGGACCAGCCGTTCTTCAGACAGGCAAATATGTTCCGTGGACGGGACCGACATCGAAGCAAAACTGCCAACAAAATTTTCCCTATGGCCTCTCACGTCTAATCAGTATGCTCTCCATCATCCGCGGACTCGCTAAATCGCTGATCACATTACATTTATTGCAATCTGCACTGGCCGCCGGTCACTGACGTGTCGCATACTAAACAGACAGTGTGCCATACTAAATAGGGGTCGAAAGATAGACATTGTCGCTTTCAATGATAATGGAGATCGTTAATGAACTTGATGAATGTATTAACAGGTGATTAGCGTCGATGATCTTTTGTTTTAGGGTTTTGTAGTAATAAAATACAAAAAAAAACGGCCAAATGCGAGTCGGACTTGCGCACGAAAATTGCAGCCTTTTTAGCTCCATATTTTATTATAAGTAGTAAAAAATAGACCCTCTTTTCTGCGACGCTGCTGCTTGTTAGACTCCACCACTTTTGTAGGGTTCTGTAGTACCTTAAAGCTATACAAAAGGAACCTTTATGGTGAAACTCCGTTGTCCTTTCGTCCGTCCGTATGTCACAGCCTCATAACTTTAGCACCGATAAAAACTTGAAATTTCGTACAAAAATAGCATTAATTTGATCACACAACAAACTTTTCAAAATGTTTCTAGTACAAAGGAGAGAAAAAACAAAAATCCTAAAAATACAATTTGGGTATCAAATTGTTGATTATAAGAATATATACTTTAACTATATTTACTGGCACTGATTTCAAGAAATCTTCGAAAACCACAAAGGATGTATGTCCCCCACCTTATCTCCAAAACTGGTGGACCGAAAAATGTGAAAAAAATCCCTAATATGTGCTTACGTAACGATTACAGAAAAAATATAGTAGTTGAGAAATGCTCGACAACAAAATGACATGACAACAAAATTTTCATCCACGATACGGAACCGAGTAGGTACGCAAGTCTGACTCGCACTTGACCGTTTTTTTTTGTAATTTGTAGGTACCCTAACAAGAATTGTGTCAATGTCGAAACTGAAGTGGCCATTAAACATAAATTGATAATTATTGCCTTTTTGCTAATCAAGTAAACAAATAGAGTTTTCTTTAAAAATTAGGTTATCATCATTCAGTACATATCTATGACGAGAAATATCCTCTTGTAAACTAGTAATAACACTCAAATACCTGTTGTAAAGTTGTTTACATACCGTATCTTAAATGTGTGGCTTGTTGAAATGTAATTTTTTTTAAATTTTTGATTGTTGCTACGTTTTTTGAATTTTTTTGGCTTTTGTTTCTTTAGATATAAATAATACCTACGTAACGTAAAGGAACTCCTTTTAAACACAATCTTTCAAGTAACGTAGTATTGGTCCTAAAATTTAAATAATTTTTCAGACCTTAGTAAAATAATGCAATTTTTATAAACTATTAAGAATATCCTGGCCCTAGGAATTTTTTCAAAATATTTGTGTTTTAAATTTGTTTTTGATTGATTTCTAGTTTGTAGCGGACTCTAATAATAATTAAACTATAAAGAATGATCGCTTAAGAGCGGTTTCGCAGCCGGATTGTGAAAACCCGCCTTTTTCTAATTAACCGAAACAGAACACTTAAATAAAAAATTCACTCAATAGTTATTCAACAAAACCTTATTACCTATGTGTTGTGTATGTGAAAATGTTTTAACCACCATAAGTAACATTATTGTTATGATGAAACAATTACTTAGAATTTTGATTTAACTTCAGGAAATTACAGAAACATACAGGTTATGAATGCAGTTTACTTCAATGTTCGCTTTAACGCATAATTTTGAGGCTCTGTTTTCTGAAATGTGTCTGCTATTACATGCATAAAAAATATTACCGTTTGATAATATAATGCCATTAAAAAACTATTTAAAAATGTATGAGATCAATGCGATCAGTGTTTAGCTGCCCAAGAATAACCCCAAGACTTTTAAACAGTAAGTATGTATTTTAATTTTTTCTTTAAAATATGAACTTGAAATAAATTGGTTTTTAATTTTAAACTCAAATCCAACGCATAATTTTAGCTATGGGATGAGTAAGGATGTTATCGTTGTGTCAAAAAAGAAAACTCCAAAATAATTTTATGACAGTATGAAAAAAGCAAGAATATATTTTAATTTTTTTTATTATATGAATAAATATAACCTTAGCTATATAAGCTTTTTATTTGTAGTTTTAAGCAATTAAAATAGTTAAAAAAAGACAAACTTTATATTTTTTCGAAATATTTCGGCCTCACTGATGAGGCCGAAATATTTCGAAAAAATATAAAGTTTGTCTTTTTTTAACTATTTTAATTTTTTTTAAATATAACATCAATAATTTATATTTTTAGACTGTAGTGTATAATGACGACCTCAGAAAATTAAACCACATCGATCGACTGATCATACCGAAGAACTGAATTTCTCCTGTCTTGTACATATTTTTTATCACTTTACATAAGTTAGGTATAAATACCTTATTATTTTTCTTAAATAAAAATGTATTTGAAAAAAGAAAAGACTTGTTCTTGCTAAGTTGCTGGCCCTTCTTCTTAGCAAGACTAATGAAATGGGCGGAGTTAGGCATAATATTTATTTATTTACCATATTAGTGATTATACTTGCGATTGTCGGCACTTGATGAAACATAGAAAGCATCTTGATTTTGAACATAAACACTTGTACAAGTAGTACAAGTGTTTATGTTCAAAATCAAGATACCATATTAGTATTTATTTATTTTTATAAAAACTCTTATTTTTAAAACTTCCTATTTTGTTGTATTTATTGCCTCACATTTATTATTTAATACAATACTTTTATTTTGTTAACCAACTTGAAAAAAGTAGGAGGTTCTCAATTCAACTGTATTTTTTTTGGCGTTGTTACTCCATCATCTCAATGATTCTTTTTTTGTTTGAAAGAGTGTGCTTTCAGATAGGTCCCATTTTAAGTTTGGTCATGAAAATTGCATATATGGTCCCAATTCCAAAGTCTACAAATCCCACCGCATTAAAAGATTATCGACCTATATCTTACTATTTCTTTCCAAAGTGCTTGACCGAGTGGTCAATCGCCAACTTTTGAATTTTCTCCACACGAATAACCTCCCTAACCCCTTCCAATCGGTATTTTGTCCATCCCATAGTACCTAGCTCTACCGCGTAATTCTCATTTGTATCAACTTCAAGCAAATGCATGCGAAATTCAACGCGTGCAAAAGAGATGGCATGTTAGGCGGGCGTCGTCGCACGCACGTCAAATTTCAATCTCAAGTTGATGTTGATGAAAATGAGAATTACGCGGTAGACCCACTGCTCTGCTCTTATTAAAGTTTCCGATGATATCCGCCAAGCTATAGGCGATGGGCAACTTTCGCTGCTTACCTTACTTGACTTCAGCAGAGCGCCTTTAAGGCGATATGCGAAAAAAATACGGGTGGTTCTTTTCTGTGTATTTCATGAAATACATAGAAAATTATAATAAATTTCTAGTACGTATATATGCATTTTGACTATATAATCTAGGGTTTTGAAATTGGAAAACATGTTTGGATAAATTTTCCTCGACAGAAATAATTGTTGAAATGAGGTCTTCAAACACACTTTTTCTCCTCGTTTGACGAATAGGAACCATATACAGAAATCAAACATATTTTATTAGGTGTGTTTCAACAATATCTAGAGATTTGATATTCGAAATTTTGCTAGCTATTTTAGTATTTTTAATAAAACTATAAAACCAACTTTTTTCCCTTTTGCCCTGAATCCGCCCCTCTCGCACTGCGCGATTTTTCGCTACGAGTGACAGTGATAAAAATAAAATTCGCATAGCCTCTTAACTGCGTTCGCGTACGACATTGGCTATTCTTCGTTCTCTTAACATTTCTGACTTTGCTGCGTCATGGTTTGATTCCTATATACATGAGCGCTAGGAGCGCGTTTGTGTTAACGACAGATTCTCCAATTGGTGTGATGTGACAGCTGGAGTTCCACAAGGCGGGGTTCTATCTCCTTTGCTATTGTCTGTTTTCATTAATACTCTAGTCTCTGTTGTGAACTTCAGCTCTTATCACCCGCTTGCAAGCAGCACTCATTGTCTCATGCTGTTCAGAAGTTAAATTGAGATCTTGATTCTATCAGTGTTTGGAACAAGCAGTATGGACTTTTAGTCAATTCTGCTAAGACTTAAGTAATAATTTTGGGAAGTAAGGCTCTGGTGGACAAAACTGACTTAAATACCTTACCCCATGCTTGTTTCAATATAATACACCACTACCATACTGTACTGAGGTAAAAAGTCTGGATTTGCACATCAGAAATAACATGTCCTGGGATTTACATGTGTCTGAAAGCAGCAAGAAAATATTTGCATCTATTCATGCCCTTAAACGCATGCAAAAGTTTCTACCGTACTCTGCTAAAGTTATTCCATCCATCAGCCACTGCTGGATGTAGGTCTTTTCAAGATTTCGTAACTCTTGGCGATCCTCCTGGAAGAAAATGCCCATACTCACACACGCTGGGCAGGCGAGTTGGTGAGCGCGGTGCCGAAACCCTCGCACCAGTGACGCCCTCACCAGTCTGTTTCATACAAAAGCCGGCAATTGGGGATGTATATACCGCCACCAATCGGTCGCTACCTAGTTCTGCTTGTCTGTGAGCTGTCCTCTTACTCTCCCCCGAAAAACTTTGAGGGGGTTTGCGAGTAAGATATAAGATGGTCGTACCTCCACATTCGAGCCTGACATCAGCTCTACCACCTACTAAAAATAAATTATTTATAAGAGCGTTAATTTCTACATGCCCCTAATGTAAATATTTAGCGATAATGTCAGCTACAGTGCGCGCCAATCTTTTAGTCGCTTCTGAAGATAGCCGCAAGAATCGACGCAATAGCCGTTTTACGGTGTCAGGGGGACGTTACAGGGGTGAGGGCGCAGAGCACACCCGCCTGCGTGCCGCACCACACCCTCTGCTCGCTATTTAGCAGGTGTCAACACTATACGTTAGTGTTAGTGCTACGTCCGTACATTACAACGCGCGCGTTGCATGAAAAGTACCTTCGAGGAAAAAATTCTATGATTCATTAAGTTTATCGTTGAATCTGTTTGTTATTGTTTTTCTTGCCTTTATTTGTTGTTTTTTTTATTTAGTTTGTTACATTTTATTGTTGTTGTTATGCCTCGCGGATGTTATAACGTTTTAAGGCGACAATGTAGGAAAATGGTGTTTATATTAATGCGTTTTATTTATATAGTTAAGATTGCACTAAAATAATAAATAAATAATTAAATAGGTAGGTACAACAAGTAGACCTTCCCACTTATAGTAAACATTTAATAATCAACCGTTGATATTATTGTTTCCTTGACTGTACCTGCGCAAGCTTGCACTTGTAACTCATTCAGAGGCGACTAAAAGATTGGCGCGCACTATACAAACATGCGACGACCAAACGAATTTTCATTTACTTCACCATGCAGCCTTCAATTCGGCTAAATCTACATAAGTATGGGCTTTCACTGATAATGCTGTAATTCAGCTTAGTCTTACGATGTAATCACCAGGATTAAATGGTGACAAATATGACGTGAATAGACAGTCATCCAAATAACGTACCCAAGGTTAAATTATTGACGTGAGAATGTGGAAAATTCTGATGCTGAACTTATCGTCATGATATTTACAGGGGATGTCAAAGGTCAAAACTGTGGATGCCTCGTTTAGAGGCGAAACACGTGTCGATAAGTTTTCTTGCTTGTTATTTAGGATTGCTTAATTTTATGCTCGTACTACTTGCTTGTGGATGTTTTATGCTTGCTTGAGTCTGTATTTTGGATAACATGGTAAAAGTATTTAGCGGAATATTACAAATTATTAATACAAGTTGTTACCTGTGAAATTGCTGTTTTTTATAGAGAATTTGGAGGAAACTCAATTTTCAGTACTAACATTTTTGCATTTTTTTAGAAATCACAAGTCCAAATTATGTAATTTCTTATGTGTATGAATGAGACAACATTAAGCTAACAGCAACATTGAAATGGATGGCATTTAGGACGAACTGTTTTTGAAGATTTAATTGTTATAATCAAACTGAAAATAAAAATGAAATTTACAAAATAAATAATTTAAATAGCTATTGAATTACAAGAATTATGAACTCATGAATCTGTAAGAAAATTTCGGCAATTTAATAGGTAAATACCCATTATATCCATAAGTTAAAGGTCAATGGAAAAAATTGTGTTTTGAAACGCAAAACGCTTCTAGCAGCTGCTAGCATAAGTGGCACTTGACCCGGAAAACGTCCAAGCAGGGGTAGGGTTAGGGTTATTTTAAACATTTCGGGGGTGGGGGGGTTTGAACCCCCAAACCTCCCCTCTGGCTACGCCCATTTAGACATATAGATATTGTATAAGTATAGATGTCGTGTGCAGATCTTAGAATTGGGCAGATCATAAAGAGTGAGATCGAAAATCTTTCACCGAAAGTCTAAAATAGGTGCGACGACGAGCGAAGCGAGGAGGAGCGTGTTAGGTTTACATGTAAATAAATTTGGGGAGCCGAGCAAAGCAGAGCGGAGCGAGGCGACCCCATAGTTTGTACAGAAATATGATATGCCTGAGCAGATCATGATTATGCCCAATCCTAAGATTTGCCGAAGACATATGTACCCTAGTCCTGCCATTAGTTCTGTTACTGCTTTTAAGGAGAATTGCAAGGTTCCAAGGAAATCCTAGAGCATGGATATATATCCATAGGATAGAGTAGGTTTCATACTACAATAAAAAATGTATTGTTATTTTATATCATAAAAAAAAATTACTTTTGAGTGAGTCTAAAATTTTCAGATTTTGGTTGTAAAAACACGAATGTATTTTGGGTTTATATATTCCATTGATATGGATGAAAATTTGACAAAAGTTTGATCTTGATGCTTGTGATAAGATACAAAATGAAAATAGATTTTTAAATCTTGAAATTAATTTAAAAACTCGATAGAAAATAAAAATGCTTCTAAGACATCCATTGGGCGTGATTTGTTCATATTGATGGTGCTGGAAAATTGTCTCCCTAAAATTTTACAGATAGATTTTACAATAAAGATAGATTTTACAATAAACTTCCAAAGGAGGTCCTTACTTTGTCAGAGAATAAGTTTAAACTGTATATTAAGCAGGGCCTATTGAAAAAGGCATATTGTAAAATAAATGAATATTTGGATGATGGTGAAGCATGGTGTTACAGTGATAATGATAGTAAGTTATAATTTAATTAAATAGTATAATTTCTTAACTTATGATTCCTCTAAGGTGTAAACATTAATTGATTACAGACTGTAAAAGGAAAAGGACTATATGAGACAGGTAGACAAAGATATATATGTTTTTCTTTTTTTTCATTAACCTGAATTCCTGCTGTCTTGTATTTTCTTATCCCTTGGTTAAAGTAGATATAAGTCATATATTGTATAGTATAAGTTTTATGTTGAAAAAAAAAAGACATGATCTTGCTAAGTTTCTTGCCCTTCTTCTTAGCAAGACTAATCGAATGGGCGGAGGTAGGCATGTATTTATATATGTAACCTATTAGTATGTAGTATATAGGATGGGATTTGGTCGGCCACCTGGATTCGTGCTGGGGGCTCGGTTGGTGATCATTGAACCTTGTTCCTGGTCCCTGGCCGGGTCTCCGGTATGGGTTCGGGCGGCTGATTGGATTTTACCTTGTATAATATATATTTTACCTATCATTTTAATCGTAAATATATTGCTACATAAATTAAATAAACCTTTAATTTAGTTCATGTACATTTATTATTTTATTAGATATATTTTCTTTATTAGATTAAATTTGACGTGTAAAAAGTGTATATATCTATACCTGCTTTGCAAAATAAACTATTTGAATTTGAATTTGAAAAAATTTTCAAGGCCTATTTTTGTTTTCTAATATCGTTTGTCTAAGAGACAATATCTTTAAACCTCAACACAAATTCAAATTAAATGGTACCTAATTTGCTTTAAGCAGCTACAATATTTTTTATAGTGACTATTAGCTATCCAACAAATTCCATTCGTAATTTTACTAGATTTAGTTTGTGATGAAAAATATCCAATTTAATGTTGAGTCACAGAAATTTTGCTGGACTAGGTATAATAGGACGATTAAGAGGCTATGCGAATTTTACTTTTGTCACTGTTACTCCAAGCGAAAAATCGCGCAGTGCGAGAGGGGCGGATTCAGGGCGAAAGGGAAAAAAGTTGGTTTTATATTTTTATTAAAAAAAACTAAAATAGCTAGCAAAATTTCAAATATCAAATCGCTAGACATTGTTGAAACACACCTAATAAAATATTTTTGAGTTCTGTATATGGTTTCTATTCGTCAAACGAGGAGGAAAGGTGTGTTTGAAGACCTCATTTCAACAATTATTTCTATCGAGGAAAATTTATCCAAACATGTTTTCCAATTTCAAAACCCTAGATTATATAGTCAAAATGCATATACCAGTAATTTATTAAAATTTTTCGTGTATTTCATGAAATACACAGAAAAGAAACACCCGTATTTTTTTCGTATATCGCCTTAAACTATTTCATTAAGAGATGAGTAGCAGGTACCTACACAACACTTCTACAAACGTTTAACAATCAAGGTCCCCGAAATATCCGCATTCGGTCCAATGGTTGCTAACAAGAAACACTCTGAATTGATTACTAACAAATAGATTTTTTATTCATTTATTAGTTGTGCACTGGAGAAAATTGAATGGTACATTTTAATGAAAACACATGCTCTTCTGGTCCTCTAAAAAGGCCGCTTTGGATGAATCATATTATGATTCCGTTCTAATGCCGTCTCTTTTGCACGCGTGAAAAAACTTTGACTCTATCCTACTTTCAAATTTTTTTATAATTCACCCAAGTCGGCCTTTTTAGATCCCTGGTCCTCTAAAAAGGCCACTGTGGATGAATCATATTATGATTCCGTTCTAATGCCGTCTCTTTTGCACGTGTGAAAAAACTCTGACTCTATCCTACTTTCAAATAATTTTATGATTCACCCAAGTCGGCCTTTTTAGATCCCCTGACCTAAATGGACAACAAAATTAACCCACCCATACTAGACTAGGAGCGTACAGTCGGTAACCCTATATATCGAGTAACACGATGGGACCAATTTGTAGTTATGTAGAAAAAAAACTACATCAAAATAAATAGGGTTGGATGGGCGCAACCTGGAGCATTTTGTTCTTGCTAACTGTACAAAATGCGCCCAGTCAAACTTGGTTATTATTGGTTATATGATATAGTTTTATTTCTACACAACTACAAATTGGTCATATCTTGCTAAAAACGATGCTGACTCGTTTTTTTTTTCAAATAAATCAATCTTCGATAAAATCAGGCTGCCTTACGTTAGTATCTACATAGGACGCGCAAACCTTATTTTTTAAGCATCTTTTGATACGCGCTATCGAACGTTGTATGGCTCTACTTGTAACTTAAAGACGTGATTTTTTTAACAGTTTTTTCTTTCTTTTTTTTTCCCGTACGATATTTGCCAAGTTGCCGTCAGCCGACCCTGTTTATTTTGAAGTAGTTTTTTTTCAACACCTACGATTCGGTCACATCTTGTTACTCGATACATAGGATTACCCACTGTACGTCCGTAATCTATACCTACATAATTTATAGTGGGTGAATAAATATACATTTAAGGTATATATTATATATATATATTATAATATAATAAATGATACAGCCAAATTCATCTTAAGTGAGTTATCAGTATCACGGACCGATAACACTTTTTGCAAATTTCACCTTGTATAGAATATATATCCCCGAGGGGGTGTCAGAGGTGATTCCTAGAGTGAACTGTCACTGGAACAATTAACACTCGTACACCCTCTTTTCACCTACGATTTTACTTTTTTACACTACGTAAAGGGGGTGAGCCTTATCGCCGTCCTTCAGCCACAAATACAAGTTTTCAGGGCATACAGGTTTTCCTAAAAGTATTTTCCTTCACGGTTCAGCAAGTGGTAAATACAAATACATGCATATAAACTCCGAAAAATTTATTGGTAGGATTTGAACCTGGGTCTCAAGATGGATAGGTCAGCGTCCTACCGACTAAAGTACAGCTGCTTAGTATAAATTGTTCGTGATATAAAAGCTGATCTTCTACCGGCAAGTCATGTGACATTTTGGCATCAAGAGTCTTGTGTATTATTATTGTATATTACTTGTGTATATATATTAAAATTTGCTGATATTTAAGGTAATTTCCCTCCCTGGAGGGAAATTACCTTAAATATCAGCAAATTTTAATATATACTCTGTTCGATATCTACTCCAAAGTATTGTTTTGGAAATAGTAATATCGGAATGATAAAGGGTTATAATGAGTCTACACCAATTCCACAATGTCACTCACTCACCTTGCAGATCTCCAGTATGACTCCTCCAGCTGGGGTTGGGTATGAAGATTCTCCAGAATGTGATGAGATGATTGGCACTGATGCTTGGGTTTACGGTATTGATCACGAAAACAGATATCGATGCGCACGGCGCAGGCTTTCGTCGCAGACTAAAGTTTGTCCGCGGAGGGCGCTGATCGCACGCACTCAAAACTACCCGTCAAAAGGATCACTTCAAAGTTTATGAAAAACAAGGTAGAATTAGGCATATTTATCATACATACTCAAACTGCAATTTGCCTACTCCTCCAACACGGTGGTCCAAAAACTTTAAAATAATAAATGATAGGCATAAAGAAGTCAAAAATAAAATTTAAGTTTAACATTTTATTTTCTGTTTGTTAGTTTTGGCAAACAAAAATCGAAAGTTTCACATGATATTCGCAAGAACTCTCTTACTCCTTTAGAGTGCCTGAAGAGATTTTTATGATTCTTTCACCAAATTATAGACAATTTTTAGATCTACAGATTTATTGTTTAAAGCCTTTTTCCCCTCCATCGCGTTCCAATGAAAAGTATTATGTTCTCCTATTTTGCGCTATCCGGACACGCAGCGATCGTCTAATGCAATGCGCACTGATGTGAACTTTATTTCAATACAGTTTCTGTCAATATTTGTACCGACACAGGTTGCTTCAAGGTCGTTGGCGGATGCATGCCCCTTAAAGAAACCTACGGTATGGGACCGTCATCAGTCTAATCATCCAATATTTTTATTTAAAAACAGAAAATCTTAAATAACAAATAATAAAACTAAATCTAACTAAAATCTAAAAAAAAATAACCTAAAAGAAAAACTTAGGTAAAAATTTAACTAAAAGAAATATTTTTTTCTAAATCACCACCGTTCATCGGCAGGGTCCCCAAAATGCTGGAAGCAGTCCCTTGTTGGATGGCTAAGCTAAGACGCTGCCCGAGGTATGCCCTAGCCCGTCAGTCCCCCGAAACGTCGACCAGTCGCGAAGATATTTCTTTGAAGATCAGTTTTGCGGTTGAACCGATAAAGTTTCTACTCCAAAAGGCGTGATAGTCTGAACTTAGATCTACGCACTTGCACCTCTTGGAGCCTCTGCTGAAGCTGCCGCAGCACCAGCTTTGGTAGCAGTCGCTTGTATACGGGAAGCTGCCATTCTATTTTTAAACTAAAGATATAAGATATTTATTCGCGATATAACAGAGCACGTTATAAAGGTTTGTCAATTACCTACTATAAATATAATACATACACAATCGGTATACATATATATATATATATGAAATTAATTATTGAAATGTGTATAAATTTATGACTAAAATTAAAAATGTCATAAGTAATTAAAAATAAATTTTAGAGATATACATTAGGAAATGAACATGCCTTTATATTTAAATTCATGAATTCATAAATTAAATAAAGTAGAATGGATTATTCTGCAAGAAAAGTTTTACCTTGGTTTTAAATTCCAAGAGCGGTTACTTTGATACAGCTGTCGGTATTTTGTTAAACATTTAATATGTTTCCCTTGTTTTGGCGTCTTTTTTAGTCTAGTTTTAGGTGTTATTAATTTATTTTTATTTCTTGTTTTATATTTGTAAATGTCCATTCTTTTAGGTAGACTGCGTTTTTGTAAATAAGTAATAAGTAAAGAGGTGTAAATAAATAATGAAATTACGGTGATTTGATTTGATTTGATTTGATTTGGTATCAACTCTTTCTCCATATACTTGATATTCATTCATTCATTCATTTATTTATTCATAAACAATTTTTACATTGTATTTGAAATAACATGTTATACTTACAACCTAAAAACAAAAATAGCGTAACTTATACACTGGGTGTTAAGATGAAGTTGTGGAAGCCGGAAACTGGCGATCGTACTCGTCCAAACTACGAGGCCACCCTCGAATCACAAAAAAATAAATCAGCTGTTTCATAGAAAAGTTACATAGTTACCCGACCAAAATGTACAAAAAAACAGTTTTTATTTTTCGATTTCTCAATTTTTTTTCTAGGAAGGTTTTTCGTAAAGGCGAGTACTATCGCCAGTTTTTGTCTTTTAAGGCCCTTAATATCGCCAAATGGGTACTTTCTAAAGCCTACTCCACTTGTATGGCCAAACCAAAAATATTGAAAAAATGTATTATGGATTATCAACTCTAGGACAACATATGCAACATTTTTCTTTTTCGTACCACCAAAACTTCTATATGAAAAATTGTTTCAACTGAATGGTGTTTTTTTGGCTTGAATTTCCTACTGCTCCTAAGCGGCTTAGGTGATTTAATTCATTTATGCTTTGATAAATAGATAAACTTGATAGCTATAAATATAACATAGAATTATTTAATGAAAAGTATTATTTTCTCCTATTTTGCTCTTTCAAGGACGCAGCGAGCGTCGTAACAGCCACCACGCGTTGTGCACTGATTTGAACGTTATTTCAATGTCGTTTCCGTCGATATTCCTACAGACAAACATCGAGCTGCTAATTTGGCGACTGTAATCGCCTTAAACAAATTGTATACAATAACGAGGGTTTTTCTGTCAACAAAAGACTTTAATTTTAGTAAAACATAGTTTGCACTAGCTAGCTTTTTGCAGACTTTATTACTGCGGGCAGAAAAACTGCATTCAAAGTATTTTGAAAAATCACCTGCCCACAGAACTGTATTGGAGCACCTGCCTAATCCGGAAATCGAACCGGACAATTGTGTAAAAAAAAACATTATGTATTTTTATGATACCGATTGAAAGGGTCAAAGGGAACCAAATTCTTCTAAACTGTCAATGAACCTTGTCACTGTTCACTTACCTAGTCTGCACTATACATTTGGCTGTATCAATTAATGTCAGCTTGTGAAGAAGGTAAAAGAATTGAAATTAAAATATCTAAGCTGTTTGTCGTATGCAGTAATACGGCTGTATAATTTTCTCCGTACATGCCAAATTTTGGCTCAACTGGCCCAGCCGTTCTTCAGTTATCCAGCGGACAGACATACACAAAATTTTTGACGGTACCCTATAAACTGGCAATGTTACGCATACGGTTACATCAGGGGATCTAAAAAGTCCGACTTGGGTGAATCATAAAATGATTTGAAATTAGGATAGAGTCAGAATCTAAATGAAAAATCACGCGTGCAAAAAAGACGGCATTAGAACAGAATTAAACGGCCTTTTTAGAGGACCTAGGCTGCATTCATAGACTAAGGGTCGCACGCGTTGAAAATGAGCGTTTTTCTCATTGTTTTTTTTTTTCATAGTTCTTGGCATTCCGCTAGATGGCGTGCATTTTACTGTAGTCAAATTATATTTCGTAGCAAGCAATGTCAAAACCAAAAGTTTTTAATTTTGAATCTGAGCAAATTTTGTCTGTGACTCTATTGCAAAAGTACGACAGCGACATCTAGGAATCTTATTTACCACTAAAATTGACACAAGGAAAAACGATCATTGTTTACGCTATCCTGGCCCCATAGCATAATGTGAGTCACAGGTGCGAGGAGCGTGACATACTGTTTAATCGCAAAAATATCGTGCGGCCGATTAAACATTATCGGTATTACCACAAAACGGTGTTTAACTTTAGACAGTGTTTAAATCTGTTGCTGTCACTTTTTACGATATGAAAGAAAAGGCGAAAACAACAGATTTAAACACTGTCTAAAGTTAAACACCGTTTTGTAGTAACACCGTAAGCATCGGGGCATAACATTACAATAACATATCCTACCTTAAAATCCACAAAATAAAGCACACCCACAATTACATACTGACACTACACAGATACACACTCAGACACACCCTTTCAAACACTTTAATATTACAGTGGCGTGCACAGAACTTTTTTCCGGAAAAGCAATCAAAAGGTCAAGATTGACAATAAAGTTTGCATGACGCCAGGGTAGGCACAGCCTACCCTAGAATGAACATTTTCATACAAACTTTTTTTTTTCAAAGTGTTATTTAAATTTTTTCATATTTTTTTTATTGTCGTACTTGACCTTCTGATTGCTTTTCCGGAAAAAAGTTCTGTGCACGCCACTGTAATATAGGTATATCTATCAAAGTAGCATGTTGGTGTAAAATATGTTTAAGTAAATAGTTATTAAGTAAATAGATACTAAGAAAAATAAATGTATTTCATATGTAATAATGATAACCTTACAAAAATTAAAGACGCATAAGAGAGAGGGGCCTCTTCTAATACAAGTTTTTGTAAAACTTAAAAGGAGAGACCCAAACATTGTAATCATAAAATTGTAAGGAAATAAATAAACATTTTTATTTTTTTTATTTTAGATTTTGATCATTAGTGGCATTTTCAGTTGGTTCCTTGCAGCCCTTTTAGTGTAAGTCTTTGTTTTCTGGCTGTTGATAAATCTTTCAGCCTTGTTTGGGGGACCTGTAACAACCAAATGTACCAAATATGATATTTTTGGTACAGGTCACGGCAATAAATAATGCACATCGTATCGTAGTGTCATCTCTATCGCACAAAGCACTAACAGTCCGGTGACAGAGACGACGCTCTACAAAACCGAAGATAACCGATGTGCATTATTTTCTGCCGGGTACTGTACCAACCTGTAAAACATAGCCGAAAAGTCACGCCATTACAATTTTTTCTGCATCCAAATGGTAAGTCCATAAAGGTTTCAGTTTTTTTGTCGGAACCCAAAAAGTAAAGTTTTACATTTACACTGCAGCAGAGATAAAAATAAAGGTTAATCCCAATGCAGATCTTCGAATAAGTTTGTACAGTGAACATAATATTATCTAGTAAAATTTATTTGAGCGTTATATAGCTCTACACAAGCAGGTGTATTATGTTATTTCAACAACCGCATATATTTAGCACTCCATCCATCCATCAGCCTAGTTCGTCCACTGCTGGACATAAGCCTTTCCAGGACTTTGCCACCCCCGGCGGTCATCTTGGAAGAATTGCCCATACTCACACACGCTAGGCAGGCGGGTTGGTGAGCGTGGTGCCGGAACCCTCGCACCAGTGACGCCGCTGCCCGCCACTAGTCTGTTCCATATAAGGCCCGGCTATTAGGGATGGATATACCGCCATCCATCGGTCCCAGGCATGGTGGACCTCCTGGTTTTTTGCCTGTGAGCTGTCCTCTTACTCTCCCCCGAATTACTTCGAGGGGGTCTCCAAGTAAGATGGTGGTACCTCCACAGTCGAGCCTGGCATCAACTCTGCCACCTATTTAGCACTAATGAAAGTATTTGGTAGATAAGGCAGTAATTATTTTGTTTAATAAGTATGTCAATTGTTCTCTGTCTGACATCTAAATATGTCATAATTACCAATCATTCATCTAATTGAAGAGAAGACCTGAAAAAAAAAACAGTCAAGTTTCCACCGAACGCTTAATATGAGTTCCGTGTGTCTTTGAAATTGTAAAATTACTACATCAATATTTTCCTGCTTTTCATAGAATATAGAACCATGAGGATGGTCTTCTTTTTTAATGTTGTGGAATTACAGGATTATTTTAAGGGTTTCCATTTACATTGCGAACTCTGAAAAGCAACACTCATTACACGGACCAATCAAGGCTGAAGTCATTGGATGCGGAATCCTATACAGTGATGTAACTTTTCACTCGACATCCATTTTATCAGTTAAGAAATCCTCTCTAATCCGCGCTGTAAACGAAATTCTCTCTCCTGAAGTCCATTATCTCAGATTCACGCTATGGAGGTAATAACCTTACACGTTATCCTGCACGACGACTTAATGCCCGTCAGCGAAACATTTAAAACTTACGTGTATAAAAAAAGGATCTGTCAAGAGTTGCGCACGAGTCAGTGGATCAGACGCGAGCGCGGCGTTAGACGGGGAAACTCATTCGAACGAATCGATCGTTCGACCGGGAAGTGTCAAAACGCCATCTTTTTTTTTGCAAAGTGGTTTTCTTTGTGGCCAGTGATTTTGTGGTTGGATATGTGTATCTTTGGAACATGTGTTTGGGTTACAGAAAGGGTTCACCCCTAAACCGTTTCGTGGATACTTTGAAAATACTGAGATTTTTGATGCTTCAGTTAGATCTGCCATTGGCCGGACGGTTTTTCTTAAAAACTTACTATACTAAAACTTGGAAAACTAGACAGTACGAGTACATTTTTTTTGGCAAAAGTGTGAATAAAACCTCTTCAAGATGATGTCCAAAAAGCAACTGGCGTGCATGTTAGCCCTTCACATAATTTACCTACTACTCGGAGCAAGTATCTTCTACCATATAGAAAGCCCTTTGGAAATGGCGCAGAGGGCAGAAGAAAAACTGGAGCGGCTTGAAATTCAAAGTGAGTTTTAAAGTATAAACAAAAAACAAAATGAAATTTTTGAATAGATTTTTTTAAAAACAGAGCCTCTATTTTAGCCTCTAGATACGGAATTGTTTACTTTGGTGCACTCCAAGGTACCTACATTTCTTCAACTTTCCTATTTTTGTGCTGAAACAAGCGTAGAGTATTTTACGATCCTGTCTTAAGAAAACGGGACCTGTTTTCCACCCTGAAAAACTGTTTAAAAAAAAAAAACATTTTCTTCCTTCTCACTGACAGAATTTTGGTCCAATATTTTCAAAAGCATTAGAAACAGTATTTTCCGAGTAAACACACTCGAAAGCACTTTGAACAGAGTAACTCTATGAACGGTTAGTGATACAGGTATATCATAATATTCACTATCCAGATAATCTGATAAGCTACTTGCACTAAGTGCAGTCTTCTAAACACTTATGTACAGGTCTCCATTTAAACTTGATCAGAGCCGAGAACCTTATTACCTTGAAATACGCATGATGATCGATTGGCTCCGGGTTCTAGTTATTCTAGTAATTTGTCGACCCACTTCTTGGGTAGTTGCAATACTAGTTGTTAATTCAATTAGATAAACACATGAGATAACTTATTGGTGAGTGCCTGATGATCTTGGAACAGTTTCATATCATCTCATTAAAGAAGAATTCTTAATTTTTGTACCGAAATCATTATAAATTACTTTAACACCTAAAACATCCCCCTCACAAACGATATTGAGAAAATAAGTTTTGCCAACAAAAGCAGAGAAAGGAATATCAGAATAACAAAAACAGCCGTTTACAAAAAAACCAACGCACAATTTAATCCAGTAAATAAGCTGGAATTTGAACAGCACCGATTTCAAAAATTTCCTTTTTCACTTATTCCCTAGACCCCCCAGGAACATTTGGGGGAGGTTTGAAAAGAAGATGTCTTGAAAAAAAAATATATTTCTTCGCCTCGGAAATGGGCTCCAGGGGGTTTTTGGGTCGCTGATTACGAATTCGAGGTACAAACTTAGGATTTCCATATCCCAGTATGGAACTCGTACCAATTTTTGAGGAAAATTCAAATTTTTTTTTTAATCCGAATATTTTGCTGCGGAAATTTGCTCAAGGGGTTTTTTTGGGTTACCGATCATAATTTTAAGGTCCAAATTTATGAATTTCATATTCCGTAGTGGAATTTGTACCAGTTATTTATTTATTTTGAGATAATTGATTTTTCCATGGCACGTATTCTGAAATGGTATTGTTCAATTTGGACCTCGGATTCATGATCAGCGACCCTGAAACCTTCTAGAGCCAATTTCCGAGGCAAATTAATAATTTAGTATTCTTTTTTACAACATTTTTTTGCATCACTTTGGGGGAGTTCAAACCCCCCTTTCTTTCTCATTTTCGGAGATAATGCAGAGGTTAATGCTGATGAATGATCCTGGAGGAACGAATTTTTCAAATCGGGTTTTCCACATTTTACACTTTTTTTCGGCTTATTTTCTGGACTTATTATTGTATTTAGGACTTTCTAGTTTATTGCAGTTTTGGTAAGGCCATGTTCGCGTACAGAATTGCAAATACAATTGAGGCTTTAGCTGTGAATTCTCTAAAAACAAATTAATCCCTACAAAAAACCCGTAACATACAACAAAAAAAAAGTCTCTGAAGAAATCACCTATCTCGTATTATCACTAGAGCAGAAAAATGTACCTGAAAGACAAAAACAGTTGGAAAAAAAAACATTGTACTTACAATGAAATTAAAACATTATCTTAGCCAACAAGTATTATGCATTGAAATTTAAGGAATATATTCAGTCCATCCTTCCATCAGGCTGTGTTCGTCTCCTGATAGACATAGGCCTCTCCAATATTTCGCCTCTCGTGTTGGTCCTCATTCAGCCGCTACCCACGACGTCCTTCAGCCCCCCTATTCTGTATCTTAGGTTGCCAACTGGACAGGGTGCCTATCGTCAAAAACATAGATAAAAACTAAACTTTCAAAATTGCTTTTAGTGGGTATTGAACTATTTACGAACTGTGTCGTCACTTCAAGTGCTAACATACCCTTAGACAATCGGAATTCGATAGTATATCTATGTTTTTGATGATAGACACCCAGTCCAGAAGGCAACTAGAGATACATAATAGGCCCGCTGGTCGTCCTCCGCAAGCACGAGGTCGGCCTGCGCTGCGCTATATTATAATAGGTCTTTACATATGAAAATTGCCGTTTTCTATAGAGAATTCGAAGGAAACTCTATTTTCAGTACTAACATTTTTGCATTTTTTTAGGAATGACAAATCCAAATTATGTAATTTCTTTTGTGTATGAATGAGACAACATTAAGCTAACAGCAACATTAATTTAATTTCTGAAACGTGTCAGTTGTATAAAATTATTGCGAATCGTACCATGGAAATGGATGGCATTTAAAACAAAAATTTTTTTTCAAATTTTAAGTTTGGTTATCAAACTGACAATAAAAACAAAATTACGTAGATGTAAAAACTTTGATTAATCAAAGTGTAAAACTTTGAAATCAACTTTCAAACAAAAAACAAACAATGGAAATAGCTATAGAATTATTGGAATTATGAACTCATGAATCTGTAAGAAAATTTCGGCTATTTAGTATTTAAAGACCTATTATATACGAAATCTTTCTCTTTTAGGAAAGAAAGTAGTTGGCTCAAGGACTATTTTTAGGGCTTGAAATCGTTTTATTTATCTGAAATGTAATAAAATATATAAATCTCTACATATGTGCGTATAATAATCATAACCAATTTTGATTTTAGAATTTTATTCTAAACATGTTTTCCCGGTTGCATCCTTAAGGCGCTTTGTAAATAAAATGGGGCTGCTTTTTTCTGTGTAAGTATATAACTAAATACATAATATAACTAAATATATAATAACTAAATATAACTAAAAACTAAATATATAACTAAATAAATAAAAACTTAAATAATAACAAAAAGCGAAAAAGTGCCATAAAGCTTTATTTTCTTCAACATCAGCAGCCTGTGGCTGCGTGATGTTATATAACATAATATAAGTTAGAATTAGTTTAGCATAAAGTTTGCGATCTCGCCATACCGCGCATAAACCATGTGGTCTTAGTCGGATATGTAAATAAATTTAACTATGAATAAATAAACTAAAAAAAAAAAAAAAAATTGTTATCAATATCTGATAAATCATACAGCAATCTACTTATAACAAAAGAAATCACCTTATCCCCTCGACACATATAATTTCTGTCGCTAACAGGTAATAGCAACAGTAACAACAGTTAAACCCATTGTATTGGTCTATTTTTCCACGATCGGTAAAAAAAACTACTTGTCAGTGAAACAATTGACAGAGTGAATCAATTGCGAGTATACCTAAAGGCAAGTTAATTGGCACGTCGGACAACGCCAGTGTTTGACCTAATGCGAATCGCAAGCATATGCATGCACTTACGCTACACCTTGGTATCGCTTTCTATAATTTAAGTACCTAAACCGTATTTTCGCAGATCGCAGTCCGTTTAAGTTATTTGAAGATTTCGTTTCAGTAACTTCATCCCAAAAAAGGTTCAGCTTTCGCCAAAGCTTGAACCGAAGTCAAAATTGAGCAAATTTATCATCCATCCATCCATCAGCCTAGTTCGTCCACTGCTGGACATAAGCCTTTTCAGGACTTTGCCACTCTCGGCGGTCATCCTGGAAGAATTGCCCATACTAACACACGCTGGGCAGGCAGGTTGGTGAGCGCAGTGCCGGAACCCTCGCACCAGTGACGCCGCTGCCCGTCACCAGTCTGTTCCATATAAGGCCCGGCTATTAAGGATGGATATACTGCCATTCATGGGTCCCAGGCATGGTGGGCCTCCTGGTTCTTTGCCTGTGAGCTGTCCTCTTACTCTCCCCCAAATTACTTCGAGGGGATCTCCAAGTAAGATGGTGGTAGCAAATTTATATATATTTTTTTATTATAATTTTTTCTTCTTTAAAGGTGTCGTTTCTACTAATTTTAGACATAAATTATTTGAATATTTCACAAAATTCATAATTATACACGAACATTTTTCGCGGGTATTTTTGTTCGTTTAGACAAAGATAAATAATTTTCAAAACTATAAATTGTATGTATTATATAAAATGTTTAGTTTTGAAAAAGCCGAAAAATTCACTCAAGTATCGAAATTATACGATATGCCTATTTGTTTCTTCCGACGCGCCAATTCGTGTTTCTTTAGAGCTCACACTTGAGATATCTTTTTGTATTTACGTTGATGATGATAAATATTTAATCAGTATCATATCAATGTACTGTTTTAGCTTTAAAGTTACTTTTAAATATCACTAGTTATAAAGGTTTAAAATAAACGAAAATTATAAGCTTTACTCTTCATCCAAATAAAGTGTTTTATTTTTGTCACTGTCATTCCAAGTGAAAAATCGCGCAGTGCGAGAGGGGCGGATTCAGGGCAAAAGGGAAAAAAGTTGGTTTTATATTTTTATTAAAAAAAACTAAAATAGCTAGCAAAATTTCAAATATCAAATCTCTAGATGTTGTTAAAACATACCTAATAAAATATGTTTCAGTTCTGTAAATGGTTCCTATTCGTCAAACGAGGAGAAAAGGTGTGTTTGAAGACCTCATTTCAACAATTATTTCTATCGAGGAAAATTTATCCAAACATGTTTTCCAATTTCAAAACCCTAGATTATATAGTGAAAATGCATATACCCGAAATTAATTGTAATTTTTAGTGTATTTCATGAAATACACAGAAAAGAAACACCCGTATTTTTTTCGCATATCGCCTTAATTTAGAAGCTTATATTCAATCAATCAATTAAAAAAATATTCAGTTAAAAAAATTCTTCTGAGTTTTGAATTACTTTTGGTTGTTAACAATGCTAAATCCATGCTAATACTAGGGAATTCTTGGGATTGTACTAATTATGCGTTATAGTGACTTCTCCACGGCATTGCAATAGATAGGTATAAAATCTAAGTAGAGTAACTCATGGATTTTGCAAACTTTGCGTGTTTTAGTCACGTGTTTCCTCTACAGATAGATACTTGCACTCTGAAAAACGCCTCGGCTAAATTAATCAAATGTTGATGGTCCTGATTGTCGGCACTTGGTGGAACTTATGAAACATCTTTGTTGAAAATTAAACAGTTCTACTTGTCCACAGATATTTAAAAAAATGTGCAGAAATGGCAGTGAACTTCAATTTAAGGTTTTCAAAATATCTATGGACAAGTAGAAGTGTTTATTTTTCAACAAAGACAAAGTTAATCACTTCTGTGCAAAATTTAAACAATTTTAATGCAATGGTTGGGTTGGGGAAAATTCGCCCTCCAGAATTCATCTTCTTTTCCATTTTCGGGAAAATTGATCCCTGAACTAATTACCAGAGATCGGGTTATCGGATCTAAATATACCTAAAGTTGGAAAATCCTTGAAAAAGTCTGTAGGTATAGAGTCGGCTTCTTAAAATATTATTTATTTTGATGGTAAAAATTACGGAGATTGCGGAATTTCTTAAAACGTTACGATGATGTATCTAATACTTAATAGATGGTACCGTAAATGTATATTATTCAGGAATTGTACACGATTCCTAAGAAATTTAAAAAATGCTAATCTGATTTAGGTTGAACAGAGCAGCAGGTCGAAGAAAAGGCTGTACGCTATCCTAGCGAGTCCGGAGGCAAAACAGAAGGCCGAAAACAATGGCTATATATATATATATACATCGTACCAGCTTAGCCGAAGACTGAACAGGCCAATTTTTCTTTCGGCTGAAACCTTCTTTCGGCCATATCTAAGGAAAATTGTATTCAATTCCTGAATTTATTTATTTATTTACATTTCTGGTAACATTATCTATTAAGTATCACATTATCGTAACGTTTTAAGCAATTTCGTAACTCCGGAATTTTGGTTATCAAAATAACGAGTAAGAAGCAAACTCCACACCTACCAACTTTCTTAGTTTTTCCAACTTTAGGTATATCAATCCGAATATCCGATCCCTGCTCATTACATACAAAAAGATGATTGCTTCTTTGATTGCTTGAGAGTGAAAAGTGAAAGCAGAATAAAATAAAAGTAAATTTTGTTTTTGTATTAAAGTGTTAAACAATGGTTAGTCCTGATGTTATTAAGCTTATTTATTAAGCTGAATATTAAGCTCGGCCTTTTTTAAATTAAATTAAATAAAAATTAAATAAAAAAAAAATAAAAAAAAATATATATATAAAAAAAAAAATAATAATAATAATATAATAAAATAATTAATACTGTAATGCTGAACAATTTTATATGAAATAAATAAATAAATAAAAATAAATAAATCATAAAGCAAGACTAAAAAGTATAAATTTACACACAGTTTGGTCAAACAGAGATAAAATATCGTTAATTAGATTCATTCAACACAATAAAAAAATAGAGACGCCTGGAACGTGCAATTGTGATGAACTCAAATATACATATATGTTTCAAGGTTAATTAAATTTACAAATAATTAAACAAAACACAATGGTTTAACTAAGTATACAAACATTTAATGAGCATCGTCATACAGTAACTTCAATTTTGCGGATGAATTGTATTTCTATGATAGTAGATATTTTATTATGTTGTTGGGTTGTTAGCAATCGAAGAATTCTGCAACAGTCATGTGTGATTGATTAGCCCAATCAAAAGCAGCTGCTTTTGTCAGATCAGAGAAACAACCGTATATTATTTAAGGCACCTCTTTCCAGCGTTGTCAGAAAATGACTCTATTGATAAAGTTATTTCTTTTAAACGTTATTTAAAAATATATATATATATATATATATATATTGTTAGTTTAACTATAAAAAACAACTTCATTTTAGGAAATTACTCTCGCGCTCAAGAAACAGCATGAAAAGAATAGCTGTTTTTAGACTAAATTCAAGAAAAATTGGATATTTCTTCGATAACACTTATGGTTTTTGTATGGTTCTTGTACTTAAATACAAGAAAAATATTTCTTAGAAAAATCATTTATGCATTTTTTTTCCGTCCAGCGGCATTGCATTTTTCTAATGAAATTTTTAATATTTTCTTTTGCTTGTGATGTAATTTGCTTCCCTTATGCATAATAATAATAACTAAGATATCCTTTGTATTGGTAAGAAATATTAATAAATTTGACATTGATGTGCCTGTTTGTTTTTTAACAAAGCATTGACAAGACAATTTATTATATTATAGTAATCTAAGTGTCAAATAAAAGAAAGAGACAGATTATACACGTGACAAATTCCTCTATTCAGCCATAGCATGGGGTAAAATGAAGGTCTTGAGACTTAACTTGAACTTTATGCCCACGCTAAATAAGCAACTCTATGTGTGTCGGTACAAATATCAACGGAAATGACATTGAAATAATGTTCATTTCAGCGTGCCTTGAAAAGTGGCTGTTACGACAACTACTGCGTCTCCGGCTAGCGCAAAACAGGAGAAAATAATACTTTTCACATGGACACCATGAACGGATTTTTTTTTTAACTTAAATTTTTTAGATCTAAAATGTTTCTATAATATGGTGAAATAATAATAAAATCGCTTTAGGCGTTTGGAAGGAGTAAGAGAATTCTTGTGTTAATCATGTGAAACTTTCGATGACTTTCGATTTTTTTTGTCAAAACTTACTATAGAAAAACAGTTTATGAAACTTAAAATTTATTTTTGACTCTTTAATGCCTATCATATATTTTTATGAAAGTTTTTGGACCACCCGTGTGGGAGGAGTAGGCCTGCAAAGACAGGTCCAAATTGCAGTTGGCGTATCCATTTGCCTTAAAATATCGTTAGTTTGCTGCAGTAACAACGCAAATTTCAATCAGCATACCCTCGAATAAACTTCCCATACCCAAATAAATCGTTCAAAAACAGTGCTAAGTAGAAATGTGTAGCGTAAATATCAGAGCTTTTTATAATATTTTTAATGGTCTACGAAACAGTTTGTTTATTTAACCTCGTTTAATTATTATCTTGTCGCCGTTTTGTGTACTTCTGCAGAATGTGTTTTTTTATGTTGTTTCCTCATAAGAAAGGAAAATAACGACTTGTACTTTTTCATATGACTTATATTATCTTTATTCGTTTTTGTATTTAAAACAGGTTTTTCTTGGCGTGTCATCTTCTCTTATGGCATTCCCAAATAGCGAAGTCTTCAGATGTAGTTTTATAAAAGTGAAATAGTATATCTATGATAGAAGCGTTTTTTTTTGCGATCGGACAAAATATAACGTATCGCGTATTAAACCGTAAAAAAATCTGCAAAAAGGATGTATTTAAATCGGTTTTTCTTACGTGAAGTATCACAATTTAACGGTTTAATGAATTTGATAAGGGACAAAATCAGGATCCCTCTCTTAAGGGGCAGGTAGTCGCCAACGACCTTGAGTCGACCTGTGTCGGTATAAATATCGACAGAAACTAGAGGTATATTGAAATAACGTTCATATCAGCGCGCACTGCATTACGACGCGACGTCGTCGCTGGGTCTCCGGATAGCGCAAAATAGAAGAAAATAATACTTTTGACATGGACGCGATGGACCCAAAAAAGCTTCATATAAATTTTCATGGTTTTATCTACAAAACTACGAAATTTCCGTACAAAATTTCATACCTTATTTTATCCCCTTAAGGGATGATTTTCTAAAAACGCTGAGACACACCACTCTTAATTTTTATTCATATGGCTGAATACATGGTTTTTCTACAAAGCGAACGACATTCCCATACAAACTTTCATTCCCTATTTTAATCTCTAGAGGATGATTTTACCAAAACTCGGAAACACGTTTTCTCAATTTCTATACAGAAGACTAAATACCAATTTTTTTGGGTAAACTAAAAACTAACTAAATTGCCATACAAATTCTCCCTCTTTAAGGGATGATTTTTAAAAAACGCTTAATTACGTCATTCTTAGTTTCTAACCAAAAGGCTTTGTGCCAATTTTCATGGTTGCAAGTACGTAACTAACGAAATTGTGACACAAACTTTCATCCCCTAAACCTCCTCAAGGGATGATTTTCCAAAAACCCTGATAGCTTATCCTTTATTTTTAGTCAGAAGGCTTAATCTCAATTTATATAGTTTTAACTTCAAAACTAACGAAATCCCCATACCAACTTTCATCTCTTTTTTTACCACTCAGGGGATGAATTTCATAAAATCCTTTCTTAGTGTGCGTCCGCATTTTAAATGTAACCTACTGTCAAAATTCCATGTTCCTGGGTCTAACCGTCTGAATTGTGCGATGATGAGTCAGTGAATCAGGACTTGTATTTTTATGTATGAGATTACAGGTAGCGGCACGGTTTATGAGGTCTGACCTTGACTGCGCAAGTCATTTTTTCCCTATCGCACTTACTAATTTTGTGCGCGAATGTACACATGCGCTAGTCCCCCATCACTTTCGCCGAGCGGTCAAAAATCGTGCCGCGACCTGTACTTTGTTTAGATTTACAATCCAGCGCGTATAGCTTATTTATACCTATTTACATAAAATAATAGGATGGTTAAAACAAATATTAACTAACAGGGACAAGCTCGTATAATATGCGAAGTCACAAGAATCTTAGACCTGTTCAAATTTTAATTTTACTGCATCTCGGACAAAAGTGGACGTAATGTTTATTCGCATAAAGCTATAATTTATACAGTGTAAAAGCAAAACATTAAATTAGACGACTATATTGAGTAATGTAAGGATATAAATGAAAACAAAGGTTGCCCATTTAGAGCATTAGCATTTCAGTGGGGCATATTAGTATGGGCAATATTTTACACAAAATGGCCTCTAATAGGTCTGGGCAATGTTTGTCGTCATTTTCAATAAATACAAAAGTTGTGAAGCAATTAGTTTTATAAATTACCCAGCTCTAGAAGACGCAAAGAGGATTTTAAGACACTGTCCTGTTTTGTTTGTCCGTGCGGTTCATATTTTATTTTTTTTGTACACTTTTGCCCAAATTCAAATTCAAATTCAAATAGTTTATTTTGCAAAGTAGGTATATAAAATACACGTTTCACAAGTCAAAAGCCCCGGGATTCATGCACGTTAACAAAAAAAAATACGAAAATTATTAGAAACGAAAACATTTTTTTCTTCTCCCATACATTTTGTAAAACTTTGAATCAAATGAGCAGAGGAGGTCGTCCAATTTTTTTTTGAGCTTTTTATAGATCCTTTCAAAATAATTTCACTATTACATTATGAATTTCGAAAAAAGTGAAAAATCGACACGCCTTAATATGCATATGCGCGAATTTCTTCAGATAGCAGTAGAGACTAACAACCTCGAAGCCGTCTGGTCGAAGCTGTCTTTACTATTGGAGCAAAATCCGGTGTTATAGCACTTACGGCTCGAGCGATCGAAAATAGTAGTTTATGCTACAATTGCGAAAAGGAATAAATTACGAGAACGATTTAAAACACGAGCGACTAAACGTAAAACGTAACCGAGTAATGTATTGCTCTTACGCCCGTGTATCATAACGTTTTTCAATGCATAGTGTGAGGAAATAAAACAAATATAATCTTGTGAACTTTAAATTAAGATTGGCTCAAAAGGACTGTATCCAGAGCCGTAAAACAGTGGACAAAAAGTATTACATTTATGGTGCACAGGAAAGTCTGCAGGTTAGCCAACCATTGTAAATAAATTAAAAACAATAACAATAATAAAGCCCTAGGGCAAAATAATCAACTTTCTGTGCGGTTTTGATACATAAAAAGTGGGCCTTTACGAGCACTTGCATTGAAAATAACTTTGTGTTCATTGTGCGTGCCACTAACTTAGATCGAGGCACGACCCAAAATTGCTTTGGTTTCAATAAGAGTGTAAAATTTCCCAATCATACATTAAGGGGGATCGATTCGTGTCCGGTGCGTAACGCACAACTTAAGGTTTCTTATTTTTAATTAGAAACTTCTTATTTTTATCTTCTTATTTTTTAATTAAACATATTAAATAAATGGGATTTATGCCATTTTGCGAACAAATTTTATTGTCAGTTAAGTTTTTCCGGCAAAATTTTGTAATTTTATGCATTACGTTGTAAATGAACAGGCACACCAACTTAAAAGCGTGTTTAAAGTTTGTATGCCTATTAATTTACAACATAATGCATAAAACAATGAAATTTTGCCGGAAAACTATGCATTAAACTATGTTCGCAGAATGCCATAAATCACATTTATTAATAATTGTGAATTCAAAAATAAGAAAAAACAATCTCGCGTGATGTATTTAGTACCGGTAACGAAACGTTCCCCCAGTCGGTCGGCAACAGGCAGAAACTTGGACCGCCGAATATTGTAAAATAACTTACCCACATATTAAATTTAATAGTAGTTTATGCTACTAGGGCGAAAAGGAATAAATTACGAGGACGATTTAAAACACGAGCGTAGCGAGTGTTTTAAACGTAACCGAGTAATTTATTGCTTTTACGCCCGTGTATCATACTACGTTTTTCAATGCATAGTGTGAGGAAATGAAAATAAATATAATCTTGTGAACTTTAAATTATAATTGGCTCAAAAGGACTGTATCCAGAGCCGTTAAACAGTGGAAAAAAAAGTATAACATCTATGGTACACAGGAAAGGCTGCAGGTTAGCCAACCATTGTAAATAAATTAAAAAAAAATAGTAATAATAAAGCCCTAGGGCAAAATAACCGACTTTTTGTTCGGTTTTGATGCATAAAAAGTGGGCCTTTACGAGCACATGCATTGAAAATACTATTTTTATATAGCTGCCACGTAGAATGTAGTTGTGGTTTCTTGCATTAATTTAATTTTAATGATATTGTTTAGATATAATTTTTAAGAATACCTATTGTGCTTTATATAATTACTTTATATCAGTCAAAATAAAAGTTTTTAATTAGTAAGTTTTTTTTTTTCTGGGCCTCGATAAATATTTTAAATAATATCCCAGATCCATTTAAAATTACTTGCCGACCTCTGCCCCAGACGATGCAAAGAAGATGGCCGTATTGATAAAAAATAATGCAGTTCTAACATAAGAACTAAATAATAGTAGTTTATGCTACAAGGGCGAAAAGGAATAAATTACGAGGACGATTTAAAAGACGAGCGTAGCGAGTGTTTTAAACGTAACTGAGTAATTTATTGCTTTTACGCCCGTGTATCATACTACGTTTTTCAATGCATAGTGTGAGGAAATGAAAACAAATATAATCTTGTGAACTTTAAATTATGACTGGCTCAAAAGGATTGTATCCGGAGCCGTTAAACAGTGGAAAAAAAAGTATAACATCTATGGTACACAGGAAAGGCTGCAGGTTAGCCAAAACAAATAAAAAAAAATAACAATAAAGCCCTAGGGCAAAATAATCGACTTTCTGTTCGGTTTTGATGCATAAAAAGTGGGCCTTTAGGAGCACTTGCATTGAAAATTATATAACTAATTCTCGTGTAATAGGGTTACCATTCTTCTGGATTTGTCAGGACTTTCGGTCGGACTTTTTCCAGCTTTTTAATGTGGCCGGATATTAGATGGAATTTTTTTATTGAACATTTTTTTTAATAAATAAATTTTCAAAGCTGCGATAGAAAAAAAACATTTTTTACTTACTAGAACAATTATTGAAAGTCTGCTCAAGTAAATGCGTAGAAAGAGCAATGAACTATTTTTAAATAGCATGGTTTTCATAGACAACGTCTTTGATGAGCTAAAATTTTTTTTTCTAAAGTGGCAGCTCTTCTGCAGCATATAGGACCTTAACAATAAAACATAAGTATTAAATTTCAAGTAATAATGCATGTGAAAGACAATAATTGATACAAAAATAACCCCAAAGAAATAATTATAAAAAAAAATTGCCTCTAGGTCACTGCCCTGCGGGAGAGTGCCCAAAATACTTGCCACATTACCTCTCTGTATGGCAAGACTTATACGCTGGCTTATTAAGGCGATTACCATCGCCAAATTAGCAGCTCGATATTTGTCACTACAAATATTAACGGAAACGACATTGAAATAACGTTTATATCAGCGCGCAAAGCATAGTGGCTGTTACGACGCTCGATGTGTCCTTGATAGGGCGAAATAGGAGAAAATTATACTTTTCACTTGGACGTGATTACTCGATTGAATAATCTTATGTTATGTTTATAGCTATAAAGTTTATCTATTTATCAAAGCATAGATGAATTCAATCGGCCAAGACACTCAGGAGCAGTAGGGATTTTGAGGTCGAAAAACACCATTCAGTAAAAAAAAAATTCACGTAGAAGTTTTGGTGGTATGAAAAAAAAAATGTTGCATATGTTGTCTAAAAGTTGATTATTCATAATACATTTTTTTATTATTTTTGGTTTGGCCATAAACGAGGAGTAGGCTTTAGAAAGTACCCATTTGGCAATAGTAAGGCCCTTAAGTATTAAATTAATCTTCATTCTTTATTCTACACAATAAACAACTAAGTAACGTGGTTAATCAATCTCACCTCATTTTTAAACAATCAACTTTTAGCTCAAACATAAAGTACAATCAATTTTACTATTTTATTTTGTGACTAAAATGTCCCGAATTTTATTGAAATGTCCAAACTTTTGTCAAGGCCTTTCAAATTTCTAAATGTAAAAAATGTGATGCAAAGGCTTAACTTATTTATTACCAATTCTTCGACGTTATAATAGGTAACGGTGTTTATAGCATTATCATTGATTTGTTTCAACAATAACTTTATGAATTAACAAAACAGAACAAAACCGGCCAAGTGCGAGTCAGACTCGCGTACCTAGGGTTCCGTATTGTGGATGATAAATTTAATTTTGTCATTTTAGTTCGTGAATTTCTCAACCGCTTTATTTTTCCCGTAATCTTTACGTAAACACATATTACCATGATTTTTTTCATATTTTTTGGTCCACCAGTTTTGGAGATAAGGGGAGACAAGGATAATTTTCTCGAAACCAGTGCCAGTAAATATAGTAAAAGTATATATTTTTACAGTTAGCTTTTTAATCTACAATTTGATACCCATCTTGTATTTTTAGGATAATATTTTTAATTTTTTTCACTTTGGTTTTGGAAATATTTTGAACAATTTCATTGTATTTTTTTACGCCGTTATATGTGGGCAAATTAATGGTATTTTGTACCAAATTTCATGTATTTATCTTTAACGGTGCTAAAGTTATGAGGCCGTGACATTGGGACGGACGGACGGACAACGGAGTCTCACCATAAAGGTTCCTTTTGTACCTTTAAATATATCGTTATTTCAAGGTTTATTTATTCTGTCCTCATCGTGTGTTTCTTTTTCCTATACTTTCCATGGCACAGACAATGAAATGAAATGAGATATGAAATGAAATATTTTTATATAGGTTTAAGCAGTGGCGTGCATTAAACTTTTTTCCGGAAAAGCAATCAGAAGGTCAAGTTTGACAATAAAAAAATATGAAAAAAATTAAATAACACTTTGAAATAAAAATGTGTGTATTTTTTTTTTTTCAAAGTGTTATTTAAAATTTGTTCATATTTTTTTTATTGTCAAACTTGACCTTCTGGTTGCTTTTCCGGAAAAAAGTTAAGGCGATTACCTTCGCCAAATTAGCAGCTCGATATTTGTCACTACGAATATCAACGGAAACGACATTGAAATAACGTTCATATCAGCGCGCAATGCAAAGCGGCTGTTACGACGCTCGCTGCGTCCTTGAGGGGGCGAAATAGGAGAAAATTATACTTTTCACTCGGACGTGATTACTCGATTGAATAATCTTATGTTATGTTTATAGCTATAAAGTTCATCTATTTATCAAAGCATAGATGAATTCAATCGGCCAAGCAACTCAGGAGCAGTAGGGAATTTGAGGTCAAAAAACACCATTCAGTAAAAAAAAAAATTCATGTAGAAGTTTTGGTGGTATGAAAAAGAAAACTGTTGCATATGTTGTCTAAGAGTTGATTATTCATAATAGATTTTTTCATTATTTTTGGTTTGGCCATAAACGAGGAGTAGGCTTTAGAAAGTACCCATTTGGCAATGGTAAGGGCCTTAAATGCACGCCACTGGGTATAACAGATACACTTATTACAGGTCAGTTTTAATGTAATATAAGTAATTAAATAATCTATGTGTATAGGTAATAGTTTTATGTAATAAATAATAATATGGGGAAATATACAAAATCTGTGGAATCTGCCTATCCCTCTGTGTGACAGTCGAGTCGTGGGTATACCTACGTAATGTATGCACTTATAGATACTTTCAGTGTTTTAATTTTATATGCAAAAATCCTGTTCTTCTTGTCTTTATCTTTGTTTTCAAATGAAAACAGTTGTTGAATTGACTTATCATTCATTACACTTATAGGCTAAAGTTCTTTTCACAAAAGAAGTCTCCTGTCAAAGTGCTTATTGTGAATGAATAAATACGAAAATGCCTTAATCCGCGGGACTTCTCTCCTGGAAAAGTCTACGTGACTCGTTTCTATTATCATTTAGTTTAAATTCAGTATGCTTAACTGGTTTTTCATTTTAGGCGTTATACTTAACTTTAATGTTCGACATAAGGAAGAGTTTCCTCAAGACCGACAGTATTAAATCTTCTCAAACATGTCGAATATAGAATTTTATTGTCACTATTATGTAACTACAAAATGTTGTACTCATTTTTCTTTGCTATATGATTGAAATAAATTTCAATTTATCCATCGCAAGGATTGCGGAGGTGGTAGAGCTGATGCCGGGCTCGACTGTGGAGGTACCACCATCTTACTTGGAGACCCCCTCGAAGTAATTCGGGGGAGAGTAAGAGGACAGCTCACGGGCAAAAAACCAGGAGGCCCACCATGCCTGGGACCGATGGATGGCAGTATATCCATCCCTAATAGCCGGGCCTTATATGGAACAGACTGGTGACGGGCAGCGGCGTCACTGGTGCGAGGGTTCCGGCACCGCGCTCACCAACCCGCCTGCCCAGCGTGTGTGTGTGTATGGGCAATTCTTCCAGGATGACCGCCGGGAGTTGCAAAGTCCTGGAAAGGCTTATGTCCAGCAATGGACGTACTAGGCTGATGGATGGATGGATGGAAGGATTGCGAAGAGAAGTAAATCTGGAACCGGAATTCGAACCCGGGACCTCTCGCTTACTGGGCGATAGCTTTTCTTACAGGTTCCGGATTCAAATCCCGGTTTGGACCTCCTCACATTAACCTTTTTCTTCTGCATTTCTATACTGCAATGATATAATGTAAACAAACTGCTACCTTTAAATGAAACTACATATACTACCGATCATACTGAACAATTTTTTCCAAGAAACATACCCGCGCAAATCATTAGCTTAGCAAATATTTGAGTTTCAAACAAAAATGCGTGAACCCTAACGCAACAATATATGGAGGTTTTTTTGAGGCTGCGTCGTCCGTAAAACAGCTGTTCACGCGCAGCGTTCTAAAATAGACCTTCCTCCTGCGAGTTAAAGTCTTTCAGTTACAGTTAAATATCTTCTTCTCTGATGTTTTGCACGTGTATTTTTTAAAGGTATTTTTACACACTGTATATAAAATGTAACCTAAATTAAAACCTTTACTCCCCTAATTTCCAACAGCTACGTACATAATATTATTTACTCGAATTTGTATATAGCCTTTTTTGTTATATTCAGCTAATGAATTTTAATTTGGAATACTGGCACAGAAATTACAAGGGATCCTGGAAATAACATGGCAAAACTTAAACAAAGTCTTAAAATACACATGCAAAATATACAATTGTATGGGCATTTCACAAAAACGACGAAGGTACTAAATAAGGAAAATCCCGTAACGACAATGAAAGTACAAAATCGGTCAGCGGCAATTTCATCGATGGTACACATACGTCTTCTTTACAAGTCGGAAAACCGAAATATACAACAATATTATTATAATGACTTCCTTATCTCCAAACACGCGGAAAATTCTACAACCGACCACCGATTTAGATATTCCTGGCCCGTTTGAGGAAGCGAAGAGGATAAAGATGACACCTTTCCAATCGCAGTCTTTACTCCATTGTTATACGTACGAAATTTCCTTGAGAGAAGGGATATTTTTTTTGACTTGAGGATAACATGATGGGTCCACGCTATCAGACACTGGAAGACCTTGTGCTGCTCCTCTGCTAACTGAATCATTGATGAAGGTTATGCGTAGGCAGCGAAAATTTAATCACTTTTCTTACGTGGCTCGTGACGGTTGACATTCCCGTTTGGATGATGTTACCGTCTTAGGTTACGAGTATGGGATCGTGAGCCGTTAGGCCTACCTAGGTTTTGGCCTCGACACTCGCTAGTGACTGCGTAAAATATTTAAATGAGAAATCGTACAGCGCCCCTAGCGGTTAACGAGAGGAATTAGAATTGGCTAAGTTGCCACGCGGTCACTCTAAAATTTTCTATGGTAAAATAGGGCCCTGGGAAACTCGGAAAATAAAAAAAATACACGTTTCCATTTAACCATGCAATAATACGAGTATATTTCTTTTTTTTTTTAATTGAGTCAGAAAAGTAGTTTTGAATTTGTTGATCCCACAGACCAACAAACTGAAAATTTTCTGCGCCGCAAAGAGAACTGTAATAATAATGTTCGTGTTTATTAACGTACGTATTGATATGAGAGTGAGTCAGTTGGAAATATCAAATTCATCTGTGACGCAGTTTATACGAGTATTTTGTATTGTTTTTACAGTAATATGTGACTGTTGGGCTGTAGATTTTTTATTATAATTTTTTAACCGTTCCTGATACAAATTGTCTTGTTATTGTTAGGCAAACAGGGTAGAAGCTGAACTTTTTACGTAACCGAAAAAAAAATTATAGGTTAAATATTCCAAATTTTTTGACAAGGCACAAATGAACTTTGCTTTTTTTTCGTTCTGTCGTCTAGAACTATAAAAATTACAAAATTAGATTCACATGCTCTTTGCTTGCTACGCACATGCTATTTATGGTTGATATACAAGGTGACTTTTTGATCATCGTCCAAATTCATACTGGAGGCTTGGTAAGTGATCAGCATAATGAATCGATAACAATTTTTGTGAAATTTGTATAATGAAATTTCGACTTCCCATAGGACGGTCGGTACCCATGGTAATTCAGTCCAGGGGCTCTACCGCGTAATTCTCATTTGTATCAAATTCAAGCAAATGCATGCAAAATTCAACGCGTGCAAAAGAGATGGCATGTTAGGCGGGCGTCGTCGCACGCACAACAAATTTCAATCTCAAGTTGATGTTGATGAAAATGAGAATCACGCGGTAGACCCCCCGGTCCTGAGTGAATCACTATGGGGAGTCAAAATGAATTTAACAAAAATCGTTATTGGTTCATGATGCTGATCACTTACCAAAGCTCAAGTATGAATTTGAACGATGTTCACAAATTCACCTTGTATAAAACAAAGATCTAAGAACCAAAAACGTACGTACCAGCAAATTACATGAAAATTTATTTGTATTAGTACATTTAGTACCTAACTATAACATTCATAATGTATGGGACTTAACCTGCATGACGTAAATGTAAAAACCGATTTTACTAATAAATGTACCTATTTGCTCGTGTATTAAACAAACAAACTCTATTTAAGTTTTCTAATCGCCAATTACTTTTATTAAATACATCTTTTATGTTTCACAAAAGGATTGATTATTACGAGTATTTCTCAACTACAAGTATTTTCAAGAGTTTTTAAGATACATTTACACATAATCGTAAACAAATTACATATAAACGAACTGCAAGAGATTTTGCTGAAACATTGAAGAAGATATTTCAGTCGGCGGGCATTTCGAAAAAGTCACTCTAATTCTATTATAGATATTTTCTCTATACATCTCTGAGTGAGTGGTCAGCACTCGTAGCATAGTCTTTAATCGCGCGCGACGCCACTTAAGGCGATTATTACCGTCGCCAAATTAGCAGCTCGATGTTTGTCTGTATGAATATCGACGGAAACTACATTGAAATAACGTTCAAATCAGTGCACAATGCGTGGTGGCTGTTACGACGCTCACTGCGCCCTTGAAAGGGCAAAATAGGAGAAAATAATACTTTTCACATGGGCGTCATTGTTCGATTGAATAATTCTATGTTATATTTATAGCTATCAAGTTTATCTATTTATCAAAGCATAAATTAATTAAATCACCTAAGCCGCTTAGGAGCAGTAGAAAATTCAAGCCAAAAAACACCATTCAGTTGAAACAGTTTTTCATATATAAGTTTTGGTGGTACGAAAAAGAAAAATGTTGCATATGTTGTCCTAGAGTTGATAATCTATAATACATTTTTTCAATATTTTTGGTTTGGCCATAAAAGAGGAGTAGGCTTTAGAAAGTACCCATTTGGCGATATTAAGGGCCTTAATTGAATCACAAGTGCGAGGAGCGTGATACGATGTTTTTTGCGATTAAACAGTACCTATGTCACTTTCTTTGCACCTGTGCTTCAACTAAGCCGCGTCGCGCGCGATTAAACACTATGCTACCGAGCCAATTCAACGCAAAATTCAATCTAAAAATATATGCCCTCATACTTGTTCAATCCCAACCCCTAATCAAACGATATCGGAAAGGAACCTAAGGAAAGGGGACCTTAAACCTGAAATAAAACTGGTCAAGTGCGAGTAGGACTCGCGCTCTGAGGGTTCCTTACCATTTAAATAGGTAAATATAGGTACTTAAATAATTTAAACAGAAATTAAAAACTTATCACTACCTAAAAATTGTATTAAACAAAACTACAAAATTAAGTTGGTTGAGTATTCGGGGATGTAACCCTAAAACTACATTAAAAATCGGCATTTTAAGTATTTGTTGTTTAAATACAGTATATGGTACATAATATACGGAAATTTCAATTTTCTAACTGCTTTGGTCTTTGAGATAGACCCCGTAACAAAAATGGTCTAAAAATGGGAAATTTGATAGCCTCCCATTTAAGATAAAAGAATAAAAAATACATTTCTACTCTACTTAATGGTCTGTATACAATGACACTCCTCACATGCTAAGATAAGAAAAAAAAAATTTCGGCTTCATTTTCATGTATGAAATTTTCATGCCCCCCCCTGAAAAATAATTTAATTACATTTTAAATTCAAAATTCGGTTTTAGGTCAACATTTCAGGTTTCTATCTCATTCCGTGTAAGAGCTAGAGACCCGTGACATACGGACAGACAGACAGACGGATAGCCGAGCATGATATTAATAGGGCTTCGATTTGCCCTTTGGGTACGGAACCCTAAAAAGGTAACATTATCACCAGGTCCAAATTTTGGATTTCGTTGTAGCCATCAAAGTGACCTTATATTCAAAGAGAATGATTTTGTCATTTCGAACATAGATTCAATAGCCTGCTGGCAGGCTAGAAAATATAGTCAACATACTCGTAATATAAGATACTGATTGGCTTATTTGGCGCCACACAAAACCTATAACATAAGTGAACAATGACGTATAAAATTCTGGAATGCAGTCTGCCAGTAATTAGTTACATTGTTTCTTGGATGTGAAGTAAAGAACACATTTTATTTGACCAAGTTTATTCTATACTAGAGGACGCCCGCGGCTTTATCCGCATGGATTAAGGATATAAAGACTAGGGATGCATCCGATACCGATACCGATATATCGGCGATACTTTAGGTTTGCCGCAGTGTTGCCATCTATGGCCAAGCGCTTGTAGCTAAATATAGCTCAAAAAGTAGCCAGATTGGTTAATTTTAACACCTAAAGTAGCTAAATGTATGGAGCTTCAGTCCTCAAAAAGTAGCCAAATATATGAAACTTTCAACAATTTTAGTAGCTAAATAACCCTAAAAGTTGCTAGATCTAGCTACAAAGTAGCTAAGATGGCAACACTGGTTTGCCGATATATTGATATCGGCGATATAATCGCCGATACAACGATACTTTTAAAATTTCGCGCTTCAAGCAAGTACTTCAATCAAGTAATGTAAACGTGCGTGTTGTTTCGTTTATTTCGTTGAGAAACGCAAGGATGACCCCCTTAATAACTAATTATCTCATTGTAAGTCTGTAATTTATTTCTAACATTAATTAAAAAAATATATTAAACCCAACTTGTGTTTTTATTTTACCTTCATTTAAATTCACTAAGCGTATCCGTGTCGGTATCAGAATCGCCGATACTTTTATAAGAGTATCGATATCGGTATCGTATCGTAATAAAGACTCCGTTGTGCACATTGGTTGGAAAGCATTTTCGATACACAGTTTTACATCCTGAAGATTGAATTTAGAATTTCCTAATGCAAACCTCTGCTGCAAACTATGTTTATATCTTTAGCGGTTTAGGCTGTTCTCTATCAGTCAATCGGTCGGTCAGTCGTTCCTGGAACTGGACGATTATTACACCCCAAAGTGATGGGTGGTGAGCCCCATCGCCGCACTTCGGGCACAAATACGCGCTTTTTAGGTCATACAGGTTTCCTTACGATTTTTTCCTTCACCGTTCAGCCAGTGGTAAGTATGAACAAATACTATGCACATCAATTCTGAAAAACTCTTTGGTGCATGCCCGACCGGGCATTGCACCTGAATCTCAAGATTGAGAGGCCAGCGTTCTACCCCGAGCTATAGTATCCGAATCGATCAATACTGAAGACATCGGAATAGTAATGTGACATCGTGACGTATAACACAAATGAAGACGCTAGTTAGCCTGCAAATAAAGCCTCGACGTGCGTTCAGAAGCGTGCTTCACAAATTTGTCTCCTAATTAGAGATGTCACCAAGAAACCTCCACTGAGGATATTTACTAAGTTGATTAGCAAATTGGGTGAAGCTGAGAATTTTCAGAAGGCTGAATGGACAATCGAAATCACTTATCAAGTCAGCTGATATCCTTTTTTTTTTCTAATTTTTAGGACAAGCCACCCGCAATTTTTATCCGTGGAGATATCAGGTTGTTAAGATGATGTTGCGCAATCCGTAAACAAGCGATAATACTCGACAATACGAAAAACAAATTGTGAATTAAAGATCAGTTGTTTTATTCATTTTCGTCGTGTAGGCATAACTTTTCTATGGAACATCTGATTTTTATAGCGGTTTGTGTGTTGGTTGCATAATAAAAGTTATTCTTATGGACAAGTACTATCGCCAGTTTCCGGCTTCCGCAACATCATATTAACATTCAGTATTTTCCACGTGCTCAGAAAGTCTAGAATCCTGCTCTTTTCACACTGTTATGTGCACATAATATGCCATCACACGAACTACTAGCTATGCTTGATGTTAATTTGATAACCTTTTTCCTTCAAACAGGGTGTTCTACTCATTAAGAGCGGTTTAGCAGCCGGATTGTGAAAAGCCCACCTTTTTCTAATTAATCGAAACAGAACACCTATATTCAAAATTTACTCAATAGTTGTTCAACAAAACCTTATTTATTACCTATGTTTTGTGTAAACTGTCATCGCAAAGTTTCCATTGGTTTCTGTAAATCAGAATTCAGAAGTTTTAAATTTTAATATTCTAATTTACAGAAACCAATGGAAACTTTGCTATGGCAGCATACACAATAAATGGGCGAAAAGGTTTTGTTGAACAACTATTGAGTAAATTTTGAATATGTGTTCTTTTGCTATTAATTAGAAAAAGGCGGGTTTTTCACAATCCACCTGCTAAACGGGCCTTAATATGAACAACTTTTACTAAGGGACAACCCGTAAATAGCGAAAAAAGAAATCAGCTGTTCGATAGAAAAGTTAAATACCTACTCGACCAAAATGTAAGAAATAGCTGATATTGTTTTTGCGATTTCAGATGGTTAGAATGGTTAGAACACCCCGTTTTAAGGAAAAAGGTTTTCATCTCAACAACTGGTATATTTGTACTGCAGGCACATTGTCTGGTCAGTCCATCTTTTCGGACTGAAGTATATTTCGTGTAAGACACTGTGCACATAATGTACGAAAACTAAAGTTAACCTGTTTCGTTAAAAATCAACTCTTACGCCAGGGCCACAGCTTCAGGCTTCTGGCGGCGCTTCTTGCTGCGCTTCCAGGTGGTTTTTGCGACGGGCTTTGCCCTGCCAAAACACCCGTCGGTCGGCGCCTTCCACCGCATCGGATGTATAGCGCGCTCGCTCGCTCAAAGCGCTCGTCCTAGGTTCGTCCTGTGCGCTCGATCACTGTTTCAACCGCCCGCCTCCCCGCAAACTACCGTACCGAGAGCGCAAGTCACTCGAAGCCGGGCAAGATGCGCGAGCGGCGACCCAAGACCGGCTCTATACAACTTCATACATTTGTTCTCTCCACCGTCGCAAGAAGAACCGCTCGGCGCGCCTCTCAAAGCTTGAAGCTGTTTCCGACCGGTAACATAGTTTTATAAATTAGTTAGGAAGTTGGAATTGCGTTGTAACCCAATCAGTGTAGAGTTTCCTTAATTTTAATGGTCATTACTGGAATGAATACGTGATGGCCACAGAAAACAAAAATATTTTCTTCTAAAAACCTTCAAAAATTATCTTCTATAATCATGTCATTTTGACAATTATTTGCCCTATTGCTCGAATGGTCAACCGGCCATTTTTGGCAATTTTTTTTCCTCATATTAATATGAATGTATGTGTTACCGGCCATTTTTGGACAAACTAGAATTTATGGCGTGACCGTCATACATAACCTACGTGGTTATTTTTTATTACAACCCAGAACCACTTTGACCTAGACTAGACCAAACTGGTTTGTCTTAAAATCGGGTTTGGCCGGTAACATATAAATGCAAATAAACATATCTACATATTTAAAAAATCGGCCAAGTGCAAGTCGGACTCGGTGCTATAAGAACTACCTGCAAACGAAATTTCAAGTTTCCAAGTTAACTGGAAGAGCCCTATAGGTTTTGATTCCCTTGCGAGTGTCAAAAATTTGTATGAAGTTTATTATGTAAAGTGCAGTAACATTTTTCGCGTTGAGTTAGAAACCTGATTTTTTTACAGCACCATGGGTCCGTAGACCGTGGAATATCTGATTATATCTGATCATGCTGATTTACAAACCTTGGACCCAAGTCCCACAATTTCCAGAATGGAATCAGTGTGCGGCGGCAATGTAAAGGCGGGCGTCCCCGACTCGTCCCAATCTTCCCGACTTAGCAAGTGTCGCTGTGTGCGTGCTGTGGTTCGTGCGTCTGAGTACGTACTGGCACGCACCAGGCACGTCTGAGTACGTACTGGGCACGCACCAGGCACGTCTGAGTACGTACTGGCACGCACCAGGCACGTCTGAGTACGTACTGGCACGCACCAGGCACGTCTGAGTACGTACTGGCACGCACCAGGCACGTCTGAGTACGTACTGGCACGCACCAGGCACGTCTGAGTACGTACTGGCACGCACCAGGCACGTCTGAGTACGTACTGGCACGCACCAGGCACGTCTGAGTACGTACTGGCACGCACCAGGCACGTCTGAGTACGTACTGGCACGCACCAGGCACGTATTGGCACGCACCAGGTACGACGGTACCTTTCACTATTATGTTTTTACTATGACTGAACCAGTATCGGTTTCAACTTGATATCTCGTACGGGGCCGAGCAAAATGGTCTTGACAGACAGACGGACAACAAAATGATCCTATAAGGGTTCCGTTTTTAATTTGAGGTACAGAACCCTAAAAAGCTCAAAATTGGTCGGTTGGCCAATTATATTTTAGGTTGTTGATGATTTCGTAGTTTCTGGATGTAAGCAAAGACATAATGTTGCGTAATCAAAAAGTTATCGATTTTCAATTATGAGGTAGTTACTTAACCTGAAATAGTCAAATGATTATTTTAATGAATGGCTCAAAAGACATAATAGAACAAACCACTAGTTGATGTACTGGTAAATGCGCCTACTAAGCCAAGCATTTCATACATGCAATCCCACAAGACATAGCTGCATTAACTCAGGACCAGTTTCCTAAGTATAGGCATATGGACTAGTAATAAATTATCTACACAAGCTGAATATGTAGGGCAGGACATTTTATTCAAAACAATTGTTGTCCTATAAAAAACATAGTTCCGTAATAAGTTACAACGAAATTTGTCAACTTGAATACTTAGTTATCCAGATTCGAATAACAAATTTAAAACTGCAGTATACAACGTGTAACAGAAAGGTGTAACCATATTTGAAGAGCTTATTCAGTCAATGGTATAGAACAACTTTTACTATGGGACAAACCCTGTATCTCGAAAAAAAAAAATAAGTTTTTCATAGAAAAATGCAATGCCGCGCGGATGAAATGTATGGAAGGGCAGATCTTTTTTTGAGATTTCAGGGTTGGCTCCATAGTAAAAGTTGTTCTATACCATTCTATACTCTTCAAATATGGTTACACCTTTCTGTTACACCTTGTATAATACTGCAATTAATTAAAAACAGAACTTTGAAGAGATTAGTTATAACTTTAAAATTAACAAGTACAGCGCCATTTGTATAATTTCTGATTCACAGAACCAAACACAGATTGTATCAGAAATGATACTCACTATTTTATAATAATTTGTTTGGTGTATTATTTGTGCACACCTTTTTTTACATTTTTCATGGGCAAAAAAGAAGCTCTAGCCCAGCCGATTTTTCCGAGTGTTTTGGTTTGAAAATCGGATGCCTGACTAATTATCATATTGATATTCTTTTTATTTTGTTGCCTGTGATCCTGTGATCAATGCTTTTGAAAATTTGCCTTGGCTTTAAGGCGATACGGAAAAAAATCGACACTTTTGAAACTTGCATATCTACTTCAGTAAAGAAGCCTATTATTTTTATAAAATAGAATATTATTTTTGTAATCTATTTCTAGGGATCTGTTAAACAGAAACGCGATTGGAGAGATTAGGCTCGATAGAAATATTTATTGAAATGAGATCTTTTTCGACACCAACTCTCCTGGTTTGACAATTTAGGGACTGCAATTATATTTTATTAGATGGGTTTAACAATATCTAGGATATAGGTAACAGGGACGCTAAAACTTTTACATATCGCCTTAATAACATCTTTATGTATACAAGTTTATTTTATGTGTACAAGTTTCAAATAATTATATTTGATTTCTTATTTTTTTGTATTTGGTGTTCATTAAAGAGTATTTATCTTCTTGTGGTTTAGTAGTTCTCGATTACTGGACTACTAAATCGTAGGTCACGTGTTCAAATCACGTAGGGGCACATTTGTGTTCGTTCGGCGTGCTTTTCGTGACACGTCACGCTGTGAATCCAATTTATGCCCGAAATACGGCGTTAAAGCTCATTACGCTGGGACGTAATGATCGTTGGTGAAACGTGGGTGTACGAGTGTGGACTGTGAGTTACATTTTACAGTCTACATGCAAAAATACCTCTGAAACCACCTCGAGAATTCATGTCATGACGATCTATAAATGTGTCCAAATGGTAAAGATTTTGTAGATCGTAGGTAAATAAACTTCAACTTACTGATTCGGCAGGCTATGTCGGTCACCTTCGATCTCTGACGGATATCTTCGTTTCGGATTTTATCCATCAGAGATATCCCAAGCATAGCCAGCTCCATAGCTCGTTGAGCGACCTTAAATCGGCGGATCAAACCTTTGGTAAGAGACCACGTCTCAGCGCCGTACGTCATCACTGGAAGGACGCACTGGTGGCAGTAGTGGACTGGCCATATTTGTCGCCAACGTGATAACCGTTGGGGCCGTAAGGCATTGGAATGGACACCACAGCAAAGCGCAGCGTAGGCCGCCCTCGTGCCCGCTGGACTGACGATCTGAAGGACGTTGCGGGTGGCGGCTAGATGAGGATGACTGAGGACCGCCAAGAGTGGCGTAATATTGGAGAGGCCTATGTCCAGCAGTGGACAAATACGGGCTGTTGGATGGATGAAGTAAATAAACAGCTCAAGGCTTTCCCACGCAGAAGGATCTATTGCAATATAATACGGAGTTCTGCACTAGTACACGACTATTTCAAATCCACCCATCGTGTCTCAAATTCACACAAGGTGACTTGCTAAAGAAAATACTGACTTACTATTACGGGTATGTTCGCTGTGGCGCGCACCTTTAAGTAGGGCCACTGAGTGATGGCACTTATGACAGCTGCATTTAGTGATGAGGTACATTTCGAATTTCGGTTAAAAATAAAAATCAAGTGTGAGTTTACTCAACATTAGACACGTCATTCAACATTCAACATAATGATACAAAAGGAAAATGTGCCAAAACCAGTGGCGTAGCTATCGGAGGGCTATGCGGTGTAGTGCCCAGGGGCCCCCAAGAGATGTTTAAATATCTAAATCGAAAAAAGTATTTTACTATCATTTATTTTCGTTTAGTTTATCTTCGTCATTGTTTTGTTTTTAATTAAATATTATTGCGTAACTTAGCGATCTCAAACACGACCTATAAAAAATTTTAAAAAAAAATCTTCGTTTCTATTCGAATTCTATTGGACAATAAAGCAACATTCAAATCGAAAAATAATAACCGAAACAAGTAGGTACATCACTATCAAAAATGAAGTATTACATTTTTTAATTGACACTTGCTTATAAATAATTACGATACTTTGTAGGCATTTAAACGTCATAGGCGCCATCACTCAATGGCTCTACTGTAGACTACTTCGGCATCACGAGGCTGCGCGCTGCATCGCTGCTGCGCCAAGTGCGAGCCTCTACCAACAGCATCCTGAACACGATAGTGGATAGGATTGACAACCCATTCATTATACATTGGGTGCAGTTGTCAATGCGAAATAAATAATAATTAGAAAATTGTAAATATAATAGTTACTAACAATAGCAATTAAGAAAAACTGTTACGAACAACATGGTTATAATATCTGAAATAAACATGTATTATAATATTATTATTAAAATGATCACAATGAACAACTATGGTTTATTACTTACACGAAAAGAAAACGCTTTTTATAAAGTTTATATTTATTTTTACCGGGAAGTTATTTTGCATGATTTTTCGTCGTAGAACAACGTTGCACAGTCCTTGTATTTGAGTATGTTTATTCTTATTGCACACAGAAAATTTAATTCTAAATTATATAATAAAAGTTATGTACAATGGCGTGCTTCTATCAATAATGAGATTTCTTCCAGCAAACCAAGGGTAATAAGGATATTTGAAATAAATAAGATATTCATATTGTGCACGATAATACTTACAAAGAAACAAGATTAAATGAATAGTAGATACCTAATTAGTTAAAAATAATAATAAACTACATAAAATTTACATGCCTGTATAGTATAAATAAATATAACAATACATATTCAATAAATAAATACACAATAAATTACATACATATATACATATAACTACAGGATAGGTTGTCGAAGATAGTGCTCTTTTATTTTCCTTTTGAATACACCAATGGAGGGGCTATCCCTGATAGTGTAAGGAAGAGTACATGTGCGGGAATCAAAACATCACCTGATCTTGGTGCAACCTGCCGATTAGCGGGCAGCTTTCCAACTGCGAATAAAACTAGAATAAATGTTACGGATTAAGGCGCTTAATATCGCCAAATGGGTACTTTCTAAAGCCTACTCCTCTTTTATGGCCAAACCAAAAATATTGAAAAAATGTATTATGGATTATCAACTCTAGGACAACATATGCAACATTTTTCTTTTTCGTACCACCAAAACTTCTATTTGAAAAATTGTTTCAACTGAATGCTGTTTTTTTGGCTTGAATTTCCTACTGCTCCTAAGCGGCTTAGGTGATTTAATTCATTTATGCTTTGATAAATAGATAAACTTGATAGCTATAAATATAACATAGAATTATTCAATCGAACAATGACGCCCATGTGAAAAGTATTATTTTCTCCTATTTTGCCCTTTCAAGGACGCAGCGAGCGTCGTAACAGCCACCACGCATTGTGCACTGATTTGAACGTTATTTCAATGTCGTTTCCGTCGATATTCATACAGACAAACATCGAGCTGCTAATTTGGCGACGGTAATCCCCTTAAGGAGCAGCAACATCGTCTGCCACTGCCACCACCAACGCCTGCTCAGTGTGGTGATTAAAGCAAACCCTTCCGTCTTAGAAGAGGCTGTGTCTAGCAGTGCCTTTATCATTTTATATTATTGGACCAGAAATAGGAATAAATTGATTGTGCCTCACACAAGATTGACTAAAGTTTCTAAAAGCTTTGTTGTAAATAGCATTAAAAAGTATAATAAAGTTCCGAAACTCATTCAAAAAAAAAAAGAGAAACATTTTAAAAACTATGTAAAATTACTCTTGACCAAAAAGTCCTACTATAGTGTAGATGCCTATTTAGATGACAAAGATCCACTTATGGTTGGCTAGAATTAAAGAAAATTGTAAGAATGAAATTTTTATCAATTTTAACAATTTTTGTTTTTCGAATTTATGGTTAGTTTTATTTTGTTGATATGACATTTCTATTGAATATTATTTTTCAATTTTTATTTTTTTATTTTTATAGTACGTATGATTTATTTCAATATTGTCACTTTGACGCGTATAAGTGTGCTTTAAACGCTTTGACTTTGACTTTGTAGAATCCGGCCAATTGTAAAGTATGAAATGGAAAATCTTTCACCAAAAAGGCAAAAATAGGTGGACGACGAGCGGAGCGAGGAGGAACGTGTTAGGTTTACATGTAAATATATTTTAGGAGCCGAGCGAAGCGACGAGACCCTCAGTAATTCTAATAGAATTACGATATGCCTAGGAAAATTAAATATGACGAATTTTACGATGTGACGACGACACCTATATTCCGGAATATAAGGTGGCATTATTTATACAGCAAAATTCATACCGGAGGCTTGGTAAGTGATCAGTATAACGGATCAATAACATATTTATACGAGTAATTGACAGATAAACATAAAAATATATTGTGTAAGCTTATTTAGGTAGTAGTTAGGCATTATTTATATTAAATTTATATTGGTTTTGTTTCTTTTATTTTATAAATTTGGTATCCCACTTCCACATTACATAAAGTAATACTTTTTTCAGCACCAAAAAGGTTGACTGGAAGAAATCGCTTTAAGTGATAAGTCCGTCCTTGTACAACATTGTGTGTTCAAAACTCTGTACTCAATTTTTATTAAACCGTGTATGTACAATGAAGGTGTATTCATTCATTCGATTTTTTTTTTATTTCGCAAAATGAATAGTTGACCTCCCAAAGTATTCGACTCGAGGCCGGGCTTGCGTTTGTAGAAAATACGAAAAAGATAATTTACGAATTTCACAAAAAGGGTCATCGAACCTTGATACCGAGCACTTACCGAGTCTTTACTATAAACAGAAAAAAACTTAAATAACATGAAATAAAACTAAAATTAAACCTTACAAATTTATCTATAAAACTAAAATGTCTCCTAAAGTAAAACTAAATTAAGTAGAAAATTTTTGCCAGATCGCTGCCGTCTTGTGACAGGGTTCCCAGAATGCTGGCAGCATTTCCTCTTTGGATTGCCAAACTAAGGCGTTGTCCAAAGTATGCGCCAGCTCTTGGGTCCCGCGAAACGTCAACCAGCCGCGAGGAAATTTCTTTAAAAAGACATTTCGCCTCTAGTCACGGCCCAAGGGTTTCGACTCCAAAAGGCGGAAACTTGTACTCAGAACTGAGCTCTGCATATCTGCGCCTGTTGGATCCCTCGGCCGCTGCCGCTGCTGCGCCAGCCCTGGCAGCCGTGACTTGGATGTGGGACGCAGCAAGAGTGTCAACGCATGTTGCGTCCCACACCAGTGACTTGCCATATTTCCATTATTTACAAAATTTATACTTGCGATTGTCGGCACTTGGTGAAACTTGAAACACATCTTGAATTAAAACACTTGTACTAGTAGTTTCACTTTATTTGTGTTAACTCCCGACCGGTTTCGGATTTTATTCCATTTTCAAGGGAAGATCTTAATTAAAATATTTTACATCACTCCAGGCACTAGCTCTGAGCAACGTAAACAATGATTTCATTATTATCATTGTTAGATTATCATTGTTTACGTTGCTCAGAGCTAGTGCCTGGAGTGATGTAAAATATTTTAATTAAGATCTTCCCTTGAAAATGGAATAAAATCCGAAACCGGTCGGGAGTTAACACAAATAAAGTGAAACTACTAGTACAAGTGTTTTAATTCAAGATCCATTATTTACGTTATGCATTTAAATGTATGTATATAAATAAATGTCACCTTGTATTTATCCTCTACGCCAATTTGAAATATTATAGCACCGAAAATACTACCAATAGCAACAATTATAACCATTGCTATTTTCAGTACTTATAAATTAACGCTACAATTCCCTCCATTAAAAATGACGGAAGCCATTAGTGGTTTTTTTACAAGCAAACCATGTCCGTTAGCCTTTTATTGCACATCAAAAGCAGTAGGGCGCGGTCGCATCATTGTGATCGTGATTACCATTAAATATATATAAAACCGATTTACGATATTGGTCCGATTGAATTGAATCATTGTGTGGGGGTCTCAAGGTCAGGATATGGAGTCATTGTCAAGTTCACGTATTGGGGGATCAGGGATTAGCTGGCTACTGACCTCGATTTACAGAAGTGACTTTGTTGAATTTCAGTAGGTGTTTATGTTGACCAGCGGGCCTATTATGTATCTCTAGTTGCCAACTGTACTGAGTGCCTATCATCAAAAACATAGATATACCATCGAATTCCGATTGTCTAAGGATATGTTCGCACTTGAAGTGACGCCACAGTTCGTAAATAGTTCAATACCCACTAAAGGCAATTTTGAAAGTACAGTGTTAATCTATGTTTTTGATGATAAGCACCCGGACCAGTTGACAAACAAAGATACAAAATAGAGGGGCAGCTCTTAAGTTTTCAGCTCAAATTTGTTAGTATGTAAACTGATTGAAATGAAACTGTCTCAAAATAATCACACTACTGAATTAAGTTTGTTTAAACATGAATAAGTTACTTTGGAGACTTCATTTGAAGTGGTAAACAGCTCTCATTTCGAATGCAGGGGCTCTACCGCGTAATTATCATTTGTATCAACTTCAAGCAAATGCATGCGAAATTCAACGCGTGCAAAAGAGATGGCATGTTGGCGGGCGTCGTCGCACGCACGTCAAATTTCAATCTGAAGTTGATGTTGATGAAAATGAGAATTACGCGGTAGACCCGCAGATCTCAATTCTGAAACTGTCACAGCTGATGCAATTTTATATGTCAAGAAAAGTAATTTTTACGTAAAAAATTGGAGACGTCTCCAATAATAGGTCACACTGTTGACTATTTTGTTTAGAAAATCCATTAAATCTATATGTAGGATGTAGGGCTGTTCCTAAAATTACAAAAAATATTCCAGAATAATCTGATGTCTGGAACAAATTGATTTTGTTTTTGGTGAACTTACAATTACTCGCTACAACGCTAAATATTTCATAGGATGGTTGAAATCGTATTTACCGCGAGGTTTATTCTGTAAATATCACAGTAAATACATGTTTAAATTACTTACGAGTGAAATGAAATTCCTTTGGATGTCTTATTTGCGTTATTTGAAGAATTAGAACAATTTGCCACGCTGCAATACACTATTTTTACAATATGTTTGTTCTAACGCGTTCGGTTGAGAAATGACTGACCCGCGGGTTATATCTTGACGTATTGATCAAATCGGTGCGTCGCAGTCACGGCTTTCATGACATTTCTATTCCTTATTAATAGTTATGTGGTCGAGAGTTAAAGAAAATTTCATTTAATAGCTTCTGAACCATCACTCTTAGAACTCGAACAAAACTATAAACACAGTTTCTTGTAAAATTTAAAGTAGCTAAAAAACAATAGGTAAAAACAGGAGACAAATCTTCTTCTAAGAATTTTTTCAGTCAGTTGCCTCAATTAAAGTTGTTTAAGAGTTTGTTGTCATTCGTGCTCAATCACGCACACAATTGGTAAAAAAAAATTGCGATTGCTTACTGACCTGTTTAATTCACTTTTTGCGTTGACAATTCGTTTAAGGCACGGTTAATAGAAATTCTTGTAAAAATGTTAGTAAATTTCTTTACCTACTTTTCCCATTTTTCAAAAGTTGATTCAAAAAAGTAATTATCTAATTTTGATCGATGACGCGCCCATACCGTTGTTTTAATATTAATTACTTGAAATAAATATAATTATGCTTTTTATTCAATTAAATTATATGGAAATATAATAAAACATGATGAAAAAATATATTAGACTGATGCTGGGTCAAAGTGAGCCGAAATACACTGGGTGTTAAGATGATAACCTTTTTCCTTAAAACGGGGTGTTCTACCCAGTAATAAGAACAATTTTTACTATGGAGCCAACCCTGAAATCGCAAAAACAAAATCAGCTGTTTCATACATTTTGGTCGAGTAGGTATTTAACTTTTCTATGGAACATCCGATTATTTTTTCGCGATTGCAGGGTGGTCTCCATAGTAAAAGTTGTTCATATTAATGGGTAGAGCACCTTGTTTGAAGGAAAAAGGTTTTTTAAATAACCACCCAGTACATCGAGAATATTTTTTTTTGCATTTGTTATTATATTTCCAAATAATCAAAATGAATAATAACTGTACTAGGGTAAAGCTTGAAAAAACATAATATTATTCTAATATAAACTTGCGATTTTCGGTTCGCAGTTCCGCCCACGTTGTTTATATAAAAAAACACTTCATTGGTATTAAATATTTATGTATTATTTATGTTATTTAAGTTTCTTGTTAATAAATATATAACCCATTTTTTAAGTTCTATTAAAATAAAAATTCAAAAAATTCAAAATTTAAACACTTAAATGTTTTAAATGAAAACTTAATATCTTACTAATGTTGTTAAGGAAAACGAAACATCAATACAAACTAATAATAATAAGTCCCATTATTCTTTAACTCATTTTAATTAACATTGTAATTAATTAATTAAATAATTCAGAAATTGCAACTTAGAGCTATAGTTCAAATTAATTCCCTGAAGGTGGATTACTTTCCGAAACCGTTGGGAAGTGTAATCGCATAATAAATTCATAAAACAAATTGTACAGAGGGATTGGTTAAAAATTAAGATATATTTATTTCATCCATCCATCCATCCATCAGCCCGTATTCGTCCACTGCTGGACATAGGCCTCCCCAATATTACGCCACTCTTGGCGGTCCTCAGTCATCAGCCATCCTCCTCATCCTCATCGCAACGTCCTAATTAAAAAAAAAACAGTTTGTTTATACTGTTGACTGTTGGCACTTGGTGGAACTTGGAATACATTATTTCAGTTGTTTCAATATTTAGGAAAACAATGTTTGTTTGGAAGCGTTTAAAGAATAAATTATTCTGAACAATACTGTTTTATTTTATGACATACAGACAAACTTTATACACAATAAAATTCGAATAATCTTCTTTTTCGAAGCCGGGATATTTTGGCTGTTGACTCTATAGTCGATATTTAAGGCGCAATGTACAATCGCCTGCAGTTCAAGCTCCCTATTTGTAAACGATTTTAGCAGCAATAAGAACTGCCAATAGGTTGTCATGCTGGCGTTCGTACACGCATAGAATATTTCAGTTTTAGCAAAGTATGATAGCCCAAGTATCAACTTACCTTTGTTTCTTCTTCCAGATCTCCTGTACGAGAACTACATCCCGACCGACCCTGACAAGCAGGACAGCATTCTCCGCAAACTGTCAGACTACTGTGGGAAGTCCATGTTCAACTACACCACTGAGGATGAGGAGCCTCCAATTAAGTGGGACTTCTACCATTCCTTTTTCTTCTCTTATACCGTTGTTAGTACTATAGGTGAGTTCCAAATGTGTTTTCAGAATGGGGTCGTCCACAAATTACGTAACGCAAATTGGAGGGTGGGGGCCCCGGCCAAGCGTTACGGTCCTGTTACGTTGGGGGGGTGTCAAGGTTTGCATTACGTCACGCACGATTTTATAATAGTATACATAAAAAAGTATACATAGTTTTTCACATCCCTAATTTGCGGTATTTCTCTGAAAAAATATTGGCAACATTTGTGAGAGCGATTCTGATTCCGATTTACCCTTAAGGCCCTGCCATTCCAAAATGAGCATTTTGTTTAATTAATATGGTCAGTTCAATATCTCATTCAAATACAAGTTAAATATATGTTACAAGAGAGGATATACTCTAAACACAAGTTGATCTAAGAACGTAATTGAGTTAACTTCACTCGATATAAAAAAATCACAAAGTAAGCTCGTCAAATTGCGAATAAATGTGTTTATAGTAAAGGTGTTCAACGGAGAGAAATAAAACTTTTCCTGAATTTTCTTAACACATAACTAAAGACACTTATAGACCCATTTTTATTTATTTCTCAATACTTTTTCAGAAATTCCAGAAAAACCTCGCAAATTCACCGATTATGCGTGCTCGCAGCGCACGAAGCGAGCGTTCTAATGTAGACTTTCTGACAATATCATTGAGTTCAAAATTACTTAATACGATTATTGTGTTGGATGCGTAGGGCCTTAATAGAATGTATTAAGAAATGGAACCGAAACCCTTTCATAGATGGTTCAGTTTCTTGATTCTTTGAAACCACACTTTCAATGTTTTATTAAAAAAATGCAGATTCTTGATTAAAAAGTATCTATAACCTATCTTTCTTTTCTGAATATTACCCTAAAGATTTTTACAAACCACTTGTAACGTAACGGAAATGAAGTGGGGAGGGGGCGTGACGGTCCTGTTACATGAGGGGAGGGGGGTACAAAATTTTAGAATTTTGCGTTAATTTGTGGACGACCCAAAAGAAGATGGGACCAAGGTTTGAGCCTTGGAGCAGGATTGTGGTAATGAAATACAATAGTGGATGTATCCTAAATATCTTTGATTTTGCCATACCGTATTAGTATTGTCAGTTCTTAACAACGATTGTGTTGTTTTGCGTAAACAGAAAAATTACGTTTTAATTTTCTAAGCTCACAACAAATTCTTGACAATGTATATTTTTATTTTTAGGTTACGGAAACTTGTCACCAACAACGCATTTGTCCAGAATCCTGATGATCTTCTACGGTCTCTTTGGTATCCCCATTAATGGTATCCTGCTTGCCAACCTCGGAGAATACTTTGGAATGCAGGTTAGAATTTATCACACTTTTTACAAGACTACTTTGAATTCATTAATTAACTTCAAACATTTCCTGAGATCACAGTGTCATTTTGTAACCGAATGTTTCCTGATTTAACATAATATTCGTTTTTTAAAATATATAAAAAAATTGTCCAGCTTTGAAGCGTTTTGTAAATATTATTGTGAAAGCTTTTGTATGCAAATCAATTTCAAAACTAAACTACGATAACCAAGAAAACTCATGTTTATGATTCGTCTAAAACCGGCGAGCGAAATAAACATAGAAGACGCGTTTCTAACAAATCGTCATTCGAAAATGGTACCTGACACACAAAAGGATCATGATCGTGGTTGGCTGACACGTAGAGACAGTGAACGCCATTGGACTCGTTGTCGCCATACTAAACATGTGTCCGGCACAGTTTTCGTGGCATCATTTTTCAACGGTAATCAGACTTCTATGTTTTTTCGTTTGCTACCTAAAACCATATTTTCAACAACAAGCATCAAGCCAATTAAAGTAAATTCAAATCAAACTGCTTGATTCAAAGAACACGTGTGATTTGAGCCCCGGAAAAAATGGCAGGCCTAAATATTGAACACGTATTAGAATTAAAATTGTTAATAAGGATTTCGCACTTGAATATTTGGAATAATATTGGTAGTAACGCGTGCATGTTAAGAATAATAAAATATAATCTACGGTTTCGAAACTTTTCTTATTTACTTGTTAACTACGGTAGGTAACAGCACCTCGTTTGTGATGGAAGAAGGAGGAAAACCCTCAGATTATTTCATTCACAAGTAATAAAAATATTTGCAAAATTACAAAAAATGTAAAGTTGCATAGATTTAGAACGGTGTCAGCTTATAACGTAAATTTCACGATTAATATTCGGCTATTCCCGCTTTATGTAACGTCCCTTAAGGCCCTTAATATCGCCAAATGGGTACTTTCTAAAGCCTACTCCTCTTTTATGGCCTAACCAAAAATATTGAAAAAATGTATTATGGATTATCAACTCTAGGACAACATATGCAACATTTTTCTTTTTCGTACCACCAAAACTTCTATATGAAAAATTGTTTCAACTGAATGGTGTTTTTTTGGCTTGAATTTCCTACTGCTCCTAAGCGGCTTAGGTGATTTAATTCATTTATGCTTTGATAAATAGATAAACTTGATATCTATAAATATATCATAGAATTATTCAATCTAACAATGACGCCCATGTGAAAAGTATTATTTTCTCCTATTTTGCCCTTTCAAGGACGCAGCGAGCGTCGTAACAGCCACCACGCATTGTGCACTGATTTGAACGTTATTTCAATGTCGTTTTCGTCGATATTCATACAGACAAACATCGAGCTGCTAATTTGGCGACGGTAATCGCCTTAAGGCGTATGACCACGCTAAATAAGCAACTCGATGTGTGTCGGTACAAATATCAACGGAAGCGACATTGAAATAATGTTCATTTCAGCGTGTCTTGAAAAGTGGCTGTTACGACAACCACTGCGTCTCTGGCTAGCACAATATAGGAGAAAATAATACTTTTCACATGGACGCCATGAACGGAAAAAAAAATTTTGAACTTAAATTTTTAAGATCTAAAAATTTCCTATAATTTGGTGAAATAATAATTAAAATCGCTTTAGGCGTTTGGAAGAAGTAAGATAATTGTGTTAATCATGTGAGACTTTCGATGAGTTTCGATTTGTTTTTGTCAAAACTTACAATAGAAAAACAGTTTATGAAATATTTATTATAGTATTTTTGACTCTACAAATGCCTATCATATATTTTATGAAAGTTTTTGGACCACCCGTGTGGGAAGAGTAGGCCTTCAAAGACAGGCCAAATTTCCAGTTGGCGTATCCATTCGCCTTAAGGTGCCTCTTCCCAGCGTCATCCGAAAATGACTCTATTGATCAACTTATTCCTCTGAAACGGTATGTTTAAAAATGATGAAAAAATATATTTATTGTTAGTCAAACTATAAAAAAAAAACTTCATTTTAGGAAATTATTCTCGCGTATACTAAACAGCATGAAAATATTGTTCAAAGCCAAGCTGTTTATAGACTAAAATTAAGTAAAACTAGTTGTTTTTTTGAAACCACTAATGGTATACATATGTATGGTTCTTACACTAAAATACAAGAAAAATCATTTATGGAATTTTTTTTTCGTCCATCGCGTCCATGTGGAAAGTATTATTTTCTTCGATTTTGCTCTATTCGGACACCCAGCGACGTCGTAATGCAGTGCGCGCTGATATGGACATTATTTCAATATAGTTTCTGTCGATATTTGTACCGACACAGGTCGACTCAAAGACAATGGTGACAACCTGCCCCTTAAAATTGTAAATTTTTAGTAATTTCCCCAAACGGGGAACCCTTATCCAAAATGAACGTAGATTTTTTCAGAAACAACAGTAGATTGTTCTCGATTACATCAAATATTAGAATCCATTTCCGGTGCTCTCTGTTGGAGATTTTTTTAACCGACCCCCATCACACCACAACGCCTTCGCTGAACCGCTTCCACCCAACAGCCCCAGGCAGTAATTTGTCTTGTTCATAATTATTTTGCTTTTTGAGGCTACTAATCTTTCAGCACCGATTTAATATATAAATTCAAAATATAAAAGCTTTTTATAGTAGTTTATGTTACAAGGGCGCAAAGGAATAAATTACGAGGACGATTTCAAACACGAGCGTAGCGAGTGTTTTAAACGTAACCGAGTAATTTATTGCTTTTACGCCCGTGTATCATACTACATTTTTCAATGCATAGTGTGAGGAAATGAAAACAAATATAATCTTGTGAACTTTAAATTATAATTGGCTCAAAAGGACTGTATCCAGAGCCGTTAAACGGTGTAAAAAAAGTATAACGTCTATGGTACATACACAGGAAAGGCTGCAGGTTAGCCAACCATTGTAAATAAATTTGAAAAAATAATAATAATAAAGCCCTAGGGCAAAATAATCGACTTTCTGTTCGGTTTTGATGCATAAAAAGTGGGCCTTTACGAGCACATGCATTGAAAAATTTATTAAGAGTCCATAGACCTTTATTTATTGTCATTTGCAAATTTTACCCGTGATATGAGCAAAAGCATTTCCAAAGACATTTATATCTAAGTAGTTTTGTTTTAGTAAGTTACCTTAGTTTGATTCAATTCAAAATTGTTATCATAATCATCATCATCAGCATAATAAACGAAAAAGCTCAATTCACTACTTCTTAACGATTTATATTTTTCTAAATCTTCAGCTCATCACAGTCTACCGTCGCTACAAAAGAAGAGATGAGAAGCGGGCTGATAAACTGGACTACTTCTTCCATAACCTCGGCTTGCTCGGCCAGATTTTCGTCTACGTGGGCCCTGGGTTCCTGTTGTTCATTTTCTTGCCAGCCTGCATCTTCATCGTCTTCGAAGGCTGGGACTATGTTGCCGCCATCTACTATGCGTTCGTTACGCTAACGACTATTGGATTTGGCGATTTGGTTGCAGGTATGTTTGAAAACAGTATATTTGAAGCCAAACTCAATAAATTTAAGCAATAAAATCTCCAATATTTTATCAGTATTGTATCAGTTCGTGTTAACGTTTATAACCCAGATATACCCTATGTGTTGCCTATTTAAATTATATTTTCCAGCTTGCACACATGTAATTGTATTTTTTTTTCAATAATTCCAGGCACAGTCAACAATGGCTTCGCCTATGGCTACTTTGTTGCCTATCAGATATTCCTTATCTTCTGGATAACCTTCGGTCTTGGCTACATCGTCATGTTGCTAGGCTTCATCACCAGTGGCATGAGGTCTGAAAGCGTCCACAAGATTGAGCAGAAACTGGCCTTTCAATTGAAGAACACCCAGAATAGAATATTAAAAGGATTCAGCAGCGATTTAGCTGTAATCAGAAAGATCATAAATGAAGCCAACTTGATTAAATTGAAGGTAATTTTTTCTCATTTTATTATTGTCATTGTATACAGAAATAAATAATGCTATAATTAGAATTTTCATGGAACAAATAATGTGGCACTATGATAGAAATAAATTTCTTTGTTTGAATACTGCGATTTATCCAAACATAGAAATATTTTTTTATGTTTGGATAAATCGCTAAGTATTCAAACATAAAAAAATCATCTATCATAGTTTCGGTAAGAGTAATATGTATTCTACGATTCTTCCCCACCCGGTACTGTAAGAAGACGATAGGACATGATGGTCTTTGACTAGCTTTGAGTACACAAGCGTCTACTAGCCCCCAAGGAGCTCACTGTAAAGTGGATATCTATAGATATCTTTGCAGTATGGGAAAGCACATGGGTAAATTTGCGAGTTGTGTTGAGACCTGGATAGCTTAGTTGGTAGAGTAATCGCCCGGTTAGCGAGAGGTCCCAGGTTCGACTCCCAGTTCAGAGCTTCTCACATCCAGATTTACTTTTCTTTCTACGTTTCTATACTGCAATGATTATAATTTTAATAAATAGTGCGACAATATGTTCTCAAATTCAAATTCAAATTCAAATAGTTTATTTTGCAAAGCAGGAATAGATATATACACTTTTTACACGTCAAATTTAATCTAATAAAGAAAATATATGTAATAGAATAATAAATGTACATGAACTAAATTAAAGGTTTATTTAATTTATGTAGCAATATATTTACGATTAAAATGATAGGTAAAATATATATTATACAAGGTAAAATCCAATCAGCCGCCCGAACCCATACCGGAGACCCGGCCAGGGACCAGGAACAAGGTTCAGTGATCACCAACCGAGCCCCCAGCACGAATCCAGGCGGCCGACCAAATCCCATCCTATATACTACATACTAATAGGTTACATATATAAATACATGCCTACCTCCGCCCATTCGATTAGTCTTGCTAAGAAGAAGGGCAAGAAACTTAGCAAGATCATGTCTTTTTTTCAACATAAAACTTATACTATACAATATATGACTTATATCTACTTTAACCAAGGGATAAGAAAATACAAGACAGTAGGAATTCAGGTTAACGAAAAAAAGAAAAACATATATATCTTTGTCTACCTGTCTCATATAGTCCTTTTCCTTTTACAGTCTATAATCAATTAATGTTTACACCTTAGAGGAATCATAAGTTAAGAAATTATACTATTTAATTAAATTATAACTTACTACGAGTATCATTATCACTGTAACACCATGCTTCACCATCATCCAAATATTCATTTATTTTATAATATGCCTTTTTCAATAGGCCCTGCTTAATATACAGTTTAAACTTATTCTCTGACAAAGTAAGGACCTCCTTTGGAAGTTTATTGTAAAATCTTATACCATGTCCTACAAAAGAGGTACTCACCTTAGCGAGTCTGATTTTTGGAAAAGCCAGTTTATGCTTATTTCTGGTCTCCTTACAATGTTGCTTACCAAGCCTTGGGAAAGACTCAACATTTTTTCTGACATATCTAAGGACTTGGTAAATATATTCACAAGGAACCGTTAATATATTAATTTCTTTGAACTTTTGTCTTAATGAATCCCGGTGCTTCATATTATAAATAGCCCGAATTGCTCTCTTCTGCAAAACAAAGACTGCGTCTGTATCCGCGGCTCTACCCCATAACAGCATGCCGTATGACATAATGCTGTGAAAGTAACTAAAATAGACTAGTCTAGCAGTATCTACATCAGTAATTTGTCTTATGCGTCTAACAGCGTATGCGGCCGAACTAAGTCTACCACATAGGGCTTCTATGTGGGGACCCCACTGAAGACGAGAGTCTACCGTAATGCCTAAAAACTTTGTTTCGTTAACTAACTCCAGCTTGGACCCCTGCAAAAGCAAATTACCATCCACTTGAATTACATTTGGTAACGTAAATTTTATACACTTTGTCTTTTTTGCGTTTAAAACTAAATTATTTACAGTAAACCAATCAAGCACCAGTGATAAAGTTGTATTCGCGCCGTCAAGGATATCTTTACGTCTATTAACTTTAAAAATAAGTGACGTGTCGTCTGCGAATAATACTATCTTCGTTAAGTCTTTAACTAAATATGGAAGGTCATTTATGTAAATTAAAAACAGCAAGGGCCCTAATATGGAACCCTGCGGGACACCCATTTTAACTAATGCTCCACTTGATTTTACCCCGTTAATGTCTACCTTTTGAATACGATCACTAAGATATGACTTCAATAACGCCAAAGATTTGCCCCTCACTCCGTAGTGATCCAATTTACATAAGAGTGTTTCATGATTAACGCAATCAAAGGCTTTCGAGAGGTCACAAAATACACCAAATGCATCTTGCTTTTCTTCCCAAGCATCAAAAATGTGCTTAACTAAAGCAACTCCTGCATCTGTGGTTGACATCCCTCTAGTGAATCCATATTGTTCACAGTGAAGTAACTTATTTAAATTAAAATGAAATAACAATTGATTAAAAACTATTTTTTCAAAAACCTTACTCAATACCGGTAAAACTGACACAGGTCTATAGTTTGAAGGGTCCCCGTGGTCGCCTGATTTAAAAAGGGGGATCAATTTACTAAACTTCATTAAGTCAGGAAAGATACCATCATCTACACATTTATTAAAAATTAATGCCAAATAAGGAGCTATTAAATCAATAACAGAACTTATAACTTTCACAGATAGGCCCCATAAGTCCTCGGTTTTTTTCAAGTTAAGCGATTTAAATGCTTTAATTACAGTTAATGAATTAATATGTTTAAAAGCAAATACAGAAAGACACTGAGGTACGTGATCTATTAAAAGATCCTGCGCAAGCCTAGGGCTTGAATTTAAATCTTTAGTTGTTAAGGAAGGAATTTCAGTAAAGAATTGTTCAAAGGCATTCGCAACTTCTTTATCTCCTGTAACGACTTCATTGTTAATACTTAACTTAAGTTCGTTATCTCGTTTCTTACTTTTCCCAGTTTCAGTATTTATGATGTTCCATACTGTTTTTACTTTGTTATCGGACCTTTTAAGTTTTTTATTCAAGTAGATACTTTTTGCTTTTAAACACACCAATTTAAAGATGCGTGAGTAATTTTTCACGAATTCAGTAAATTTAACATTATTATTGTAGGACTTTATGTCGTATAATTCGTATAAATGATTTCTGCTTTTATAAATACCTGGTGTCGCCCAGTCACTGAAGGTGATTTTACTTTTGTTAGAAAGTTTTTGCATCTTAAACGTATTTTCGAACTCTTTAGAGACTATGTTGAAAAGGTCTGTAAAGAGAGCGTTTGGATCGTCTTGGAGAAGATTAAAATGTGCTAATTTAACTTCTAGATTTGCTTTGAAACAATCTACTTTGAGAGTTGTAATAGGTCTGCAAAAGACTTCTTTGGGCAGTTGTTTTACGCTTTGTTTAATGGTTATAGTTTGGCCACTGTGATCGGACTGCAAGCGGTTGATTACTTTATTGTCTGAATACTCACAATCACAGAATATATTGTCGAGGCATGACGCAGTATCCCGAGTAATTCGAGTAGGTTCTAAGAACACATTAGACAAATTAAATGATTTGAATAAATGTAATAATTTTGAGCGCATAATCGATTTTTCTAGTAAATCTACGTTAAAATCTCCACATATTATAACTTTTTTCTTTGTATCAAATAATAATTTTAAAACCTCTTCCATTGCTTTTTCAAAAATGTTGTAATCTTGTCCTGAGGGTCGGTAAACACAGAGAATAATATATGTACTCATTTCTATGCAAGCTAATTCTAGTTGATGTTCTACAGAAAGTTTTACAATGTCTTTTCTTTCCTTTGCTTTTATACTATTTTTTACAAGAATCATGGAGCCACCTTTTTGTATTTTTAATCTATTGTAGCAACTAAGAACATTAAAATTATTAACATTAAAATGCATATTATGTTCATGTAGATGATGTTCGGTTACACACAAAATATCTGTTTTTGATTCCTCTAAGAACAACTCGATTGAAAGTATTTTGCTGAGAAAGCCGCCTTGTATGTTTTGATGTACCAGCTTTAATACAGGCGGCTTTCCCATTGTCTTCAATTCTAAAAAGAATTTTTTACAATTTTGTTAGTACTTGTACTAACCGTGTCAATAGGGACAAAATTATGTAAATAATTAACATTACATAAAAACTCATAAAAACTATGTTCTTGATTCAACTTAAACGAGTGGTAGTGTGTCATACTTACTATGTAAAGCAGAAAATATCAAACTTTAACTAAACATCATTTTCAAATACATCATTAATTGGTTTCATATTATTGGTTTTCATAAGAAAATCATAAACGATATTTTTCCTGTTCCAGCCCGTCTACATAGAAACAGCACCATATCTATACAGAAGCAAAAGTTGTCCAAGCCTCACCTTCGACATTGAGCCCAGAGATCCCATAATTAAAAGAAAGCGTGCCAATTCTGAAAACATAGCTCTATCTGCTCGAGACATGCTTCGAATACAATCCGACACAGATTTGTTAGGAATAGACAAAGAAAAAACTTTCACAGCATCTGCTATTGTAAAGCCTGCAGAACTGTTCGCTAGAGTAGTGAATGTTTTAGGAGGCTTAGAACATCAGCAAGAAGAAAAAGGAGTTCACATGTTCGGTGATGAAGAAATACTCTCGACTGAAAAACCACCTCTATGGACCATTGGACAAGATAGTATAATAACAAACTCACCAAAAAGAACAAGAGCTTCAAGCGTGGCTGTACCTAATCATAGAAAAGAAGCAGTATCTATATTGGATCCTCAGTATACATGGACGAATGGGGATTCAACCGAAAAATATAAAGAAGCGGTTAATTTGAGGGTTGGAAAATTATCGCTTCCAACAGAAATGCCTGTGGTAGTAGAAAATGATCAACGACCCAAGAGTATACTTTCCAAAATATTTAGAAAACAAAGTTCAATTGAGGATCCTGCAGAGTACCTCAAGAATACTATGAAAGGCCGAGTTAGTGCCACTCAAGTCCAACAAGATAAACCAAAACCACGTCGTGGTAGTATATTTCCCACATTTAATTTCGGTCAAAATCAAGATGAAGATGAAGAAGATATTGCAAAGGCATACAGAGAAAAAACAAAACGTGGTCGAACGAGTATATTTCCTACTTTTGACTTTTCTGAGGATGAAGATGCCGCAGCAGCAAAGGCTTATAGACAAAAAACTAAAAGAAATAGTATTTTTCCCACTTTTGATTTCAGTGAAGACGAAGGTGCAGCTGCTGCTAAAGCTTACAAAGAAAAAACGAAATCAGGAAGAAGGGGAAGTATATTTCCTACCTTCGATTTCAGTGAAAGCGAAGATGACATAGCTAAAAGATATAAAGAGAAAACAAGACGTGGAAGAACTAGTATCTTTCCTACATTCGACTTTGCAGAACATAAAAGTGATGATGATGATGATGAAGACACCATAGATGAAGAAGAATTACGCCGGTATCAGAACAGAACAAACAGAGGGCGCCTCAGCCTTTTCCCTACTTTTGGCAAAAAGAAAAGTAAAGAAGAAGATGATGATACTATGCCTGAAAACTCTGAAGAGCTTCAAAATTATCAGAACAAAACAAAACGTGGACGCGGAAGTCTATTTCCTTCGTTTGGTAAGGATCGTAAAACCAGTACGGCTGAGGATACTGCAACAGATATGGAAGCAGATATCAAAAAGTTTCAAAATCAAACGAACCAAGGCCGAAAAAGTTTAGTCGGGGACTTGGATGACTACAAAAATAAAACTAAACGAGGTCGTCCAAGTCTTTTTGACCCTAATTTAGACGAAGACGAACAAGAAGAAGCTCTGGAGCAAACCAGTGTAGCCGACCTACTTCGAGCTTTGACTGTATTAGAAGCCATGGCACCACAAGAAAAACGCAGATCTATTGATTCTCCTAGTTTTCTTGATTTAATAGGTGGAGCATCTAGTTCTGGTCCACCACCGACAAGACGACGAGGTTCACTCCGTCCTGATTTCGTGTTACCGAGTTCACTTTTAGAGCAGCAACAAGAAGAGTCTACGTCAACAGCAGGACCTAGAAGAAGACGCGTCTCAGCTAGAGCTGCAGTACCACAATTCACTCCAACTTTAGCGACAGTTGTTGCTGGTGCAGAATTACAAACTACGGCGACCGCTGCCAGGGAAAACCGCATGACAATGATTAATAACCCACCCCCACCATATTCCGAATCAGCTCCCGAAGAAGAGCCAAAACCTCCTAGAGTCAGGAGGTTCTCTCCAGCACCTGCCAACACTGGGCGATCCACCACTGGACCGGTTCCTAGAATGTTCTCGAGGATTCGTAAAGAGAGTGTCAATAGCATAGAAGAAGAGGGATCGAACTCTCGTAGGGGAAGCCTTACTGATGTAGTGATAGACAATAATAAAGACAATACGTAACACAGTGCCTTTCTTGTAGAAAATTTATTTATATTATAATTTATGTGATATAAAATAAAGTTAGGATAATTGGTTGTAATTTACTTGATTAATTTAAATATATACCGTCCAACACTGCACACACTCGTTTTTTATTTGCTTAATGAAACAATATTTTTTAAATAATCTTTGGCAATGGCAAAAAATTTGGCATTGGACGACAAGAGATATACCTATAGAGAAATTGGAGAAATTGAAAATTGATCCTAATAAATCATCTATTTATCTATTATTTTTGTCGCAGGTTACAATAAAATAAAAGCAAAGTAACTTCTGATATGTTTAATTAGTGTCTCCAAATATAATCAAAATTGTCTTAATTACTATTGTAATTTCGTAATTTACACTAATATAGTGTACTTATTACACACATGAAATAAATATAACATGAGGTGCTTTAAAGCATAATAAAACCGGCTATTAGAGAAATTAAAAGTGCAACAATGTACATTCAAGTAATTGCGTGCACTCAATTTCGCCCTTAATACGATTACATTAAGATCAAAAAGTGCGCCTGCAAAACTTACCCCAAAGAGACTAGTCAAGGGTATTTTGGCTGGAATCCCTATGAAATGTTGCACCTGGATATATAACCCCAATCTGCCCAGTGTTTTCTTTCATATTTGTTGCAAATAGACGGGCAGACACCAATTTGCTAACGTTTTTATTCGTCTGACACCTATAAAGTTTTTAATTGTCTGATCTACAAAGAATTACAAGTAAAATACCTAACTATTTTAATTGAACTCCAAGGCAATATTGGTGGTGGTGCTCTAAAACTATCCTAAAATGAGTATTTCAAACAAGTAACAATACAAATGGTTCATAATACTATTTAATATTATTTACAAAAATAACAATCAAGATTCTCCGCATCATCCAGAGCGGGGTCATCGTTAGAAATATACAACGCAGTACATATTTACTGCAATTCGTATTTACATCGTGTACCATCTGTACAAAAAGTCAGATCTCAATTTAGAAAAATGATTCACCTAAAATCAGGTGGCAAGACTGTCCTGTCTTACGGCCTTATCAATATTAACGCTTTCAATGTTGCCATTATCATCTTTGTTGGTGATCGATTCGAAAATGGAAATCAAGTTATTGATACCGATGAGGTATCCATCTTCATGGTTGCCAACCTTCCAGGCAGAATTGTGTTCGATACTGGTGTTTTCTGGAACTGGTACGGTCTTGGCGAAGTCTATCATCCATATGGAGGCTCTTCGTTTGTCATGCACGAACAATAAGGAACTACCGATCAGCTCGTGGTTTCTAAAGAAATGGGACTCTTTCAGGGTTTCGCGAATGCACTTCAGTCTTTCGAGGTAGCGTGGCTGGAAATAAAAAAGAAATATGTTTAAAATAAATCGAAACTAAATGAAAGATGACCACTGAGTATTAAAGATATAAAACGTACAAAACTTTTTTTACTACTAAAGATTAGAGAATTTAGGTCAGGTTGGAACTTCGTTGGGGTAAAAAGTCGGTACTTATTAGATATCGCTCTTCGAAAGAAAGACCCGGACGAGAAAGCACTTTTAGAATTCAAAATGGTATACCCCAATATCTTCTCATTATAAAACAACAAAATGAGTGTCCATATTTAGGGATTACAACGTGTACCAGAAAGGTGTGGTTATATTTGAAGAGTTCATTCAGTCAATTGTGTAGAATAACTTTTGAAGCCAACCCTGAAATATTTTGCGTTACTTATTTATACTATTGATACTAACCACAGCATTAAGAAATCCACTGGTAAACTCCTTAAAAGCCTCCTGAATCTGATCTTTATTCTTTGTAGTCTTAAAGTCTTTTGAGCTGGTCCCGTCAGCTTTCTTGACGCCATCGATCCTGAAGCCGAGGGTCGATGTGGAACTGATGGTTTCTCTCCAGATCATGTATCGAGGCTTTGTGACGCCTTTGCTCCGGTGTTCCTCTTCGGTGGGTGCCGATGGATCAATCTGAATCATCTTTTCGTACATATCCTGGAAAGATGGAGAGAATTTTGTTAAAATAATATTTCAACAGCTGGAGTTATGGAATGAGATTGCAGCTACATAAATATAAACTACGACAAACATAAAAAGAGTAAGTAATAAAACGCAGTTTTGTGATACAATCCAAACTAACGCATATACTACAGTATGATTCGAACGAAATAATTTTCTAACTCATATATAATTAAAACTCAATAATGTTTTCTATGTCGTGATGGATGGTTATTAAACTCTAAAGCAAGAAAAGGTTTCCTTTTCATGATATCTTTTTTTGACCTCCAATAAACCAGCCTCCAATTATTTATCTTACTTTGATACTAAAATAGTAGATTATTATAACGATCGGAAAGGGATTTATTAGTACCCCGAGAGTTTGGATTCCGAGCGCTGGTGAGGGCGCTAATAACGCGAAGAAATTGAAAAATTCCGTCACGCGGGGTAAGTATTCCCAAAAAACTAAAAAAAAAAAAAAGGAAAGTGTATTGTTGCCTGTATCAAGTTGCGAGTAATAAGTTGCATGTTGTTGGTGTTGAACTGTGGGAAATAAAGTGATGCTTTCTACACGCTATTTAGGTTATCTAATAATGATCAAAATAATGTGGTAGTTGGTAGAAAACACTATTTGCTTCATAGCTTTTTTAGGATAACATTAAAAAATTAAAAGAACCCCAAGGGAATTATTAAAAGAATGTTTTTTTTTCATTGCTTTCTTATTTTGAGTCTATATCTTAAAGGCCTTACTATCGCCAAATGGGTACTTTCTAAAGCCTACTCCTCGTTTATGGCCAAACCAAAAATAATGAAAAAATGTATTATGAATAATCAACTCTTAGACAGCATATGCAACATTTTTCTTTTTCATACCACCAAAACTTCTACATGATTTTTTTTTAACTGAATGGTGTTTTTTGGCTTAAATTTCTTACTGCTCCTAAGTGCCTTGGCCGATTGAATTCATTTATGCTTTGATAAATAGATAAACTTGATAGCTATACACATAACATATGATTATTCAATCGAACAATCACGTCCATGTGAAAAGTATAATTTTCTCCAATTTCACCCTATCAAGGACGCAGCGAGCGTCGTAACAGCCACTATGCATTGTACGCTGATATAAACGTTATTTCAATGTCGTTTCCGTTGATATTCGTAGTGACAAATATCAAGCTGCTAATTTGGCGATGGTAATCGCCTTAATCACGAACATAAAAATTCCTCCCAACTTTTCGTATTTCTTTTCCTAGCTTGATTGAGACTTTACTGTTATTAGGCACTTCTTTTATTCACACAATATTCATTTGTGGAAATTTATATCTAAAAAAGATCACTGACATGTGTTTAAAACTGGTTTTATCTCCGTATTTATAAACAATTCTCAAAGTTATCTTTGCTGAGCGTTTAAAATTATGTGGATTGACGTCACAAGCCTTGAAAAGTGATCAGTGCCCTCATGTTAAATGTGTTTTATGTAGTTATAAATAAGTTTGGGAGCCTGCTGGTCAAGCATGTACACATATGTTTTTCTGAATTCATGTGCATAGCATAGTATGAAAGCTAAAATAGTCAGATATAAATATTTATTTCAAATAAATCTTTGTCAATACAAGGAGAGTCTGAATTTCTTCAAATGAATCCTCGAACTTCTGAACTGGTTCATGCTCTAGGCTCATGTAATACTCGTATACAGTCTTATGGCGAAACTTTGTATCTGTCTCTCTATTAATGAAGCTAATGATATGTTAAATGATAATTTACAGCAGTCTCAGAAAACGAGAACCGTGATCCATGACGTTAAAATTAAAAATGCGTTAGAAGTCAAATGAAGCGAAATAAATATCTATGTATTACATTATGTGTTTTTTTTTTTCAATTTATTTATCGCATATCCTGCTCGCTTGTTTTAAACAGTTCATCTTTTAGGATGTTACTTTGGTTTGCAGAATTAGCGCCCAAAAATCTCCTTTGGGTTTCGGAATTTTAAGAGGCGTCATCACACCCAAACCTCCCTACAAACGCTGTCACCACATTGTCACAAAATAACCACTTAGAGAATGTTTACTCCGTATAACTAGCGAAAACAGGCGCACGCACACATAGACGCGTATGTACGACGATCTCGAAGATACTCGGGTGAATGCCAATACGAAATTCTGACGAGATCATCATACGTACGTACGCGTCTATGCATGTGTGCGTCTGTTTTCGCTCCGTCGCGTCGTCGAGTCGGCCTTCTGGTTGTATCTATTTTGTCAATTTTGTGACATTGTGGTGTGTCTATGGAATTTTTTTGTAATATTTTAGGCTGAGTCTATTAACATTATCCAGATCTGTTTAGGTCAAACTAAAAATTGTGAAATTTGAGTAGCATCTTAACAACAGACCCAAAAATACGTAAATTCAACGGTTTTTTACCAAAAGTGTACCCGAATGTGCTTTTATTGTTTTCGACGTAAATCAAAAAAAAATTTACGAGTCATACGTCAAAAATGTTATGTAGATTAATAATAACCAAAAATAATGGCACGATTGTATTGTCCTCGCAAGTTTCAAGGAGCGTGCACCTTATAGTGAAATGAAACAGCATGACATTTGGCCACGCCCACTACTGAGTTGGTCACGTCATGATGTCTGTTCACTTGTGCTCAGTAACGTGACCTATGCCAATGAAAAAAAGTATTGCATTACCATATAGGTACACGTCTGCCATTCATATATCCATACGTAATTTTTTTTTTGTAATTGTAGTTAGTTGGTGTTGAATACACACCGTGTAATTATGACGCGCTCAGTAAATTAAGGCGTATGACCACGCTAAATAAGCAACTCGATGTGTGTCGGTACAAATATCAACGGAAACGACATTGAAATAATGTTCATTTCAGCGTGCCTTGAAAAGTGGCTGTTACGACAACCACTGCGTCTCCGGCTAGCGCAAAATAGGAGAAAATAATACTTTTCACATGGACGCCATGAACGGAAAAAAAATTTGAACTTGAATTTTTTAGATCTAAAAATTTCCTATAATTTGGTGAAATAATAATTAAAATCGCATTAGGCGTTTGGAAGGAGTAAGAGAATTCCTGTGTTAATCATGTGAAACTTTCGATTACTTTCGATTTTTTTTGTCAAAACTTACAATAGAAAAACAGTTTATGAAACTTAAAATTTATTTTTGACTCTATAATGCCTATTATATATTTTTATGAAAGTTTTTGGATCACCCGTGTGGGAGGAGTAGGCCTTCAAAGACAGGTCCAAATTGCAGTTGGCGTATCCATTCGCCTTAAACTACAAGCTCTACTGGTTGTACGGAACCACTTCGAAAGCAAAATATTCGAATAACGCGAATTAGTTACTTACCCACCCAATGAAAATCTTAATACCTATTCGTCATTTTCTATCGGAAACTGATATCTTTTTTCCCCTCGTTTCGAAAGTTTTTTATGGAAATACTTTTAGTTCAGCATAGCGTGTCGTTATTTTTTCTGAGCAATTCATAATTACACGGTGTATATATAATACATAATTACACGGTGTATATATAATACATAATTACACGGTGTACAATACATATAAAGGCTGTATTATGTATAAGCTGTATGATGTCCTTTCTTCTAAAGACAAGGAGTTTTCTTTGTTTGTACACAATCGTTTACCATCAAACAGTTCTTTTTTGTCAAATCTTTTTTTGTAATTAATTACTTAAAATACTTTAAATGCCCCACCGGTTTAACCGGTAACTGAGATTGTTGATCTTTACAAATTGTGTTTTATTTTTAAAGTCCTCAACAAAGGCTATTTAAACGGGGGGGGTTTTACTTAGTTTTGTGACACAACATATAAACTACAGTGCTCCCAGTGTGACCGGACGTACCACGTGACCTTATTAATTGTATAGAAAGTGTAAGGAAATACGAACTTTGCCGAACAGTGGCGAAGATTTGTATGCGCATTATCACTTTGGGAGCACTGTAACTTGATGTAACTTGTTTACATTTGCCAAATTTGAAGCCCTTTCTTCCTTAGCACTTAATTTTAATATTTTTAAATCGATTGGCTTTGTTAATTTCGCTTTCTTTTGTAGTTATTAATTTATTATAACCCAATTTCTAAATTTTATATCGTCTTAGTTATTTGAGTAAATATTATTAATTACATAGTGTAATACCGTTATTGGCCCATGTTAAGTTAATGTTTATATGACTTATAATCGTAAATTTTTAAACGATGTAAACGATTTTGTAAACGATCTTTTAAGGAACTGTAGGTCTGTTTGTGTGTCTTGTATATTGTTATCTGTTATGTTTGTGACTGTGTGTTTCCTGAATAAAAATAAATAAAATAAAATAAAAGTAAATTTGTGCTGTAGGCTTTGTAATAAATAAATATATATAAATAAATAAAACATCAATCATAGAAATAGTTAAAACAAACCTTTCTCAACTTGGTTTTCTCCTTGGCCTTGGCTAACTCTTCCTCCAAGTAGGTCCTGACTCCGATCTTGCAGTCCATGACGCAGGGGGAGTCGAAGTCACTTAGAAGATCTTGTAGCTGAAGGTATACTGTGCAGGAGCTGGTTAAGGATTTATTTTTGGATATGGCAAGTTTATTCAAATATTTATATAAATAAGTAGGATACGACGTGATCTTGAATATTCGAATTATACAACATGGTACTGTTGTTGATAATAACATAACATAAACACAAATGAGCTTTTTTATGCGATGCTAAAAGCAGCGGGTCTACCGCGTAATTCTCATTTTCATCAACATCAACTTGAGATTGAAATTTGACGTGCGTGCGACGACGCCCGCCTAACATGTCATCTCTTATGCACGCGTTGAATTTCGCATGCATTTGCTTGAAGTTGATACTGAGAATGAGAATTAAAATTTTAAATTATAAAATTAATCAGGTTTATAAATAAGTTTTCAATGCAAGTGCTCGTAAAGGCCCACTTTTTATGCATCAAAACCGAACAGAAAGTCGATTATTTTGCCCTATGGCTTTATTATTTTTTTTTTTATTTATTTACAATGGTTGGCTAACCTGCAGCCTTTCCTGTGTACCAGAAATGTTATACTTTTTATTCCACTGTTTAACGGCTCTGGATACAGTCCTTTTGAGCCAATCATAATTTAAAGTTCACAAGATAATATTTGTTTTATTTCCTCACACTATGCAATGCATTGAAAAACGTAATATGATACACGGGCGTAAGAGCAATAAATTACTCGGTTACGTTTAAAACACTCGCTACGCTCGTGTTTTAAATCATCCTCGTAATTTATTCCTTTTCGCCCTTGTAGCATAAACTACTATTACACTCTGCATAAATAAAGTTCTATATTAGAAATGTAGAACTGTGATGGATGCTAAGCTGGTTTATTCGTCCAAGATGCTAAGTGTACGGCTACGATGGCGTAGCAAATTTACGATAAAATAAGTATAAAAGCTTTTGTTTTAGAAAGCTACGCCATAGCTGATGGTAGTACAGTAGCCAATACAAACCTTAAACTTTAAACTACGAAAAGGATATAAAGCTAATAGTAGTTTATGCTACAAGGGCGAAATTACGAGGACGATTTAAAACACGAGCGTAGCGAGTGTTTTAAACGTAACCGAGTAATTTATTGCTCTTACGCCCGTGTATCATACTACATTTTTCAATGCATAGTATGAGGAAATAAAACAAATACAATCTTGTGAACTTTAAATTATGTTCGCTCAAAAGGACTGTATCCAGAGCCGTTAAACAGTGGGAAAAAAAAGAATAACATTTATGGTACACAGGAAAGGTTGCAGGTTAGCCAACTTCTCGTATAAAAATAAAAATAAAATAATAATGAAGCGCTAGGGCAAAATAATCAACTTTCTGTTCGGTTTTGATGCATAAAAAGTGGGCCTTTGCGAGCACTTGCATTGAAAAATAATATACATAAGTTATGTCTACATTATCTACATATTTGTACATACATTCACGCCTGTCTCCCAGAGGGGTAGGCAGGGACTGCATATTTCCATCTGCTACAATCCTGACACACCTCTTTCGTCTCTTCCATATGCAACAATCGAGTCATGCAAGCTCTTAATTCTATTCCAAGTACTTTTGACATTGCCCTTCATCAGTATGTCGCCAATTTTGTCAGCATACGTCCTTCTAGGGCGACTTGTTTCATCCTCTCTACATATTATTTATATTTTAACATATGTTGTTGTTAAAAGGATACATTCTCCCTCAGCTTCCACTTGCCCCTTATATTCGGGGACGAAGGGCCGAAGCACGTCCTTCATCAGGAGCTGAAATTAAAACAAAAATACTAAACGTTAGTAAAAAAAACATATATTAAGGTGATATGTAATAAAATAGAGGTGCTTATTTTTTGTCTATTTCATGAAATACACGGAAAATTTTAATACAATTCTGGTATATGCATTTTGACTATATAATCTAGGGTTTTGAAATTGAAAATCATGTTTGGATAAAGTTTCCTCGATAGAAATAATTGTTGAAATGAGGTCTTCAAACACACTTTTTCTCCTCGTTTCACGAATAGGAACCATAAAGAACTCAAACATATTTATTAGGTGTGTTGCAAACAATATCTAGAGATTTGATATTTGAAATTTTGCTAGCTATTTTAGTTTTTTTATAAAAATTATAAAACTAACATTTTTCGCTTTCGCCCTGAATCCGCCCCTCTCGCACTAAGCGTGTTTTCGCTTGAAGTGACAGTGACAAAAATAAAATTCGCATAGCCTCTTAACCCATTTACGTTTATTGAAAGCTTTAGCGGCATTTTTGACAATTTGATCTGTCAAAACTGATTTAAATAATGTTCTACAATCGTAGAAGATAATTAAGTAAAGGTGGAAATACAGCTCGGTCTTTGATATTATTCTGCAAATATTCTGTTCTTCTACAGCTCAGCTGTGTAAATCTATTTTTCATTGCGTTCAATGACGTCATAAGTCGTTATTAATGATAAAATTATCTTTTTTCTGACGTACATTTGTAAATCATGATCTTATTTCGTAACTAGACCTTATCGGAGTATTGTTAAACAAAAGATTGTACTATCTATTTAAAGTAATAGTAACTTATTGAGAAGAAAGATTAAGAGGCGGGAACAAACGCGGTTTGTGTATGTTTAGCCCGATTTGTTGGCCAAACTAGCCACCAGAAAATTCTGCTTTTTAGGGTTCCATACCCAAAGGGTAACCAACGGGACCCTATTACTAAGACTCCGCTTTCCGTCTGTCTGTCCGTCTGTCCGTCTGTCACCAGGCTGTATCTCATGAACCGTGATAGTTAGACAGTTAAATTTTCACAGATGATGTATTTCTGTTGCCGCTATAAAAAAAAATACTAAAAAACAGAATAAAATAAATATTAAAGGGGGCTCCCATACAACAGACATGTTTTTTTTGCCGTTTTTATAGAAAATGGTACGGAACCCTTCGTGCGCGAGTCCGACTCGCACTTGGCCGGTTTTTTTTTTTTTTTTTTTTTTCCTAAGCGTAGGTTAACAGATAAATAGGTACAGTGGAGATCACATCAACTTATCACATTAAACTTTGTATCTATCTTATATACACCACTATAGAGGTCAATGCTGAAGGGCACTGGCGATTGTTCCAGCCTTAACAAAAATTAAGTCAAAGAATGTAAAAACTGGTTACATGGTGTTTCCATATTAACCTTCTTGGTTCTAAATATCGCTAAAACAATAGATCGCAGTCCAAATCGTGGTCCGGATAGATCTTACAGGTTAATAAAAACAGATCTTTTAAAGCATTTTATCTACTCCTATACTACATTATGATCATTCCAACATCAAAAGCGGTTTTATAAGTACCTACATTGTTTAACCGATGTTATACTATTACGTTGTAACACCGCGATTCTGCGCTGTGATTGGCCAAATTTATTACAACACCGCTAGATAACCAATCATAAGCAATAACGGTCTGTCCTAATTTCTTAAGCCACGCCCCTTTACTCTTCTCGCTTCTGATTGGTCTCAGACTTCTACATACTAATTACGACAATATCATAACAGTATCATGACAAGTGTTCTTTTTCTCATTTTGAGAGTTTTTTTTTTATGGTGGATAAAGTATTATGTGCAACTGGACATAAATAGACACTGGGACACTCGTGCAAATCTATTACAAGCACTCGTGTCCTAATGTGACATTATGTCACAGTTGCACAAAATACTGTTGTAGTTTGCCTAGTTAGCATTATAAAAACTAAAAAGCTGTTTTCTAAAAACAAACAGTAATACCAAAAATAATTTAAAAAAATTAGCTGCATCGGCAGCTCAGTCGGAAAGTAGAAAATCAGGCTACATGATCAATTCCTGTCAAGCTCATAATAAAACCAGGGGCTCTTACCACGTAATTCTCATTTGTATCAACTTCAAGCAAATGCATGCGAAATTCAACGCGTACAAAAGAGATGGCATGTTAGGCGGGCGTCGTCGCACGCACGTCAAATTTCAATCTCAAGTTGATGTTGATGAAAATCAGAATTACGTGGTAGACCCGCAGAACACATTGTTTGAATGTTATTTTACTTTCAACCTCCATACATATTATTCTAACCGAACAACTACAAACAGTACAATTGCGTTAATCTAAGTACTTTTTGCCTCCACTACGTAATAAAAGTGAAAGAAGGTCAAAATACGATGGCACTATATACGTAAATAAAATAGTTAAGGTGATATATCGTCCGTGCAAAGGTCCCCGTTACTCCAGGCTGAAAGACCGCAGTGCGAGAGGGACGGAATCGGGGAAAATTGACAAAAAGTCAGTTTTAAATTAATACAAAAATTTACTAAAATAGCTACGAAAATTTCCATAACCAGTTATTTTTGAAGTCTGTATGCTATCCCAATTTGTCAGAATATCAAAAAAAGTGTAAATTTAGACCTAACTTTAATAATTATTTCTATCAAGTGAAATTCCTCCAATCGCGTTTCTGATAGACCAAAATCTAGAAAAATGTCCCAAAATTGTAATACTAATTTATTTAACTTGGGACTTCTTTTGAACAGCAGAACTTCAATAATATACCCCCTTAACACTCTGCATACCCCTTTCCAGAATACTTTCGATCGACGAGCTCGATCGTACGATAGAGATAATTAATGCAAAGACAATTAGTCACAGAAACAATACACTGACGCATAGCAGACATTACATATTCATGATAGAGCCAACTTTCAATATAAAATAACAAATCTTTGTACGTCTTGCAATAATTTTGATTCCGCCCTGAGTACTAGAGATGATGAACATAACCATTAAGCATTAAATTTAACGAATATTGAAAATAACCATATCATATCATAACGAATATTGAAAATAACCATTCAATAAACAAAATTAACATTATCGAATAAAAATATCACATCAACTTCAATATTATTCAATATTTTTAACACATATTTCGATTGGTTCATGGTTGATTATTAGGTTAGTTTTATTGTGTTTTGAATTTAAATTTGTGTTACTTGAAAAACAAAGACGCGTCGTCGCGTTGATGTTGTTTTCCGTTAAAAATGAAGATTGTGAATGAAGTTGTTTTGCAAAATAACCTGCGCGGAACCATTTAGATAGGTGTGTGGGAGTGAAAAAATTATAAAGTATTTGTATATTGGTTGAAAATATTCTTTAATTTTTTATTCAATGGTCGCATTTAATAAAAATATAAACGAATATTTTCAACCAATAAAATAAGAAATATTTTTTTAGAAATTAACTATGAACCGATAAATAATTTCAACCATTATTGACATATCTACTGAATACATCCTCACGCCCGAGACAATGCTTTCTTATATCTAATTTCTTTCATAAGCACATGTCTTCTTATGAACTGTCATCATATCTATAAAATTCAAGTAAGGTAACGTAGCGTAGTAAGTTTTAGATGGTATTTTTTATTAACTTCCAGATTTACTTTGGGTTATTTTAATTAGGAATTTGTTTGGTTTTATTTTAAATGTTATTGGCATACCAATGTGACTGTATTTTTGTTTTTTTCCAAGCATACTATTCTTACTGGTAAAAAAGTAGTTTTTATATTGTTTTATGCTGTTGACAATAAAAACTTTTCCCATAATAACAGCAAAGCATTTTATTTACGTCAAAGAAATTGCGTACTACATTTTCTGATGCAATAGCTTTAAAATAACAAAATCTTTTTTACTGAACGATTTCATAACGCCGACCACAAAAGAAATTTGTATATTTTTGCATTAGTTGTAATTTTTCATGACAAAACAAGTTCTAATCAATTCACTTGCATTTATTTTCTGAGATCATCTCGTACCTAAAGCTAATAATCCCATGTTTAAAACCCAAAATGCATTAAAAATAAAACCTCCATTTTAGTTTCAATAAGTTTAGATGAATACACTCTAATTATTCCGATCACTGATGGTTATTGATAACCCTAAAATGTATTAGGTCTTTACATATAAAATGGCTGTTTTCTATAGTTATTATATTATATATTATACTATAATATACTATAGTATATTAATTGTATCTAATTCCACTGACGCCGACTATAAATGTCGAAATATATCTGGAAATAATTATTTTAATAAGTGTTTTTATATAAATATATAATGTTAACTGTTTTCTATAGATAATTTGAAGGAAACTCAATTTTCAGTACTACATTTTTGCATTTTTTTTTGGGAATGACAAATCCAAATCATGTAATTTCTTATGTGTATTTCTTATGTTGAATGAGACATCATTAAGCTAACAGCAACTTTAATTATTTTTTTGTAAAGTGTCAGCTTTAAAAAAATATTACGAATCTTATCATGGAAATGGATGGCATTTAGGACGAACTGTTTTTGAAGATTAAATTCAAACTGAAAATAAAAACAGAATTTAATTGAAATGAACTTTTAAACAATAAACAAATAATTGAAATAGCTATTGAATTACAGTAATTATGAACTCATGAATCATGGAAATTTCGGCAATTTCATAGGTAAAGACCTATTATAAAAGATCACGGTAGATGTGAATCTCGGACATTGATATGCGGTCTTTATTAAACTCGTATATAATCGTAGAAAACCCCATGATTGATCGACGTTTCTACTCGTACCTATATGTATATTTAGCACCAGTACTCACATGCGTCATATATGCCATATAATGTATGTATGCGAGTACAGGAAATCCCATTAAAAAAGCTCAAGTAATTACTGTGTTACGCACATTTTTCCTATTGAAGTAACTAATTTAAAATCCCCAAAGAAAATCTCGAAGGTGTCATGAACTTAAAGCTCCGTCTGACCACAAGCTTTTACCTACGTGATGATTTACACTCTAGCTTGTCATTCAATATAAGTCTTTATTTGTATTCAATTAGGATTTATTTTACGTTTTGGACCCAATAATCCATAAAGGACTTCCTTGAAACAATTACTAAGGTGTCTTTAAACATCTTGCGGTTTACCTCAATCATTAGAAAGAACGTCAAACACAAGTTGTTACCATATTTCTTGCACAGTTAATTATTTCTTAGTCATGCAGTTTGTAGGAATATGAATAGACATAGGAAATCCGTCCAGAAACCACGTTTTAACCCGCCACTAGTGACGTTATGTGTCTGTGAGACCGGGTAGTTCGAAAAAAATCTAATATTTTTTTCACCGTTCATCGAATTACATTACGATTTCGAGTAGCTGCCTTATTTCACGCCCCTTACCGTTCTCTTGCCACAAATTTAAAAAATATACATGCCTTGAGCACGTAGTACCTACTTGCTCGAGTTGTTTGACTGTTGAAGATAAGTGATTTTAGTATTATATATATATTTTTTTTGTAGAAGTGTTACCATTTATGTTTCTAATGTCATAAGACTGACTAAGGCTAAATTCGTCGTTAAATATTTAAGAGTGTTGCGAAATTTTAATTAGTTAAAAAATATTGTTAAAATAATTTATAATTTTAATGCATCCAAAGATATTATCTAATGTTAATAAAAGAGATTTGATTTATGAAATACTTATGTTTTATTGACAAAAAAAAATCTTATTTTATAACCTTTCCAATGAAAAGTAGCATGAACAGCAAATTATAGAAAAACTCGTAGTCAGAAACCCCGGTGCTTGAGACCGAGATCACCAGCAATGTAAATCAAAAACACGTCACCAGTCACTAAAGCCTACACCTCGTTTATGGCCGAACCTAAAATATTGAAAAAAATGTATATGAATTATCAACTCTAACAAAACCTATGTAACATATTTCGTTTTTATACCACCAAAACTTCTAAATGAAAAAAAATTTCAACCGACTGTTGTTTTTTGGTTCGAATTCCCTACTGCTCCTTAGCGGCTTGGTCAATTTAATTCAATTATGCTTTGAGTAATAGATAAACTTGATAGCTATAAACATAACATAGGATTATCCAGTTGAACAATCACGTCCATATGAAAAGTATTATTTTCTCCTATTTCACCCTATCAAGGACGCAGCGAAAGTCGTAACAGTCACTATGTATTACGCGCTGATATGAACGTTATTTTAATGCCATCTCCGTCTAATTTGGCGACACTACTCGCCTTAATATACTTACCTATTATGTTGGTATTTGTGATGATTGGTAGATAAATTATTTTATAATGGTTTATCCCTTTAATGATAATATGAATTATCTGAGAGGGTTAATGTTAATTGCTTAAGGGCATGGGTGACCAGAGATTGAGCACCTTATTTTGCATCAACTAGAACTGAACTCTATGAAGTATTATTGTTGTTTCTCTGAGCTGTTGCTGTTACTGCAACCGTTATGACATGCGCTCTCGAAAAACTGAGTTTTTACCAAACAAATATCTTGAGTTGAAATTAAATCACGTTTTTTAAAATTGCTAGCTAATATTAAAAAAAATTTATAAAGGGAAATCCAACTAAATTCCAAATTCAAATTCAAATAGTTTATTTTGTAAAGTAGCTACACATAATGCACTTTTTACGCGTCAAATTTAATCTTATAAAAATATATTTAATAAAATAATAAACGAACTAAATTAAAACATAGGTAAAATCTATGATTATGTGAAATCTAATCAACCGCCCGAAACCACACCGGAGACCAGTAATTGATACTTGAGAAAAAATCAATAAGATGTACCAATGAGCATACTGATTATGGCATAGACGATACAGCCCACATAGACTCCTCATAACAGGCGACCGATTTCTGTCAACACATCTGACTGAACGAGCAGATATAATTCGCCACTCAAAAATTCTCTATTTCGGTAGGCCAAACCAAAATGGCTTCTATATTCATTCTGGGAGAGTCTTCGTCTTGGGGAAAGATAAGTTTATGGCGCTATACGTAAGATAGAATGACCTTGGAAGAGCTAATAGGATTGCAGTATCCCGTTCTTCATGCCTCGGCTTGTTGACAGAATTTTTTGTACGCAAGATATTGAACAATAGACGTCTTTCTGGGCTGTATTGTCAATGGATTGTTGCAACAAAATCATCCAAAGTCTGTCATTTTATTTCTATTTACGTCATTCCCAAGTACGGATCTCGTTCCGAAACGCACAAATTATGATTGTTTTTCTTATTTTTTTCATAAAAAGAATGAATTAATTAAGTAATTTTTAGAATCTCAACAAAAATCCAGAACCTGAATGCAAACTAACCTGAAAACACCTTTCCTCCTGCTGACTTAACTTCTTCAATATCGTCCCCTGGTCCGGCCCTGCCTTGAAGTTCCCCTGGTGGCCCGCGAGCTGCACCCAGGGGTACCTCTGTTTCTTGTAGGTCTGGAAGAAGGGGGTCCACTGCACAATGTTACGCAACTTGCGCCATCGTTCTGATTGCTGGAAAGAAAGAAAAAAGGTTTTATCTCTTATTGCATTTAATGAAAAACGTGTTTTTTTTTATAAATATATTATTATAATAACAACGTAATCCATTACACATTACACGCAACATGATCAAGCAACTTTATTTTTTATTTATCTTTACAGAAGTTGAAAGATAAGCAGGTTATTAACCTCGAATGACGTAATTTATTTTAGGGCTGTCACTTGCGCTCGGGGTCCAAACTTATGCTTGATGAAATAATAAGTCCATTTGCCCTATTATTGACCAGAGAAGGCAAGGTACCGATATTCTATCTCACGAAGTCCGTTTAGCTATACTTGTAGTAGTGAAGTGACGTGTACAGATAAGCGCGTGTCGTGTGTGTTATGCGTTTTGTACCGCAGCCGAGGTTACGCACACTAGAAAAAAGTGCATGTGCACGCACAACTACAACCATAACCAAACGAACATCGTGGGATCGAATATGTGTACCACTGCTGTATTTTACGAAAAGGGAAGTCTAATTGCTAACAACTGGATGGATTTCCTAATTGGTAAAGCTTTTATTTAATGATGATGATATTTTAAACGTAACGTGCAGCAAAGATGCGTTTATTAAGTTTATTAAGACGCAGTAGATATCCTAGAAAAAAAATATATACATAATAATTAAGTATTGTTCGCTTCGATCTTCAGGAAAGAGCGGTCACTCCTAATACAGGTTCTGCGAACTTAACAGGAGTGTCCGATAACTGTGTTGTATTGACTTGATATTATACTCAATAAATAAATTTGATTTGATTTGATTTAAGTATACCTATAATATCCCTGTATATATGAGTTAAAGATGACCGATATGGACCTATGGGAGAGATAGAACAGAGCATTCAAAAGTTTGATGAAAGATAGCATAATTATAACGATGATTAGAAACAGTTTACGTGCTTGTTAATCTCTATAAATGTTTAATTTACTTAATTGAGTTTTGTTTCTATGCTGAGGCAAAAATTTAATAGGAGGAGGTGCTAGTTTCAGCTCACTTCGTGGTTTTTCACCAGGGTACAAAAATAAATTAAAAAATCAGAGTGTGGCTGTGTCGTGGACACGGCCGTGTATTTCGTAGCGGTAGCTACCGCATGGTGGAATTAATTTTGGATGTAGATGATAGATAATGTAGCTGCAACATCAAACTGTACCTCCCCGATCTTGTTACCATCAGTTTTCTGAATTGCATGAAAGCAAATTTAAAGACGTATTCACATCAAAAAAGTAGAGGGAAGAGTTGAACCTATGTAACTCACCTGTTTATGATGTCTTATATAAACACAATAAACAACATCCATGAAATCCTCTATATTATATCCATCTAACATGACGTTGGCACAGTACATGATGCGAAACTTCTACGGTCCAGTTAACACAATATTACAACGATATAGTCACTGACAACACTGCTTTAACACTTCTATACGGCCTAGTAGCTGTATATATATCCTAAAAAGGAATTGTTCTAAGTTTGATCTAAACAGGTCAACATACAAAGTAATACTGAGTGGGGCAAGCGTGTGTTTGCCAATATAAACGATACGAAACATCGATTGAGTCATTGGTCGACAAATTGGACATCGAAGTCGAGTTATGACGTCAATGGATGTGGTTAGTGGGTAAAACTGCTGATTGGTGGATTTCTGGTATTTCGTGGTAGGCGTTTTCGGGGTAAGTGGAATGTATGTGTACATTATGTGTAAATACGAGTTTATGTATTAGGTGTAAACCTATGAAATGTCCGCTTTGTATCGAGAATTTGAAGAAAACAATTTTCAGTACTTACATGTTTGTATTTTTATAGGAATGACATATCCAAACTTCTATAAGGTTAAAAAATATTAATTGGCGAAACTTAAAACATAGATAGTACTAGTCTATAATGAACAACTTTTTGTATGGGAGTAAGGCGAAATTCTTAAAATTATTTTTCACCTTTCAATACTGGACCAGTCAGCTGATCGGGGCAATTTGTTTGGGAGGAAGAGAAAAAAGTTGCGAATTTCGCTTAGCTCCCATACAAACAGTTGTTCATATAGACTAGTACTACCTATGTTTTGAGTTTCGCCAACTAATATTATTTAACCTTGTATGAAAGTATCAGCCGTAAAAAAGTATTACCAATCTTATCATGGAAATGGACGACATTTAGAACGAACTGTTTTTGAAGATTTAATTATACTTACCAAACTGAAAAAAAAAAATTTATATGTAGATGTAAAACCTTAAAAACAACTTTCAAAACAAAAAAAAACTAAGCTTTTGATTTACGCGGATTATGAACTCATGAATCTTTAAGAATATTTCGACAATTTCATGGGTTTGCACCCAATATTGAAGAGAATAGAAATGGTAACGTATTTCTTCATTTGCATATGTTTTTGTGTTAGTCAATAGAATATTATGACAAGGTTAAAAGCGATTTGAACTCAAAAGCTAAGTAAGACATACTGACTGAGGTATTTTGTTTACTTTTCCCTAGTCTCAGTGTGACGTTGTACATACGTCTTTTCTGATACCTTCTACGTTCCTGTAAACCTTGCCTGCCCCGTCATTTATACAAGTTGGTTCATTCGATTGCCGCGCTTCACCTTCCTCCGGGCAAACGATGCGGCAGACAAGGCAGAAAAACAAGACCTTTTTACTAACATCTATCGTCGTTCCAGGGTTTTTTATTTTTATCCATACTACAAAAATGCTACGGGAATTACTCTAAACTACTGGAGAATATTGGAGAACCGACCACAGATTTTTACTGCGCTACAATTCTACGACAAGGAAAGTGCGGTAGTTAATGTCTATCGTAATATAGAAAGACTTATGAAAACCCCGACCCGATTTTCTTTTCTATTCTAAATTCTTAAATTCTAAATTATAATTCTTAAATTCCAAATCTTAAATGTTAAATTATAAATTCTTTATTAAATTCTAAGTCAAGGCAACATTTAAATAAATTGTATAAAGTAAATAAAACTCCCTCTTTAATTTTTTTATCTTATTATATTTATAATAAATTATCTATATGTACACTTGTATTACCTTAACAATACTCGTACCATCAGGTAGAGGTTCAAATTTTCTTTTCATTTTCTAATGTTTCTATTATATTAACACGTCTATTTTACGAGAACAAATGACGTCGTAATTACTTGAATTATCCGTCGTTACTTAATTACCGTCCACTTAATTACTTGTAATACTAAGCTGTAAGTACAATTTTTAATTGTCTCAGGAATTTGCGCACTTAAGGTGCTGTCAAATCACGAAATACAGAGTTTTCCTCTCCTCACTTCTCACCAGACACGCTCGCCGCAACCCCGCCGCGCCCGTTACTTATATCCTATTTTCGCGCGCTTTACGCATTATCAGACTAATTTCAAATCGTAAAATGGCAGTAGGCACGATCGTGCTGGAAGTCAATTCTAAAGTTATCGAAAATCAATAAAGCTACAGAATACTAGTAGAATACTCTATTATCTTTGCTTGAAATTTTTAGAAAAATATAGGTTTTGTATATAAATATTATAAGGAAATATAGATTATATACAAACCAAGCTGTAAAAAAGTCAAGGAGTGATTCCGTATCCATAATGTATCTATCACATACCAAAGAAATTGTTTTATATTTGCGATTTTTTTTAACTAACGTGAGTCGAATCCGACCTACGATCTGCACACGTGGATCGAAACATGTTTTCGATCCATTATTATTATTATTATCGTTACGATACGATACGATATATTATCGTTGATTACAAGGAATCTACAGTCCAAATTTCATGTTCCTAGGTCCAGCCACAAAATAGATACTACCAGAAGGCCGACTCCATACAACGAGCGAAAACAGACGCATACGTATGATGATCTCGGCAGAATTTCGTATTGGCACTGGACCGACTTCGACCGAGATCGTCGTACGTACGCGTCTATGTGTGAAAGAAAGAAAGAAAGAACGGAATTTATTGCCAAAACAAAAATACAGTAAAGAATAAAAAATAAAACAAGATATTATATACTAACTTAAATTCTAACAAATTAACCAAGAAGGCAAGTAACTTACAAAATAAATAACTTACAAAATAACTTATAAATAAAGTATCCTTAAGCTAGCATATTACAGCTTTTGTTTGGCAAAAGGTGGCCCGCTCAGCATTTGCTGTCGGAAACTTGTCAAGAGTTCCTACAGCGCTGATTTTCAGCGAGCCCCTTTGTTTGTGTACGTTTAAAGGTTGTTTTGCATCATTGTGCGTGCGCCTGTTTTCGCCAGTTATGCGGAGTGAACCTTCTGTAAGTGGTTATTTTGTGGTCCAGCTGTTGTTTGGTTTACAGATACAGAATTTTTATCAGACACAAATATAATGATCAGTTACAATACAAATATAAATATTAATTGTGTCATACCTAAATAAATAATGTTTCTAAGCCTTTTTTTGGGCTTTTATTGCTTTAAATACTAAATAAAAAAGTATTAATCCGTTTCGAAATATAATTCGACCAACTGATTATTATTCGTCGTCAGTCGAATAATAATACTTATTTGATTGACGACGACCACAAGTTGGTCGAAATATATTTCGAAACGGATTAATACTTTTTTATTTATATATTATAATCTATTTAAAACAATTGTGGCATACGTAATATATGAGATTATCTACAATTTACATTATACTATTATTATAAGGTCTTTCAATGTAAATGGAAAGTAATTTAGGAGGTGATTCAGTATCGATAAGACATCACATTCCACTGCAAAGCACGTTTCTTTCGCGAACTTATTTTTCGCTTCTCAGTACAAAGTGGTCCGATCAGCTGACTCAGTTTGTATGGACAAGTGAAGAAAAATTTCGCGCAAAAAAAAAAGTACTTTGCAGTGGAATGTGATGTATTAACGATACTGAATCACCTCCTAAATTACTTTCCATTTAAATTGAAAGACCTTATATATTAGTTCAAATACCATTCTCTAGTTTAAGAATTCATCAGCAGTGTGGAATGCCTGCTGAATAAGCCAAGTTAAAAAAGTGGCTTATTCAGCAGGCATTCCACACTGCAGATGAATTTTCAAACATTATGGAACCTCGTGATGCCACGGATATGTTTGTGGATTTGTAGTAGAAATCAAAATATAATTTTTCCTTTTAAAACCTACCCGCTAAGATAAAATCATATTATGAACATTTAATTTAACATAAAACTTAACTATGTATTGACTTAGATTAATCAATTTACTTATGTGGTAGATTGTAATAGCACCGCAAACAAACCCCTAAGGGTTTAAGTGGTGTATATTTGAAATATGTTTGTGCAACTGTATGTGTGTAAATAAATAAATAAATAAATAAATAAATAAAAAGGGACAATGATTCGATATCTGTGCACACATACTCTGAAAGTTTGCTTTTTTTAACGTGAAACTGAACGGAGTTTGTTACGGCCACTAGTCAAGGCGTTAATAGATAAGCCAGTTAGAGTATTCTTTTATAAAAATACCTAGATAGATTTACGTTCTTATAAAACGGTTAGTATTTTTAACCTATAATTACCTACACCCTCAATCTCCATCAACGAACTTCCCATTTATTTAGAATAATTTCTAACTCTTAGTGTCTAGGACATAGAGATAATTTCTTATCAGCAAAGTATTTATTATCATGGTCTTTCAATGGGTGTATTTAAGTTACTGTGAGAACATCAGTGTTCCCATCAATTGTTACGAATACAAAGATATCAATCGCTACATAGCTTCTTTCTTCACTTCAGTCTTTATGCTACCGGTATATGGGTTATTTTGCACTGATCATGGGATTGCAGGTCTTATCATCAGCATAATTCGAAGCATCATCAGTGTCACGTGACTGATGTTCAATTAACTGAAGACGTCATAGTTATTTATAAACCTGTGTTAATAGTTTAAAATAGTCGGATTACTAAAAACCACATATTTTAGGTACCTACAACATCTCAATTAAAAGTGTTTCTTTTTATAGAATGAAAAAAATGTCAGCCTTGTGTACAGAGGTATTTTAAATTAGAAAGAAAACAGTAGATTACACAACAAGTGAAAAAAATATGAATTCCTTTCGATAAAGTTGGATCCCGAGAGCAGCGAAGGATTCCACAGCAGAATCCTGAGTTGAGCGAGGGATGCAGTAGCCGAAATGGAATTTTATTTTCACGTGTTATATTCTTTACTTCTTACCATTGGCTACGAGAAAATAAATAGTAGTACCGTATTTTTGTTTATGTAATAGTAGGCGATTTGAATAACATTTTATTATGCTTACAAATTATCGGTAAATAAGAGAAAAAAAACATTAATTGTATACAAGGTGTAACAGAAAGGTGTAACCATATTTGAAAAGCGTATTCAGCCAATGGTATAGAGCAACTTTTACTATGGAGCCTACCCTGAAATATCAAAAAAAAAATCTGCCCTTCCATACATTTCAGCCGAGCGGCATTGTATTTTTCTATGAAAAAGTTAATTTTTTTTTCGAGATACAAGGTTTGTTCTATTGTAAAAGTTGTTCTATACCATTGACTGAATAAGCTCTTCAAATATGGTTACACCTTTCTGTTACACGTTGTATAATTACAATTAATAACATTGCTTTAATTAGGCTGGATCATAAAACTAGTGGTTGTGTTTTTATAAAGTTCTGACCGAAAGTGGATGTGAGCTTTTGAGTTATTTTAAGAAGAATGAAATGACAAATTTAATATAAATGATGATATAAAGAAAATCAGACTTGGCCGTTTGAATCTAGACAAAAAAATACATAAAACTTTGCCGTATAGTTTTTTCAAAAACTGTATGAACAAATAAAATTTTTTTTTTTTTCGCTCAGTGAGGAAAAGACCGTTTTATTCACTGTTATCGGTGAACCAATAGCCCCTTGTCGAGTGGCAATTTTGTCTCATGTGTCAAGTTGTTCAATATACCTACTCTACATTTTATTTAAAATTAATTATTAAAAACCATGCGTTCCGTTCCGATTCACGTCCACACCACAGTCGATCACAATTGAATGAATGAAAGATACATATGTACCGTATTATTATGATAAGTGCGAAAAGTATACCATGAATGTGAACGACCTGTGTAAGTGATTGCAGGTGCGAATCTGGAACAATCGCCATGCCCTTGAGCATGTGAAAGTTGCCTCTGAGAAAAGAGGGAATCGACAAAATATTATTACAAAAATATACTAATAACTAACATGAAAACAAAGTAAAAACTTTCGTTTGTAAATGATAATGAGATCTTTTTCTTGTGTGAAGGATTCATTGCAAATGCATTTTCCGTCTCCAAGCGAAATTAGTTTTCAGAATAATATTTGATAGTTACAGATGTATTTTTTGGAGTACAGATATAAAATATTTGATAATCTATGAAGACCTTAATGGAGATATACTTTTTCCGGAATTTTCTAGCAGCTAGTTTAGGCACCAAATCAAGCTAAATATACGCAAGTTTACCAAATCCGCCCCTGGCCACATTACACAGGCTGATAATTTGCTAAACGTTTTCCCGGCAATACTATTTTAATTATGAGGATTTCATACTAAATTAACGTTTCGTTAGCTAAACAGTGTTTTGTATGGAAAAATCGCAATAGGGTTGTGAATTCGCATTGACCATTTCTGGGTCAAAAACAAAACGAACCAATCAGAAAATAATTTTCTTATGTCTATCGCGTAGAATTACGGGCGTACCTTATGTATCGAGTAACAAGATGTGGCCAATTCAAAGATGTGTAGAAAAAAAAGCTTCATCAAAATAAACAGGGTTGGCTGTACGCAAAAACATTTTTTTTTTAATTTCTTGAAAAAATTTGCGTCTATGTGACAATAGTAATAAAGGTGCTTATTAAAATAAGGTTTGCGCGTCCTATGTTGGCACTAACGTGAGTCAGCCTGATTTTATCAAAGATCGATTTATTTGAAAAAATTAATTCAGCATCGTTTTTAGAAAGATGTTACCAATTCGTAGTTGTGTAGAAACAAAAACTACATCTAAACAAACAGGGTTGGCCGAGCGCAACCCTATTTATTTTGACGTAATTGTTTTTTCCACATAACTAGAAATTGGTCCCATCTTGTTACTAGATACATAGGGTTACCTACTGTACGCTCCTAGATCAATGCTTAGAACAAAAACATGCCATAACAGATATGTGCGTGACGTTTCGACTTTGACGCCTCTACATGCTGTCGTGGTCACAAGCTATTGTATGCAACGAACTAAATTTAGTTCGTTGATTGTATGCAACTGTAACTCAGAAGACCCGAGGCTTATTATGCATAATGTATGAAAATCACTAGTTTAAGGCGATATGTAAAAGTTTTAGCGCCCCACTCCATATGCGAAAAAACCCTCAGTGCGAGAGGGACGGATTCGTGGAAAAGTAGCAAAAAGTCGGTTTTTTATTGATATAAAATATACTAAAGTTGCTATCAAAATTTGGTTCTAGATATCGTTGAAACCCATCTAATAAAATATAATTGCAGTACATATGTCATTCTAAATTGTCAAACCAGGAGAATTGGTGCCGAAAAAGACCTCACTTCAATAAATATTTCTATCGAGCCGAATTTCTCTAATCGCGTTTCTGTTTTAACAGATCCCTAGAAAAAGAATCCAAAAATAATATAATTTTTTTTCAAAATAATACATTATTTACTGAAGTAGATATGCACGTTCTTAAAGTGTCGATTTTTTTTTTCGTAGCGCCTTAAGTGGATGGCATACCCTAGCAACTTTTTTTATTACCCGTCCAGCACAACAAGTCTAATGGTAAAGACTTTATTTGCTTTTCATAGAGGCGATTATATGTTGGCTCTTTGACCTCTTTTTCTTGAACGCGTAATACTAGTGATCATGCAGCGAAACAACAAATTGGTGTGTTTTTAGCTAATACTGAAATATTTTGTAGAGAAAAAAATATTGAATTTAGGTGATATGAAGGTCATATTTCTATTACCTATTTTATGAAAGAAAAATAAAGTTGATCTTTTAACCGCGTTCTTGAAGCGAACGTTTAAAAACCAAAAAAACAGAGGGTGTAAAACATTTTTTTTTGACAAAAGTATAAATCTTAGTACATTGTTTATACGTAAGATCCCTAGAGAAAAGATTAATAAATCAAATATATTTTTTTCAATACAAGGAGAGTCCGAAATTCTTCAAACGAATCTTAGATAGCTTGGGGTTGGTCATGCTCTAGGCTCAGGTACAGTCTTAAAGTTTTAAATTAACGTAACAAATGAACGTAGATAGTTCCACTAATGAACGCAGTTCCACCAAACAAAAAAATACCGTTGTTCTACGGAAAAAATGTTCAAAGGCAAAGCAGTAACCTCTCACCACACGTCATTAAAAATTATTGCCGGGTGCAAAAAACCAAAGGCCTTAAAGGTGATGTAAAGGTTTTATGGGAATGTCGACGTTGACACATAATCTAAATTCTTTCTAGCTCGTAAACGACGACGTCTGGATTACCTCATGGGTGGAATAACTTATGCGTGTTCGATCAGTCACAGAAACCGCATCACGATCACTTCATCATTAAATTGACTTGGTTGATGTGTCAGCCAATTTATATTGTCACTGCAAGATTGTCAACGTAGGAAAATTACAAAATAACCCTGTTCTATCCTATTCCTAGCAAGATTGTAAAATAACGGTTAGTTTTTCTTAATTGGACACCTGACGCTAGTTCATTGGAAGAAACTAGGTCTCTCCTCATATTGAAGAAAATACATTTGATTTATCGATCTTTTATCTAGGGATATTATCCACCTATAAACAATGTATTAAGATTTATACTTTTGTCAAAAAAACAATGTTTTCCACCCTCTTTTTTTGGTTTTCAAACGTTCGTTTCAAAAACGCGGTTAAGAGATCAACTTGGTTTTTTTTTATAAAATAGGCAATAGAAATATGAAGGGATTTCGCTCCGTGATCACCAGTATTACGCGTCCAAGAAAAAGAGGCCAAAGAGCCAACATATCATCGCCTCCATATATGATAAGCAAATAAGGCCTTTGCCGTTAGACTTATTGTCCTGGACGGATAATACTTTATTTATTTATTTATTTGTTTACTTTGATTAAGAATATGACATAGCCAAAACAAAAACCAGTTCCGGGCGTGGCTTATTCTATTTTACGATAGCGCGTGGGGGGAAATTCGTCCCGGTCTCTAAGTTCGCGTCACCATAGCAAAAATACGAATAGAGTGGACGAGGCAGGGTCAAAAGTAATACGTATTTTATTTTATCTAATTTATTACTGTATTTCGATCATCGTCACACGGCATTGATCCTACTTGCTATCACGTCGGGACGTAAATTTATTATGGTCGGCTAAAAGTGGTTTTTTGAGTGTTTGATTTATCAGTTGACCCTCGGAACATTTCAGACACTCCTTTAGAGATACATAATAATATTGTGGCGGTTAATTGTCACCATTACCCATTCTTTAAATATTTTTCGCCCGTTGAGCTGGTTTTACACTTGCGGGAAAATAAATTGGACCAAAAATTTCTTTACAAAAAATTTTTACTAAAGTTGTTATTACAAAAAGTGGAAACTAACAAATATTCTCGGAAGGAATGCACCACGTCACTACCTATCTCACTGTAGCCTATATCAATTATGCCTCTCTCATTCAACCACGTTTAACTGCGTTCCTATCTCATTCCAACTCATTTTAAATAGCGTCACTATTTATCTCACTCTAACGCGTGTTAAATGGCATTTCTAATGAACGTCAAATATTTTTACTGCCCGCCACTCTTTCATTCTAAATTCTAATTATTTTAAAAAATACGCAGCTCCTTTGGTAGTAAAATAGCAATAACTTTTTTTTCAAAAGTAATACACAGAAATTGCCAGATCATTTGAAAAACAATATTTGATGAGCCGTTATTTAAGACAATTTGCAAAACTAACATAGGACATTTTTTTTCAGGGTGTGGTATCGAACTAACCTAATTACAAAAAATTGCTCATAAATTGGGTTTTTATTTTTCTTCCTGATGTAACAGCATTTCAAGGTTTATTTTTGACTTTATCAATAGCATGACTATTCAGAGTTGCGCAACAAAAATTTTATTCTTAGAATTTAGAACTGGTTAGCTTTGACTCTCAAAAATCTATTCGAATTTATAAAAGTACCATCAACTCGAAGACTATCTACTTTTTGCTGAGGTCATAATTTGATATTCTGGTCAGTCATGAGCTGGCCTACCAGCCTTCCAAGGGAAAGAGTTGACTTTTGGGACACCTGTTTACCCTTGCGATAAATCGCCAAGTGTTTGAAATGTTCAGGTCTCTTTACGCAAAATGAAAAAACAAAACTCTTTTAGGATTAATTTGTTGTCCCTATGTTTGTCTGTTTGTCCGTTTGTCTAGGCAATTTTTCTGGGTAAAATCAATAAATGCTAATATTTACAGCCCTGTAAAATATACATATTATAACGTTTTTATGGCCTTTTGTTTAACTTTTTCATACAAATTTTCTCCTTATGAAAATATAGAGATCAACACTTTACATAATATTTTGCGTTTGAAAGAAAGCACAGAAAGGAACTCTAGAACAAATAATGTAAAAAATATTAAACCATATCTTTCTATTCTAAAGGGATTAATAATTTACTGTTTGTTCAATGTGGCGATAGCTTTGTTTATTATTTTTTTCTTTCTTTGTCACAAAGATAACAAATATTTTCATACAACGTTTTCCTTAAGGGCTATTTCTCCGAATTTGTAACAAAATATTAAGAAATAATTATAACGGTAAAGTACAACTTTTAGCTAAGACAATTTATTGTTAAAAGTTTGCTATATGCATAAACATATTTTAATGATATTATGGTATCTTCAAAATAATTGGGTTTTCCATAAGCGTGATATCAGATTATTTAAGAAATTTACGGCTGGTATCACGACGACGGATAAACCAATTATTTTATTACTATTGTAATATAATTAAAAATATGTTAATGCATACAGCAGACTTTTAACTATAAGTTTTCTTAACTAAAAGTTGTATTTTTACTTATTGAAATTGTATTTCTCATCAAGAAGTGCAAAATGACAAGATATTCAAAATAAGTTAATTGAATTTGTGAAATGGTTTCAGGTCAAAACAGTTTTCCATGAAACGGTAATTGTTTATACTTAGCAAAGTGTGTAAACTTAGTCATCTTAACATGAACGACGCCTGTATTTCTGTCTTTTTTATTTCCGGTATAGATAAAAATATACAAACTTGTTAAACTTTGCGTAAAAACGAGGCAATATTGACGATATCCTGACAGCTATTATGATGGTGTTTTACCAAATTTTGCTTTTTGGGCTGTATAGAGACGTAGTTAGATGTCACTAGAATATACTCATGAAAAAAGATATGAAGAAAATAAGCTGTAGACTTCACATTCGGTTTATAACTATTGTATGAATTTTAAGAAAAATACAGGGGTAAAGGGACCTCTTAAGGAAAACCTTGTATTAAACTATTTGTTATCTTAGTAAAAAATAATTCAAGGAAAAAAATAAACAAAGCTATCGCCACATTGAACAGTAGATAATTAATCCCTTTAGAATAGAACAACATGGTTTTCATATTTTTTACATTATTTGTTCAACAATTCCTTTCTGTGTTGACTTTTAAATGCAAAATATTATCTCAATTGTTCATCCCTACATTTTCATAGTGAGAAAATTTGTATGAAAAACGTAAAAAAAAAACGTAAAAACCTAAAACGTAATATAAATAAAAACGTCAAAAGTATGTTTTTACAGCTCTATAGAGGGCCGTTTATATTGGTATTTATTAATTTTACCCAGAAAAAATTGTCTAGACAAACGGACAGACAGACAAACATAGGGATAACAAATTAATCCTAAAAGAGTTTCATTGTTTTCATTTTGCGTAACAGAACCTGAACATGTACCGACAGGATTATCTACGATCTAGTAATTTTGCCATGCACTGTAAATATTTCAAAATAAATTTCTATATTTTAAATGCTTGGCGATTTATCCCAAGTAAGTGTACCTATATAATTTGCAAAAAACTTCACTTATTTGGACCTGAAATGGTGAGCCAATACTACAGGGTAATTTCACGAAAAGGTCATTGACCTTTGTTACAGATCTCAGTAAGTATAAGTAAATTAATTTGGGTTTCAATAACGATTACAAAATTATTCTTTTAGAGTAACATACATTATTTTCCCGCATAAAAGTATGAATTCATTCCAAATTCATTCAGTTTTGTTGTTATGACTATGGCACGATGTAGCTAAATCACTCATACGCATATTTTGTTGAGTTTTTAACGGCAGGAATATGATGCTCCTCGAAATATTACTTTATAAAATTAATTTCAATGTGTTTTGAAGTAGTTTTGGGAGATATTTATAGCTTGCAAAAAAGGGCACAGGTTCCACGTCTTACGGGCGCCAACGCTAGGCGTAGACTGACAATATCTTGCTGCCGCTGACTGCATCAGTGGATTTACGTATTTTTGGAAAAAGGGGGTGCTTTTTTTGACCCGAATAACGTGGTATTTGGAAAATGAATAGATATCATTCACACTAATTTTATTTAAAAAAAACCAACAAAATCGCGAAAGCGATACCTGAAACAAAATCGATAAAAAGTGTGCAATAGAGGGTTACAAAAAAATTCATTGACAGTACAAATATGAATCGATTAACGTGGTTTGTGGAAAATGAATACCTTAAAGTTCAACCAAAAACATGTATTTTTTTTATGGCTATACGTAACCTAATTATTGCAACAAAATCATCCGAAAGCTGACATTTTATTTCTGTTTGTATTTTCGATCCCCTTAGTTGCTACGGTATGCCATCCTCTTAAGCTTCATAAACAAAAATCTATACTTTATATAGCATAGGCTACTTGCTATTCAATCTTATGGTGACATATACAGGTGTTAATTTGATAGCCATTTTTTTTTAAACAGGTTGCTCTGCTCGTGAACACCATATGAACAACTTTCTATAGGGCAAACCATGAAATCGCGAAAAAAAATCTGCTGTTCCATAGGTAAAAGTTAAATGCCTACTCAACCAAAATGTATGAAACAGCTGGTTTATTTTTTACGATTTTAGGGCCAGGCCTCATAGTAAAAGTTCATATTAAGGCGATTAGTGTCGCCAAATTAGCTCGATGTTTGTCGGTACGAATATCAACGAAAATAACATTGAAATAACGTTCATAGCGTTACGACGCTCGCTGCGTCCTAGATAGGGCGAGATAAGAGAAAACAATATTTTTTACATGGACGTGATTGTTCGATTGAATAATCCTATGTTATGTTTATAGCTATCAAGTTTGTTTAATACTCAAAGCATAAATTAATTAAATCGACCAAGCCGCTTAGGAGCAGTAGGGAATTCAAGCCAAAAAATACCATTCGGTTGAATTTTTTTTCATATATAAGTATTGGTGGTTCGAAAAAATATGTTGAATATGTTGTCTTAGAGTTGATAATTCATATGTATTTGTTTTTAATATTTTTGGTTTGGCCATATACGAGGAGTAGGCTCTCGAAAGTACCTTTTTGGCATTACCTTAATGGGTAGAACACCCCGTTTTTAGGAAAAAGGTTGTATATTTATTTTACGTACACTCTCTTCTGCACTAAAGGGTTTCCGAAAAAGTTTTGTTTTGGTCTACATAAGTATACAACGTGTAACAGAAAGGTGTAACCATATTTGAAGAGTTTATTCAGTCAATGGTATAGAACAACTTTTACTATGGAGCCAACCCTGAAATCTCGAAAAAAAAATCTGCCCTTCCATACATTTCGGCCGAGCGTTTCTATTCGTGTTTCTATGAAACAGTACATTTTTTTTGAGATAAAAGGTTTGCTTCATAGTAAAAGTTGTTCTATACCATTAACTGAATAAGCTCTTCAAATATGGTTACACCTTTCTGTTACACCTTGTATATACATTTTATTGCAAGCGTTTTAGTTTGTGTCGGTTGCGTTATCCAATCCAACTTTTCAATAACCGATACCACCGTTATGCATCTTGTGTTGTAATTGTGTGTTAAAATTCTTGAGCTGTGGTGTTCAACCTTGGCCAATATGTGCCAAGTGTGTTTCTGACGCACTCAGTATTGGTATTACGTGCTGGTAGCAGGATAATAGGCCGTTGACACTAATATGACCTTCCGATTTCAGTCTTTAACCGCTGCGAGCTAGAGTTCAATGTCCAATGAATTATAAATGGTTTTCAGGGAATTTAAATATAATTGGGTTTTATGGGGAATTAATGAAAGGAAATTGAGGAGGAGGTAATGAGATATTCAGAAATAAGTAGCAACTTCTGTATTTTCCTGTACCAATGTAATGATGTATCTAAAATATGTTCTAGAAATGTGGTTTACACTTAAATTGTGAACCAAAACTGTTCTCTACAAATGCTTGGACTAAGAATAGAGATTGAATATAATAATTGCACATTACTTTAACCTTTACAAAAATAACATCCAGGGCTAGCTATACTCGTATTTGCGTAAGCACATAATTTGTTTTTAATAATTTGCGTAAGCAGTAATTTTCCCGCAGTGTCTACCCAACTACTTTTTATCTACCAACTTGTATTTTTTTTGTTCACCAATTAAATAAATTCAATACAGTCGCCGTTGAACACAAGTACGAGGGATCCTGCCAAGATAATGTAAAAGCTAAAATAACTTCAGGTTTTAATAACATAAATCAATTAAACAAAAAGTTCGGATATCAGATTGACAAAATTGTTTTTTTGTTGTTGCTTTTTAGATACAAATTTATTTATTATCTAATCCGACTAAAAAATTATCTGTATCCTAGGAAAATTTATCCTATACATTAAAATATAACTATGTTTTTTTTCCTTTTTTTAATTGTACCGTGCGTGGGGAACAAACGGCATCTGAAAATCTAAATAAATACCCATTTCAAAAGGTCATTATTATACATATATAAGGTCATTATTACACCAAGTATAACATCTCTTAAACTAGTGACTTTGCAATAAATAAATGATAAGAAACTTAGTATCGCAGTCTATTTTTGGTAGCGAAGGAAAAAAACTAATAGCTATTTCTATTATTTGTTTTTTGTTTGAAAGTTGATTTTAAGGTTTTACATCTACGTATTAGGTTTTTTTTTTATTGTAAGTTTGATAACAAAAATTAAATCTTCAAAAACACTGCGTCCTAAATGTCATCCATTTCCATGATAAGATTCGTAATAATTCTTTACAGTTGACTCTTTTCAAACATTAAATTAATGTTGCTGTTAGCTTAATGTTGTCTCATTCATACACAAAAGAAATTACACAATTTGGATTTGTCATTCCTAAAAAAATGCAAAAATGTTAGTACCGAAAATTGAGTTTCCTTCAAATTCTCTATAGAAAACGGCAATTTCATATGTAAAGACCTATTATTTAAACTAACGCAGAGAGGTATCGTGACTAGCGGCAGCGGTAAATGTTTAACATGTTTTTCATACAAAACACTACACTTTTAGTGCCAAATAACAAGATCACTCATGTTCATAACGAACAACTTCATAACCAAAGGAACAAACTACTCTGAAAGGCCGTGTTAGCAGTAACCACGCTAAAGACACCACAATGTCTTCTACCAAAACATGTAGCCATCTGACTTAGCTCTTATGAACTGCTGAAAAGAAGCCATTTTGGATTATTTTAAGTACCAACTGAATGTGGTAGAAAAACAAATGACGTGCGTCACAAATGTTCTTGACATACCGACAGCAAAATGCCGTGTTATTCACTAAAAATGTAAAAGGCGCAGGTTGTAAATAGACGAAAACTACATGCTCCACTGCTCATACTGAATAGCTGTTTCAAAGAAATGAAAACTTGGGATCGTCCATACAAATTTTAATGGAATTTTAAATTGCACACCAAAAATACTAATTTGCACACTAAAAATCGCCATGAGAAATCCTTCAGCGCAGAAGAGAGAGCCGGTAGGTTAGGTTTTTCTTATGACGATCCAGAAATCCTATAAAAGCACAGTTAGTATTTTTGGTGGGCAACGTTAAAAAATATGCCACTTTTTCGTGGGTTCTTTTGATGGGGAGCCCACCAGGATTTCATGTTTTTTTACTTTTTTATTTGCCGTGTAACTAAAAATACCGTTATATGTACTCTGTGAAAATTTCAATTGGCTCCCTATAACGGCTGAAGCTGTAGACCCCTGTCACAGATGGACAGACGGACAGCGGAGACTTAGTAATAGGGTCCCGTTGGACACCCTCGGGTACGGAACCCTAAAAATCAAGACAAAATATTATTATTTTATATCTTGAAGTATTACGAAAATGACTCACAGTGTTCTGAAATTTCATCATTACTATATAAGTTTATGACAATATGTCTGTTTTGTAATAAAATTCGGAGAATCTCTGCAATACATGATTTAGTTTTAATTAATTTGTCATCAAAATGAGTGGAATGACTTCTCATATTTGGGCAAATACCAGTCTAGGATGATATGTCAAATTTCACAAAAGAGTTATTTTGGGTCAATTTACCTACTCTTTCCTTGACCTAGAAGTCAGTATTTTTCTTTCAACTACTATGTCATAGATATATATGTCATAATTTTATTTATTAACGCAAGTAGCATGTACAAAGCTTTTTTCCCATTGGATAATAGATTAGTTTGAAAATAAATTAGCATGGTCATAAGTATTTCCCGATTTGGTTAACATTTTAGGGTTCGAAATGAAATGAAATATGTTGATTTATGTAATATATAGTTAGGTACATTAAATACACGTGTTACAGGTCAGTTTCAATGTAAAATAAAAAATAAATCATAATGGGTATACAATTGTGAATAATATTTTTACTTTAGGTATACAATTATAATTGAATTTTTTAGTTTCGTTATTTAAGTTTTAATTGTATATTAATAAAATGAAGAAGAAGAAGAAGTACTTCAATTAAATCAATTGTTTTTGTCGCCTTGATGTTTTAATATTAGGTCCTTACATATGAAATTGGCGTTTTGTATGGAGAATTTGAAAAAAAACTCAATTTTCAGTACCAACATTTTTGCATTTTTTGTAGGAATGACAAATCCAAATTTAATAATTTCTTTTGTGTATGAATAGGACCACATTAATTAAGCTAACAGCAATTTTAAACTTTGAAAACTGTCATCTGTAAAAAGATATTACGAATCTTATCATGGAATTCGATGGCATTTAGGACAAACTGTTTTTTAAGATTAAATTTTAGTTATCAAACTGATAATAAAAACAAAATTGAATACGTAGATGCAAAAACCTTGAAATCAACTTTCAAACAAAAACAAATAATGAAAATAGCTACTGAATTACAGGAATTATGAACTCATGGATATGTAAGTAAATTTCGCCAATTTCAAACCCAATATTATTAGGATTTTTTAGGATTCCGTTCCCGTATTGTGTGATGATACGCAACCCTTTGTGCGTGATTCCTACTCGCAATAGGTCGGCTTTTTTTTCTCGCTAGCGCTCGGGCTTACGCTCAACAAATTCACCAATATCTTTTCACTCTAGAGCAGCGGGAGGTTGAAGTAAATTAAAATAAGAGAACAAAAAGCGTTTATTTTCGAAAGGCTGTATGTAAGGGCAGGTTACATTTTCTCTATGGCAGAGGTTATTATAATAAATGACTGATGTCATTTAGCAATGTAAGTAGTTTTTTTTTAGTAAATGGAAAGATTTTTATGTCATATTATGTTTCTGCATATTACCTTTGTAGTAAAAAAAAAATTCTTAGGTCGCAAAAAACGCTGACTTTTGAAAAGCCGTTTAGAATAAACAGCAAGAGACTCATGCGCAAGTTATATTCAATTATTGACTTTTCAAACATAAATAAAAGCCTGATTTGTACCTTCGTGCGATGGAAAAATCACTAAGTGTCAAAATGTACAATTTTGTTACTATCATAATATTTTTTTACCTTAAGACTGTGCATGAGCCTAGATCATAAACAACGCCAGACTTTCGAGGATTCGTTTGAAGATATTTGGACTCTCCTTGTATTGAAAAAAATATATATTTGATTTATTGATTTTTCATCTAGGGATTTTACTTACCAACAATGTATTAAAATTTATACTTTTGTCAAAAAAAATGTTTTCCACCCTCTTTTTTTTGGTTTCAAACGTTTGTTTCAAGAACGCCGTTAAGAGTTGTTTTTTTTTTTTCATAAAATAGGTAATAGAAATATGAAGGGATTCTACTAAAATCCAATATTTTTTTGCCTACAAAATATTTAGCTAATACCTAAAAAAACACCAATTTGTTGTTTCACTGCATGATCATTAGTATTACGCGTCCAAGCAAAAGAGGCCAATGAGCCAACATATAATCGCCTCTATTAAAAGCAAATTATGGTTTTTGCCTTTGGACTCACTGTGCTGAACGGGTAATAAAAAAAGTTGCTAGGTTAAGCTATCCTCTTAAATAATATAATCCATAAATTAACATTTGAAGTATCCTAATCGCCCCTATAAATAAACTAACCAACTAAAAAGAACCCACTGCTATGAAATTAAAGCTATCGATGTAATAAATCAGACATTTCATCTGATCTTTACTAAGTGAACCCAAATAAGGCTGCCAATAAGCCTACGTTCAGTTTTTGTTGGCATCCCATGACGATGATGATTGAGATAGCCGTGGCGGGCTCTGAATTTGAATTAGTGTTCAAAGTTTATTTGAAAGAGATGTCTTAAATGGAAAGATTGAATTGTATTTGAATTTGGAATTACACAAACATATACATATTTTTATTTTATATCAAATAATGAAATTTTGTGGAAACGTAGAAGCGCCACTCAGGTGCCAAAAAAAAAAATTGTGGACGAATACAAGTAGGTTAGGTTAATTAAGAAAAATATTGTCTTTTTTATTTTTTTATTACTATGGTATATTTGTAATTTTTTAATACTTGACTGATGACGACCCACTAAGGGCCGAAATATATTTCAAGTTTAAAATTTTCTTTTATTCATTATATATATTTAAAGTTATAATTGAATTTGAAAGGTTATATGTTTTTATTGCAAAATCCATCGCATTAAACACTCTAAGTGCATTACAAACTTGAAATCAATCAGAAACAAAAATGATAATTGGAAAAAATCCTCGGGCCCGGATTTGACCTGCGACTTCCTGCTTACATGACAGGCGCCCCCCACTGCGCTACCGAGGTTCGTAGATACGACGAATTTTTTACACCATACCTGCCCCCCTATTCTGTATCTTTAGTTGCCATCTGCACGAGGTGCCTATCATCAAAAACATAGCTAAAAACCGAAATTTCAAAATTGCCTTTAGTGGGTATTGAACAATTAACAATCTGTGTCGTCACTTCAAGTGCGAAAATATCCTTAGGACATCGGAATTCGATAGTATATCTATGTTTTTGATGATAGACACCCAGTCCAGAAGGCAACTAGAGATACACAATAGGCCCGCTGTACACCAAATTTTTTGTAACTTCTTGATATACCAGCTTGTAATGCACATACTGAACGCTCACGAGAGATAATCACATAACGCCGTCGTGAGCGCGCATTATGTGCATTACAAGCTGGTATATCAAGTAGTTACAAAAATTCGGTGTACAGATATGGTGGAAAAATTCGTCGTTCTAGATACGAACCTCGGTAGCGCAGTCGGTAGCGCGCCTGTCATATTGTATGTGAAAGATTGAAAGATGAGGACAAAAACTAATTTCAGATGCAGAAAAAACGAATCCCAAATAAAAGTATGTCACAAATCATAAAATAAAATATGTTTAAGCGTTTTTCATTGTTTCTCCGAGTATTATGTAAGACAACTATAACGAAAAATACTAAAATAACTACGTATAAGCATAAGCATACAATACAATTTACACATAAACAAACATGTTCCGTTTTTCCCGAAACCGTATTGTGAAACTTTACTTACGTCAATGGATGTTAGAATTGTATTACAAATTATTTCCCAACAAGTTTGACAAAAATGTGAAGCAGGTAAAATAAACAAATAGAAATACATATTATAAAAAATTTAATATGTTTATCTCATGATATCATACTGTACTTATTATTATTTGCAACAGAAATTAAACTTAATTATGTCGTACAAATAGCAGAAAATATTAATTAAACCTATGTAGTACAAGTAGCAGAAAATGTAAATTAAACCTATGTAGTATAAATAGCAGAAAATATAAATTAAACCTATGTCGTACAAATAGCAGAAAATATAAATTAAACCTATGTCTTACAAATAGCAGAAAATATAGATTAAACCTATGTCTTACAAATAGCAGAAAATATAAATTAAACCTATGTCTTACAAATAGCAGAAAATATAAATTAAACCTATGTCTTACAAATAGCAGAAAATATAAATTAAACCTATGTCGTAGAAACAGAAGAAAATGTGAATTAAACCTATGTCGAGATATATCATCCATCCATCCATCCATCAGCCTAGTTCGTCCACTGCTGGACATAAGCCTTTCCAGGACTTTGCCCATACTCACACACACACGCTGGGCAGGCGGGTTGGTGACCGCGGTGCCGGAACCCTCGCACCAGTCTGTTCCATATAAGGCCCAGCTATGAGGTATGGACATACCGCCATCCATTAGTCCCAGGCATGGTGTGCCCCCTAGTTTTTTGCCTGTGAGCTGTCCTCTTACTCTCCCCCGAATTACTTCGTGGGGGTCTCCAAGGTAGATGGTGGTACCTCCACAGTCGAGCCCGGCATCAGCTCTACCACCAGTTTTAGGCATATAGATGGATGGATGGAGTTTTTAAAGATAACTTAGACTGTAGATACTAGATTTAAAAAGATTTAATCAAACCTAGATGGAAATATCGCATTCTATGTCACTATAACATTTACATACGCCAAAGATATTTTTTGTATGCATTTACCTGGACACTTTAAGAAACGCCTTATGAGGTATTAGACGGTAACACTAATTAGAATCTCCTTTTTGGATCTTAATGCCCACTGCTGCTGGACATTCATGTTTTTATGGAACCCCTTACAAACTACAACATGAGTTTTTATAAAATGTAATTTTCTTAATCTGTTTCCTTACAGAAGGACGAAATCGTCCAGCGTAACAATGGACTTCTATTGTTAAAATTATTTTTGTTACAGTAGAGCCACTGAGTGATGGCGCCTATGATGCTTAAATGCCTACAAAGTATCGTAATTATTTATAAGCAAGTGTGAATAAAAATATGTAATACTTCATTGTTGATAGTGATGTACTACTTGTTTTGGTTATTATTTTTCGATTTGAATGTTGCTTTATTGTGCAATAGAATTCGTATAGAAAAAAAGAATTGTTTTTAAAAAAGTTTCTCATTTTTTATAGGTCGTGTTTGAGGTCGCCAAGTTACGCAATACTATTTAATTAAAAACAAAACAATGACGAAGTTAAACTAAACGAAAATAAATGATAGTAAAATACTTTTTTCGATTTAGATATTTAAACATCTCTTGGAGGCCTCGGGGCACTACACCACATAGCCCTCCGATAACTACGCCACTGGTTTTGGCACATTTTCCTTTTGTATCATTATGTTGAATGTTGAATGACGTGTCTAATGTTGAGTAAACTCACACTTGATTTTTATTTTTAACCGAAATTTGAAATGTACCTAAATGTCACTAAATGCAGCTGTCATAAGTGTCATCACTCAGTGGCCCTACTTTAGTAAGAGGGTTAATACTAGTTTTAACAAGTATCTATATCGGGGAAAATTGCGCATACCCACTTTTCATTCTTATTACCATAGTAAATGCGAGAGCGAAGTCGGTGGAAATTTTCTCTATAAATCATTGAAATGACTTCATAGTAGCGAATTACTTGTATTCAGTACTCATTATCACTTCCTGTATAACAGGAAACTAAATTTATTTATACTAATTTATCAAAGACTCCGTAATCTCCTATTTACTGGTGGTAAGCTTCGGCCAGAGTAAAAAATATAAATATATATAGAGTAGTGAATCCTAATACAAGCGCTCAGATTCGAACTCACACTTGCAGACGCGTGATCTACACGACGCGACGCCGCCGGCGCGGCGCCGAGCTTTGTACGGAGACTCTTCCGAACTTCGCTTAGACGGCGTGTAAAGCACGCATCTGTGTGCGTGAGTTTGAATCAGAGCGTTTTTCTAAAATTCACTACTCTATAAATATACGTACATTTACTCTACTTCGGTCATGGCTTGTCACCACCTTTATAATAAAACCATACCACAAAATAGATACTACCAGAAGGCCGACTCCATACAACCAGCGAAAACAGACGCACACATGCATAGACGCGTACATATGATGATCTCGACCGAGATCTTCGTACGATCGCGTTTATGATGCGTGCGCCTGTTTTCGCTAGTTATGCGGAGTGAAGAAGGTAAGTGGTTATTTTGTGACCATACTGCCAAGCGACTCGTTCCGGCATGACGTCATTAGAAGCCGTACCGGAGGAATGGTCATCCGTTACCGATTTCCGTAGATTTTTGCAAAAGTCTCTGAAAAGACTGATTAACGCTTCACCTGATGTCACTCTCCCAGTTTCTAGGCTAGCGCTCTTCTTCCAAGCGTCTTATTGACGCTTTCCATAGGCCTGGTAATGGTCAAGAGGAAACGCGCAGCACGTTAAAAATATATACCATGTTATTTACATATTTATGACATAAGTGATGGTAAAAATTGAAGCCATTATAATAAAATACCCATAAATAAAATCGATGTTTCCTTACCAACGACGGCTTAGTCGAACTAAAAATTCAAATTCTCTTTTCATCTCCTTTACCTGAAATAAACAAAAAACAAATTTGTAATAATTATCTTTTTACTTCACAAAGTCATTTATCCATCGCAAAGCCTTATCGTCAAAGAAATGCTTACTTCCTTAAAACTAAACCTTTTGACGTCAGTGGAAACCAATTAGTCTGCAAAAACATTTAACGAAAACAAACCAAGCGCATCTCCAACTGCAGAAAACCTTGCAAGTACAGCGGAGATCACATCAAACTATACAGTTGCACACACGCACGGTACCCTCCCATTCTCTCTCCCACACAAACATAAACTTCCTTACGTACGACTACACACACGCACATTCTCACATTAAACATTATAGAATTAATTGTGTTAATTTAATTTTATAACATTTTTGTTATTTTAATTTTAATTGTAACTACCAAACTGTAAACCCTGTTACAGGTTTGTATAAAGTTACTAGGTTTACCTCAGTCTATTATGTAAAGACATTATGTTACAGAAATAAAATATTTTCATTCTCATTTGCCTCTATAGTGAAGGATATAAGACAGGCATAAAGCCAAATGTGTATAGCTTTACGTGTTTTTCACTGTACCTAATACAGAATCATTTTTGTTAAAGTATTTATGCAAAATTATACTTTGTACGTTCAAGGGCGATCAAATTTAATTTTGGCTTCCTAAAATGAATTTTGATCCCAAACAATCTCTACCCTTACTGCTGTTTGATTCAGTATCAAGCTGATATATGAAGTTTGTTGCGTTTTGTATGTGGTAAAATGAGTACAGAACTTCGTGTGAAGATTTAAAGTTTGTAACCAAACGAACGATAATTTTTTTATCATATTGTTTATTTATCATTTATTTAATTTATTATTATTATTTATCAGTTATCATAAATTGGGTCAAAAACCTTTTGTAAGTTGGCATTCATTATGTTTATTTTTTTAGGTTATGAACAAAATTGTGTTTCAAAATTGAGTTAAGTTCACTCGTATAATACGAGTCATAATTATAGGTCACTCTACAAAGTCTTAGAATAATAATTCTATGACTAAAGTATATTTTTTTCACGAAGAAGGAAACTGACATATGACAGTTCAAGCTAGGAAATGCACTTTTAATTTCTATGGTGCATGAGCCATTTCACATTGTCGCGAACTTTTTAGTGTTCCCTCCTTCGTGCAAAAAATCTACGTACGTAATGTGAGTACGTCAAAGAATCAGTTTTGAAGCTTTGTGGGCTAGAGTGTCACCAAATTAGCAGCTCTATGTTTTTCGGTACGAATATCTACGGAAACAAGATTAAAATAACGTTTATATCAGCGCGTATTGCATAGTGGCTGTTACGACGCTCGCTGCGTCCTTGATAGGGTGAAATAGGAGAAAATAATACTTTTCACATGGACGTGATTTTTCAACTGAATAATCCTATGTATGTTATGTTTATAGCTATCAAGTTTATCTAATACTCAAAGCATAAATAAATTAAATCGACCAAGCCGCTTCGGAGCAGTAGGAAATCTAAACCAAATAAAATAAACTTTTAACAAAAAAATAGCAACCGACTTCAATAGTAACAGCAGTCATTCACTAAAAAGTTAATAATAATTCTATAAAGACCGATGGTACCGAAGCAACACTTTTGCCGACTTCTTTCTTCCTGAAACGTTATGTTATCTAGAAGTCGGCGTTCTTATATTGGTTTTTATGTTGCTATATCGTAGGAAATACGCCGACTTCTAGATAACATAATGTTTCAGGAAGAAAGAAGTCGGCAAAAGTGTTGCTTCGGTACCATCGGTCTTTATAGAATTATTATTAACTTTTTAGTGAATGACTGCTGTTACTATTGAAGTCGGTTGCTATTTTTTTGTTAAAAGTTTATTTTATTTCACATTTTTTAGTGTTGCTGGGTTAAGTTGTGAAATATGGGTAGTTCTTGCAAACGTGGTTTTAATATGAAACGAAGTTCAAGTGAGTATAAGTAGCTATGTTTGAGTAGCTTCCTGCTATCAATCTCGAGTTATGTGCTGTCATTCGTTAAAGAGTTCTACGGTGATGAAGCCAAGATCGAAGGTCAGGTGGGTACGCTGGCAATTTTCAAGCAATGCCCTGCAATGAGCACCATAACACAAACTGATTGCCGCAATCCAAAGTTATGTGCTGTCATCCGTTGAGGAGTTCTATGGTGATGAAGCCAGGATCGAAGGTCAGGTGGGTATTCTGGTAATCTCCAAGTAATACCCTTGAATTAGCACCCTAACGCAGTGATTGCCGCAATCTCGAGTTATGTGCTCTGATCCGTTGAGGAGTTCTATGGTGAATATGGTGATGAAGCCAGGATCGAAGGTCAGGTGGAAGAATGATGATTTTCAAGTAATACCTTGTAATCAGCACCCAGGTACAAAGCGATTACCTCAATTTCGAGAGGTATGCTGTCATTTTCTGAGGAGTTCCACTGCCTATCTCTGAAGACCTTCATCAGATCATGACCAAACCCAAAATGGGACCTACCTGGAAGTACACTCTTTCAAACAAAAAAAGAATTGTTCAAATCGGTTCAGAAATGACGGAGTTATGGAGTAACAACGCCAAAAAAAAAAAATAAAAAAAAAAATAAAAAAAAACATACAGTCGAATTGAGAACCGCCTCCTTTTTGAAGTCGGTTAAAAACAAGATCCGTTTGATTTTTTTTTTTTCATATGGAAGTTTTGGTGCTACGAAAAAGGAAAATTTTGCTTATGTTGTCTTAGAGTTGATAATTCATAATACATTTTTTTTCAATAGTTTTGGGCCGGCCATAAAAGAGTAGGTTTTAGAAACTACCCATTTAGCGATACTAAGCCCCTTAAATCACAAAATGACCAGCACACTCAAGTACATTAAAATATTGACGTAAATAAAGTATTATTAAACATTGCACTCGTACCATTTAATTTATAAAGAACATATATCAATAAGACAATTAATTACAATACAATACTGAATAAATATTGAGTTATCAAGAGTTGAGAAATTATTCTTTTGACGCAAGTAGTTAAGTACATGGAATGTTAAATACCAACATATACCATTTATAACCGCAATATATTTGACGCAAAACTGTTTATTTATAGTTCTTTATCATCACTTTCTATTTGTTATTTATTGTCTTGATAAATTAAACTTACCTAGCTGGTATGATCCAGCTGGTGTGTACATATTGTACGACGTACGTACGTATATAATATGTTTAAAATATACATATATTTACCAAGTCTCAGTTACCAAGTATAAGGTGTGTTTATAAATGTAGTTAGGTTTCTATTAAAGCTGCTACGTTTTCGCAGACAAACTGCAAAGTTTTGCGAAATATATGTACCTAGTATAAGTGAACTTACTATGTTACTACATAAATGATTTAAAAAAAAATTACATAATTGCACTACCGAATGCACCAACCTTGTGCTATTTATTTTGGCTGGCTTATTTATTTTGGCTGGCTTATTTTTAAACACTTGCAGCATCTAAACTTATTATAATTTTTTTGGCAAAGCAATTTATTTATATACAAGGTGACTTTTTGATCATGGCCCAAATTCATACTAGAAGCTTGGTAATCAAGTGATCAGCATCATGAATCGATAACAGTTTTTGTGAAATTTATCTAATGAAATTTCGACTTCCACTAGTAATTCACTCCCAGTCCTGAGTGAATCACTATGGGGATTAGAAATTTAATTTTACGAATTTTACAAAAATCGTTATTGGTTTATGATGCTGATCACTTACCAAGGCTCAAGTATGAATTTAAACGATGTTCACAAATTCAACTTACATAAAAAATTAATGGTTAAGCAAGGTACAGTACCTCGGTGACAGAGAACTACTCGTATATCTGATAATATCAGCAAGAGGTCGCAGGTTCGAATCTTGGCCTTTTGCCCTATTTGTTTGTTTATAATCAATCTTTTCTAGTTTTTAATGTACTCTTATAATATTTTATATTTATAATTTTACTGACTCCGTGGTCTAGTAGTTCAAACGTCTCGACCACCTAACCAGAGGCTCCTGATTCAAATCTTGTAGGGACACATTTTTTTATATTCTATATTTCCCCGATAGTTATATTTTAGGGACCTTTAAGTTAGTACAAAAAAGGTAGTTGGCTTTGCTCTACAACATAATATAATTGGTGCTTAAGTTAGTACAAAAAAGGTAGTTGGCTTTGCTCTACAACATAATTTAATAGGTGCTTGAGTTAGTACAAAAAAGGTAGTTGGCTTTGCTCTACAACATAATATAATAGGTGCTTAAGTTAGTACAAAAAAGGTAGTTGGCTTTGCTCTACAACATAATATAATAGGTGCTTAAGTTAGTACAAAAAAGGTAGTTGGCTTTGCTCTACAACATAATATAATAGGTGCTTAAGTTAGTACAAAAAAGGTAGTTGGCTTTGCTCTACAACATAATATAATAGGTGCTTAAGTTAGTACAAAAAAGGTAGTTGGCTTTGCTCTACAACATAATATAATAGGTGCTTAAGTTAGTACAAAAAAGGTAGTTGGCTTTGCTCTACAACATAATATAATAGGTGCTTAAGTTAGTACAAAAAAGGTAGTTGGCTTTGCTCTACAACATAATATAATAGGTGCTTAAGTTAGTACAAAAAAGGTAGTTGGCTTTGCTCTACAACATAATATAATAGGTGCTTAAGTTAGTACAAAAAAGGTAGTTGGCTTTGCTCTACAACATAATATAATAGGTGCTTAAGTTAGTACAAAAAAGGTAGTTGGCTTTGCTCTACAACATAATATAATAGGTGCTTAAGTTAGTACAAAAAAGGTAGTTGGCTTTGCTCTACAACATAATATAATAGGTGCTTAAGTTAGTACAAAAAAGGTAGTTGGCTTTGCTCTACAACATAATATAATAGGTGCTTAAGTTAGTACAAAAAAGGTAGTTGGCTTTGCTCTACAACATAATATAATAGGTGCTTAAGTTAGTACAAAAAAGGTAGTTGGCTTTGCTCTACAACATAATATAATAGGTGCTTAAGTTAGTACAAAAAAGGTAGTTGGCTTTGCTCTACAACATAATATAATAGGTGCTTAAGTTAGTACAAAAAAGGTAGTTGGCTTTGCTCTACAACATAATATAATAGGTGCTTAAGTTAGTACAAAAAAGGTAGTTGGCTTTGCTCTACAACATAATATAATAGGTGCTTAAGTTAGTACAAAAAAGGTAGTTGGCTTTGCTCTACAACATAATATAATAGGTGCTTAAGTTAGTACAAAAAAGGTAGTTGGCTTTGCTCTACAACATAATATAATAGGTGCTTAAGTTAGTACAAAAAAGGTAGTTGGCTTTGCTCTACAACATAATATAATAGGTGCTTAAGTTAGTACAAAAAAGGTAGTTGGCTTTGCTCTACAACATAATATAATAGGTGCTTAAGTTAGTACAAAAAAGGTAGTTGGCTTTGCTCTACAACATAATATAATAGGTGCTTAAGTTAGTACAAAAAAGGTAGTTGGCTTTGCTCTACAACATAATATAATAGGTGCTTAAGTTAGTACAAAAAAGGTAGTTGGCTTTGCTCTACAACATAATATAATAGGTGCTTAAGTTAGTACAAAAAAGGTAGTTGGCTTTGCTCTACAACATAATATAATAGGTGCTTAAGTTAGTACAAAAAAGGTAGTTGGCTTTGCTCTACAACATAATATAATAGGTGCTTAAGTTAGTACAAAAAAGGTAGTTGGCTTTGCTCTACAACATAATATAATAGGTGCTTAAGTTAGTACAAAAAAGGTAGTTGGCTTTGCTCTACAACATAATATAATAGGTGCTTAAGTTAGTACAAAAAAGGTAGTTGGCTTTGCTCTACAACATAATATAATAGGTGCTTAAGTTAGTACAAAAAAGGTAGTTGGCTTTGCTCTACAACATAATATAATAGGTGCTTAAGTTAGTACAAAAAAGGTAGTTGGCTTTGCTCTACAACATAATATAATAGGTGCTTAAGTTAGTACAAAAAAGGTAGTTGGCTTTGCTCTACAACATAATATAATAGGTGCTTAAGTTAGTACAAAAAAGGTAGTTGGCTTTGCTCTACAACATAATATAATAGGTGCTTAAAAAGACGATATATAGATCGTGACGATAATTTTTTTTTCAATGCAAGTGCTCGTAAAGGCCCAAAGGCCCGCCTAACATGCCATCTCTTATGCACGCTTCTAATTTTGCATGCATTTGCTTGAAGTTGATACAAATGAGAATTACGCGGTAGAGCCCCTGGTTTATAAATAAGTTTTCAATGCAAGTGCTCGTAAAGGCCCACATTTTATGCATCAAAACCGAACAGAAAGTCGATTATTTTGCCCTAGGGCTTTATTATTATTATTTTTTTTAATTTATTCACAATGGTTGGCTAACCTGCAGCCTTTCCTGTGAACCATAAATGTTATACTTTTTTTTCCACTGTTTAACGGCTCTGGATACAGTCCTTTTGAGCCAATTATAATTTAAAGTTCACAAGATTATATTTGTTTTATTTCCTCACACTATGCATTGAAAAACGTAGTATGATACACGGGCGTAAGAGCAATAAATTACTCGATTACGTTTAAAACACTCGCTACGCTCGTGTTTTAAATCGTCCTCGTGATTTATTCCTTCGCGCCCTTGTAGCATAAACTACTATTATTTATGTACTGTTAAACAAGCGATTGCACTTTCAATCAACTTTTTGTTAAAAACTCGCCTAACCGCGAACTGATTTTGATCAGCAAAAAGAATGACGTCAATACAGACAGAAGTCGGTTTGTCTGTCTGTCAGACGTTATGGCTGTGAGATATCCCAAAATTTTAGAGATTTTCGCGCTTAAGACGACGTAATACGGACCTTTGCGTCGTTAGGTATGTTTAGTCACGTCTTGCGATTGTGAGCCTTGTTTTAAACTTTTAATTGCTGAAGTAACGACTTCTATGCCCACGTTTCGCAAGCATGTTGGATTGTGGATAGCTATTCCTGTATTGTTTACTTTGTTGCATTCGAGATGTGATTCAGTACCTGTTACTTACTCCAAGCACTTATTCGCAAGTTTTTTTTTTCTCTGCTACCGACAATTTTAATTTATTAAGAACAATGTGGAGATCTCTTTGTATGTGCGTTTATTTTCGTCGTTTTGCTCATAATATATTGATGACGTCGGCACATCGTAGAATTGGGCATATCATGATCTGCCTTGGCATATCATATCTCTGTTAAGAGGATGGCCTACCCTAGCAACTTTTTTTATTACCCGTCCAACACGTGTAATGGCAAAGACCTTATTTGCTTTTGATAGAGGCGATTATATGTTGGCTCTTTGGCCTCTTTTTCTTGGGCGCGTAATAATAGTGATCACGCAGCGAAACAACAAATTGGTGTGTTTTTAGCTGATACTGAAATATTTTGTAGGAAAAAGAAATTGGATTTAGGTAACATCCTTTCATATGTCTATTGCCTATTTTATAAAAAAAAAATCAAGATGATCTCTTGACCGTGTCTTTGAAACGAACTTTTGAAAACCAAAAAAACAAGGGTGGAAAACATTTTTTTTTTGACAAAAGTATAACTCTTAAAACATTGTTTATAGGTGGAATCCCTAGATAAAAGATCGATAAATCAAATATATATTCTTCAATATGAGGAGAGACCTAGTTTCTTCCAATGAACCTTTGAAAACCTGTTGTTGTTGATGTTCTAGCGTCAGGTGTCCCGTTAAAACTTCGCTCGGCTCCCCAAATTTATTTACATGTAAACCTAACACGCTCCTCTCTTCGCTCGTCCTCGCACCTGTAGATTGGAGAAGAATATCCTCCGAATTATCCTTAGGACTGATGATCTGAAGGACGTTGCGGGTGGCGGCTGGATGAGGATGACTGAGGACCGCCAAGAGTGGCGTAATATTGGGGAGGCCTATGTCCAGTAGTGGACGAATACGGGCTGATGGACGGATCCTTAGACATGCCAAAGGTTAAACGTCAGTCGCTTAGCGCAAACTGCATCACTTAACTTTGTATTTCTTGTTTAGAAAGAAATTTAAAATTTAAAAACATTTTGGTTTGTGGCAGTTGACGCTAATAATTCAGTATTAGTGAGGTTTATAAAGCATGAGTTTGAAATGTAATGCACAATTAGTCATGATCTTGTCCAAACAAAGTTAAAACAGCATTTTAAGTTGGTTTTGAGAAGATCATGACTAATTGTACATAAAATTTCAAACTCTTGCTTTATAAACCGCACTAATTCTGTCGCGTCAAATGCGACAGAACAAAATTGAAAATTTCTAAACAAGAAAAACAAAGTTAAGTTATGCACTTTGCGCTAAGCTACTGACGTTTAACCTTAAAAGAACATTAACAAAAAAATATTCATCTATATCAGCAATCAAAATGCCACATAAAATTTATGGAAAACGAGCTAATCGATTCTGAAATCGATATTCAGTGCTCGACAACAAAAATTGTCTTTGCACTACATTCGTTAAGGAATCTATTAATTGCTCATAAAATTACTTATTTATATATGGGTGTCCGAGTGGACAGATATTTATGAGCACAAATGGTTCATGTACTATCAAAAAAAAACTGCAGCCCCGTTTTCGCCCTTATTGCACCAGTAATAAAAGTGAAAACTGGTCTAGTTATGTTAAGATATGGAGATAAGTAAACTGATTCTTTAAACATTGCATTTCGGCATAAAAATATGCTATAGGTTAAGATATTTTATTAAGGCGACACGTAAAAGTTTTAGCGTCCCTGTTACTCCATATGCGAAAAAACCCTCAGTGCGAGTGGGATGGATTCGTGGAAATGTAGCAAAAAGGTCGGTTTTTTATTAATATAAAATGTACTAAGCTATTTTGTCAAAAAGATTTTCAAGGAGACTTTACAAATACATAATATCCACATTTTGAATGCAATTTCACAATGAAATTAGTTAGAATTTCAGAATTACAGGAAAAAATAAAACAAGTTAGAATTTCTTTTCGGAATTAAATTCTATCGAGAAAATTTTATCCAATCGCGTTTTCTTTCAGTGAGAATCTTACTTAATCAAATCAAATACTCAATAAACATTTAACCAAAAATGCAATACGTAGATGACGTTATAGTGGAGTAAATGGATTCGAAAAAAATAATTTTTTTTTTTGGTATCGCCTCAAATATTGTTTTGCTTGTCAAAATCCTAATTATTTTTAGGGTTCCGTACCCAAAGGGCAAATCGGAGCCCTACCCGTCTGTCTGTTTCTAGCTCTTGAGAACAGAGACAAAAACAAAAACTATTTTTCATGGGTGGTGTCATTGTCTAGAGCTAATTATCTATTTTTTTATATTAATTTTTATCTTACAAAATAAAGAAATGGGGGGCTATCAAAGTTGCCAGTTTTTAGTCAATTTTTGTTACGGGGTCTATCTCAAAGGCCAAAGCAGTTAGGAATTTGAAATTTCTTTATATTATGTACCATATGCTGTTATTAAACAAAACATACTAAAAACGCCGATTTATAATGTAGTTTTAGGGTTACGTCTCTGAAAGCTCGACCAACTTAACTGTGCAGTTTTTATGTCTGACAGAATTAGAGCATTGCCAAAACTAAATAAATACCTAGTTTGAAATAATTGGTAATATCTACGGGACCCTAAAAGAGCGAGGCCCGGTTTTTTTATATTTACCGTGTATATTATCCAAACTCATGGTTATCCTTTAACCTAATGTAATTTTAATAGCTGAAAATTACTTTTAATAATAAAATTTAACACAATCTTAGCTCAATAATGGTTTAAAATTATGTTATAAACAAAATAACTATTTAAAATTCAACGCTTAGTAACAATTTAATTCCACAAAAACCTTGACAAAATTAGACATCTTTGGAATTTTTATGGACCTAAACACGTGTAGCTGATTTATAACAAATTTTAAAATATCTTTTTTTCGTGTTCCCTAAAGATGTAAGTCCAGCCCCGCGAGTCAATTACTATGGGAAGTCATCGATCCGTGATACGATCACTTACCAAGCCTCCAGTATGAATTTGGCTGCATAAATTAATGTCACCATATTAAATCAAGTTTCTACATAGTTCATGATAGTAAGTTAAATATTCAAAACCAGTTTGATCAATTCGCAATAAAATCGAGTCTCTATCGTATGTCATTAAATAATAATAATAGATTGAGTACTTGTACACATTACACAACTACGAAGCAATTTAAGGGGGGACATCTGTACTTGACACTAAATTAATATTTTCCTGCATATTTACATGGATTTTATTACTTCGCTCAGGCAGGACAGAATTTTTAAATTACTATTTTATTCTTTGGTATATATGTCACATACGTCATATATGTATATACAAGGTGACTTTTTGATCATCGTCCAAATTCATACTGGTGGCTTGGTAAGTGATCAGTATCATGGATCAATAACAATTTTGGTGAAATTCGTAAAATGAAATTTCGACTCCCCATAGCGATTCACTCGGAACTGGAACTGAATTTCTATGGGAAGCCGAAATTTCATTTTACGAATTTCACGAAAATTGTTACTGATCCAAGATACTGATCACTTATCAAGCCTCCAGTATGAATTTGGACGATGATCAAAAAGTCACCTTGTATATGTATGTCATATAGTATATACAAATAAATATTAAATACTGACTTTTTTGTCTTTATAAATGATTAGAATAAGATAAAACAAGATAAAATGAAATTTTTGTGAGATATATTTCGGCCAATTCTGGCCCGGCATCAGTCACAATAACGTCACCGGCCAAACTCGATATTAAGACAAACTAGTTTGCACTAGACCAAAGTGGTTCTGGGTTGTCATAAAAAACTAACCACGAACAGGTAAGGCATATGGAGTCGCGCCACATAACCATCCTGTTATCAAATCAAATGAGTATTTTTATTTCGGACTAGGCCTTAGGTACTACAAACAACGTATTAACTATGTTAGTATAAATAACCTTTATAGCACACCGTGCGTTAAATGCTGCGCGTGCGTAAAGTCGGCATTTTCCGCACTTGTGCTATAAAAAATTATACGGAACTCGTGCGAGAAACTTTTTCTCGACTCGTGTGATTGCAGCACGAGCCGAAGGCGAGTGCCGCAAACTCACACTCGTCAGAAAACGTTTCATCGCTCTCGTATCGTAATGTACTAATACTATTAACCTATACTATACTATAAACTAGCTTGTACTGAGACCATATGTACTGAGACCCAGTGTCTCAGGATTGAACTATCAGTCCTGTTAGCAATATTGCTGCCGCGCGTCCTGTGCATCAGTGAGGCAGTTCTGTTGCGTACTATGGTCATGGACGAACAAATACGTCCATGCTATGGCATAGAAATCCTGGGTACGAGCCTCAGCAAACATGCCTGATGAACTACAGTAACAGTTATAAAGGATTTCCTAAAAGCTGGTTTTGCCTGGGCTTGTAGTTTGTCCTAAAGTCGAATTTGGCCGGAACATATCTATACTATGTATATTGCCTATAGCATATATTCTTTGTTAAAAAAATATTAACAAAAAAATATTAATATAAGATTTCGAATAAAATTAAATTATTATTATACAATATAATTATTTTATTAAGTATTAGAACGTCCAACGCGGAGTGCAGACTGCAGGCAAGAGTGCTCTTAACAACTAAATCAACCGATAAATAACGATTTATGGTTGAAAATAAACGTTTAACGTTATAGGTTAACTGAGGCATTTTATTTTATATTTTGTAGTTGTACGAATTAGAAAAAAATAGCTCAATTTACACTGTTTAGTTAATAGCCATAGCAAATATGGCGTGAAAATCTGCGCCGTGTTTGGCAGTTCACTTGAGAATTTGTAGATGAAATATTATTTGTAAAGTTTCATATTAGATTTGTTTTAAAATTATTGTTTATTTTTTAGGCAACATATTTAAAATTTGACGAGGTAATGACTCCATTAAAGGAGACTGTTCTTTTTTGTATGGAAAGTGGTCTATGAACCAACATATATAATATTGGTGTTTTTACATTAGGTAACCCCAACTACACCTCTGTGCGAAAGGGCATCAAAATCTGACCCGACCGTTTTTTCGGTACTTTTCGGACAGAAAGAGGTGGCGTCAGCGTCTTCAAAGACACGCTGTGTTGTTTACCAACGCTAGTATAACAGGCCACTTATTTATAGTTCTTAGTTCGGCGTCATTGCAGTCAAAAATGTAATAAATGTAGCTCATTGCTAAATCGGAGTTTTTATAACTTTATTATAACATTATTGTAATAAAAATACTTAATTAAAGTAAAATAATACTAATATATTTGACTTGAAATATCTCAAAACTGTCGGGTCAGATTTTGATGACGTGATAACAAAAAAATGCCATCTAAATGTGTACTTCCTAAAAAAAATTACTTCATATCTGTTGGTCTATAGACCACTTTCGCCCAGTCTCCAAATGAAACTGTTGCTATTTTCGTCAATTGCCATAGGCCTAAATCTTTTTCAATTTGAACTTCTAAACAAGAAAAACAATGTTAAGTTGTGATGTTTAATTAAACGTTGTTTAATTATATGTCACCGCTCAAACATGATTTTAGGACATACTAGCTTTGCCTAGGCCAAACTGGTCTGAATAAGGGGGTACAATTTTCTACACTGGAGGATTTTTGGGTTGTCATACAATTATAACCACGAAGGTTATTGTTTCATTTCTTCCAGATGACCTCCCACCCCATGCAGTACGCCGCGCTTGCAAACTTCGATTAGGTTCCGTGACTCGCCATACCTAACCTTCTAACCGGCTCACTTCTGCGCTGAAGGTTTCTGAAATTTCCAAAGAACTAGCTTGTCCTAAAATCGGGTTTGGCTTTGGTACATGATCTAAGGCTTTGGCCGGCAACATTAACTGAAAAAGCACACTGGTGTAGATGCCCAATTTTGCTGTATACCAAATAACGTTTAAAAAAAATGCAACGTTTTCTCTTCGATTGCTTTTTTGAGAAATAAATGTTTTTGTTTCTTGTATTTGTTTGCAAATGTACTAGATATAATAACATGTATTTCTTATTATGTAATTATTTTTTCATTGCTTACTGAATCGGTTATATACACTGTAATGGTTTGCAATTTGTTACTTAAATAAATAAATGAATAAACACAACATTGCTAAGAAAAGCTAATTGACATTATACCATTTAATTTATTTACTGTTTATTCAAAAATAATGAAAACAATAATAAGTTTTGCGTTTGTGAACGAGCCGTGACGCAATTGTTATATGTTTAGGTCTTTACTTATGAAATTTCTTTTTTCTATAGAGAATTTGAATCAACCTCAATTTTCAGTACTAACATTTTTGCATTTTTTTAGGAATGACAAATCCAAATCATGTATTTTTTGTGTATGAATGAGACAACATTAAGCTAATAGCAACATTAATTTAATTTTTGAAAACTGTCAGCAGTAAATAATTATTACGAATCTTATCATGGAAATGGATTGCATTTAGAACGAACTTTTTTGGAAGATTAAATTTTTATAATCAAACTGAGAGTAAAAACAAAATTTAATACATAGATATAAAACCTTGAAAGTTAAATCAAATTTCAAACAAAAAACAAATAATTGAAAAACCTATTGAATTACACGAATTATAAACTCATAAAAATGAATCTGTAAGAAAATTTCGGCAATTTCATATGTAAAGACCTATTATAAACAAAGTATACTGTCTCACACATCCGGTTCGTCATACAATACAATTACAAACAACATAATAATTAACAATAATGTTTTACCGTATTGATAGAATTACGTCTACTTCATCAGCTTATGACGTAGGTACTTGGCGGTTATTTTTTAACTTCAACGTGCTATTTTTGTCTTCTTCTCGGAATAAATAGATCAGTTTAGGTATGTAATTTCAATATTACATATTTTCGTGCTTTCAAACTGATTTAATAATTATTTTAGTATTTACAGCAGTTGTAGCACAGCTCTGGGTATCTAAAAAGGCCGACTTGGGTGAATCATAAAATGATTTGAAAGTAGGATAGAGTCAGAGTTTTTTCACGCGTGCAAAAGAGACGGCATTAGAACAGAATCATAATGTGATTCATGCTAAACGCATGCATGCACTTTGGATAAATCACATTATGATTCCGTTCTAATGCCGTCTCTTTAGCACGCGTGCAAAAACTCTGACTCCATCCTACTTTCAAATTATTTCATGATTCACCCAAGTTGGCTTTTTAGGTCCCCTGTTCTAAATCCGTGTAGACGCAACTTAGTTGAATCACAAGTGCGTTTTTGCGATTAAACAGTACGTCACACTTCTTGCACTTGTGATTCAACTAGTGGCGTCGCGCGCGATTAAACACTATGCTACGGGAGCAGGAAATGACGTTGGAATGAATAGGTTGAATGGTGTAATCCCAGTCACACTTTAGGATGCGTTCACGAAATATATTTTTTCGTATTGGAATGTGTCACTGAAAATGGCAAAACTTTTTTTCATTTTATAAAAGATATGCACGCTTCTTTTAATTTATATGTACTATATCTATTAGAAACGATTAAGGAACGCTATTCCTTTGTGAATCGTAAATATTAGCGGAAAAAAGAGGCCAATAGTGCAATTGTGAATTTCAAAAACGATTTTTTATTAAGTTTGTTTTATTTACAATATCTTTATAAAGAAAGCCAGTTACCTAATTGGATAATTTCCACTCGACAGATACATTTTTTGAAAATTGTGTTTTTTGGAATGATTTTTAAATTTTTCTCTAATGCGGCTAGAGTTTTATGACGAAAATAAACACTTACAGCACGAAAACATAGTTTATTAAAATTTACATAGAAACAATTAACCTAAATAATTTATTGTAATATGAACCAATTTTAATTTTAAAATCAGACTCGTTATATAAACCATTTCGCGCGCATTTTGGCGCACGCGATTGTCAATTTTTCTTTAGTACATTTTGTGCCCGAAGTACGGTGGCGATAGCTCACGAGGACGTTTGGGACGTAATAGTCGTCGGTGAAAAGCGATTATAAAAGAGTTTGACGAGTGGGGGTTCATACCGTGTCGTTGTGTTTATGGGTATTTCGTCTGAATGGGCCAGATTGAATGGGGCGCGGCACATTCGAACGTAAACTGAAATCGACTACGTATTTTTTTTTTTTTTAATATTTTTTTAATCCCGATTACAATGAATCTTAACCTAAACTATATAGTCACTAGCGAAAGCCGAGGACATAAGTTACAAAAAGTAATAAATAAACAATCAAAAACCGCACGAAACGAAACAGAGCAAGTGTTTACTTAATATACTCGTATCGTGCGGTTTTAATTTATAATAAATTTTTACCTGAATTTTCAATTAGGAAATCTTTTATCTTATATTTATACTTATCACTACTAATATATAATTTTTGAACATCTCTTGGAAGTTTATTAACAATGTCTGGCAACATACATCCACCTTGTACTTACATCCAGGTTCGAGTTCCATAAGCATTATTATATCTAGCTAATACATAATTATACGTTCGAATGGGGCGGTCGTAAAAATTTTAAACGGTACTGTCACTTACAGAAAACATGAGTTTAAAAAAACTCGTAAGTTTTTGAACACGGTTTTATCTACGTACAATAAGTAGGCAACAAATCATTAGTATATATTAATGTGTCCCCTTTATCTTTTAAGTAATACAGTATTATCAGCCAGACAGACAGACAGACAGACGGCTTGTTTACGATATGTCAATCTACTTCACAGACAGACAGTCCAAACTGGGTGTATTGACGTCAGCGGTACCCCAATTTAGACAATTAATGACCACCTATTTAGTAAAATGTAAATTAGGTTCCTTTTGGTTGATTTTCGGAATGATTTTTTGTATTTAATACACAATTTAATGTGTTTTTGTTTTTGAGAATTATTACAAAAACCAGATACAAAAAATTTGAGTTCATTTTTATTTATTAAGGTATCAAACAGTCACAAATAGCCACAATACAATGAAATACATAGTTATAAATATATAAACACGATTAAATCTAAAGTATATACCATATAAAGACCAACAACATAATGAATAATAATAATACATACTTGAAAAATATAAAAATCGATACGACAATAAAATACCTTATTAAATAAAATGAAAAAAACATACACAGATTGTGAAGATAAAGTTGCGGAAGCCGGAAACTGGCGATAGTACTCGTCCATACCATAGTAAAACCAGAACAGTAGTTTAACTCACGCCCCGTACGAGACTTAAATACCTACTGTTGCAGGGTTGTCCCTTCTTTTAGTTTCGTATCATTGTTCGTAGCTAATATAAAATCAATACTTAAAATGTTTTGAAGCCGATTATGACAAATGAGCTATCAATCGACGATTTAGTGAAACATCCAAACATATAGACACTATAACTCATAAAGAAATCTTACTTGCTTATCTTAATTATTGTGAGAAAAAATATTGGCTCCTGAACTTTACTTTAAAAACATGGGCATCGTCAAAGGGGGGAAGGGGGTAGCTGTCCCCCCCTAGAGATTCGAAAAACTTTTGAGATTTTAATAACAAAGCAATCGAAAAATTCGCGAGGAACACAAGAAGATTATCTTAAAAACTTAAAATTAGTTTATTTTACCTACAATTTATGTCATCTTGCCCCCTCTGGCGATGCCTTTGCTTAAAAATCTTTGTGATTGTTACTTAAATTAATCAGTTAAATTCATTAGAGTACATAATAAAATTTAAGTATCTAATCAAACATTGGCTCCTAGTCTAAAATTAAAAAATCTTTGCGATTTCAACCATATCAGCTCCACGTTTAAAAACACCTTGAATAATTAACAAACATAGCACAGTTATGATCATAGGTACCTATGTTAAATGTGAACAAAAAAATACGGTTTACATTTCACATTATTATTTATATATACCATCAATTCTTATTCACCTTTCTTGTTGAGTAGGTATTGAGAAGAACGATAATTCTGGATTTGAGGAATTATTATTGAGGCATCCGAAGACAGTACAATATGTACGACAGCGTGCTGTCGACATATTTGAAGTGATCGGTGCCGCGCGGCGCGGCACGGCGCGGGGTGGCGGCTTGTTCGAAAGACTTGACTGAGCGCGACCGCGGCGTGAGTGACCCCGACTAGCACCGGCCTTGCATACCGAGATATTGCTGTTGTGTGCGTACTGTAGTTCGTGCGTACTAGCACGCACACATATTAGCCGCGCGATGTACCTTTGGTTGAAGATAAACTACTGTTCTGGTTTTACTATGTCCATACGAACAACTTTTACTATGAAGCCAACCCTCCATTCGCGAAAAAAAAACAGCTGTTCCATAGGAAAGTTACATAGCTACCCGACCAAAATGAATGAAACAATAGATTTTTTTTTTCTCGATTTCTTTTTGTTCACGGAAAGTTGTTTGTATGGGCGAGTACTATCGCCAGATTTCAGCTTCCGTAACTTCATCTGAAGAGGTTAGGTTCCGCTTGCATGTAACTACTGTTACTGTTACTGTTACTGTGCATGTAACTACATGTAACTACCCTGTTACATGCGGAAAAATCCGCAGTGCGAAAGGGACGGATTCTGAAAAAAGTCAAAATGACAACATTTTTCACTAATTTTATTATTTAAAAAAAAGCAAAGGTGCTGTGAAATATCTGTTTTGTTAAGAGTTAAATAAAGTTTATACAGAATTGAATCCATAAATAATATGAACGGGTTTTTGTTCTAATAAACTTAAACCTCGACATGAAAGCTTTTTTTAGAGCCCTCTTTGGTATTTTTTTTCTCAATATTGAAATGACTTGTGAGGATTCAGGGGCTCTACCGCGTAATTCTTATTTGTATCAACTTCAAGCAAATGCATGCGAAATTCAACGCGTGCAAAAGAGATGGCATGTTAGGCGGGCGTCGTCGCACGCACGTCAAATTTCAATCTCAAGTTGATGTTGATGAAAATGAGAATTACGCGGTAGACCCACTGCTCCGATACGAGTGTGTATTATATTCCCGAAAGAAATGCATTTTTCTCTTAGTAGTATTTAGATTCTTCAAACCAGGAAGAATAAATTATATTTTGCGGTAACTATCCTCTTAATACCCTGTAAATTTTTGTCATAATTTTTTGACATACTGCTTAGAGAAATAACTTGACCTCTTTGTCTGTGCTCTAAGTGAATTCACCGGGATAGCTGTATATCATAAATATTATGTTACAATTAGTTTGGTATACAACGTGTAACAGAAAGGTGTAACCATATTTGAAGAGCTTATTCAGTTAATGGTATAGAACTACTTTTACTATGGGCTCAACCCTGAAATCTCGAAAAAAAAATCTACCCTTCCATACATTTTGGCCGAGCGGCATTGCATTTTTCTATGAAACAGTTAATTTTTTTTTTTCGAAATACAGGATTTGTTCCATAGTAAAAGTTGTTCTATATCATTGACTGAACAAGCTCTTCAAATATGGTTACACCTTTCTGTTACACGTTGTATATCTTTATTTTATTGTAGATAATAATTTATTTCGTTTTATTAATGTTTTAACTGCACTATCTTATTAGGTTAAGACCAGTAAAGATAGTTGTATGTTTTAGTTTAAATAAATAAATAAATAAATACACTTTATCGATATACGTAATGTTTACACGACTCTAATACCTACAATAGATAGATAGATAGTGCTGTAAGAATGGTATTACCACCGTCTGTTAGGGAACGATATATAATATTGTTTCACCCAAATATGTCCTCTTATACCAAACTAATACATATCTAATGATACTAGTGCCTCTACTTGTGGTCAGGGAACCTAATTCAGACACAGTATTAGTATGGACGGACCACACGGGTGAATGCCATAGAAAGTTCGTCCGGCAATCATAGCTGACTAGAATGCTAATTACTGTTCGGTGTTTTAATAGTGGTACTACTATTTCATTCAAAGGTAAAATCAGAGAAGGGTTTTAGAGGTATTTCGCAGTCCACACTTGTACACCCACGTTTCACCGTCGATTAATATGTCTCGGCGTGATGGGTAGTGAGCCCTATCTACGGGTAAAAATGTGGACCCACAAAGCCCGACGACCGAAAACCCTACGGGATTCAAACCCGCGGCCTCTGGGTTAGTGATCAAGAAGTCGAACGACAAGATCACACCAGTGACGCCGCTGCCCGTGACCAGATTGGAGATGGATATGTCGCAAGACACGCAAGTAAATTGTCAGAGCCGTGAAATAATAATTTCACTAAGAAAAATTTCACTAGACTTTTTGTTAGGGGTTTTTATAATCTAAACCTTACCTAACCTAGTGAAATTATAATTTCACGACTATGAGAATTTACCTGCGACAGATAAATCGCCCAGACATGGTGGCAATGGTCCCAGACATGGTGGTCCTACCTGTTTAAGAGCTGTCCTCTTACTCGCCCTCGAATAAATTTGAAGTGGGTTTGCGAGTTACTCGAAAAATAAAGTACGTAATAAAAATTCAATGTTCCCAAAGACGCAAGTTGACAAACTGCTAAATGGGAGTAATAAAGGAAATTGGCTAAAAAACGTACCATGAAATGACCGAGAAATGTATTAAACTTAACAACCTCGTAAATTCGAGTGTTAAATTATCCTCTGTCACTTTTTTAACGAAGTAATTACTGTAATCATTGATATTTATTTGTCGACCTTTTCACTTGTCTCCTTATCTTGGAAATTGTTACCAGGGACAAATACATTTTTGTGGAACAATTTCGGCACAGTCTTGTGGTTTCAGAGTGCCTTGCTTGACATGGTACTCGACGAGATGTTATTATTGCAGATTGAAACAATTGAATAAACGATATTTTTTATTTTTTTCGGCTTTTTGATTTTGGGCCTTTGGGCTTTTATTGCTTATAAATATATAAACATAATATATAAATAAAAAAGTATAAATTCGTTTGATTAATTAGAAAAAGGCGGGAATTAGAAAAAAAAATGGATAGCGACCGCTTTTTGAAATATATCTTGAGCTTTTTGACAGCTTAAGATATATCTCATTGGATATATCTGATATATCCCAGTTTGTTACTAACGAATCAACACCTATATCTGAATGTCAATCTTTATTTACACTATAAAAAATAGAGTAATATATAGAATATCCATTATCATAATATTTTTTTTGCGTTTATTTAAATATATATTTTAATTACTTACGTTGATTATATTAATTACGCTTGTATGAATAGATTGATGGATGTGAAAGAGGCAAAAGAGGTGTGTCAGGATCGTAGCAGATGGAAATCTGTAGTCTCTGCCTAATCCTCTAGGAGACAGGCGTGAGTATATTGTATGTATGTATGTATATTAATTAATAATGTGTGTTAGTTTATGTATACATTTTACTGTATGTAATTATTTTATAACTAAGTCGTATTTATACAAATTATCTCTTTTAGTTTCGCGTTCCTGATTAATAATTACTTATGTTTATATGCTATTTAATTGTATTTATATATCTTTCCATTTCATCCATCCCAAAGGTTTCCTGGAAGATTTTGCTGTTAGCAATAAGTACCGTCTTTGTACACCACGTTTGGTCTTTTGCTGTATGTTATTTTGTTATGTACAAAAGAGTAGTAAATAAAAAATATAACACAGTGAGCCCGTGTTCTACATTAAGATTTTTATGAAAATCAATTGCGTTTAAAAAGCTAAACACAGTAGTAAAATAATTTTTTCGATATCTCAAAAAATTACGAAATTATTGGCAATCAAAGCTCGTGACGTCATCTGACACGATTTCACTACTGAACTAAAAGTGATAAATCGGTATCGCTAACTTCGGTAATAAATTTCGGTTTTCGGTTTTCAAATTTTTTTACATTTGCTATAAGTAATTAATCAGTTCCTATAACAAATATACTGATATTTCACTACAGGGGATCTAAAAAGGCCGACTTGGGTGAATCATAAAATGATTTAAAAAGTAGGATAGAGTCAGAGCTTTTTCACGCGTGCAAAAGAGACGACATTAGAACAGAATCATAATGTGATTCATGCAAAACGGCCTTTTTAGAGGACCAGGAGACGCATCCATTCGATGACTGACAGACAGACAACGCAAAGCCTGAGAGAAATATATAATATATGTTCCGTAAGGGGTGTAAAGTTGCACTAAGAAAGGTATTTTCAAAATTCACCCCATAAACGGGTTGTAAACTTTTGTATTTAAAATTCATTCCTAACGGGCTATTTTTATACGAAGTCTACATGGACTAAGTCGCGAGCGTCCTCTAGTCAATGAATATTTGTATCTACATATAATAAAACAGTAGAATCCGGTGTGTCTCTAGATTGAAGAAAAGTAATTAAAGTAGAAAGGGGGGTTATTAAAGAAGAGTAAAACACAAATCAGCGATTTTTCAAATACTTTTCTGTGTGTCTATCTGTTTTTTTAATTGCGCATATCTCCGAAACCACTTAACGGATTTGGATGCTGTTTTCTTTATTATCATTGTAGTGACCCTGGTCAACATATAGGATATACGGTGTGTTAATAAAATAACGACCAAGCCAAAAACGGGGCGGAGTTGAATAAACGCGAGCGGAGCCCCGGGCAAAAGGCTGTTACACATAACTATGTATGATGGCGTCTTAAATAGAAAGAAAGCGGTGAAAGTGAATTTTGTACGCTAACGGCCGTAAACGACCCGGATACATTTGTTTACCATTCTTTATATATTCAGGGTAAGGATTTATAATTGTTTTCTTGTTTGTATATCCCCAAGGCCTGATTTTTCAATCCTCAGTTAAAGCCCCAGTTAGTTTATTCGACCAATATAAATACCCATACAAAATTCGTTCCATTTTCAAATTACTCCTAGTAATAGCGCTTATCTGGAGATGGAAAAATCGGATCTAAAAATTTTAAATTTTGCTTATTTTCTACACTCCAGTCGGTTTAATTTGGTAAAGTACAGCGATTTGTATAAGCGACGGTAAAAATTTATCTTATCCTTAAATTATATCATTCTAAAAAAATACTCTTAGAAAACATCACCAAAAGAATTTTGTAAATTATTTATTTAATTATTCGGTCTCTGCCCCGTTTTCGGCTTAGGTAACTTCTAATTTCTAACAGTAGAAAAGTAAATTACAGTTTTTTTTAAATGACGACCATTTTTTTTCCGACATTCGATTTTATTGAAACAAAGCCTTTATTCTGCTCAAAAATAATTATTGCTACCTGAGAGGGTATCGGAGGTGTCCCGAGTGCGAACTGTGAAATGCAAGTCTAATTATTACTTCCCAACGTGATGGGTTGTGAGCCCTATCGTCGTGCTTCGGGCGCAAATACACGCCTTTTAGGGCACGCAGGTTTCCTCACGATGTTTTCCTTCACCGTCTATGCACATAAATTCCGGAAAACTCATTGGTGCATGCCCGACTGGGGATCGAACCTGGATCTCAAGATTGAGAGGCCAGCGTTCTACCCCTGAGCTACAGCTGCAATTAAAAAGTATGTGATATACAGGTGTACTTTAAATGAAACCACATACTGTACTGATTATTTATGCTGAACAACTTTCCCAAGCACAAAATCCAGCGCAAATAAAAAAACAAAAATATTCTCCAATAAATACTAACCAAAAAATTATTGCAATGTTTAACGGACGCATGTTTTTTTAATTTCATTTCATATGTTTCTTTGGGAAAGTGGCTCAGTATGATCAGTAGAACATGTGGTTTCACTTAAAGATTGCGGTCTATTTAGACCCTATATAATAAAGCTGTACACATCTAGACCGAACGAATAAACAATTTGTTACAAAAGTGGTTTTTAATCAATGAGCCGATACATGCGTCGAACTGCGCTGCGCGTACGCGCAGCCATTGGCGTAGTCAGGTAGGGGCAGGGTGGGCACGCCCCCCCCCCAGAAAACGCAGTGCCCCCTCCGAGAAAAATCAAATGTATTTAAGTTACCAAGCAAGTATAAGCGTGATCGACTTAACATGAACGTGGGATTAAAGGAAATTTCATATTTTATGTGTTAAGGCGCTACGGAAAAAAGATTGACACATAAACCAACCATAAATTTGAACAATATTTGATACACTGGCCTCGCCCCACGTCAATGCGACCGCCACTACGGCTGGCGCGGCGGCAGCTGCAGCAGAGGACATATGCATGCAGCCTTAGGAGATGGCTACATATTCTTGCCTTTTGGGGTATAAACCTTTGGGGCATGGAGACCAGAAGCGCGATGACTTTTCCAAGAAATATCCTCGCGCCTCGTCGACACTTCTGGTGATCGGCGCGGCGGGCTGGGGCCTACCTCGGACAGCGGATTAGCCTCGAAATCTAACGGGGTAACGCCACCAGCCTGCTAGGGACCCTCCCCTGCGGCAGCGATCTAAATAATATTTTTTATTTAATTTAGGCTATTTTTATTTTATTTTCTTAGTAGTTAGTGTTTATTTTAAGTATTATAATAATAATAAAAATATTCATTTATTTCAGATAAATTAATCCATATTTCTTACAAATTAACATTAATATTATAAAATATATTCATAAGACTGCTAAATTCAAAATTCAATAAAGTTACTAAAAAACACAGAAATTTAAAACGCACACAGAAAAAGCAAACATTATATAAACAGTTTTGTTTATGTTATTTAAGTGCCTATCAATAAATGTGAGTGGTGGATCAAAAAGGGACCTCAAGGGAAAATAATTGATTTCGACTAAATCGCGTTTGAAGTTTGAAGTAGAAACAAGTTTGTGTAGCTGTGTGTAGTAAGGTGTAATTTCTACAAAACTTTCTCGGCTCACAAAAAAAAACTACGGCACCTAAAAATAATGCTGGTTAGACCAAAACAAAGTTGAAAGACCATACATTCAAAAATTCCAAAAAAAAAAAAACGTTTCCAATCCCTCCAGGTCCCTTTTTGGTCAACCACTCACAAATATTAAAATAACAAAACCAATTTTGTGTCAATAGCCCTTACTAAGCCCCCCCCATAATAAAACCCTCGCTACGCCACCATGCGCGCAGCCTCGGCCGAACCAGTTACTTAAAACTGTTATGTCGTGTAATACAACGGATAATTGATACTTTATTATATCTAGAAATCTTGATCGAAAGCTCCGACGATGGGTATAAATACGTCAAAATATGCGGTCAATCAATCATTATAAATATGTCAAAATTTGCGGTCAATCTATATAGTAAATACGTCAAAATATGCGGTCAATCAATCATTATAAATATGTCAAAATATGCGGTCAATCAATATAGTAAATACGTCAAAATATGCGGTCAATAATTGTATGTTACCAGCTTTCGAAGTCAACTAAGTTAAGTTTAGCTTCCTCTGAAGTGAAGCAGCATGTAAGCGAATAAAAACTTTTTGGTCTAGAAGACTAAAGCAATATACCAACAATATACCAACTTACAAAATAAGACAAGAAATATGAAAACAAAGTATCAATAAAAATTTGGGCAAGTGCGAGTCAGACTGGGGCACAAAGGGTTCCGTACCACCTGTAAATGTACACAGTACAATAAGGCGACACAAACAAGCCGTTAAAATGATAGCGCCTAACAAACAATTCGACACCCTTAGTCTGAGTGCGGAACCCTAATAATATCTTAACCGCTATACTTTTCCTGTAACCTTTATATAAACACTCATCACCATGATTTTTGTTTTTTGGTCGTCTTGTTTCGGAGATAAGGGACATGATAACGTTCAAAAACGTAAATTTTTTGAGGTTTTTTTATGGGGTCAACCGTTGTTTTTTTTTGCCTTTGTAACACGTATTATGAGAAAATTTAGACTGGCTACTTATAACGGCTGAAGCTGTAGTGTAGACCCCTGTGACAGACGGACGGACAATCATACAGACAGACAGCGGAGTTTTATTAACGGGACACCTGACGTTAGAACATCAACAATACCAGGTTTTCAAGGGTTCATTGGAAGAAACTAGGTCTCTCCTCATATTGAAGAAAATATATTTGATTTATCTATCTTTCATCTAAACTGCTGCCGTTAATTCGAGAGAATGATGACAGATGGAGTGTGGCGATATCTCGAAAAAATACTATAAGTCAACAAGAGCTTCTTCACGACAAAAATAAATTAAGGCACGTTGAAAAAATATCAACGGGACAACAAATGGGACGAAATAAATCCAAATCATGATTATTTAAACTTTTTTTATAAATAAAAACCCAGGAATAGAATATATATACGATCTTATTATTTGGTAAGGTATATCAGTTTTATAATACGACAACACTGCCTTACACCGCAGATATTATAAACCTTTTTCTGAAATGTCGATTCAAAAAGTCGAGGATTCATACTGCAGGCTAATGCCTTGCTGATTGCTGATTTGACAGAAATAATGAGCAGAAGGAAATTTTAGTTATAGCACGATCTCTTTGAAAGGTGACAAACTACCATATTGGCAAGTAATAATAATAAATCAGCATACCGGATCGTAATACTTTTTGCTAATTTTGCCAAATTAAATGTTGACTTCCTATAGTAACTGACTCGGAGCTGGACTCGGGAAAACGATAAAAACAAATTAACGAGTTTCACACAAAGGGTAATAGAACATTGATCACTTAGATACAGAGTCTTAATTCAATATGTTTTCCGCTACATAAATAATATGACAACCTCTATATAAGGTTCTTAAATTCAAGTGAACACAGTATCGCTAATAGACAACTTTTCGCCAAAAATAATATTTTTTGCGCTTTTTTTTAACTTTTACGTAGAAATTGAGTCAGCTGATTCATTAAGTTTTGTACTAGGAAGTGGAAAATATATACGACAAAAATACTTTTTATTAACAAATGGGACCTTTTAACGATATACAATCTACCCTAAAATCATCATGATAAATATAAAATATTGAAATGCAAAACAGTAAAAAAAGGTTTTATCCCCTGACATTTGCAAACGTCACCATTCTCTCGAATGAACGGCCGGAGTTTAGGGATTCCACCTATAAACAATGTCTTAAAATTTATACTCTTGTCAAGGAAAAATGTTTTCCACCCTCTTTTTTTTTGGTTTACAAACGTTCGTTTCAAAGACGCGGTTAAGTGATCAACTTTTTTTTTATACAATAGGCTATAGAAATATGAAGGGATGTTACCTAAATCCAATATCTTTTTCCCTACAAAATATTTCAGCTAAAATCAACCAATTTGTTGTTTCGCTGCGTGATCACTAGTATTACGCGTCCAAGAACAAGAGGCCAAAGATCCAACATATAATCGCCTCTATGTAAAGCAAATAAGGTCTTTGCCATTAGACTTATTGTGCTGGAAAAGGGTAATAAAAAAAGTTGCTAGGTTATGCCATCCTCTTAATAGGGTCCTGTTTGACACGTTTCGGGTATCTTAAACTAAAATTAATATTTTTTGAGTGGTTTAATTTTTTTTATTTATTGTAACTATGGTTTCCAAAGTCTAATTACAAGCACGGTAAGTATTTATCTAAGAAAAAATACAAGTGAGGAGATAACACTTGAATATCCAAACACTTAACACGGCTTTGTTATTTGCCGAAAACGAGTTTTTTAAGTTAACCAGTATGTAAATATTGAATAAACCTGCGATTTGCTTTGCTTACATAACATCTAATGCTATAATGTTGTAAGTTTTTTTCTGTAATTAACTTTATTTTGCACTTCATTCTTTTATTACTTTATTGCACAAGGAAAGTAAAAAAATAAGTCGTTAGGGTTTCGTACCCGAACGGTGCCAAATGAGACCCTATTCAAATTCAAATTCAAATAGTTTATTTTGCAAAGTAGGTATATATAATACACGTTTCACAAGTCAAAATTTAATCTTATAAAAATATGTGTAATAAAATAATAAATGTACATGAACTAGATTAAAGGTTTACTTAATTTATGTAGCAATATATATACGATTAAAATGATAGGTAAAATATATATCATACAAGGTAAAATCCAATCAGCCGCCCGAACCCATACCGGAGACCCGGCCAGGGACCAGGAACAAGGTTCAATGATCACCAACCGAGCCCCCAGCATGAATCCAGGCGGCCGACCAAATCACATCCTACATACTACATACTAATAGGTCACATATATATATAAATACATGCCTACCTCCGCCCATTCGATTAGTCTTGCTAAGAAGAACGGGCAAGAAACTTAGCAAGATCATGTCTTTTTTTTAACATAAAAAACTTATACTATACAAATGACTTATATCTACTTTAACTAAGGGATAAACTATTACTAAGCATCCACTATCTGTCTGTCTGTCCCACTGTCATCTGTCATAAGGGTCTACAGTGCTACAAGGATCTGATGGTGCGTGTATAACAGTGACAGGGGGGCGCAGCTGAGAAACAAGGAGTATGGTAGCGGTGTTAGTTCAACCAATCCACGCGCCATAAGATCCTTGTAGCACTGTACCTATACCAGAGAATATAAAGTATTACTACGTACCTATAGAGCTTCAGCCGTTAAGGGGCTCCACAATGCTAAACATCTGTTTTGTGTTGGATTCAATTCCGTTAATGCAGATCGTAAAAATTTGAAAGAAATATGGCATGATTTTTGACTCAAGACAATTATTAATTACACTTTATAAATAAACATAGTTTCAATCTTCCATTAATTACATTAATTTAAAAAAAGGCATGAATATCACGAAAAAAGCGATTCATTCTCTATGTTTCAAAACCGATTGAAACGAAACCAACACACGCAGATACTAACTAGAAAAAAACATCTTTATTACATAAAGAAATTATGGTTAATGTCCTAATGGAGCCGCGATTTCTAAATAACTGAAGTTTTGCGTGCGTGGCATTTGATTAGAAAGAGCAGGATAGAGAGTCAAAAAACAAACGCGTTAGAGCAGGACTGAATTTTTGCATTGTGCAGCCCCTTAAGAAGCCAGTTGACTTTTTCACAGAATACGGCAAATAATAAACATTAAAATAAATAAAATAAAAAACATGCAAAAACCTCGAAAAAAGTTAAGTTTCTAAAGTTATTTGTTACAGCATTTTATACAATAAATGAATTTATTACTGAGAAACTTACCAAATGTTCATTTTCAATATGATTTGAATTAATTATTTATATTCAATTTGACGTTTAGTTATTTGTTAAGATATTAATATGAATGTGATATTATTGTTTTTAGATTAGTATTTGTAGAACATTAATATATGATATTTTTGACCAGCCATGTAACAAACTGCGTTATAATTATGGTAAATAAATAATTACTGATTACTCCTCTGTTTCAAATTCGGTCAGATTGGTACATTGACTGATTGACAGATTGGTAGAGATAGTCAGTTTGGTACATTGAATGGAATGTAGAGAAGCCAGTTACTACTTTTACCACCCTCGCCCGTGATAGATACCGGTCGTTATTTGATTGAATTTATACTTTTGCTCTATTATGTTAATTTATCTATTTGACAAAATTAATCTCCAAGTTTGCTACCAAGACATCATAATAAATATAAATAACTTTTCTAATGTTATAGCAGGAATATACGCATTAAAAATTAATTAATTTATGCTGCATGTGATTAATTAAATATAGAGCATCAATACTTATATGGTTACATAATGTTACGTCTAGCTAGAATTATTGATAAACTTTGCCCCTGTCTGGGCGCCGCGCCGCGCCGCCGCCGCTTTTATGTCAACAGAAAACCCGGTCGTTCACGAACAAACATTTGAATTGTAAACTCTATTTACTAGGATTTAAAGGATACTTTGATTAGAAACTGCCAGCTGGAAATTTTCCTTTGAGACAGTTTAATTAAGTCTGTGGTGACACGAGTATGCTTACAGAAAGAAAGAAGGAAAAGAAGAAAGAAAACAAAACAAATTTATTTAATTAAAATCTATTTTAATTAACAGAATAATGTGTTATCTGTCTACGACCAATAAAAGAGTTAAAATAAAAGCAAAAGATGAGTTTTTCCCAAAGATTTCAAGTAAAGATAGTCCCTTACCGTAGTATGACAGCACCAAAATGTTTTCACCTTTAAATGGGTGACGCTCACACATTTGGAATCAGTGCTCATCTGAACACAGTGATAGTTGAATTTTTATGAGAAAAGGGGTCTCAATATAGCGTCGTGTGCATTTTTAAAGTGCACTAACATTTCAATAAATACGAATAAAGCCAAAAGTGTGACATTTCACATTCAAAAACAGTGCAATAGGTGCCAGGGCTCATCTAAACTTTTTTGAAATCTTTGGTTTTTACCACATCTATGGGTGTTCCATTTGTAAATATGTTTATTATGTTTTATGATCTACTGCAATACCACGTATTTTATTGACTCAGTAGACTATGTAGTATCAGTAAAAGTCTATGTAAATATTTTCTTATGTAACCAATTCAATACATCTTGAATACAACTTGCATTTTACTTTGACCCAGTTTATAATTAATATATCCAATATTTAGGTGTGGGCAGATCGTAAAATTGGGCAAAATCATTGACCAAAGGTCAAAAATAGGTGCGACGACAAGTGGAACGTGAGGAGCCGAGTGAAGCGGAGCGGAGCGAGGCAACCTCCCTAACTTTAAGAAACCTCTCTAACTTTTTTAAAGAAATATGATATGCCTAGACAGAACATGTTTTGCCAAATTCTCCGATGTGTCAACGACATTATATAACTGCAAAACTCAAATTCTGCGAGATATAAATTAAGGACCGCAAGGGTAATGATCCCAAACATAAAAACTAAAAATAAGTACCCCAACTTTGTTGAAAATGACCTACCTACAGTATTTATTACCCAAGAGAATGCTGTTTGACTGCCAATGTAAAAATCCTTGCATTCTAAACAAAAGTATTACAAAATTGCACGTTTTTGTTAGGATAATGAGTATAATGACTAACATTGCATTGAAAATATCCTATTAGCGAAACAAAAGGCGTCTGTATGCAAAAAGCCTTTATTCTTTATTCTTTAATGTACACAGATAAACAGTTTAGTCGTATAATATATTAGAAGATACGTATACAGGCGAGCTTATCTCCAAAAATAGATTTCTTCTAGCAAACCTAAGCGGGAAAGGGAAATTTTATTAAAATAAGTAATCGTACATACGTGTACCACAAAAGATATATTAGGGTATAGGATAGGTAATAGTAGTTTATGCTACAAGGGCGCAAAGGAATAAATTACGAGGACGATTTAAAACACGAGCGTAGCGAGTGTTTTAAACGTAACCGAGTAATTTATTGCTTTTACGCCCGTGTATCATACTACATTTTTCAATGCATAGTGTGAGGAAATGAAAACAAATATAATCTTGTGAACTTTAAATTATAATTGGCTCAAAAGGACTGTATCCAGAGCCGTTAAACAGTGGAAAAAAAAGTATAACGTCTATGGTACACAGGAAAGGCTGCAGGTTAGCCAACCATTGTAAACAAATTTAAAAAAAAATAATAATAAAGCCCTAGGGCAAAATAATCGACTTTTTGTTCGGTTTTGATGCATAAAAAGTGGGCCTTTACGAGCACATGCATTGAAAAAAATATATAAACATATCGTACGATACCTTAACAAAACATATACATACTCGTACATAAGTATAATATACTTTAACTTACCTATACATAGTTTATGTATCATATTCATAATGAGAAAAGAATTTTATTTATCTCTATTTACATATTTATCTCCATACAGCATTTATCTCCATGAGAAATGAATGAAACTATATCTAAACATAATTTGACATGCATTTCGTGGTTCCATACTAACTGTACTATTACTAATATACTAATACCATACAATACCATTACTAATATACCATTACTTAAACACTACAGTTTTTAGAAGGACTACGCCGACATCAAATATATACCTATTATTATTCTAATTGTTATTAGAATGCATTACAAACTTGAAATTATTCAGAAACAAATTTAAAAACACAGACATTTTGAAAAAAATCGTCGCAGCTGGATTCCAGGATTATTAAAATGTTTTCAAAATATTTGTGCTTTTAAATTTATTTCCGATTGATTTCAAGTTTGTAATGCATTCTAATAATAATTAGAATATTTAAAGCGATGGATTTCGTTATAAAACATGTAATCGATATATTATAAAATTTATTAAAAAGTATGTATTTTTTATTATTTTCCTTGCATGTCTTATACACACTTTTCCGTCTTATTTCTTAGTGTTCTCGTTGTGCACATCATTTTCTATAACACACGAAAGTATTACTCATACTATTAGTATTAAAGTATAAAACATTACTTTATTATTAAACATTTATTAAATAGTGCTTTTCTTTGACCAGGATATTAAATTCTCCATTAAAATGCAATGTTTTGATAAAAGCTTTGGTCACCGTCTAAAGTCTGTAGATGAGTATTTTTTACAGCTTTCTGATTTCCAGCCACCTGATTGTTTATATGATTTATCTCGTGGAACTTTTCTTGGGGGATGTCTACGTCATACAACCTACAGTCCAAATTTCATACCCTTAGGTCTTAAAGTAGCTCTGTATGGATTACTTGGAAGAGCTGAGCTACCTGCGCATTTATCAGAAGATGACTTATAGGTAATGTTTTATTTCACGAAGTCAGTCTAGCTAGTTGTAGTATTGACGTGTACAAATAAGCGCGTTTTGTGTGTGTAACCCCTCGGCCACAGCTTCAGGCTTCGAGAGGCGCGCTAAGCGGTTCTTCTTGCGACGGCGCCGGCGGAGAGAACAAATGTATGAAGTTGTATAGAGCCGGCCATGGGTCGCCGCTCGCGCGTCTTGTGTGCGGAGAGGCGGGCGGTTGAAACAGTGATCGAGCGCACAGGATGAACCTAGTGTCGGGCGCTTTGAGCGAGCGAGCGCGCTATACATGAAGGCGCCGACGGGTGTCGTCGCAAAGCCCGTCACAAAAACCGCCTGGAAGCGCAGCAAGTGGCCCTGGCGCTACGCGTTTTGTCCCACCCGAGGTTACGCACACTAGCAAAAAATGTGTGTTCATGCACTACTGCAACCATAGACAAACGAACTTGATAGAACATCTGTACTTAGCCAAAACCGAAACTTTTCGCGTCAATCTAAATTCGGAGACTATTTACAAAATGAGTAAGCACAAAAATTCCGAATCGTCTCCTCAGTGCTTGCCGGCGGCGGCGGCGGCAGAACTTCGCAAGTGTACATACGGTGTTGGTCGTACCGACAGAGCTATACGACTTCGTGCTGTTAACAAAAGTAATGTATAAGATAACAATACAACCACAGAATTCGAACCGCTTCGCTCTTGTGGTTTTGTGCGTGAAGAATCACATGACATAGCTCTTGTTTAATATTTACAGAAATATTGAGATAGAAAGTTTTAAAGGTAGATAAAAAACCTTAGGAAAGACAATAAAAAAACTATATTGATGGATGTTTCAGGTGTTTCAGGATCGTAGCAGATGGAAATCTGTAGTCCTCCGGGAGAGTAAGTAAGTAAGTAAATAAAAATCAAGTTGGTAATTAAAGTACCGGTAAACAGTAATAATCTGGTTTTGAGAAAAAGTTCTAGTTTGGCTCACAAAATAAAACCTACTGACTAAAAATTATTTGCGAAAAAGAATTGCCTAGCTTAGTTTTGCAGGTATAAAAGAATTGGCTAGCTTGGTTTTGTAAGTATAAAAGATTTGACTAGCTTAGTTTTGCAGGTATAAAAGAATTGGCTAGCTTAGTTTTGTAGGTATAAAAGAATTGGCTAGCTTAGTTTTGTAAGTATAAAAGAATTGACTAGCTTAGTTTTGCAGGTATAAAAGAATTGGCTAGCTTAGTTTTGTAGGTATAAAAGATTTGGCTAGCTTAGTTTTTCATGTATAAAAGAATTGACTAGCTTAGTTTTGCAGGTATAAAAGAATTGGCTAGCTTAGTTTTGTAGGTATAAAAGAATTGGCTAGCTTAGTTTTGCAGGTATAAAAGAATTGGCTAGCTTAGTTTTTCATGTATAAAAGAATTGACTAGCTTAGTTTTGCAGTTATAAAATAATTGGCTAGCTTAGTGTTGTAGGTATAAAAGTATCCTCAATAAATAAGAAAGCCGAGTGTAAGCTTAGTTTTGTAGGTATAAAAGAATTGGCTAGCTTAGTTTTGCAGGTATAAAAGAATTGGCTAGCTTAGTTTTTCATGTATAAAAGAATTGACTAGCTTAGTTTTGCAGGTATAAAAGAATTGGCTAGCTTAGTTTTGTAGGTATAAAAGTATCCTCAATAAATAAGACAAAGCCGAGTGTAAGCAAAAGTGATTTATTACATCGCAGACCTCCAGTTGCACGAAACCAAGATTGATGGTCGATATTAAGGGGCAGGTAGCCGCCAATGACCTTGAGTCGACCTGTATCCTGACGATGTTTTCTTTCACGGTTCATCAAGTGGTAAGTAAGAACAAAAACACATAAATTCCGAAAAACTCGTTAGTGCATGCCCGACTGGGGATCGAACCTGGATCTCAAGATTGAGAGGCCAGCGTTCAACCCCTTAGCTACCACTGCTTATAAAGTAAAAATACAGATATACTAACTTCGTTTTTAAGTAAAGGTATATAATCATTGTATATCATCTATCCATGTCCAATCAGGCTCAGGTAAGTAATTGATCTCATTATTTATATGCTCACATAAACTGGTAGATCTGACTAATAAGTAAGCATTAAACCTTTTTTACTTAGTATACTCCGTGAGACAAACCATTTATCCCAAAGAAGGGGCTTATTAGCCTAGTTGCTTCTGCGCAGGCATATCAATCACATGAATCAAACAGAAAAACATCAGATAAGCGAGAGGAGGAGAGCAAGATTATAAAAAACCGGCCAAGTGCGAGTCGGACTCGCACCGCGCACGAAGAGTAACGTACCATTATCTATAAAAACGGCAAAAAAAACATGTATGTTGTATGGGAGCCCCCTTAAACATTTATTTTTTTATTCTGTTTTTAGTATTTATTGTTATAGCGGCAACAGAAATACATCATCTGTGAAAATTTCAACTGTCTAACTATTACGGTTCATGAGATACAGCCTGGTGACAGACGGGCAGACGGACAGACGGGCAGACGGACAGACAGATGGACAGACAGATGGACAGCGGAGTCTTAGTAATAGGATCCCGTTGGTTACCCTATGGGCAGAGAATATAAAGTATTACTACGGAATGCTATGGGTACGCTATGGGTACGGAACCTTAAAAAGACATCATGAGAAACGAAAATTTTCATAAACCTATACACAATACATAAGTTATGTAAAATGCAATATACGCATATTGATGGATACGGGGTGTACTTTAGCAGGCTGGTTTGTGAGGACCCTTGGATTTTTTTAGGAATGGTATCCAAAAGCTACACATCGCTTTCTTAGGTATGGTGACAGAAACTGACGATGGGACAGGCCCCGCAAACGGTAATATTTAGGCCCATGGATTGTGTAAACATTTCGCTTTTTTTGCTTTCAATAATGGTCATATTTGGTATTTAGTACCTTGTTTAGACGATACTCCTTTTGATCCTTAATCTGTAAGATAGATGGAGCCATGATCTGGATTGCAATATAAGTAGATAAAGTACGAGTAGATATTAAAAAAAAATCGTTTTGAAAAATCACCAAAACAAATCCTAACAAAACAAGGTAATCTAAGATGTAACACCGTCGACTAAAGGACAATATCGTGTAATCTTGCAACTCAAAAATGGTGCGGTATGCATGCATGAGAAAGCAAGAAGGTTATTGGTTCAACAATCGAACATGCGCCGAAATGTAACGGTAAACGCAATGGCGACCCAATGTGCGCCAAGTGAAAGTATGCGTCCACTGACACAAGCGTTCGATTTTTAAATTTTATGACTTCCTTTGCTGCTTGGAGTGCTGTGGGAATGATTAAGGTCAGTAACAAAAAAAACGTAGAGACACGTTTCTAACAATTTATCATTCAAAAATGGTTTCACTAAAATGATCAGATCAGATCAGTCACTCAACAGAGCAAAAGTCTTGTCTAGCGAAAGCTGAGAGTAACTTCACCTGAAACGGGTATGAAAAAAATATTATTTTATTTTTCTATACCCGTGTCTGGTAAAGTTACTCTCAGCTTTCGCTAGATAAACTCTATATCAAAAAAAAATATATTATTTTATTTCACATAAACAGTATTCAATGGCTCCCAGACTTGACCATAGAGAGTCTGTACCATGGGTGCCGGTAAACAAACAATATGTATACATTGTGCCAAAGACAGTTTTCATTCGTGGGGTCATTATTCAGCGCTTCTATAATGTTCTTTCGCTGGGCATGGTATTTTAAAGATGCACTAGAGAATATCTGATGCTCATTCGCTTTGGACTTTACTGCATTGCAATAGGAGTAATGGGTTATTCTCAGGTTAACTTCAGATGTGATCAGAGACAATGATAGAGGAGAACAAGCTGGTGTAGAGTAAGCGGCATTCTAAATATGTAGATAGATAAATAAATATTAAATAGAACAAGACTAAGATAAACTAGATAAAACGAGAGCATCTTTTGATTATTTTTACATGTCTTACAAGCTAAATGAGTGGGTGAAGTTTGTAAGCAATAGATTCCTGTAGCGATTCCGAAATGCTTGGTTCATTTTTTTGTTTGTGTAGTCACGTGATTTTTATGATATATTGTCTTTCCTCACGTTGGTGATAATGAAGAATAATATACAAAAAAATGCCACGACAAAAGACTAAATTAATCAAATTGACAACTTTTTGTGAGAGCGGTTACAAAAAATAATAAGCACAATGGTATAAAAAGTAACAATGACGTTATAATATTGCGTTCTGAAATAAATAATAGAGTCAAATATTATACAAAAGACCGTGAAGGTTGTTCACCCACGTCACGCTAGCCACTGCCAAGGATGGATGGATGTTCCAATCGAAATAAAATAAAAAACAGTTTGACTCGCACCTGTCTCTTGTCTTGTTGTACAACTTTTGTAGATTGTTATATTTGTTTTATCAGATTTTTTGCTCTTCTTTGTTTGGATTTTGTTTTCATTTTAATTTTACTTGTAAGGTTTTGAGCCTTCATTAAAGGCAAGTAACATCATTTCTAGGTAGGTTTTTGTAATAACCACTCGAGCGTTTTTGGAATAGAACGATTCAGGAAGGAGGGAAAAAAAGCGGTAACGTTGGTTTCGGCTGTCAAAAATTGGCCAAAGATGTTTTTTTTAGGGTTATGACGATTCTGATTCCGATACAGATATATCGGCCGATGGTTTACCAAATTGTGTTGGAGTCATTGGCAGACAATGTTGTCCAAAGTGTTAATTAAATGGCAATTTAAATTCGAAAACTTAACAAATAAGAATATTTTCAGATAAGTTGATATTTTGCGATATACTTATGAATTATGAATATCTATTTATAACGACGGGACATTCGTGCGATGAATATGTAGAAGTCACACACAAACTAACAAAATGCTGCTTCCAATCCCGACTGTAATGATTTATTTTTAGCATTAGAACTTCTTCCATTTTGTATATTATGTTACCTGACTACTTAATTTAACATAATTACTAGAACGAATTTACTGACGTAAAGGCACCATTAATTAATTACAGATTTGGAAAGATACCACTTTTTGCTCAACCTGGCAAAAAGCGGAACCGGTTGGTGCCATTTTTAATTTAACCATCTAGCTAGAGGTAATTTTAGCAGCAACTTTGCAAAACAAAAACGAGCTCAAAAGATTATATCTTATTTTGTTGTGATCCTTACCTTTATTTGCATAACTGGTCATTCCAGAACTATCAGAAAAGAAGACAAACAAAATGTAGCAACGAAGTATTTGGATTAAACCGTGAAGTAATTGGTATAACTAGGTCAAAGGCAGAGAGTATTAGCATTCAACAATGTCTTTAACACACATTGAAGCAATTAAGGAAACTTAGAAATCCTTCGCTAGTTTGAGTTCTGTACATTTTAAATTTGCATTTTATTGTTTACGACTCGTTGTGCTCTGCAGTTGTAAAACCTGTTTTTAGATTAAATTCAAAATAAACGGGAAATATGTACAATAACGTGCGTGAACACTACAATAGGTACATTTCGTTCGTCGACCGTAATGTGTTCATTAAAATACTGACGCACAGTGTCATTACTGTTTACGTAGATACTGTATCTGCTATATTACTTCAAATGCGAATAATTTACCCCTATTTTAACTTCTGCAGCTTGTCCATCAACAATATTTATTTTATTTGTTTCATTAAAAGTAGCAAGCTTTGGCAAAGTGTCCAGTTCAATAAAATCATTAGGTACCTTTTGAGTGGGTTGTGGAGGTTCAGGTACATCTGAGTCCCATTCAGAGCTGAGATCATCGCTCGAAGCTTCTGCATAATCCTCATTCCAGGGAACGTCCAGCAGTGACATCTTCAGCTGATCATACCCAGGGGAAAGCGTTTGAGGACCATACCCAGGCGGCAGTGGACTAGATGCCCTACAATCCTCACAGTTACACGGCTTAGGGCCGAAAGGAATCTCATGTGAACAGTCGTTGTTCAAATCTGTTTTCGAATTCCGCCTACTGTCTCTTTTTCTAGCACTTCTTGGGGAAAGTCTGTTGTTACACTGAGGGGGAATATAATACTTTGTCGGTTCAGACATGCGTCTTCCATTGTCCGGGGTTTCTATTTTGACTGGGGTGAGAAGAGACATCTTTTTGACAGGCTGCTGCCGCTCAGTAGTGTCTGAGGTCCTATCGTCCTCCATGGTGTATCGTATGATGGGTATGGTGAAGGGAAACTGCTCAGTACACTCGGGCATTATCACTTTTGTCACTGCACAATAAACTTCCTCCCACCGGTTTTTGGGAGAAGAGGTAACGACATTTTCAAATTTCGAAAACGGTTCGAAACTGCTCTATAGTCACTTATTTTTGTAGTCTGGTAAAGGATTCAAGAGTGGGGCACGAGTGCCTGCGGCGCGTGCCTTCTGAGAACTGACTGATGTGATGTTGTTTGTTGCGCGCACGCAGCTACCGTGGCAAGGCAAGCTCTACTGCGCGGGAGCTCTGCCGTTACGTATTTACGTACATTATTATCAAATGAGATACTGATTCTTTAAACATGTATAATTGACACTGACATTGAAACCAGTAATTTTTACTCTTAGTAACAAACAGTGTCCTTCACAGTAACTGTGTGACAAAGATACCCACATTTTCCGAAATGGCATTTAAAAAATATTTCAACTATTACTTTCTCTTTCAGCAGAAGGCGAAAAATAATTGTTTAATCTTTTTTGACAATTTATTAGAAAAGACAAAATTAAAATATATTTTGGCTCTTGACCTAAATTATTATATTATACAAGGTGACTTTTTGATCATCGTCCAAATTCATACTGGTAGCTTGGTAAGTGATCAGTATCATGGATCAATAACAATTTTGGTGAAATTCGTAAAATGAAATTTCGACTGCACATAGTGATTCACTCGGGACTTGAACTGAATTTCTATGGGAAGCCGAAATTTAATTTTACGAATTTCACAAAAATTGTTACTGATGCATGATACTGATCACTTACCAAGCCACCAGTATGAATTTGGACGATGATCAAAAAGTCACCTTGTATATGACGTAAAAATTTGTCAATGACTCTACAACGCTCTATAAATACGAGTATTTAAATACCAATTCCAATTTTTATGTTGCAAATCTTATATATCATAAATTAAACACATCTGTGGTATATACGTATAATATATAAGCTGCTATGCGTAACTTAAATTCTCTGACATATTGGATAACTAATAGCGTCAGGTTCCAACACTGACAGCAGGATAGCGTATACAATTTTTACCACGTGCAACAAAGATGGCATTAGAACCTGTGTCGCAACCCCTAATTTCTGAACGCAGCCCTGGGTGGGTATTTTCGCAACATTTTTCACACGCTTTACTTTTCATAAGACTTTGTGAATCGCGTAATAAATGCAGTGTGGTGATAATTCTACTTTGTTGAAACATGTAATGAATCCGGGCAAAAGGTTTTCATTTCAAAAGCTTACGTTTCTGTACAAAGAACTTCTAAAAATCACCCGTATTCTTTGCAAATTGTCGCGTGTGTCATAATTGCCGTCATGATTTTCATCAATTCTGTAATCCATTTATATCCATTGTAAATTTGTAACCTATATTCAAATTTATAGTTTTAAGCATTAGGTAATAATGTAAAAATTAACTTATATTTTTCGATATATTTCGACCTCATCAGTGAGGCCGTCATCAGTCGAGTCATATGAAGTCGAAATATATCGAAAAATATAAAGTTTATTTTTTTATTATTATCTAATGCTTAAAACTATTAATAAAAGCCTAATATAGCTAAAACTATATTTATCTATATTCAAATTATTATATAACCTTTTGTTAGCTCAGCGTCCACATGAAAATAATTATTCAAGGATGGACCAGGGGATCTAAAAAGGCCGACTTGGGTGAATCATAAAATGATTTGAAAGTAGGATAGATTCAGAGTTTTTTCACGCGTGCAAAAGAGACAGCATTAGAACAGAATCATAACATGATTCATCCAAAGCGGCCTTTTTAGAGGACCTGGGGGTCTAAAAAGGCCGACTTGGGTGAATCATGAAATGATTTGAAAGTAGGATAGAGTCAGAGTTTCTTCATGCGTGCAAAAGAGAAGGCATTACAACAGAATCATAATATGATTCATCCAAAGCGGCCTTTTTAGAGGGCCTGATCCTAGAATATGGACAATAAAAGACTTTCGAGGGTTCTTTGGAAGAAATAAGGAAAAATATATATGATCTGTTGATATTTTATTAAATCAACGTACTTATAAGCAATGTCTTAAGATAAAACTTTTGTCTAAAAAAATATATTTCCAAACTATTTTTGTTTTTTTGGTTTTTAAAAGTTCTGTAGAGACGGTTAAGGGATCCACTTGATTTTTTTTTTATAAAAAATGTAATAGAAATATGAAGTCAATCTACTTAATTTTTTTTGCCTACAAAATATTTCAGTTTTAGGTAAAAACCCTCCAATTTCTCTTTTCGCTGCGTGGTTAGTAATAGTTAGTATCACCCGTTGCCCGTTACAGACAAAAAGGGCAATGAGCCAACCTTGGACGAATAAACCAGGAGGCAACATGTAAACGCTTCTATCAAAAAATTCTTTGCCATTAGACTTTTTGTGCTGGACGGGTAAAAAAAAGGTTGCTATACTCTTAACCTGTAGATTTATTGGCGATTTTTTTTTCCGCCAATTTTTTGTGACAATTTTGTTTTTGTCTCTATCTCTTAAAGTAGTCGTCAGAATTTAATGCAGTTTTCTTTTTCTAAAACTAGATTAAATTTCATACAAGCTTAAAAAAAAGCATTTTTTTATGTACGGGAGAAAATATATAGAAAGAAAGTTTTGGTTATATATATAAATATACATTCAAATATGTCTTTTCAAATATTATAATTAATACTGTTATTAAAATAATTAAAAAAATTATTATTACTCGATATATTTCGGCCCTCGGTATGATTCGACTGATGACGGCCCCATACCGAGGGCCGAAATATATCGAGTAATAATAATTTTTTTAATTATTTTAATAACAGTATTAATAAAAAGCTCATAAAGGTTAAATATAATATACAAATATTATAATATTATATATATTTTTTTAATATAACTATAACCATAAATTTAAAAAAAAATTAAGGGGGCGTAAAATTTTGGTCAAAAACAACAACCCACAATTTTTTTTTTACTAATATAGTTTTTTTTTTATTATTGTTTGTCTTTCTAGCTTTCCAACGATACCCATAGTGTATATTAATATAATATTAATACTACTCATACTGAACGTTTGCCGTGACCTCAACTAACCCTGTGCCGGTCGGCCAGCTACAAAGACTACAGCTATAAGCTAACGGGTTAAGGACCTCTTAAAATAAAAGCCGAGAAAAAGTTTGCTCATGAACACCGAAAACATTGTTTTTGTTCAAAATGGGAAAAAAATGTATAGGTACCTATATAATATTGAATATATTATGTGACTAAAGTAGGGCCACTGAGTGATGGCACTTATGACAGCTGCATTTAGTGATGAGGCACATTTCAAATTTCGGTTAAAAATAAAAATCAAGTGTGAGTTTACTCAACATTAGACACGTCATTCAACATTCAACATAATGATACAAAAGGAAAATGTGCCAAAACCAGTGGCGTAGCTATCGGAGGGCTATGCGGTGTAGTGCCCCGGGGGGCCCCCAAGAGATGTTTAATATCTAAATCGAAAAAAGTATTTTACTATCATTTATTTTCGTTTAGTTTAACTTCGTAATTGTTTTGTTTTTAACTAAATATTATTGCGTAACTTGGCGACCTCAAACACGACCTATAAAAAATGAGCAACTTTTAAAAAAAAATCTTTGTTTCTATACGAATTCTATTGCACAATAAGCAACATTCAAATCGAAAAATACTATCCGAAACAAGTAGTACATCACTATCAACAATGAAGTATTACATTTTTTAATTCACACTTGCTTATAAATAATTACGATACTTTGTAGGCATTTAAACGTCATAGGCGCCATCACTCAGTGGCTCTACTATACGTTATGTGACTTTCTTCTTAACAATGACAAATGTTTTTATTTAACAATATAAAACTTAAATAGCATTAAAAAGCTAGACTACCAATAAATTAATATAAATATAAAAGATAAAATTATACCTAACTAAATTAAGAAAAAACTAAGAAAAACTTCCCTTTAAATAAACCCAAAAGGCTGGAAGCATTCCCTCGTTAGATGGCTAAGCTAAGACGATGTCCGAGATATGCCCTAGCCCCCGAAACTTTCTTCTACCAATATCATAGGACTTAGCAATCGTCAACCTATGAAATAAATTTCTGCCCTACTGTACCAAAACCAGGCCGCCCTAGAAGGACATACGGACATACGCTGACCAAATTGGCGTGATACTGAAGAAGGGAAATGTCAAAAGTACTCGGAATAGAAGAGCTTGTAAGGTTTGATTGATGGATGTGGAAGAGACGAAAGAGGTGTGTCAGGATCGTAGCAGATGGAAATATGTAGTTTCTGCCTACCCCTCTGGGAGACAAGCGTGAGTATGTATGTACGAAACCGTCCATTCGCCCGTGCTAGATATCTGCCTATTTGAAACCATATCGTGCCAATGGGAAAGGCAAGGCAATCATTATAGTTAAGATTATTATCCACCATTGTTATCAGTGCGAGTGCAAACGTATGGAAAACGTCCTTTTTGTACGGAGAATTTGAAAAAGACTTAATTTTGAGTATAGTAATATTTGTGACGTATTGAATGAGACAACATTATTTTGTACCTATCATGTCAGATGTAAAAAAATATTACGATTCTTATCATGGAAGCGGATGGCATTTAGATGGCATACACAAAATAATGGAAAAGCTATTGTATTAAGTACAGAAATTATGAACTCATGAATGTATAAGAAAATTTCGGCAATTTCATATGTAAGCGCCCAATATTATAATAAACGAATTATCGTTTTCAAGGATTATGAGGACGAAATATCTGCATATTTTAACCGAAAGGTAGGTAATATTACAGTAATCAGCAGTGGCGTATTGTTAGATTTGGCGCCCTGGGCCTGTTAGGTTTGGCGCCCTGGCCTTGTTAGGTTTGCTGCCCCATAAATGAACGAGAAAAAAGCAAAAATATTTTAATAATTAAATTAAATTAAACCCAGAAGTGTGTTGATTTGGGCTGAGAATGATGATAATGAAAAACTTAAAAGGCCATACAAAGATATACACACATTTTTTTCAAATAAGAGTATAAAAACAAAAAGCAATATAAATTAATAGTACATTACATCTGAGACCAGTAATTAAAGATATCCTGGACGAGTAAGTTAAAAGGCCGAGCCCGTAGGGCGAGGACTTTTATATACGAGTCCAGGATAGCTAATTATGGTCGAAGCATGTATAGTGCTTTTCTCAAAAATAAAACGAGATATTTTCAAATTAGATAAGTTTTTTTATTTCGTTAACAAACTCATCTTGAATAAGAAACAATCGATCGAGTTTGTTTTATGTGTCACGCAATTTTACTAAAATAATGCTATCGCGGTGTTTGACGTCTTTTGTAGTTAGATTTCCAAGCTCCAGACTTCTACATACACCGTTTTTACTCCCATGATAAGAACAACCTACAACAAAAAACTCAATTTTAATAATGAATTAAAGGCCTATTTATAACTTTAGAGCCATAAAATAATATTACATAATTTATTTACCTTTATAACTAGATATTTATCATCTATATGTTGGCTTGAAATATTTTAGACTTCTTGCTTATATTAAGTATATAGCCATCTGATTGCCTTTTTAGCCATGCCGTCAAATTGTTATCATTTTTCAAGTTTATTTTATTCTTATTGAGCACAACACATCGGAGCATGGAATACATCGTCCATAAAGTGGAAGGCTGCTTTGTTTGGCTAAGGTGACTGAAATAAGCCAAAAACACATTTTCCGACCAACTGTTCGTGTGTTTATCTGCTTTCCACTTGATGAACTTTTCATAATTTGTTTAAATGTCCTTCCTTAGATTGTGGCGGAAGCAAGTTGTTTTTTGCTAATTCCGCTTCCGCTTTTAGATCTGGAGGAGTACAATCTATATCAGAGCCTTCTTCTGAACTCATTTTGTAATTTATTTACACAAAAAACTTTAAATGAAAATATTATGCAACAACATAATTTCCCGCTTTTAATTTTTTTTTCGTTTTTTTTTTTTTTCGTTGGGCAAATGTATACGGCCAGCCCTCTTCATAAAATTGAGGTTAAATTTTAAGTGTTCAATGGTTTTAAATATAACTATAAAATCAATAAAAATAATATATTTTCAATTATAAAATATAGCAAACGTTTTCTGAACACGAAATTGTAATGTTTTTTCTTTTTATACTGGCCGCTAAAAACATTATGATCGCCAAACTCTAGTCATTTAAAACATAGACACGGATAGTTAAAAAAAAAAAACATGGTATGTAATGGATTTTCATACGAATTTCCTGGACAGTTATTCAGATTTCCTGGAGACTTGAAATAGCTCTACAGGATGAAGTACTTTCTGGCATGTCTATGCAATATGTAATTAAAGCATTACAACATATTTTTGAGAAAAAGATAGTTAACGATTGATTATGAAAGGTGCCCAAAGCTGAGCGTGAGGTGCGACTTACGCCGCCCCTCGCAGCCTGCCGATAGGGTTCCCACCTTCCGGAATCAAGCCATGAAAATTAAAATCTTCCGGCTCCCGGAAGGAATTTAAAATAAACAAAATTCTCCCGGAATTTATAGTCGCTCGAAAATAAAATAAGAAAATAGTTTCATTCGTTTTGTCTATACTGTATCAAACGCCGCCTGCGAGCGTGTTTTTAGTATAGTATTCAAAATATGGACAAAGGAAAGAAACCGTTTAAATGAAGAACATGTCAAGGTGGAAATCCAAACATTTTTCAATTTTAAAATGGACTGCAAAGAGTTTTTTAAATTTGTCAGTTCCAGACCAGATATTTTGAAATGTGCGATCAAATGTAAAATATAAGTTCAAAATAAAATAAAGAGTGAATGAAAACCGATGTCTTTTTTTTCTCGGTTTAGACAGTCAAGAGGTGGGAACCCTACCTGCCGCCCCACTAAATACGCCACTGGTAATCAGATATTAAAATTCAGATAACGTAATGTTTCGCTACACGCCAATATTTCAATGTTTTAACTTAAAGTTCAAGTATTATAATTTATAATATATGAAGTAAGTTATATTGTCACGGCCTTCAATGTCAAAGAGCATTTCGAAACGTAGTTTTTATTAATGTGACATATTCGCTGTACTCATATACACACACATAGTCATATCTTTTGTGACAAATCGCGTTTATATTTAGAACCGGATATGCATTTTGTAACTGCATTAAATATCAATTTATGTTATAAATATTCAGTGAACTATCCAATGACGTCATTGCGATAATGACGTCATAAAGCTATCTACTAAACTAGTTTGAACCAGCTGTTTTGAAAGTATTTTTTTATTGTTAAAATATTTAAACTGTTTTTGATAAAACTTTTTTATGATGACCAATGAGTTTTTCGGAATGTATATGCATAGTATTTGCATATAACCCGCGGAATTAAAGAAAGGAATCTTAATCATCCCCTCTCACTCGCACAGTATATCTGTCTTCAGTTTCACACTTGCGTACTGCATGCAAAAAAGTATACTCATACCTCCAGAGGGATTGACAGAGACTCCAAATTTCCATTTGCCACGATCCAGACATACCATCTTTCGCCTCATCCACATCCATCAATCTAGTCATACAAGCTCTTCTATTCCGGGTACTTTTGACTTTGCCCTTCTTCAATATCTCGCCAATTTGGTCAGCATACGTCATTCTATCTATACAAAATACTAGTAAAGAAACAAATTTATATGCTGACTCTATCACAATTCAATGCAGACACAAATACATGTCGCCATTTTCAATTACTTACCCAATAATATTTTGGGCCAATATGTATTATATAATTATAGATATTCGATCGAAGTTTGTCACTTCGGAGTAGTCCCTCTACTGTACACTCGGACAGACAGACAGAAAGAGAGACAGATGAACAAAAAAGTGATACCAAAGTTAAGGGTAATTTTCCTTGGATGTAAAAACAGGAAATTTGTTTGTTCGAAGCACAACACAAGGATTATTTTGTTTAAAATGCAGATGCAGTATACGTCAAACAAGACAAAAACACAAGCCTCAGTGTTAATTGAATGTTTTCAAAAAAAAAAATTACTATGGCAATAAAAATATTTAATAAACTACCAAAAGAATTTAAACAGATACCAATTAAAATTATGAAAAGGAAATTAAAATATTTAGCTTTTAAGTAAATGTTTTTACAAAATCAAGAAATAACTTAGAATCTGACATAATATAAATATTTTTAATCTTATGTACCTAAGTCATAACCACTGACATTTCAATTTAATGTTTATAATTTAAATAGTTTTACGGTGTTTTATTAGAAGATAACAAAGCCGATTCTGGAGGCTATAATTTTAGTTTTAGTGCTGTCAAAACTAAATTTTCTTCGATACAAAATAGTCCTTAAGAGTTAAGATTAGAAGCTAAAGTTCTTTGGAAATTTTTAAACTTTGACAGCACTAAAACTAAAATTAAAGCCTTCAGAATTGGCTTTATTATACCTATTGTTTAATAATATAATATTGTCACCACAATAATGTACAGAATGAACTAAATTGTAATTGCATGTGTTCCTAACAATATTTGTATACTATATACTACAGTAAAATATTAGGTCATTGAATTGAGATATATAATATAACAAGATCTGTGTCTGCCACTCACATTTAAGTAATACATTTTTCTTTCTTTCTTTCTTTCTTTCCATGATGACGTTAAGAGGATGGCATACCCTAGAAACTTTTTTTATTACCCGTCCAGCAGTGGCGTGCATAAAACTTTTTTCCGGAAAAGCAACCAAAGGGTCAAGTTTGACAATAAAAAAAATATGAAAAAATTGAAATAACACTTAATAACGAAATAACAAAAAAAAAGTTGATATGAAAATGTTCACTCTAGGGTAGACGGTGTCTACCCTGACGTCAGACAAACTTTTTTTTTTCAAAGTGTTATTTAAATTTTTTCATACTTTTTTATTGTCAAACTTGACGTTCTGATTGCTTTTCCGGTGCAGTTCTATGCACGCCACTGCCGTCCAGCACAATAAGTCTAATGGCAAAGACCTTATTTGCTTTTCATAGAGGTGATTATATGTTGGCTCTTTGGCCTCTTGTTCTTGGACGCGTAACACTAGTGACCACGCAGCTAAACAACAAATTGGCGCGTTTTTAGCTAATACTGAAATATTTTGTAGGGAAAGATATATTGGATTTAGGTAACATCCCTTTATATTTCTATTGCCTATATTATAAAAAAAAATTAAGTTGATCTCTTAACCGCGTCTTTGAAACGAACGTTTGAAAACCAAAAAAAAGAGGGTGGAAAACTTTTTTTTTTTGACAATAGTATAAATCTTAAAACATTGTTTATAGGTGGAATCCCTAGATAAAAGATAGATAAATCAAATATATTTTCTTCAATATGAGGAGAGACCTCGTTTCTTCCAATGAACCCTTGAAAACCTGGTATTGTTGATGTTCTAGCGTCAGGTATCCCGTTAACCCAAAAATGAAAGATAGCTGAAATTTCGAATAATACCAAATAATATTTTCGTCACATTGAACCGGATACAAACCGGATTATTCCAAGATTTCAGCGTTTGACAGGTCACACCATCTTCTCTAATCATATGCACATAATAATTACCGATAGGTACGCAAAAGTTCATTGTTTTGAATATTTATTCGTAGTTTGTATATGTTACCGGCAAAACCCGATTTTAGGCCAAACTAGTTTTGGGTTGTCATAAAAAAATAACTACGAAGGTTAATATAACCTTCTAACCTTTTTTTTTTTTTGTTTATTTTTCATAGTTAAATTTACTTGCATTTTTAAGAATTTAAAGCCATCCGACTAAAACCACATGGTTTATGCGCTCGCTCGTTCAAAAAAGTAAAATTAAAATTAGGTTTTTAAAGGCATTGAGGCCATTTTGGTTAAACTGGCTATTGACCTATGCCGTGTAAAAGTGCAATCGAATCAAATCGAGTCAATTGTATGGAATTCCTAGTTGTAGCCACCTAAGCCCCTGTAGCCGGCAATGAATTTTTTTGAATTGAATCTTTGAATTTGAATTTTTGAAATTTCATTCCAGATAAGATTAAAAAGATTTTGGTTTTGAAAAGGTAATATAATAAACCAAAATAAAAAGACTGTACTTCTTTGTACGGAGCAGACAAAGGATTACAGCCCTTTTATTTTTAACCGACATCAATGTTAATATTAATACTCTAAATACGTGTTTAAGGTTATAATCTTTGTTTAACCTCTCGTAAATACTATTTGTGTTTATATATTTATATGTATCATTGTATGTATTATATAGAGGTAGTATATGTATTTGATTATAAATTATAAGTTACCTATTTATGTATTTTACCTATATAATTATTTTAGTTAAAATTAATTGTATCATATTAATATGCCTAGTCATAATACTGTTTCCTCACCGAAGCACTACCCTTGACAAGTTCTACATCGCCAAAGGTTAGCTGGAAGAAAATGCTAATTAGCATTAAGCTCGCCTATGTACATGTTTTTATTTGTGCAATAAAGAATTTTTAATAATAATAATAATAATGTTGATTGAAGGGTATTACTTGAAAATCGATTATTCCACCTGACCTTCGATCCTGCGGGCCTATTATGTATCTCTAGTTGCCTTCTGTACGGGGTGCCTATCATCAAAAACATAGATATACTATCGAATTCCGATTTCCCAAGGATATGTTCGCACTTGAAGTGACGACACAGTTCGTTAATAGTTCAATACCCACTAAAGGCAATTTTGAAATTTCAGTTTTTATCTATGTTTTTGATGATAGGCACCTAATACAGTTGGCAACTAAAGATACAGAATAGGGGGGCTGGTCTCAAAACCATAGAACTCCTCAACGGATAAGAGCACGTAGCTTGAGTTTGCGGCAATCACTGTGTTATTAGGGTGCCGATTGAAGGGTATTACTTGGAAATACCGACTTCTTTCTACCTGAAACATTATGTTATCTAGAAGTCGGCGTATTCCTTACGATATAACAACATATAACCAATATTAGAGCCCCGACGTCTAGATAACATAATGTTTCAGAAAGAAAGAAGTCGGCAAAAGTATTGTTTCGGTACCATCGATCATTATACAATTTATTTATAACTTTTTAGTAAATGACTGCTGCTTTTGAAGTCGGTTACTATTTTTTTGTTAAATCTTTACTTTATGGTATATATCGGATTTTTTTGGAATGAAGTATAGTTTCCTCCCACTATACCAACCATACCAGCTATATACTTATCTGTCTAGACAAGACAAGTAGATAATATCGAGGGTATGAAACTGAAAAGGTTTATCTACAGATTTTCTGAATTCGGAAAATTCTAACTTTTGGGCGAATCTCCATATTTATTAGCTGTATGATGTACTGAAAAAGTAAGGGTTGCTCCAGTGGCTAAGGTACTATTATGCTTAAGGCGATTACCGTCGCCAAATTAGCAGCTCGATGTTTGTCAGTACGAATATCAACGGAAACGACATTTAAATAACGTTCAAATCAGTGCACAATGCGTGGTGGCTGTTACGACGCTCGCTGCGTCCTTGAAAGAAAATAATACTTTTCACATGGGCGTCATTGTTCGATTGAATAATTCTATGTTATATTTATAGCTATTAAGTTTATCTATTTATCAAAGCATAAATGAATCAAATCACCTAAGCCGCTTAGGAGCAGTAGGAAATTCAAGCCAAAAAACACCATTCAGTTGAAACAATTTTTCATATAGAAGTTTTGGTGGTACGAAAAAGAAAAGTGTTGCATATGTTGTCCTAGAGTTGATAATCCATAATACATTATTTCAATATTTTTGGTTGGCCATAAAAGAGGAGTAGGCTTTAGAAAGTACCCATTTGGCGATATTAAGGGCCTTAAGTCTACGACTGAAAAGGCGAATATTTATAAATAACTATAGTCGCTAATTTATATTTTTGTAGATACACCGTTTCAGCTTGAAGCCCTCGATATATTAGCTTAATTAACATGCTTTTAAGTAACATTTTCTTCGAGTAATTTTGTTTAGTGTTTAGGTATTCCAGTACATAGAATTTTTTTAATGAATTTTATTTGTTTTTTTTTTTTTTTTTGTTTAACCTGTGGAATCTTGATGATAAGATGACATGATTTTTCACGGGGACGCTTGAAAGACGCATATGCTTTATGCGGGAGGGCGGGCGGTGCTTGAGTCTGCATTTTGAATAGCATGGTAAGAGTGTTTAGCGGAATATTGCAAATTATTAATATATCCACAAATTTATGATGGACTTCCGCAAAGTAACGCCTTATTCAATAAATTGCAATAAATTTTAATTTAAATTGGCTTATTTCTTAGTAATGTTGTATGTTTTATTTATTGTATTATAGCTGTAAGTTTTCCTTAAATAATAAAATAATAAAAATAAAATTTACAAAACCCTTAAAACGCTACGTACCGCTTCTGAAAAGCCGAATAATAACGTTGGCGGTCATTACCCAGTCACAAAACAGACTTTATCCTATCAATAGCTTAACTGCATTACGTAACCAAACACTTTGTCTTATGATAACCTATCTTCACACTATTTGTCCTAGAAAACACTACAAATATGCTCTGCAAGTTAAATATTTGTTCTTCGGAAGTGATACGGAATACAATGTACAGCAAAGGTTGTTCTCAAGGTAAATATTAAACTTCTTAATTATTTACTATCGGGAACTAATTGTTGTTTATCTATCTGTTAAGAGATTAAATGGTCACTTATTAATTTGTTTGCTATATAATTATAATTATTGATTCATTTATTTATCTAAGTTATCTGCAGTCAAGGATCGTCTTGTCGATTCTGCACGCTCCTTTATCATCACAGAACGAATATTCTACAAGTATATCCCTATTTTTCCACTGGCTAGTAGCTAGCCAAAAAAATACGGGTGTTTCTTTTCTGTGTATCTCTTGATATACACGGAAAATTTTAAATATTAATAAAAATCTGGTATATGCATTTTGACTATATAATCTAGGGTTTTAAAATTGGAAAACATGTTCGGATAAATTTACCTCGATAGAAATAAGTGTTGAAATGAGGTCTTCAAACACACTTTTTCTCCTCGTTTGACGAATATGAAACATATACAGAATTCAAACATATTTTATTAGGTGTGTTCCAACAATATCTACTATTGCTAAACTTTGCTAGCTATTTTAGTTTTTTTAATAAAAATATAAAACCAACTTTTTTTCCTTTTGCCCTGATTCCGCCCCTCTCGCACTGCTGCAATTTTTCGCTTGGAGTGACAGTGACAAAAATAAAATTCGCATAGCCTCTTAACTATTACTTGATACAAAATCTCAAGTTACTTCATAAATTTTAAACACAAAAGTCACCTCCTTAAGGCGCTACGGAAAAAAAATCGACACTTTACGAACTTGCATATCTATTTCAGTAAATAATTTATTATATTGATAAAATAGTATGTTATTTTTGGATTTTTTTTTCTAGGAATCCGTTAAAACAGAAACGCGATTGGAGAAATTTGGCTGGATAGAAATATTTATTCAAATGAGGTCTTTTTCGACACCAATTCTCCTGGTTTGACAATTTAGAATGACATATGGACTGCAATTATATTTTATTAGATGGGTTTTAAGTTTTTAACGGTATCTAAGACCTTGATATCTAAGATTCTTGAATGGAATTTTGAAAGCAACTTTAGTACATTTTATATTAATAAAAACCGACTTTTTGCTATTTTTCCACGAATCCGTCCCTCTCGCACTGAGGTTTTTTTCGCATATAGAGTAACAGGGACGCTAAAACTTTTACATATCGCCTTAATATGAAGTTGCGGAAGTCGAAAACTGGTGATAGTACTCGTCCATATGAACAAATTTTACTATGGAGCCAACCCTCGAATCGCGAAAATGAAATCAGTAATGTGTACTTTCTCTGTCATTTAGGGGGACAACATTTTATATAATGAAAAAAAATTGCCCTACTTTGTTTTTAAATTACTTGTAATACTCGTATAAATTTATTACATTAATTAAAAATTCTGCAAGCGTACATAAGTAAGGCTGTAAATTATTCAAAATTCCGTAAATTTAAAAGGAAATTCTTTAGTTTCGGCCACACAAGTTGTTACCGAACAGCACTGAAATATTGCCAGGTACTAATTTTTGAGTGCCATTTTATAGGGATTTCACCGCTTTCGATAATTGCAGCAATCACTCTTTATTATGTCTTTAGTTCCCCGAATTTCCAATAAGAAACCTGACTTTTAAGGTTAATTTAAAAAAAAATGTGATTCCCTTTTCTCAAGAACTGCTCAACATAATAAATCAGTAGAAGACTTCCGTAAAAAATACTTGAAAAAAAACCGTTTCGAATTTTAAAATGTTCTTTTGACGTCGATGTTCCATTTACGATGGAGCAATCTCTTTGTTGAAATGCATTCGAAATTGGAAAAGCGCGGTATCCCAAAAATGGCGCGATAAACCATAAAAGAGAAAGAATGACGTCCGAATGACGCAAGCGCACAACGATGACGCAGGCGAGTAACGCGTTCGAAATTCGAAACGGTCGGGATACCGGAATAGTGACCTACAATTAAAATTGTTGCACTTATCACAATAGTTAGGCGTTAAGGGTCCCTCTTCCGTTTTATAACAATTATAACGCATAAAATTCACTTTTAACTCAAACATTTCTACAAAAGAAAACCAATGATATATTAGTAGCTTTAAAACAGTTGAATACATACCATAGTCGTGAATTTAGGTATGTTTTGGAACTCAGAGCTAAATTCACAAGTACCTTAAACTTTCTTTGTTAATATAAGAGATCTGTTTTTGCATTTATTATATTATGTGTATGGGTATTAGACAATGACACCCCAGATGCCAGAGAAAGAAAAAAAAACTCATTGAAAAATAACTTTATGGAATATCATATCATATCATATTCACAAAATATTCAAGGTCTGTAACTCATTCCGTCTACGAGACATAACCCCATTTTTTTAAAACAGCATTTCGATCTGTCAAAATTAGTATTGAATTTACCCGCCCGTACATGAGGATTTTGACAGCTCGAAGTGCACAGTTTTACATACGGAGAGACAGACCGACGAAATTTTTTTTTTTTCTTTTACTGTCACTGGCATTTGGGGTATCATTGCTCATGTAGTCATTACAAACATATATTTTGTACTTTTTTTTTTTTTTTTTCTTTAAGTATAAATATGGCCTTATATGTTTTCAGTTTTAGACCATTTTTATTACGGGGTTAACCTCAAAAACTAAGCTAGTTAGGAATTTGGAATTTCTTTATATTATGTAACATATAACTAATTTAAACAACAAATACTAAAAATGCAGATTCATAGATAGTCTGTAAACTGTGACCACGAACGTGTAAAAAAAACGGACGGAGTCGCAACTAAGTAACTACTGAAGTATAGCAATGGCGGCGGTATGTAAATGGAATTACTATGGAAATTGGCTTACTATGGTGTGAATGTGTGCGTTCTTGGACTCGTGCGTACAAGTGGGTCGGCTTACTAGGGGTGCTTCAGTTGTTTGTTAGCGAAACTCGTGACTGTGACCAGAACAAACACTTTTCTTTCACTGGCTGTGGTGATTTTGCTATGTTACGGAACCGTAATAGAGCGAGGACCAAGTCACCCTTGGCCGGTTTACTTATATTTATTTAGTTATGTAAACAATTGAAAAATAATAGGTCTTTAAATATATTATGAAATTGCCGAAATTTTCTTACGAGTTCATGAGTTCATAGTTCCTGTTTCCTGTAATTCAATAGCTATTCCCATTATTTGTATTTTGTTTGAAAGTTGATTTCAAGGTTTTAGATCTACGTACCAAATTTTGTTTTTATTGTCAGTTTGATATCCAAAATTTAAATTTCAAAAACAGTTTGGCCTAATTGCTATCCATTTCCATTAGTAATAATTTTTTACAGCTGACATTTTTTTTTATTTAATTAATGTTGCTGTTAGCCATTCATACACAAAAGATATTACATAATTTGGATTTGTCATTCCTAAAAAAAATGCAAAAATGTTAGTACTGAAAATTGGGTTTCCTTCAAATTCTCCATAGAAAATGGTAATTTCATATGTAAAGACCTAATATTAATTATACAAGTCTAATTCTAATCTTCTAATGTCTTGGAACTGTACTGCTTGTTTTTCATGTATTTGTCTATGTGTGGAATCTTTGTTGATTTGTGTAATTCCTTTGTCGATTTTTTTATGTAATCTGTAATTCTGTCTTTTATGTAATCCCAAATATAAATATAAATAAATAATACTAAGACCACAATCTGGATTTTTAAACTGTGCTAAGACTACAATGAGAGAATTGAGAAAAAAAAGTAAAAATAAAATTTCCCATAACTAAAAAAAAGTCAATTGCGAATATGCACAAGGCGCTACGGAAAAAAAATCGACACTTTTAGAACTTGCATATCTACTTCAGTAAATAATGTATTATTTTGATAAAATAGTACGAGTATATTATTTTTGGAATCTTTTTCTAGGGATCTGTTACACAGAAACGCGATTGGAGAAATTCGGCTCGAAACAAATATTTATTGAAATGAGGTATTTTTTGAAACCAATTCTCCTGGTTTGACAATTTAGAATGACATATGGACTGCAATTATATTTTATTAGATGGATTTTAACAGTATCTAGGACCTGATTAAACGAAATTTTGATAGCAACTTTATTACATTATTTTTGCTACTTTTCCACGAATCCGTCCCTCTCGCACTGAGGGTTGTTTCGCATATGGAGTAACAGGGACGCTAAAACTTTTACATATCGCCTTAATGACTAAAGAAGACCTTATTCAGATAAATCCGTCTCTATGATTGCATTCACGTAGTTCCAGTGAAGGACTCAGGGAGCCTGTAGCGAAGCTGACGTGAACTGACGTATATTTTGACGTCATTTGACGCAAATGCCGCTCGCGAATGGTATTGTTTTACTGGAATTATTAAAATTCTGTTCCATTGTATTACAATTTTAATTAAGTCATGGTTTTGTCATGAAAATGGCGTTTTCTGTGGAAATTGTAATCGAACTGGCTGGCGTCTGATATTTTACATATCATTATCAGTGATTAATTTGTAGTGACAGTTACGTGGTCGCGCCATTTTATTTTTTTTGTTGTATATGGTTTATGTTAGGTTTATTTATGTTATTTCCTCTCAAAATAACATATCGACGCCTATAAATAAGAAGTATATAAGTATTTATTTTAATGCGGTAGCTCATGGCCACTCATGGGTAGAACGCTGGCCTCTCAATCTTGAGATCCAGGTTCGATCCCCGGTGATCCAATGAATTCGAAATGATTCGAACCAATGAGTTTTTCGGAAATTATGTGCATAGTATTTGTTCTTTATTACCTCTTGCTGAAAAGTGAAGGAAAACATCGTAAAGAAACCTACATGCCCTAAAAAGCTTGTATTTGTGCCCGAAATACGCCAATAGGGCTCACCATCCATCACGTTGGGACGTTATAATCGTAGGTGAAACGCGGGTGTACCCGACTATGGACTGTGACTTGTATTTCACACTCGTAACACATCTGACACGTCCTCGGATATTCATGTTGTGACGATATATAAAAGAAATAAAACAAAATGTTGCTCTACATTTTCGAAAACCAGATTTAAATTTTTCTACGAATTGCAATATTACTTTCGGAATTTCATGGCCTTAACAGGAAACTTTTTCGCAGTACTATAAATAAGTAAATGTTGATTTTAATTAATATTTTGCAAATTGGCCTACATAATTTTTAGACAGTACATACTCGTGGGCGCCGTTAGCCGGGTGCAAGGGGGTGCACTTGCAATACCCCTGTCTCCGAGAAATATACACGGAAATATAAAAATAATAGGTCTTTACATATGAAACTGCCGAAATAATAGATATTTCAATGATTTGTTTTTTGTTTGAAAATTGATTTCATGGTTTAACATCTAGATAGTAAATTTTGTTTTTATTGTCAGTTTGACAACCAAAATTAAATCTTCAAAATCAGTTCGTCCTAAAAGCCATCCATTCCCATGATAACATTCGTAATATTTTTTTACAGCTGAAGCTTTTCAAAAATTAAATTAATGCTGCTGTTAGCTTAATGTTGTCTCATTCATACACAAAAGAAATTACAAAATTTGGATTTGTCATTCCTAGAAAAAATGCAAAATTGTTAGTACTGAAAATTGAATTTCCTTAAAATTTTCTAAAGAAAACTGTAATTTCATATTAAAGTTTATTATACATAATATATAATTAATAGTAGTTTATGTTACAAGGGCGAAAAGCAATAAATTACGAGGACGATTTAAAACACGAGCGTAGCGAGTGTTTTACACGTAACCGAGTAATTTATTGCTTTTACGCCCGTGTATCATACTACGTTTTTCAATGCATAGTGTGAGGAAATGAAAATAAATATAATCTTGTGAACTTTAAATTATAATTGGCTCAAAAGGACTGTATCCAGAGCCGTTAAACAGTGGAAAAAAAAGTATAACATCTATGGTACACAGGAAAGGCTGCAGGTTAGCCAACCATTGTAAATAAATTAAAAAAATAATAATAATAAAGCCCTAGGGCAAAATAATCGACTTTTTGTTCGGTTTTGATGCATAAAAAGTGGGCCTTTACGAGCACATGCATTGAAAATAATTTTTTGTTTTGATTTAATTATATGTTGGGATATTTTGCAATAGCAGTGGTAACTCAGGGATAGAACCCTGGCCCTGGCCTTTTTTTTCAAAGTGATATTTTAATTTTTTTTGTTGTCGAACTTGATCTTCAGATTGCTTTTCCGAAATAAAGTGCTATGCACGCCACTGCTACAAAGCGTGTATTTGTGCCCGAAGTACGGCGATAGGGCTCACCCATCACGTTGGGACGTAATAATTGCCGATGAAACGCGGGTGTACCGAGTGTGGACTGTGACTTGCATTTCACAATTCACACTCGGAACACCTCTGACACTCCCTTAGGGGATTCATGCCGTGACGATATATATAAGGTATTTTTTTGCAATGAAAATGCTCGTAATGTCTTATTTTATATGCATTAAAACTGTTTGAAAAATAAATTTTACCGCACTTGTATTCATTTTTATTATTTTATTATTTATTTACAAGAAGTTGTTTCACTTGCAATCTTTCCTTGTGTACCATATATAATACACTTTTTTCACTGTTTAACGGCTCTGGATACTCGGTCCTTTTGAGCCAGTCATAATTTTAAGTTCACAACACTTTAATTTTATTTACAAATTGGAAAATAATATTTCGAGTCACGGGTTAAGTCGTGTAAGCGGCGTAAAGTCAAGTTCATGTAAATTGTAAAGACGTTATTATTATCACATTCATTGCTCAGAGGTTATAACATAGTTCTTAGTTAAGCCGGCGCGGCGCTAGACATGTGAGCAAATACGCAAATACCTACAAAGTCCCCAAGTGTGGCACTGGTTTTGAGTATGCAAATATATGCAAATACTTGAACAAACCTTTGCAATTTCCCCTTCGATGTTGGTTTTTTAGCAGACAAAGCTTAAATGTTTGCGTGAGCTGCCACACTTGTTCAAAGTTTAGTTGCTTACGCGCCACTGACCGGAATAGCAGTGAATGATTGAATGAATAAACACTTTATTGCACACAATTAAGAAGACAAGATACACACAAAGAACAGATAGAAGGCAAGGGCGGACTTATTCCTAAAAGAAATTTCTTCCAGTCAACCTTGGGAAAACATAAAAACATTTTTATCTAAGTCATTCAGAGAGTGTTTTGTGAGAGTGAGAGTGCAGTGTTTTTTTGTTGATCAAAACGGCAAGAAAATGGCAATGGATTGGAGAAATGAAACTTTATCAGGCTACTGCAAGCGGAGTCATGCATTTGGAACTTAAAAACTAGGGACCATAAGAACAAAAACCGGTTTCAAGATGCCTGGGTCAGAATTAAAAAAAAAAAATCGGTGCCTTTCAAATTCAAATTCAAATAGTTTATTTTGCAAAGCAGGTATAGATATATACACTTTTTACACGTCAAATTTAATCTCATAAAGAAAATACATGTAATAAAATAATAAATGTACATTAACTAAATTAAAGGTTTATTTAATTTATGTAGCAATATATTTACGATTAAAATGATAGGTAAAATATATATTATACAAGGTAAAATCCAATCAGCCACCCGGACCCATACCGGAGACCCGGCCAGGGACCAGGAACAAGGTTGAATGATCACCAACCGAGCCCCCAGCACGAATCCAGGCGGCCGACCAAATCCCATCCTATATACTACATACAAATAGGTTACATATATAAATACATGCCTACCTCCGCCCATTCGATTAGTCTTGCTAAGAAGAAGGGCAAGAAACTTAGCAAGATCATGTCTTTTTTTTCAACATAAAACTTATAGGTACTATACAATATATAGTTCATGTTGACGTCCATTCTATCAGTCTTCTTTGCAATAAATGTGATTCAAATGTTTGCAAAGCAAGTCTGGCAGAGCTGATTTCTTTGTGTCCAAATGTTTTTGACAATATATGTGCACAAATCTTTGCCACTGTCTGGCGCCCGCATTATGTGGCACGCATTGGCAATTTGCATGCACAGAAAGAATACCCGCCTAAAGTATTTCTTGTTTGTTTGTTTCCTTAGAAAATCTGGAATTTAATTGATAAATTATCTATGGTAGCAAATGGTAGCCTCTTGCCGCCAAAATCAAGAGATAAATACCTGAATTATTAAATTTCCTGCATAAATTTTCTTCAGTGGAAAAATAATAAAAATGCCGCATCATTTTCGGAAAACTTTGTCTTGGCACACTTCAGTGAACTGGCAAGGAAATGTAAACCGTCTTCTTTATCCATATGTACTTCCATATGTACATTCAATATTGTAGAGCACCATCAAGTTTAAAAATTATAATAATATAATATAGACAAATTGTAGTGGACTCGTCGATAATTGAAACAACTCTTCGATGTTTATAGTAGGACTGTATTTTTCGGAATGAATTGCTGCGGGATCGGTCCGCCTTTTATATCTGCCGTTTTGCACACGGCACTACTCTTTATTGCTATCTCTATCTCACATATCTCTGCGTCCCTCTCTTGGAGTTGTAGTTACGAAAATCGATATAACTCTTTTATTCTTACAGCTAGACATAATATAATGTATTGTGATTGTTCTAAATGTTATTCCTAATCAAATTACATATATTTACTTATTCTAAACTAATTATTCGAGGCTATAAAATACAAAAACTGTTTCGCGCGTCTCGACGGTAATGCCGCCGCGATGGGTCTCTGTTGCCTCAAATCGCCGTCAGGTGTCGCTTGGCTCGGCGTCCACAACAGCTCTCCCCTCGACGCAGCCTCGCGTAGTCTCTTCTTCCATGAGGACGGCGAGCTTGCTGACTGGACGTCTGAAGATGCCCGTTTTCGTCTTCACGTCAGCCACTCGAACACCGCCGTCTGGTCCAGTGTAGATGCGCTCGATCCTCCCAAGGGGCCAGACGTTTCTGGGCAGCGTGTGGTCGACCACCACCACGATGTCGCCAACCTGCAGCTGTCTTCTGGTGCTTGTGGGCTCTCCACGCGGGACCAGTACTGGGAGATACTCTCGTATCCAGCGCCGCCAGAAGTTGTCAGCAAGCGCCTGGCTAGCTCTCCATGCTCGTCGGTCAGCCTCATCACAGGGGCCAGTGGTTGGCAGGCCCATCGAAGATCCCAGAAGAAAGTGGTTGGGTGTGAGCGCCTCAGGATCGTGTGGGCTCACACTCACGTGGGTCAGGGGCCGGGCGTTGATCGAAAACTCAGCCTCTGTCATCAGTGTCTGAAGGATTTCCTCGCGGGGCGCCTTCTCTCGTAGCGTCGCACGGAGCGCAGTCTTCACCGAGCGCACCATTCTTTCCCAGCAGCCTCCTTGGTTCGGAGCCCCTGGAGCGATGAAGCGCCATTCCATGCGATGCAGCATCCCCTCTTCTCTTAGGGCGGGTGCCCATTCAGCGTAGGCGGTCTTCAGCTCCTGGTCTGACCCTCGGAAGTTTGTAGCGTTGTCAGAGTACATCATCCGAGGCCAGCCACGGCGAGCAGCCATCCTTCGTAGCGCCATCAGTGCAGAGTCCGTGGAGAGTGAAGCGGCGATCTCCAAGTGTATGGCGCGAGTGGTGAGGCACGTAAAGAGGGCACCCCACCTTTTCTCATGGCGTCGCCCCACCTTGACAATCATAGGCCCGAAATAATCCACGCCACAGTTTGTGAATGGTCGGTGGAACGGGTCAAGGCGGGCGGGCGGCAGGTCTCCGGTCGCCGGTGTTCTTGGTTTCGCTCTTCGTACTATGCAGAGAGCACAGTTGCGTTCGATGGCACGTACTGTCGGTCGCAGGTGTATTATCCAATACCGCTGTCTCAAATCGTTCGTCACGCGCTCCCTGTTGGCGTGACCGGCAGTACTGTGTTCTCTCAGTACTAGGAGTTTGGTGATGGGGTGTCTTCCGTCCAAAATAATTGGTCGCTTCATCTCTTGGGGCACGTTCGATGCTCCGATGCGACCTCGTACTCGTAGAAGGTTGTCTTCCATCACTGGATCCAACTTGTATAGACGGCTCGCCCTAGGGATTGGGCGGGCCGACTTGATTCTCTTTATCTCGGCTCCAAAGCTGTCTTCTTGGGCGCGCCTCATCAGAGCTCGTTCGGCGCGTTCCACGTGTCTATGTTCAACACGTGCTGCTCGGCGTCGACAGATATCCGTAAAAGCCAGTACGCGTGCGGTTGCTCGCACCAGTATCTCGTACTTCGAGAATCGGGAGGGGTCGGGCAGCCAGTCATCTTGACGCTCGTTCTCTTCGCTCGTGTGAAGAACTTCTTCATTATCTTCGTTGAGAACTCGTTCGGTAGGCCATTGTTCCTCGGGCTCTTGTAAGAAGCTGGGCCCTTGAAACCAGCGATCGCCTCTAGTGATTGGCGTATGATAGTTTCGTGTCGCGTCGTCGGCTACGTTATGATCTGTAGGCAGCCATCGCCACTCCATCTTGTGTGTGAGTTCTGCGATTTCCCCCAGCCGGTGTGCGACGAAAGGAGTGTACCGCCGTGCGTCGTTGCGAACCCAGTGGACCACAGTTGAGGAGTCGGTCCAGTAGGCGGTTCTCTGGATCTCAACGCGGTGTTCCCGCTTGATGACGTCGGCAAGCCTCGCGCCAATAACCGCCGCTTGGAGTTCAAGCCGTGGGATGCTCTGTGCGCGTCTTGGTGCCACCTTAGCTTTGGCAGCGACCAAAGCAGTCTTCACGCTGCCGTCGTGGTACGTGGCCCTCCAGTAGGCCACCGTCGCGTACGCCTGTTCGCTAGCATCGCATAGCACGTGTAGTTCAACGTGCTTGTGGCCTTCTAGTGCGTAGCTTCGGTGCAAGCGTAGCCGGGTGACGTCGCTGAGTTGCTGCAGCCACACCGCGAGGAGTTCTGCTTCCTCTGCTGGGATCGGTTCGTCCCATGATATTTGGAGACGCCAAAGACTCTGGAGTACTATCTTCGCCCGAATTGTGTACTGGCTGAGTAATCCCAGCGGGTCATATATAGACATCACCGCGCTGAGAGCTTCCCTCTTTGTTGGCGCTCGGATCTGGGCGCGCACCTGGGCTGGGACTCGGTTCATTGTGGTGTTGAAACCGAGTTCATCTTCTTCGGGATTCCAGCAGAGCCCAAGGATCTTGCTCTCAGGGCCCCCAGCTCCCAGTTGGGTGGGCGTGGTCGCTCGCAGTTCCTCTGGTACATCTCGTAGCACGTTCATGTTATTGGCGTTCCAACTTCGTAATTCGAAGCCAGCGACCGCGTGTACCTCCCTGAGTTCTCGGATGGTACATCGGGCTTCCTCTTCATCATCGTAGCTGTCCACCAGATCGTCCATGTAGTGGCTCTTTGTTATAGCCACCAGAGCGCGCGGATGTGTCTGTGCGTGCGCGTGTGCGTTATGATTGCGCACACTATGAGCCATGAAGGGGGAGCTGGCCGCGCCAAAGATCATGCTCGTCATCTTGAAATGGCCGGGTGGCTTGACTCGTTCTTGGCCCCTCCATAGAAACTGCTGGGCTGGCTGGTCTTCCGGGCGGATCTTCACTTGTAAGAACATTTCTCGAATGTCCGCCGTGACTGCGATCGGTTTCTCTCTAAAGCGGAAGAGAATCCCTTGCAGTGAGAGCAGCAGGTCTGGTCCCTCCAACAGTTGGTCGTTCAAGCTAACACCTCGTGATCGGTGCGCTGCGTCAAATACGAGCCTCTTCTTGCCGGGCTTGTTCGGATTCTGTACTGCGAAGTGAGGCAGGTACCAACAAACAGTGCTTTGTTGTTCTGTGCCGTCACATGGTACTGCGTAGCCCTTGGTCAGCAAGTTCTCGATTTGTGTCGAGTATTTTCTGGCGAAGCTCGGGTCAGCATCCATCTTGCGTTCTATGCCCTTGAGACGGCGCAACGTTGTCTCATAGCTTGAAGGCATGACTATATTGTCATGTTTCCATGGCAGCCCGACTTCATAGCCGCCGTCGATCCTCTTCATAGTGTTCTCGACGATGTTCATTGCTCGCTTGTTCTTGTCGCTCACATGGTCTTTGAGAGCGACCCCGATCGCGTCGATGCGGAAGTGCGCCTCAACAAGTTCATGTAGGCGCTCGTCGTGCTGTCTGTTCTCATGTAAGCGCTGATCGGGTGCGTATACATGAAGCACGCTCTCCTCAGTGTGATAGATCAAGCTGCGTGGCACGGTTCCGTGTACCACCCAGCCGAGCTGTGTTCTAGATGCGGCTGGCTGATCGGGGGCGCCAATCCGCAGCTCTCTGGTCACGATCATTTCCCAATGGTCGGTGCCAATTAGGATGCCTGGGCGAGCTAGTTCGTAGCTGATCTCCTCCTGCAGCAGGTCTCGCAGGTGGTCGTGGTCCAGTAGTTTCTTCGGTAGGGACTGCTGGTGAAGCCTCAGGTCTCGAATAGTTCGTGCTCGAACTGTGTGTTGTGTTTTCTCTCTCTTTCCTCTGAGATGTACTGTGACGGTCTTGCTCTGCTCGTCACGTCGCGACATGTTGACGCCGTGTAAGTTCAACGGCTGAGTAGGACCTTCTGCGCCGATGTTCCTTGCTAGTTCTTCATCGATCAGGGTTATGGTCGCACCCTCGTCTAGCAGCGCGTAAGTTGGTACTTCTCCAAGTGGTCCGGAGATAACCACTGGACACATCTTCAGGAGTACAGCCTTGGGGCCGGTAGCGTGTAGGGATGCTACCGACAGGACTGCCTCCGTGTTGTTCTGCGCTGGTGATGCAGGTGGTGCAGCAGGTTGCCTTTGTTCCTCATGTAGCGTAGCGTGATGTGGGCGGCGGCATTGGTTAACGCCACACGGCTTTGCTTTGCAGTGAAAGCGTCGGTGCTTCTTCTCAATACAACGGAAGCAGATTTTCTTCTCTTTGACCAGGTCCCATCGCTGTGCCACACTCAGTGCCTTATAGGTCGGGCACTGGTGTAGTGCATGGTTCTTGTCGCAGCCGGGGCACAAGTCAATCTGTTCAGATTGATTGACTTGCTCTGGTTCGTTGGTGGCGTAGACTGCGCTTGCTCTCTTCTTATTGGTTGCTGCTATGGGTTTCTGTTCTTTCTTCATAGCGGCTGTAGAAGTGATAGCGGACGCCGGCGTATATGTGAATCGTAGGGCTATGTCTGCCTCACGCATCAGGAAGTGTGAAAGCGTGACGATCTCTGGATCTGAAGTCCCTTCTTGTTCGCAGGCGTAGTCGCACCAGCGTGACTTGATGTGTGGGCTGAGCTTCTCTAACACCTCCCGGGCTAGCAGAGGGTTATATAGGTAGCCCCTCTTATCGATGTTCTTCAAGACGCAGACGGTGTTCTGGATTTTGACCGCGAAGGTATTGAGTTCTGCAGCTGATGATCCCAGCTTTGGCAACCTCTTGAGTTCTTCCATTGCTTTATCTATGATGATCTCTGGTCTGCCGAAGCTCTGTTCTAGCGTCTTCATAATGATGTCGGGATTGGTGGCTGTGTGTAATAGTGCAGCTACTGCGTTGCGTGCATCTCCCTTCAGGCAGGATCTCAGTCGCTGTAAGTTCTCAGCGGCTGACAGACTATAGAGAGTAGTGGCGTCTCTCATAGCAGCTTGGAATGGCAGCCACTCATCTGGAGCTCCGGAGAATGACGGTAGCTCGCTGACGTAACGTGGTCTGGGTCTCGACATCTTCTCGATTGCAACTGCTAACTGTTCAATGTCTCCATCTGTTCTGGTTGGAGGTGATGCGAAGCGTGCTCTTCGTTCTTCACGTGGCTTTTCTGTAGTAGCCCTCTCTCGTTCAGTGCGTGAAGTGGTCAGGGTATCCATGCGCTCCCCCCGTGTGTTCATCGGGTTCGTGCGCAGCCAGTCGTCAACTTTGTGAAAGTTAGTTGACAGGGGCTCGTCATGCACGCTCTCTTCTTCGTGGATGCTTGCGATTTGTACAGCCAGTCGCTTCTGGATCAACTCGGCCTCCAGTGCTAGCTCCTTCCTTTTCAGTTCCGCGAATTTTTCAGCTGCCTCCAGTTCTGCCAATCGTAACCTCGCAGTCATGCTCGCAGTAGATCTATGTGAGCGGTGCGAGTGCGCTGGCGACCTTGATCGTGGTCGTATGGACGGCCCTGGCTCCATGGTGACGCCAGGGGCTGTGTTCGCAGCTGAAGGTGACGCCGGAGGGTCTCGTTCCAGCCTTCGGAGTCGTTCCTGTTCGATGCGCTCCAGTTCCAGGCGCTCCTGCTCCGGACGTTCCTCTTCCCGGCGCCTTTGTTCCTCTAGGCGCCTCTGTTCCTCCAGTTCTGCTACATCACCCTGGCTCCGGGTAATGACCATCGTGATCGGACGATGGGTAGCAGATGAACAGCTGGCCGGGAGCAGTCGGTCGAGGTCTTCCAATTTCGTGGTTCAGAGCTTCCAATCCGGCTCGAAGGGTCAAAACTGTAGTGGACTCGTCGATAATTGAAACAACTCTTCGATGTTTATAGTAGGACTGTATTTTTCGGAATGAATTGCTGCGGGATCGGTCCGCCTTTTATATCTGCCGTTTTGCACACGGCACTACTCTTTATTGCTATCTCTATCTCACATATCTCTGCGTCCCTCTCTTGGAGTTGTAGTTACGAAAATCGATATAACTCTTTTATTCTTACAGCTAGACATAATATAATGTATTGTGATTGTTCTAAATGTTATTCCTAATCAAATTACATATATTTACTTATTCTAAACTAATTATTCGAGGCTATAAAATACAAAAACTGTTTCGCGCGTCTCGACGGTAATGCCGCCGCGATGGGTCTCTGTTGCCTCAAATCGCCGTCAGGTGTCGCTTGGCTCGGCGTCCACAACACAAATATACATTTTAACTTTAATAATAATTACTTTTTTCTTTGATTATGTTTATTTTATTACCTCACACAACCTATGCATTGAAAAACGTAGTATGATACACGTGGGTAAGGGCAATAACTTTCTCGAAACATTAAACTCCTTACCGCACTTGTAGCATAAACTACTATTTTAAATAAAACTTATTGTAGTACATACATATTTTATTTTAATATTTATGCTATTATTTATCATCATTAATTTACAGTTGTGGATTAATTGAGTAAAAGTAGACAGCAACCTTATAACAATATAATATAAAAAATTGCTAACTAAAAAGTGCCCTCTATGTTATTCAATCGAAATCTCTGCAACGCCAGGCACGTACAACCTGTTTGGCGCACTCACTCTTTCGTACTCGAATTCGATTGGACAAGCAGACTCTGCAAATGTTAACTAGATGGAGCTGTCACAGCTTCAGAAAATAATCTTTAAAAATAATATACCCAATCTTATCTCAAATTTGCATCACAACCAGCCAACTATTTTCGGTAAATTGATTTTTCTTTTGCATCAAATTTCAACTTGATCCAATATGCGCAAATGCATATTAGAATGTATGGGCCACTTTTGAGCTGTGGAGCGGCTATTCTGTCTGGCAACATTTTTTACACGCTTTATTTTTCATACGACTGTGTTTATCGCGCGATATTTATTTCGCATAAACATAAATAAATACCGTGTGATGATAATTCTACAACTAGAAAAGTTACTAGTGTAAAACATGTTATGAATCCGACAAAAGGCTTTCATTTTATTTAATAGCTTGATACATTTCTGTATATGTTGTGACAATGAAACAGCGTCAAGTCTAGTTAGCAACTGATTTATTATCCTCCACCCTCAATCAGAATATTACACTAATATTCGCAGATACCCACAACATCTTCCCTTAAAAAGATAAAATACAAAACTTAAAACTATTGTCCCACCACCATCCCTTACAATATAGCTAACACTAATAATATATAAACTTAATCACATTTCTTTGCCTTAGCTCGCCTCCGCGTCACTGGTGGAGAATAAGGTTTCTCTTTAGAGAAATCTCCTCCATCATCAGTATCGTCAAAAAGGGAACAAGTGGGAAGAAAATCAGTATCTGAACAATGACTATCACCACTATGAAAAGTATCTTCGTCAACTTCTTTCGACTGAGTGTCATTAGTAGTACTTGTATTTCTGATTAAATGCCGTCTATTACGACGGTAAATAAAGCCTCTCTTGTTTTGAACAAAATAAGAACGCGGTGCTGGAGCTTTTGCTAATATTTGACCATGCATTCTGTTATTATTTCTTTCTAACATAATGACATCATCACCGACCCCTAACTCTGGTAGTGTTTTGCTATGCCTGTCATAATACATTTTACTTTTGCGCTGTTTTTCTAACAGAACATCGTGATCCTTTTTGTTGTTTAAAGTTGAATTAAACATCAAAAGCCCAGGATGAACTGGCAATTTACAATTTAGTCGTCTTCCCATCATCATTTGTGCAGGAGAACCCAAATCATCACGCGGTGTATTTCTGTAACTTAACAACCCCGAATAAAAATCTGACCCACTATCCATCGACTTCTTTAATAAATTTTTTATTGTTTGCACTGCCCTTTCACTCTTCCCGTTAGATTGGGCATAATTAGGTGACGATGTCACGTGTTCAAATCCCCACTGCCTTGAAAAATCCTTGAACTCCTTACACGAATACTGAGGGCCATTATCGCTCATAAGTATTTCAGGGATTCCGTACCTGCTAAAATTCTCTTTCATTGCACATATTACATTATAAGATGATGTACTTTTTAATTGTGCTACTTCAATAAAATTTGAATAATAATCCACCAAAATTAAGTAATATTTTTTTCGATATTCAAATATATCAGAGCCAACTTTGTTCCATGGCAGAGTAGGTATTGGAACAGCGACCATCGGTTCCCTGCAAGGTTTATTTAAATTCTCCTGACAAGATTTACATTTTCTTAGAAAACAATCAATATCTCGACTGATACCCGGCCAAAACAATACCTCTCGTGCACGTTTTTTACATCGGTCTTGTCCTAAATGCCCATCATGTATAATTTCTAACATTTCTGTTCTCATAGAAACAGGTATCAAAACTTGCCTGTTTTTAAAAATCACCCCATTCACACAGTACAGTTCGTCTCTCATCGACCAATAATATTGCAGACTTTTACATAAATCTGACTGATACTGTGGCCACCCCCCATTTATATATGACAATAATTTTTGCAACTCAATATCCTTGCCAGTTTCCTCTCCAATTTTATTTAATTTTGTACCTGACATAGGTATTGTTTTTATTAACAAATTAACCTGGCATAATATATTTTTACTAATGTTGTCATCATATAAATCAGGTAGTGGCGCACGTGACAACGTGTCCGGTATAAACATGAGCTTTCCTGGCTTATAATTTACTATCAGATCATATCCCTGCAATCTCATAATCATACGTTGTAAACGTGCTGGGATTGAGTCTAATGGCTTCTTAAATATACTCTCAAGGGGTTTATGATCTGTTTCGATTACTACAGCTTTTTTTCCATAAATGTATTGGTGAAATTTTTCACAAGCGAAAACAATTGCCAACATTTCCTTTTCTATCTGTGCATATCGAACCTGGGTATCAGTCAAAGTGCGTGACGCATACTCCACCGGGCGGCCCGCCTGCAACAATACGGCGCCGAGCGCTACGCTACTCGCGTCTACTGACAACACCACCTCCTGTGTGACGTCATATAGTGCTAATACAGGGCTGTCACAAATAGAATCAATTAATATTTGATATGCCGTTTGATGGCTACTTTCCCATCTCCAAACAATATCTTTTTTTAATAACCGAGTAAGTAAATAGATCTTTTCCGAGTATTGTGGTATAAATTTTGACAAATAATTAACTGCTCCCAAAAAACGTTCTAAAGACTTCCTGTCATTAGGTGCCGGCATACTTTTAATTGCCTTAATTTTTTCAAAATCTGGTTTCATGCCATTTTTATTAAAAATGTGCCCAAGGTATGTCACCTCTTCTACACATATACGACATTTATCTTTGTTAAATTTTAAATTTATCTTTCGTGCTCTATCCAGCAGTGCCTTTAAACGCATATCATGCTGTTCCTTTGTATTGCCCCAACAAATAATATCATCAATAAATAATTCTACTCCCTCTAGTCCTTCTAACAGTTGCTTAAGTTTTGCATGAAATACCTCAGATGCACAGTTCAAACCGTACGGCAATCTCAAATATTGATAACGTCCAAAAGGCGTTCCAAACGTGCACAAATCAGCACTTTCATCATCTAATTTTACCGCCCAGAATCCTGAATTAGCATCTAACACTGAAAAGTATTCCGCGCCATTCAATTGTACAGCTAACTCTTTTATTGTCGGCAATTGAAAATGAGCACGCTGTATCGCAACATTTAATGGCCTAGGATCCAAACATATACGCAAATTCCCGTTCTTTCTTGCAGCGATTACAAGTGCATTGACCCACGGTGTAGGATGCGTCACTTTTCTTATTACACCTAAATTTATCATTCTATTCAATTCATCCTGCAACTTATCACGCAGCCCTAACGGTACCTTACGCGTAGCACATACAACCGGCTTAACAGAGGTATCCACAACAATATGATACTCAACCGGCAGACATCCTAATCCCTCGAACAAGTCACTGTTTTTTGCTAAAATATCATCTTGCTTCAGCTCATAAACACGTTGCACCAGCCCTAAGTCAGAACAGGCCTGACGACCTAACACACTTTGACATTTTATATTTGCAATTGCAAACTTTAGAGTATACAATTTGTTTTTATGCCACCATTTTAAGTAACAAATACCTTTCAAAGGAATAATATCGCCGCTGTATGATTCTAACTTAATGTTATTTTTGCGCTGAATCAAGTTTAAATCATAACCTAATGATAAAAACCTTTCATAAGATAACACATTTATGTCCGCACCCGTGTCTAATTTAAACTTTTCACTACCGTACTCGCCCACTAATAGTTCATACCAGTCCTCTAATAACGACGTCTTTTTTAGCAAAACGTTCGATAGCATAGAAATATAAAATGACTCACAGTCATCTTCCTCCGATATGTTTTCTTCGTTGACCTCGATTTCGAAAACATTTTTGACACTCTTCCTTAATTTACACATTCTAGCGAAATGACCATGATTTTCACACACATAACACTGAACCATTAACGCTGGACATGAACTTGGATCACTGCACGATCCCCCGCACCTATGACACTGGCGCACCGAGCTCATCGCGTCTGGACCACGTCGCTCTGCGCTGGCGCCGCCGGCCGCGGCTACGCCGCGCCAAACACGCCCGCCGCGGCTGCGCCCTCGCCAACTGCCCCGGCCGGCACCGCGCCCGCTGCGCGCCTGTAACGCATCGACGCGTGCAGACCCCAGGCCCGCAGACGCACCGCTGCTGCTGCTTCGCGCCTCCAACACACGATTACTGTCAGCTGACACTTCGTCCGCCTGACATATTTTCACTGCCTTTTCTAACGTCAATTCATCGTATCTTAACAGACGATCTCGTACGACCGTACTTCTTATACCGCAAACTATGCGATCCCTAATGAGTTCTTCTTCCAGAGTTTGGAACAGGCAATTCTTACTCAATAGCTTCAAGGCCGTTACGTATTGATTTATCGATTCACCTGACTCCTGGCATCTGGTGAAAAAATTATACCTCGCTAACGTTATATTCGGCTTGACTCCGAAATATTCGTCAAACTTTTTTATCACTTTGTTGACGTCATCACGGTCCGCTTCATTAGTGAACGAAAAGGTTTCGTAGACATCGAACCCATCCGATCCTATCAAATTAATTAGCAGGCTTGACTGTACACCTGCTTCCTCCTTATGCACCCCCGATGCTTTTAAAAAGAGCTTAAATTGTGTTTTCCAACGTTTCCATGCGTCAGCCCGGCTGACGGGGCTGCCATCTAGACTCAATTCCGACGGTGGTCTTGCGTGTTCCATACTGTAACGTATTCTTGCAATCACAACAACACTTCTTTACACTAATATTCACAAATATTTATTATTTTATAATTAGTTTTTATTGATTTACCGCTGCCACCATGTTGTGACAATGAAACAGCGTCAAGTCTAGTTAGCAACTGATTTATTATCCTCCACCCTCAATCAGAATATTACACTAATATTCGCAGATACCCACAACAGTATAGAGCTTCTATAAATCATTTGCCTTCCACCTTCGCAAATTTTCGTATGTGTCAGAATTGCTCTTACCTACTTCTATTACTAAGAAAGATTAGACTTGTTCATCAAATATTACAAAAAGAATATAGCAAAAGAAAATACGCACCTTTTTAAAACTTCTATTGGCCAGCTCTTGAGGACTTGACATATAAAAGTCCACGATCCCCAGGAGACAGTCATCACACCGACACACGTCACTCGGCAACGAAGACATTGATCCAAAACTGCTGCAGCTATCCAAAGAATCAGTCCTGACCAGCTTCCCAGTGCTAAGCGCCTCCATTTTAGCGACTAGCAAAGATTCCATGAGCGAGCGTGGTCGCGCGGGCGAACAAGATCGTCCTGGAAAATCAGGCGTTAGCGGACGGTAGCGCCTCAATACATCTGGTGACATAGGGCGGTGTCTCGCAAAGTCCAGTGATAAATCTGGCGATATTCGATGTCTGGTAAGATCAGGCGACATAGGTCTGCCAACTAGGTCGGTGGAAGACGCGCGGGACAATGGCGGAGTCGCGCTACGACAATGTGATGACGTCATTTTTGTAGCCCGCATTTGTTTCTTCATTCTATGCGCACATGTCACTTTTATTACTTTTGGTTTACTTGGTCCACAAAGTCACTTTTTGTTCACTACACGCGAGCAATGTCACTTTAGGCAGCGAATTCGTTCACTGACTTTAGGTTCACTACGCGCACAATGTCACCAATATATTTTATTTGGGACATCAACTCTCTTTGAAAATAGGAATTCATAAAAGATTGCTTCGTCAGATAGGCACTTTCTCTACAGGTAGGTAATTTAAATGCAAATTACCTACATACAAGTGTTTTGCTTGTGATGAGTTTCCTGAAATAATTGCATGGACGTCAATTTTGATTGCAAATTCATAATTTATAGCAAGTTTATGTTAATTATTTAGTTTTGACATGGTTACTATTTACACTACAAATAGAGATAAGTTCTCTGTAAATTACGTATATTTCACTAAATAAGGTGACTTTAATTTATACAGCCAAATTAATACTGGAGGTTTGTTAAGAGCGGTATCACAGCCGGATTGTGAAATACCCGCATTTTTCTAATTAATCGAAACAGAACAATTAAATTCAAAATTCACTCAATAGTTATTCAACAAAACCTTACTATTTATTTGAACTTTTTCATAAAGGTAGTAGAAAATAGTATATTTCGTGACGAGTATAAAATGGCGGATTTTCTTACCCGGGGAATAAAGCTAGTTTCGACGTTCGCCTTCGGCTCACGTCGAAGCTTACATTCCGAGGGTACGAAAACCCATTTTTACTGGTTGCGAACGATACTTTTTCTACTACCTGATTTATGTATATAAATATTTAATTTTTCCTTTCAAATTAAATGTATTTTATGACTTTGCAAAGCGCGACGCGGTTTTTACCTATTTTTTCAGGCTTTGGCCGGCGGCTTTTATTTGTGGCCAGTATCACTTTGCGAAAAAAGAGTTTCAGACGCGATATAATCGATTATGTTGTGAATCGGAACACAGGGAATTTCGATTGTAAAGACAAACTAAGGACGTCAAAAAGAACCTAATTTAGCATGAAATTAAGACAAACGTCAAAAAGAACCTAATTTTGCAATAAATGAAATTTCAATACGATACTGATTCAAAACTGACCTGATAGTCATTCCACAACGGGGCCCGGAAAGTTCGATTTTCAAAACTAATTTCGAGTATTTTCATAAAAGTAGTAGAAATTTTTCGGCTCACGTTGAAACTAGCTTCATTCCTCGGGTAAGAAAATCCGCCATTTTATACTCGTCACGAAATATACTATTATGCATATAGTAACTTATTGATATAAATATTATACATTGCTCTTAGCTAAAGATTTTATTGTGGCCGTTATAATTATTCCTAATATTTTGTTACAAATCAGAAGAAAGAACTACGGGCCTTCAAATTTAATCAAACTATAACTAACAAGTGACATTTGGTCTAAAATACTCGATTACGTAGAGTGTCCAACAGAAATCTGTTTCTGTTTATTTACATACAAATAAACAAGTAAATAAAGTGGGTAAGTTATTGAACAGCGTGTAGGCTGCGTACACGTTGTGAATACCAAACAGGCGGTCTAGTATTATGTACATTTGATACTAAATATGTGACGTCATCATAAATCAATACTCTAGTACATTTTCCTGGGATCCACGTGCATGTTTAAGAAAGACACGCGCATTTGTTTGCTAAGGCTCCATACCAAGCTAATTGCACATTTTACTTGAAAGGTGTAACCATATTTGAAGAGCTTATTCAGTCAATGGTTTAGAACAACTTTTACTATGAATATTATACATATAAACCTTCCTCTTGAATCATTATACCTATATATATTTTAAAAAACCGCATCAAAATCCGTTGCGTAGTTTTAAGGTGATATACCGTGCTAGCAAAGGTCCCCGTTACTCCAGGCAGAAAGACCCGCAGTGCGAAAGGGATGGAATCGGGGAAAATTGACAAAAAGTCGGTTTTAAATTAATGCAAAATTAACTAAAATAGCTACAAAAAATTCCATAACCAGTAATTTAGGTGTAGTTAAAACCCATCTAAATAAATATTTTTCAAGTCTGTATGCTATCCTAATTTGTCAGAATATCAAAAAAAGTGTAAATTTAGACCTGATTTCAATAATTATTTCTATCGAATGAAATTCCTCCTATCGCGTTTCTGATAGACCAAAATCTAGTAAAAGGTCCCAAAATTTTTATACTAATTTAATTTACTTGGAACTTCATTAAAAGAGCAGATAAATAACTTCAAAAAGTGTAAATTTTCACGGTATAGCCCCTTAAATATATATTTAGGGACAGACAGCGGGAAGCGACTTTGTTTTATACTATGTAGTGATAGTGGTTGTGACAGTGATAGTTATAGTGATTGGCAGTTTATTATCATATTTAAAATACAAAAAATATATATGTTATTAAAAAGAGGACATACTTAAGACATTTGTAGATCTGAAAACTTGATTATGCGAGGGTATTTAGAGAGTACTTAATACCTATTGGAAAAAAGGCCCCATGTTTCTTTATGCGGAATAAAGGAGACTGTTCTTTTTTGTATGGAAACTGGTCTATGAACCAACAGATATAATATTGTGGTTTTTACATTAGGTAACCCCAACTACACCTCTGTGCGAAAAGGCATCAAAATCTGACCCGAGAGTTTTTTCGGTACTTTTCGGACAGAAAGAGGTGGCGTCAGCGTCTTCAAAGACACGGCGTGTAGTTTACCAAACGCTAGTATAACAGGCCACTTACTTATAGTTCGGCGTCATTGCAGTCAAAAATTTTATAAATGTAGCTTATTGCAAAATCGGAGTTCTTATAAGTTCCTTACATTATTATAACATTATTGTAATAAAAATACTAAATTGAATTAAAATAATACTTATATATTCGACTTGAAATATCTCAAAACTGTCGGGTCAGATTTTAATTCAGATTATTAATGATTCAAGAGGAAGGTTTATATGTATAATATTCATAGTAAAACTTGTTCTAAACCATTGACTGAATAAGCTCTTCAAATATGGTTACACCTTTCAAGTAAAATGTGCAATTAGCTTGGTATGGAGCCTTAGCAAACAAATGCGCGTGTCTTTCTTAAACATGCACGTGGATCCCAGGAAAATGTACTAGAGTATTGATTTATGATGACGTCACATATTTAGTATCAAATGTACATAATACTAGACCGCCTCTTTGGTATTCAAGCCTCCAGTATGAATTTGGACGATGATCAAAAAGTCACCTTGTATAGCGTGTTATTTTTTAATAAAAGTCGAATTGTATAAATAAAACATTCGTTATCTTCAAACTTGTTTAGCCCTACCGTTTGATCAGATAGCGAACTTTGAACAACTTTTCAGCATTTTGATGTGAGTGATGCCATGACATCTACCGTTTAATGGATACTTTACCGTACCGTACGTAATTATGTACATACATGCTCGTCTATCCTACTATAACTTTGCATTTCATAAACATATACAGGCTGTTAAATAAATTGTATAACATAACCAGCAACTTTGCCTTGCTCACGTGTATCCCGTGGATCCCTTTTTAGGGTTTCGTACCCAAAGGGTAACCAACGGGACCCTATTACTAAGACTCCGCTGTCCGTCCGTCTGTCACCAGGTTGTATCTCATAAACCGTGATAGTTATACAGTTGAATTTTTCACAGATGATGTATTTCTGTTGCCGCTATAACAACAAATACTAAAAAACTGAATAAAATAAATAAAATAAATATTTAAGGGGGCTCCCATACAAAAGACATGTTTTTTTGCCGTTTTTATAGATAATGGTATGGAACCCTTCGTGCGCTAGTTCGACTCGCATTATATAAAATAATTATATAAATTATATAATTATATAATAGTATGTTATGTATAAAATTACTATATTATAATTAATATATAATTAATAATTAAAATTTAATAAATTATAATAAATTAAATTAATAATTATACTTAATTAATATAATTAATATAATAATATAATTATTATAATTAATATATTACTATATTATAATAACTGAATTATATAAAATAAAGTTGATTCTATTCTATTCTATTCCGACTCGCACTTGGCCGGTTTTTAGCGAATGTCAACGTTATTCAAGGAACTGACCGCCCAAATTTTATGTTCCTAGGTCCAACCATTTGGGTTGCGTTGCGTTGATAAATCAGTCACTGGTTATTCTTTTCATATAGATGCAGATTCAAAAACTAGATATCTATTTTTGCTCAGAAGTTTTAGTCAACTTCGGTTTTATTAGTGCTAAATTATTGTCTTAAAAATTGTATTATTAGCATATTATGTTTACGCAGCTGACGTCTGATAACTTCACTCTTCGTCGTTCATTCTTCAGCTCATTCATCGATCATTAATTTTTGTATTCATTCAACTTTCATTCATTCATCAATGGCGACTGACCACACATATTCATATAAAATTAAAACCACATTTAAAAAACGCTAGAAGACCTTTATTGAAGAGCACCTTCTCAAACAGCATATACCAAATTCCTTTGTTTCTCAAAGATTTTTAATTACTTACAATTTTTATATTAAAGTTATTTTTACTCATCATTTTTCCATTGTTATGAATTTATTGAATACACATATTTTGAAGCTAACGTCAACTCAGAGACTACGAGAAGTAGTTTAATTTTAGAGGATCGCAGGCACTTCGGGTTTTTCTTGTACAGTGGAGACCACATCAAGCTATACACTTGCAGTACGACATTAGCCCCTACAGAGAAGAATATAAGATAGGTGCAAAGTCCAATGTGTCTTACTTGATGCGGTCTCCACTGTACAAGGTTTCGTAATTGATTACTCCCAGTCCTGAGTGAATCACTATATGGGGAGTCGAAATTTCATGATGCTGATCACTTACCATGCCTCCAGTATGAATTGGGACGATGTTCACAAATTTACCTTGTATATAAAATTGCATAACAGTCACTCATTGACTGACTCATTGCATTTTAGTTGGAAGGACTGTTCTGACATGATAGTGATGTATGCGTATTTTTGTTGACTTTGACCCTAGGGATGGGAGAAATTGACACCTCACCTAGGAACTAAGCATGCGAGCGCGAAGCGCGAGCGTTCGCAGTTCTAGCCTCTAGGGACATCCCCAGACACTAGGGGTGTACTTTTTGACTTTGACACTAGGGATGTCCCAAAAAAAGAAATGGTTTCGATCATATCTTCGGAAAGGAAGGTACATCCCTAGGGGTTGGACTAATGGGTGTAAAATACATATTTTTTTTATGTCAAAACTTTGACGGCCTAGCTGTATCTCCTAAACGGCTGGAGTTCGACCCATGTTGATGGGTGTCTAGGAAAAGGTCTCGCCGAGATCTGCCCCCTTCCCCATATCAAAACTTTGACGGCCCGTATCTCATATACCTAGAGCCTACAATACAAGTCGAATCAGTAAATAATCCAATTTATTTTTTGAACATCCTGTATTTTAGATCATTAAATCCATGTTTGCTCGGCCGCGATGACCAAACATACTTAGTTTTAAGTTTACGACGCCATTTACATTATTATCTTTGAATTAATCTCAAATTTAATCAATAGTACACGTAAAGTGTAGGGCACAAGTACACAGTTATTATTTTTCCGGAATCTCTCTAATTCTGCAACACGTACTAAAATGTAATCAAAAGTAATTTTTATGTCCTTATTTTGAAGTTACACTTGAAAATATATTCCTTTGAGAAATATTCAGCTAGAATTTTTTTTATAGAAAATTTATTTTTTGACTCGAATCGCCTGCTACTTACAAAACAGGACTATTGTTCTTCTATCGCGGACAGTGGGAGGCGTATTTTACACTTCCATATCCACTTCACATACTTTTTGTAAGGTTAAGGCGATTACCGTCGCCAAATTAGCAGCTCGATGTTTGTCTGTACGAATATCGACGGAAACGACATTGAAATAACGTTCATATCAGTGCACAATGCGTGGTGGCTGTTACGACGCTCGCTGCGTCCTCGAAAGGGCAAAATAGGAGAAAATAATACTTTTCACATGGGCGTCATTGTTCGATTGAATAATTCTATGTTATATTTATAGCTATCAAGTTTATCTATTTATCAAAGCATAAATGAATTAAATCACCTTAGCCGCTTAGGAGCAGTAGGAAATTCAAGCCAAAAAACACCATTCAGTTGAAACAATTTTTCAAATAGAAGTTTTGGTGGTACGAAAAAGAAAAATGTTGCATATGTTGTCCTAGAGTTGATAATTCATAATACATTTTTTCAATATTTTTGGTTTGGCCATAAAAGAGGAGTAGGCTTTAGAAAGTACCCATTTGGCGATATTAAGGGCCTTAAATCGCTTATCCTTATACTCCTTATCCTTATCCTAGAGGACTATATTCCCTTACAAAGTTTATGTGAAGACAGCGCAATTCTTGTCTGTGGCACTATTGAGTGCTGAGCCCTAGCTTCCAGGTGTCTAAGTTTGAATCCACGTCAGAAGCATATCTCCAATTCTTCTTCTTTTTTTTCACTAGAGCTAAAAAAGAAAATTTTTAACGAAAAATCAAAAATAGGCGCGACTACAAACAAAGCGAGGAGTAGATGTTGGGATTACAAGCCGAGCGAAGCGGAGCGGAGCGAAGCGACCGACCCTCCCTAGTTTTTACAGAATTATATACGCAAAAATCCTTCTTGTTTTATAATTTGTTATGATTGTACGTAAAATGTTGTAAAAACTGAGTTTTTTTGAACAAATATTAAACATCTCTTAAACACGGAGAATCGCCGTAACCGCTTTGAGAATGTAAGACGCATAAGAGTTTTGCATTTACACAAAATGTTGGAGCACAGACTATGGGCGGCTTTGCTCTACATGGGGATGTAAATACGCCAACGGGTAACCTGAAAACGGGACGTAAGTTCATGTTATGCTTGCTTGACCGGTAGGACTCGAACTCTTAAGACGATGGCCTACCCTAGGGAGTTTTTTTATTACCCGTCTAGCACAATAAGTCCAATGGCAAAGACCTTATTTGCTTTTGATAGAGGTGATTATATGTTGGCTCATTGGCCTCTTTTTCTTGGACGCGTAATACTAATCATCACACAGCTAAACAATAAATTGGTGTGTTTTTAGCTAACACTGAAATACTTTGAAGGCAAAAAAATATTGGATGTAAGTAGAATCCCTTCATATTTCTAACAGCTATTTTTAGAAAAAAAAAAATGTTTGATCTCTTAACCGCGTTCGTAAAACGAACGTTAGAAAACTAAAAAAAAAGAGGGTGGAAAAAAAAATTTTGTTGACAGAAGTATAAACCTTAATACATTGTTTATAAGTAGAATCCTTAGATAAAAGATCAATAAATCAAATATATTTTTGTCAATACAAGGAGAGTCCGAATTTCTTCAAACGGACCCTCGAAAGTCTGGCGTTGTTCATGCTCTAGGCTCAGGTACAGTCTTATACTTTTATTAGTCAAACGCCCTTTCAGCTGAGCTACCGCAGTATCAATATACTTGTAAATTATGCATAAATTCTTAGCTACGTATGCTATGTAATCTTTTAAGGCGATATGTAAAAGTTTTGGCGTCCCTGTTACTCCATATGCGAAAAAATCCTCAGTGCGAGAGGGACGGATTCGTGGAAAAGTAGCAAAAAGTCGTTTTTTTATTAATATAAAATGTACTAAAGTTGCTATCAAAATTTCGTTTAACCAGGTCCTAGATACTGTTAAAACCCACCTAATAAAATATAATTGCAGTCTATATGTCATTCTAAATTGTCAAACCAGAAGAATTGGTGTCGAAAAGGACCTCATTTCAATAAATATTTCTATCGATCCGAATAATATACTATTTTATCAAAATAATACATTATTTACTGAAGTAGATATGCAAGTCCTTAAAGTGTCGATTTTTTTCCGTAGCGCCTTAAGGATTCATAATGTCTCTTATCAGAAACTAGCATGGAAGGCCAATATATTAATCCATCGTAAAGCTACAATTAATTACACTTAAATCCAGCGAATTATTCCTAAATTGTACCTTATCTACGTAAACGCCGGAAACGCCGCTCATGCCTAACTTAGCTGTAATTAATCCTAGCCGCCTCTGTGGCCTAGTGGTGCAAACGTATCGACCACTGACCTGGAGGTCGTGGGTTCACATTTGTGTTCGGACTACGTGCTTTAGATGGCACGTTAAGGCGCTCTTATCCCAGAAGAGTGACTCTCTGTCTTTTTCTTTACGTGTAAGGAGTAAAGAAAATAACCACACTTTTGTACTTTTTCGTTGTTTTTATCGGTTTTTAAATTGTTTCAAAAATAAGGGATATGTTTATTAAAACCCACTTACGTGGTCGACCTAGAAAATTTAAAGAGCAATATTACCAGATATGTTTCGTTAATAAAAGAGTGAAATTATGGAAATGGCATGATTTGAAAGGTCTTATTACATGCTGTGTTCGTGAATTATTTCTATCGAGCAAAGTTTATCTGATCGTGTAACACATGCGTGGAAGACCTAAATAAAGGTTCGAACTATATTGCGTATTTTTTTTTTGAAGTTTTAGACGATATTTGAAAGTTCTATTTGACTTTGAAATTACTGATTTTGGGATAAGAGCGCCTTAAGGTGATATATCGTCCGTGCAAAGGTCCCCGTTACTCCAGGCGGAAAGATCCGCAGTGCGAGAGGGATGGAATCGGGGAAAATTGATAAAATGTCGGTTTTAAATTAAAACCCATCTAAGTAAATATTTTTCAAGTCTGTATGATATCTGAATTTGTCAGAATATCAAAAAAAGTGTAAATTAAGACCTACGGGTCTACCACGTAATTCTCATTTACATCAACATCAACATCAACTTGAGATTGAAATTTGACGTGCGTGCGACGACGCCCGCCTAACATGCCATCTCTTTTGCACGCACGTCAAATTTCAATCTCAAGTTGATGTTGATGAAAATCAGAATTACGCGGTAGACCCGCTAATTTCAATAATTATTGCTATCAAATGAAATTCCTCCAATCGCGTTTCCGATAGTCCAAAATCTAGAAAAAGGTCCCAAAATTGTTATACTAATTTACTTAACTTGGGACTTCTTTTGAACAGCAGATAAGAAACTTCAAAAACTTCTTTAAGGAACATCGTCGGCACATCGTAGAATATTTCTGTTAAAATTAGAACGGTCACCTCGCTCTGCTCCGCTTCGCACGGCTCCCCAAATTTAATTAATGACATGTAATAAACCCAACACGCTCCTCCTTGCTCCGCTCGTCGTCGCAACTATTGTTGACTTTTGGTGAAAGATTTTCGATTTCATACTTAACGATCTGCCCACGACAATTATAAAGTCAGATTGAGCGCCGCATTTTGCATCAATCAGAATTGCTCTGAGCCGTGGCTGTTACGACAACCGAGAAACACGTGCTCATAAAAATAACTCTAATATTAAATAATTAAATAATATATCAAATAAATATAGTATATATTTTATATCAAAATAAAAGCAAAGTTATTTAATAATCAATGACAGAAATAAATTTCTATGTTTGAACACTCGGCGATTTATCCATCGCAAGGAGATATAAATTAACATTATATCATTGCAGTATAAAAACGCAGAAAGAAAGGAGATGGTCAGAATCGGCCTTAACCGCGTACATGAAATAAATTTATACTATAATTTCTGTTAGATTTATTCGTAGCTAGTTTCACTTTCATAATAACACGGATACACATATTAAAATAATATAAGTACTTAATGTCGCAGCCAGTCATGAGAGCGAACACCGAACGAAACGAAAGGGCGCCATCTACCAAATAGTCCACAAACTACGCTTCCAGCGTGCTTTGATAGAGTCATGCGTGACGCAATCGGCAGTCACAGCTTTTTATTTCACGATTCATGCTTTTCTTCTGGATTTTAGAGATTACATTAAGACATTTGACATTTGAGCATGATCCTTTTAAATATATCAGAATCATCGTGAAACATTGTTACAACTATGAACGTTTCAAACGCGCTTAAGTTTATTTTCGCAATGCCATATGAAAATAACCTCAAAATAAAAAGGATTTATCATAAAAAGTTATAAAAAGATGGTGTCCGTTTTAAATGGATAGTCAAACCGTGTTATTTTGAATTTGTTCTTTATCATTAACCACAATATATTTGTGTACACTCTTAAGGCATTTTGCTTATGGGGAACTGACCGTCTCCTTTACATCCAGATTTACTTTTTTCTGCGTTTCTATACTGCAATGATATAATGTTAATTATTTAATAATATTAAATAACTCTGCTTTTATTTTGTTATCGTATATTATATTATTATTATTGATAGGCACTTAAATAGCATAAATAATACTAAATTATACTTAAAATATACACTAACTATGATTGTTTGACGAGTAATCCGCACCCTTTTTAATGGTCAAAAATTACAATTCACACGAACCGAATCGTAACCTTTTCGTCCCCAGTTTATATTAATGCTATCCCTGACACGAAATATTATGATAATTCTACTCACAATGTGAGGAACATTGAGGACAAGAAAACTGATTTACAATTCAATTCAATAAAATTTAAATTTACGATTATTATCCTTTACTATAATCACCTTCAGGTCACAAACACCAAAGATGCACTTAAAGTGATAATCCCTCCACGATTAATATTAATATTATAAGACAAGTTTTAACGGTTTCCATATCAGTTGTTATTTCCCCTAGAAAAATATGATAAATCTAACAAAAAGTAAACATTTTATTGACGTAAATATATACTTATAGAATTAAATGAGACTTGAGGATAATTCATGATTTATATAAAAAAACGACTCACCTCAATACATGTTATGATCGGGAAAGCCGACCAGTTTCAGCAGATTTAGACTGCCTTCATCTTTAACTAATTGTGTGGACGCCTTACTAGTCCGACCACCAATACCATCTGCATCGATGTCATCCCGAGCCCTGCGGGCCGCAGCAGTGTGACCATTTGTGGCAGATTTCTGCCGTTTTGGCAGATTTCGCTCTTAAATTTTGTCTGTAGCAGATCATGCTGACGATTTACAAATGAGGCAGATTTTGGCAGATTTAAAAGATTCCAAGAAAATTCACATTACCTAATTTGATTTACAACGATTTTGCGTCTACTTTAAACGTTGCAAAGAATTTTCCCAACATAGTAGACTAAAACAACATTCAAAAAGTTGATGACGAACTTCGACAAATTAAATTTGATAAGAGTGTAAGACTCATAGATAAGTATAATGTGGTAAGACTTATTAGAATCAGGTGGAAGTAGCACCACCAGCACAATTTTGAGTGTAGACAAATTTTGGGGAGCGATAGGAAAAATCAAGGAAGCGAATGGGGCTACAAAATACCCAAATATCACAAATTTCACCAAAGCTTTATTTTGATTGTCCATGTCCAACGCTTCGTGCGAGATAATATTCTCTCAAGTGAATTTAAATAAAACAAAAATAAGGAATAGGTTCCTAAACCAACATGTTTCAGCTTTAATTAAAACAAAAGAGGGGATTAAGGAACACAGAGACTGTGTCTTCTTTAAACCAACTTAAAACAAGATCAAAAAGATTTCTTCAAAATCTTTGTACTACACGGAAAAAGAAGACGAAAATTTGGAGGCAAATGTTGACACGTTGAGTAAATGTTACTTATAGGTACAATTTATAAGAAAATTTTTCAATAATTCCATTGAATTCGTGTGTATTTTTTTCCTTTTCCATGAAGGCATATTTCTGGCAATTTTGGCGCCAAGTGTGGCAGGTTTTGGCAGATTTTTTGCCCACTCTGTGGCAGATTCAGCATTTATGAGATGGTCACACTTAGCTTAGACTGTTAGCCCCCAAAAAAGGCATCAGTTTAGTTTTCCGGAAGAAAGGATGCCACTTGCCACAATTGTTTATTGGACCAATATCTATCGATAAAGATCGGTAGCCTTCGGGAGCCTCTTCAATTTGGGGGGGGGGGAGGGGGTTCAAAGATGCACTGCGCCAAGCGTCATTTAAAAAAATTAAACTGTCTGAGTTTGTCAACTACATCAAGATGGGTGTCTTTTTCAGGTAAATTAAGGACGTAGAATTCATTTCTGGCATAAAAAATTGTGATATTTTAAGTAGTTTCTTGAAAATTTTTACATAGATTAAAATTTTATAAAATACTTTTTACTTTCAGGCGCCACCAAAAAACAACCTCAGGTTTTTTTAAGTAACAAAAAATACGTTACGAAAGCCTATTTTATGCAGATAAATAAAAATATAAGTTTTATTGGATTTTTAAAGGAAAAAACCATAAAAAAAAATAAAACAATGTCGGTGAGCTCTTATTTTACTACTACTTATTAACTAACCTGATAAAAGTATATTTATGTACAGTGTATTTATAAAAGTATATATATGCATAAAAACTATAAACACGTAAAAATGCTTTTCTATGGTTCTAAAAGAGTATTAACTATTTAATTATCATTTTCATTTTTTGCAGCTTCTACCATCTATAACAAATAGTTCTAGGTGTGAAGTAAGTAAGTACTGCTGTAAGAAGACAATTGTGTTCCTGGTCACGAGTACCAATCTTTAACAAATAGGTTCTGGACTAGTCCTATCTTCTGTAAGAGAAATAAATATCCTGCTTATAGATGTATATACATATGTGTTATGTACAGTCATATGTACTTACAGTACTTAGTATGTATTTATTTAATAATTAAAAGATGACCGCTGGAAGCGGTACTGTAACATATAGCTAGGCAATATGTTAGGTTTAGGTAAGGCTAGGTTTTATAGGTAGGTTAAAGGACTATTTGTTCGTGTTTAGTTGGCAATCGATAACCTTTATGGATCGACATACGTCGCATTGACGGAATTTTTTCGTGTTTTCCAAAAAATAAATACAGATCGAATATAAAAGATCTTTCAGACGAAACACGAGCAAGATTCCATGAAGATTCCTTAGAGAGTCCCATCGATGTGAAGGTGGCTCTCCATAAAAAAGATTCCTTAGAGTGTCCGATTAGTGCGGACGTGGTTCTCCATCTATAAATATTCCTTCTAGAGTTTTTGAAGAAATACAACAAGCGAGTGCTCTACCAGATTTAGAGCTCCCCTCCCTTAATATATACTTGATAATTAGGGTGCATCAAATGAAAAGAAAATATAAAAGAAGATAAACTAAAAATACAAAGTGGTGTAACTAAACAAAATCCCTACGAGATCCCGAGTACACGGTGTGCACATCACAGTACCATCCGTAGAATGAGGTTATAGTAATGCATATATACCTCTCTACGTCTCCTACGTTATTATGACATACTTGAGGAGTACATCGATTTATTAATTACAAATTAAATCATTGGCCGTGATTTATTTGTGTGATTGTCTAGTAGATTAGGACACTACGTTATGTTACAAAACGGCTATGCTCAAAACAATGTATATCATAATTCAACAAAGTAAAATAAAGTATTCAAGAAAAACTAATGTACTAGGTATTTGTTAAATGATACGACTTAGCTGTATTCTGGAACTCAGCTATAGTTCAAGGCTATTATTGCCATTGAAAATCCAAGGGAAAACGAAACACATTAATGACTAAATCACAATGTAAAACCACTTTTGATTCGACATTCCGTAAGACGTTTAACGAATAACACTTTCATAGCTTCGTAAGTTGCGCGCGACGTTATATTTTTAATTAGATAAATGATTATGTAATTATTGGATACCATAGTAAAGTGTGTGGGTGTGTGTGTAAAATAAAATATTGCAGTTGTTTGGGTTAGAAAAAGGGGTTGATGAAACGTAGATACTCGAAGCACGGTGGCTGCACACTGTACGTTGATTTAGCTAGACTTTTGGTATTTGAGGGCATTCTCGACCCAGATGAGTCCAGAATGAAGTGGAGGTTAAATTTATTTTAGCACAGTTGCATCTTTTTTGCATCCTACTTTGCATTGACACCTTGTTATCTCGAGGCAAATGCTGTCCGCAGCTGGGTTGTCAGACCAGTGGGGTATCTATTGGCTATTTTTCTGCTTCCAGCCCCAATCGGGTGGACTAGGCAGAATTTGTTGTAGCACTAAAGCCTGGCCCCACTCATGAACTCCCTGGCAAACTGCGAGTAATATTTTCTCCAGGATGACACGAATAAAGAAGAGCTGTTTGGACTCCTGTCGTCCAAATATCACCCGATGGACTTGCCCATCAATAAAGAAATTTATGTAGCGAAGGGTAATCTGTTCTTTCCAATGTTGCTCGTGAACTGCCAAAATTGGAGCCATTTAACTTGAAGCGTCTGACACGCGAATGATGGTTCACTTGGCGGATACAGTAGACCAGGGTCATACGAAGTTAATGCACAGCAAACACCGATGTGGTAGTTATCGCTCTGGCATGTGTACTGAAATTGCCAAGATTAGAGGTATTATGGGTTCATGTGGTAACGGGGAAAAACCACAATTTCTTGGCATGCCTCTAGATTGAATCAGCTCTAGGTATGAGCGTTTCTTTTAATAGTCAAGAAGTTATAATATATAAATAATCAGTTTAATAGCGTGAGTGTGCATAAGACAATTTATTTTGTTTAAAGGTCCTGAAAGAGCGGAGGTCTTGCCTGTGTTCCACGAACTTAGTGGATGCGATACAGTATCGTCTTTTAACGGCAGGGGAAAGAAAAGTGCTTTTGAAGCATGGAATTTATTCTCTTTTGCCACTAAAGGGTTTAAGGATCTTAAAGATGGCAATATAAATGAGGCAGAGATTGTGCTACATCAGTTTGTCATAGCCATGTATGATAGGTATGTTAGCCAATCACTGAGTACTAACTAAAACATTAATATAAAGTTAAATTCATTGTAGCAAAAAGTCATATTACATGAACTTTTTCAGATCAAGTCCCTGTCCCTGCACGACTATCAATCATTGCCGTAAATATCTTTTTACAAAAACAGATCGGCAAATTGAAAATTTACCACCAACAGAAGCGGCCCTTTGTCAGCATATTTTACGCGCAGCTTGCCAGGGAGTTCATGAGTGGGGCCAGGCTTTAGTGCTACAACAAATTCTGCCTAGTCCCCCCGATTGGGGCTGGATGCAGAAAATTAGCCAATAGATACCCCACTGGTCTGACAACCCAGCTGCGGACAGCATTTGCCTCGAAATAACAAGGTGTCAATGCAAAGTAGGATGCAAAAAAGATGCAACTGTGTTAAAATAAATTTAACATGTACCGAATTGTACCACTGCGGTAGAAGCTACAAAAAATGAAAATGATAATTAAATAGTTAATACTTTTTTAGAACCATAGAAAAGCATTTTTTACGTGTTTAAAGTTTTTATGCATATATATACTTTTATAAATACACTATACATAAATATACTTTTATCAGGTTAGTTCATAAGTAGTAGTAAAATAAGAGCTCACCGACATTGTTTTATTTTTTTTATGGTTTTTTCCTTTACAAATCCAATAAAACTTATATTTTTATTTATCTGCATAAAATAGGCTTTCGTAACGTATTTTTTGTTACTTAAAAAAACCTGAGGTTTTTTTTTTGGTGGCGCCTGAAAGTAAAAAGTATTTCATAAAATTTTAATCTATGTAAAAATTTTCAAGAAACTACTTAAAATATCACAATTTTTTATGCCAGAAATGAATTCTACGTCCTTAATTTACCTGAAAAAGACACCCATCTTGATGTAGTTGACAAACTCAGACAGTTTAATTTTTTTAAATGACGCTTGGCGCAGTGCATCTTTGAACCCCCTTCCCCCCCCAAATTGAAGAGGCTCCCGAAGGCTACCGATCTTTATCGATAGATATTGGTCCAATAAACAATTGTGGCAAGTGGCATCCTTTCTTCCGGAAAACTAAACTGGATGAGCTAACGGACCCAGCTAACTGGGCCGCAGCCCGCAGTGTGAGGCGTAACGTCGTCGCGTAAACGTCTTCACTCGATGAAGGCAGTCTAAATCTGCTACAACTGGTCGGATTTCCCGATCATAACATGTATTGAGGTAAGTCGTTTTTTTATATAAATCATAAATATATACTTCTAAATATATAGTAAGTATATATAAATATATACTTGCCTGGAAGATATTGCTATTAGCAATAAGTGCCGCCCTTGTACACCATGTTTAATTGTTTCTTTTGTCTCTTAAGTTATTTGTGTAAATGTGCAAAAAGTGTTGAAAAAAATACTTCGTAGACATCTGCTAACATGTTTGTTTCAAAAATTATTGATACATCTATGAAATACTGAACAATATGTTTGAAGTTACATACATGAACAATTCAATCAACATTTAACAATCAAATGATACAGAAATTATGACTTTTTTCCAAATAGTTTTATTCCGTTTTTAGCTATTTTTTTGATCATAGGCACCTAGTCCAGTTGGCAACTAAAGATACAGAATACAGCCCCCCTATTCTGTATCTTAGGTTGCCAACTGGACAGGGTGCCTATCGTCAAAAACATATATAAAATCTGAACTTTCAAAATTGCCTTTAGTGGGTATTGAACTATTTACGAACTGTGTCGTCACTTCAAGTGCGAACATATCCTTAGACAATCGAAATTGGATAGTATATCTATGTTTTTGATGATAGGCACCCTGTCCAGTTGGCAACTAGAGATACATAATAGGCCCGCTGGACCACCCTGCTGCCTGACCCCCGACCGCTGAGGCGCGGGCAGGTTAGGCTGACTACAACGCGCGATAATTTAGGATTTTTTTTTACGGTAGAAATAACGTTTTTTTTTTTTTTTTTCATTTTTATTTTAGCTGCTTTATACTAATATCAGTTACATTATGCAAAGTTTCAGATTTAATTTTAAGTATTCATTGAATGCTATGGTCTATTTGTACGGTTTGGAGATAACTTTGTAATTTATTTTCTATCGAGAAAATTTAATGTAATCAAGTTTTCACCACAGCGTTGACATACGAGTAGCATTAGTCTTCAACTTTACCATATATTTATTTCAGAGTGATTGTTGCGGTATTTGTTGGTAGAAAGCAGGATCATGCGAAGCGAAGTTAGGTATTGTAGGCCATTAAGGCGATACCAAAAAAAAGGGGGTTTTTTCGAATCCATTTACTCCACTATAACGTCATCTACGTATTTCATTTTTGGGTAAATGTTTATTGAGATTCTCACTGAAGGAAAACGCGATTGGATGAAATTTTCTCGATAGAATTTAATTCCGAAAAGAACTCTAAATTGTTTTATTTTTTCCTGTAATTCTGAATTCCTAACTAATTTCATTGTGAAAATGCATTCAAAATGTGAATATTACATATATTATAATACATATATTTGTAAAGTCTCCTTGAAAATCTTTTTGACAAAATAGCTTAATACATTTTATATTACTTAATAAAAAACCGACTTTTTGCTACTTTTCCACGAATCCGTCCTACTCGCACTGAGGGTTATTTCGCATATGGAGTAACAGGGACGCTAAAACGTTTACGTATCGCCTTAACATACCTTCCCAAACATGTAGATAGAACACAAATTAATGTGCATTGATTGAACCCTCGACTTCTGGGTTAGAGGACGAGCGATTTACCCAGGGCAGGGGGCGGACAGATTCATACCAGCCGAAAATTGTAAAACAATTTAGTTTGATCAATCAACAGATGGCGGAACTTGTATCATAAATCACGATATTATTTTATTCTCTAATTATACCTACTTCAAGTTTGGCAATACTGTACTACAGACAGAAATAGTGTAGTATGTAAATTGTTGTAGATTGACACTACGGTGCTTAGAGATGAGACAGTTTTGGCTATAAAAAAAATCTTTAATCGTACACAACTATAGGTATGCATTTACAGATATAGATTTAGATAAGGGGCCAATTAAAGCTGGCCAGTTAGCTGCTGTACCTGTTGGCACAAATAAACCGAGAGAGGGCTCTCTTCTCCAGTTGTATTACTTTACTCTTTGGCTCTACTTAGGATTAGAGGCGGTCTTTCAAGTAATAACCGATTACGTGAATTACTTGAAAAACGGTAAATCACTCGTTTAAAGGTGAAATTCCTCGAAATGGCAATAATTTACTGTAAACTTCTTCTAATATCGCATTAAAAATATATTTATTTTGTTAATGGACAGAATTAAAAATGGAAAATCATATTAATTATAAAAATAAGCTTATTTTGAACTCGTGTTATTGAGATTTTACGGGTAGACTAAATTTTGAAATGAAATTATGAATCAGCAATGGATCGTGGATATATCTGGAAAAAAAACGGATATGAAACATAAAACACTGCTTACCGTTAAGAGGATGGCGTACCCCAGCAACTTTTCTAAGTCTAATGGCAAAGACCGTATTTGCTTTTGATAGAGGCGATTACATGTTGGCTCATTGGCCTCTTTCTCTTGGACGCGTAATACCAGTGAACACGGAGCGAAACAAAAAATTGGTGTGTTTTTAGCTAATACTGAAATATTTTGTAGGGAAAAAAATATTGGATTTAAGAAGAATCCCTTCAAATTTCTATTACCTATTTTATGTAAAAGAAATCAAGTTAATCTCTTAACCGCGTTCTTGAAACGAACTTTTGAAAACCAAAATAAAGAGGTTGTTTATAAGTAGAATCCCTAGATAAAGAACGTTTGTGGCGTGCACAGAACTTTTTGCTGGAAAAGCAAGCAATTTGTCAAGAATAACAATAAAAAAAATATGAAAAAATTTAAATATCATTTTGAGAGCCTCTGACGTTGTTCATGATCTAGGCTCATGCTCATGTACAGTCTTAAAATAGGGCTGCGTTTTTTTTTTTTGTATTTTCAGAAATACAATAAAATATATAAATTTCTGGTATATGCATTTTGACTGTAATAATATAATCTAGGGTTTTGATTTTGGAAAACATAAATTTTCCTCGATAGAAATAATTATTGAAATGAGGTCTTCAAACACACTTTTTCTTCTAGTTTGACGAATAGGAATCATGTGCAGAAATCAAACATATTTTTGGATAGATTTTAAAAATATCTGGATTTTTGATTTTAGAAATTTTACTAGCTATTTTAGCTGTTTTGCCTTTTTTCTGTTTTGTTTTGTATCTCGCCGGCCCTCTAGCACTGTGCGTTTTTTCACTCAGAGAGACAGTGAAGAAAATAAAATTTACATTTAAACTGGACTTGAAAGGGACATTTTTATCAACAGCTACCGCAAAAAAAGATATATCTGAAATCTCGATTGCTTGCTTTAAAATGTTTTTTAAGATTTAAATTATTTCTTTCTGTCGACTGTTAAGATTGTTGCGTGGAAGAACAGGGCCATAAATTTAAATGAAGGTGCAATAAAAAAAGCAACATTTTACAATGAACATGTTTTCGGTGCGCGAAAATGTGAAAAAGTTTATGCGCAAGAGTTTATGTTGCTTAAGTTGAGCGCAAGTTTTATAACAAAAGCATTGCTCCTTTTACGCAGTATTTTGTTTATTTTTTAATCAGAAATAATTATACAGTAACTGCAATATTAAACTGCAGTTTTATACAAATAGTCTTAATTAGGCTCCGACCGCGTTTCTTAAATTTTTCGCCCCGTTTTCGGCTCGGTAGTTATTTTATCAACACCCTGTAAATCCTTCATTTTTGTCAATGAAAATACTTTGTTGACGTAAAATATTATACAAAGTGACATAGAACTGAGTTCTAATGGCCATCAGCGCTCTCCATATAAATTTACTCATTTATAAATTTAATTGACTTGTGTACTGTCTAATGTTTTTACAATTAATTACATTACATTACATTAATTTACAATATTCATATCAAACAAGAAATTTTTAATAAAATTAAATTGTTATAATAACCAGGGTCACTAAGATTATAATGAAGAAAACCGCATCTAAACCCGTTGAGTGGTTCTCGAGTTAAAACGGAACATATACACAGGAAAATTAAATAGTTGCGGTGTGGAAACGCAGCAAGAAAAGTAAATCTTGCTGAAACGGGACTCGAACCCGGGACCTCTCGTTTACCGAGAGTATCAGTACTACCACTGAGCTAAATTGTAAAAAATTTAGTTTTTGCCTAGTACAATATTAATAATATTTAAAACACATTTAATATTTAGCAAAATATTAAATAATAATGATCATAATAAAATTATTTATTGCACAGAATAAAATTATTGTACAAAGGCGAGCTTAATACTATTTAGTATTTTCTACCAACTAATCTTTGGCAATGAGGAAATTGTTAAGGGTAGTGCCATACTATTCAAAAAGGGGTAATCATAATAGACAAAACCTTTTTTTACTACTTTATTTCTAGTATAGAACTATATACATATATAGATTTATGTATTAATTAGCATATATATTATGTATGTATATTTATTTTGCCATTTTTATAATTACTAAAAAAGTACATACATACACACGCCAGTCTCCCAGAGGGGTAGGCAGGGACTACAAATTTCCATCTGCTACGATCCAGACACACCTCTTTCGCCTCTTCCACATTCATCAATCTAGTCATACAAGCTTTTCTATTCCGGGTACTTTTGACATTGCCCTTCTTCAGTATGTCACCAATTTGGTCAACATACGTCCTTCTAGGGCGGCCTGGTCGAGCTGTACCTTCCACTTGCGCACCATAAATTTCTTTCGCCATTCTACTTTCATTCATCCTCTCTACATGTCCAAACCACCGAAGCATTAATTTTTCTATTCTAGTCACTACATCTTCCTTCACTACAGCCGCAACGATCCCGTATGTCGATATTGTTTACTCTGTCATTCATTGTTAAACCACACATATTACGCAAGGAACGCATTTCCACAAAAAAGTACTTTTAAATCATTTATTATTACATATTAGGTTAAATAACATTAGTTGGCGAAACTCAAAACATAGGTAATACTAGTCTATATGAACAATTATTTGTACGGGAGCTAAGAGAAATTCTTAAAATTTGTTTTCACCTTTCCATACTGGACCAGTCAGCTGATCGGGGCAATTTGTATGGGAGGAAGAGAAAAAAGTTGCGAATTTCGCTTAGCTCCCATACAAACAATTGTTCATATATAGACTAGTACTACCTATGTTTTGAGTTTCGCCAGCTAATATTATTTAACCTTATATACATTATTTATTGTAAAACTCGTTCAATAATTGAATCCTAAACTGGTAGCAGACCAGTTAAAGTAATTAACGTTTTTAACTTTTAGAGATCCTGAATAGAAATAGAAATCAGTTACCTTCATACAAAAGATTAACATTTTTGCAAGTGTATGAATACAAATTAATAAATGTAAATGTTAACAACAATATTTGAAAAAAATATATCAGACACGTAAAATGGTACTTAGATTCGTTCACCTATATAGGTATTTTTAATTAAACTGCTGAACCACTTTTAATGAACTCACAACCACTTTACAGAAGTTTCTTCATCTGTCTGTTAGACAGACGCAAGCGCATACCAAATTGCCAAAACATCAATCTACAAATTGACAGCTAAATTAATGTCAGTTTTAAACTTAAACAAATAAGTCATATAACTAATTGCTATACGGCTGTTTTGAGATCACAGATAACATAAGGTTATAAGCCATTTATTTTAACGAGCTTGAATATTTGGAATCGCGCTTCATGAAAGTTCAGCAAAGATTATCTGGGATAAACGCATTGAATTTTAAAAGGCAATTATTTTACTTGTGTACGGACGCCGACATGACAGGCTACCTATTGACAGTTCTTATTGCGGCACCGGCTTACAAATAGGGAGCTTAAAGTGTAGGCGACTGTACATACATCGCTAACACCAAAAATGATATAGACGTGAAACGAAAAAATACGTGATATTCGCCCTCAACTCCTTTATTTTAACAATTTAAACGACACCTTTTTAGGGTTCCGTACCCAAAGGGTAACCAAAGGGACCCTATTACTAAGACTACTGTCCGTCTGTCTGTCCGTCTGTCCGTCTGCGTCTGTCACCAGGCTGTATCTCATGAACAGTGATAGTTAGACAGTTGAAATTTTCACAGATGATGTATTTCTGTTGCCGCTATAACAAAAAATACTAAAAAACAGAATAAAATAAATATTTAAGGGGGCTCCCATACAACAGACATTTTTTTTTTTGCCGTTTTTATAGATAATGGTACGGAACCCTTCGTGCGCGAGTCCGACTCGCACTTGGCCGGTTTTTTTCTTTCTTACGTCTCTCCATCTAATTTTTTATATTTAAATTTCTCTATCGGCTCATCACCACGCCGTCACCAAGAAACCTTTTGTTTTTCCACAATCCCATAAATAATATATCATCATCATCATCATTATCATCATCATCATCATCATCATCATTGTCATCGTTGTAATATCATCATTTCTTTTATTTCGAACTTATACTCTTATAAGTCCTCTCTAATTTAGGGTGTTAAGATGAAGTCGCGGAAGCCGAAAACAGGCGATATAACTCGTCAATATGAACAACATTCCGTGAAAAAAAATGAGAAATCTTGAAAAAAAAACTGTTGTTTTTTTCATACATTTTGATCGCTATATGTAACATTTCTATGGAACAGCTGATGTTTTTTTTCGCGATTCGTGGTTTGGCTCCATAGTAAAAGTTGTTCGTATGGACGAGTACTATAATCAACGTATTATATATACAAGGTGAATTTGTGATCATCGTCCAAATTCATACTTGAGCCTTGGTAAGTGAACAGCATCATGAACCAATAACGATTTTTGTAAAATTCATTTTTGTAATTTCAAATGAAATTTCGACTTCCCATAGTAATTCACTCCCAGTTCTGAGTGAATCACTATGGGGAGTCGAAATTTAGTTTCATGAATTTTACAAAAATCGTTATTGCTGATGAGTTACCAAGGCTCAAGTATGAATTTGGACGATGATGATAAATTCATCTTGTATAACATATATCCAAAAGTTGACTAATCTCCAAAAAGAAGTCAATAAAATCCCCAATTAAAAATAAATCCAAAACGCGCCAAAACCCTCCTCTCCCAACCCGTCCATCTCATGACAGTATGAAATACAAAGCGTTCAAACCAAACGTAACAAATCACTTCGATACAAACCCGTATACCCTTATACGTCGTACACGGACCATGGGAAAAAATATCCGAGTCTTGATATATGTCTATATCGGTCCAATAAATACGTTGCGAAAACCTGAGGTTTTATAGACTGTTGACGTAATAGCTGTGATGTTTAATGTTATTACAAACTGTAGGGGGCATTATCGGCCGAGAACCCGGTGCAGGACGACGCCAACTCCGATGCGAAGCGAGACGTATCGCGACAATAAAGCGCATATTTGGCTGGCTGATCTAAACAAGCGCCTCACGCTTTGCCCCACGCCGTTCGAACTGTGCTGAGCGAGTCTCGCCCTTTGCGTTGGAAATAATAATTGTGCCTCGATTACTTATTATTTTTTATTCTGTTTTATTTAATTAGAATACCGATGATACTTTCAATTGGTGTATGTGCTTACTTTGCTTGTTAAATGTTCATAAGTCACTTAACGAAGCCTTTTAAAAGTACTAAATTTTAGGGCGAAAACCCATTATTTTAAATATTTGTCTGGTCTTTAACGCGAAGTTTGTGAAAAAATCAGGGACATACACCACTTCTAAATGAAAGCCTGAAATTTATTTGATTGAATTGTTCCACTTTCGCGAGTTATTATGGTTTTTAGATTTGTATGAAGTACGATTCGATTCCGCTCAGCTGCCATATAAATGCTTTAGGTGTTTGTGAAGTCCTTTTGTCTCGACTTTGATCTCAATTAAACTTTAAATACATCTTTATATATATTTCCCTTCCCCCCACACCGCACTGCGACCAATCTCTCATCTCGCGAGATGGTAGCAAAATATTCAAAAAGCGCCGAATTTGTGAAATGGTTTCAGGTTAAAACTGTTTTCCATGAAGGTGGCTAAGTCGGAAAAATTAGCAACTCGATTCGTGGTGGTTGAAATTTCGAAGTTCGTATTAGCTCGCACTGCAACATGGCTGTTACGCTAGTCGCTGCGGCTGACAAGTGCGAAAATAGTGTGTTTTTAATTTATTTAATTTAAAATAAAATTAATTTCCAAGAACTGAGAAAACCATATCATTTAATATTATTTTGTCTAGAAGTTTATAAATTTTTATACTGTTTCGATAAAAACTGTAGCAGTAATATTGTTACAAGTGGACAAAAAATCGATAAATAAGCATAAACTTAGAATTTTCTTGCTTCACTTCTGCATATTAAAATAAAACTCAGGAAAACCACATCACTATTTGTATCATGTAGATTACTATGTATTTTTCTTCTATTAAATAATGCTATAGTTACCGTATAAAATGGTTATAAATTTACTCAGTTCAAGGTCATTGGCGTTGGGAGAAACCTGAAACGGTAACGGTTTATTTATAGAAAATTGTATAAATTTTTTCTTCCTTACATGAATACCATCTATATTTCTCTTTTTTTATTTCCAGTATAGATAAAAATTATACAACTTGCTAAACTTTCCCTGAAAACGAGACATTAATCACGATATCCTGACAGCTTTTATGATGGTGTTTCATCAAATTTTGCTTTTTGGGCTGTAGTGAGACGTTGCAAGATAATACTTATGAAAAAAAATATGAAGGAAATAAGCTGCTGACTTCACATTCAGTTTTTACCTTTTATACGAATCTTGAGAAAACTCTAGTCGTAAAGGGGGCCCCTTAATGTTGTTTTGTTGGAATTTTGCTGACATCCATTCTAGTATCTCAGAGAGGGATATAGTTTCATTTGTCCATTTATCAATCTAGTCATTCACTTTCTTTTTAACCCCAGAAGCAAACAGGGGTGTTTGTTACTCGTATAAGTTTGACGTGTATGTCTGTGTCTGTCTGTGACATCGTAGCTCCCAAACGTATGAACCGATTGTGATTTAGTTTTTATTGTTTGAAAGGTGGCTTGATCGAGGTGTTCTTAGCTACTAGCCCGCGGCTTCGCCCAAGGTTGTTTAGTTCATGTGTGGTCTATTGTTACCGTTACAACAGTGAAAGAATTTTCGAATTCGGTTCAGTTTTTATTAATAACTATGTCCTTAGGGACCTTCCCGTTCCTGTATATAGATTATATTTAATTATAAAAAATCCAATATGTTAGTAAGAAGTACTGCCTCAAGGGGGTTAAAATTGAAGAAAACATGAAAATATGAGTAAGCTATCATAAAATTTCAAAACATCGTTTGATAATATTTTTGTTGTTCAAATTAAAGAAAAAGGAATAATCAACACAACACATTCAAGTTCCAAACATCCAAAAATTAAGCTAATTTTCCTAAGAACATTTTTCAATATTTTTGTATTTTTTGCAGTAGGAGCCAAAATTACATCATTTTTTATTTTCAATGATTTCTAATACTTTTTACAGCTGCTTTTCTCTGTACATAGCTTCACAATCAGTATAGAAACTAATATAAACGATTTCGGTAAAAAAAGTAACCATAGAAAAAAAGTTTCTGCTAAAAATAGAAACTTTTTCACATCGTAACTTTTTTTGTGTACAGAAGCTATGTTCACAAAAATTGTTTTAAATCATTTATTTTGTGCTTCTCTTACCATATAAATAGAATAATAGCGGTTGAAATAGGTAAAAATTATTCAAAATTTAAAATCTGGAATTTTGACTTCTACTACAAAAAAAATACAAAAGATTGAAAAATGTTCTTGGGAAAATTTGCCATATTTTGGATTTTTGAGCTTGAATTACTTTAAATGTCAACACATAGTCCTTTTTCTTTAATTCAATCACAATTAAATATTATCAAAAGATTTTTTTAAATTTTATGATAGCTCACTTACAATTTCGAAACAAGAACGAACTTACGCCAGGGCCACAGCTTCAGGCTTCTGGCGGCGCTTCTTGCTGCGCTTCCAGGCGGTTTTTGCGACGGGCTTTGCCCTGCCACGACACCCGTCGGCGCCTTCATGTATAGCGCGCTCGCTCAAAGTGCTCGACACTAGGTTCTACCTTTGCGCTCTATCACTGTTTCAACCGCCCGCCTCCCCGCACACCGCCTTCGAAAGAGCGCAAGTCACTCGAAGCCGGACAAGACACGCGAGCGGCGACCCATGGCCGGTTCTATACAACTTCATACATTTGTTCTCTCCGCCGGCGCCGCCCGTCGCAAGAAGAACCGCTTAGCGCGCCTCTCGAAGCCTGAAGCTATGGCCGAGAGGTTAGAGTCATAGGAGCACGATTGTGCCGGAAATCTAATCTATTGTTAATAAATTGTTATCGAAAATCATTAAATGTATATTTCCGAAATGTGGATGTTGATGAACTTTTTAATTATAAATTATAATTTTCTATTTTCTTAATCCAACTAAAACCTTACAATACGCCTGAATACATAAGTATAGTTGGTATGTTAAATGACATAGTCGTCTTTCCATTAAATGTACGAGTATTTACCTTCCATTAAACATCTTCCCATAAAATTGAATGGAAGTACTCAAATAATTAAACTACAAATTGTTATAAGGCCGCAATTACACTGAGCCAACATATGTTTTCAAAATAATTATGTTCCTGATGACACAGTTTACGGTTAAATAACCTCGTGACATGAAAGGTTATGAAGATATCAGTATTATCAATGGCTTAAGAATTTAAATCAAGATATTATTGTAATCGTGACGGTCATTATGCGATTTTAACGCTGAGATACGTTTTGTTATGAAGCTGGTTGTGAGAGCCAAAAGCTTTACCATAGTAAAAATGGCTTTACTGTACTGACTTGCTGCATATATGTACATTGACGAAGGACTTATATTATATAATTAAATGAAACTTGAGGATAATTATGGTTATTATTGTTATTATAACATTGTTTACGGTGTACACTTGGCACACTTGACTTGGTACTTATATTTAATATAAGATACTCACGAAAATAAAAAAATAATTGTCAACGAACCTCCAGAGGTCACAATTTATTTGTACAATGCCTTCCACATAAGTATAGGATCGCGCCGTAGACAACTTCAATCGTTACCCGCGTGATTAAAAAAGCCTGTTGATTTCGGCCAGGTACTTGGCCCAACCACACACACTCACTTTAATCCCCGCGAGGGCTATATAATAGGAAAATGGCGTCCTCCTGACAGTCCTGTTCTTATGTGGGACGCATAGTACTTGTCAGGGCCGCGTTCATAAACTAGGGGTCGCGACACGGGTTGTAATGCCATCTCTGTCGCACGGATTGAAAATTGTATACGCTGTCCTGCTATCAGTGTTGGCACCTGACGAAATTGTTAATTTATTAACAGCTATGAGCGTACGGTGTGACTTCACCCTAACAAATTTCTTGCCAAATGAATTAAAATGCATGAATCTATACTATCTCCGTGGCAATTTGTCACATGTCTTCAAGCTTTTTCGGAATTTATTGATACGCCCTACAAGCGAAATATCCTTTTTCGTGACAGTTTTAGCAGTTTATTTTAATTACTTTTCCTTTGTATGGCAAATCGAATTAACTTGAGAATGTGCGGTAAATGGCTGAACATGGGCAGTAATTAATACAGTTTAGGGCTTTAGGCAGTAATGTTGGCAGTTACGACAATATATCAGTGTAACACATTTCGTGGGGACGTAAGTCGTAAGTTTTTGTGCTTTATTTTGTACTTTGTAGATTTTTCTTGTGGCAATTAATGTACTCGTTAGTAAGACCAGTCAAGTGCGAGTGATACTTCCCTTGAAAATGGGGATTTTATTTGGTTTGAACTAGTTCAGTTCATAAGGGAACAGTTTCTTTTTTCTGATTTATAAAAAAGTGATCATTGAACCTTGTTACTATCACTCACCGAGTCTCTTGTACGAATTCAGGCGGTTGATTAAATTTCATCCTGCATATCGATGTATTTTACTCGCAGCATCTACATAAGAGTTTTGAAGACATATACATTTTAGTTTCTTCATTTATTATTTCAAAATTCATCCAAAATTTCTGAACTGCTTTATTTTTCCTGCAATGTTTACATAATAGTCAATTCCATCCATCCATCCATCAGCCCAGTTCGTCCACTGCTGGACATAAGCCTTTCCAGGACTTTACCACTTCCGGCGGTCATCCTGGAAGAATTGCCCATACTCACACACGCTGGACAGGCGGGTTGGTGAGCGCGGTGCCGGAACCCTCGCACCAGTGACGCCGCTGCCCGTCACCAGTCTGTTCCATTATAAGGCCCGGCTATTAGGGATGGATATACCGCCATCCATCGGTCCCAGGCATGGTGGGCCTCCTGGTTTTTTGCCTGTGAATTTTTTTTATAATTCTTCCCCGAATTACTTTGAGGGGGACTCCAAGTAAGATGGTGGTACCTCCACAGTCGAGCCCGGCATCAGCTCTACCACCTTCCGTTAATAGTCAATTAGCATGATCTTTTTCAAAAAATTTGGTCTCTTTAGGTCTCGAAGATGATTTTTTGTAATCTTTCGAAGATTCGCGAAATCTATGCAAATAAATAAATACATACACTTAGTTAAAATGTTTTTATTTATACTTGCGATTGTCGGCACTTGGTGAAACTTGAAACCCATCTTGAGTTTCAAAATGTTTTTATAGCTTGTTGTAACTTGTCAATTGGTCAGACATGCAATTTTTATTTAATTACTATTGAAAATATGTATTTTTTTTATAGGGAACAGGTAGGTAATTACGATTTAATACCCTATTTTATTGTTAGGAATAAATATTAAATTTTATGTATGTTACAAAAAAAAATAGTAATTTAATTATTAAATAAATATTTCTATGTTGTTATAGTAAGCTTTTCATTTAATTTAATACTTATATATGTATACAATAGAAATACAAAGTTAAATATTTCCGAGATATATAGGTATTTCGGCACACTTTGGGGCCAGCATCAGTTGAATCAAAAAGAAGGGCCAAAATATATCCCGAATATATTTTTAATTTTTATTAAATTTTCATTTTATTTTTTATTTTATCACGTTATGAGACCAAGTAAATGCTACTTTCATAATTAATTGTGTGACATACATACGGACAGATAATTCCCTTTTATGGTTCCGTACCCGAAGGGTGCCAAACGGGACTTACAAACTTAAAATTTGGCATAAAGATAGATCATTGCGCGTATACAAAGGAAAAATTTCGGAAAATTACTTATATTTAATTATTAAAAGTTTTATAACTTGCCAACTTAATGAGACCCCAGGATATATAGAGTTTAATAGAGCGTAGGTGTCAAGTAAAATTTTTAAAGGCTATTAAAATTGTATAGTATTTAAGTACAACTTTAAAAAAATTAAAATAATTATTTATTTTTGCCTATAATAAGCTTGCATTTAATTTAATAATTATAAACACAACAAAAATAACAGTTTTTAGTATTTTCTAGATATTTCGGCCCACTTTCATTCGACTGATGCCGCCCCAAAAGTGGGACGTAATATAAAAAAAAAATTAATGATTTGTCGCAACAAAAACGAGGATTGCACTGCCTTTGTACTGAACTCGGCCCCTTTTTCACATTTATATTTTTGGTAAGATAAATTAAAAAATATACATTTAAAAAAAAGCGTTTGACATAAAAAAATAAAGCATATTAAATAAATAATTAAATTGTCTTAACAAAGTTTCTAGACTCCAAAGCTCCTAAAATTATAACTATTATAAATACTATAACTTATAAAATAAACTCTCAAAATTAAACCATAAACTTTTTTTTGAAGAATTATTTTGACCACAACAAACAGCGTCTTTTTGCCAAGTGTCATCATTAATTTTTAGGGTTCCGTACCCAAAGGGTAACCTACGGGACCCTATTACTAAGACTCCGCTGTCCGTCTGTCTGTCCGTCTGTCACCAGGCTGTATCTCATGAACCGTGATAGTGATAGTTTCAATTACTGTTGCCGCTATAACAACAAATACTAAAAAATAGAATAAAGGGCTCCCATACAACAGACATGTTTTTTTGCCGTTTTTATAGATAATGGTACGGAACCCTTCGTGCGCGAGTCCGACTCGCACTTGGCCGGTTTTTATAATTTCGCGTATAACTTCATATTCATGACTTCTTAGTAGCACAGTACTCGACAGGTTTACGACTTATGTACAGTCGGACACAGAATAAAGATTTTATAGCAATATGACGAATACACATAGCTTAATTTTTAAGATTTTTTGAAATATTTTTTTTTTATTTAGTGTACGTCATTTTAGGACGTAGTTTTCATTATTTTGGTGTAGAAACAAACCATTACTTTTTAATGATTTTTTAAAGAATTGTCCGATTTGACGTCACTTGAGAATTTTGGACATTATATAGGTACTGATGGTGATGTGTGATTACTTATAAAAAAGTGGTCTGTCTGTGCCTGTCTACTCATCTGTCATCTAGCTGTCAAATTAGTCTGAAGCAAAGTATTATAAATTTATCTTGATAGCAAAGGACACACTTCTAAAGAGCCATTTTACAAGTGACATCACGCGAAGGCAAATGAAAGTTGCAGATTTTTCGTAAAAATATTCGTCATCATAAGATTTTTTAGAAGGCCAGTTCTAAATTAGGCTTATTAAGCCTAAATCTCGAAATGGTTTTCGAATTAACACACCTTAACATAATTTAATCTAAGCGAATTGGGAAAACTGTTTAGTCCAGTAAATTAAAGATTAGAGGTCGAATTAAAGTGTATTTAGATACACAATGATACACAATGACTTCGAAATAATAGTGTTTTCATATTATTGACACATTGACACTCAGTTTTTCGAAATTTATGTGCATAGTATTTGTTCTTACTTACTACTTGCTGAACGGTGAAGGAAAACATCGGAAGGAAACCTGCATGCCCTAAAATACGTGTTTGGGCCCGAAGTACGGCGATGGTGATCACCACCCATCACGTTGGGACGTAATAATTGTCGGTTAAACGCGGGTGTACCGAGTGTGGACTGTGACTTGCATTTCACAATTCACACTCGGAACACCTCTGACGTTGTTCGGGCATACATGTGTTTGACGATTTTTTTTTTTTTATTTATTTACCCCCTCCCAAAGAACATCATTTCTTATATATTACCAAAATAATTAGACTCCTGAACTTACTAATATTGTTTAACTAATGGTCTAATTAACGTGGTACTTTTTTAAAAATATTTATGAGGGATTCTTTTGAATTTAAATTTTTCAGTTAGTCTACCGATATTAGGTCTTTACATATGAAATTGCCGTTTTCTATAGAGAATTTGAAGGAAACTCAATTTTTAGTACTAACATTTTAATATTTTTTTTAGGAATGGCAAATCCAAATTATGTAATTTCTTATGTGTATGTAACATTAAGCGAACAGCAACATTAATTTAATTTTTGAAAAGTGTCAGCTGTAAAAAGTTATTACGAATCTTATCATGGAAATGGATGGCATTTCGTTTGGATGAAGGGCGTTTACCCAGAAAGGGAAAGCGAGGCGGTAAACAGTTTGTCTAGGGACTTCCGCAAAATCTACGGAAGTCGGCAATGGATAAATAACTGATACTACGCAAGTGCCTGTAACCCTCACGGTACGGCTTCTCATGACGTCACACCGGAACACGACAAGTCACTTGGCAGCATGGTTTCATCATGAGGGTGGTGACAAGCCACGGCCGAAGACTACTACCATTGAAGTGAAAAGATTTATCAGTTAGTTAGATTTGGTCTAACTTACAGGGGGCGCCACCAGCATTTGAAAGGTCCTTTCCTGCTCCTCTAAGTTACCTTTGTAGCGGTATAATCTGCCTAAAACAAGCTTCATTTGACAACCCACAGATTTTGAACTTGATACGTTAATATTCTACCTCAGTGGCCAAGGCTCCATAGAAGCCGATTCCCACCGGCTTACCTTTCAGAAATACCTCCAACTACAACCAACCAATCCACCGTACATTATTTTAATGTACAATAATTTTGGCGTGCTTCTTACTAAAAATTACTAAAAAAATACGCCTGAGCGAAACGAAAAGCAAATCTTCCGTACACATTATTCCAACTCATTATGGCGTGCAGCGCTTTGTTTGCACAAAATTGGGAAGCTAAGCCGGTCCATTTTCGCTAACCTTGCAACGTTGCTACGTTGAGCACTTTAGGCAGGCTCATGTAGTGAGCAACATCGCAATTCGCTCGCATCTATCGGGTAAAAGCGTAAAGAGTAGGCTGATGCCGGTCGGGTTAAGTATTTCTCACCCTCTCTAATTAAAACGTTTTAAACATTTTTTTTCTCTTTCTGATGCGTAGACAAGTGTAGGTGATATGATTTCAAAATTAAAAATAAGAAAATACATCGTGAGTTAGACATTTTTAATTCGAAATGTAGTTCGGTTTGATTTTTTCGGAAGTTAGAATATTTATTTAGTACGTAATGGTGGCATGTTTGTTGTTTATGTGCGTATTTGTGAATTGATTAGTTTTTTATGGTTTAGCGAAATAATTGTTATTTTTCCTCGATTTTTGTTTATTTTACCGTGTTTATCATATATATTTATTTATTGCAGTGAGTTTTATTTGCTTTATTGACTTTAATTCATGTTGAGTGCTTTTCATTCAACTCATTTTATCATACGTGCTTTTTTGTGTGCTGTTTTTGTGGGCCTTATCTCAATTAAGAATTCTTAGAATTGGCACTTGCATCACGCGGTGAGTGTTTTTTTTTTGGATCGGCTTACCTACGTCATAATTCCACCCCTCGCCACTGGTACCTATACTAGGTGTTAAGATGAAGTTGCGGAAGCCGGAAACTGGCGATGGTACCCCTCCATACGAACGTGAAAAATAAATGAGGAATCGTGAAAAAAAAATGTTGTTCATACATTTTGGTTGGTTAGCTATGGAACAGATGATTTTATTTCGTGATTTAAGGATTGGTTCCATAGTAAAAGTTGTTTGCATGGACGAGTACTATCGCCAGTTTTCGGCTTCCGCAACTATAGGTATAGTAACCCTGATCCCAGATTTCTGCTCACAGTGTTGCAAACGTACGGATAGACAGCTAAAGGGTTTTTCTAAGAGATTTCCGAATTTGACTGAACCCTAAAAGCAAAACAATCCTATTTATTTGACACTGTGATGAAAAAATATCCAGCTGCCATTTCTTGGATACCCTACATTTATTTGCGGTCGACAGTCACTAGTACAAGCATGTACTGTCGCAGTAAATGACGCTTAAACACTTTTGCACTTTACTTCGCGGTATTAAGGCGATACCAAAAAAAAAATGGGGATTTTTCGAATCCATTTACTCCACTATAACGTCATCTACGTATTTTATTTTTGGGTAAATGTTTATTGAGTATTTGATTAAGATTCTCACTGAAGGAAAACGCGATTGGATGAAATTTTCTCGATGGAATTTAATTCCGAAAAGATCTCTAAATTGTTTTATTTTTTCCTGTAATTCTGAAATCCTAAGTAATTTCATTGTGAAATTGCATTCAAAATGTGGATATTATGTATTTGTAAAGTCTCCTTGAAAATCTTTTTGACAAAATAGCTTAGTACATTTTATATTAATACAAAACCGACTTTTAGCTACTTTTCCTCGAATCCGTCCCTCTCGCACTGAGGGTTTTTTCGCATATAGAGTAACAGGGACGCTAAAACATTTACATATCGCCTTAAGCGGATGACCGGCACTTTCCGCGATAGCAATGTCGTTAATAAATCGTATAATTGCTGATCTCTTGAATTCTCTTTACGAATGCACTGAATTTTTCTCGAGAAGCGCTGTTGGAGTCCTTTATAAGGGGGAAAAATATACGTTACATTATCAGTTAAAATCTTTAGTAAAGACATCAACCTATAATGCACCATAATTTTACATAAATGATAAATTCATACTGAATTCGCCTATTACGGTTATACCCGTTTAATGATCAGAACAAAGGTTCCGTTTCCTTTTTGTGAAATAAGAAAAAAAAAACCGGCCAAAAGCGAGTCAGACTCGCGTACCTAGAGTTCCGTATTGTGGATGATAAATTTAATTTTGTCATTTTTATTCGTGAATTTCTCAACTACTTTATTTTTCCTGTAATCTTTAAGTAAACATATATTTTTTTATTTTTTTCATATTTTTCGGTCCACCAGTTTTGGAGCTAAGGGGAGGGACATCCATATTTTTGTGATTTTTTAAAGATTTCTCGTGGCACCTGGTGCCAGTAAATATAATTAAAGTATATATTTTTACAATCAGCTTTTTAATGTCTACAATTTAATATCCATATTGTATTTTTAGGATAATATTTTTCATTTTTCTCACTTTTGTTTTGGAAACATTTTGAATATTTTCAAATTTTTCATATTTTTTTTGTACACCGTGATATCTGGAAACTAATGCTATTATATAAATTAATGCTATTTTTGAGCCAAATTTCATCTCTTTATCTTTAACGTTGAGGCTGTGATATACGGACGGACGGACGGACAACGGAGTCTCACCATAAAGGTTCCTTTTGTACCTTTTAGGTACTACGGAACCCTAAAAACCTACGTGTTCAAGACCAACATCAAGTCAAACAATGCGGAAAGTTTTCATCTTCAATTTTACAGAAAGGGTCATTGTACCTAGTAAAGTAGTAACTGCTGAGTGCTGACCACTTACCAAGTCTATAACTAAATTTTATCAATTGTTAAAATAAAGTTCAGCTATTTACTTTGAAATTTTGCAGAAAAATATTGACATGTAATTCCCATACCGACACCTTGTATACGAATATTAAAAGTCATGTTGTCACTAATGGTATGTAATGACATTCCCTTACATTATATGATGAGTGTGTATGAAAATTATACATATATGTACCTCTGAACCATCGAGCACCTAGCCCCGAGAGAGAAAGCCGGTCCGTTCGATTTCGCTAACTAATCAGTGTTTTCGCATAGACTTGATATGCATCTCACTCCCGCTTACAGAGGATTCTCTATTTCTATCACCGTCTGGGCCTGCAGCATAGTATTTAATCGCGCGCGACGCCACTAGTTGAGTCATAAGTGCAAGGAGCGTTACGTACTGTTTAATCGCAAAAACATAGTGTCACGCTCCTCGCACTTTGATTCAACTAAGTCACATTGCGTGCGTTTAAACACTGTGCTACGGGCCCTGGTGTTAGCAAAGCAAAGCCAATCAAAGCGCGTTGAAGTGCGACAAAAGTTGGCCAAATTTTTTCGAACAAACCAATTTGAATGTTATTTCGCCTCTTTGGGGTTAGTTCATCCGTGCTCTGAACCAAGAACCTACAATTACCTAAACGTATGGTATGTTTACAAAACAGCAGCTGACGTCAACCGTTTATAGACTTGCTAAGTTAATTTATCATACGTTCGGGAAGCAAAATTCTGACCCAGACTCGAACTCAGAGCGAAGACAAGTTTCTGAAACAGTAAATATGTAGTTGATGTTTGGTCACAGATGACAAATACTTTGTTTGACAAAGTTCTATTGTTCCGAGGCACATAATCCTACCGATTCGTATGATAAAATAGCGAGGGTGTATTTTTTAATTATAAGTTGGTTCGATTCCCGGGTGAGACAAGCGAATTTTAGAAGATTTTTGAATGCAATTTTGTTTCTTTTAAAAAATAAAGAAATGTTTCCTTATAGTAAAATAAGCTAACTAAAGGATTTAAGGTAGTTCCCAACCAGGGCCCTTAAATTTTTTCCACCCTGTATAAAGCATAACCAATACAATTTTCTGTATATTTTAAAAGTAATTATTGGTTATTTTATTATTTTTGGTTTTTATAAATAAACTATACATATAATTTGATAGTGAATATTTTTTGATATTGTGTCAGAGCTGATGCCGGCCTCGACTGTGGAGGTACTCGCAAACTCCCCTGAAGTAATTCGGGCGAGAGCAAGGGGACAGCTATCAAGCAGGCAGAATCAGGTGGCCCACCATGCCTGGGACCGATTGATGGCGGCATATCAATCCCCAATTGCCGACCTTATATGGAACAGACTGGTGACGGGCAACGACGTCACTGGTGCGAGGGTTTCGGCACAACGCTCACCAATCCGCCTGCCCAGCGTGTTTGAGTGTGGGAATTTCTTTAAAGAGTGGTAAATTCTTGGAAACGAACCAGATATGTATGGATTGTATGGAAACTGATGTTTGGGTTCCAATTTTGTGCCAAATTCGTATTATCGAAAATAGGCATTATAAAAAGAAAGGTTCTGTTGGTCCTCCATTTTTTGACACCTTGTGCTTTATTCCATATTTTAAATTGATATTTAAGGCGCTCTTATCCCAGAAGAGTGACTCTCTGTCTTTTTTTTACGTGTAAGGAGTAAAAAAAATAACCACACTTTTGTACTTTTTCGTTGTTTTTATCGGTTTTTAAATTGTTTAAAAATAAGGGATATGTTTATTAAAACCCACTTACGTGGTCGACCTAAATAATTTAAAGAGCAATATTACCAGATATGTTTCGTTAATAAAAGAGTGGAATTATGGAAATGGCATGATTTGAAAGGTCTTATTACATGCTGTGTTCGTGAATTATTTCTATCGAGCAAAGTTTATCTGATTGTGTAACACATGCGTGGAAGACCTAGATAAAGGTTCGAACTATATTGCGTATTTTTTTTTGGAAGTTTTAGTCGATATTTGAAAGTTCTATTTGACTTTGAAATTACTGATTTTGGGATAAGAGCGCCTTAATCCGTCTCAAAGAAAAATGACTGACACGCGGACGGACTCCAGTCATAATATTTCCTTTTTCTCATTCCTTCATACGGAACCTTAAAAATGTACCAAAAAACTCGTCAAATCAAAAGAAATAGGTAATATCAGCTTCTCATGCAAGGAGCCAATCAATGTCTGATGAAATATTGGCAGGTTTACTTTCAACTCTTCACTTGTGATAAAACGATCACCGGTTCCGATTACATTTTTACTCTCCAATTTAATTTTGTGATAAATAAATTGGACGGTACGACAGGTTAACGGCATTTTAATTGCAGCTTTTAATTATATTTCTGTTTAATGAAGTCATTACGAAGTTTTACAAAAAAGCGATGCTTTCTTTAAATTTTTTTTAAATACATATCGTTATGAATCCCAGAGGGGGTGTCAGAGGTGTTATAATAAATAAATAAAAATTCGTTTATTTGCCAAATGAAATTTTACAATTTTACAACAAAATTTCGGTCGATTTAACAATTATTTGATTTGATTGAGAATATTAACATTTGAATTAATAATTAACAATTAATTGAATTCATTACAAACTAATATAAAAATATGTAGTATAATAATAATCAGCAAACGTTTTCTTTTCCGGACAAAATACCGTCTTGTAACTGTTTGTATTTTTATCTGTTTATACAACGTGTAAAAGAAAGGTGTAACCATATTTGAAGAGCTTATTCAGCTAGTATAGAATAACTTTTACTATGGAACAAACACATTATCTCGAAAAAAAATATTTATTGTTTCATAGAAAAATGCAATGCCACTCGACTGAAATGTAAATGGGCAGATTTTTTTTTTGAGATTTCAGGTTTGACTCCATAGTAAAAGTTGTTCTATACCATTGACTGAATAAGCTCTTCAAATATGGTTACACCTTTCTGTTACCCGTTGTATATTATAATATTTATATTTGTATAGATTAGTAGATTTAAGTAGCCTTTTCATAAGTCACATGAGAAATCTAAAAATAACAAAAAAAAATATATATATAAAAAAACTACATCAAACAAAAATTTCAAGATAGATGATAATGACATTTTTGCTTTTAACCTCTTACTCGACCACGTAACAACGCTTAAGAGATGTAAATCTCTAAAATGGATGTTAAGAAAAAATAAAACAAATTTTGAATAAATCCAAGGTGTTTCGTTTAAGTTTCTTATCTCCTAAATTGCTCAAAAAACCATTTCGTTTTCCTGTATTTAAACCATTTACATATATTTTACGATAATTTTATTGAAATGTGAAATGGTGTCGACGTAAAATCAATACTAAAAATGCATTTGTCCTCATTTCACTTTTATTTATTTTTCAATGCAAGTGCTCGTAAAGGCCCACTTTTATGCATCAAAACCGAACAGAAAGTCGATTATTTTGCCCTAGGGCTTTATTATTATTATTTTTTATTTATTTATGAGAAGTTGGCTAACCTGCAACCTTTCCTGTATACCAAAAATGTTATACTTTTTTTTCTACTGTTTAACGGCTGTGAATACAGTCCTTTTGAACTAATCATTAACTTGAAAAATTGTAACAATGTAACTTTCAACTTTAATAATTAAATTGTTTTCTTTTATTATATTTGTTTCATTTCCTCACAATATGCATTAAAAAACGTAGTATGATACACGGGCTTAAGAACAATAAATTACTCGGTTACGTTTAAAACACTCGCTACCCTCGTGCTTTAAATCGTCCTCGTACTTTATTCCTTTTCGCCCTTGTAGCATAAACTACTATTCCTCAATTACCCATTTTTTCGAAGCTCTTTTTAATATTTTCATTATTTAGTATTTTCTCAACTGATATTTTTTTGTGTAAGGTTTAGTAACCGTTTCACTAATCTTAGGGGTCGCCTAAATCAAATGCCTAAATATATTATTCAGATTTTTATTTTTCAATTTCTTTATTCTTGGTTTAAACGAACATATATAGGTACACAAGTAACTCATGACAAAAACCTCGTACAATAATCATATCCTGTTTCAACGATTTTATTTTGTCTATCCTGCTCGCGGTCAGCTTAGACATAATGTTTATACAAGGTGACTTTTTGATCATCGTCCAAATTCATACTGGTGGCTTGGTAAGTGATCAGCATCATGGATCAATAAGAATTTTTGTAAAATTCGTAAAATGAAATTTCGACTCCCCATAGTGATTCACTCGGAACTGGAAGTGAATTTCTATGGGAAGCCGAAATTTAATTTTACTAATTTCACAAAAATTGTTATTGATCCATGATACTGATCACTTACCAAGCCACCAGTATGAATTTGGACGATGATCAAAAAGTCACCTTGTATATATGCCTCCATGGACATAACACGGAGAGAACTCAAAATAATATTCTAACTTCTGCTCGTTTATACTATTAATACTGTGACAACCACATGAATTTTGAATTTGAATTTAGAAAAGTTGTGATTTCGAGGTGTTTTATTTATTTATTTATTATTTGATATTTAATATTAAATACTTATTATTTATGCCTCCATGGGCATAATACGGAGAGAACTTAATATAATACTTTATTTTATATATGTTTTTTAACCCCTTTAGTTATGTAACTCAATATTCTTAAGTGTTTAGTAACATTATATAAAACATTGATTAATAAAAAATATAATACTCTAACTTCTACTCGTATTATAGTATTCTGTGTCAAACAGATGATTTTGAATTTAGAAATTTCGCTATTTTAAGGTGTTTTATTTATTTATGCCTCCATGGGCTTAACACGGAGAGAACCTAAAATAATATTCTAACTTCTACTCGCATTATATAAATATATACAGGTAGGTACTGTGTTAAACACATTAAGGCGATATGTAAAAGTTTTAGCGTTCCTGTTACTCCATATGCAAAAAAGCCCTCAGTGCGAGAGGGGCGGATTCGTGGAAAAGTAGCAAAAACTCGGTTTTTTAATAATATAAAATGTACTAAAGTTGCTATCAAAATTTCGTTTAACCAAGGTCCTAGATACCGTTAAAACACATCTAATAAAATGTAATTGTAGTCCATATGTCATTCTAAATTGTCAAACCAGAAGAATTGGTGTCGAAAGAGACCTCATTTCAATAAATATTTCTATCGAACCTAATTTCTCCAATTGCGTTTCTGTTTTAACAGATCGCTAAAAAAAGAATTCAAAAATAATATTATATTTTATCAAAATAAAACATTATTTACTGAAGTAGATATGCAAGTTCTTAAAGTGTCGATTTTTTTTCCGTAGCGCCTTAATTTTGAATTTAGGTAATTCGCGATTTCAAGGTGTTATTATTTATTATTTTGGGATTACATGAACAAGTTATATTTAGATCATAGTTTAGACCTATCTTTGCAATTTTATTGCACGAAAATGCAAGTAATCGTGTATCGAACGGCCCAAATATTAAGATCAAAGAGTTAAATGTGACATGAATATTTTCAAATCACATGTTTACGGTTTAAAATGAATTTGACAAACACCCAGAGTAAAAATGCGTTCCACCAACCTTTAGAGTCATGTCATGATGAATAAGACAACATTTGTCATTAGTGAAAAGCAGGGGTCGGCAACCTTATTATATAGGAGGGCCATAAATGTTACCAGGGGATCAGCTAGGGCCGCATCTCTTTTTTGTATTTAAATAAATAACATATTTATTGTAGTTTTAAACATTTTAAGTATTAATTATTAAATAATTATGTTACTTTGTCCTATTGTGATGGTTTTGCTGTCAGAAATCTCTGTTTAGAGATAAGCTCGCCAATGTGCATCTTTTTACTGTAATTTTGTTTATGTTTATATTTCCGTGTGTGTACAATAAAGAATAATTAATGCGATTTTTGCGGCTGCATTTGACTTACAACTATTTGTATTTCGCTTGCATTTTAAATCTGGAAATGCGCAGTATTGAGTCTAATTGTGCATTCTTTAACCGAAAACAATGCATGCTTTTTGGATAGTTCAGAATGGAAAATATCTGCTTAAGCTGCTCACACAAATATGTACTACCAAATATAATTATTATGCAGTAGGAGCGGGCCGTACCAAAGCGGTTCACGGGCCGCATGCGGTGCGTGCTGGTTGCCGACCGCTGGTGAAAATCATTCATAAACAGGTACAAAATGACTATGACATCTAATTGTGACTCTTCTCATCACACGCAACACCTTCCTAATTTTCACGCATCAAAAATGCTCAAAAAGACAAACTGATGACGTAAGTGAAGGCGGTTGACCCTCAAATTGAGTTACTGAAACCGTTATGGACTTATCGAATTCTTTTATTCTACAACAATGCAATAATATTTGTTTGGCTGTTTATCACTAAAAACGTTTCAAACAAAAATGTCTTCAAGAGTATCAGTTTTTTTCTCGAGTAATAATTATATTAAGTAATAATTTCTAACAGTAAAAAAACAACGACAACAACGTCAGGACATGAAACCCCGAAGAGGTGTCAAAGGTGTTCCCAAGTTTGAACTGTAAAATGCAAAAATATAAAAAAACCTACACCTAGGGCAGATGCCTCCCGCATTTATCAAATCAAATCAAATATTTTTATTTCGGACTAGGCCAGAAGTGTTAGTATTTTGTTGTTTTTTTGACGGTATCAATAAAGCTGAAATGTCGTATCTACAAAGGATCAATAAGTAACTTTTCAGTTTGATGTCCTCGTTTTGATTCCATTTTTAAACCAAATTAACATTCACTTTTGAGATCAAATTTCAAATTATTATTTTCTACATTCAAAGATGTTAAAATGCTTAGAGAACGTGACTTATTTGTAAATTCAATTTAAATGTAGTAGCGTTGTCTGTGCAAATACAAGGGGTATTATACTATAGGTATACCGCCTACGCTTTGTTTGCTATTTTTAGGGTTCCGTACCCAATGTGCAAAAAAAGGATCATTATGGTGAAACTTAGAGTTCGTGTCACAAAAGAAGTCCCGCAGTTAGGTTTTTATTTTTATTGAAATATGAACCAAAATGCCTTCGCCTGCGGGACTTCTTTCGTGGCAAGAACTTTAGTTGTCCATCCATCCTTATTCATGGCACAGAGAGCCTCATAGATAGTCGTTACTTTTGAATAGCCAAAGCTAGATATTTGAGATTTAATATAAAAATAGTATTTACCTGCCAAGACAACAGGGTAAAATAAAATTTTAATATCAATTCACAGGCTGTTAAGAAGAAGTTGTGGAAGCCGGAAACTGGCGATAGTACTCGTAAAAACCACCCACTTTTGGTGAAAAAAAAATTGAGATATCGAGAAAAAAATCAGTTGTATCATCCATTTCGGTTGGTTAGCTAAAGCTATGTAAATTTTCTATGAAACAGCTGTTTTTGTTTTCGCGATTCGAGGGTTGGCTCCAAAGTAAAAGTTGTTCGTATGGACAAGTACTATCCGCTAAGCTTCCGCAACTTCATGTTAAGGCGATATGTAAAAGTTTTAGCGTCCCTGTTACTCCATATGCGAAAAAACCCTTAGTGTGAGTGGGACGGATTCGTGGAAAAGTAGCAAAAAGTCGGTTTTTTATTAATATAAAATGTACTAAGCTATTTTGTCAAAAAGATTTTCAAGGAGACTTCACAAATACATAATATCCACATTTTGAATGCATTTTCACAATGAAATTAGTTAGGATTTCAGAATTACAGGAAAAAATAAAACAATTTAGAGGTCTTTTCGGAATTAAATTCTGTAGAGAAAATTTCATGCAATCGCGTTTTCCTTCAGTGAAAATCTTAATCAAATACTCAATAAATATTTATCCGAAAATCAAATACATAGATGACGTTATAGTGGAGTAAATGGATTCGAAAAAACTCCTTTTTTTTTGGTATCGCCTTATCACCCAGTAATAATAACTAAATACAATTTAGTGCGCGAGCTCCACTCGCACTTGACTGTTTCTTTTTTCTTTTTCAAAATAGTTTGCGCCTAGTTTGCATAATAATGACTTTAAACAAAGGTATATTTGTAAGTGTCAATCGGGGGACTGTGAACAAAGATAAGGCGTGGTCCGAATCAATAGAATAGTGTTGTTGACAGACTAACAAACGTACACGAGTTATTTTTTACACATAAGTTGATTAGATCACTTTATTTTTACTTTACACTAGCGACCCGCCACGGCTTCACACGGGTGCAATGCTGATACTAAATATACTACATAATGTCTTTATATACAACGTTCACAGCTTTTGATTGATGCTGTATTGCTTAAAATCGCTTCCTAACTAAGCCATAATGGTTATTATGGGTTATCCCTAAGAGATACACATATACCATTGCGGAATTTTTTGTAGACCTTTTTAAGTTGTACAATACTGTAGTACATTATTTTGATCTATCTCATAGGGTTCAGCCAGCGTTTGCAATGTAAGCGCAAAAAATGAGTTCATTTACCTCTAAACCTCTAAAATTATCAGTGTTTCTCTGCTGTATATGCATTAATTATACATATAAACCTTCCTCTTGAATCACTCTATCTATTGAAAAAAACCGTATCAAAATCCCTTGCGTAGTTTTAAAGATCTAAGCATACATAGGGACAGACAGACAGCGGGAAGCGACTTTGTTTTATACTATGTAGTGATAGTGATAGAAGTTGATTAGATCACTTTATTTATTTTAATAATGTTCATATTTTACTTTACCATGTCAATATAACAATTGTGAATAGGAAAGAATAAGGTATTTTAATAAATAAACGACATAAACAAGATTTTTCTATCTAACTATTGTCATAGATATATAACATAACATAAATACTGTTTATTGTTCACCAAAGGAAACACAATAAAAAAAGACATTACAAAATTAGTAAAAAAAAAAATAGGCAACAATGGGCGGTCTTGTCGCTTAAAGCGATATAATATTCATTTTAGTACTTTTAATTCAATGACATTAAAATCGGGAAAGCCGACCAGTTTCAGCAAATTTAGACTGCCTTCATCTGGGCGAGTGAAGACGTTTACGCGACGACCTTACGCCTCACACTGCGGGCTACGGCCCGCAGGACTCGGGATGACATCGATGCAGATGGTATTGATGGTCGGACCGGTGTAGGGCGTCCGCACAATTAGTTACTCCCGGGCTTGCGTTATTAAGACTGTACCTGAGCCTAGAGCATGACCAACTCCAGTCTATCTAGGATTCGTTTGAAGAAATTCGGACTCTCCTTGTATTGAAAAAAATATATTTGGTTCATTAATATTTTCTCTAGGGATTTTACGTATAAACAATGTACTAAGATTTATATTTATGTCAAAAAAAATGTTTTGCACCCTCTTTAATTTTGGTTTTCAAACGTTCGCTTGAAGAACGCGGTTAAGAGATAAACTTGATTTTTTTTTCATGAAATAGGTAATAAAAATATGAAGGTATATCACCTAAATTCAATATTTTTTCCCTACAAAATATTTCAGTATTAGCTAAAAACACACCAATTTGTTGTTTCGCTACGTGATCACTAGTATTACGCGTCTAAGAAAAAGAGGCCAAAGAGCCAACATATAATCGCCTCTATGAAAAGCAAATAAAGTCTTTGCCATTAGACTTCTTGTGCTGGTCCTCTAAAAAGGCCGCTTTGGATGAATCATGTTATGATTCTGTTCTAATGCCGTCTCTTTTGCACGCGTAAAAAAACTCTTACTCTATCTTACTTTCAAATCATTTTATAATTCACCCAAGTCGGCCTTTTTAGATCCCCTGGACGGGTAATAAAAAAAGTTGCTAGAGTATGCCATCTTCTTAATTAGTGTCACGAAACAACGATAAACATGCGGAACTTACAGTATCTACGTCACTTTCACTAAATCCCGTGGGTGATCCGGTAACTGTAAAGCAATTTTTTATCTCAGTGCTATTTTTATAACAAGTACAGGAATTTACCAGTAAAAAGTAAAATGCATGTTTTTGCAAATTCTTTTATATAATTATACTTACGAAGTGTTTACGAAACAGATAATCTTCAACAAACCGCATGACTTCGAAAATAACAGTTATTTACATTAAAAAGCGTGTAATTTTACTCTCTGTAATTGCTTCATAAAACGAATAGCGAGGGATTTCACAGTCCCGTAAAAACTCGTATTTTTTACTTTTTACATCCTTCATTTTGTACACATTCGAACTTTAAAATGTTATTATTATAAACTGTGTTATTAAATAATCATTTAATTCGTTTTTTTGTTGGTTGCGCAGAAAAATAATAAAATTATTACATATTTACTCTACGATATATACCTACGATCCACCTTTTAACTGAATCAACTAGTCTAACTGTATGTTTGCTTTTAACGAGAAACCACTGAACTGATTTTGATGCAGTTTTCAAATAAAAACACAATGGTAATAGTTTACTTTATTAGAGGAGGCTTTCGAGGAAAGCTTTATGATTAATTGTTCAGACTTGAAACTAACTCACAAAAAGTAACTAATACGGCTTGAAAAAAATGTAAGCTAAAAAAAATGTATGCATATAATGTACTAATGATTTTGTTTACAGAGCGAATTATTTTTTGAGCCTTTCAGTTATTTCATATCCTGTAATCGTGTGATGTGTAGTCAGGTAAGAATCCCTTGACCAATTTTAATGTGGTTCTCTTTGTTACCTAGAGTGCTCCTTTAAAAATATAAAATATACCATTACGCTATATCAAAAGGGAGCTGAAATAACCATTTAAATAAAACCAGTAAGACTAAAGCGGCTGAAGGCAGCAATTCTATTTAGAACGGGAAGACCCGCGATTAAGAGTATGGCCTACCCTAGCAACTTTTTTTATTACCCGTCCAGCACAATTAGTCCAATGGCAAAGACCTTATTTGTTTTGATACAGGTGATTATATGTTGGCTCATTGGCCTCTTTTTCTTGGACGCGTAATACTAATGATCACGAAGCGAAACAACAAATTGGTGTTTATTTAGCTAATACTGAAATATTTTGTAGGAAAAAAAGTAATGGATTTAAGAAGAGTCCCTTAAGATTTCTATTACCTATTTTATGAAAAAAAAAAAAAACAATTTGATCTCTGAACCGCGTTCTTGAAACGAACGTTTGAAAACCAAAAAAAGAGGGTGGAAAGCTTTTTTTTTTCTAATAAAATTATAATATATAAGTAGTAATTTATAAGTAGAATCCCTAGATAAAAGATCAATAAATCAAACGTTTTTTTTTCAATACAAGTAGAGTCCGAATTTCTTCAAACTAATCCTCGAAAGTCTGGCGTTGTTCATGCTCTAGGCTCATGTCTTAAAATGTTACATCAAATAAAACCCATGAATCTGCTGTATCAGTGTTACAAATTGACTAAGAGTAAAATTGTTTACCACGACAGTTAGCACTTATAACATCTCGGACTACAGGTTTATGATTTAAAATGCAAATAAATAAACCCAGCCAGCAACCTTCCATCAGCCATTCGGATCAAACGTTACCCAGTCTCACGCACTTACAATTTGAGATATTTATGCGTCTTCTAAAATGCAACGTCTGTTTTTTTTTAAGGTGATATATCGTCTGTGCAAAGGTCCCCGTTACTCCAGGCGGAAAGACCCGTAGTGCGAGAGGGACAGAATCGGGGAAAATTTATAAAAAGTCGATTTTAAATTAATAAAAAATTAATTAAAATAGCTATGAAAATTTCCCCATTAATTTAGGTATTGTTAAAACCCATCTAAATAAATATTTTTGAATTGTGTATGCTATCAAAATTTGTCAGAATATCAAAAAAATTGTAAATTTAGATCTCATTTCAATAATTATTTCTATCTAGTGAAATTCCTCCAATCGCGTTTCTGATAGACCAAAATCTATAAAAAAGTCCCAAAATTGTTATACTAATTTATTTAGCTTGGGGCTTCTTTTGAACAGCAGATAAATAACTTCAAAAAGTGTCGATTTTGATGATAACCCCTTAAGTGCAAAATCTACGGAAGTCGCTAACGGACGATTGACTGATGACACGAAACTGCCTGTAATGTAACCACTCTCTTGGATTAACATCACATGCACAGTTGTTACGTAACGCGGAAACTGAGCAGTAACCGTTATTTCAGTAATGTCTTTTCACTTCCATCCATCCATCCATCCATCAGCCTAGTTCGTCCACTGCTAGACATTAGCCTTTCCAGGACTTGGCCAATCCCGGCGGTCATCCTGGAAGAATTGCCCATACTCACACACGCTGGGCAGGCGGGTTGGTGAGCGCGGTGCCGGAACCCTCACACCAGTGACGCTGCTGCCCGTCACCAGTCTGTTCCATATAAAGCCCGCCTATTAGGAATGGATATACCGCCATCCATCGGTCCCAGGCATGGTGGGCCTCCTGGTTTTTTGCCTGTGAGCTGTCCTCTTACTCTCCCCCGAATTACTTCGAGGGCTCTCCAAGTAAGACGGTGGCACCTCCACAGTGGAGCCCGGCATCAGCTCTACCACCTGTTTTCACTTATATTGTAATAATAGAGCAGGCTCCAAGGGGTTATTCGAATGATAAATATAAGGACCGCAAACTGTTTTGTGATTCGTGTGCCTGAGACTTAGAGATGAGACCTTTGGCTGTATAAAAAGACATGTTGCCGTGCGCACGCGCGATCAGTTGTCGTCTCGTCGCCGCGCCATTTTTTTGTATGACTTTCCTTTTTTTTTTAAGGGCTTTATGAGCTGATTATAAAACTGTCCCAACATTCAGCCACGCGTTTTCTAAAAAACAAAAAATCATTTGCTAAGCATACCAAGTTTGTGTTCTTCCAGGCAGAAAACGGCTGAAGGATTTTTGTGAAACGTACGTCAAATGACCGTAATGTCTAACATCATGGAAGTACAAAAATTAATTATAGTTATAAACGTTAATATTGTCAAAATTACATTTATGAAGTTTTCCAGTACTGAAATGAAAGAAATTTCGCGCCCGGCAACATGTGTTTTTATGCAGCCAAAAGTCTTAGATACATGAATGACAAAACAGTTTGCGATCCTCATATTTATCTTCCGAATAAACCCTTGGAGCCTGCTCTATAAGGTTAAAGAATATTAGTTGGCAAAACTCAAAACATAGGTAGTACTAGTCTATATGAACAACTGTTTGTATGGGAGCTAAGCGAAATTCACAACTTTTTTTTTCCTCCCATACAAATTGCCCAGTATGATTGGTCCAGTATGAAAAGGTGAAAACAAATTTTAAGAATTTCGCTTAGCTCCCATACAAACAGTTGTTCATATAGACTAGTACTACCTATGTTTTGAGTTTCGCCAACTAATATTATTTAACCTTATATACATTTTTTATATAAAACTGAACTGAACTGAACGGATTTGAGAACGATTCGCATTGTTATGTGCTGTGGGCCTATTATGTATCTCTAGTTGCCAACTGGACTGGGTGCCTATCATAAAAAACATAAATTTACTATCGAATTCCGATTGTCTAAGGATATGTTCGCACTTGAAGTAACGGCAGTTCAATACCCACTAAAGGCAATTTTGAAATTTCTGTTTTTATCTATGTTTTTAATGATACGCACCCGATTCAGTTGGCAACCAAAGATACAGAATAGGGGGGGCTGGTTGCTAGAGAGAGATTTTTGGGTATGTATTTATTGCTGACCGTTTCACCGAAAATTTGACCATTGGCAGTATCTGCTTCACAGCGGGCGGAGTTGTTCGAAGGCTAGTAGTTAATAAAGCAATCCAATAAATCATATCCCACGTACCTAATTCAGTATCTTTACACAAGCCACTAGCCGTCATTAATTCTGCATATGACTTATCTAGGTAGAGCGCGGAACGTTGCGCGCTAAACCATGAGATATGGATTAAATTCATTTGGTACTGTAAGCAAATTATTATCTTGATCTACAAGATATATGTGGGATATAAGCGTTAATTCAATATTGCTAGATTAAATTGGGATTTGTGCGTGGAAATTCCAAGTTGGTCGATGCAAGAAACATAAATTTGCACTTTAGATTGATGCATTTGAAGGAGACTGATTTTATAGAAGTATTTTCTTTCATACCGAACTTTATACGTGATCAAGAAAAAGTTGCTCAATAAACGTATTCGCGAATACACAATATCTTCAATGAAATGCCTGGAAGATATTGCTATTAATTAGCAATAAGTGACGCCCTTGTACACCATGTTTAATTGTTTCTTTTGTCTTTTAAGTTATTTGTCTAAATGTGTAAAAAGTGTTATTATATATAAATAAGTGTTTATAAATAAATAAAATTATATTTTGGGTTCTACTAATTATAACGTTACTAAAAGTCAGGTGATCTCAGATATTTATATCGGATACAGGTATTTTTTAAATAAACCGCATGATCAACTCTACTAATGAACACTTTCCAAAAAAAACAAAAACCTGCGAAAATAAAAAAATATGTTTACGTTTTCTTACTAATTATGAAAACCTACTCTGAATTATGTGTAGGGCTGCCATTATCTTAATTGCCGACGGAGGACAAAAACTTCAAAAGCCCCGGACGTTTAGGTGAAACTGAGGTTTTTACCCTGACACGTCTAAAAAAAGTATTCTTACAAAAAAAGGTTTTCATTAAACATTTTATTCACTAAACATTTTTCATTAAAGATTAATTATTCATTGAACAATATATATTATATTGCCTCGCTGGATTTGGCTTCGATGTGGTAGACGAACGAATGAATTTTTTGCTGAGGTTTATTTTTATTTATTGATTATCCTTCAATTAATTATGGTTACCGCTGACACATATACCTAGTTTCCGGGTTTTACCGGGTTTTATCTTTATTCAAATCCTCCCCCGGACGGCCCTCGGACTAGGACAAATCCGGGGAAACCCAGATGAATGGCAGCTCTAATTATGTGTAGGCAGGACCAATTTTGAAGTGGATACTTCTTTGTGCCCATCTTATATAGGGCATTATGTTCAGAGCTTGTACGTCACTTCCGGTACAAATTAATAATTTGATTTCTGATTATATATTCTTATTTTTCAATCGTTCATTATTTATTAAGTTCTTGATCATAATCGGAATAATATTTGATCGGTTTTTCTAATTGACCTCATAAGCGAACACACCGCCATTACTGACATTTTGACTCTGTGATTAAGTAAAGAGGCGACATAAGTAGTTTTTTTTAGATTTATAACCACTGTCAGTTGAATTTATAATTAAAAGATAATATATGAAATGTAAGTAAATCCGTTATATCTTTTAATTATGACATAAGAGAAAAGAAGTATCGGTTGTATCTTACAACCTGCAATTTTTTTATTAGCGTGAAATTTTATTTGCGATAGTTGTTTAGTACGATCAGTAAATAGGTAGGTAATGTATTTCTCTTAAAAAAAAATTTATTTACACCCTGTATATAGTGAGTAGCCGTTTTCATTTACCGCTTCAACTAGCAATTTCATTTTTGTGTAGTTTTTTGAAAACTGATATCATAAACTATGCCTATGTAAAAGTTTGTTCGCGATTTGTTGATTGGTGAAAGAGTATAAAGTCAAACAAATCAACTTTCAGAATTCTACGTAGCTTCTACGTCACAGGCATATTGGGAAGTAAGCAGTTCCGTCTTTTCCATAAGGGCACCGGGGGCACTAGCCCAGGGCCCCCGGTTTCACGGGGCCTCAGAGTGCCAACATTTTCAAATGATAATTTCCCTATATTTACACCAAATAAGGCAGATGTAAACAATATGCACAAATACAAATAATAAAATCGCCACATCTATTTTATGTTTTCGTTTGAAAGGTTTTGCAAAAATTTGTTTTTGCACAATTTAAGCTCATATTATTTACAGTTCCATCAATATTTTAAATTTACACATAGCTTATATTTTCATCAAATATAACAAACAAAAACACACCACACTGATGTTTTCATCAAAAGAGCCCCTCAAACTCAGTGTGCCCCAGGGCCCCTGCACGGCCTAAGACGGCCCTGGGGCCCCTGCATGCCTAACACGGCCCTGGAAGTAGGGATGGAAGTATCTAACATCACACGTGTTTAGCAGATTGCTAGGTTTGTTGAGGTTTTTGTCAGTTTCAAGTACAAAATGAACGAATTATAATTTGTTTATTTTTATTTCGTGACGCAAATGGTGTCAGTATGTTACAAGGAAATTGTGCGTATTGCATACTTTACACGGTGTTTAAGTATAAAAGAATACGTAATTTGTGTAGGGGTTAAGTTAAGGTGTTAGCGCAATAACTTTATGTGTAAAACATTAACATAACACTGATATTTTCTCAGCTTCTTCTGTAAGATTAAATTTTTATTTAAATTGAATTTTTTCGAAGTGATTTAACTTCTGTTCTTAGGACTATTTTACTGTGAAAAAAAATTAGTTTTGACAGTACTTGGACTAAAATAAAGCCTTTGAATCTGCTTTAATCTATAGCGAGATTTTGTTCTATTAATAGCTATTGGCGTGATAGTAATAATAAGTTTATATGTAAATAGATTTTCATATATCTACCTACCTTTACATATAATAGGAAGGATGATTTGAGAAAAATAGTACTTGGTCACGGTTATTTCCAGAGAAAAATTGATTTCAATTGAAATAGCTCGGAGGCAATTCATACCGGAGATAAGACACCGTCGATCGATAAAGCTAATATTACAAGTACCATGACGGACAGCGAAAAGATCGATGCAACGATTACTTCAATCAAATTGGAACAACCCGCGAATTCGAACACATTCGCTGTAATTATCGAACCGAAAATATGCTGTTTGTTTTTTTTTCTTTAGCGCCTTAATTGACGATTTCAGCGTGAACTGGTTCAATTTTATTGATTTTTAATTTACGATTCTTATTGTTTTATGACTCTACATAAGTTATAGCACGGTTTTAATGGTAAGCGATTGCAAGTTCACTCGTTTTATTGCTTGTTTATTGCTTCCTTCCTTTTTTACCTTCCGCAAAAAATACACATCACCATAAAATTGCAAAAATGTCAACACAGCACTCAACGTCAGAAATCAATGACAGACCATGCGATTAACCGGTAACTGTTGCCAAACAAACTCACTTTACCACTTTCCCGCAACTTTTGTAGGATTTTCTAAAAACACTGGCTGTTTATCTGTCTTTTGAAATAAAAAAGAAAAGCGTTCGAAATAAAAAAAAAAACACTCGATGTTTCATTCGTCGGGGTCGCGTTTATAGATGGTGTTCGATTTTCGAACGTGCGAGCGTCTCACGCGTTGCAAGACCACTGGCTTGCGATACCAGCATGGCAAGTTACTTACTGGTAGAAATTGTGTACATAGGCCCGCAGGCTGTTTTGCGACTGCGCGTATTAATTCACGATTTAAGATATGATAAAAGCCGTGGGATTGGTTGAGTAGTTTTTAGAGCAAGCGAGACTATTGTTTGGTTGATCCTTTGCGACCTTTTTGTTTTGTTTATCTGAGATGAGGTTCAATTGTTCCAGTTTTTTACGCACTGTCGTGTCAGAAATGTTAAAGTGGTTTTATTAATAAAAGCAAGCCTCCCGTCGTCGTCAGTCAGCATAACTCTGCCCAAAGGTAATGCACTACCTGTGAGGTTTTGACTTAAGTAACAGGTAGGCAACAAGATTTCTTGCTAATCCAATTCTAACCCACAGTTTTTAGGTTTCCCAAAGGGTAACCAACTATTACTAAGACTCCGCTGTCCGTCTGTCTGTCTATCCGTCTGTCACCAGGCTGTATCTCATGAACCGTGATTTTAGACAGTTGAAATTTTCACAGATGATGTATATCTGTTGCCGCTATAACAACAAACACTAAAAAACATAATAAAATAAATATTTAAGGGGGCTCCCATACAACAGACATGTTTTTTTTTGCCGTTTTTATAGATAATTGTACGGAACCCTTCGTGCGCGAGTGCTACTCGCACTTGGCCGGTTTTTGAAATTTTACGTTAGCTAAAGAAAAAGATTTGTCTTTGTCTGTTTTCATCAGACATTACATTTGACTGATTAGAGCATTTGAGTGCAATAGGCCTTACGCAGACGACATACCTACATTTATTTGTGCGATCCAGACGGCGGCGGCATATCGGTAGTGCAAAATAACCCTTTGGCGGAATTTTAATGACTAAACTCTCTCAAAGTACAGCAAAGGAGATAAGTAACCAGGCCCAGCAAGCCACAGGCGAGTGATTGATGATATAAAAATACTCGATAAATAGTGAATGTGTGTATGTATTGACCAAGTATTTCACATCTCATCTATCGCTCACCTGCGGGTCTTAGGATCAAAGTGTAAACGCTGCTCTGGGCCTGCGGGCCTATTATGTATCTCTAGTTGCCTTCTGTACGGGGTGCCTATCATCAAAAACATAGATATACTATCGAATTCCGATTTCCCAAGGATATGTTCGCACTTGAAGTGACGACACAGTTCGTTAATAGTTCAATACCCACTAAAGGCAATTTTGAAATTTCAGAGTTTATCTATGTTTTTGATGATAGGCACCTAGTACAGTTGGCAACTAAAGATACAGAATAGAGGGGCTGGTTACTTATCTCCTTTGCTGTCTATACATTTGATTGGCAAAATAGTAGGGAGGAACACGTTATAAGAAAACATGACGTTATTTCACCTTTCCACAGGAAAGTGTTCTTTTGCAGTGCAGTAAGATTTAAGAAACTACCCAAATTTTTAATTGTTCTTTAAACGTCATTGAGGCCCAAACCGTAGAAGAATGTTGCAGTATACTTCATGCCAAATTGATTGAGCCTAAGTGATTCTTCCTGACGAGTGGGCCTGCGGATGAACTTGGATAAGAAAAGGTCATGCTCCACTGCCATGTCATCCAAAGGCCAGTAACCGTCGACAATGTCAGCATCGAAGTTGTTCAAAAATATATTTACCTGGGTCGAGCTATCCAACTGTGTAAAAACCACTTCGACTCCGAGGCTGACAGAAGAATATGCTTGGGGTGGGCAGCATTCGGGAAGTTGCGTCACATATTTACGTCGCCAATACCGCAGTGCTTAAAGGCTAAAGTTTACAACCAGTGCGTCCTTCCAGTGATGACGTACGGCGCTGAGACGTGGTCTCTTACCAAAGGCTTGATCCGCCGATTTAAGGTCTCTCAACGAGCTATGGAGCGGACTATGCTTGGGATATCTCTGATGGATAAAATCCGAAACGAAGATATCCGTCAGAGATCGAAGGTGACCGACATAGCCTGCCGAATCAGTAAGTTGAAGTGGCAGTAGACTGGCCATATTTGTCGCCGACGTGATAACGGTTAGGACCGTAAGGCATTGGAATGGAGACCACGTACAACAAAGCGCAGCGTAGGCCGCCCTCGTGCCCGCTGGACTGATGATTTGAAGGACGTTGCGGGTGGCGGCTGGATGAGGATGACTGAGGACCGCCAAGTGTGGCGTAATATTGGGGAGGCCTTTGTCCAGCAGTGGACATATGTATAGTACAGTCCAAGCTTTTTTGTGCTCCATCAATCAACAATAATCAACAATGATGCATCAATTTTCAAAGCCATGGTGCCGTCCGTCAGTCACAAGCGCATATACTGTAAACTAATTTGTGTTGTCTGTGCATGCTAATTCGAAATGTTATATTTTTTTCGCATGCTTTTTGTGCGTCGGCTTGATGGGTGTCTCGGTCATCAGATTTTTTGCGAATCATGTGTGTTGTGAAATGAAATGAAATGAAATATATTGAGTTATGTAATGTAGGTATAACAAATACACTTATTACAGGTCAGTTTTAATGTATAAAAGTAATTAAATAATCTATGTGTATAGGTAATAGCTTTATGTCATAAATAATAATATGGGGAAATAATAAAGGTTGGGTTTACTTAAATTTTATAAAAAAATGCACTTAAATAAAATAAAAATATAGGAATAAGGAATAAATAATATTATAAATATATGCAATACATTATACCAAATATATGTCTAACTCCGCCCATTATGGTGTTAATTTTTACAGACGTTAAGTTCGCCACGGACGGTCTGTCGTCTGTGACAGGCCTAAATTTAAATAAAACTTTACTAAAATACCAGATAACTGATTTATACAGCCAAATTCATGTATGAGTTTCAATAGTAGATTAAAATTAATTTAAAAGAGAATATTAAGAAAAAATAAAGTAGACTTTATAAAAATATTTTATTTTACGGAGAAGCGGGGTGTCCAGAATGTTAGCGACATAACGTCTTTGGAAATTAATTGTATTTTATGCAACTGTCGTATAAACGGGCCTTATGACGTGCAGGTGCACGAGTGACTTAATGGCTAGTTATATGAAATTGCATACAATATTTTATCTACGAGCCCAGAAATATACAAGGTGACACTTATTTATATAGCGAAATTCATACTGAAGACTCTGTAAGTGCTCAGTGTCAAGGTTCGATGACCCTTTTTGTAAAATTCGTCAATAATATTTTTCGTGTTACTTACAAACGCAAACCTAGCCCCGAGAAATTTTATTGAGAAAGTGTAATCGATCCGTGATACTGATCACTTATCAAGCCTCCTGTATGAATTTGGCAGCATAAACAAATGTCACCTTATTCGATGAAGTTGCGAAAGCCGGAAACTGGCGATAGTACTCGTCCATACGAACAACTTTTGCTATGAAGCCAACCCTCGAATCGCGAAAAAGAAATCAGCTGTTCCATAGAAACGTTACATAGCTACCCGACCAAAATGTATGAAACATAGATATTTTTCTCGATTTCAGGAAAAGTTGTTCGTATGAACCAGTACTATCGCCAGTTTTCGTATGAACCAGTACTATCGCCAGTTTTCGTATGAACCAGTACTATCGCCAGTTTTAGTATGAACCAGTACTATCGCCAGTTTTCGTATGAACCAGTACTATTGCCAGTTTTCGTATGAACCAGTACTATCGCCAGTTTTCGTATGAACCAGTACTATCGCCAGTTTTAGTATGAACCAGTACTATCGCCAGTTTTCGTATGAACCAGTACTATCGCCAGTTTTAGTATGAACCAGTAATATCGCCAGTTTTCGTATGAACAAGTACTATCGCCAGTTTTAGTATGAACCAGTACTATCGCCAGTTTTCGTATGAACCAGTACTATCGCCAGTTTTCGACTTCCACAACTTCATCTTATAGATAAAACACAAGTACACGTTTTCTAATCAATGAATTTTCCACAATTTTTGCGGGAATTTTCCTGAAATAAGTTATTCGTCTCTTCAATAACCTTTTCTATCAATTATATTTGCCAGATGTCTTATTTTCACAAATAAAACTAAAAACGCGAATTGGAAAATTACTTTTTACGTAATTTTTCTTTGGAATATAAGTTTTCTAGTTCTTAGTGAACTTTCGGAGCTGCATAACAAATACCCAATGCCTAGGGCCTAGTAAAGTAAACATAAATCGCTGCTGGGCCGAAAAACGATGATATTATTTGTTACGGAAATACACTGTCGCATTGATAGATGTAAGGGAAATAAATAAAAAATTATAAATATTACATTATTATTATGTAATGAAAACAAAGTATCCCTAATTATTAAAAAAGTGACTTAATTATTTACCCTCTCTATTTTTATTCTTTATTTAATACAGAAAATAAACATTTACAAACAAAACATAAACAAATTAACATGTACATTGTAAAAGGGTAAACTTATCTCTAAAAAGAGATTTCTTCCGGTCAGCCTCTGGGGATAATACGTATAGAATATATTTTATTTTTAGAAATACATACGTGTAAGAGTAAAGAATAAATAAAAACATACTTTTTTATAACATAATTTTTTATAAAACATAATTTCTGACTTTATGTGTTATTCTAATTTATTTTAGTTGATTGTACCGTTTTGTGTTTGTGTTACTATCTTTAATTATTGTAATTGGTTTGTCCGTTTTAATTAAAGTAAGTAAATAAATAAATAAATAAATAAATAAATGAAAATAATAAATTAGTATTAATGTAAAATTAACTTAATGTATACTTTCTACTGAGTTCGACACTTAAAGAAATATGCAGGCTGTTGTTAGCAGATCGTATTTCAGCAATAATTCCTTCATGAACGGAAAGCGACATGAGAAATTAATTAATTCATTTTTTTTATTTTTTATTAATGGACAAGGAACTGATTGAAATAAGTTTTTTTTTTTTAATTTGGTTTCGTTTTCTGCAGATGTTGTAATCATTTATTTATATTATACAATACTTCTACTTCTATATAATCAAATTTAACGAAAATTTGCATTTAGACTGGATTTTGCCATCTATCAGGAAAAACTGTCTGATTTAGGACCATGTATGAAAACCGTTCTATTTCAAAAAATCATTTCTAAATAGTGCTATAACTAAAATAAATCTTATCGGGTCTAGACAGACAGACATTGTTTTAAAAAGTATGTTTAAACTTTCAAAAAATGCACTGTTTTTTTTTTGCTTTCCATATTTACGCCATACACAAAGATTCGTAATTTTTAAGCTTTATACACTGCTTTCCCTTGGTATCATACTTACACATTGAGTGTCGAAAAGGAACCGCGACTCATTTTAGCTTCCATAAATTTTACATGTGTCAAAGTAAGCGACGGTGAACGCAATTATTGTCACCCTGTCCCAACATTGGCAGTGTCGAAGTGTTGAAAACCAGTTCTCGGATTATCAAGACTGACACCTCGTTATGGACTTATTGGACGTAAAAAAGAGCTTTTCGAAAGCTCTTGTTACAGCTGGACCTCCTAGGTTCGAGACCTTGTTTGAACACGTGTATGTGGGTTATTCCTTTTTCACCCTACAAATCTACAGTCTAATCTTCACTAATACTCTTAATCTACGTCAAAATACGGTATCCATAGGGGAAGTTGGTCTATGTTCATTGTATGTTTGTCATTGCTATAACTCAATATGTATAATTGTATATGGTAGGCTTAGGGACTTGACTTGATACAGCAAGCGCCCCGGGCGCGCGGACGGACGGGACGCTATGAAGACAAAACAAATTTTATTTATTTATTTATTTTATAAACGAAAACATACATTTTTGTGGCACAAAGGTGTATCAAAAACCTGTCAGGGTTTATAAGTACACCGAGATTCCTTATCCTTATCTAAAAATAAACGTATAATCAAACTAAACACATCTAGATTGTTAAAATACAATAACTATAGACTAATTTTAAGATATGTAATGTTTTATATAAATAAGTCTTATAACACACACTTACAATTGACTTTCCTTAATTATTAAGATATTTTATATGCCTGCGTAACATCTTTAGTCGCTTATTGCAACCATGCAAATAATGTGCTCTATGGAACGAAATGCTACAACGCCGGCTACCGTACTGCATAGAAATTCATAGGGACTAGCAATGCAATGTCCCGCCCGGGGCGCTTGTTATCAAGCAAGTCCCTAAATGTGTCCCAAATAACGGAAAAATTAGAAAATTTTCAAATATCAAAATATTTGAAAATATTTTTAAGGTGGAATTTTCATATGACTTTCAAAACAAAACATGATAAAAATCTTTGAATTTTGCTGTACACTGTTTATGGAGTTCTTCAAAGTACACGATTTAATATATCGTTTTCAAATATACTTTCCATTTGATAAACTGTTAAACAAAATATATGATTAATTGTTCATATAATTGAAAGTTCTTATTCATAATATCAATTATCGTCCGAGTGGCGCGCGCGCCGCACCGTCTTCCATTTGTAAGTGAGTTTAATCTTTTTCCTTGAATTTTCATATAAAACTTAAACCATATTTTGTGTAGGTTTTGGATTATCCTGCACAAGTGCAGACATCGGATACATAAACTGATACAAAGGCGACAAATGGCTTGAATACTGTTTTTAAAAAAATTTAATTTAAATATATGTGACTAGAACGGAATAGCCCGTACGAATAGTGTGTGTGTTTATGTGAAATATTTCATTGTTATTCTGTTATCAATTTAAAAACTTCCATTTCGCGATACAATAGAGTCGATCAATCAACTTGGGAATGAAAGAAGTTATTCAATAAACTATACGTTAAGATAAGATTTATACGTATAATAAAGCCGATTCTGAAGGCTTTAATTTTAGTTTTAGTGCTGTCAAAACATAAATTTTGCCAAAGTAATTTAGCTTCTGTTTCTAAACTTTAAGAACTATTTCGCAATGAAGAAAATTTAGTTTTGACAGCATTAAAACTAAAATTAAAGCCTTCAGAATCGGCTTTAATGTTGTATACTGCCTGGATTTTTATTCGCTGAAACCAGAGATATTACCCGAGCCAACAAACCTTGGGAATAGAAATGGCCGCCCGCTTTTGTTGTACTGTCAGCATATACCAAACGCACAGTCACACACCTCTGACATGTTCAACTTTTGCTATGGAGCCAACCCTGAAATTGCGATAACCGAATCAGCTGTTCCTTATAAAAGTTGAAACCTTGACCAAAAAGTGTTGAAAAGCTGTATTTTTTTACTATTTATGATTTGGTAAAAATTGTCATAATATATAAGAAAAAAAAACAGCTTTACATGTACAACTAAAATCAAGCCAGTATATGCGTGAAAGTATTTTTTTTTTCTAAATGTGTTTGGAAAAAGCCTACTTCAAAATGAAAAATGGCACGAATAATAAATATTTTAATATACTATATTTTATTTGTCATTTAAATTAACAACTGCTTCACCGTTCGCATCATTAAAACATTTCACCCCCCTTTGACTGACATTGAACTGAGAACTTGGGAATCGTCTTACATTTGGTCACTTGGTGCCCACTACGGAGCTGGACTAAACAGACAACACTGACCGAGAGACACACCCTTCTCTACCTTCACCAGATAAGAGCAAAAAGGTGAATGAAATAGGTTAAGAAAATAGGTTAAGTTTTTTTAAATTTTATTGTTAACTCTATTTTATCTATTTATTCCATATTCGACTGACGACGGCCCCAAGTGGGTCGAAATATATATCGAAAGTTTTATTTTTTATTTAATTTCAACCATAATATTCATAAAAATCTGTATATATATATATATATATATATATATATATGATAAAACAGTAAAAAAAGCTTTTATTAAGTAAAAATATTTATTATCATTTAAATTATGTATTTTAATTCGTTGTATAATAAATAATCGTCATTTTTTTAATTATCTTGCAACTGAAAAGTTTCGTTCCATAAGTACTTAGCTTGGTTTTTTTGTTGCCAAATCGTTTTTAATGTATATCTGCTTTTTCTTATGGTCCATTTGACACATGTTCGTTTGACACTCAACGTTACAACCTGAAGCAGGTAAGTAATATTCTCTTTTTTATGAGTACTATTTATTTTATTGATATGTAATGGATGTAGGGTTGCCAGATAGGAAAACCAAAATATCCGGGCAAAATTTCAAAAAGTCGGGATCTTGGGACAAATAAATATTACGAATCAAAGATTTTTTTTTATTATTAAAAATTAAAGTAATTACAACAAAATACGTTGTTGCCCGCCGACCGTTGTTATTTGTTATTTGTCGGGACTCTGGATATCATATGAAATATCGGGATAATCCCGACGAATCGCAACCATCTGGCAACCCTAAATCGATGGTCATCAAGTAATGATATATATATAAAAAAATCATAGCAACTAACTGGGTTTAATAAAAAGATTTTATGTTACTTTTATTTTGTGAGCTTATTTTATATAAGTAGACATAAAAGTTTACGTAATTTTTAAATCATAAATGAAAATAACATTCAGAAAATACACACAGTAAATAGATACCATCCAGCTAAGTAAGCATAGAAACGGATTTTTTTATTTTATTACCTTAAGGTATACCTATTATCAGTGTTCTACTCCATTCCAACCAACGATTTCAAAGTTTAGATGAGCCCTGGCACCTAAAATCTATTGCATTGTTTTTGAATGCGTGCGTTAACATAATGCCGACGCGCGCACATACGAGTATGAAGGCAAATGGAAGTTGCAGCTGCTACGCCGTAGCATTAATCTTTTAGTGAAGGGGGATTTTTAAATAACTATTAGGTCTTTACATATGCAATTGCCGTTTTCTATGGAGAATTTGAAGAAAACTCAATTTTCAGTACTAACATTTTTGCATTTTTTTTAGGAATGACAAGTCCAAATTATGTAATTTCTTTTGTGTATGAATGAGATATTATTAATTTAACAGCAACATTAATATAATTTTTTATAAGTGTCACATATAAAAAATTATAACGAATCTAATCATGGAAATGGATGGTATTTAGGACGAACTGTTTTTTAAATTATATTTTGGTTTTCAAACTGACAATAAAAACAAAATTTAATACGCAGATGTAAAACCTTGAAATCATCTTTCAAACAAAATACAAATAATGGAAAAAGGAATTGAATTAGAGGAATTATAAACTTTTGAATCTGTAAGAAAATTTCGGCAATTTATTTAGTTAATTACCTATTATTTAGTTGATTCAATGAGCAAATTAAATATACTGGTTGTTAAGATGAAGTTGCGGAAGCCGGAAACTGGTAATAGTACTCATCCATACGAACAACTTTTACTATGGAGCCAACCCTCAAATAGCGAAAAAAAATCAGCTGTTCCATAGAAAAGTTACATAGCTACCCGACCAAAATGTATGAAACAACAGATTTTTTTTTCTCGTTTTCTTATTTTTTTGTCACAGAACGTTAGAAGAGTACTATCTTCCGCAACTTCATCTTAACACTCTGCACAAGGTGACTTTTTGATCAGCATCCAAATTCATACTGGAGGCTTGGTATGTGATCAACATCATGAATCGATAACAATTTCGTATTTTGAAATTTCGACTGCCCATAGTAATTCACTCCCAGTCCTGAGTGAATCACTATGGGGAGTCGAAATTTAATTTTATGAATTTTACAAAAATCGTTATTGGTTCATGATGCTCATCGCTTACCAAGGCTCAAGAATGAATTTGGACGATGTTAACAAATTCACCTTGTATACAAGGTGTAACAGAAAGGTGCAACAGCTTATTCAGTCAATGATATAGAACAACTTTCACTATGGAACAAACCCAGTATCTCGAAAAGAAAAATTATTTTTTTCATAGAAGAATGCAATGCCGCTCGGCTGAAATGTATGGAAGGGCAGATTTTTTTTTTGAGATTTCAGGTTTGGCTCCATAGTAAAAGTTGTTCTTTACCATTGACTGAATAAGCTCTTCAAATATGGTTACACCTTTCTGTTACACCTTGTATATATTTTAGTATATTTTACATTTATATTCTTAATTATTTAAAAGGAAGGTTTCTCTCCACACTTATCGTGCTCGTACACTCAAATAAAGACACGCAATAAATCTCTCGTCGACACGTCATATATTTCGCTTCAAATATCGCCATTCAATGCGTTCAGAATGCATCGCTGAGATATCCTAATATGAACTATGAAAACAAATTCCTCTGATATTGCTGTGATAGGAAAATGGTAAAGTGGGAATTTAAGTTTTTGTCGTGGTTCTGTTGGTTTTATATTGCTGAGTTGATTCAAAATTATTCACATTGCCCTGATTTTTTTCAATCATCACTTTGGAAATGTTCACAATTTATTAATTCGCTTAGATTGATTCGAAAACTATTTAGAGATCTAGCTTTAATAAGCCGCATTTTAGAACTTGTGGTCTAAAAAACCTCATGATGATGAATATTTTTACGAAAAAGCTGCAAGTTCCATTTGCCTTCTTGTGCGTCACTTGAGAGATGGCTGTTTAGAAATGTGTATTTTTAAAAAAATTGCTGCCGACTGTTTTGACAGATGGATGAATGGAGACAGACAGAGACAGACCACTTTTTTTATAAGCAATCACACATCACAATCAGCATAATGTCTATTATTCTCAAGTGACGTCATATCGTTCAATTCTTTAAAAAATCATAATAAAATAATGGTTAATTTATACACCAAAATAATGAAAACTATGTCCAAAAACGGCGTACATTCTCTAAAAATTTTCAAAAAAAAATCTCAAGCTATGGGAATTATCTACTCTTTTTTAACAAGTTTAATTATTGTAAAAGTTTCACGATTATATGTCGTGTACAGACAGCAAAGGAGATAAGTAACCAGGCCCAGCGCAAATACTTTGTACAGACAGCAAAAGAGATAAGTAACCAGGCCCAGCGCAAATACTTTGTACAGACAGCAAAAGAGATAAGTAACCAGGCCCAGCGCAAATACTTTGTACAGACAGCAAAGGAGATAAGTAACCAGGCCCAGCGCAAATACTTTGTACAGACAGCAAAGGAGATAAGTAACCAGGCCCAGCGCAAATACTTTGTACAGACAGCAAAGGAGATAAGTAACCAGGCCCAGCGCAAATACTTTGTACAGACAGCAAAGGAGATAAGTAACCAGGCCCAGCGCAAATACTTTGTACAGACAGCAAAGGAGATAAGTAACCAGGCCCAGCGCAAATACTTTGTACAGACAGCAAAAGAGATAAGTAACCAGGCCCAGCGCAAATACTTTGTACAGACAGCAAAGGAGATAAGTAACCAGGCCCAGCGCAAATACTTTGTACAGACAGCAAAGGAGATAAGTAACCAGGCCCAGCGCAAATACTTTGTACAGACAGCAAAGGAGATAAGTAACCAGGCCCAGCGCAAATATTTTGTACAGACAGCAAAGGAGATAAGTAACCAGGCCCAGCGCAAATACTTTGTACAGACAGCAAAGGAGATAAGTAACCAGGCCCAGCGCAAATACTTTGTACAGACAGCAAAGGAGATAAGTAACCAGGCCCAGCGCAAATATTTTGTACAGACAGCAACAACAACAACAACAATAATACAACTTTATTTGTACACCATATAAAAAGGAACAGAAATATAAATACTTAATTTTAACTAACGTATTATGTAGCACAAACAGGCGGCCTTATCGCTTAAAGCGATCTCTTCCAGACAACCTTAGGGTGGATGAAACTGTTTAGAATGATTGCTGAAATGGTGGTGTACTATTTTTAACAATAGATATATTTCAATATTAATAGATAAACGTATTAATATATAATGATAAATACATACTAATAAAATATATATCAAACAATAAAAATAATATATATATGTATATGTCATGAAATAAATTGTCAAAAATATAAATAAATTGGAAAAAATAAAAAATAATGATAATGAATATTTCGGTAATCAGAGTGAAAGATAGTGTCCTTTAACTAGTCTCTTGAAGATAGGCAGGGAAGGGGCTCTTCTTATATGTAAAGGAAGATCATTCCACAAACGAACAGCTTGTACCGAGAACGATTTATTGAAGAAAGACGATGAGTGCTCCGGCGTGGCAAGAAGCAGATTCTGAGAAGACCGTAAAATGCGGTCATGGGTATCATGAAGAAAACGAAAGCGAGTTTTAAGGTAAGAAGGAGTTGAAGGATTATTCAACACAGAAAACAAGAGGGACAGGATATGAGCATTACGGCGATGACGAATGGGAAGCCATTTAAGTTGGAAACGAAATTCAGAAATGTGATCAAATTTGCGAAGACCAAAAATAAACCTGATACAGAAATTTTGAAGACGTTCGAGTCTATCAAGTTGTGCCTCGGTAACGTCAAGGTAACAGACATCGGCGTAGTCGAGAATAGGTAGTAAAAGAGAATGTGCAAGCGCAATGTTAGTGGCAGTTGGAAGGAAATTTCGAAGCCTTCTTAGAGCTCCTGCTGCCGCAAACAATTTCCTACAAACTTCATTTATTTGTGGATCCCAAGACAAGCAACTATCTAACAGGAGACCAAGATTTTTTGCTTTGTTGCTATATGGAATTAATGTCCCTTCAAATACAATATTAGGTAGCAGTTGCCAGTCAATCCTAGCTGTAAACCAGGGACTACCCATAATAATGACTTGAGTCTTGGTGGGATTGATTTTCAAACCATATTCATTACTCCACACAGATATTCTAGATAAATTAGCATTGGTTGTGATTATGGCTTGTGAAAGATCTTCTAATTTAGCTTGTGTGTAGATTTGGAGATCATCTGCGTAAAGGTGGTAGGAAGAAGATATAAACTGAGAAATATTATTAATAAATATAGCGAAAAGTAGAGGAGATAAGACGCCACCTTGAGGAACACCGGCAGTAGTGTCACACCATTCTGAAAAAGTATCATCAATGCGGACACGTTGCCGGCGTCCTTGTAGATAACTACGAAACCAGCCAATCACCGCCGGAGATATGTTAAGAGAACTAAGCAGGCCTAGAAGGATGTCAAAGTCAGCTGCATTAAACGCGTTTGAAAAATCAAGTAGAGTCAGAACGGTGAGCTGTCCATCATCCATACCCCTTCGTATGTCGTCAGTAATTTCCACCAAAGCCGTAACGGTACTATGGCCAGGGCGAAAACCCGACTGATGAGAATTAAGGAGGTTGTTTTTATTGAGAAAGAAACTCAACTGATGGTGAACTGCCCGCTCAAGGACCTTAGAGAGGAACGGAAGGATAGAGATTGGACGATATTCAGAAAAGGATGTGGGATTCGCTTTTTTTGGCAATGGGGTGACTTGGGCATCTTTCCACAAAGTTGGAAATTATTCGGAGGAAATGGAGTGATTTAGAATACAAGTGATAATGGGTAAAATAATATCAATGATGGGTATAATCATTTTGCGACTGACACAGTCACATCCTACTGCGTTGGATGTAATGGCAATGATGTGTTTCCTAACATCACAATCGGTGAGTTGGCTAAACATAAATAGAGGGTAGTCGGGTGATGAGATTGAAGAAAGAGTATTCAATGTGTTTGTTTTCGTAGCACTATCAAAAGTGGTCGAAGAAGAAAAATGTTGGTTGAGTGAATTTAAATTTAAATCTGTTGGAATTGATTCTTTACGTGATTTACCAACACCCAATGACTTGAGAAATTTCCATACTTTGGCTGAATCGCCATTTTCAACGGATTCATGAATATGGCGTCGTTGAGCGTCCCTACACACCTTGTTGCAGTGATTCCGAATGCGTAAGTACCTTTCCCTATTAGTGTCAGTGGGCCGACGTTTAAATTTTGACTTGGCAAGTATCTTCTTTTCCATCACCTGTTTGATGTCGTCAGTGAGCCATGGAGCAGGAACATGTTTTATCTTGATGGCTTTAACTGGAGCATGTTTGTCAAACAGCTGTATCAATAAGGAGTTGAAGACAGAAACCTGATCATCAACAAAATCATTATTTAAAACTACAGTCCAGTCAATGCCTTTAGCATCCTCCCTAAGATTATCTAGATTCATACCACTAAAATTACGCTGCAGAAGAAATTTTGGCTTAGATTTTGGGGGACGAACTTTATATGATAGATAAATTAAATTGTGATAGGAAAAAGCATCAGCACTATATTGCCCATGTTTGACAACGTGCGCTAAAGATGAAACCATAATAAGGTCAAGAAGAGAAGGCTGACAATTAGGAAAGTGATGAGTAGAGTTTGACGGAAGAATATGTAAATTATTGGAACTAACGAGAGACCTGAGAGAAGAAGAACGATGATCGTTTTTAAGAGGACACGTATTAAAATCACCCATTACAATTGTGTGACTATAAGATGGAGCTAAGTTTTGTAGAAGACTTTCGAAGGAAAAGAAGTAGTTAATATTCATGGAAGGGGGATAGTAAACTCCAAGAAGAACCTTTGTACGATTTAGCATAACTTCAATAAACAGGTGTTCGCCAGCATCAGTTGGTGGAGGTTGAGCAGACATACTGACTATAGAAAACGGAATGTGTGATCGTAGGTAAATTGCCACTCCACCACAATCCCTAGGGACACGATCATTGCGAATAAGATGGAAACCTGGAATTGCGACAGATGTAGAAGGTACACAGGGCTTCAAAAACGACTCTGATACAAGAATGGCATGGATTGTCTTTATATTATCAAATGTTGCCAGCATGTCTGGGTAATGACCTCGAATGCTCTGGGCATTGATATGTACAACATTAAAATTCTTTATACATTCAGAAAATTGTAAGGCTAATGAGTCATGAAGGTTGGGGATGCTGTGAAAACTGGAGTCACTTTTAGTATCATCGGAAGACGAGGAAGAGCAGGACATGAAACTATCACTCTGAGAACTATCATTTTGATCAATAAATATATTATTTAACATCGATACGTAATAATAATATAATAATAATAGTAATACGAAATAAATAAATATGTGAACCTATTTATGCGCGAGACTAAAAATACACAAAATAAATGCACCTGCCAGTTGTGTGTGATTAAATTAAAATGAAAAATAAAAAATAAATTATGAGGGGCAGCAGACAGTCAAAACAGCAAAACAATAAGCAAACGTAAAATTGAAATAACAAAGCGTGAAACGAAACGTAGAAAAAAAAAAAACAAAATGTCAGTCACTGTCAGTAGATTGAGGAAGGAACATGAAAAAAATAAAATAAAAAATAACCTATCTACCTGCTGCCTCTAACAATAACAGAGAATAAGAAAACCAAATTGCTTAAAATCAAGACGCTGTCACTCCCCTCTTTGACCTTGTTTTCTTCTGGGTTTTCATCTTGGAAGGAACATCGGCTTCTTCACTATCTGACGAAATGCTGACTACGTCAGGAAGTGACCGGATTTGGTGCCGTTTACCGTCTGGCCCCAGCACAAAGATGAGTCCCTCCCTTGTCCAGCATTTAGATACACCAAAACGTCCCCGGGCCGCCATAAACACGTCATGTCGGCGCTTCGTGAGAAACTCCGACAGAGTGATCCCGCTGCCTTTGAGTTTAGTTTTGGTGAACCAAACCTTGTCCCGAAGTTGAGTGTCCACGAATTTCACCAAGATGGGCCTTATTGAACCAGGGGCAGAGCGCCCCATTCTGTGACACCGCCTGATATCACTAACACTGAGATTGGGAAACTCGAGCCGCTCGGAGATCACTTTTACCACTGCATCTGCTGTGTGTTCATCCTTGACTTCATTCACACCATGTACCAAAAGGATCTTGCGTCGGCTTCGCATCTCGAGCCGGTCCACCTCTTGAGCCAACATGTCCACTTGGTGCTGGAGATTTGTCATGCAAAGGAGATAAGTAACCAGGCCCAGCGCAAACACTTTGTACAGACAGCAAAGGAGATAAGTAACCAGGCCCAGCGCAAATACTTTGTACAGACAGCAAAGGAGATAAGTAACCAGGCCCAGCGCAAATACTTTGTACAGACAGCAAAGGAGATAAGTAACCAGGCCCAGCGCAAATACTTTGTACAGACAGCAAAGGAGATAAGTAACCAGGCCCAGCGCAAATATTTTGTACAGACAGCAAAGGAGATAAGTAACCAGGCCCAGCGCAAACACTTTGTACAGACAGCAAAGGAGATAAGTAACCAGGCCCAGCGCAAATACTTTGTACAGACAGCAAAGGAGATAAGTAACCAGGCCCAGCGCAAATATTTTGTACAGACAGCAAAGGAGATAAGTAACCAGGCCCAGCGCAAACACTTTGTACAGACAGCAAAGGAGATAAGTAACCAGGCCCAGCGCAAACACTTTGTACAGACAGCAAAGGAGATAAGTAACCAGGCCCAGCGCAAATATTTTGTACAGACAGCAAAGGAGATAAGTAACCAGGCCCAGCGCAAACACTTTGTACAGACAGCAAAGGAGATAAGTAACCAGGCCCAGCGCAAATACTTTGTACAGACAGCAAAGGAGATAAGTAACCAGGCCCAGCGCAAATACTTTGTACAGACAGCAAAGGAGATAAGTAACCAGGCCCAGCGCAAATACTTTGTACAGACAGCAAAGGAGATAAGTAACCAGGCCCAGCGCAAATACTTTGTACAGACAGCAAAGGAGATAAGTAACCAGGCCCAGCGCAAATATTTTGTACAGACAGCAAAGGAGATAAGTAACCAGGCCCAGCGCAAATACTTTGTACAGACAGCAAAGGAGATAAGTAACCAGGCCCAGCGCAAATATTTTGTACAGACAGCAAAGGAGATAAGTAACCAGGCCCAGCGCAAATACTTTGTACAGACAGCAAAGGAGATAAGTAACCAGGCCCAGCGCAAATACTATGTACAGACAGCAAAGGAGATAAGTAACCAGGCCCAGCGCAAATATTTTGTACAGACAGCAAAGGAGATAAGTAACCAGGCCCAGCGCAAATACTTTGTACAGACAGCAAAGGAAATAAGTAACCAGGCCCAGCGCAAATATTTTGTACAGACAGCAAAGGAGATAAGTAACCAGGCCCAGCGCAAATACTTTGTACAGACAGCAAAGGAGATAAGTAACCAGGCCCAGCGCAAATATTTTGTACAGACAGCAAAGGAGATAAGTAACCAGGCCCAGCGCAAATACTTTGTACAGACAGCAAAGGAGATAAGTAACCAGGCCCAGCGCAAATACTTTGTACAGACAGCAAAGGAAATAAGTAACCAGGCCCAGCGCAAATACTTTGTACAGACAGCAAAGGAGATAAGTAACCAGGCCCAGCGCAAATATTTTGTACAGACAGCAAAGGAGATAAGTAACCAGGCCCAGCGCAAATACTTTGTACAGACAGCAAAGGAGATAAGTAACCAGGCCCAGCGCAAATACTTTGTACAGACAGCAAAGGAGATAAGTAACCAGGCCCAGCGCAAATACTTTGTACAGACAGCAAAGGAGATAAGTAACCAGGCCCAGCGCAAATACTTTGTACAGACAGCAAAGGAGATAAGTAACCAGGCCCAGCGCAAACACTTTGATCCTAAGACCCACAGGTGAGTGATTGATGATATAAAAAATACTTAATAAATAGTACATGTGTGTATGTATTGACTTGTGTGACTTGAGTGACTTGTGCGGGGAGGCGGGTGGTTAAAACAAAGATCGAGCGCACAGGATGAACCTAGTGTCGAGCGCTTTGAGCGAGCGAGCGCGCTATACATGAAGGCGCCGACCGATGTCGTGGTAGGGCAAAGCCCGTCGCAAAAACTGCCCGGAAGCGCAGCAAGAAGCGCCGCCAGAAGCCTGAAGCTGTGGCCCTGGCATAAGAGCGTACTTTTCCCTGCGTTCCCTGCACGCCTATATCTTCTCTTGTACCTCCTGTCGGTTTAACTGGGAGAAAATGCTTATAGTATTAAGTCCACCCTTTATACATTTTTTTTAAGCATAATTATATATTTTTAAATGAAACCCCGAGGGGTGTCAGAGGTGTTCCTTAGGGTGAACTGTGAAATGCAAGTCACAGTTCACACTTGGTACACCCGCGTTTCACCGTGATGGTTGGTGAGCCCGGTCGCCGTTCTTCGGGCACAAATACAGGCATGCAGGTTTCCTCACGATGTTTTTCTTCACCGTTCATCATCTGTTAAGCATTTGGTAATACAAATACTACATAAATTTTGAAAAATTCATTGATGCGTGCCACGCCAGGGATCGTCTCAAGATTGAAGGACCATCAGCTTGTTCTACCGGCTACCGCGCGGTGCGTGTCGCTTACGTTTTTTAATGCTCACCAAAATGTTGTAATGAATTTCTATTTTACATGAGAAGTAATTTAATAGTCGTAATGGTTTCACTTTTATTTACATCACCAAACATTTTGTCACAGTTCGAAATTAATTCAGAGATACAATCATTGCAATGAATAAAATATTGCGAGTCCAAAGTAACGCGTATTTTCCCACTAAGCTTATCTAGTTGTGACAAATTGCATCTAAGTTTTAAGCTAAGCTGTAATACTATCGGGGAAAATTGCGGTGACCCACTTTCCGCTCTTACTGCGAAAGTAATAAGTTTAAAAATTGGATCAGTGGAATCTTCCCCGATAGTATTGGTAACAAAATAACTGTTATCTGTTACAATTATAAATGCTGTTACTCAGTGCTTAACGTGTTTTTACAGTTACTTAGAGATACTTAAGTATTTCTGTAGATCTAGATTTATAACTTAGTTTTAGCTGAATGGGCTTTTAACAAGTTGCCAATTTAATATTTTGAAGTAAGAGCTTTTTGGCACAGAAATAGCATTTATTTTCCCACACAATGGGGGAAAATAAAATTGGTAAAATACCACCGTATAGATTACTGCCCCCCTTTATCTCCCTAATGGACCGAAAACTTTAAAAAAACATAAGTACATATAAGTAAGTCGGGATTATAAGAACAATACAACGTTTCAGCAATTTTAGGTAAATTGCGGAATAAAAAAATTATTTATGCTTTTAAAATTTCTAACCGACTAAAAATGAGTCTGAAACCATGGCCCGTTAGTTCTACTCGCACTTAACAGGTGCGTTAGTTCTACTCGCACTTGACTGGCGCGAAACTTAATATGGCGAGCTAATTAATTAACTCAAAAGCATAGACAACTTTTGTCTTTGCTCCAAAGTAAATATTTAAATGATGTTGTTGGATAAGCATGATCTGTAGCAGTATGATCTGCAATTATTATAAAAACTATTTTCAATAAACAGTTGGAGTTCCAAACGCCTTCTATAATAAAAATGGCAATGTCTCACGACTCATCTCTCCAATGCGATAAGAGTGAGGCGCTTATATGGACAAGGAATCCTCTATAACTGAAGCTAAACAGAAGATTGAAAAATGGCTAGCTACTAACTCTCAACTATGACAAAACAGAAAATATTTTAGGCATTTATGGACAACAAACAGTATATACCAACTATACAAACTAACTTAATGAATAAATAATTAAACAAATAAAATATTATTTATTTAGTCTTCTATTTATATTTATTACAAGAAATTTTTTTTTTAAAGAACTACATTTTTTCATTTAGTTTTTATTATATTATATTTATATATTCCTACAAACACACTTTATTATAATTAATTCCAGATATATTTCGACTTCTTGTCGGCATCAGTGGAACTGGAGAATAAAATTTATATAATATACTAAAATAATTAAATGTCATCAATCTAAAAATGCTGTTTTAACTTTGTTTGGACAAGATCATGACTAACTGTGCATTAAATTTCAAACTCATGCTTTATAAACCTCACCAATACTGACTTATTGGCGTCAACTGACACATACCAAAATGTTTTTTCAATTTTAACTTCTAAACAAGAAAAACAAAGTTAAGTTATAGACTTTGCGCTTAACCTTAAATTCGTTAAATTTTCGTAGTAGAAATAATGTAATGAAAAATAGAGCAAGTAAGGTGGAATGCTCTAAAAATTGTTGCCAAAAACATTATTTATTTTACTATAACTCAGAAAATAAATAATAATATAATTTATTTTACTTTTTAAAAACCAAGGCTTCCATAACCCTCTTAATTCTCGCGGTAGCTCAGTCGGTAGAACGTCGGACGCTTATCTTGGGATCCGTATTCGAATCCCGGCGATCGAGCGTGTGCCAACAAATGGCAAAGATGAGTTTACTAAACTTAATTTAAGCGTTCTGTCTTTTTCTTCCTGTATCGGAAGACAAAGATAGGACGCTAAAAATAAGGTTAGTCCTTTCAAATAAGTTAAGTCGTGTTGCACCGAATCGACACTATTATCCACGTTTCATTTCTAAAACTACAAAGATTTCACAGTATGTAATCCCCCGTAATAATACTTGTTTTGTATTAAAAAATAGATTAGTAATAGATGACGTAAAGAATTACGTAAATAATTCCGTTACAACTTTGCAACCACAAGGCAAAAACAGTTCTTGGAAAAATCGGTAATTTCAAAGAGGGATAATGGATATCCTTGTAGAAAAAACAGAAAACCGCAAATTCCTTTCGTACATACGATACATAGAAATAGAAAATGCTGGCAATACCTGACTAGTAAGGCGCTACGGAAAAAAAATCGACACTTTAAGAACTTGCATATCTATTTCAGTAAATAATGTATTATTTTAATAAAATAGGATACTATTTTTGGAATCTTTTTCTAGGGATCTGTTAAACAGAAACGCGATTGGAGAAATTCGGCTCGATACAAATATTTATTGAAATGAGGTCTTTTTCGACACCAATTCTCCTGGTTTCACAATTTAGAATGACATATGGACTGCAATTATATTTTATTAAATGGGGTTTTGAATGGTACCGCAAAAACCGCCTTTTTGCTACTTTTCCACAAATCCGTCCCTCTCGCACTGAGTGTTTTTTAATAGGTTTTGAGTAACAGGGATGCTAAAACTTTTACATATCGTCTTAAGGCATTTTCGTATTAGTATTTTGACAGGGGACTTCTTTCGTGAAAAAAATTTTAGGATAACCTTTTATTTTTACGAAGGATTAATTAACTTCTTATTACAGATTAGTACGTTTTTTAATCGTTAATTATTTGTCATTAGTTATCATTTATGATTAATCAATGTTTATTTGATATCAATAATAAAACAAATTTAAACGACTCCGTACCTACGCTTAATGCTCGCGCTGCGATCAAGAAGTTTATATAATTATTTATGCTTTTCTCTGTGATTGACATCTAATGCCACAACATGCAGTGTTGAATTACTAAAAAGTACATTTAATATTGTTCCAAGCTAGTAAGATCGAAATGGTCCAAAACGCTACAAGAAAACAACAATGCTTTTCCAAAGCTGAACGTGATGGCAAAAGGTACCACATGGCAAGAAGTATTCACTTAAATAATATACGGTTGTATCTCCAACACAACCTGCTGCTTTTTAATGCAAAGAGAATTATATACCCAAACATGATAACTTTGCTAAAATAAATAAGATTCTGGATTCAATCAACGACATTAACTCAGTCCATTATTTCATACCATCAACTCCTTGTCCTTGGCCCTGTTGCTCACAAAGCTCCCGCATGACTGCCGATACCCCATTAAAATTAAGATTGAAGTTGAACACACGATAAGTTTAGGTACATCCATACATTTATAAACATGATATGCATGTATGTTATTTCGTCTGCGCTTTCAATCATAAATGCCATTTAGTGGATAATGGGTCGTGGTAAAAAGAGACGACTCTATTTCAGTCAGCTAGGGTACATACGGAGAACTGGTATGTGGAAAAGAGATGGGGTTATGCGTACTTTCAATGTGTAGTACGAGGTCGCTTTGTGCGTCATAGGTTGCGACAGACAAGCGTTTAATGTATGAAAAGGGATTTGTAAGGGCCTGTCTGATGATGATAACTGTGAAGGGCTTATGTTACGTATGACGTATGACCGAAACTAATCCCGAAATTTGTAACTTTAATGGAATATATGTCCCATCTTCCATTGTTTTTCTTCGACTCTGGAATGAACTTCTGCAAACCCTCTTCCTTCTGTTTCCTTTTTACCTCTCCTCTCTCTGAATGACTTACTGAATAAGCTACTGTTTGTCTGTATATATGTATCTGTGTATTTATGTATGTATTTGTATGTAGTATATTTTTATAGTTAGGTTTTAGGTTTAAAATAACTTTTAAATAATGTTATGCACTGATTTAGATTTAAATTTCCAAGATGAAAATGTTTTTATGTTTTCCCAAGGTTGACTGGAAGAAATTTTTTGTAGGAATAAGTCCGCCTTTGCCTTCTTTTTGTTCTTTGTGTGTATCTTGTCTTCTTATTTGTGTGCAATAAAGTGTTTATTCGTTCATTCATTCATTCATTCGTTCACCTCGAAGAAAATCTCGAAGTTAATCTTTGCGGTACAGAAACTCAAAGAAAAGCAAATCTGGATATGAGGAGCTCTGAACCGTGATTCGAACACGGGACCTCGCGATCTTCAATTCGTAAATTGTCTATAAGAATTCAAAATACGAGATAAAGTGGAGATTTTTTGTAAGCATAATGTCACCTGCACGTTTCGCGAAAATCGAATGTTATGTTTCAATGTAACTTTCAGCATACCCCTATCTCACGAACCGCTCAACCAATCCCAGCAAACCAGGTGTCAGGTGATCGAGTCACTCGGCCTCCTTCAACCAATTACAAAGTATTGTATTCTGTGCCGATAGTACTGAGATACTTAGTTGCCAAATATTACTATTAATGCCCTTTTATCAGCGTGAGTGTGTTTTTACGCCGAAAGTTGCTCCACTAAAACTTAAATATCTCGAGAACGACACATCCGATCGCAAAAATACAAAGTGTGTTGTGATACTTAAAACTAAATCTTTTCAATAACATCAAGTTTGAGTACCTTTTGTAGAGTTTGAGTACTCACAGAAGATAAATACTTAATAACAACATTTGAACTCAAAAATTCGAAATGCCTCGACCTAAAAATCGCGATTAAATTCAAATCAAAATTTTTTAACCAAAAACCGGCAAGTCCTATGCAGAACGTCAAGAGGCTTATAATTTGACACTAAAATAAAAGAAATCGGCCGAGAACTTAGAAAATGGCAACGATTTGAAAATTTATGAAACCCAGTCAGAGCCTAAGGCTGCCGGTCCATGTCTACCGTTAGTCCCATATTCGGTCCTGTAATTTTTGAAATCCTCTCTTGCTCACTATTATTTTTGTAAAACATTACCAATTAAAATGAAAACAAGAGTTAGTCATCGAATTTACAGAAATTTAGATTTTTCGCGTTAGTAATCACCATCCGCAAAATTTTCATTATCGATAAAACAATAGATCGCAGTCTAGATGGTGGCTCGCTAAATGATAGTTGCTTAAATCAAAACCACATACTTTTATATTAAGGGGCCGGCGGAGCAAGCCTAGTTCATACAAACGAAATACCAAAACCATTTGTAAATCATAGATATTCTTAGGATAGTGTATGTTTATTCCGATTGGATTACAAAATATTTAGGTTCCCAAATATATATTTTGAAAGGACACTGATTTAAAGACAACATAGGTATAAGCATTTTAAAATCTGCATAGAAAGCTTATCTTTTCTCATATTTCATATTTAAATCGGTGTTCCTATTTAATATATATTTAGGAACCTAGATATTCTTTAATACAATCGGAATAAATACACACTACCTCAAGAATATTTATGATTTACAAATGGTAGTTTTGGTATTTCGTTTGTATGAACTTGGCTTGCTCCGCCGGCCTTTTAAGGACCCGGTGCAGGACGACGCCAACTCCGATGCGAAGCGAGACGTATCGCGACAATAAAGCGCATATTTGGCTGGCTAATCTAAACAAGCGCCTCACGCTTTGCCCCACGCCGTTCGAACTGTGCTGAGCAAGTCTCGCCCTTTGCGTTGGAAATAATAATTATTTCTGAGTACCTTAATTGTGCCTCGATTACTTATTATTTTTTATTCTGTTTTAATTAATTAGAATATTGATGATACTTCCAAGTGGTGTATGTGCTTACTTTGCTTGTTAAATGTTCATAAGTCGCTTAACGAAGCCTTGTAAAAGTACTCGATTTTAGGGCGAAAACCCAATATTTTAAATATTTTTCTGATCTTTAACGCGATTTTTGTGAAAAAATCAGGGACATACACCACTTCATATTGACCGTCTAAATGAAAGCCTAAAATTTATTTGATTGAATTGTTCCACTTTCGCGAGTTATTATGGTTTTTAGATATGTATGAAGTACGATTCGGAGCGGGTTCTTAAGTTTGAAACTAACGTAAACGAAAGGATACCTGCCTACCCAAACACAAAATCTACAAAAAATGTGACGTAACAACAATTTATTTTAATCTTTTAAAACGCCAATTTCGCTCAAGGTTTTTTAGAACAACTAAAGAATGTTTTCTTTTATAGAAACTTAATTCTTAGACGAATAATTATATTAGCAGCTATTAAGAACTACGATACAAGAGAATTTTTTCGGGGCCGAAATTCAATATTATGTATGACCTTAGTCAGACAATTATTGTGAGCCATAGAAATCAGTTTCACGGTCTACAAAGACGTCATCAACCATAGATTTAGTATCTATACATCTATATTGTTTCTATGTCAACAACTTACTTACTATATCATATTTTATAGCGACATCTACCGCTTTGGATAATTTACTCTGGCGCCAAGAATTTTTTCAAAATATTTTTCTTCTGGAAACTTGTTTATAATTGATCTTGATTAGTGTGATAATATCAGGTGGTAGAGCTGATGCTGGGCTCGACTGTGGATGTACCACCATCTTACTTGGAGACCCCCTCGAAGTTATTCGGGGGAGAGTATCTAATAGGGCAGCTCACAGGCAAAAAACCAGGAGGCCCACTATTCCTGGGACCGATGGATGGTGGTATATCCATCCCTAATAGCCGGTCCTTATATGGAACAGACTAGTGACGGGCAGCGGCGTCACTGGTGCGAGGGTTCCGGCACCGCGCTCACCAACCCGCATGCCCAGTGTGTGTGAGTATGGGCAATTCTTCCAGGATGACCGCCGGGAGTGCCAAAGTCCTGGAAAGGCTTATGTCCAGCAGTGGACGAACTAGGCTGATGGATGGATGGATGAGTGTGATAATATTTAATTAATTATTATCATGTATACATGTATTTAACATATCTCGTGACTATGTAGCCCCGGACCTTTGGGAGGCGTGCGTGGGGCCGAAACCAACACGTAGAGGCCCTTTAGACAATTTAATCCAAATGTGATGTGACACCAACCGACAATTATCCCTGTACGCACTGTAGGAGTGCACCCAAAGACAACCCCCGGTCTGTGTAGGACTATTGTAACGAATGAAAACGAAGGAAATCAGACTATTGCGTTGAGGTGCTAGTGGACTGGATATCTGGGACTATGGAAGGAACTATAGCGCCTGCCCATTACTATAAATAAATATTACCGATAGAATATCAAAACAATAGTTATAATTATCAGGTTGTTAGGTTCTGTAAGTAAAACTTTATGAACAATTAATCAACTTTATTCTCCATAAATAATATTAGTACAACATTTTGACAGGTGAATATCAGACGATATAGTCAAAACAAAACAAGGAAGTATTACTTCATAATTATTTATATATTATCTGGCAAGAATAATCTACCTATTAATTTAATTTTAGTATTTTTGTTATCTTTCTAAGGCTTATTTGGATATTTAGATTAAATAACAAAATAGAAAAATTAGAATATATATTATCTATATTGCCTAAAATGTTGATATGTATTATTCTTTCCAATGTCTGTTTCAATTATATTTTAACTAATTTACAAAGAATTCTACTCTACAAAATAATACTTTTATGGTAAAATAGGTAAATAATACCAAATTGTTACTAAAATTATTATAACAATGAGTATGCACAAACAAAATTTACTTGTTAATGTTAGATGATGAGAATCACGATGGTAATTATCTAAAATTTAAATACTTTAAAAATAATATTTATTAATTAAATTACTATATTATAAAAAGGAATGTTTGGCAAGCAAAGTAATTTTAAAGCCACACAGGACTTTAGCCTCAATGTAAGAAAAAACTTTTTTGTTCCCATAATGGAATGTACCAAGAGCAATGGATGCATCTCCTGTAGTGTAATATCAGTATATTTTATATTAACTGATTAATTAGTTATAGCAAAGCATTTAAGTATTTGAATTTTTGAAAAATTATTGTCACCAAAGTTAGCGACATCGATATTTATCACTTTTAGTGAATTGTGTCGGATGACGTCACGATACATGCCGTTAAGCTCACTTTCATTGCCAATAACTTCGTAACTTTTTGACATATCGAAAAAATAATGTTTCTACTGTTTTTAGCTTTTTAAACGCAATTGATTTTCATGAAAATCTTCATTAGGAGACGAATTCATTATCGAAAAGTAAGCCGAAAACAGATCGGAATTTGAAAATTTCGATCACAAGAGACTCACATTTCAAAACTAAAGTCTATATTTTTACAAATCACCAATTCCATTTTAATTTGATTTAAGCTCAAACCTTACTCAATTTTTTTAATAATCACCGTTATATCTCATGCCATATACCTAAATCATATTTTGTATGGGCTATGATTTATGCATGAGGTTTAAATGTAAATCGTCACTTAAGGCCCAGCACAACTCCCAAATGACTTGAGAATCTTTACCCCAAAATATTTAAGCCATTAATTATTGAGGAAAATTTGTATGTGTATATAAGAGGACTGTAAATATAAGTTGCTTTTCCCGTCAAAAGAAAATAACTGCAGTCAAAAAATTTAAGTTTGTGAACGTCAAAATATTCTTGAGCACCAATAATTTATTTATATATTATTTTAATATTACGCAAGTCAAGTTCATAAATTGTCAGTTTACATTATTAACATGCCTAGAGATTTAAAAAAACTTTTCATCATTCCTTGTGATGTGAAGTCGACAAAAATTTACCACAGCACTAATGATTTCGTATCATGCCGTCAAATGCGCACAATTCCTTCAAATTTCTATCTCCTTCGTAACGTAGGTTAACGTAACGTTCAACTTTATGGCCCAGCACTAACCTACGGTAGGTTAGTGCTGGGCCATAAAGTTGAGTAGCATTTGAGTATTTGGTCACGAGAAGTAAAAAATCCATCGCAGATGTTGCGCCGGCGCCGATGTGGATCGCTCAGGAGCCAACCCCCTTCAGTCCGCGTTTATGATCTGTAACAAGCAATTTTTACTATTTTAATTTATTTTTCGAAATGGGGGAAGGGGGGATGAGACAGTCCTGAGCGACCACTTTGTTTTTTTACTGGGACTGTTATTATGAACCGGAGACAAATTCGAATTTGTGTTTTGGAATATCAACTTTGAATTTCTTTCTTTTTTGTATTTCTTCTTTGTCTTTGCTTCGGTAGAAGATGGTTCTGTAACTAAAATTAGAACGACCGTTAATAAAACAAAACCTCTTAAATAACTGAATACTTGTAACTAAAATTGTTACACATACGTAAAAAATGGGAACGGAGGCACCAGCCGTCTTTATACGGAATGACCTAAACTACAAGACCACACGTATACTGAATTTATTAGTACTTCATGTTATAGGGTTCCTTAATAAAACCCAAGCTAGCAAAAATTTTTATGACAATTCAATTTTCTGTCGATAGACACTGGTCTTTCTGTCCATCCGTGCCTTAAGGCGATTAGTGTCGCCAAATTAGCAGCTCAATGTATGTCGGTACGAATATCGATAGAAACGACATTGAAATATCATTCATTTCAGCGCGAATAACATAAAGGCTGTAACGACGCCTACTGCGTCCTTGATAGGGCGAAATAGGAGAAAATTATACTTTTCATATGGACGTGATTATTCGATTGAATAATCCTATGTTATGTTTATAGATATCAAGTTTACCCATTAATCAAAGCATAAATAAAATAAATCGACCAAGCAGCTTAGGAGCAGTAGGGAATTCAAGCCAAAAAAAATCATTCGGTTGAATTTTTTTTTTATATAGAAGCTTTGGTGGTATGAAATAGAAAAATGTTGCATATGTTGTCTTGGAGTTGATAATTCATATACATTTTATTCAATATTATTGATTCCACCATAAACGAGTAGGCTTTAGAAAGTACCCATTTGGCGATAATTAATGCCAGTTGAAAAAAGGGTTTTTAAGTTTAATGAACCTTTAAAGTTGATGCCATCCCTTACAGTGTTCTTGACAAAGAAAGTGACAGCATTCATTTTAAAGTTTCATTAAACTTAAAAACCCTTCCTGCAACTGGCCGTAAGCCCCTTAACTCAAGCTCATTAATTTTGTATCCAGGAAGAAAATTGCACCACAGCCCCGGGAAAAAATTAATAAGGAATATTTTCGTACGTTGGAAGTATATCTCTATAAGATATAATCTTTTAAAAATTATATCTTATAGAGACTCTTATTTTCAGATTCTCTTATCTTTGTATATTTTTACATTTGTATACAGGGTGACTGGAAATTGCTCTTATTCCTCTCGTGGGAAGAAACTACGATTAATTTGGAGTGATTTGACCCCTATCACTTGGGGGTCGCAAATCCGTAATTGTCAAGATAATCGACATTCTTTGCTTTATTTATAAAATTGCGAAATTTGGCAAATAAAAAACGCCAAAAAAAATCTTGTTGTTTTTTGGCCTGAAATTTGGCATGAACTGATAGCTTACTGATTGATCAATCTCCTTAAGGCTAAAAATCACTCAATTAATTGCAAAATCTTATGCTGCATGTCTAAAATCACGATAACAACGAATTAAAATTGAACTTTAAAAATAAAAAATTTCTCGAAAATGGCGGATTTGCGACCCCCAAGTGATAGGGGTAAAATCACTCCAAATTAATCATAGTTTACTTCCACGAGAGGAATAAGAGCAATTTCCAGTCACCCTGTATAAAAAGGGTTACGTTTGTGTGTGAAGGTGCCTTATATTAGAAATAACGTTTGTTCACAATACCAAAATGAATTATAAATTATACCCACACAGTAATAATATGCTTGTGTAACTAAGCGATTCGACACTTACGATACGAGTTTGATTAGGGTTGTCAAATACTTAGATTTTGTTTAGTTTATTAGGAAAACTGACGTCTGAAAAATTTATTCAATAAATCAAAATGTTTCAAGTATATTTCTTTGTGAATTCTTTATTAATCACATTAACGCGATACGTAAAAGTTTTAGCGTCCCTGTTACTCCACATGCGAAAAACCCTCAGTGCGAGTGGGATGGATTCGTGGAAAAGTAGCAAAATGTCGGTTTTTTATTAATATAAAATGTCGTAAGCTATTTTGTCAAAAAGATTTTCAAGGAGATTGTACAAATACATAATATCCACATTTTGAATGCAATTTCACAATTTAATTAGTTAGGATTTCAGAATAACAAGAAAAAATAAAACAATATAGAGGTCTTTTCGGAAATAAATTTTATCGAGAAAATTTCATCCCATCTCGTTTTCCTTCAGTGAGAATCTTAATCAAATACTCAATAAACATTTACCTAAAAATTAAATACGTAGATGACGTTATAGTGTAGCAAATGGATTCGAAAAAACCCCATTTTTTTTTGGTATCGCCTTAGAACTGTAAGATACAATAGTAAGTACCTTTATACACAGGCGAGATAATTTATAAACAGAGATTTATAATACCAATATCTTATCTTTACTTTTGAAATCTTTGATGCGGTTGCCTCAAAAAATATACTTATGAAGGACTCCAAGACGTCATGCGTAACATAACTTCAACGTTGGCTGAACCAGTAAATGATGTATGAAGTTATGAAATAACTGACAGTTCTTGTAAAAACAATTATCAAAATTATTGTAGTAAACAGCGTCAGCCCTGCGGCGCATGCGCAGCGTGTCGAATAACGATTGACGTCAATCCCCCGCTCACGAGTCGCGACGGGGATATAAAAAAACTATCAATTTACTACCGACGGGAAGTGGCGACAACCATAACAAAGCATTGTTTCCATTTTACTGAACGATTGTTAATTCTTTATTATGGTGCGCGTGCTACTGTATCGTGCTCATCATTCAGACAAGGTCGGGGGCAGTGGCGTGCACAGAACTTTTTGCTGGAAAAGCAAGCAATTGGTCGAGAATAACAAAAAAAAAATACGAAAAAATTTAAATATCACCCTAGAGTGAAAAGTGATATTGAAATTTTTTTTTCATATTTTTTATTATTATTCTTGACCAATTGCTTGCTTTTCCAACAAAAAGTTCTGTGCACGCCACTGATCGGTGTGGGGGGGGGGTTATATTCTTCTCGATTCGCGATTCCCTTCTAGCACCTCTTCCCAGTGTCATCCGAAAATGACTCTATTGATAAATTGAGTCGAATCTCTTAACATGTTTCAAAAATATGTATTTTTAGTTAAACTTTCAAAAAAAGTTTTTTTGATAGTTTAACTAAAAATTCCTATTTAAGGAATTCTGGCAAAAAAATATACATATTTTGGTCCCCTCTTACATTGTTACAGATGTTTGAAATGTGTTCGTGGGGTAGTAAAACATTTTCGAAACCTCATGTTTTTCGAACCGTTTTTTTTCAAGCATTTTTTTTCTTTCTTTAGCAATAATATTTATTTTGAATCTTGTTTTGCGGAAAAAAATCGTAGTCACGATGTAATAACGTAGGTATAGTTCTACCTAGAGGTAACGGTATAGTTCTACCTAGAGGTAACGGTATAGTTCTACCTAGAGGTAACGGTATAGTTCTACCTAGAGGTAACGGTATAGTTCTACCTAGAGGTAACGGTATAGTTCTACCTAGAGGTAACGGTATAGTTCTACCTAGAGGTAACGGTATAGTTCTACCTAGAGGTAACGGTATAGTTCTACCTAGAGGTAACGGTTTGGTTCTAGATAACTTTGTACAGCGCATCTGCAAAAAGCTTAAAAATATATACAAGGTGAATTTGTAAACATCGTCCAAATTCATACTTGAGCCTTGGTAAGTGATCAGCATCATGAACCAATAACAATTTTTGTAAAATTCATAAAATGAAATTTCGACTCCCATAGTGATTCACTCAGAACTGGGAGTGAATTACTATGGGAAGTCGAAATCTCATTATACGAATTTCACAAAAATTGTTATCGATCCCTGATGCTGATCACTTAACAAGCCTCCAGTATGAATTTGGACGATGATCAAAAAGTCGCCTTGTATAAAAAATACCTTCAATAAAAAATACTTTTATTTTATATCCGAGATAGATATCTTCACAGGTTCTATATTTTGTCAACTTACGGATATACATTGTATAATTTAATTTATGCAATTGCAACATCAAAAGCAGTTTTATAAGTACCTACATTTTTATCCGATATCCGATATTTTGGAGTTAAATTTAGAGGTTTTTTTTATGGGGTAAAAATTAGGTTTAATTAGGTTAATTAATTAATTAGATTTAATTTTTTTTTGTCCGTAATAAATGCCGTAGTGACACGACTGACACGTATTGTTAATATTGTGAAATTTTCAACTGGCTACCTATAAGACAGGCGAACGAACAGACAATAGGGACAGTAATAGGGTCCCATTTGGCCCCCCTCGGGTACGGAACCCTAAAAAAGCAGACTCAGACACGTTCACTTCCTGCATAAATATATACGCAAACATATAATACAATCTACGGTCGAGCATAGCAGACCATATCGAGCTTTTACATCTCGATACAACATGTCTATCTCTCTCTAGGCAGATCAACAGAGTGAGAGAGAGCACTGTATCACGCGCTATCGAACCCGATATCACAGTACTGCAATAATTGCAATGCGTGCAAATCAGTGCAATGTGTCGATATGTTCGCTATGCTTGACTAGCTGAAATAATATGCACTAAAACGTATCGTCACATGTAAACGAGGCATCCTCAGGGTTACTCGGCTAACAGTATATTTCAATTAGTTACTCTTATTACAAGAAACCGGATTATATGTAACATGAAAAGGCCGAAATTAGCATGAAAAGTATCAAAATAAGCAACATTTTTAGTTATTTCATTTCAAAAACAACATAAAATCAGTAATCAGTAATTGTTAATATTATCGGACAAAAGTACTGTTTACAAATTATTTTACATTTTGCTACTACTTTACACGATCAAGTACAGTTCCAAATGTTTAAGATTGTGTTCGATCGCTCTAAACGAAAAAAAATGGTTCTACATCCACTGAGGTAACTGGGCAGTATTTGAATTTTGGGGCTATGTTGGCTTTTATTGTTTCTGGAAAAATATAATAAAATGCCGCAAAAATATGCATCATCAATAGTCTTTTAGGTAAAATGTGCAATAATCGGTGAAAAGGGGCTTAATATGCAATTGCATATGCAACATGCCAATGCATATAATCCGGTCTCTACTTATTACTAACGTCACGTGTAAACGAGGCATCCTCAGGGTTACTCGGCTAGTAGCATATTTCAATTAGTTACTCAAAGGTTACTCGGCTAGAAGCATATTTCAATTAGTTACTCTTATTACTAACGTCACGTGTAGAGAATACAATCCGGGATCCCGACCGTTTTCTGGCCTCGAAAATCCCGGGACTGTACTTGGCTAATCTCGGGATTTTCGGGATTGCCACAAACAAGTCTAGTTTGTATTCCGTAGTCCGTTGCGTCTTGAAAATAACCTTGCCTAGATTATTTTAATACATTACGACAAAAAGCAACTCGTACAATACGTAGGTACCCACTATTTACTACACAGGTACAGTCCTAATAATATGTTTGTCGTAGAACTTAGAAGGGACTTCCCCACTCGGAATACTTTAATACAATACTCTTAAGGTAATTCCCCAACGGACCAACAGGGGAATCAAATCACCCGATCATCTCATATCATAATATTGTTGCGGGTATTTCCCGTCGGGGATTCCCTGTACGAAAGTATAAATATGCAAATCAGGTTTTATTTTTTTCATTTATTGTTCTGTCAGTGACGGGTTACGTAGGCTACGCCATTAAAATTTAAAAGTCAATTATCTGAAATTAAGTATTTCAAATGGCGGGAGACTTTGTTAAACATAAAAAAGACAGTGATACGACGTCAGTGTGGAGTTATTATTTAGTTGCGAAGGACGGGAATAGTGCTAAATGTAAGCGATGCCCAGCCATCCTCAAGACTTTGGGTGGATCAACTAAGGGATTACATACACATTTGTTATCAAAACATAATATCAAGGTTATATCAGCTTCAACAAGTCAAGATTCTGAAAATCTGAACACAGCACCGCCGCCAGCCAAGCGAAAGTTAGATGATTATTTTACTAAAAGTGCCGACGATAGCCTGGATGATATCTTGGCAAGAATGATTGCATTAGATGGATTTCCATTCAGTGTATTCATAACCTCAGATGATTTGAGAAAATTGCTCTTAGCAAAATACACGGATTTACCAAAGTCAGCCGTCACTGTTCGAAAACGTGTTATGAATTACAGTGAAAAAATCAGAAAGCAAGTAACTGCAGAATTACAACATTTGAAAAGTGCAGGTGAAAGATTTAGTCTTTCTTTCGACGAGTGGACTTCAACTTCCAATAAACGATACATGGCGGTCAACGTTCATTCATATAAAAAATTTTGGAACTTAGGACTTGTTCCTATTTACGGAAGTATGACAGCTGAAAATTGTCTTCGTATATTGCAAGAGCGTCTAAGTAAATTTGACATTTCCCTAGAAACTGACATCGTGGCTATTGTAACCGATGGACCGAATGTTATGATAAAGGTGGGGCGGCTTGTTTGCACTGAACAACAACTGTGTCTCGCACATGGTATCAATTTGGCGGTCTGTGATGTGCTTTATGAAAAACATAATAATTTGCAAGATAGCCCTACCTCAGATGATAGTATAAATGAACCAGCTGTGAATGTTGATTATATGGACGACAGCGATGATGAACACCATTTAGAAGACTTAGACTGTCCAGAATCAGGTTTAATCGTAATGTCACAAAATGATCTTGCGCCAGAACACGTACCAGAGTTAACACAATATGAAAATATTAATGAGCTGATAAAGAAAATCCGCAAAGTTGTAGTGTATTTCAAAAGATCTCCGTTGAAAAATGAAACAGTACTTCAAAAATATGTGAAAATTGAACATGGAAAAGAGCTGTCACTTCTTTTGGACTGTAAAACCAGGTGGAATAGCCTTTTAACAATGCTGGAGCGATTTTATCTTTTAAAAGCATGCATTCAAAAAGCTCTTATAGATCTCAATCATCCAATTCGTTTAGAAGATGTTGATTTTGAATTGGTAAATAAAATTGTTGAAGTGCTGACCCCAATTAAATTGACAGTAGAAGCAATCTGTCGGCGAGATGCTAATTTATGCACAGCTGATGCCGCTCTGAAATTTCTTATAAAACAACTGTCTATCAAAAACTCAGCACTTGCCAAAAAAATTAAAACATCCTTAGTGGAACGTATAAAGCAACGACGAAGTGATGATTTAACTGGCGTGTTAAATTATTTACAAAATCCACGAATGGATGATGAAAATCAGTTATTATCGGATTTGGAATGGCACGACTTATTTCCAGTTCCGACACAGGCTTTAGTGAGGAAGCAAATAAAGAGTATTGTTAAAAGACTTAATAGTCGAGATAACACGGAAGAAGAAGCAAGGTCAGGATCACAAACAGATGATGAGCTAAGGTCAGAAACCTCCCAACCCCAATTGACAATAAAGGAAAAGTTACAGCTGGAAATTAACAAGAGTATGAAATCCCCAGATCCTGAAGTACAAGTACAAAATGAATTGGGGTTGGCAAATAGTATTAGACGTGAAATGAGCCTGTTCGAAAATGGAGGAGTTCGTGGATATCACTTAGAAACAGCATATAAGTATCTATTGTCTATTCCTCCAACCAGCGTAGAACCTGAACGAGCGTTTTCAGCTGCTGCTTATGTTGGCAATAAACTACGAAGCAGGCTCGGAAGTCAAACATTGGATGCTTTGATATTTCTGCGACTATATTTTCGAAATTCTAAATAGTTATTTTGTGCTGTTTTTTAATTTCTTGCAAAAGTATTGTATTTTTTGGTTTGTGTTTTTTCTTTTCTTATTATTGTTCTGATTTGTGTTGTGCAAAGACATTAAAGACATTTTTTTTATTACTCGTTTTTTTAAATTTTAGCTCAATTAGAAACCACATAGTCTAATCCCGGGATAGGCCCGGGATCCCGGGAAAAGGCTTCAAAAATCCCGTAAGCCCGGGATTGAAAAACATGCTCGGGATTGTATTCTCTAGTCACGTGTAAACGAGGCATTCGCAATGGTTACTCGGCTTAACTCGGCTAGTAGCATATTTCAATTAGTTACTCTTATTAATAACGACACGTATAAACGAGGCATTCTCAAAGGTTACTCCACTAGTAGCATAGTTCAATTAGTTACTCTCATTACTAACGTCACGCGTCACGTGTAAACGAGGCATTCCCAAAGGTTACTCGGCTAGTAGCATATTTCAATTAGTTACTCTTATTACTAACGCACTACATTATTTGATACAATTAACATTTTCTTTCTTATAACTAGTTCTGTAACTACACGAGTAAGTTTTTTCAACTTGTTGCGTGTGTTTGTACGTTTTTTCTCCTCTATTGTTATAAAAGAAAATAACAAGCATTCAGAACAAGTGCATCCTATTCTACACAACGGTATTTAAATACGTCACAGTTTTTTTTTCTGATTTTCTTGCTAAACAATTATACGGTTTGTTATTATGAGATGCTTAGGTAGGTCTAGGTACCTACCTACGAGTATGCAGTTTTTTCATCTTTCATCCGCTAGTCAGGCCTTTGAAAGATTATACTGGAAACACGTGGCAGATTCAAAAATTCTTCTTTTTATTAAAAAGCGGAACCCTTATACGATCACTTTGTTGATCCGTCTATCTTTCTGTGTGTCTGTCTGTCAAGACTCTTTTGCTCGGGCCCCGTGTTTGTTGCCAATGTTGAAACTGATACCTCCTACAGAAATAGTTATTTACCATAATGTTTTTGCTCGGGCCCCGTGTTTGTTGCCAATGTTGAAACTGATACCTCCTACAGAAATAGTTATTTACCATAATGTTTTTGCTCGGGCCCCGTGTTTGTTGCCAATGTTGAAACTGATACCTCCTACAGAAATAGTTATTTACCATAATGTTTTTGCTCGGGCCCCGTGTTTGTTGCCAATGTTGAAACTGATACCTCCTACAGAAATAGTTATTTACCATAATGTTTTTGCTCGGGCCCCGTGTTTGTTGCCAATGTTGAAACTGATACCTCCTACAGAAATAGTTATTTACCATAATGTTTTTGCTCGGGCCCCGTGTTTGTTGCCAATGTTGAAACTGATACCTCCTACAGAAATAGTTATTTACCATAATGTTTTTAGAGTTCCGTACACGTATTTTGTAGTCTTTCGGAATCCTTTGTGCGATTCCAACTCGCTCTTGGCCGGTTGTAGTGAACACAGATGATAAAAGCACAGTTTAAAAAAGTATCAGATGAATAGCAACCCATAGACGCTATGCCCCCAACGGCAAACATGTTGTCTGCATTCACTTATACTTTTGAACGCCGCGGTAGTTTTTTTTTTTTTTCTTAGTTAAATTTACTTACATTTTTAAGAATTTAAAGCCATCCGACTAAAACCACATGGTTTATGCGCGGTTTGGCGAGATCGCAAACTTTATGCTAAACTAACTAAACTAATTCTAACTTATATTATGTTAAACATCACGCAGCCACAGGCTGCTGATGTTGAACAAAATGAAGCTTTATGGCACTTTTTCGCTTTTTATTATTATTTAAGTTTTTTAGTCTATCTAATGTATGGGTAGGTATTTCATTTAGTATTAAAGGAAGTATTTACTCCCATGTTCTCATACCATTTATTATAGGTAGGTAGTTTAAAATTTTTTTAATTATCGACATTTTCTTTCTTGTTTAAAAATACTGAATTATATCTAAGAGTAGTGGATTCAGAATTAAAATTTTCCAAACCAGCAAGTCCATTCGACGCTATCGATAATCTAAAATGTAAAATTTTGAGAACCATAAATCGCCTTAAGGGGCAGGTAGTCGTCAAAGACCTTGAGTCAACCTGTGTCGGTACAAATATCGACAGAAACTAAATTAAAATAACGTTCATATCAGCGCGCACTGCATTACGACGTCGTCGCTGGGTCTCCGGATAGCGCAAAATAGGAGGAAATAATACTTTTCACGTGGACTTTTGACAAAAGATCAATTAATTTCTTATTACAGGTAATTATGTTTTTTAATAGTTCATTATTTGTTATTTATTTTTAATTCGCGCGGGATTTGAACCTTTGAGTTAGCATAGGTGAACTACATGGCTACACAGGCAGTCAACTCGGACGTACTAACCTAAAACAATTATTATAAGCTGTGTTTGCGTATTTTAAACCTCAAACTTTAGCTAAGAACTTCAAGAAAACTTAGATGTAATCTTAGACTATTTCAGTTTTCAGCAATGACCCCAATTATCAATCAGTACATCCCAAAGATGCCTGCAAATATTTAAGTGGTGAATACAAGGGCATATCCGAGACTAAAAATGAATGCTGTCCCAAACCGGAACATTATGGCAACATACCACATAACCCGCTACTTTTTGGAAAAGTTACTAGTTCAAAACGGTAAATACCAAGAAAACAACAATGTTTTCCCAAAGCTGAACATGATGCAAAAAGATACCAGATGGCAAGAAGTATTCGCGTAAATAATATACGGTTGTATCTCCAACACAACCGCAGCTTTTTTTCCTATATATTTCCCGGTCCCGAGAGGTCCCGGGTTCGAATCCCGGTTCAGAGCTCCTCACATCCAGATTTACTTTTCTTTTCTGCGTTTCTATACTGCAATGATATAATGTTAATTAATATCTCCTTGCGATGGATAAATCGCCAAGTGTTCAAACATAGAAATTTATTTCTGTCATAGTTTACACAGATTTACACTATATAAATTTGTTTCATCATTTTCAATCCTAGTTCATAAAAACGAAATACCAAAACCATTTGTTAATCATAGATATTTATTCCGATTGCGTTACAGAATATCTAGGTTCCCAAATATATATGAAATAAGAATGCTGATTTAAACATGAAATATGAGAAAAATAAACTTTCTATGGAAATTTTTAATTGCTTATATATGTCGTCTTTAAATCAGTGTCCTTTCAAAATATATATTTGGGAATCTAGATATTCCGTAATCCAATCGGAATAAACACACACTATCCTAAGAATATATATGATTTACAAATGGTTTTGGTATTTCGTTTGTATGAACTAGGCATGCTCTGCCGGCCTCTTAAGAGAAATATCGTTATCAGTAAGAGTAATTTTCGGATGACGCTGGCACAGGCGCCTTAAACTAAACAGTTACATTCATCAACCGTTGTTTATTCATTGAGACTAACTTCATGCTCCCTTTGCTCCATACAATGAATCAACCATACACATACCTACACACTGTCACACATACAACACAATACAATACATCCTATAATCATACAAATGAGATATCCGGGAAATACAGTGCGATGAGTATAACCTATTGGATTGGGTTTTTGTGACTAAATAAATGAGTATAGTACCATCGTGGAAAGTTACGTAGACTACCTTTTCGCTCTACTTACCTTGGCAATAACACTCCACTAAGTGATCTACGGCGCTCACCAGACTAAGGGGTCATCTCGGCCACATAAAACTCGGACACGCGTCCGAGTTGACACCTTTCGATTAAATCAATTTTACTGGGGGTCAACTCGGCCTCACATACAAAGTACAGTCAATTTAAGAAAGGATTGGATCCAAACACCTACCATAAAACTTCGAATAAAACGATTAAAAAAATATTAAAAGCAATCTCGTTACCAGAAAAGAACATGCTTTGTTGAAATCATAATAAGACTTACCTGTCTCTTCCTTTCCATATAGTATTTGTTTTTATCTAACGTGTTTTCTTTAAATATATTCAAATAATATTCTATATCTTTATAATATATTTAAATATTGATATTTTGTTTTATTTTGAAGCCATGTCGTTATTTGTCTTAAGAATTTAAATCATATTACATTTTCTAAGGACTTCTTGTGTTGACTGTACAAAACTACCTCAAATTTTCACTGTCAGCCGAGTTGACCCCCAATAAAATTGATTTAATCGAAAGGTGTCAACTCGGACACGCGTCCGAGTTTTATGTGGCCGAGATGACTCCTTAGTCGCTCACCGACCCGCCTGTCTAGAAGGACCGACAACAGTGGCAAAATCTTAGAAAGACCTTTTTATTTATTTTCAATGCAAGTGCTCGTGAAGGCCCACTTTTTATGCATTAAAACCGAACAGAAAGTCGATTATTTTGCCCTAGGGCTTTATTTTTTTATTTATTTACGAGAAGTTGGCTAACCTACAAGCTTTCCTGTGTACCATTAATGTTGTACTTTTTTTTCCACTGTCTGGCGGCTCTGGATACAGTCCTTTTGAGCCAATCATTAACGTGCAAAATTGTAACAATGTAACTTTCAACTTTAATAATTAAATTGTTTTCTTTGATTATATTTGTTTTATTTCCTCACACTAAACATTGAAAAACGTAGTATGATACAAACAGACAAATAAGTACAGTAAATTCTGAGATTAACCCGAACATTACAGACAGTAATTATTGACAATTAAATCAATACTTATCCGTGTAAAAACCACCCGAAAACTGATTTCGCCGTCCGTGCGTGCTGTTATCTAAATAATTTGGTATTTTAATCATGAACTCTCCGCTATTTTCATATAAAGGCTATATTAAATCATTATTAATGCTGTTTTTACAAGTTTCAGTAACTCTTATCTCCACCAAAACATTAAAAGCCACCGGAAGATAACATCCGGCCAAACAAAAAATAATTGACCTGGACTTAGATTTGAAGGATAGGAGGTCAATGTTTTCGACAATCTACCAGCATTCAAAAAACTTTAGTTCGATATAAAAAGCTTTTATTTGATACTTAATATACTCGGAAAAAACTTGTATTTTGTTTTTAAAAATGGATTTGTAAAGCATTTGATCATAAAAACGAAGCCTTCTAATATATCAATTAGTGAGTCAGTCTGCACCTATGACTCTAAAAATACTTTTTTATTTATTTTTTTGTAAAACTTGGCAAGCGCTGGCTATATGGCGATATATAATGTAGTGCCAAATTATACATGAAAATTATGTATTTATGATATGAAACTAACAAAAGTTACTAACAAAAACATTTCAAAAGTTATGTTGTGCTATTTATGAAGCTTTATTATGATACTGCAATAAGGTAATTGCAACATAACAAGCTCTTTTATAAGTACCTACATTGTTTATCCGATGTTATAATATTACATTTATGAAACCACGATTCTGCGCTGTGATTGACCAAATTTATTATAACACCGCTAGAGAGCCAATCAACAACAAAGACGCGAAATAAGTCCCGACCTTATTTCGTAAGCCACGCCTCTTTATCCTGATTGGCCTTCAAGGCAGCATTATCGGGAAGACGCACCCGAGGTTCATGAATGAGTTTTCTTCTCATTTTTCGTGAAATTGTTAGTTGAGAATATTATAAATAAAGACGGTATTTTAATTTTAAAAAGGTGACTAATAAAAACTATGAACGCAGCAATACCTTACAATGCCGCCAAGGATGACGCGGAGGTTTTGAAAGGTAGCGGATTCCGAAGGACACTGTTCAGCTGCTATTTGTTTACGTTTCAAAAGCTTTTATTAATAATAATTTACTGTGCTATAATTACTGTATTATAATTTCGGTCACGGGTAAGATAATTTTATATTAATTTAGTCCGGACCGCGTTAGCTCGAGAAATCCTTAGTTTGTGCATTTCTGAGTGATAAATTTAATTGTTCTAGCTTGTGGAAACGCCCTTTTCCCTGTACCGACACAGGATAGAGAACCCGGGAAATTAAGCGTGCTATAAGATTTGCCTTTAACTAGTTTTGAAAATGTACGACAACTTTATGCTTTATTTTGTATGGGTTAGCGGTATATATGACTAAATTTGAAGTGTTACTTCAAAGGAATTTTGTTAACTTCACGGTGTATTTTTGTAGTTTGATATTGGCATTTTTGGATTCGGCCAGTTTGGCCATTGGACACAATTTTTAATTGTAACTTTAATTAGGAACAGGCTGATATCAAATAAATACCAGACGACAAATTTTGGACGAAAAAATGATACAGATGACGTCAAAGAGAACACAAAATAAATATAAAAAAGGTCAAAACGAGCGAAGAGCAAGTTTAACCAGTTTGCAACAAACGTGGTGTACCAGCCATTGACGTCACCTGAAAGGTTAACGGTCAGACTGCATGGAACCCGAAAACAAAAATTTACCAGAAATTTAATAAAGACACAAATAGCCCAATAAATTTGAGAGCTAGAATTATATTTTACTATTTATAATGACATAATGACTAAGTGGGTAACCATAAATTATAACGAGTGAGCAAAATATAAAAAGATTAATTTTGGCCTAAATATAGGTACCAAAATACCAACACCTTAAGAATAGAAATAGATTTATTTATGCAATACACATACCTATACAAGCCTTTTGCTCGCAGTTTTACCCGCGCGAATGTTATTAATTAATAAACGATATACGATAAAGTAAGTACAACATAAATCGCATTATTTTGTTTTCAAACAAGTCTTATAATTTTATTTAAAATTTGTATTATACTATTGACATTTCTTTTCTTTGGTTCAGTAACTCTTATAATTATAATTTAAATACTATTTTCAACGGTCATGTTTTTATTTTTATATTTTTTATATATTTTTTTTATATTGTGATTTTATAGTATTATGCACCCGTAACTTGTAAATTTGTTTTAGTGCATGGAAAAGGGACAGACTGAAAATCAGAGTTGTGCTGCTGTTCTACAACACACAACAGAATGCTGAGTTTGAACCTTTTTATCACATTTTAACTTATTTAATATGCATTCATCTTTTTATTCACAGATATTTTTATTTTCTCTAATTTTATATGTATTGTTTTTTATTTATTTATTATTGTTTTTAGTTATTATGGTGATAAATAAATATTTTTTCAATTTCAATTTAAATTTCATGTACGTATATATAACAGTAATGTTGATATTTATTATGTAATATAAGTTTATATATTGGTAAAAATATATACATATATATTATATATCGAAATTTTACATCCCATAACTACTCAAAATTAATATTTTATTCTATTACAATAATGTTTTATTATATTTCTGTTTTAATATTTTATCTATACGCTGATTTTATTGAATATGTTTAGGTTAAAGTAAATAGTAAGTTAATTGAGTATTTTTTTTCTCTTTTAATGGTGGTGGCAGAATAACAGCGTTCCTAATGCCTTTGGTATAGGAACATATGCTGAGTCACCGTCCTTTTTAACGGTGCTATACAACTTTACGTTTAAAAACATAGTACTACTTTGTCCATAATGGTGTGTTAAATAAATGTCTTTTTTTTTATGACTATGTCCCTAGGGAACTGCCAGTTCCCAGGAATAAAACTATAGCCTCGATAGAGTTATATAGAAAGACTATATAGTTCGAAGAGAATAACATACAAACATCAAACAGCAAACAAATTTTACCTCCGTTATAATATATGTGTGAATGTAGATATGTCACCGGAAGATTGTCAACGTAGGCAAATTACAATAAACCGAGGAAGATTGCAAAAAAAAAAGACTTTTATTTTTATTTTTTATTTTATTATTTTCTTCAGCTTGCTTAAACATTAAATAATGTATTTAATGTTTAAGCAAGCTGAAGAAAATAAATCATTTTTAATTTTATTTTCACTTATCCAAAACCCATATTGTTTATACCTTTCATCATTGTCACAATCGAAGGAACCGAATTGCATAATTTTTTTCGCGATTTCGGCGTTCGTGTGTATTATACGCGCATACAAAGGTGTGTAGAGCGCCATCTCGCTCTTTCCCGTGAATTTTTTCCCTTTCTAGCTTTTCGATTTTATATAACAGATTTACGAGCCATAAACAACAATCGTATGTCAAGAACGATTCAGTCAGAGTTTCAGACGCACCAGACCTTACGGCTCTAATATTGCTGGCTATTTATTATTGGGTAGTATCATTGACATACACAACCATGGACCTCGGGTCTATAGTCTGTAAAATATAGCTTGAGCCTTGTGACAGCAGGACAGTGCTATACAATTTGTATTTCTAACTCTCTTTCTCATGCTCAAACATGCATAGCGCTGACAGCTGTCACAGGGCTCAAGCTATATTTTACAGACTATAGTACAAGATTTACGAAAAAAGTGTCCTTAGTGAAGTGCCAAAATATTAAGAAACAAAACATTTTAATTTGAATCGTATGTCATTGCTGCATGGCTCAATTTTGATTGACGTGCGATTGACATGCTTTTTTAGTTTTCAATGGTTTTGACACTCTTTTGGTTCGGACACTTTTGAGCGCAGATCCGATGTCTACTTGTTAGTACGTCAATGGGTAGTATATAAACGAGCGATTAGAAATTCAAATTTAAGGTGTCAAAAATACTGAATATAGCGTACTAAAAATATTAAATGGGCGAACAAAAATTTTGAAAACGGTGACTTGTAATTACAAATATGAATTCGCTTGTTCTCAGTTTTCAATTTTCTATTTCAGTGACAATCTAATTTTAAGTAATAAAACTAGGAACGTCGCCTCGCTCCACTCCGCTTCACTTGGCTCCTTATTTTATCTTACATGTAAACTTAACACGCTCCTCCTCTCTTCGCTCGTCACCGCACCGCATCTATTTTTTGACTTTTGGTGAAATATTTTCGATTTCATACTTTAAATTCGCCCACTCAGTATTTTAGTCGCACGCTTTGGTATTTATTCCGGACACTTGAAGTCACTAATTATATTTTTATTCGCCCGATTAATAATTTCCCTTTATTATTCAAAGAAATTCGTCCATAAATATTATATATTTTTAAACTTTACTTTTCCAACTTACTTGTCAAATTAATCCTCAATAATGAATGACCAATATTACAATTACGAAACAAATATTTAGTGTACATGGATCGGTTTCATTTTAATCACAAGCCCACCAGGCCACAAGCACTCTCTTGTAAAATAGTACAACGTCATAGAAATCACTTTAATTCTCCCTACTTCCTTACACAATTTTGTTTTACCCACACGTATTATGTTTTAAGTTTTATTTTGTTTTACTTATTTATTTTACCCACCTTATCGGTTTTTTTTTTGCTAGGCAGTGGCGTGCACAGAACTTTTTGCTGGAAAAGCAAACAATTGGTCAAGGACAACAATAAAAAAAAATAAAAAAATTTAAATACCACTTTGAAAAAAAAAGTTTTGTATGACGCCAGGGTAGACAATGTCTACCCCGGAGTGAAAATTTCCAACACAAACTTTTTTTTTTTCAAAGTGATATTTAAATTTTTTCATATTTTTTTTATTGTTATTCTTGACCAATTGCTTGCTTTTCCAGCAAAAAGTTCTGTGCACGCCACTGTTGCTAGGTATATAAGAATTCCACATATTATTTTAGGTAGTAGTTTTTATAATTTTTTTGTTTAATTTTTTATATTTTTTCAAGTTTTTACTTTAATATTTATGTATAATATAATAGGCGACCCACGGGCTGGCACATTCCTCGGGCAGCGATTAAGCTTAGCGATCCAGCGTGGGAATGTCGCCAGCATACTGGGCACCTTGCCGCAGAGCAGCGATTTGGACGAAGTTTTTTATTTATAATATAGTTTATTTTTTAAGGTGTTTTAGTTTATTTTTAAGGATATTTTTAGTTTAGTTTAATTGTTTTAAAAATATTTTTTTTTTTACATGAGCAACAAAATGTATAATATAATATTCTCAAGCGTCGACTGAAAACCGACGTTGTGGTCTTATACGGCCATAACATACATAACATTTTTGTTGTTTCTATTCTTTTTCTTTTTATTTTCCGTACGTGTTAATTATTAAGTATTTTAGAGATAAGCTGAATTTTGTGTTCCTCATTTTTGTGTATGTATGTGTTATGGTGCTTAATAAATGTTCTATCTATCTATTTTTCATGTTGATCAACCGTACAAATATGAACAACAAATAATTATAGACAAATATTATTTTAGTTTCGATGAGTTAAGCTGTTGATAAACCAACGTCCATCCTGTTGTAGAACTAATCAGCATGAAGCTGTAAATTACAATATAATGCAAAATACATGTAATAAATATAGTATGAAGTTCTTTTACGATTGGTTCCGCTGGTTGGTACTCGCGATTTGTTTGCCAGAAATGATGACAAAACTCCTTAGAGGCAACCCGAAACGACTAGCATCATCTTACATCATGAATCATGATAATGCGAGCTCCACACCGCACGGGAAACTACCGGTTTTTTGAGGCAGGAAAACTTTGAGTTGATGAGCCAACCTCCGTAGACACAAAATAGATACTACCAGAAGGCCGACTCGACGAAGGAGCGAAAACAGACGCACACATGCATAGACGCGTACGTATGATGATCTTGGTAGAATTTCGTATTGGCATTCGACCCACTTCATCCGAGATCGTCGTACGTACGCGTCTATGGGTGCGTGCGCCTGTTTTCGCTAGTTGTGCGGAGTAAACCTTCTGTAAGTGGTCATTTTGTGCCGTAGATGAGCCATCCTCCGTAGATGAGCCATCCTCCGTAGATGAGCCATCCTCCGTAGATGAGCCATCCTGCGTAGATGAGCCATCCTGCGTAGATGAGCCATCCTGAGTAGATGAGCCATCCTCCGTAGATGAGCCATCCTGCGTAGATGAGCCATCCTCCGTAGATGAGCCATCCTGCGTAGATGAGCCATCCTGCGTAGATGAGCCATCCTCCGTAGATGAGCCATCCTGCGTAGATGAGCCATCCTCCGTAGATGAGCCATCCTCCGTAGATGAGCCATCCTGCGTAGATAAGCCATCCTGCGTAGATGAGCCATCCTCCGTGGATGAGCCACCCTGCGTAGATGAGCCATCCTGCGTAGATGAGCCATTCTGCGTAGATGAGCCATCCTCCGTAGATGAGCCATCCTGCGTAGATGAGCCATCCTCCGTAGATGAGCCATCCTGCGTAGATGAGCCATCCTGCGTAGATGAGCCATCCTCCGTAGATGAGCCATCCTGCGTAGATGAGCCATCCTGCGTAGATGAGCGATCCTGCGTAGATGAGTCATCCTGCGCAGATGAGCCATCCTGCGTAGATGAGCCATCCTCCGTAGATGAGCGATCCTGCGTACATGAGTCATCCTGCGCAGATGAGCCATCCTGCGTAGATGAGCCATCCTCCGTAGATAAGATACTCCGTAAGAGTTCAGACTGGCGCGGCGGCCCAATTATCTATGCAGTGCTAATTTGGTGCTAATCACGCTGCTGACGTCATAGGTGTAATTTTCGTGTTTTGCTAAAATCTCAAGACGTGTGATTGACTTATACTCTGTTTCAACCGCACAATTGCTGCACAGGGAATTCCCGTACTCGACCGTCAACACAACAGTGCGTGTTTAGAATCGCACCAAGCAACGTTGTATTCCACTATTATTTGACGTATCTAAATGTCACATCTTTACTTCTACTCGTATACTCTTTATGATGCCTGTGTTGTCAATAAATTTTCAAACTTGCATGCGTAAAAGTGATATTCAAAAATAGTGTCTACTTCATTCATAATTTTGCATTAGGTTCAATTTTAAAATTTTAGAAGAATCAATTTAGAAGTTATTTATTTGCCTCTTGCTAAAATACAAAGTTATGACGTCACTTCTAAGTATTTTTATACAAAAAATCGTTTTTGACGTTTCATAAAAGGTTGTTGATTTGACTAACAGTCATCATCCCTATTCTGCGTTCCCTGCAAGTCAACCTGACATACGCGTCATAGAAGTATTAGTAATTGAGCTCCTGAACCGTTACGATTTCTTTACATTCCCTAAAATGAAACATTTATCACGTGGTCAGCGGTTTGAAAACCCAGGAGCAGCAGTACAATCGGCCATTTTGTCAACGTCAACTTTAGACAGTAGTTGCTGTTTTAATTTGGTTTTAACGAATGCACAAATGCATAAATTGCAACAGAAAAGCTTCTAAAATCGACTTAAGGCGCTCTTATCCCAAAATCAGTAATTTCAAAGTCACATAGAACTTTCAAATATCATCTAAAACTTTAAAAAAATATATATGCAATATAGTTCGAACCTTTATCTAGGTTTTCCACGCATGTGTTACACGATCAGATAAACTTTGCTCGATAGAAATAATTCACGAACACAGCATGTAATAAGACCTTTCAAATCATGCCATTTCCATAATTCCACTCTTTTATTAACGAAACATATCTGGTAATATTGCTCTTTAAATTTTCTAGGTCGACCACGTAAGTGGGTTTTGATAAACATATCCCTTATTTTTAAACAATTTAAAAACCGATAAAAACAACGAAAAAGTACAAAAGTGTGGTTATTTTCTTTACTCCTTACACGTAAAGAAAAAGACAGACAGTCACTATTTTGGGATAAGAGCGCCTTAACCGAGAATCGAACCTAATCCTTTTGCAAAAAAGTCTGTATTATGGTATCATTCGAACTTTTGCAAAGAAATCAAAGAAAATGTCTTATTTTTGGTAATTCTTTCAATTCTTACTAGTATTACTTGTAAAATTAGAATTTATAATAAATTATGTAGCCTAGACATACAATTTTATTATATCAGGATTGTATCGAATGAATAATATATGGAAATGTCAACCTTTCTACGGGTTCCTATTTAGTCTAATTCTACACTTACCCTAATCTGAACAAATTTTGTAAGTAAAACAGTGGTATGAATTCCAAGAAAATACAAAAACAATTTCAAGACTTCTTACTAGTAAAACTATCGAATGATGCCATAATACAGAATGTCTTTTTTTCCAAAATTAACGATTTAATGTTCGATTCTCGGCTAGAGGTGGTTTTAGTAAGAAAAAATACGTGTTATTAAAGGCTAATTTATTGCTGAACATTCAGCCTGTGTGCTACTTGGGAAGTCATTTTTCAAAAATCTTTGAATTCTGTTTTTATTTTCTCCAAAATTGATGACAAGAGTCCTATGGTTTAGATTTTTCCCATATTTGACCCATCTCGAAGCGCTACGCTTTGTATCTTGCATGTCGTTTTTTTATCTCCGATCATGGTGTGGATCATGGTGATCATTCGTACTATGAACTGACATATTTATAGTTTGACTCCATACAAGTAATAATCTTTGAGGCAAATAAGTAGTTTTATGCAATAATTTGAAATGTGTTGTGTTGTACTTTGACAACAACGAACTAAAATTAAAATTAAAATTAGTTCGTTGTTTGACAGCGAAGTTCAAATTTTAACAGTAAATAGCTTGAAAACTCTTCACTTTTCACTAGCCGTAAAATCCTTTTGAATGTACTAATAAGTTCTTGTATAATTATTATTAACCTCTGGGATTTTTAAAATAAGTAAATTTATACTGACTTTGAATTTAATCATTTGCCCCAGATTTTACATTTAATAATAATATGCTTTGGTTTTGTAGACCTACTTATTTTTTTAAAACCCCGCTTCGTCCAAAAAGGAAATGAAATTTTTGAAAAACCACTTATTAATGGTTTCCTTTTTATCTGTTACTATTCTAGGCCCTAATGTTGCCATAAATAAACAAAGAATGACAAAACTCTTTTCGAGTAGATAAAAAAAGCGACTCACCTTTTTGACCAGTGCTGGTGACTCGAACTCCTCGTCATCTCTGCTAGACAGCGTCGAGCAGGAGGAGCAGGCAGAGTCAGCAGACAGAGACCTGGACCTCAGCCAATCCACTTCCTCCTGGGTCGCCCCTACCGCCACTCCATCGGAATAGTCCGACACCACCACGCTGGGAGTCCTCACACACCGCGCGCGCAATTCGCTGCCCTCACTGCTCCTCCTACCCAGCTCCACAACGTGAGCTTCGACTAGAGTCCTCTCGCGTCTTGGGGACATGGTTTCTGGCGGCGGTGTAATGTCTCTCGGATGGGAGTGCCTCCGCCGAGGCTCTAGTTCGACGGCGGAGTCGTCGCTGAGGTCGCGGCTGCGTCGTCGGACAGCGGCTCTGTCGTCGTCGTCTGAGGAGGTGATGTCGTCGGATGGTGACGAGGGTCGCGGGAGGCGGAGGTACTGCATGGGGCCGGGCTCGAAGCGGCGCAGGAGTTCTGAGACGCGCGGCTGCGGGTTTCGCAGGGCGCGCGCGTTCAGCGGCGCGCGCACGCTCGCACTGGCAGACGCGCGTCGCTCTGATCGAGCGCGGGCCGGCTCCACTCCCGCGCCGAGCTTCAGGTAGAAGAGGCTGTGGCTGAGAGCTTTCTCGCGGAGGACGCGCCTGAAATCTTCAGGGGCAGATTGCTCGACACGCGGCATTGTTACTGGAATTAAAGAATTTAATCGGTTATTGCAAAGTCTACAATAATCAGAAGTTATTTGTTTCTGGATGGTAAACACATATTAACCATGATTTTTTTTCATATTTTTCGGTCGACCAGTTTTGGAGATAGGGGGGGACATGTATTTTTTAGGGTTTTTCAAGGATTCCTCGAAATAGATGCAATTAAATATATCCAAACTAAATATTTTTACAATCAGCTTTTAAATACCTATGATTTGATACCTGTATTGTATTTTTAGGATAATATTCTTTATTTTTCTCACTTTTGTTTTGGAAATATTTTTAACAATTTCAAACTTTTCATATTTTTTTCACACCATATGTGGGCAAATTAAATTAATGATATTTTTGTGCCAAATTTAATGTCTTTATCTTCAACGTTGTTAAAGTTATGAGGCTGTGACGTACGGACGGACTACGGAGTCCCACCATATAGGTTCCTTTTGTACCTTTTAGGTACACGGAACCCTAAAAATCAAGTGTGGGTTCGGTAATGTTAGGTGTACACATAAAAAACATAATGGCTACTCGGAGCACGTACCTGCAAAAATGTAAGTATTGTTTCTTTAACAATCGGGGTTGTCCCAGTCAACAGCAGTTCATTGCCGGTAGATACTGAAAACAATGAAAATCAGAGCATAAATAAAGTACAATATTTATTTATAACAACATTATTGACGTTAAAAGTTTATAAATAACTAGCGACCCGCCCCGGCTTCGCACGGGTGCAATACTTATACTAAATATACTACAGTCTTTAAGGTACTTAATTCGATAAGGATTAATGCTGTCTGTATTGCTTAAAATCGCTTCGTAAATAAGCCATTATTTCTCGTAAAAAGTAAAGGATAAAAAATGGTTATTGTGGGTTATCCCTAAGAGATAGACATATACCATTGTGGACTTTTTTGTAGACCTTTTTAAGGTATACAATACTGTAGTACGTTATTTTGATCTATCTCTTATGGTTCAGCTAGCTTTTGCAATGTAAGCGCAAAAAAATGTGTTTATTTACAACATCACATTAAAAACCTCTAAAATTACTTTTATATTATAGCCGATTCTGAAGGCTTTAATTTTAGTTTTAGTGCTGTCAAAGCTAAATTTTCTTCATTGTAAAATAGTTCTTAAATGCTAGGAACAGAAGCTAAATTCCTTTTGAAAAATTTAGGTTTTGACAGCACTAAAACTAAAATTAAAGCCTTCAGAATCGGCTTTATTATACATGTATTATACACATAAACCTTCCTGTTGTAATCCAACTTCATTCATTCGGTCAGGTTCGTTCACTTACTCACTCTCTCTCGCTCTCGTTCCCTTGTCTCGGATATTGGACTGTGGTTTGTTAATCATATTATAATATTAATAAACAGTGAGTCTCGGTAATCCAGTGTTATTAATTAATTATTCCTAGGATTAGGCGAGTCTCAAGATATAACAATGGCGACGAGGACAATGGATTAAACAAAAAGAAAAAGTGAAAATTAACAGTGAGTGTCATCGTGTGTTGGTTAGGTTAACCATAGACGAAAATAAATTGCCGTCCATTGAATACCAAAGTTAAGTCTATATGTTGGTAGTACTGCGTGCTCAGATCGTTGATAGAGAAAACGGAACAAAAAAAAAGTAATCGAGCAAAAACACGCCTCATTTTTTGGTTCTGTGTCATCTGTCAAAGTTTTGATTGGAAAAAAAAAATAAAACAAATGACTTTGCAAAATTTTTTGGAAGAAATAAAAAATCAGAAAACAAGTTGGATTCAAGAATTAAACAGAGAACAATTAATTCGTATATTTGAAGAAATAAAATTATCCAGTTCAGACCTTAACGTTGAAAATTTAAGGAAAACACTACGGGAATTGGTAAAAGGTGGTAAGTTGTCATCGTACATATCATCTGTAGACAAAGAAGGTGACACGGAAGCGATTGTAAAAGTCAATATAGTGGAGGAGACACCACCTAAAGTCACTATGAATACCAGTTACGGTCGTATTGAGCCTTTCAATGGCAACAACTTTGAGTTGTTCGAGCAACAATTGGAATGTATTATAACCTTAAATGATATTCCAAAAACGAAACAAACTCCGTTATTGCTAACTAATCTAACTTCAAAAGTATTAGAAACTCTAAACCATCTTTGTTCACCCATTAAACCTATCAAGAAGGATTATAATGACTTGTTGAAGTTGCTGGAAGTTCGATATACAAAGTCAACATCTATAACATTAGACCGAGCGGCATTTCGTTCTAGAAACCAAATCCACAATGAACGGATAGAAGATTACATCATCGAATTGAAGAAACTAGCCAAGAGGTGTGATTTTAAAGACATAGAAGATCAAGTAAAGGAAAAGTTTATCGACGGAGTAAATAAACCACTCATAAAGTTTGAGTTACTGAAAAATGGTGATGTTACCTTGGATAAATTAATCCTGATAGCAAGAACTGTTGAAGCAGCTGTGCAACAATGTAATTTAACTCCACTAGAGTCGATGGAGTCTTCGCAGGCAACAGGGACTCAAGAAATGTTCCATGTAGGAAACAATCGTGCATCGACTTCCCGGAGTAAACCTTTCAGACAGGAGAAGCTACAAAAACAGACTCGTGTTCAACCATCTGCTTCAAGTAAGAAAAATAATATGGCATGTTATGTATGTGGAAAAGACAATCACATTAAATCAGAGTGTTCCTTAAAAGACAAATTTTGTTCGGAGTGTGGCAAGCAAGGGCATATTTTTCGGGTGTGTCGTTTACGTCAAACAAGAAAACTCGATGTGTTGGATGATGAAGAGATCAACATTGAAGATTCGATCCAGGGTTTGTTTGAGACTGAGGAGGCAGATGCCGAAATGTACTGTATGTATATGACTGACAGTTACAGAAAAGTGCCCCCACAGTTTTTGAATATATTAGTGGAAGGCAAAACTGTAAAGTTTGAATTAGACACAGGCTCTGAGGTAAGCACCTTGACCCTCAATGATCAAATCACATTGTTCCCTAGTAAAACTATAGAAAAAACAAATATTTCATTCAAAAACTTTGACCAAAGTCTGTCTAAGCCGATTGGTATGGTAAAAAATATTACAGTCAATTGGAACAACTTACAAAAGCAAGTTGATGTTTACATTGTTAGTAATGATAAACCAAGAATATTAGGCAGGAATTGGTTAAATATTTTTGAGCAGTGGCCTCTGCAATTAAATAACAAAAATGTCTGTGAATTAAAAATAAATGAAACTAATGATCCTGTTAAAATAATAAAAGACAAGTTCATGGAAGTATTTACTCCTGGTTGGGGGGATTTTAAGGGAGAATGTATCACATTGAAATTAAAAAGTGATGCAAAACCAAAATTTCTACCAGTACGACAAGTTCCTTTTGCACTTAAAGATAAAGTTAAAAATGAAATAAAAAGGCTTTTAGACAATAAAAGAATAGAACCAGTTAAATACACTGAATGGGGCACACCGGTAGTGCCCATTCTGAAACGGGATGGGTCTGTCAGGTTATGTGGTGATTTTAAGGTCACTTTGAACCCGTATTTAGAGACAGACCATTATCCACTGCCTCATATTGAAAGCATACTCCAGACCCTAAAGGCTGGTGAATACTACTGTGAGCTTGACCTCAAAGAGGCCTATCTGCAAGCGCCTTTAGATCCAAGTTCCCAAGAGCTAACAGTAATTAACACAGAGCTAGGAACCTTCAAATATCTGTATTTACCTTATGGGGTCAGTACGGGGCCAGGCTCATTTCAAAGATTAATGTGTAGCAAACTGTGTCATGTACCAAATACTATTGTTTTTATAGACAACATATATATGTGTGGTCAGGATTTTAATGATATGTGTAAAACACTAGAAACTGTACTCAGTGTTCTAAAAGAATCTGGATTAAAAATTAAACCAGAAAAATGTAAATTTTTTCGCAAAAGTATCGAGGTTTTTGGATATAATATAAGTAAATCAGGCGTGAGTGTTGTAAAAGAAAACATTCAACCAATATTACAGTTACCTCCTCCAGAAAACATTACAATGCTGAGATCATTTTTGGGTAAAATAAATTATTACTCACGATTTTTAAAAAATATGGCAACCATAATAGCTCCTCTATATGAGTGTACCAAACTGAGCAAATTTAAATGGACAGATGAATGTCAGAAGTCTTTTGAATTAATAAAAAGAAAATTGATAACGGCACATAGTCTGATTCATTATGATCCATCTCTGCCACTGATTTTATCATGTGATGCCTCGGCAGGTGGAATTAGTGCAATCCTATCAAATCGCGGCTCAGACAATGTGGTGAAACCAATTATTTTTGCAAGTAAAAAACTTAATGATAGGGAGAAAAAGTATAGTGCTTTGGACAAGGAAGCTATGGCAATAGTATTTGGAGTAACCAAGTTTTATAATTTTATATATGGCAGGGAATTTGAACTTGAGACAGATAATGCTGCTCTGGTAAGAATTTTCGGGCCAAGTAAAGGAATTCCAAAGATGGCTGCAAAACGCCTACAGCATTATGCTATTTTCCTCTCTGCATTTTCATACAAAATTAAGCACATAACTACAAATAAAAATCCAGCAGATTATTTATCTAGAGTTCCTTTCGAAAGTAAAGAAACAAAAAGTTTAAACGGTAATTTTGAAATTTGCACCAATTATATAGAAAGTTCAGAAGTAGGAATTAACTGGGAAACTGTACAAAAAGAAACAAAGAAGGATAGTACATTATCAACAATATTAAGATATAGCTATGATGGTTGGCCGGATGTAAAATTTATTGATGAAACAATTAAACCATATTATATGAAAAGGAATGAAATAAGCCTTGACAGAAATTGCCTGTTCTGGGGACATAGAATTATAATACCCTACTCTATTCGAAATGACATCTTAATGGAACTACATAAGAGTCATTTTGGCAGCTCTAGGATGATTGACATTGCCAAATCCTATTTCTGGTGGCCAAAATTAAATGAGGATATTATTGATGTAACGAAAAGTTGTGTAAATTGTCTGTCTTATAGAAATACTCCCTCAAAAACAAATTTAAAGCCATGGCCTGTACCACCATCACCTTGGTACCGCATCCATGCGGATTACTTAGGTCCCTTGTTTGGAAAAATGTTTTTAATTGTGATTGATAGTTTTAGCAAGTGGCCTGAAGTATTTCAGATGGCAAATATTGGAAGTGGTCTTACTATTCTAAAATTCAAAGATATATTTTTAAGATTTGGATTTCCCATTCATTTAGTGACAGACAATGGGACGTCTTTCACATCTCAAGATTTTAAAATATTCTGCAAAAATGTTGGCATTAATCATACATTTTCACCCCCCCACAATCCAGCCACGAATGGGGCTGCTGAAAGATTTGTGGAGACATTTAAGTCAAATATCACAAAAATAGTTGAAAGTGGCAAATCCCTCAACTATGCTATTGGCATATTTTTGGCAGATTATAGAGCCACTCCTCATAAAGCCACCGGAGTTTCACCAGCTCGACTGATGCTGGGAAGAGAAATAAGAAACCGGTTTTCTTTGTTTAGACCAACTCCAATATTTCAAGATCTTTTATTAAAGCAAAACAATGTATCAAAGTCACATGAAGGTTCCAGGAATGTACACTTCGAGGTAGGTCAAAAGGTTATGACAAGAGATTACAGAAAGGGGCATAAACCCTGGACAGTAGGTACAATCATTGAGGAGTCCATTCCTGGAGCTACCTATTTTATTGATGTAGATGGCTTATGCTGGAAACGTCATGTTAAACAGATAAATAGTTGTAGTCAAACTATGTAGTTTAGTTTAGATTAAATAACTTTTAGTCATAAGTTACTTTTGTTAATTTTATGAAAGCGGGGAAGAGTGTTGTAATCCAACTTCATTCATTCGGTCAGGTTCGTTCACTTACTCACTCTCTCTCGCTCTCGTTCCCTTGTCTCGGATATTGGACTGTGGTTTGTTAATCATATTATAATATTAATAAACAGTGAGTCTCGGTAATCCAGTGTTATTAATTAATTATTCCTAGGATTAGGCGAGTCTCAAGATATAACACTTCCTCTTGAATCACTCTTAAAAAAACGCATGAAAATCTGTTGCGTAGTTTTAAAGATCTAAGCATACATATGGACAGACAGACAGCGGGAAGCGACTTTGTTTTATACTATGTATTTAGTGACGGAAAACAACACAATGCAAATGAGTGCATGGGCGTGCAAAAGTTTGTAATTAAAGCGAAACGTTGAAAGACGGCACTGCCCCTACATATTTACATACCTACATAACATGATGAAATAATTGATTGTTTGTTCGTCTTACATTACACTAACTTGAAAAATTCCATCTAGTTATTCTAAATATAAACCTAGAGTGTTAGAATTTAAAAGCTTACGTCATGGCATAAAAAGATGTGAAAACAGCGAAGAAAAAACATGGAAGACATACGTTTCTAACAAAAAGTCATTCGAAAATTGTACCAGACACTCAAAAGGGAAAACGGCTCTTTGGTTCGTAGTGAATGTCATGCGACACTGGGCCAGCCGTGATTGTCTACTCATCGAAACAGTGAACGGCATTGGATGGAGTCGTCATCGCCATACTAATCTGTGTTCAACACAGTTTTCATGGGCTCATTTTTCAGTAATCAGACTTCTATGTTTTTTTCGTTGACTAAATTTGGGCGAAGTTAAAAGTAATTTATTTCTGAATTATGAAATACTTGATTACTTTTACTGTAAATCATAACGTAGATTTAAGGCAATATGTAAAAGTTTTAGCATCCCTGTTACCCTATATGCGAAAAAACCCTTTAGTGTGAGAGGGACGGATTCATGGAATAGTAGCAAAAAGTCTGTTTTTTTTAATATAAAATGTACTAAAGTTGCTATCAAAATTTCGTTTCACCAGTTTCTATAGATACCGTTAAAACCCATTTAATAAAATTTATATTGCAGTCCATATGTCATTCTAAATTGTCAAACTAGGAGAATTGGTGTCGAAAAAGACCACATTTCAATAAATATTTCTATCGAGCCGAATTTCTCCAATCGCGTTTCTGTTTAACAGATCCCTATAAAAAGATTCCAAAAATAATATACTATTTTATGAAAATAATATATTATTTGCAGAAGTAGATATGTAAGTTCTAAGTGTCGATTTTTTTTTCATATGTTTTTTAACCAATGAAATATGTAAGTCGTTCATTAATTCATTACACATGCATGATCCCATGTCATGATGCATAACACCGTTCTGTGCATATGTGCGCGTGTTGTGTGACACGCTTGCACTTGCATTGCAATTTATGATGGTGTGTGAGTGTATGAGTAATAATGTTTGGAAGGCTTTATGCGATCGTGACTCTTTAATAAACGAATTACAACTAATGTCGTAAGTATGTCGCAATGTCCGCTGTATAACTTGGGATTTTAATATATTTCATGCGCTTAATATACCCTCAAATCTTTGCTCATGAATATATCTATATGTATATGTTGCAGTCAAAACGCATAGCCGGTCAAAAGTAGTTTTGACTAAGTTGGTCTGAAGTAATTTTGATTAAAATGTATTTCTGGGTTGTCATAAAAAAATAACCACGAAGGTCAGGTATGGCGGTCGCGGAACTGCGTTCCGCGACTTGCCATACCTAACCTTCTAACCTAACCTACCGGCCCTCTTCTGCGCTGCAGTACATCCGAAAAACTAATTTTGCCTGCGAATATCAGTCAACACTACGTCCTTGTTTTGACTGACTCAATCTCGCAGTCAAAAGTTGTTTTGACCAGTTATGACTTTTGACTGTGACATATACACTAACTCCAACCGTAGCTGGAATTTATATCCTTTCAATAACCTGCTTTACATGCCAAAATAAATAACTAAAAATAAATAATATAATTAATAATATTATTAAAACTCGCGTGAGCTGAGATACTAAATTATTATTATATACGGCTTGAACACTCACGTGTGATTGTTGTTGACTATATGCCAACCGTTTCACCGATACAATTCTGTACAATCACACGTGAGTGTTCAAGCCGTATGTAATTCAAATTCAATTTCAAATTTAATTTATTTGTGATTATAAGTTTACAAATGGTGTTCAAACATAATATAAAGTCCTTTATAATCTGTCATTTGACATAGAAATATAAAACAACAAACAAAATACAAAATACGAAATAAAAATTGAAACAAATAACACACAAATGCTAAAATTACAAATATTTTTAAAAATGTCAGTATTTTGTATATAAATCTCAACGGTTAACTAACCTCACCTAAGAAATAATTATAAGTAATAATAATTTAATATAATTAATTATAATTTTTAGGTTTCCATAACCGAAAGGGAGTCCAACGAGACCCTAACTAAGCATCCGCTGTCTGTCTGTCCGTCTGTCTATCACAGGGGTCTACAGCTTCAGCCGTTATAGCTAGCTGGTTGAAAATTTCACAGAATACATTCTATTATGGCCTCTACTACGGCAAATCTAAAAATAAAAAATTTGATCCCAAGGACCCCGTACAAAAAATCCTCTAAAAAAGTTATCATGTCCACGGATACCCGAAACAAAGACCCAAAACAAGACGACCGAAAAATATTTAAAAATACGATTACAGGATAATATACTCGTATATGTTACGTACTCAGCGGGAGCCACGAACTGTTTGCCAGGTGCTATTATTTTAGCGGCTTGATTTTGTCGCCTTAATGTTGCTATGGCATCTATATTGTCGTTATTTACCGTTATATTTTTAGGATTCTGTACCCATACCGTGGTGGTACTGAACACTTTGTGCGCGAGACCGACTTGCACTTGCCTTATTTTCATATAACATTCAGCCCCTGCTGTATCTAAAGCATAAAATTATAACATCATTAACAGACCGTTAAAATCTGGTAAATATTTCATGCAACTTTTCATCAATACTCGTAATTTGATACAACCAACAAGAAACTTAACTTTATTTATTCTTAGTGTAGTTGATAGAAGACCAGTGGGTCTACCACGTAATTCTGATTTTCATCAACATCAACTTGAGATTGAAATTTGACGTGCGTGCGACGATGCCCGCCTAACATGCCATCTCTTTTGCACGCACGTCAAATTTCAATCTCAAGTTGATGTTAATGAAAATCAGAATTACGCGGTAGACCCGCAGATTATTAACCTCCCGTGCCGCTATTATTAACCTCCCGTGCCGCTATTATTAACCTCCCGTGCCGCTATTTTTCCTTTCCCTTTCCTTTTTAGATACATATATTTTTGAAATACAGATAACTCAAAGAACGCCCCTATTCGAGCAGTTTTTATTAACATGACGGTATCCGTATATTGTACCTACACTTGACATACATTTGTCAAACGGATCTCTAATCAAAGAGATCATTATCTCGTCGCACGCGCACACAATTGACGAAAAACTGCGGAAAATACCGAGTCCGTTTACAGAGCGATTTATTTATTTGAACGAGACAAACTGACACTACGACTACATAATATAGATGCGAGAAGACTTTGTTCAAATATTTAGAGTAGGTATCATCGTGAGGCCGAGCTGCTTTTGTTCCTGGATCTGATTGTTTGGGTGCATATTTGTGCCCTAAGAACGGCGATAGGTCTCGACACGCGTGATTACAAAAGCCTGTTGATTTCGGCCAGGTACTTGGCCCAACCACTCGGGCTTTTAAAGTAAACACCCTCACTTTAATCCCCAGAGTGTTTCGGCCGGTCAAGGGGCCGAAACCAACAGGCAATTAAAGTCGGCGTTTTACCAATACTGTCACTACAAAACCCTGAGAGGCAGGTGTAGACGGTGGAGTGGGAGGTTTTTTTGAAAGAAAACAAGACGAACGTTTCTGCAAATTTATGAATTTAATGCAAGATATCAACTCAAGCCAGTCTACATAAATGTACTTTCAAACATAAGAATGTAAATATTTTAGTTTTCATAAGGCCTTTTGCGAGCTCTTTTGGCTGTTTCTTCGTTAGAAGGGCGTCCACACTGAATTCAAATTGCCCCCTTTTGTACCTCTTTGAACTCGTCTTCCAATAGAAGTCGGTTGGGCGCTTATCTTTTTCACTCTGTGAGCAATCTTTTTTGTTGTATATAATGTACTAAAGTAGGGTCACTGAGTGATGGCACTTATGACAGCTGCATTTAGTGATGAGGTACATTTCAAATTTCGGTTAAAAATAAAAATCAAGTGTGAGTTTACTCAACATTAGACACGTCATTCAACATACAAAAGGAAAATGTGCCAAAACCAGTGGCGTAGCTATCGGAGGGCTATGCGGTGTAGTGCCCCGGGGCCCCCAAGAGATGTTTAAATATCTAAATCGAAAAAAGTATTTTACTATCATCTATTTTCGTTTAGTTTAACTTCGTCATTGTTTTGTTTTTAATTAAATATTATTGCGTAACTTGGCGACCTCAAACATGACCTATAAAAAATGAGAAACTTAAAAAAAAAATCTTTTGTTTCTATACGAATTCTATTGCACAATAAAGCAACATTCAAATCGAAAAATAATAACCGAAACAAGTAGTACATCACTATCAACAATGAAGTATTACATTTTTTAATTCACACTTGCTTATAAATAATTACGATACTTTGTTAGCATTTAAATGTCATAGGCGCCATCACTCAGTGGCTCTACTGTAGATGATGTGGGCTCCTTAAGTTTTTTTAAATGGATAAGAATTTTTTGTATGTGGTGTTGTTCAAGTTATTGTAGTCGTTTTTATAACATCAGTTAGTTTTTCGATTCGATCATTCTAAGAGGCGCTATCTCTGTCACGCGTGTGATACTGTGGTATTTCATATCCGCAGAACGTTTTGAAGGTGTTGAATTAATTACATCCTTAAGATCTGCAAATCGACTCTTGTTTACTGCATTAAATTTTGCGTAACGCTCTGTGTTTTAGAGTAAACATACCTGCACTACAATTCCCTTTTAGAGACAAAAAAACGCTGGCTGAGTCACTCGGGCTTTTGTAGTTCGAGTAAACCGATTGATCTACTCTAATAGCCTGTTGGTTTGGGCCATAATGTTGGCCCAAGCTCTCTGGGGACTAAAGTGAGCGTGTCTACTTTGTAAGCCTGAGTGGTTGGGCCTAGTACCTGGCCGAAATCAACAGCCTTTTGTAATCACGCGTCTCGACACTGGGACTAGGGCTGCCACCCCTCCGAGTCTGACCCGGAGTCTACGGGTTTGAATGGTGCATGTCCGGGATACGAGTTGATGTCGTATATCTGAGGGCCAAACCGGGCAGTGAGAGCTGGGGCTCTACCGCGTAATTCTCATTTGTATCAACTTCAAGCAAATGCATGCAAAATTCAACGCGTGCAAAAGAGATGGCATGTTAGGCGGGCATCGTCGCACGCACGACAAATTTCAATCTCAAGTTGATGTTGAGAAAATCAGAATTAAGAGGCTATGCGAATTTTATTTTTGTCACTGTCTTTCCAAGCGAAAATTCGCGCAGTGCGAGAGGGGCGGATTCAGGGCAAAAGGAAAAAAAGTTGGTTTTATATTTTTATTAAAAAAACTGAAATAGCTAGCAAAATTTCAAACATCAAATCTCTAGATATTCTTAAAACACACCTAATAAAATATGTTTGAGTTCTGTATATGGTTCCTATTCGTCAAACGAGGAGAAAAAGTGTGTTTGAAGACCTCATTTCAACAATTATTTCTATCGAGGAAAATTTATCCAAACATGTTTTCCAATTTCAAAACCCTAGATTATATAGTCAAAATGCATATACCGGAAATGTATTAAAATTTTCCTTGTATTTCATGAAATACACAAAAAACAGGCACCTCTATTTTTTACATATCGCCTTAACCGTCTCTCATATTAGTTCAATGTTTTAATTTTACAGATCTTGGCAACACTTTCACTTTCACCGAAAACACTTCACAAAGCATTTCGGTGATTCATTTCAGGTGACGGTGTATTTTTTATTGTTATTTAATTTGATCTGATTGACCCCGGTCGATTAGTTTTAGCTGCAAGGAAATAAAGAAACATTTTCCAGCACCCGTAGCAGTGTATAATCGCGCGCGACGCGACTTAGTTGAATCACAAGTGCAAGGAGCGTGACATACTGTTTGATAGCAAAAACATCGTGTCACACTCCTCACACTTATGATTCAACTAAATCGCGTCGCGCGCGATTAAGGCGCTACGGAAAAAAACACGACACTTTGAGGACTTGCATATCTACTTCAGTAAATAATGTATTATTTTTATAAATTAGTATATTATTTTTGGAATCTTTTTTTAGGGATCTGTTAAAACAGAAACGCAATTGGAGAAATTCGGCTCAATAGAAATATTTAGTGAAATGAGGTCTATTTCGATACCAATTCTCCTGGTTTGACAATTTAGAATGACATATGGTCAGCAATTATATTTTATTAGATGGGTTTTAACGGAATCTAGTACCTGGTTAAACGAAATTTTGATACTAACTTTAGTACATTTTATATTAATAAAAAACTGACTTTTTGCTACTTTTCCACGAATTTTACCCACTCGCACTGAGGGTTTTTTCGCATATGGAGTAACAGGGAAGCTAAAACTTTTACATATCGCCTTAAACACTGTGCTACGGTGCAGGGCACGCTTGGGAAAGAGAATGCTAGAAGAAAGTATGTAAGTTAGTGCTTAAAATAAAATTATGTATACATACAATATTGTAACGATTTGGTCTGTAATTACTGTAATGTAAATATTTCGAATAATAAATAAATAAATAATAATAATAACATGTATCGATGTCCTCTGCGATGAGGCCGCCGCGCCGCCATACATCATTGAAAATGCCGAAATATGTCGAAAAAAAAAAAAACTTTGTTGTTTCTATTATTATTTATTACTAACATTTTAAATAAAAATATACATATACGTTATTTATTAATTAAGTCTCTTTTTAATTTGCCATATTTAAAGAGGAACATACCATTGCAGATAAAAAAAATGCTTTGTATTTTTCTTTGTAAAAGTGGATCACTATTGTGGGTGGACACAATGATTTCAAAAGTTTAGATGAGCCCTGGTACCTAAAATCTATTGCATTATTTTTGAATGTGAAATGTCACACTTTTAGCTTTATTCATATTTCTTGAAATGTTAGTGCACTTTAAAAATGCACACGACGACGGTATATTGAGACCCTTTTCTCGTAAAAATTCATTAGGCGTCTAACTATCACTGTGTTTAGATGAGCACTGATTCCAAACGAGTGAGCGTCACCCATTTGAAGGTGAAAACATTTTGGTGCTGTCATACTACGGTAAGGGCTTATCTTTGGTGGACATTGATAACCCTCTTTAGATGCCCTGTACAAGATAACAGACGCGCACCACGAATCAGTGAATTTGCACTTATAACAAACTGCGTTAGAATTATCGTCATCAGTGTTGACCGAGTTTTAAATGGGATATTATTAAACGTACATCTGTTTAATTTTTCTGCACACTAGGTAACTCTACTGATAAACTGAATGCATACCAGAAAAATGAATGCTGTGCAATAAAACCAATTGATTAACTAAGCATGTCCAACAAAAAAATCCAAAAAATCACTCAAAACGAGATGAACTTTTTTATCAAATTCACACCAAAAATGTGGTTCGTAGATCGGTTATATGATTTATAAAACAAAAATACGAATTGCTTATCAAAAATACTAACTTGCACACTAAATTGTACAATCTTACTACGGAATTTCTAAAACTGATATCTAAAGGTGAATCACAATAAAGTAAGTTTCCATTATCAAAAAATGCTCTACACATTGACTAATCGTGCAACTAAAATACATTAAACCTAACTTTATTAGCTTTTTCTTTCTCTGTTTTACTGAAAAATATGTTGGCGCCTGTAGATCGAACGCCGCGCTCGCTCCTTCGCGCTCGCTCTTTAGCGTGTAATGTAAGCTCGAGGGAGACCGAGCGATGTGAAGTAAGCAAACGGTGCGCGGGCGGCGGGTTGGCAGCGCGCGCATGCATTTGTTATTGTTTATCTATGATAATATTTTGTTTGAAAAAAGGGAATACTCAGATATCGATTTAATTACATGCCGTTTTAAATCCGTAGGGGGTGGTCTGTGTGGGTGGATTATTCAGTTTCACTTGGAGTTACGCGTTCATACAGCCGATTTTCACGCGTAAAGTTTAATAGCCTTTCGACTGCGGCTCCGCCCGCGTTTATTCAATCTCCCCGTTTTCAGCTTAGGCGTTTTTTTATGTGCACTTTTCATAGCTTATATGATGACCAGGGTAATAAATAAAACCGCATCCAAATCCGTCAGTACTCCTCGAGTTGAAACGAACAGACAGACAAAAAAAATCTAAAAATGGTAGTTCAGTACCAATAACCCGTTCCATTTAAAATTTAGAAAAAATGTTTAATGTACTGACAATGTACTTATAGATTATTTCAAAAAATCCTACATTTATACGTGTGTATATAATTCTGAATTTCATGCTTGATATTCCGTGCTTCAAAGATCGGTATGTATTTGCAGAATATTTAAAGAATAGAGCAATACAAAAATGCAAAAATATATTTATTTCTATTCACACAGATTAACAAAATACCCACTTTAGAAACACAAAAAGAGTAAGTTGAGTGTACAGTATCGCGACAGACTATTGAATTATTACTTGAAATATTGTAGCGAGAGGTACATAATAATTGATATAACAGGCAGGGCGTGCACAGAACTTTTTTCCGGAAAAGCAATCAGAAGGTCAAGTACGACAATAAAAAAAGTATGAAAAAATTTAAATAACACTTTGAAAAAAAAAAGTTTGTATGAAAATGTTCACTCTAGGAAAGGCAGTGCCTACCCTGGCGTCATACAAACTTTTTTTTTTCAGTGTAATTAAAAAAAATTCATATTTTTTTTATTGTCGTACTTGACCTTCTGATTGCTTTTCCGGAAAAAAGTGCTGTGCACGCCACTGATAACAGGAGACCCCACACTTATGTCTAACCTGTCTAAATTACTCTTTTCAAAAAATATAACATGTAGAGTAAAGACTTCGTTCAGATTATCTCCTCCATTAGTCTCGCTTCGTTCATCTCTAACACAGCAGTATGTCCTCACAGTGACGTCAAAGTCAGCCTTGTGTCATGCTTGTGACAAAGTAAGGGCAATAGCAACTAAAATGGCTTAATTTAAACAAATCCTCGGGCAAATTGCTCAATTTAGTTCTCTATTGTCGTCCACTGATTGGTCTCACAAACGGGTTTTGGAAAAAGTTACTATGAAAAAAGGTTTTAATGCGTTGACGTCACACGGGACAAAATGTTTTGGGGTTACGTGTTATACGATGGGAAAACTAGTTAGTTTTTTTAGGGTTCCGTACACAAAAGGCAAAACGGAGTCCTATTAATGTGACTCCACTGTCCGTCTGTCTGCAGTATGTCACGGGTCCCTGCTAGACGTAATGAGATAGAGATCTGAAATTTTGATATATTGTGTAAAATTTTGACCCAAAACCGAATATTAAATTATAAATAAAATAAAATTATTTTTCAGGGGAGAAACTAAGACGGAGCAGAAAAAAAATTTTTTCGTTTACCCCAAAATGTCGGGTGTCATTGTAGCCGATTCCGAAGGCTTCAATTTTAGTTTTAGTGCTGTCAAACCTAAAACTATTCCAAAGTAATTTAGCTTCTGTTCCTAGCCTTTAAGGACTATTTTACAATAAACAAAATTTAGTTTTGATAGCACTAAAACTAAACTTAAAGCCTTCAGAATTGGCTTTATTGTCTAGATCTCATTAAGTAGAGCGTAAAAAGTATCTTTAATTTTTTTTATCTCCGAAAATCAAAGCTGTCATTTTTAGACCATATTTGTTAAGGAGTATATTTCAAAAACCAAAGAAATTAGGAATTTGTAATTTCTGTATATTATGTACCATATGTTGTATATAAACAACAAATACTGAACATTTATTTATGATGTAGTTTTAGGGTTACGTCTCCAAATACTCAGGCAACATAATTTTGCAGTTTTGTTTCATACAATTACCTACAAGTGATAAGTTTGTAATTTCTGTTCAAATAATCTAAGTATATTAAATGGCACGGAACCCTCAGGGCGCGAGTCCTACTCGCACTTGACCGGTTTTTTTATACCTGACTTGTTTTTTGTATTCTGCCGTCATCGGTTTATGTAATAATATGATATAATAAATAACACTTATTAAGTTAATAATCAATGAAAATTTCTGAACTTTACAACCATGATAAATTTTTAAATTGGCAAGAAAAACCTTATACTGATTTTATTGTTTTGGGTGACGTCATTTTCTGAGATTAAAATAATGCGGGGATCACACGAAGATTAGGATCACATGAACAGTGCTCTATCCATCCATTGAAATTAAAGGAGGAAGATATGGTATAGTACTCCCAAAGTAATAATGCGCATACAAATCTTCGCCACTGTTCGGCAAAGTTCGTATTTCCATACAATCAATAAGGTCACGTGGTACGTCCGGTCGCTCGGCTATAGATTTGTATGCGCATTATTACTTTGGGAGTACTGTACGTTCTTATATCGCCAACTGAAAAATGTTCCTGCCCTATGAACAAGCGCCACCGAAAGACAGAGACAGAGCGACGAGCTTCGATAGTAGCGCGAGCGAGACAAGTAAATCAAAGCGGGTCCATTGGACTTGGTTTTGTAGGACCACTTGCGGTAAGCGGGTACCGTAACTTCCTCCTTTTATTTATCCTTCCTCATTTTTATTATATAAGGCGAAACCGGTTAGAGTTATTAAAGGGATATCAGTGAAACAGTACAAGTATTTTTTATCAAGTTCCTTAACGAAATTAATATTTTGACATAACACTGCTTGCATAGGTTCTGTGTTTCTAATATCCCTTTGTGTAAACCTTGCCTAATCTCTAGGCTCTTGCCCGTGACTATGTCTGCGCTTTCCACCTGATACGTACGTGACTCAATGTTAAATATAGGAGAAGTAATGAGGTAGTTGTTTTCAGTTTTTTTCAAAATCGTTTCCCTAATTACGCGGAGATTCATCTACACAACTGTGAAATCCCCGTCTCTCTTCAGCTAGTATAGCATAGCAAACCATATAGAGCTCGATGGTATGTGATACAGTGCTCTCTCTCAGTTAATCTACTTCCCCTAGGCCCCCAGGGGGTTTTGCCTGTCTATCTGTTCCGTTTTTACCAGAAAACCACTCAACAGATTTACATGCGGTTTTCTTTATTATCATTGTAGTAGTATTATTATATTATCTGTGATTGTGGTGACCCTGGTCAACATAAAGGGATGTTAATAATATCACCGCCAAGCCAAAAACTGACGAAAATAGTTTTTATTTGAAAGACACTTTAACGCGAGCGAAGCCGCGGACAAAAGCTAGTAAATAATAATTATGCGTTAAATAAACATTTAAAGATCAACTGAGCAATATTTTAAATCGTATTTAATGAGCGTTTTTCCTTATGTCAAATTTAGTGTTAAATAAGATTTCTAGATGGCACTGTCGTATTCTTTAGCAACAGAATCAAAGACAAAATTTGCAAAGATTCCAAACAAACGAAAAACTACTTTGGCATTGATTGCTACGAAACACATTGTATCTATGGTAACATGGACAGCGCCATCTGGGGCAAACCTAAGAACTAAGAAAAAAAAATAACCATAAAAACGCTCATTCTATTAAGTAAACTTGTTTTGACAGATATGTAACGCGTATCGACTGACATATCACTAATCAAAATAAGCAAGTTTTTTATGTGCAATTGCTAAAGGTTTTTTTTTTTAATTAATCATATTCTGAATAACGAATTTAACGTTGCTGCTATTAATTTGTGGGTAATGATTGTTTTTAGTTTTCGGTTGATTAGGTAGTCATAAGTTATACTTCATATCATGACATTTTCTATACAAAAAGTACGATTAAAAAGACTTCCGCTACTTAAGAGGATTCTTGAGGTAATATTGTTGTTCTTTTGCTGCTATTATAACACGATGGCTGTCTAAGCTATTTAGATCAAGTCACCCGATATGTCCATCGATATAGTTTTTCCCCGTTTCCTTGTATCACAGTTAATAAATACAATACTAGTTAATATGCTCGCGGAAGATTTATTTATGGGCCATAGGCCTTTTTAAATCTGAAGCTCACAAATTGAAATTGCGTTCTTGCTACACTAATAAATCTTATGTTACGATACAAACATTCATAATTATTTAATTTGTTCTAGTTAAACTATGTAATAAGAATTGCAAACATGTAAATCCTTAAATAAATAAATAAGTTCTTAATACAGACGTTTATCAAAAATTCAATCCCCAGCTCATACGACCAGCTAAAAAAATCCATTTATTAAATTATAAGACGTACAAAATATCATCCGAATCTTTAGACAAAATTTCTAATTTTTCAAGGAACTACTTTAATTTTCGACCGTCAGTAGCTTAGCGCAAAGTGCATAACTCAACTTTGTTTTTATTGTTTAGAAATATAAATATGAAAAGCATTTCGGTATGTGGCATTTGACGCCAATAGTTCAGTATTAGCACAAAATTGATACTACCAGAAGGCCGACTCGACGACGGAGCGAAAACAGACGCACACATGCATAGACGCGTACGTATGATGAATTTCGTATTGGCATTCGACCGACTTCATCCGAGATCGTCGTACGTACGCGTCTATGTATGCGTGCGCCTGTTTTCGCTAGTTATGCGGAGTAAACATTCTGTAAGTGGTTATTTTGTGGTATTAGTGAAGTTTATAAAGCATGAGTTTGAAATTGTATACATAAATAGTCATGATCTTCTCAAAACCAACTTTAAATGCTGTTTTAACTTTGTTTGGACCAGATCATGTCATGACCAATTTTGCAATAAACTTCAAACTCATGCTTTATAAACCTCAGTAATACTGAACTATTCGCGTCAAATGCCACATACCAAAATCTTTTTCAATTTTTAACTTCTAAACAAGAAATACAAAGTTAAGTTATGCACTTTACGCTAAGCGACTGACGTTTAGCCTTAACCAAAATTCTTTACGGTAGATCAACAAAATCTAAGCAAGTTAATTTACTACAACGATCGCCTTAACTATATATAATTCTTTCCGGTAGATGAACAAATACTTCGCAAACGCTAACAACTACTGAATCATAAATGGCCATAAATTAATAATTATCGACTAAAAATAACGATCTGCGATAAAAACGTAGAAATATCTAGATTCCTCGAGTAAACTGTTGGTTTAGAAACCGTGTCGAGATTTTTACATGATAGTTCATATGTTTACTTTCCCTTCATACGTTATTAACGTTATCTAGATTATTTGATCGTAAACTCATTATAAAATTAATTGTTTAACTTGTAGTTTATACATTTTTAGGGTTCCGTACCCAAAGGGAACCATTATGGTCAGAGTGCGACACTGATTTCCGTCGATCCACCCGGTACACTTCTATTTCAGTATGTCACAGCCTTCACTACATAGTACAAAACAAAGTCGCTTCCCGCTGTCTGTCTGTCCCTATGTATGCTTAAATCTTTAAAACTACGCAACGGATTTTGATGCGGTTTTCTTAATAGATAGAGTGATTCAAGAGGGAGGTTTATATGTATAATACATTCAAAATATAGTAGAGAAACAGTGATAATTTTAGAAGTTTCTAATGTGATGTCGTAAATAAACGCATTTTTTGCGGTTTTTTTACGAGATAGATCAAAATGATGTCCCCCCCTTATCTCCACAACTGGTGGACCGGAACTATGTAAAGATTACAGGAAAAATATAGCGATTAAAAAATTCACGAAATTAAAGTAACAAAATTCCCAAAACTATCGAATTACGGAAGCCTAGGTACGCGAGTCTAGACTCGCCCTTGACTGGTTTTACTAATGACTGTTTCAAGAACTGTCGTCGCGTCTGGTCGATGCGTCTGGTCGATGCGTCTGGTCGATGCGTCTGGTCGTGCGTCTGGCCATCCAAGTGGTGATCTGCCTTGGATTGGAACCTAGCTCGGCCAGACGATCAGTCTGGCGATCCAACGAGGTAACGCTGAGTACCTGGGGTACCCTCCCCAACGGCAACGAACTCATACAATTTTTTAAATTTATTTTTCAATGCATGTGCTCGTAAAGGCCCACTTTTTATGCATCAAAACCGAACAAAAAGTCGATTATTTTGCCCTAGGGATTTATTATTATTATTTTTTTATTTATTTACATGCAGGTTGGCTAACCTGCAGCCTTTCCTGTGTACCATAGATGATAAACTTTTTTTTCCACTGTTTAACGGCTCTGGATACAGTCCTTTTGAGCCAATTATAATTTAAAGTTCACAAGATTATATTTGTTTTCATTTCCTCACACTATGCATTGAAAAACGTAGTATGATACACGGGCGTAAAAGCAATAAATTACTCGGTTACGTTTAAAACACTCGCTACGCTCGTGTTTTAAATCGTCCTCGTAATTTATTCCTTTTCGCCCTTGTAGCATAAACTACTATTATTTTTAATTAGTCGATACTTTTATTTCATTTAGATACTTTAGGTAGATCAATAGTGTTCATACTGAATTTTTTTTTGTAGCGGAAGCCGAAAACTGGCGATAGAACTCGTCAATATGGAATAACTTTCCGGGGAAAAAAATTAAGAAAACGAGAAAAAAAGCCTGTCGTTTCATACATGTTGGTCGGGTAGCCATGTAACTTTTCTATGGAACAGCTGATTTAGTTTTTTCGCGATTCGAGGATTGGTTCCATAGTAAAAGGTGTTCGTATGGACGAGTAATCCCAGTATTTATCTGACGAGCAACAGAAGAATCGTTTTAGGGCATATTTTAACTGTAATATTTTGCTGCTTTACCTCTGATACTTTCTAATCGCCAAGCATGGAGGTGACTTTGACTTCCTCTGACCTCTAAATTTGACGCAAATTTGGAAACGACTAGTGAGAATTAATTAGCGTAATTAGAGCATGCTAATAGACCGACAGGTTTACAAACATATCTCGAAACTGTTTGTGAATCTCTTCTAATTTCTTCTAAGCCTTTGAAGTTATTTACTTACTTACTACGCCGTACAAAATGTACTATCCGCAATATACGTTCATCGGGGAAATTACCACTAACTCACTTTTCGCTCTTATTGCTACGGGTGGAAAGTGGGGCTTTGGAATTTTCTTTGATAGTACACAGAGACCGTGTTGCCCATAAAAAGTTTTGTTCCAGGAATTAAAAAAAAAACCGATCAAGTGCGAGTAGGACTCGCGCCCTGAGGGTTCCGTGCTATTTAAATAGGTTAATATACTTAAATTATTTGAACAGAAATTAGAAACTTATACATTTATATAAATCGGCGTTTTCAGTATTTTTTGTTTAAATACAACATATGGTACATAATAATACTGAAGTTACAAATATTTTCAAATATAAAAAAATTAATAATGCATTTACACTCTACTAGACAATGACATCCGACATTTTGAGGTAAAAAGAAGAGTTTTTTTCAGCTCTATTTTCGCCCCCCTTTTGGGCTATCAGAAATGGAGGAATTTCACTCGACAGAAATAATTATTGAAATGAGGTCTAAATTTACACTTTTTTTTATATTTTGACATATTGGGATACCATACAGACTTCAAAATTATTTATTTAAATGGGTTTTAACAATACCTAAATTACTGGTTATGTAAATTTTCATAGCTATTTTAGTTAATTTTGTATTAATTTAAAACCGACTTTTTGACAATTTTCCCCGATTCCGTCCCTCTCGCACTGCGGGTTTTTCCGCTTGGAGTAACTGGGACCTTTGCACGGACGATATATCACAAAATAACCACTTACAGAAGGTTTACTCCGCATAACTGGAGAAAACAGGCGCACGCACACATAGACGCGTACGTACGACGACCTCGATCAAAGTCGGTCGAATGCCAATACGAAATTCTGCCGAGATCATCATACGTACGCGTCTATGTATGTGTGCGCCTGTTTTTGCTCCGTCGTCGTCGAGTCGGCCTTCTGGACCTGGTAGTATGTATTTTGTAACTGAAGCCCATAAATCAAAGTCAGTCACCTTGTAGCTCCGTACACAACTACACATGATCCCCTGTGATATGATAATGCTGTACAAGCCTACTGATAGCGTTACCTTGACTGCCTCTTGAACCACCTACTACTGCAGGACTGAAGTATACGAGAGAGGGACGGAAATAATACAGGCTGAATTTTAAATCGCTGGAAAGCTGTGGGGTCTGTTGGGTATCGCGAGCGGTGCTTAATGACCCGACGGGTGAAATTCGAAAAGGTTTTTTTATTTTTCCTCCTATACTGTTGTATTTGAACTAGTTCAGTGTGAATGGAAGGCGAATTTTTAATGTATATATTTTTCTTTTTTATGATTTTGAAAAAAGGTATCGTTTGTTTCTACTCTGTGATAATATATTTCGTGACGAGTATAAAATGGCGGATTTTCTTACCCGAGGAATGAAGCTCGAAAGCTTAGATTCCGGGGGCAAGAAAACCCACGATTTAATCGATTATGTCGTGAATCGGAACGCAAGGAATTTCGATTGTAAAGACAAACTAAGGACGTCAAAAATAGCCTAATTTAGCATGAAATGAAGACTAACGTCAAAAAGAACCTAATTTTGCAATAAATAAAATTTCAATACGATATTTCAAACTGACCATAGTCATTCCGCAACGGGGCCCGGAAAGTTCGATATTCAAAACTAATTTCGAGAGAATGGAACTTTTTCCTAAAGGTAGTAGAAAAAGGAGTTTTTTGCCTATGAGGAGAATGTGAAATGGAAGACATTTATATCCATATTCAACGAAATATGTTCATACTCTTTTTAACTTCGTTCTTCACATTTTTCATTATTATTTTGGATATTGTAAATATGATAGAATTGTACAATTCAAATGTTTAATATAACAATTGACAACGATGCATGCTATAGTACCAAATATTTGTATGCCTTCATTGGCAGATTTTTACTCCAATGTTGACCAAAACTTGAACAAATAAACGCTGATTTGATTTGATTGAACCTTGTTGCTGGCCGGGTCTCCGGTATGGGTTCGGGCGGTTAATTAGATTTTCACCTTGTTTATTTATAGATAGACCTATCATTTGAATCAATGACAAGGTGACTTTTTGATCATCGTCCAAATTCATACTGGAGGCTTGGTGAGTGATCAACATCATGAATTGATAACAATTTTTGTGAAATTTCGACTTCCCATAGTAATTCCCTCCCAGTCCTGAGTGAATCACTATGGGGAGTCGAAATTTAATTTTATGAATTTTACAAAAATCATTATTGGTCCATACTGATCACTTACGAAGGCTCAAGTATGAATTTGGACGATGTTCACAAATTCACCTTGTATATTGCTACATAAATTAAATAAACCTTTACATGTATATTATTTTATTACATAGTTTTTACATACAGACGTCGTTCACGTAAACAAGACTAAGTTTATACACTTTTCTATGAATAAACAGTTACCGTTTTAATGGAGAACTGTTTTTACCTGAAACGATTTCACAATTTTTTTTTAATATCTCGCCATCTTGCACCTCTTGATGAGAGATGGGTCGGAGTGCGGTGTGGGGAGGGAGGGAAATATATATTAAATGTTTGCAAAGTCTCATTGAGATCAAATCCATCAGGACGTCACATACACCTAAATCATTAATATGGCAGCTGGGCGGGATTGCCCACCTTAATATTTAAAATGCTAGCAGGCAGGAAATCTTCTTTTGTTTTTTCTATCTAGCAAAGCCTATTGCCAATAAAATAACGTGTCCAAGTATTAAGTTCTATGAAATGAATGTAGATGGCGTTGCTTGCAGTTACATCATGATATTATCGCGTACTCTTCTCTCCCTCAACGCTCTTCTAAACGCCAATCAGGACTGTGATCTGTTTGCTGATGGATGGCAGAAAATATTGTCAGAGTGTTTGTGTTTTTGTGAGAAGGCCTGTTTCTGACTTTACGTGTTACTCTTATTTATTTTAGTTGATTGTACCATTGTATGTTTGTGTTACTATCTTTAATTATTGTAATTGGTTTGTCCGTTTTAATTAAAGTAAATAAATAAATAAATAAATAAATCGTTTGCTTCCCAACTGCCCCTCATATACTAGAGTTATATTTTGAACAATAATTACTAGACTTCCAAATAATAGTTTCTTATAATAGGTAGGTATACAAAGTGAAGTTTCATTTTAAAACACCCAAGTTTAGACAAAACGTTTACAGGAAGATACAAGTGGTACATCTTTTGGCGGGTGGATGATAGTGACTGGGGGGCGCAGCCGTGTAACAACGGATATAGGATATCAGCGTTAGTTCCGATTTTGACCACAATCAATCCACGCGTCAATAGAGCCTTGTCGCCCTGTAGTAGTTGAGTTTGGAGATGGTACTAGAACCAGTGCCGTATTTTAAGATTTGGCGCCCTGGGCCTGTGTAAGGTTTGTCGCCCCATAAATTTACAAGAAAAAAGAAAAGAAAAAAATGTTACAAATTATAAAATAAAATCCAGCAGTGTGATGTTAATGAATGAAAAACCGGCCATGTGCGAGTCGGGCTCGCGCACGAAGGGTTCCGTACCATTATCTATAAAAACGGCAAAAAAAAGATGTCTGTTATATGGGAGCTCCCTTAAATATTTATTTTATTCTGTTTTTTAGTATTTTTTGTTATAGCGGCAACAGAAATACATCATCTGTGAAAATTTTAACTGTCTAACTATCACGGTTCATGAGAGACAGCCTGGTGACAGACGGACAGACAGACGGACAGCGGAGTCTTAGTAAAAGGATCCCGCTGGTTACCCTTTGGGTACGGAATCCTAAAAAACTAAACATACCTTACAAAGAAATAAACACCATTTATTCAATATTTTCCGATGAACATTTTTTTATGACAGTATAAAGTCAAAAAGCTATATAAATTAAAAGATAGGTAGATTTATACACCTTGGACGAACAAACCAGATAGGTACTTAACGATTGATAACGAAAGGCCGAAAGGCACCCAAAGCTGAGCGCGAGGTGCAGCTTGCGCCGCCCCTCGCAGCCTGCCGCCCCGGGCAATGGCTTTTGGCCCTAGGGTAAATACGCCACTGACTAGAACTGAAACCACGCAGTAAAACCGTGCGCAATGTCGAAGACCTCTAAAGTGAAGCAGATTTATATGCTTTGGTTGTTTGTCTCATTCTAGTAGGGATAATTCCCATAGCTTAATTTTTTCATTTTTTTTTTTTCAGAGAATATACGCCATTTTAGGACACGGTTTTCATTATTTTGGTATATCAATTAACCATTATTTTTTTATGATTTTTTTAAAGAATTGTCCGATGACCTTGTCACTTGAGAATTTATTGAGAGTGATTGCTCATAAAAAAGTGGTCTGTCTCTGTCTGTCTAGTCATCTGTCATCTAGCTGTCAAATTAGTCTGAAGCAAATTATTATTTATCTTGATAGCAAAGAACACATTTCTAAACAGCCATTACTCAAGTGACGTCACACGAAGGCAAATGGAAGTTGCAGCCTTTTTGTAAAAATATTCATCATCATGAGGTTTTTTAGACCAAAACTTCGAAAATATGGCTTATTAAGAGGATATGCGATTTTTTTTTTGAGCTAAAAATCGCGCAGTGCGAGAGGGGCGGATTCAGGGCAAAAGGGAAAAAAGTTGGTTTTATATTTTTATTAAAAAAAACTGAAGTAGCCAGCAAAATTTCAAATATCAAATCTCTAGATATTGTTGAAACACACCTAATAAAATATGTTTGAGTTCTGTATATGGTTCCTATTCGTCAAACGAGGAGAAAAAGTGTGTTTGAAGACCTCATTTCAAAGATTATTTTTATCGAGGAAAATTTATCCAAATACGTTTCCTAGTTTCAAAACCCTAGATTATATAGTCAAAATGCATATACCAGAAATTTATAAAAATTTTCCGTGTATTTAATGAAATACACAGAAAAGAATCACCCGTATTTTTTTCGCATATCGCCTCAGACCTAAATCTCGAAATGGTTTTCGAATTAACATACCTTAAGGCCCCAGACTCTCTTTGCAACATTTCGCTTTCATCTTGCCTGAGTCTTTAGAAGTGGCGCTCCCCCCGCTGCATTAAGATGTTAGAGACCGCACCTGAATGTTGCTCTACTTCGTTAAATGAGTGTACGATTACTTAAAATTTGACATGTGAAGATTTTTAATTATTCAAGTAACGGTAATTTACAAAGTTTGGTTTGTTTATCGGAACAAACAAAATGAATTTGCAAAAGCAAAATAAACAAAAGTAAATCTACCTGGAATAGATGGCTTATTGGTAGCAGTAAGAGTGATTAGTATTTAGACACAATACATTTAGGTCATGCAATTATTTGCAGATTTTTACCGAAGGGGTGTCACGAGGTGTTCCGAGTGTGAACTGTGAGATGCAAGTCATAAGTCCACCCATACGTGTACCTATAAGTACACCCGCGTTTCTCTGACGATTATTACGTCTCAACGTGATCAGCCCTATCGCTCTAAGGAAACCTGCATGCCCTAAAAAGCGTGTAGTTGTGCCCGAAAATTTCTTTATTCATCAAGATTTTCATTTAACTAATGCCGTACATAAAAAATACCTTTATAAAATTTGGAAATGTAGAAAATTAATAATCAAATCGTAACAATGAAAACATTTAAAATTATGTATTCCTAATACTCACACACATATTACAATCAGTTCTTAAAGTAATATAATAGCAAAAATAGAAACTCTTACGGTAATTAAGTGTCTGTCGGTTTGTGTGTCCATGATTATGACTAAGGTGCAATAAAAAAGGTAAAAAAATTAGTTTTAGAAATGTGATGTTTTAATGATAAGAACCGCAGCTGCGTACGCTCTTTTGTTTTGATGCATTATTGTCTAGCACGTTGTTATCTCGACTGTCGGTTTTAGTGACTTCGATAGCTTTTTAAGATATTTTAAATAAAAGTAAGTAAAGTAATAAAAAGGATGTAGCTTCGGCTTTAGTTATTCCAAAAAGTGGCAACAGCGGTGCTGGTATAAAATTTGTGTCACGCCATCCCCGTGGGTTTTTTAGACCTTCTAAAATACGGCTTTGCGGGTTTTCGAATTAACACACATTAACATAACTTAATCTAAGCGAATTAGGGCATGCAATTATTCGCAGATTTTTACTATCCGGATAATGGATAATGTATTATCCGGATAACCGGATACTTATGGTAAAAATTAAGGGTAGCAATAAAAGCTCCGAAAACTAAATTAAAACCACCCAAAAAAACGGCCTACCGCAAATATCTTGAAAAAAAACCGGCCAAGTGCGAGTCAGACTCCAGTCAGAACCTAGGGTTCCGTATTGTGGATGATAAATTTAGTTTTATCATTTTTTTTCTGTAATTCTTACGTAAACGCGTATTACCATGATTTTTTTCATATTTTTCGGTCCACCAGTTTTGGAGATAAGAGGGGGGACAAATGAATATTTTTTTATAGATTTTCAAGGATTTATCGAAATAGATGCAATTAAATATAGCCAAACTATATATTATTACAATAAGCTTTTTAATACCTACAATGTGATACCCATATTGTTTTTTTTTTAATTTTTTTTTTCATTTATTTTCCTTTTTTTTTGTTGTTTTTAAATCACTATAGTTTTCCCGGTTATTGGTCAGTTATGATCTAAAATGGATTTTTTTTTCATATTTTTCGGTCTACCAGTTTCGGACATACACATTATTGTGGTTTTTTTTAAGATTTCACAAAACCAGTGCCAGTAAATATAGTAAAAGTATATATTTTTACAATCACCTTTTTAGTGTCTACAGTTTGATACCCATATTGTATTTTTAGGATATTTTTTATTTTTCTCACTTTTGTTTTGAAAATATTTTAAACAATTTCAAATTTTTCATATTTTTTTTTACAATGTAATATGTAGGCAAATTAATGCTATTTTTGTGCCAAATTTCATGTCTTTATCTTTACGGTGCTAAAGTTATGATGCTGTGAAATACGGACGGACGTAGATTAAACTTTATTTTATCGAAACAGGGATTTCTTAAAATATTCAAAAAATATTTTATCCATAGTTTACTTATTAAACGATAAGTGCAATATTCAAGTAGAGCAACTTTAATGATACAGTTCGCCTCTCCATAAGAATCTACGCGAGGGAAAGGGAGCAACCGTGCGAGCGGGAGGTAAAATGACGTCGAGCTACACAACACACGTCTGAACGCTGCGATGTCCCAGCGAAACTGAGGGAAATATCGACGCGTTTTGTGTTTTAAACTCTCGATAAGTTTCGATTTGATAAATGTTCTTAAAATAATTTTTTAAATACAGTTTTTTGTTATTTCACTTATTAATAGTTCTTTTTTACGTGTTTTAAATTTGACTACGCTAAACGATAGTTTTCTAGTAGAAAAAAAAATGTTTATCAGTGGTTGAATTCATAAAATTACAACTACTTAAAGCACTCGAAATAAGAAAACTAAAGTATTATCCAAAAAATTAACCAGGTAAGATTATTGTTGAAGATATGGGAATAAATGTTACCTGAATAAATTTCTTGTTTTTGTCATAATTTTTACGTGACGTGTGCATGAATGAGACTCTCAACGCGTAGAACATAAATAAAGGTATGTTTGAAGCCTAAAAAACCTATTAAAAGTAGCATTAAAGTAAATGAAAAAATGTGTTTTGAAATCTTCAAATTCCACACTATAAATTAACGTAAAACGTATTTTATTTATTGCTTTCTTACTAACTAAAATAAAATCTTTCTTTTCTGATAATTCTGCAAGAATACTGATTTTTAGGGGACTGGAGCCTTAAGGCGAATGGATACGCCAACTGCAATTTGGACCTGTCTTTGAAGGCCTACTCCTCCCACACGGGTGCTTCAAAAACTTTCTTAAAAATATATGATAGGGATTATAGAGTTAAAAATAAATTTTAAGTTTCATAAACTCTTTTTCTATTGTAAGTTTTGACAAAAAAAATCGAAAGTCATCGAGTCGCGTCAGTTTCACATGATTAACACAAGAATTTCCTTACTCCTTCCAAACGCCTAAAGCGATTTTAATTATTAATTCACCAAATTATAGGAATTTTTTAGATCTAAAAAATTTTAGTGAAAATTTTTTTTTCCGGTTATGGCGTCCATGTGAAAAGTATTATTTTCTCCTATGTTTCGCTAGCCGGAGACGCAATGGTTGTCGTAACAGCCACTTTTCAAGGCACGCTGAAATGAACATTATTTCAATGTCGTTTCCGTTGATATTTGTACCGACACACATCGAGTTGCTCATTTAGCGTGGTCATACGCCTTAACGTAATTTAATCTATGCCAATTGCATTGCAATAACGATGAGGTGGTGAATGTAGTAAATGAGTTACGTGAGCATGTTTTGCGTGGTGTCCCCTTATCTATGTAATTAGGTTGGTACCAGGCAGGGGCTCACAGAACATTCATGTTTTCCGCGTACCTGATTAATTTACGTGGAAATTATTCGTTCGGTTTTCTATTTAACGAAAACATTTTTGAAAACATGAGATACCTACTTTAATATAATTCAGTCCTTTTTGTAATATAAATAAATATTAGTCAACATGACATCCATTTCATTTACGAAAAAGCCTGACTTGTTAAGGCCCTTAATACCGCCAAATGGGTACTTTCTAAAGCCTACTCCTCTTTTATGGCCAAAACAAAAATATTGAAAAAATGTATTATGGATTATCAACTCTACGACAACATATGCAACATTTTTCTTTTTCGTACCACCAAAACTTCTATATGAAAAATTGTTTCAACTGAATGGTGTTTTTTGGCTTGAATTTCCTACTGCTCCTAAGCGGCTTAGGTGATTTAATTCATTTATTCTTTGATAAATAGATAAACTTGATAGCTATAAATATAACATAGAATTATTCAATCGAACAATGACGCCCATGTGAAAAGTATTATTTTCTCCTATTTTGCCCTTTCAAGGACGCAGCGAGCGTCGTAACAGCCACCACGCATTGTGCACTGATTTGAACGTTATTTCAATGTCGTTTCCGTTGATATTCATACAGACAAACATCGAGCTGCTAATTTGGCAACGATTCATAACGAGCGGTATCGCAGCCGGATGGTGATAAACCCGCCTTTTTCTAATAAATCGAAACAGAACACTTACATTCAAAATTCACTCAATAGTTATTCAACAAAACCTTACTACTTACCTATGTATAGTGTTCACTGCATTCGCAAAGTTTCCATTGGTTTATGTAAGTTATAATTTCAAAATTTTTATTTAAATACATTTTCATTTATCTACTCCCATACTGCAATAAGACAATTGCACTGTCAAAAGCAGTTTTATATGTACGTAGATTGTTTATCCGATGTTATAATATTACATTATAACACCGCGATTCTGCGCTGCGATTGGCCCAATTTATTATAAGACCGCGAGAGTAAATAAGTTCCGAATTAATTTCTAAAGCCACGCCCCCTTTATGATGATTGGCCTTCAAGCCGCATTACCGAAACGACGCACCCGAGGTTCATCAACGAATGTTCTTATTTTTCATGAAATTGTTAGTTGAAAATATTATAAATAAAGACGATATTTTTATGGTCGTATATAAAGTATTGTGTGCAACTGAACATAATTAGACATTGGGACACTCGTGCAAAATTATTACAAAACGAATACGTTACATTAGTTGCACAAAATACTATTGTATGTTAATATTTTGTTATACATTCAATTATTTTATGACTTTATTTGTAGTACACGTATGAAAAAGCAAATGGACACTGGACATTTGAAACATCCTTGGAAAGCCTACAATGCTTAAGACTATACACCCTACTAATAAGTCTATATCTGTATATACTAATTACCTTTTTTTTTGTATTGTTTTTTGTCTTGTTACGCATTTTTGGTTTTTGTTTTTATTTTCTTTAATTTAGTTATAAGCCATTTCTGCCAATTGTTATTGATTTTTCAATTTAGTAAATAAAATTGTTAACTACTCGCTAATACCTTATCAGGCAATTGTAACGGAGGTAGCTGAAAACCAGCGCCAACCAAAGCATGTTTTGGATGGCACATAGCTGAGCTACATCCTTTTGTCGTGTTATTTTTATCTATAGATTACTCCCTACTTAAGTAAACCTTTTATACTGTGTTAGCTATAAGTTATTTTTATTATTTTGTAAACGCGCCAATAAATTTATTTTCTTTCTTTCTTTCTTTCTTTATGTATGGTTACTTATTTTTATTATTATAGTGTCCTCTCTCCCACCAAGGTTTGCTGGAAGAAATCTCTTTTCTGAGATAAGCTCGCCTATGTACATGTTTTTTTTTATTGTAAATAACTCTATTTTATGTATCTGTGTACAACAAAGAATAAAGAATAATAAACTAAAAACCGATATCACATTTTTTTTAGCAACTGCATAGAATATGTTTTGAGTGATGCAAGCTGGGGATCTAAAAAGGCCGACTTGGGTGAATTATAAAATGATTTTAAAGTAGGATAGAGACAGAGTGTCTTTATGCGTGCAAAAGAGATGGCATTACAACAGAATCATAATATGATTCATCCAACCAAAGATGATATTACGATTTCTTTCTAATGCAGTCTCTTTTGCACGCGTGAAAAATCCTACTTGACCTTTGGCTTTTTTAGATACTTTTTTCTGTTACTACGTCTATCGAACGTTGCCATTCAAACCATGATCCGGACTGCTATAGTAAGAAGTTTTATAAGAGCTTTACACACACACAACCAACGAACAGAAGTATAAAACGAAAAAAAATAGTTCTCACAAAAAAAATCTAAGTTATCAAATTCATAGAAGGTACAATGGGCAGACAGTTTCAAAACGTCCGGCCATTCACAAATAACTTAGTTAGCGGATAGGCGTTTCTTAAAAACACGGCAAGACATTAATTGAAAAAGAATTCTAAAACTTTAATTAAAATGTTACACGCGGTTTGTTACTCATTGTTAGAATGACGAAACTCTGAAGATTTTATTACATCATATTTAATATTTATATGGTTTATACCATTATTATTTAAGTATATGTATGATGATTATTCATGGGAATACCTAAATATGCTGTCAAGTCAATTTATCCTCCAAAATAACGGCTCCACTATGCTAAACATCAGTTTTGCATTGAATTCAGTTCCGTCAATGTAGATGGTAAAAATTTGAAAAAAATATGGCGTGTTTTTTGACTCAAGACAATTATTAATTACACTTTATAAATAAATATTCTTTCAATCTTCTTTTAATTATAATCCTTTTAAAAAAGCACGAATTTTACCGAAAAAGGGATTCAGTTTCCATATTTCAAACCCGATTGAAACGAAACCAACACACACAGATGCTTACTAGAAAAGACTATCTTTTTTACATAAAGTTAAAGTTAATGTCCTAATGTGGCCGCGATTTCAAAATAACTGAAGTTTTGCGTGCGCAGCAACTGATTAGAGCAGGATAGACAGTTAAAACACAAAAGCGTTAGAGCAGGACTGAATTTTAGCATTGTGCAGCCCCTGTGAATGAATGGGATGGAAAAAGGAAATGCTGTAATGAAAACGCTAATTCTCTTAAATTAAATTATGTTAAGGTGTGTTAATTCGAATACTTGTTGTATTTTAGAACTTGTAGTCTAAAAAACCTCATGATGATAAATATTTTTACGAAAAAGCTGCAACTTCCATTTACCTTCTTGTGACGTCACTTGAGAAATGGCTGTTTAAAAAAAAAAAAATTAAATTTTGCTGCCATCTGACCTGATAGATTGATGACAGATGAGTAGACAGATTGAGACAGACCAATTTTTTTAATAAGAAATCATGCATCACAATCAGTGTAATGTCTAAATTCTCAAGTGACGTCATTACCCACAATTCTTTAAATAATCATAAAAAATAACGGTTCATTTAATTTTTTTATTAAAAACACTGATTATCATTGTTTACATTGCTCAGAGCTAGTGCCTGGAGTCAGTGAAATATTTTAATTAACATCTTCCCTTGAAAATCGAGTAAAATCCGAAACCGGTTGGGAATTAACATAAATAAAGTGAAACTATAACGTACAAGTGTTTTTAATTCAAAATGTGTTTCAAGTTTCACCAATTGCCGACAATCGCAAGTATAAATTTTGCTTAATTTATATACCCAAATAATGAAAATAATTTCCTAAAATGGCCCATATTCTCTGAAAAAAAAAACTTTTTGAATTAAGCTATGGGAATTGAATAGGCGGACTTTGGCATATTTTTATTTGTAACATATTTATCTACTAACTTTGTTGTATTTATTGCATTATGTATATAATATTATTTATTCCTATACCTATTATTTTACGTATGCAAGTGCATCATTTTGTAAACCCTAATTTTAATTGTTTTTTAATATATTTCCCCGTACAAGATACATTTTTACCGTATTCTATTGTTTTTTTATATTATTAAATATGACGTGTAAAAAGTGTATTATATGTATTACCTATTTTACACAATAATTGAATTTGAATGCTCTTGGTCAGGTTGGCTATGTATGCCAGAACTATATTTTGCTTCAAGTATTTTTTAATTTTACGTTGTTTTGTATGTTGAATGTTAGAATTTGGAATTGCATTTACCGGGGCATACATGCGTTAAGTGTTTTCGAAATGTGATGTCATTTTTACCGCATCGCTATTTGCACAGTTATTTTGGGTTAACGGACGTTTATTGGTCATATAGAACTTATATTTATATAAATATTTTTATATTTATACATTTTTATATCAACAGATGTCAGCGGTTTCCTAACTTCAAATATGTATGTCATTCAATATTTTTCTATTCGCCTGATGACGACCCAACTGAGGGGTCAAAACATAGCGCTTAAAACCATTAAGTATTTATATTTATGTGGAATATAACATATATAAAATAAAAAAGCCCTTAAACGGTATTTTATAATAGTAGTTTATGCTACAGGGGCGAAAAGGAATAAATTACGAGGACGATTTAAAACACGGGCGTAGCGAGGTTAGCCAACTTCTCGTAAATAAATTTAAAAAATAATAATAATAAAGCCATTGGGCAAAACAATCGACTTTCTGTTCGGTTTTGATGCATAAAAAGTGGGCCTTTACGAGCACTTACATCGAAAAAAATATTTTGTTAATTGTCATATAGAACTTCGGAGTATATTGTCGGAACCCTAAAAACGCGGCAAAATACCCATTCTGTGTTTGATAAAAGTACTTGTTGAACTTTGTAATTTACTGAGTTTTTCCAATAGATATTTATTTTACACATCATCATCATCATCAGATACATAAAATACAGAAACTGTGTGCACATAAATAAAATGACGCATGTAACTTTTTTTTTTTGTAATAAACAAAAATTAATTGTTTTCTCATCTAAAAAAAATCTAAGTATTTTTTGTAATAAATAATAATAAAGTAGTCTACTTACGAAAAAAAAGCATATACAATTTTAATTATTTCCGCCAAACTTAAAAAAAGTTTATTGACACGTGTTGTTATTTTACTTTTACTTATATATAGGTACTAAAAAACAAAACTATTAATACTACATTATCCTGAAACACAGACTTTATTTTATTTGAGTAGTCATCCATAAGATGACTAACAATTCTATCAAAAACAACAAACGTGTTTTTTGTATGTTTCGTAACATTTTTTTCATTGCTTCTTATTGGTACAGGCATTTCATTCAATATCTTAGGAAAACGAAATTTTCTTGTTCGTTCACCATAATAGTTTTGAAATACAAAACTTTTTATTTGTCTTTTTAAACTTTTTAAACTTGTCATTTCTATTTACAATTTTAAGTGATACGGGTGTTTTGAATTTATTACAATTTTTAATAATTAAAAATACACCCTAACATTATTGGGTTTAGGTTAGTTAGGGTTTAGGTTTGGGGTTATTAAAAACGTACATATGTGAATTTTCATTATTTTTATTTGTGGTTTATGTTTTTGTATGGATTCTCGAGTTGGGCTAAAACAATTCTGAGACACAAAGTGTTATTTTTCTAATTTCGGAAAATTCATTGTACCTTGTTACTGGTCTCTTTCCAAGCTTGGAGGCTGAATAGAGGTATGAATTTGGCTTTAACCAGAGCAAAATATATGCTAGTCTACTAGAATGCTAACTAGACAATGTTTAAACCTAGGTTTAGTCGTTAAAGCCTTATCTACAAAAGCATTGACGTCACAGCTTGTAGTGAATTATGTATTAGGTATCACAATCGATACATTATTGTTGCTTATTTACTTTTATGTGTAGTCGTAACCTTCGAAGGTTGCAGAATTTTGTTTTGTTAAATGAATATTCAAAACGACCCTGTTGTACTTAAGGGGGTATATCGTGAAAATTGACACTTTTTGAAGTTATCTATTTGCTCTTTTAAAGAAGTTCCAAGTAAAATAAATTAGTACGACAATTTTGGGATCTTTTTTTAGATTTTGGGCTATCAGAAAAGTGATTGGAGGAATTTCACTCGATAGAAATAATTATTGAAATGAGGTCTACATTTACACTTTTTTTGATATTCTGACAAATTGGGGTACCATACAGACTTCAAAAATATTTATTTAGATGGGTTTTAACAATACCTAAATTACTGGTTATGGAAATTTTCGTAGCTATTTTAGATAATTTTGTTTTAATTTAAAACCGACTTTTTGACAATTTTCCCCGATTCCGTCCCTCTCGCACTGCGGGTTTTTCCATCTGGAGTAACGGGGACCTTTGCACGGACAATATATCACCTTAAGTTGCCTTTTTAGGGTTCCGTACCCAAAGGGCAAATCGGAGTACTATTAATGTCGCTACGCTGTCCGTCTGTCTGTCTGTCCGTATGTCACGGGTCTCTAGCTCTTAAACGGAATGAGAAAGAAACTTGAAATTTTTATTATGTTGTGTAAAATGTTGACCCAAAACCGAATTTTGAATTTAAATGTAATTAAATTATTTTTTAGGGGACCCTCATACATGAAAATAGAGGCAAAAAAAATTTTTTTTTTCTTACCTTCATTTGGGATGTCATTGTCTAGAGCCATTAAGAAGAGTATAATTTAATTTTTTATCTTAATAAATAAAGAAATGGGGGGCTATCAAAGTTGCCCTTTTTAGACAATTTTTGTTACTGGGTCTATTTCAAACGCCAAAGGAGTTAGGAATTTGAAATGTCTGTATATTATGTACCATATGCTGTATTTAAACAAAAAATACTAATAAAAAAAACCGGCCACGTGCGAGTCGGACTCGCGCATGAACGGTTCCATAAAAACGGCAAAAAAACATATCTGTTCTATGAAAAAGTATTTTTTTTTTTTTCGAGATTCAAGGTTTATTCCATAGTAAAAGTTGTTCTATACCATTGACTGAATAAGCTCTTCAAATATGGTTACACCTTTCTGTTACACGTTGTATACACATACATTTACATCTAGATTATTCCTATCTTTTTTTCTAGATTAGATATCAGTATAGAATCCTAGACCAAGATTAGAGACTCCGTCGTACTAACAATATAAACCTACCGCTGCTTAAGGGGCTGCACAATGCCAAAATTCAGTCCTGCTCTAACGCTTTTGTTTTTGAACTGTCTATCCTGTTCTAATCAGATGCCGCATACGCAAAACTTCAGTAATTTTGAAATCGCGGCTACATTAGGACATTAACTATAATTTCTTTATGTAATAAAGACGGTTATTTCTAGTAAGTATCTGGGTGTGTTGGTTTCGTTTCAATCGGTTTTGAAATATAAAACTGAATTTCTTTTTTCGTGAAATTCATGCTTTTTTAAAAGTACTTAATTAAAAGAAGATTGAAAGTATGTTCATTTATAAAGTGTAATTAATAATTGTCTTGATTCAAAAAACACGCCTTTTTTTTTTACTGTCCACATAGACGGAACTGAATCCAACGCAAAACTGATGTTTAGCATTGTGGGGCCCCTTACATAAAACACTCATCAGATAAGAGAGTAAGTAATAGTAGCTTATGGTACAAAGGTGCAAACAAATAAACCACTAGGACGATTTAAAACACGAGCGTAGCGAGTGTTTTAAACGTTACCGAGTAATTTATTGCTCTTACGCCCGTGTATCATACTACGTTTTTCATACTACGTTTTTCAATGCATAGTGTGAGGAAATAAAACAAATATAATCTTGTGAACTTTAAATTATAATTGGCTCAAAAGGACTGTATCCAGAGCCGTTAAACAGTGGAAAAAAAAGTATAACATTTTTGTACACAGGAAAGGCTACAGGTTAGTCAACCATAGTAAATAAATAAAATAATAATAATAATAAAGCCCTAGGGCAAAATAATCGACTTTCTATTCGGTTTTGATGCATAAAAAGTGGGCCTTTACGAGCACTTGCATTGAAAAATGTATTAAGCATTTAGCATTCAAAGCCTGATAGATCCAATCAATACCTTCTGAAATAGAGCAAACAGAAATTAACACAATTTTATACATGTACATAGGTATGTACATAGGCATATACAATTTTCACACAACACAAATGAACTTTGTTGATTTTTGACCCTAATCACTAGAGAGCAAGTCAAGTACACTCTACCACGGAAATTGCACTAATTTGAGACAAAAACATGAGTAAGTGAGAATGAAAAAGAAAAAGTACCTATCTACGTGGGAGATCTTACAAATATGTTATTGTATTATTCATGGAGTCTTGGCTTTACTGTACAACCCGTGAAAAGAGCAGCTAGAATACACAATTATTTAAGGTGAAGTGGTCATTGAAAAACCGGCTAAGTGCGAGTCGGACTCGCGCACGAAGGGTTCCGTACCATTATCTAAAAAAACGGCAAAAAAAGCATGTCTGTTGTGTGGGAGCCCCCTTTAATATTTATATTATTCTATTTTTTTATATTTTTTGTTATACCGGCAACAGAAATACATCATCTTTTAAAATTTCAACTGTCTAACTATCACGGTTCATGAGATACAATATGTATATATATTTTTTCAGTTCTGTATTTAGGTAGATCTGGTTTTCGCAAAAACTTATATAAAGTTAGACTTCCCAACGTTCAGGCGCACCGAGCGTTTGCCTTTGTCTCTGTCTTTTTCTTTACGTGTAAAGAGTAAAGATAATAACCAAGCTTTTGCACTTTTGTTGTTTTTCAATGTTTCAACAATGTTTTTCGTTCTTATTTTCATCATATTGTTCTTAAATAAAAAACTATAGTGTATAAACTCTCCAGTTATCTATGAACTTTATTTTAGTAAACGAATCATGATATCAAAATACTTATTTATATGAAAAAGTAGGGAAATAGATAAAAAAATTACTCGAAAAGAGGTAGCTTTGCGAATTTATTCTATCGAGCCAATTTTATCAAATCGTGTTTTCATCGTGTATACTGTCTAGTATATATATATCCCCAATAATACTAATGTATTTCCCTAGATTTTAATTTAATTGCTTACTACTTCAAACAGGGGTTATAAAAATGTGTTTGACTTTGTAAAAAGCACGGTGCGCTCTTAAGGAAAAATTTACTGCAAAGCGTACGTGAACACAATGTGCGGGCTGCGTCAACTTAGATGGAAACTAACTTGAAAATACCCTTCATATCAAATTTCCAAGATATTTGCAAAATGACGTCTCATATCATGTCTCATATTTTTTCGGGCTCCCAGATTAGTTCTACAGCTTTGCGTTTTCTGATTCCGTTTTTTGACGGAACCCTCAAAAATATTATGGTGGGGTCCAATATGTTATCACGATTACCTAAAATTATAATTTTTTAGATGTACTGTTACTATAGAGACTAAAACTAAAAGTTCAAAAGAAGACTTGGCTTTTATTTCACAGTCCTTACTCAGGGACACCTCTGATATCCCCTCGGGTATTCATGTCGTGACGATATATTATCATAATATTATTATACCTCTACGCGGACGCAGACGCACATTGGCGTAGCCAGGTAGGGGCAGGGTTGCCCCCCCCAGCATACCCGGTGCCCCCTCAGAAAAATCGATCAAATAAAGTTACAACCAAGCAAGCATTATAATAAGCGTGACTTAAAGGAAATTTCATATATTTTATATGGTTTATGTTAAGAGGGCGCCGAGCAAAATAATCTAAAACGACAGTCACTGTTAAATTGATTTATTGAATAATATTTCAATGATAAATAAATAAAATATATATTTATTATCACAGAGAATGTATCTACACTTCCGCCGCAGCAAATATTTAAAATAACTTATGGTGTATGTTCGCGCCACTTCTTGTGGCTCTCATACTGCGAGGTAGTTGTGAATTAATATTTTCAACTGTCATTTTCGCTGCATCTCCACCCGCTTAGTTTTGGACGCAAATCAATCAGTCGTCAATCAGAAGCCTTTCACGCCGGAGGTATACGCTGATTGTCATTCGACTAGGTCCTACCTCGACCCTACCGCCCGCCATTTTGAGATCGCACCCGCTGTGCGCCTCATTTTCATCTATTACTATTACGAAGAAAATTAGCCGAGAAGAGCGCAACCAGGCACGAAGAGGAAGAAGAAAACCATCTTGGAGAACACCAGAGACTTGGTGGCTCAGGCGAAGCGTGGTTTGTGGTGCATGCAGCTCCTTCCCAAGGTCAGATCTTTCATCTTCGTAATTATTTCTCTTCACTTCCCGCTATTTTTAAAACCTATGGTGATACAAAGCACTGCCGTCATATCGCGTGCTCATTTTTTGGCCATTCGAGCCGGATCTAGATCCATTTTAGGCCCTTTGATCTGCGATCTATAACCATTTTTTGGTATTTCCAACCGCTATCTTCATGTTCTTTGTCTAAAGAACACGTGAATTCCGCTCTAATTTTCACTCTGCCCGCAGTATTACCCCGCATTCCCGCTCTTATTTGCATTATCTATGCATTAAAACCCCGCATTCGTCAAAATATTAGTGATTCCATTTCCTATATACTGGAAATTGTAAATAATCTACAGTGAAATACGCCATTCTGTTAATTTATCCGCTGCGATTATACCATTTGATCATTTCACAGAAAATATTATCTGCCTACCTGCTAATTCTTAATATTATCGAGAGGTACTCGTACACAGGTTCGTCCGCCGCCCGTGTTATCTCTAACTCATTAGCACTATTCTATGTTGTAGTCAGTATAAAACTTTCGATAGTTCTGGTACTTGCCTAACTTTGTACTATATAACATGCCAAATTCCGCAGAAGCTGCAAAATTAAAGATGTCGTATAGTTTAAAGAAGCTTAAAAATAAAAGGCAAGAATTGTTTAATCGCCTTCAGAGAGTTTATGACTTTTCTAAAACCGCTTTAGAGGATGTTTCTTCGGCAGAATTGTTTATGGCCAATGTCGAAACATTGGATACTGTACGCTCAGAAATTCATGTAATCATAGATGAAATTAATGACACAGAGGTATTGATAAATCCTAATTTTGAACCAAATTATCAAAGTTGGTCAGCTTTTGAGGATCTTTACTCCCATTGCAAATACATCAACCGGAAGTTATCACATTCTTCGAAATCGGCTGACTCTAAAGTTAAAGCTCCACGTGACATGGAATGTCCCAAAAAACCTACTATCAAGCTTCCAAAACTGGAACTCGTTGGTTTTTCTGGTGAAGCTACTATGTGGCCAACATTCTATGAAACATTTAAAACCACGATTCACGATAATCCGGACTTGACCGACAACGAACGAGTACAATACCTGATGGGTAAACTTTCTGGCCGGGCACTTTCGATTTGTTCTGGAATCACACCGAACGCAACTAACTACGACATAATCTGGAAAACACTCGTTTCTACTTTTCAAGACTCGCGTAGTTTAGCCACTACTTATTTGGATCAAATGTTTGAATTTCGCCCTTTAACTACCGCTAGATCAAAAAACTTGGACTTGTTTTTAGACAAGTTCTGTTCCGCTGTTTCGTGTTTAAAATCACTGAATATTAAAGATCTTTCGGATTTTATCCTTATGTATTTGGCCCTTAAAAAACTTGATGTTGAAACCGCTCGTTCATTTGAAATGTTTAAACGTGGTTCCGATTTACCCCATTATGATGAATTAATATCATTTTTACGGGAACAAACTAAGATACTGAACCGCACTGCACCCGCAATTACCGCTCCCGCTCCGAACCGCTCCGTTAATAATAATAACAACAAAACCGGGTACAGTACCAAGTCAACCCATGCTTTTGTCTCCGCTTCGACCAATAATAATTGTTGTCCGCTATGTAAACAATTAAAACACTATAATTTATATAAGTGTCCCGAATTTGTGAAACTAGATATCGAGAAAAGATTTCAGTTCATCAAATCTAATAACGGTTGCACCAATTGTTTAAGTATTACGCATAACAATTCCGCTTGTAAATCGTCTTATAATTGCCGCCATTGTAATTGTAAACACCATTCGATGTTGTGCCGCAAACAAAATGTGATGAATACTCACACCGCGCTTGGTCAAAATATTACCGTGTCTCCACGCACACATACGCAATCTTCGAGGTTGGTGGATCCTGCCGTATCGGCGACTAACACAGAACATATGACTAATGATTCTCAATCCGTACCAACTGCGAGTAATAATATTTCTTTATGTAACTTACAGCCTAACTCGCAGCGTAATGAAACATGCCTTTTAGGTACAATTCAAGTGATCGTGAAAGATTCTAACGGTATGTCAGTCCGTCTACGTGCGCTCTGCGACCCTGCGTCACAATCCAGTTTTTCGACGGTTTCCTGTTGTGAGAAGCTTAACTTAAAATATGAGAAAATTCCCCGCGCTTTTGTTAAGGGCATCGGCTCTTCATCAAACCCAATTAAGGGTGCGACAAACCTTAAATTGTTTTCACGATTTGATGATTCGGTTTCAATTTCGCTTGACACTTATGTAATCGACCGTATTACCGACAACTTACCATCGGTGCAGGTCGATTTGTCTACGCTTTCATATTTAAAAGGTATCACACTTGCTGATGAAACCTTTTACTTACCGGGCGAGATTGATATTCTTATCGGTGCATCTTTATTCGCGGATATCTTGTTATCAGGCCGCGTCTCTGGTCCCCCGGGTACGCCGACGGGATTTCAGACCATCTTCGGTTTTACGCTAATTGGTAATACGCCTGTTTACCAAAATACCGCATGTTCAATTTCGTTATGCTCTTATATGGAGATTGAACCGCCAATAGATTTTATTTTACAAAAATTTTGGCAATTAGAAGAGGTGCATTGTGAACCTGCTTCTAGTCCCGCAAATGATGAATGTGAAAAATTATTTATTAACAATGTGTCACGTGACCCCGCTGGTCGCTATTCGGTTTCTTTACCGTTCGCACGGAATCCTAACATACTAGGAAACTCGTACCATCACGCAAAAAAGTGTTTTATGTCTCTTGAGCGTAGGTTTGTTTCTAACGCAGATTTACGTTCCGAGTATAACAATATAATAAATGAATACCTAACTAAAGGTTACATATCCCCGCTTCATAATGATGACCAATTATCTCTTGGTTATTATATTCCGCATCATCCCGTAGTGCGTGTTGATAAATCAACGACAAAGGTGCGTATTTGTATGAATGCCAGTACTAAGACTGACTCCGCTGATGGTACTCGTGTCTCATTAAATGACACGCTGCACACAGGTGCTAATTTGCAAAACGATTTGTTTTTAATTTTACTTGACTTCCGCTTGTATGAAATCGCTTTTACCTCGGATATCAAACAAATGTTCTTACAAGTTTTGGTTAACGCCGATGATCGCAAATTTCAAAAGTTTTTATACCGCTTTGACACGTGTTCACCGCTTATCGCTTATCAGTTCAATCGCGTCTGCTTTGGACTACGTAGTAGCCCTTTCCTTGCGATGAGAGTAGTCAGGAAACTCTGTGAGGATGGGAGTTCAGCGTACCCGCTCGCCGCTACTGTAGCCGCACGAAACTGTTACATGGACGACATCTGCTATAGCACGCCCACCGTGCAGGGCTCCTTACAGCTCAGAGATGAGCTGGTAGGATTGCTTAAGGCCGGTGGCTTTGAGCTCGTCAAGTGGTCTAGTAACTGTCAACAGTTACTTGATACACTGCCTGATACTCACCGCTTAAATTCTAGTAAGAATTTTGAAGAACAAACTCAAACTCTTAAAGTTCTTGGCTTACAGTGGTCGCCTGATTCTGACGAGTTCTCTTTTACTGTATCGCTAGATAGTCGCCCATGTACTAAACGCAATGTTTTGTCCGTGATAGCACGTCAGTACGACGTCCTCGGCTTTACCGCTCCTGTGATCTTGTACGCAAAATTACTCTTGCAGAAAATCTGTATTTTAAAATTAGACTGGGATGAAACACTACCCTCTGATATTGCGCAGATTTGGCAAAACTATTTGAAGGAGCTACCTGTTTTGCGGGATTTACGTATTAAACGCCACTTAGACGTGTTCCAAAATTCGAAAATTTCGATAATATCATTTGCAGACGCAAGTGAACGTGGATACGGATGTGTCGTATATATTAGAGTACAAGATGACTCAGACACTTGCACTAGCATTCGGCTGGTATGCGCAAAGTCAAAAGTCTGTCCGCTCAAGACCGTCAGTGTCGCCCGCCTTGAGCTTTGTGCCTCGTTACTCATGTCGAAATTAACTCGTCGTGTAGTTGACGCTTATAAAATACGTCACAATATTGAACGTATTTACTGTTTTACCGATTCTATGGTAACTTTACACTGGATACATTCCTCACCGCACAGGTTTAAAACCTTTGTCGCGACGCGTATAACAAAAATAATATCCGCTATTCCCGCTGAATGTTTTTACCATACAGCTGGTTCTCAAAACCCGAGCGACTGTCTTTCCCGTGGTCTCACTCCCACGCAGTTGATGAGTCACCCGCTCTGGTTCACTGGACCTGCTTGGCTTTATCTGGACGCTAAAGAGTGGCCAATCAAAACAATAGAATCAGCTTCTATTGAAGAAAACTAGCCGGAATCAAAAACAATTTCTCTTCCCGCTTTTAGTAATGAAGAACCGCATCCACTTCTTTCTCTTTCGGAAAGAATTTCGTCATGGCTTGTGCTTTTACACACAATCATTTACATCTACCGATTTTTACGTATTTTACCGCGCTCTAATATTTTTACCGCTACCGATATGGATTTCGCTGAAGTTGCATTGATTAAAGCTCTTCAAGCATTTTATTTTCTTGATGAAATAAAAAGATTAAAGTCAAATAAACTTTGTTCTCCCGCTTTAAATCGACTATCGCCATTTTTAGATAAAAATGGATTGTTACGCGTTGGTGGTCGACTTCGCAACACAGACATGACGTTCGATCAACAACACCCTGTGTTGTTACCTCGTAAAAATCATATTGTCGAATTGATTATCATTCATTATCATCGCAAAAATTGTCACACTGGACCAGTGGCTTTAATGTCAATAATCCGCCAAAAATTTTGGATACTTTCCTGTCGAAATATTGTTCGTCGCGTAATACATAGCTGCAATTATTGTTTTAAGGCGAAGCCGAGACAAACCTTCCCTTTCATGGCAGATTTACCATCATGCCGCGTTAATGAGGCTAAAGCTTTTGTCCACTGCGCTGTGGATTATTGTGGTCCTATCAGTATCACTCCGTATCGAAAACGTGGAGTCCGTCCCGTCAAATGTTACCTCTGCATATTTGTATGCCTGGTGACTCGTGCAGTTCACGTTGAATTGGCAACTGATCTTAGCACGAACACTTTTCTTTCCGCGTTCAAACGTTTTTTATCTAGACGTGGAGCAGTGTCTTTCGTATATTCAGATAATGCTACGAACTTTGTAGGCGCTAGAAATGCCCTCTCAGAAATTTACAATTTGACAAACTCCGAAGAATTTAAAACGTCTTTCGCGAATGAACTTGCCGATCATAGAATACAATGGAAATTTAATATTCCACGTAGCCCACATTTTGGGGGACATTATGAGATATATGTCAAAGGATTTAAGACGCATTTGCATAGAGTAGTAGGTACTCAACTGTTGACCTACGAAGAATTATTAACTGTAGTTACGCAAATAGAATGTGTCATAAATTCTCGTCCGCTTACGCTGCTGAGTGAAGATCCATCTGAACTTAGCGCGTTAACTCCTGCACATTTTCTGATGTCAACTCCTTTAAAAGAATTACCCGCTTGTAAGGTGGCTGATGAGCCAGTTAATTTATTACGTCGCTACGCGTTGCTTGATCAAATGGTAGAATCGTTCGCAAGGCGATGGAAGAATGATTATCTCCATCTTCTCCAGTCTAGAGGAAAATGGAATACACCTTCCAACCCAATCAAAATTGGATCTGTTGTCGTTGTAGTTACCGATAACACTCCACCGCTTCAATGGCCGCTCGGTGTCATTGTAGCTGTATACCCTGGCAAAGATAATGTCATTAGGGTAGCTTCTGTCAAAACGACGACAGGTGTTTACAAACGACCTGTCGTGCGTCTTTGCCCTCTCCCATCTCAATAACTCCTTTCTTTGCCCCCGCTTCAAAATTTCGTTATTCTCTGTCTTATTTTTACTTTTCTATTCTTATTTTAAAACCAATGGTTTTAACGCCGGGGGCAAATGTTCGCGCCACTTCTTGTGGCTCTCATACTGCGAGGTAGTTGTGAATTAATATTTTCAACTGTCATTTTCGCTGCATCTCCACCCGCTTAGTTTTGGACGCAAATCAATCAGTCGTCAATCAGAAGCCTTTCACGCCGGAGGTATACGCTGATTGTCATTCGACTAGGTCCTACCTCGACCCTACCGCCCGCCATTTTGAGATCGCACCCGCTGTGCGCCTCATTTTCATCTATTACTATTACGAAGAAAATTAGCCGAGAAGAGCGCAACCAGGCACGAAGAGGAAGAAGAAAACCATCTTGGAGAACACCAGAGACTTGGTGGCTCAGGCGAAGCGTGGTTTGTGGTGCATGCAGCTCCTTCCCAAGGTCAGATCTTTCATCTTCGTAATTATTTCTCTTCACTTCCCGCTATTTTTAAAACCTATGGTGATACAAAGCACTGCCGTCATATCGCGTGCTCAGTGTAAGAAACAAATCTATCTAAAGTAGGCCCAAAATCGAAAAAAGGTATTGGGGTTTTAGTAATTTCAATAACTTAACTGTCGAATTTTGTCTCAACCACAATTCAAGACAATCATAAACGTTATAAAATACAACCGGGCCGTTTCACATTTTTAAAATTTTGTCTGGTAAATTAAATATGATTTTTTCTGTTAAATTCAATAAACTCGACCACGATAAAAATGGACCACGAGAGAACAAGCGAGGTGTCTAATCGTTCTACGCTCGGCGCAGCCTTAAGTGATTTTCGATTCCTATGGAAATTCCATTTTAATAAACCATAATTTTGAACAAAACCAATTCCGTGCCCGGCTGGCCCGGCCCCTTTTAGACCCCCCGTGCCCCTCATAATTTAACAAAACCCTGGCTACGCTAATGCAGATTTCATTTTTACGTATGCTTGTGTCGTAATTTTCGAGAATAAATGTTATGTCTATCTATCTATCTATCTATCTATCCATCCATCTATCTACCTACCTACCTACCTACCTACCTACCTATCTATCTATCTATCTATCTATCTATCTATCTATCTATCTATCTATCTATATATCTATCTATCTATCTATCTAACAACAATAGTACACCGTAACATGTTGAAGACTGTACCAGTGCCAGACAGTACCATTAACGAGTACATTACGAACTTTCTTTTGTTTTTATTTAGTTAAAGATTAAAGATAATTTAACTTGAAAAACTCACGGACGCATTTAAATACTTACTTTCTAGCGGTATATTATAATACAACAAAATGCAACTGTACGACTTTCAACGCTGAATGTTCCCATGCTACATGACTTTTGAAGTCCACACCTCAAATTCTTTATTGCACACAAAATATATTATTCGGAGAAGAATATGTATAGGTGAGCTTATCTCTCAAAGAGATTTCTACCAGCAAACCCTGAGCTACAAATGTGTACAGTATAAAATAAAGTTATATTTAAAACCCATGAGTAAATATTGAAAAATACTCGTAAAATCCTTAAACTTCTAAACAATATAAATATTCACATACGAAATAAATATTATTTCAAAACAAACCAACAAATATAATATACACTCTTTTGCAAAAAAAACGGGCACCTAAGGAAATTTACGTTCTAAGGTCGATTTGAGTCAATTAAATGTAATTTCATTGTTTGACGTAGTCTGTATACTTATAATCGCGTAAATTAATACGCGTGAATTGAATTTTCGCATTTTTTTTTTATTAACGAAGAATTTTTGAAACCGGTGTACACGGCCAAACAATAAAAACTGGTCGGCAATAAAGACAAGATTTTTTTTTTTACTTTTTTTGATTAAATAATGTTACAATGTAAAAACCTAATAACTTCTTCGCCTCAACCTCTCTGGTTTCATCTCAGAACAAGAAGTCCAGTCCAGTACTACTACTCTGTGCTACAAGCCCTCATCTAAATCAATTACACAACCTTGCACGATTACCGATAATGGTTCAAGAGCTGTGTAATCACTAGCATGCACGTAGAAACAACGGTACAGCGCATACGCATACTATGTACTATGTAGCTTGCTAAAGGTGTTGGCTGACCTCATTGCAGTCAAGCCCAATATAGGCTTAGCTGGGTTATTCCTAACTGATGCAAATATTTTTTATTTTTTAATGCACATGAAATATTTACGAGAAAACAATATTACAAAAAGTAGGACTCCTAAATTAATGTTCATTAATTTGAATACACTTTAGTGTACACAGATCAGATAAAAATAGAGCACTGGGTTTCGAATACACAATATTTCACATAATATACGAATATTTCAGCGATTTTTTCCAGCTAACCTTGTGTTGTTGAAGAAATTATTATTTTAGGAAATGTCAAAGTGGGATAATAAAATATCATTTGAATAAAAAGAAAACAAAACCAAAGAAGTGAATATAAATAATGCCTAGCTACTCGCAAATTGTAAACTAGTATAATAAAGCTGATTATGAAGGCTTTAATTTTAGGAAAAGTGCTACCAAAACTTTAAATTTTCCTAACTAAATTAGCTTCTGTTCCGAACACTTAAAGACGTTCCGAACACTTAAAGACTATTTTGCTATGAAGAAAAGCACTAAAACTAAAATTAAAGCCTTCAAAATCTGCTTTATTGCCTATAAATAAACGTACACAATAAAACACAAAAAAAATAACAGCGGAAGCGAAAAAAAAATGGACCTGCCCATGCAAAATTGAAGTTTTCAAAATTAGTAAATTCACAAAAAAAATTCAAGAACAGTATAAATAAACAACTGTGACAGTAGATTGTGTAGTTTCATATAAAGATACCTGTCAATTTACACCCGGTATACACACATAAAATGTAAATACATTAATTTATTTATTTATTTATAAGTCTAAATTTATAATTTCCTTATCGAGTTATTAGTTCCTATTTATTAATTTTAAATGCTTTTTTTTTTGGGTAACTCGTTTTTGGGTAGCAGTCTAGTTCTTAACTTTTGTATTTGTAACCTTTACTCATGTCACCGATTGTAACCTGTTACGTATGCCTAATAAAATAAAATAAAATAAAGTGTAAGAACATTGACATGATTATAAAAATATACTAGTATATTCAAAACCAAAAAGGAAATTGTCTTTCTGTTTTTATTTAATTGTGGACACAAAAGCACATAATAAAAGGTAGAGCGAAATCATGGTCTAATATGTTGGGTAAAATACGGTAAATTTAGCTTTTTTGAAAATTCGTGTGCTTTTTCTGTTCTGTGTAAGTATTTTTCAGATTAAAATTGCATTGTCGAAGAAAATATTCTGTTCAACGGAAACATGAAGGATTTTTCTACAGAGAAATTTGACATTTCTACCTGGAGGTAAACTTTTTTTAATAACATAGCATCCAGGATGTAAGAAAAAATTACATTATTTTTGACTGCTAAACACTAAAACTTACACTAAACTATATATTTTTCATTTATCTGACAGGGTTCCTTTTGTAGTATACCACTGGTGGCCGGTCGGTTTTTATGGCGCAACATTTTTATTTTTTTATTTGTTTGGATCAGTGTATCGGGTTGTGGTGTGCGCGGCGGATTTTTTTCGGACTTTTTTAGTTATTTAGTTTTTTGACGTCAAGAAAATGTTTACGTTATGTTTTTACTTTTGAAAATAAAGTTTATTATTTCACCCTGCATAAGAGTGGCATGACCCTTCACTGTAATCTAATGAAATTGCATGACGCTTTTTAATAACCACCCTTATATAGAAGTGCATACCGACCATTATTGTAATTATACTTATGTAATTGCGGTAATGGAAATAAAATTTGCCCGTGCACAGTTTTGATGTTACAAACATGAAAAACTTAATCTGAATGCTCTATTGTTCATTAGCTTTTTATTTATAATTACACAATATAACTTGAAATATATACAATAAATAAAAGAAAATTATAACTTGAAATATATTTCGGCCCTTAGTGGGCCGTCAACGAGTTATATTGTGTAATTATAAATAAAAAGCTAATTAAGGCATACTATATATATTTATTAAACTATTGTTCATTAGTAACAATAAGTAAAGAAGTCACAAGAAAAGAAATCAATAAAGAAAAACTTTGGACTTTGTACATATCTTATTTCCTTCACTATAGGGGCTATGATAGCACTGCAAATGTATAGCTTGATGTGCTCTCCACCAAATGGTATAATTTGGTACGAATGAAAATTCATCCATACCGTCGTCGTTCACCATTTTCGCGCTGGATTTGAACGTAGCTGCCATAGAATGAAGAAGTACACCCCAAGAGCTTTCATATGACATGGCTATTACCATTGTTGAAGAAATTGTGGCAAAATTCTTTCAAGTATTTGTTAGAGATGGACGTCTAATCTAAACGAAGTCTAACCATAATATTTCTTATTTTACTCTGCATACGGAGCCTTAAAAATTCTAAACCTACGTTTGCATGTTGCAGGTAAATTATCAATCTCGTGAAATATTGTATAATTTCACCGTAGGTTTTTGTTAGATTTTTAGGGTTCCGTACCCAAAGGGTAACCAACGGGACCCTATTACTAAGACTCCGCTGTCCGTCTGTCACCAGGCTGTATCTCATAGTTGAAATTGTCACAGATGATGTATTTCTGTTGCCGCTATAACAACAAATACAAAAAAACAATAAAATAAACATTTAAGGGGGTCCCATACAACAGAAATGTTTTCTTTGCCGTTTTTATACATAATGGTACGGAACCCTTCGTGCGCGAGTCCGACTCGCACTTGGCCGGTTTTTAACCTTAATCTAACCCAGTGAAATTATAATTTCACGGCTTTGACATTTACCCACGACATAATATAATTCATATAATTTACCTAAGCTACCCAGATAAAATGTGCAAGTATTTCATCAAAGACTAGGAAGAGTTCGGCCCAGTACTAGGGTTGCTAACTCTCGGTGTAACAAATCGGTGGGCAATTTGAATGAAAGTCGACAATATTTTTTATTTTGAATTTGCTTTGTTTTGTAGAAGCATCATTAATATTTGTATGAAAAATCAGTATTTATTTCGTCATTAAATTATTTATTTCACGCGATTTATCTATTTCGTTAATGACAATTATTTTATTTTATAAAATCCGGAGAATTGATTGCATCACGGGAGCTCGGGAGGTTGAACAATATTCCCCGAGTCTCCCGAGCATTCCGGGAGGGTTGGGAACCCTAGCCAGTACAGAAGGCACGCGTGAAATGAGCAGTTTTCCTTGTGTCAAGTTTAGTGTTAAATAAGATTCATAGATGGCACCACTGTCATTTACTTTAGCAACAGAATCAAAGACAAATTTTGAACAGATTCCAAACAAACCAAAAACCACTTTGACATTGATTGCTACGGAACATATTTTATCCATGGTAACATGGACAGCGACATCTGGCGGAAAGTCAAGAACTATGAAAAAAAAACAACGAGAAAATCGCTCATTAGCAGGCCACACAGGAGAGACGTAAGACGAGGACGAGACGAAGACGTGGTCTTTAGTTCCTGCGTCCCGTCTTCTCTGTGTTGCTACAAGGATTTTCTGGCGCGTGGATGACAGTGACAGGGAGGCGCAGCTGTGAAACAAGTAATAGGATAGTAGCGTTAGTTCCGATTTTGACCACGACCAAACGACGCGCCGAAAGAGCCTGCACGTTTTGCGTCGCGACGCATTACACGTACATGAAAGTGCAGTAAAGGGGCGCCACGTCTTCTGTGTGTCCTGTAGGCCAACCATAAGTTTTGGACTCGATAGACGTTAGGGTAGTGACTTCGTAAAATATTTTGTATGAGAAATTCTGGTTCCTCACGTAAACCGCTAGGGGCGCTGTACAATTTCTCATACAATTTTACGCAGTCGCTAACTTGTATCGAGTCCAAAACTCATGGTCGGCCAACTGCATCTTAGCAGTCACCTGCGCCGTAATATCCTCCCAGGCAATCTCCCTTCCTCGTCGAAGCTCCTAAATCTGTGACGAACTTCACACGCATGTTCTGCAATTCTGCATTGGTCAGAACTATTGCGGATGTTTACCCATGATTTTCTCATTACTATCATCCATTAATAATGACCATCGCCTCTTGCGATAAAGTGAAAGCCATCCGTATTGTGTCCACATGATTTATTCTTAGAGCAATCTAGAGCAAATTGAGATCAGCCTTATCTAATCGAAATAAGAACTAAATCGCCATAATCTTCTCATGAATGACAGTTGTCCGTTCTATCTATCCGTCTTCCATCCTATGAGTACCACGCTTGGACAACATGGCTTAGCTCTTATTTAACAGTAATAAAGACGATACTTGTTGAGCTCATGTGTCCAAGTTCTTGGTGGGATACCATCAGCTCAATTCTCCAATTGATCTAACTCCTTGGGCTGAGTGGTTTGGTCGTTGTGTTTATTTTGGGACAGTGGTGACACAAAGGGAAGTGCAGTTATTGTGCTCTGTCGCAGGGTGTAGGTATCAATGTGCATGAGGTTGAATGGAAGACATCCTTGACGTGGACTTGTTAAGAGGCTATGTTAATTTTAATTTGTCACTGTCAGTCCAAGTGAAAAAAGTCGCAGTGCTGGAGGGGCGGATCCAGGCGGGAGGGAAATATGCTACTTTTATATTTTATAAAAAAAACTAAAATAGCTAGCAAACCTTCCAAAATCAAAATCTTGATATCATCATTTATTCTGTGATATTATTGAGATTCATCAAACAAGGAGAAAAAGTGTATTTAAAGACCTCGTAAAATAAAATAAAAAAATATAAAATAAAATAGCTTTATTGTTCAAAAACAGAGCATTAACACAAGTTGCAAGGGCCCCTGTACTAGACCTGAAAGACCAGTGGGTCTACCGCGTAATTCTCATTTTCATCAACATCAACTTGAGATTGAAATTTGACGTGCGTGCGACGACGCCCGCCTAACATGCCATCTCTTTTGCACGCGATGAATTTCGCATGCATTTGCTTGAAGTTGATACAAATGAGAATTACGCGGTAGAGCCCCTGATTTACTGGGTGCCCCGCTCTACCACCAAGACAATTAATATTTGAACTTACATAAAAGTAGGTACAGCTTTGTTAATAATAATAATTGATAAATCTTACTCTAAATAAAATACTACAATATTAAGTTAACATATGTTTGTTTTATTGTGTGTGTGCGAGGGTGTGTAGAAGTGTGTGAGAAGGTGTAGAAGGGTGTGTGAGGATGTGTATGTGTGTGATGTGGAAGCGCGTGTGCGGTTTCGTACTTGTTAAATGGGATAGGCATAACATAATTTACTTAATAAGGTTTTCTGTTTCTTCATAATTTAGATAGTTTAGGTAAAGCGTAAGTTTCTGTTTTATTTCCGATACGGTAAACTGGTAAATTTCAATAATTCTGTTAACCTTGTTGTACATGGATGAGGATTGAAATGGGAATTGTTTTTGTGCAAATGTAGTCCTTTTTTTGTCTATATGGCAAACTATATCATTCCTGCGTTTTAACATATGCTGAGGACTGAATTTTAAACGTTTATGTTTCCTCAAAACACAACATAAAATATACAGCTGTCGCGTGGTGAGAATTTTGTATGTCATTTCAACAATTATTTCTTTTGAGAAAAATTTATCGAAACATGTTTTCCAAAAACAAAATCCTAGTATAGGTATAGTCAAAATGCATATACCAGAAATTGATCAAAATTTTCCGTGTATTTCATGTAATACACAGAAAAGAAGCACCCGTATTTTTTTTTTACTTTAGTAGTCGGATTGTGAAAAATCCGCCTTTTTCTAATTAATCGAAACAGAACACCTTTATTCAAAATTTACTCAATAGTTCCTCAACAATACCTTATTACCTATGCTTTGTGTAAACTGTCATCACTAGACATCGGATTTTATGTTTGTTATTATATTTGCATATGCAAATGCATATAACTCTCTAATTACGGCGTTAATGCATATTTTAGCCTTTTTTTCCCAATCGTGCATATTTCGTTTAGTAGCGGGAGGTACGTACCTATCTAGGTACGAAGACGTGTAGGGCGCGAGCGCAGTGGCTGAGTAAACTGACTGACCAGGGGCTCTACCGCGTAATTCTCATTTGTATCAACTTCAAGCAAATGCATGCGAAATTCAACGCGTGCAAAAGAGATGGCATGTTAGGCGGTCGTCGTCGCACGCACGTCAAATTTCAATCTCAAGTTGATGTTGATGAAAATGAGAATTACGCGGTAGACCCGCAGTGCGTGCGTTTTGTCCGATGATCGACGTACAAATTGATACTGGGTGACAAACGTCACAAATTTGCGATCGAAAATTTAGAAAAATACTTAATTGTATATTAAAGCTGATTATAAAGGCTTTAATTTTAATTTTAGTGCTGTCAAAGCTTGAAATTTTCCAAAGAAGTTTAGCTTCTGTTCCTAACACTTAAGGACTATTTTACAATCAAGAAAATTTAGTTTTGACAGCACTAAAACCAAAATTAATTAAAAATTAAAATTAAAGCAAAATCGGCTTAATTGTCACAATAACTAAGCATCATTTTAAGTATATTTCGCTGTTTTTGTAACGTCTAATTAAAATATATAAAAATAAAAATGGTTTTTTGATTTTGCATTGTGCATATTTTGGGCATATCAACAGTTTTTAGTGCATATTTCGGCTTTTTTATTGCATATTTGCATGCATATTTTGGCACTTTGTTAGTGCATATAATCCGATGTCTAGTCATCACAAAGTTTCCATTGGTTTCTGCAATTTTAAAATTTTAAATTTTAATTTAATACAGAGAGATTATATTATAAATATTATAATCAAACACAAACATATAGTTTTGGTACGGCCGTAATTTAATTTAATTTAATTTCGTAATTAGTCAACATTATGTTTCATCTCAACTTGACGACAACAATCGTTTCACAAACTACATTCCCCGGAATTCCGAAGCTTGAGAACTTTCAGACCGCGTAGCCTTTATCGCGAAAGCATAGGGTTCAATTTGCCTTATCTGCGCGTGCAGTATGTCATTCGTCGTGCTGCGCTAGCACACGATCTCGGAAGTATTTCCACGACAATTTTTGTGTAGTACTGTTTACTACATCTACATGTGAATGTGTAGATGAAATTAAACAGAATTTTGTGGATGTCTAATGTCTACCTGTTGTTTTTAGGGTTCCGTAAATAAATGAAAAAGCTAGAAGTGGGCTCTGTAGAAATCCCTTACTATAGCGGTGCTCCACTGTCTTTCAGGGGATCTAAAAAGGCCGACTTGGGTGAATTATAAAATGATTTCAAAGTAGGATGGAGTCAGAGCTTTTCACGCGTGCAAAAGAGACGGCATTAGAACGGAATCATAATATTTATGATTCATCCAAAGCGGCCTTTTAGAGGACCTGTCCGTCCACAGCATAGCTCAAAAACGGCTGGGCTTGAATGGAAAGGCACAAAGAAAAATAATGAAAAAATTCGGCAACATCAAATAAAAAAAACTTCATGTGGCGTTTAAAATTCAGCGAACACGTACAAAAAAATCGTAACTAATAAAAAATATAGCTAAAAACTTACCTTCTTTGTTAAAATTGTAAAATTGGCATTTTTGTTCTCAAATGTACTTCAGTATAAAAGTGTTAGTGATTTATGATAAAAAAAAAACATGTAAGTAATGGTTTTAATTTTTTATAAATTATTGAAATAGGTGTTACTTTGCGGAAGTCCATCATCAACAAGCAAGAAAACTTAACAATATATAAGATTTCTATTTATTTCTACTTGTATATACTGCTTGCATGGGCACGTTTTATATTCTTTGCTTGAGTCTGCATTTTGAATATGCAAGAGTGTTTAGCGGAATATTGCAAATGATTTATATTTCATTATGCTGATTTATAAAAATGAAAAATATATACCTAATCGAAAAAACATCAGGCTTACTGTACTAATAGACGGACACAGCACTCCGGAACATTTCGCGCCGTTTTTTGTACGCTTTCTCCCATAATGCGCGGCTGTTTGTAAACAAGCATCGCGGCAATCCGCGTTCATAACGCCGCTGCTTACAGCGCTACTCATACACACAGTGTGTTCCTCGCAAGAGTGCACATATATGTATATGTATATGTATATAAAGACGAAAACAAAGTTTTTTTTTTTTTATTCTCCACTTTATCGTCTTTGTATGGGATGCGTGTATTATCTATGGATGCGAGCGCGGTGCCTTTAGTTAACCGCTCGCAGAAATTACTGCATTTATAATAGAACGTTGCAATTTTGTTATAAACATATTTTAATACTTAGGAATAAAAATATGGAGTAACGGGGATATTATTTTGAAAAAACTGACTGTTCTAAGGCTACAGAATCAGTCACCACACCTGTAATTTTCACTTTGTCTCTTGAGTCATCCTTCTCGTAACTACCGATATATTAATGTATATTTATTTATGTACAGTATATACACTAGTATGTATATTATATGTATGTAGGTTTTTTATTTTAAATAATATGTTATATTATTAAAAGTTGTTATTTATAAATGAATTAATGAATTAACTTATTTGGCACTACCCTTGTAATCTCCACATTACCAAAGGTTAACTGGTAGAGAATGTTAATAAGCATTAAGTTCGCCTTTGTACATTGTAAACTTATTTTGTCCAATAAGGAATTTACATACATACATACTGTTACTGAAAAAAAGACGGATTTTTTTTAGGATATTATTTTTTATAGTAATTGGTCATTGACCATTACATGACATAATGGTCATTAAATGGTTATTGCAGTTGATAATGGTTTGTTTTTGATTTGGTATGCAACGTCTATTCTATAGAAACTCGACGCCGCCGTTCGCAAAATGCCGAATTTTACTATTTTCCTGCGACAGATATACCGCTATAAATCGGTCCCAGCGGGCCTATTATGTATCTGTAGTTGCCTTCTGGACTGGGTGTCTATCATCAAAAACATAGATATACTATCGAATTCCGATTGTTTAAGGGTATGTTAGCACTTGAAGTGACGACACAGTTCGTAAATAGTTCAATACCCACTAAGAGCAATTTAGTTTTTATCTATGTTTTTGACGATAGGCACCCTGTCCAGTTGGCAACCTAAGATACAGAATAGAGGGGCAGGCATGGTGGGCCACCAGCCCCCCTATTCTGTATCTTTAGTTGCCAACTGCACGAGGTGCCTATCATCAAAAACATAGCTAAAAACTGAAATTTCAAAATTGCCTTTAGTGGGTATTGAACTATTAACAATCTGTGTCGTCACTTCAAGTGCGAAAATATCCTTAGGACATCGGAATTCGATAGTATATCTATGTTTTTGATGATAGACACCCAGTCCAGAAGGCAACTAGAGATACACAATACCCGCTGGTCGGCAATAAAGACAAGATTTTTTTTTTTACTTTTTTTAATTAAATAAAGTTACAAATGTAAAAACCTAATAACTTCTTCGCCTCAACCTCTCTGGTTTCATCTCAGAACAAGAAGTCCAGTCCAGTCCAGTACTCTGTGCTACAAGCCCTCATCTAAATCAATTACACAACCTTGCACGATTACCGATAATGGTTCAAGAGCTGTGTAATCACTAGCATGCACGTAGAAACAACGGTACAGCGCATACGCATACTATGTACTATGTAGCTTGCTAAAGGTGTTGGCTGACCTCATTGCAGTCAAGCCCAATATAGGCTTAGCTGGGTTATTCCTAAATACGCTGGTCGTTCCTGTTTGAGAGCTGTTCTGTTACTCTTCCGCCCCAGAATGCCTGGTTTTGCGAGTGAGATGGTTGTACCTCCACAGCCGCAGCCCTACCACCTTAAAAACCACTACCACCCTAATCAACTCCATACAAGAAAATTTACCCCATATATTGTGTGGTCAGAATGGCGTAATATTGGGGAGGCCTATGTCCAGCAGTGGACGAATACGGGCTGATGGATGGATGGATGATTGTGTGGTGTGCACAGCTTTAAATCAATCCCGAATCCATCGAAATGACACCAATCTCGCGAAAAACCACAAAAAATGTATGTCCCCTCCCCCTTATCTCCAAAACTGGTGGACCGAAAAATATGAAAAAAATCATGATAATATGTGTTTACTTAAAGATTACAGGAAAATATATAGCGGTTCAGAAAATCCCGAAAAAAAAACACAAAATGAAATTCATCATCCCCGATACGGAACCCTAGGTACGCGAGTCTGATTCGCAGTTGGGTGGTTTTTTTATTTATTTATTATAAAACTATATAAAAATTATACAAGGTTGCAAAATTTGCGTAAAAACGCGGCAATATTCATAATATTCTGACAGCTATTATGATGGTGTTTCATAAAATTTTGCTTTTTGGGCTGTATAGAGAAGTAGTTAGATTATGTTTATTTTGCGAAATCCATCGCTATGAATACTTTGAATATTACTAGAGTGCATTCATTACAAGCTAGAAAATATCAATCAGAAACAAATCCAAAGACAAGAATATGAAAAAAATTCCCGGGCCAGGATTCGAACCTGCGACCTCTTGTTATTAAGACAAGCGCGCTACCAATTGCACCACCAATTGTCCTACCTAGACCGGCGAATTCTTCCATCATACTTGTCCACTGTTATTTTTGCATCTGCGTAATTTGATTTGTGTATCACATAACGCCCTCGTGAGAATTTTTAATTCCGTGGGATTTTTTCAAATTCTTGTCTTTTGATTTGTTTCTGATTGATATTTTCTAGTTTGTAATGCACTCTAATAATATTTAGAGTATTCATAGCGATGGATCTTGCAAAATAAACATAATCTAACTACTTCTCTATACAGCCCAAAAAGCAAAATTTTATGAAACACCATAATAATAGCTGTCATATCATAATAATATTTAGAGTAGTTAGATGTTGCTTGTTAATAATTATGAAGAAATGAGCTGTTGACTTCACATTCAGCTTTAACCTTTTGTATGAATCTTAAGAAAAATCCAGGCGTCAAGGGGCCTCTTAAGAGGGTTAAAAGAAAGTTTATGACTGCAGAATTCATTAGTGATTTTGTAAATTTGAAATATTTACAATGGATTAACCTAATATTAAAACAACAATTATAACAAGAATTTTATCAATTTCCGTCCTTTCTATAACTTTTTAGTGCTATCTGCCCCTAGCTAAAGACGGCCCTGGTAACTTACATGGTAGAGATTTTCACACATATGGCAAGACCTGCGAAATCTGTACCGACAATCTCGATTGTGCAAATCTCGCCACATCTCGGAAGCGTCCCGATTTTCGTTACGATAACCAAATTCATGTCGATACTCGATTGTTCCGCGATATTCGATCACGCAAGTTACGATTAAACGATACAAACCAATTTTACACACGTAAGCCTTATTACAAATGCATAAAGTTCTTGAGGTTAATCGACAATGCACTCTTCGATTGCAGAATCGATGGCAATCGCTTCCGTACAATGCATTGATCTTCACGCTCATAATAATTCATAATTAACTGTTATGTCTATGTACATCTATTAGAAAGTTATTTCCATGTGATTAGATCGTTTTTCTGGGGTTTTTATGATTGTGATTATTTTTCTAGAAGCGTTGTTACGCACAAACCTCCATACAAACTTGTTCTGTGATACAAACGCTGTCACCACATCGTGGGGTGTCTATGGAATGTTATAATAACAAAGATTTCATAAGTAAAAATAGGCCCTTACTGACAGCACCAAAATGTTTTCACCTTTAAATGGGTGACGCTCACACGTTTGGAATCAGTCGCTCAGTGCTCATCTGAATAAGTGATAGTTGGACGCCTTGATGAATTTTTACGAGAAAAGGGTCTCAATATGCCGTCGTGTACATTTTTAAAGTGCACTAACATTTCAAGAAATACGAATAAAGCCAAAAGTGTGACATTTCACATTCAAAAACAATGCAATAGATTTTAGGTGCCAGGGCTCATCTAAACTTTTGAAATCTTTGTATAATAATACTTTAGGCTGAGTTCATTAATATTATCTAGATCTATGTTTAAGTCGAACTAAAAACCATGAAATTTGAGTAATATCTTAACAACAAACCCCTAAAATACGTAAACTTAACGGTTTTTAACCAAAAGTGTAGCCGAATGTGATTTTTTTGTTTTAGATAAAATCAAATAATTAATACGGTTCAAAGATCGAAAATTTTATTTAGATTAATAATAACCAAGAATAATGTTTGAAAACGTGCAGAGTCTTGCCAAAATGTGGTTTCTCCTGAAACAAGTTTTCAATTTTGCACCGGTGACGAAATCGGCACGATTGTATTTTATGGAGCGTGCACCTTATAGCGAAATGAAACAGCATGACATATGGCCACGCCCACAACTGAGTTGGTCGCGTCATGACGTCTGTTCTTAAGGGTCGGTTGCACCAAACATGCTCTCGCGTTTGGACAATTTAGCTTATTAAAACAAAATATTTTTAACAAATAAAATTTGTGTAAGTAGTTAAGAAGTTGAACTACATTATAATTTTCAGATGTGACACAAGTATCACAACCATCGAGAAAAAAAATCGGAAAGATCGGTAAAATCACGGAAAACGTAATTTGGCTTCGGAACTAGTATGATCATTCCTACTGATATAACTACAAAATAAAATATTTTTTATACAGTAAAGAAATGAAAGTATTATGAAAGTAAAGTACTTATATGAATTGTATTTCCTTTCGTTATTTTAAAAGAAATATTGAAACATTCTACATTTTTCCTGTACAGAAAAATTACGCAAAAAGAATTTGTTTGTTTGTTGGTCCAGTGCAATTGGCAAACCTCTTTGGTTAAATGTGTTTAACTCCACAATCTCCGGCAATATAACATTTAGTACAGTAGCTTTCGAAAACCTGTACCTCAATTTAAATTCGTCATCAGAAAAAAAATCGAAAGGATTAATTACATCTCTCAGGTAACATTTTGGGAAACGGGGTAAATCAACATGAGGTTCCTGAGGAAGATCATCAACTTCTCTAAAGAATCCCAGTAATCTTTCGAAGTCATTATCCATTGTTTACAGTTATTATTATGTTTTACAAAGTTTTCTTTACAACAACAGAACACATCTACAAGAGTCAAGAACTACAACAGTTGTCACAGATTACTATTTTGTTCTAAGAACGTGCGTAAGCATCGAATATAGCGTACTCGGTCTCGGCTAAGAATTAGTCCGATTTTCGCGACTTAGCAGATTACCAAGCACTGTCTATGATAGACAAATCGATTCTTAAGCAAGTGCTTTCGCTAAGACTCGTTCTTAGAATCGACTATTTATCTCGGCCTGAATGTTTATGTATTTCTTTTTAAATAACGAAAGGAAAAAAATATTAAAATATTATATGAATATCGTACTTTGATATATTTAAGAAAAAAAAAACAAATTCGAACAAAAAAATAGTTTTTCTGTTTGCAATGTTAAATTACGTTTTTCCTGATTTTGGAGATCTTTCCGATTTTTTTTCTCGATACTTGTGATACTTGTGTCAAATCTGAAAAATTGTAATGTAGTTCAACTTCTTCACTACATACACAAATTTTATTTGTTAAAAAATATTTTGTTTTAATATGTTAAATTGTCCAAACGCGAGAGCATGTTTGGCGAAACTGACCCTTAATAATACGATCTTGTCCAGAATTGCTCAGGAGATGAAGAAAAAAGGTAGGAAGAATGGAATATACGTAAGTAAATACGTTGTTTCATTTCATTTCATGACAATTAATTATTCCACTTTTTATAATTCTCTGTTGTTAGATCCGTGTGCATTAGCGGCGTAATGAGGATGTAGGTAGTTGGCCCAAATCATAGATTTTTTGACGTTATCTGTTATTTTGTATTATTTTTTAAAGGGCTTGAAGCTAAACCTGGGGGGCTCGAGTACCAAAGCCCCCTACCACCGCCAATGTGTACTGGGGATCTAAAAAGGCCGCTTTGAATGAATCATATTATGATTCCGTTCTAATGCCGTCTCTTTTGCAGGCGTAAAAAAACTCTGAGTCCATCCAATTCAAAATTCAAAAAGTTTATTTTGCAAAGTAGGTATATATAATACACGTTTCACAAGTCAAATTTAAATCTTATAAAAATATATGTAATAAAATAATAAATGTACATGAACTACTTAGATTAAATGTTTATTTAATTTATGTAGCAATATATATACAATTAAATTTATAGGTAATATATTATTATACAAGGTGAAATCCAATCAACCGCCCGAACCCATACCGTAGACCCGGCCACGGACCAGGAACAAGGTTCAATGATCACCAACCGAGCCCCCAGCACGAATCCAGGCGGCCGACCAAATCCCATCCTATATACTACATAGTAATAGGTTACGTATATAAATACATGCCTACCTCCGCCCATTCGATTAGTCTTGCTAAGAAGAACGGGCAAGAAACTTGGCAAGATCATGTCTTTTTTTTAACATAAACTTAAACTATACATTGAATTACCTATATCTACTTTAACCAAGGGATAAGAAAATACAAGACAGGACATCCTACTTTCAAAACATTTTATGATTCATCCAAGTCGGCCTTTTTAGATCCCCTGTATTACATTACATCCGTGCATTATTGTACTGTAACAATCGCTGGGAAAACTGAAGACAAAGGTGAGTGACCGCATCTTACAAGGAAATCCGCGGCCGAGAGCATGTGATCCATATTCATGTAATATACAACATGGCATGCAAATTCGTACGTAACTAACATATGCATGGACATTTACGATTAATGTGAACTGTGAAGTAGGAGGTGTTTATGTCACGTGTTATAAAACAATTTTGAATTTGAATTGAATTGAATAAACCGCTTGTAATACTGAACAATTTTTGTTAGACAACTTTTGTTGAAAAACATGCGGAATGCACAAAATGTAATCAGTAATCAGTAATTCATTTATTGACCATTATAACAGAGAATGTTACATGAGGCATGTCAAATATTACATATATGTATCTTAATGATAAGATAGGTTTAATAAATATGCTAAATTAAAATTAGTTACAAAACTAAATTTAAAAGTTATGTCAATAGAATATGAATTGTTAAATATAATTAATTGGAAATGATTTGTCGACGAGATTATATAATTATATCAAAGAGAGAATGAACATTTATTCAATTGCTTAGCAATGTACTCATTTATTGAATAAAACGGATTTGATTCAAAATAAAATTTTAATTTAATTTTAAAATCCGCTAGCGGAAGTCTGGTTATTTCTAATGGCAATTTATTGTACATAACAATTTTGTTATAAAGTCCCTGTTTTTGCATTTTGCTTAGTCTTGTTTTCGGTAAAACAATTTTTTCTTTGATAATTAGAATTTGCATTAGAAAATTAGAAAATGCAGCTTTAATAATTAGAATTTTTGGGTTCCGTACCCAAAGGGCAAAAAGGAGCCCTAATAATGTCACTCTGCTCTCTGTCTGTCGTCCGTATGTCACGAGTCTCTAATCTCTAGCTCTCAGACGGAATGAGATGAGACCTGAAATTTTGATATTTTGTGTAAAATGTTGACCTAAAACCGAATACCGGCGGGGGGGAGGGGGTTGTCAGGGGGGTATGGAGGTATGTAACGCTCCAACACCTTTGATTCAACAGTGATAAGGCTAGTCGCAGATCCAGGCAAATGATTCAAATATTTCTCGGAAATAAAAAGCAAATCAAGTTTCACAAAATATTTAGAAAACGTCATACACAGGAAGGCATTTTTGGCGCTATATTTGGGGACTTGCTCATTTGTGTATTGTATGTATAATATTTATTGGGGGGGGTATATACGGTTTAGGCCCCCTGATACCCCCGCACCCCCTTGTTAGGTTATTTGTATATGTGTAATTATATGTCTTCGTAGCATAACTACTTACTTTGAGTAGTTTTGTGCATAGGTGCAGAATTATAACAATACCTGCATTATTATGAGGACACCGAAAAAAGGTATATAAACGGAATTCTTACAACTCCAAGTCGTGTGTGTTTTCTAGCAATATGATCAAGTAGGTACACTGAGAAAAAATCTGGTTCCGTTAACCTGAATATAGTTCATTTAAACAGAAAACATTGTACTATATGTGACGTTTATATTTATTGTTCAGTTTACTTATTTATTGTTCAGTTTACTTGAACAATCTAATGTAGACAATAATTCAAGTAAATATAACATAATTCTGTTTTTGTTTACAAGTTTTTTTTTAAAAAACGATCTGGTAGTATTGTAAAAATATTTTTTCTCCGTGTATATTTTTTCTTAGCTAACGATCATACAATCCGTTTTGTGGTTTTGCTAAATAGGTTCCTACAAAGGAATGCATAAAAACAGGCAAACATTTGAATTCCGAACGCCATTTTATCTTATGTAAATTTAGGGTAGTTGCAAATGTCACCGCGCCGCATTCTCCTCCGGGCACTTGGAAACAAAATTAGCATTTTACCTAGATCTTTCTTATATCTAAAAACATTACTAAAACGCAACAAAACAGACATCCATCAAACAGAGAAAGGATCACAAACAACCGTTTTGCTTGGCACATATTTCACATCGGCTGCTCTATAACAATACTCAGTAAAGCACTATCAAGGGGTCATGCACTTTACCAGCGAATAAACCAAGTAACCTTAACTAACCTTTATAGTTTCTACCAAGTCGCTCCACTGTGCAGTTACCACTCATTCACTCACAGAAAAAAAACCGTTTATTTTCTAAAAACAAAACGAAATGCGTATCAAGAATCACGACCGACTACCGCCAAACCGAGTGCCAGACTACATGCGTTCGTCAGCCATCTGAGATAAAGTGAAGCTAGATAAAGCATTAAAGTAAAAGTACCGTACCGTAAGCCGAGCACACAAAAGAATTTCAATGATGGAACGAACGCGAGTAAATAACGCCTTCGAGATTTGAATTTTCAGACGTTTTCCCTGCGCATACGGCTATTATTGAGCGTGGTCGTTTTCAATTACATATTATTCTACTGGATTCTTAGATATAATATAACTTTAGATACATATACAGCTGAGGGCTTCGCCTTAACCGACCTGACCACAGGCCCGTAGCCAGCCTGTCCTGGAAAATATTGGGCCTGCCTAGCCGCTAGATTTAGAAATTTCAAGTTAATTATAATAATGTCTAATGTAATTATTTTTGTTTTTAATGTTAAGTATTAAGTTTAACAATTTTCTGTTCTTTTGCAATCTTTATTGATACTTATATTCCACTTAATTTTTCTATAATCAAAAGCTGAAAATAAAATCCGATCACATTTTGAAAATGCAATTTTGAGTTATGAAACTCGTTTTTTCATGCTACCATGGATAAAAGAAACAAGGGAGATTTGCTTTAGTACCCTAATTGTCCCTGTTCTCCCACTTATTTCACTAACGCAAAGACAAAAACTATAATCAGTACACGTACTTTCTCACATTAATAGTACATATGCAAAAAGTGGGTGGCAAATCAACTTTGTATAAACACACATGAATACAACACAACACATCGCATTTCTATTGACATTGATTCTGGCAATTTTTCCGTCCATCGCCTCCATGTGAAAAGTATTATTTTCTCCTATTTTTATTTTACGCTATATGAACGTTATATATGAACGTTATTTCAATATAGTTTCTGTCGACATTTGTACCGACACAGGTAGCCTCAAGCCAAGGTCGTTGGTGAGTACCTGCCCCTTAAGACGAGGCTTTCCTTAGGCGCACAGCGGCTTTGCAATTATAACCCGTAGACAAACTTTCATAAAGTTGAAAATCACGTGCGCCAAAATGCGCGCGAAACGATTCAGAACGAGTCTAATTTTACGATTAAAATCGACTAAAACTACAATATTGCATTTAAGTCATTTTTGAACTTACAACGGTTAATAAACAAGATTTTCGTATTGATAGTAAAATATGACACGAATCAAATGGATTAAACACAAAACCAAAAAACACTTAAAAAAGAGACTTTTTTCAAAAATAAAATCTATCGGTTTATTTTCTATAAAGTTTTCCAACTAATAACAATATATAAAAGTTTCATATTGATTGCGTCTGTGGTAGATTCAGTACAATCATTCAAAAACTATTGAAAAAGGAAGGCCTCCTCTTAAATTGGAAAATTACAATGATCCAGTTCCTTAGCCAAATGGTCTGTTGGACCCTGCACGGTCCGGAATACTCCGGACCGGTCCGGTTGACGACTTGAAGCGTGGAAAATGTCGCCGAGTAGTACTCGACGAGTACCCATTACCACGTTTACTGTAGAAGGTGAAATTTTGATGACGTATGTAACCCAGCTTATCTATTGTTTGTTTTAAGGACAGCAACACGGATTGCCGCGTTCTTTTCTCCCGTGACTAATTTAAGCAATTCAATTTGTGAGAAACGAAACGCAATTAAAAAAACTTCATTCTCATCAAAAGAGAACTATCAGATTTTTGTCATCAAAAGAGAAAGTTTAGTATATCAGCCAAGGAACCCTGAAAACCGTATCGGAAGCGACACGGCGAGTTCCGTGCGGACACTGCTGACGTTACCCCGGCTAAAACAGCATGTCGCAAAAAAAAGTCGACTGTTCAATTCAAACTACTTATTATGTTCAGTCATTGGAACAGTTCTTACTCAGTACACCTCTCTAGGTCAGGGGTTCCTAAACTGTGGGGCGCGCCCCACTTGGGGGGCATAGAGTGACCCAAGAGGCCGGGCGGCTCCAAAAATATACTGTTTATTTATTAGAAATTATTAAAAAATGTTTTAATGCCAACACACCTGAGGTAACAGTGACCTGTCAATTCAAATCAAGTTACTTGACGTTATCATTGCAACTTAAGGCGATTAGTGTCGCCAAATTAGCAGCTCAATGTTTGTAGGTACGAAGATCGACGGAAATTAGATTGAAATAACATTCATATCAGCACGCAATGCTGTGACGACGCTCGCTGCGTCCTTGATAGGGCGAAATAGAATAAAATATTACTTTTCACATGGACGTGATTGTTCGATTGAATAATCCTATGTTATGCTTATAGCTATAAAGTTTATCTATTACTCAAAGCATAAATAAATTAAATCAACCAAGCTGCATAGGAGCAGTAGGGAATTCAAGCCAAAAACTAACATTCGGTTGAATTTTTTTTATATTCAAGTTTTGGGTATATGAAAAAGAAATATGTTGCACACGTTTTGTTAGAGTTGATAATTCATATACACTTTTTCAATATTTTTGGTTCGGCCATAAACGAGGAGTAGGCTTTAGAAAGTACCCTTTCGCGATACCAAGACCCTTAATACTGACCAGGCGTTCATCGTTCACAAACTAACATGCAAAGGGAAGGGGGTCGTAATGATTTTCAGAGAAAATTGGGGGAGGCGTGTATGGCAAAAGGTTGGGAACCCCTGCTCTAGGTAAATACTGGTTGGGGAAGTATGGTACGTGAGCTACTAGCGGGAGAGACCTCAAAACAACATGCTTGAGAACAGGAAATTCTTAAATAATAGATAAATAAACATAATTTACTACTCCTAACGAGAATATGGCGGAGTTAAGTGAAAGTTTAAAGCTAATAAAGTTTTAAGAAAAGTACACGGCCTCCAGACTCATAAAGAAAATGAATAATTGGCTTTTGATCTCTAGAATTGTGTGTTTTGTGTTTAAAGACACATAAACAAAGATTTCTGGAAAATTTTACATGTGTTTTAGGGAATAAGAGAAGTTTGTCAGCTTGTAGTCCGGGCAGTTTTTCTTCTCGTATTATAATTAAGTAGCGATGTTTTCACGTTTATTAGTATAACGAGAGACCGAAAAAAATGGCTTGTTAAGGCGCTAAGGAAAAAATATCGACACTTGCATATCTACTTCAGTAAGTAATGTATTATTTTGATAAAATAGTATATTATTTTTGGAATCTTTTTCTAGGGATCTGTTAAAATAGAAACGCGATTGGAGAAATTCGGCTCGATAGAAATATTTATTGAAATGAGGTATTTTTCGACACCAATTCTCCTGGTTTGACAATTTAGAATGACATATGGACTGCAATTATATTTTATTAGATGGGTTTTAACGGTATTTAGGACCTGGCTAAACGACATTTTGATAGCAACTTTGTTACATTTTATATTAATAAAAAACCGACTTTTTGCTACTTTTCTACGTATCCGTCCCTCTCGCACTGAGGGTTTTTTCGCATATGGAGTAACAGGGACGCTAAAACTTTTACATATCGCCTTAAAGAAGAGACCTACAACCGATGTTTGGTGTAGGCCAAACTCCTTGGTTTGTCCTAAAATCGGGTTTGCCCGGTAAATAGAATAATACCTGCTAAATATGCGTAATTTTTCGTTACTTGGCCTTCGAATTAGAGTTTTTTTTTTCAATTCAACATGTGACCCCAGGGTTGCTTTCATAAACTAGGGGTCGTGACATGGGTTCTATTGCACGCGTTGAAAATTGTATACGCTGTCCTGCTGTCAGTGTTGGAACCTGTCGAAATTGTTAATTTATGAACGGCTATCATCTGAGTCATCCCTGATACGAAAATGGGGTATGCGGTTGGAAAAAAGGCGCGAAGATGTGATGACGTCGTTTTTTTGTTTTATTGAAAAAATATTGCATTTTGGATGTTTTGATCAACAATAGTGATAGAATATTGTGAATTAAAATCGCCGTAACCAGTGTAGTGTGTTGTTCAATTAAACAAAAGTACAGGCCGTGCCTTTTCATGTGTTTTTTCTAACCAAACATTTTGTTCGTGTTATGGTTCTATCACTTTAGCACGCACTGACAGGAAAGCGACAACGAGAGGACAGTTCCTTCAGATGATCCTCAAGAGAGGATATACAAACACAGAGAAGAAAAGAAACTAAAATAAGACCAGGCAGTATGGGCTTAAGCCTTAAGCCTTTTCTATAAAGGAAATAAAATTACAAAATAAAAACCGGCCAAGTGCGTGTCGGGCCACGCGCAGTGTAGGGTTCCGTAGTTGCACTGCACAATATGTGGACTTCTTCTCCAAGTACATTTTATAAGTTTATCGACTAATACAAGTTGGAAGTTGCTCTTGTCAAGAATGGCCCATACATTTTGTTCCTGCTGATGCGAATCGCCCCGTGTTTAGAGGGGACTAAAAGTTTGGCGCGATCTGTACTCGTTAACTTGTAAAGCCTTCTTAGCTGTAATAGTTTTCCTTTTAATTTCGTTATTTATACTACTGCCGTCATTTTTTTTCACGCATCCAAATACAACCATTTCGCTGGCGGGGGAGGGGGCGACATTTGACTCTAACAAAAATTAATCTTTTTCAAAATTTTACTGTACCACTTTGTCGGCGTGATAACAATGTATACCCATGCCAAATTACAGTTTTCTAGTACTAATTGTCTCTAAGCTAAGCCGCGGACAGACAGACGGACATGGCGAAACTATAAGGGTTCCTTGTTGTTGACTACGGAACCCTAAAAACGGGATATGCCTTCATGCTACAGAGATGCAATAAATTGATAATCGAAACAAAGAATAACTCATTTGAAAGGAATCTAAAAACAACAATTCCAGGATAAATTCTAATATAAACCACATAAGGAAAGTTGGAATTTCCCCATGGAACTTACTCATTGACTTCAGGGAAAAGATGTTCAAAACAAATGTTTAGTTTGGCTCTGCAAGGATTGATCCTTATTAGTAACAATAATAGTGTTAATAAAACAATCAATATAATATTGAATTTATTGGTGTAGTAAAGCAGGAGTCGTTTTTTTTTTCAAAATGAGCTTATTTCGTTACCGGCTATAGTTAAAGTAAGACATTTTTCCATAAGTTTTTAACGCAAATTTTTTGTTTCTAATTCGGTGCCTTTGACCAAATTTTCTATCCTTACGAATAACTCTATCCTATATAATTTAGTTTACTGCATCAATGCAAGTAAAAAACCCTATGCTACGAATTCAATGCCTGTATTGTATAGGGAAAATACCCCGAAATTTTTAGCCACAAAACCGTTTTTTTCTTAATTTAAATCAAAATGTGCACTCGTGCACAAAAGTTTTGCCTGAAAATATGTCTTGTCAAGGTAAAATTTAATTCGCTATTCGAATGTACTCTTAGACCGAGATACAATGTTATCTGCTTTAGTCAACATACTGCAAGATTTATAATCTAGATTCTAGGTCGTATACTATTTGGAGCGACGGAAAATTCTTAGAATAGGGAAAATTTGCAAATGAAAGGCTCTCTTTGTTTTATTTGGAAATTGTGACGACATAATTACTTTTCCTCGTAATTCCTCGGTAGCAATATGGAAATCATTATTAAAGGCGCTACGGAAAAAAAAGCGACACTTTAAGGACTTGCATATCTACTTCAGTAAATAATATATTATTTTGATAAAATAGTATATAATTTTTGGATTCTTTTTCTAGGGATCTTTTAAAACAGAAACGCGATTAGAGAAATTCGGCTCGATAGAAATATTTATTGAAATGAGGTCCTTTTCGATACCAATCTCCTGGTTTGACAATTTAGAAATTTAGAATTTAGACTGCAACTATATTTTATAAGATGGGTTTTAACCAGTGGCGTGCACAGAGTTTTTACACAGGGTAGACATAAAAACCGGTCAAGTGCGAGTCAGACTCGCGTACCTAAGGTTCCGTATCGTGGATGAAAAATGTAATTTTGTTTTCGTGAATTTCTAAACTGCTATATTATTCCTGTAATCTTTACGTAAGCACATATTACCATGATTTTTTTTTATTTTTCGATCAACCAATTTTAGAGATAAGTTGAGGGACATCAATTTTTTTTTGTAGTTTTTCGAGGATTTCCCAAAATAGAGGCAAGTAAATATAGCTAAGCGGCATCGTTCCAAACAGTTTGGTTATTTGAACATAACAAGCAGGAGAAACAAAACAGTCGATTAGTATGTTTACAACCTGTCAGCCAGTTAAATGTTTCATATTGTTTTGGATTGAATTTTCTAGTTGCTTTACCTTTTATTTGAATCCGGTACGAAGCGGCTTTTCTCGATTACTTCTTTTTTTTCAGCATAACACAGTTTTGAAAACGTACCATTTCTTAATTTTTGCACACACACATTCCCAGCACAACTTTCACAGTAGTTACTACCACCACTAGCCATTTTTTGCAATTTTTAGACCCAATTTTATTTTATTTATACTGCTTGTCATCAATTTGCGTAACGAACGAACGCAAAACAATAATGGATGGCGCCGGCTCAGCTGCTAAGGCGGCTTCGTAAGACTTCGGTAATTTTCGGTGAATGTCGTAAAACTAAAAAGACGTCGTCTTTTTGCAGAGTTTTCGCATACATGTCGCACGCAAACAAGCAAAAGCTTTTGCATTTGTGTGCCATGTACTTACAGTAACGCACACAACAAAGATACTGTTGGAATAATGACCCACACATAAAAGCCGGTACTGGCCGGTAGCCACCATTCCGCGATGGCTGGTCCGAAATTGAATTACAACGAATCATAAGCCATTCACTTCATAGTCTTTCGTAATCGATTTTAGCGATGTAATTCTATTTCGGAATGCTCGAGCATAGATACTTTATCTATGGCTGGAGTGAGCGAGCGAATCGCAGCTGTGAACTGAGACTCGCAGTTCCCGCTAATGACAATAGATGGCGGTCGGTGTGGCTACACTTTTTTTTTACGATATGCGTAAAAATGCGTAAATGATGTGTATTTGTCAGGGTAGACAGTGTCTTTTTGTCTGTATGGACTGCACGCCACTGGTTTTAACGGTACATTTTATATTAATAAAAAACCGACTTTTTGCTACTTTTCCACGAATCCGTCCCTCTCGCACTGAGGATTTTTTCGCATATGGTGTAACAGGGACGCTAAAACTTTTTATATTCATTATAGGCTAAACAGGGTGTTAAGATGAAGTTGCGGAAGCCTGGCGATAAAGGTACCTTCTCGTCCATACGAACAACATTTCGTGAAAAAAAACGAGAAATCGTGAAAAAGAAATCAGTTGTTTCATACATTTTGGTCGAGTATTTAGGGTTGGTTCCGTAGTAAAAGTTGTTCGTACGGACGAGTACTATCGCCAGTTTACGGTTTCCTCAACTTGCATCTTAACACCCTGTATATTCGTACTATCGATTGCTTCAAATGAAGCCTTTAGAATCCGTCTATTGTGAAAGTGATTAACCACGCACGATTGGCATGAGGTAAGATGAGACATGGTCATTTGGGTGGATGTTACCTGATATGTCTGATTACAGGACAGATTCTTTATTTTTGCAAATAATTGTACAACGCAATAGACATTGTACAAAACTTTCCAAATACCGACCGAGTAGTAAACAGTTGTAATATTACACCAGAAGGCAAACAAGATAACGTGTGTAGACTGTTGAAATACCCATTGTAAAGGCGGCAAATTTCGAATGACTAGCGAACTTTTGTCTGAGGAAAACCATGTGATTTTCGCGGTCGTTAATACCACAGTATAGGAAAGTAGACAGTATTCTATCTTCATACAAACGGGCCGGAACGAACCCCTCCCAAAACTCGGTTCAACTCAGTTTACGACAGTCGCGGTCGCACCGCAGTTACTTACGCACGTTGCCTCGTCGACACTGTAAGCCGCTCCCGCGCATGTTCGTAAATTATGGCACGAAATTTTAGAATATGTTGTGCATTGTATGGCTGTTTAAGTATAACTATATCGGACCCAGAAGTGACATTTTCAAATACGTAAACAGTCAGTTGGCAGCCCTAACGCGTGTTTAGGCACCGAGATTTCATATTCATAATATTGATTTCAAGGACACCGCCCAGCTAAACTACTGTCTACTTCTTTATACTGTACATTAGCAAAGTGTACTATGAATATGTACATGAGCCTAGAGCATGAAGAACAACGCCAGACTTTCGAGGATTCGTTTGAAGAAATTTGCAGTCTCTTTGTATTTGATGAATGTATTTGATATTTTATCTAGGGACTCTACTTACAAACAATGTATTAAGATTTTTTTGTTTTCAAACGTTCGTTTTAAGAATGCGGTGAAGAGATCTTTTTTTTTTTTTTTTTTTTCTTTAAATAGGTAAGTAATAGAATATGAAGGGGTTCTACTAAAATCCAATATTTTGTTCCCTACAAAATATTTCAGTACTATCAAAAACACAGCAATATTCGCTGCTGTATTACGCGTTCAAGAAAAAGAGGCCAATGAGCCAACATAGAATCGCCTATATCAAAAGCAAATAAGGTCTTTGACATTAGACTAATTGTGCTTTGACGGGTAATAAAAAAAAGTTGCTAGGGTAGGCCATACTCGTCCTAAAAAGAGTCGTAAGTCGACAAAATCGAAACTATAGTCAAACAGTCCACCCTAATACTAATAAGTTTAGATAATATTTCTTTAGACCGCCTCTATTGGGGGGGCATGGGATATATCCAGGAATTACATATAAGGAATGCATTCGCCTTGATATTTCGATTCGATTTGCGTACACTTTTACACAGCTTATGTATATCAGAAAATAGCAATACATTTATTGCAACAAGCATTCACTTAAAAACCATTTTACTGTAAAACTTATAATAACTTTATTTTTTGTTTACTTTGTGATATTTTGACCCTACCCCAAACCTTGTCAGAATGGCCGCCTTTGTGGCAGAGTGGTAGGTCGCCTGCCAACCCAGAGGTCGTGGGTTTAATCCCCGCGATGTTCGGTCAGCGTGTTTGTTGCTTGCTGTTGGGTGTTGTCCTTGGGAGACTCAGTAGTTTTACATAGTAATAATTTATTATACGGTGCATGCCATCTGTTAGTACAAAAACAGCGTATTAATTAAGGCATTCCTTTTTTTTTGCCTCCAAAACGCAGTCTTGTTTTTCTCAGACTAAGAGCCTAAGTATTTATATGGTTGTATTTTTTAGAGTACGCATTTTTTTTTATGAAACTTTTTATACCTTGACTTGCTAATTTGTAGCCAGTTTGTTTATACTGAGATAAAAGTGTTTAAAGGTGATACCATTATCTTGAAACAGTTATCAATTTATCAGTCAACTACAGCTTGATTGAAGATTAAGTCTCTATTAATGAAGTAAGAATACTATTAGAACATTTCTCTGACGTCAGAAAATTGCGTATTTATAAGCATTTTCAAGAGTTATTTGATTTAGGCGATATGTAAAAGTTTTAGCGTCCCTGTTACTCCATATGCGAAAAAACCCTCAGTGTGAGTGGGACGGATTCGTTTAAAAGAAGCAAAAAGTCGGTTTTTTATCAATATAAAATTTTTGTCAAAAAGGTTTTCTAGGAGACTTTACAAATACGAGGGTGAATCCAAAAGTTCTAAGCCCGACCTACAAAGAGGTATCAAATCTTTGTAAATCTACCGTCATTTGTTAGTATGTTTTTTCGTGATTGATTGTGTGAAGTTGAAGTTCGATACTGCAAGCTATTATTTTTTTGTGATATTTTGTTTAACGCAGTGACGGGATTTTTCACAATGGAGAAAATTGAACACCGTGCTGTGATTAAAGTACCTCAATAAAAAAGGACTTTCACCTAAAGAGATTCATGAAGATATGGAAACAACATTAGGGGAATCTGCTCCATCGTATTCCACTGTCAAAAAGTGGGTAGCTGAATTTAAACGCGGTCGGGAGACTATTGAAGATGACCCAAGGAGCGGAAGCCCTTCAACGTCTACCACTAAAGAAAACACTGACAAAATTTGTGATCTCATCCTAGGAGACCGACGATTGACCATTAGTAGGATAGCTTAGATCACAGGCATCAGTTATGGCCGAGTGCAAAACATTATAACTGTATAATTGGCGTTCCGTAAGGTTTCTGCTCGCTGGGTCCCAAGATTGCTTTCAGCTGACCAAAAACGAGTCCGATTCACAATTTCGCGTGACTGTTTGGAACTTTTTGAGGCAGATGCTGAGGATTTTATGTCTCGTTTTGTTACCATGGATGAAAGCTGGGTTCATCACCATACTCCTGAACCAAAACAGCAATCCAAACAGTGGAAAAGATCTGGCTCACCCACGCCGAAAAAGGCCAAGTGCGTTTTGTCAGCCAACAAAGTCATGGCATCTGTTTTTTGGGATTCGAAGGGAGTTATTTTATTGGATTATTTACCTAAAGGTGAAACTATAAATTCACGCTATTATTGTAACCTATTACGAAAACTTCGCGAAGAAATAAAAGAAAAACGGCCGGGGATGTTGCGTAAGAGAGTTTTGTTTCATCAAGACAATGCACGAGTTCACACTTCGGTTGAAACGATGGCTGTGATCCATGAATGTGGTTACGAGTTGCTGCCCCACCCACCTTATTCGCCGGATTTAGCCCCCTCTGACTATCATCTCTTTCCAAATTTAAAAAACACTTGGGGGGATCTAAATATTCGACTAGAGAAGAAGTGTTAGTCGCAGTTAATGACTATTTTGACGACCTTCCGGAATCATTTTTTTTCGAGGGTATAAACAAGTTGCAGGTCAGGTGGAAGAAGTGTGTTGATCTAGATGGAGACTATGTCGAAAAATAAAAATAATTTTGAACCCACTTTTCTTTCATTTTCACGGTCGGGCTTAGAACTTTTGGATTCACCCTCGTACATATCCACATTTTGAATGCAATTTCACAATGAAATTAAATTAGTTAGGATTTCAGAATTACAGGAAAAAATAAAACAATTTAGAGGTCTTTTCGGAATTAAATTCTATCGAGAAAATTTCATCCAAACGCGTTTTCCTTCAGTGAGAATCTTAATCAAATACTCAATAAACATTTACCCAAAAATTAAATACGTAGATGACGTTATAGTGGAGTAAATGGATTCGAAAAAACCCCATTCTTTTTTGGTATCGCCTTAAACAATTTTGTTCACATATTTCTTGCGTGTGATAAATGTCCCGACATTTATGCGACATTATTTATTCGTGGATTATCAATTATTAGTAAACTCCAATTTATTAATGAAAGCGACGGGCAATATGCACATATTTTAATTTTTAATAACTTTATTAAATTAAATTACATTTAAATGCAATTTCAATTAAATTTTACAATTTAATATTCATTCGAATAAAATTACTGTAAAATTTTAATACATGTATTTTTTATTAAATATCCCTTGAAAATACTTATACCCGAAACCGGTTGGGTGTAACAACATTTTATAATAGGTCTTTACATATTAAATTGCCGTAACTTTCTTACAGATTCATGAGTTCATAATTCCTGTATTTCAATTATTTGTTTTTTGTTTGAAAGTTGATTTCAAGGTTTGACATCTACGTATTAAATTATGTTTTTATTTTCAGTTTGATTATAAAAATTAAATCTTCAAAAACTCTTTGAACTTAATTTCTATGATAAGATTCGTATTAATTTTTTACAGCGGAGACATTTCAAAAATTAAATTAATGTTGTCTCATTTATACACATAAGAAATTACATAGTTTGAATTTATCATTCCCTAAAAAAAATGCAAATTGAGCTGAAAATTGAGTTTCCTTCAAAATCTCTACAGAAAACGGCAATTTCATATGTAAAGACCTAATATAAACGTTTTGTGGACAAGTACAAGTATTTTATTACAACAAACTTAAGTTCCACCAAGTGCCGACAATCACAACAATCTGCTGATATTTAGAGTCTCAAAGTAATTGTGTTTTCTTGGATGATAATAAATAAATAATAATAATAATAATGTCCATGTTAACCAAGGAACTTGATATCGAAAAATAAAACAAAGGCCCAAAGTGACCCAAAGTTCGAACTCGAATCGAACTAAACAGAGTTATTTCCATATTTGACACTTGGGAGTACTAAACCATAGTAAAATTTTTACTACGACTAAACTCGAGCTCAAAGGGAACTGACTACAAGCTTAACTCTGCTCAAAGTAAGCTCAGACCAAATTATTTGGTCTGCGAAACTGTCCTAATTATAACAACATCACAAAGGAGGCCCCTTTAGTCCTGGATTTTTCTTAAGATTACAAAAGATAAAAACTGAATGTGAAGTCAACAGCTTATTTTCTTATTTTTTTTTTCATGACTAGGCGATATCTAGCTACGTCTCTATACAGCCCAAAAAGCAAAATTTAATGAAACACTATAATATTAGCCGTCAGAATATTGCTTCGATTAACGCAGTTTAGCAAGTTAATATTTTTATCTATACTGGAAATAGAAAAGAGAGAAAAACAGACTTCGTAAGAAGACTAAGTTTATACACTTTTCTACAAATGAACAGTTAACATTTCATGGAAATCAGTTTTTACCAGAAACCATTTCGCAAATTCGATGTCGTTTGAATATCTGGCCATCTCGCACCTCCTGATGAGAGATGGGTCGGAATGCGGTGTGGGGAATAGGGAAACATAATCTAAAGATGTGTGCAAAGTTTCATTGAGATCAAAGCCATCAGGACTAGAGATGAAACGGATATCCGGTTACTATCCGGTATCCGGCCTATCCGGCCATATTTTTGGTATCCGGTATCCGGCCGGATAGTAGCCAGTATCCGGCCGGATACCGGATACTTAACTCAGCATACAAAAAGTCGTTTAAATCACAAAATAAATTGATTGTATCAATGATTGAATAATCTAAATTCTAATACATAAAGTGAATAAGAGTTGAGCAATGGTAGTGGTAGATAAAGACAAGCATGGTGCAGACCAGCATTTGTACGAGGGTGAATCCAAAAGTTCTAAGCCCGACCGTGAAAATGAAAGAAAAGTGGGTTCAAAATTATTTTTAATTTTTTGACATAGTCTCCATCTAGATCAACACACTTCTTCCACCTGACCTGCAACTTGTTTATACCCTCGAAAAAAAATGATTCCGGAAGGTCGTCAAAATAGTCATTAACTGCGACTATCAATTCTTCTCTAGTCGAATATTTAGATCCCCCAAGTGTTTTTTTTAAATTTGGAAAGAGATGATAGTCAGAGGGGGCTAAATCCGGCGAATAAGGTGGGTGGGGCAGCAACTCGTAACCACATTCATGGATCACAGCCATCGTTTCAACCGAAGTGTGAACTCGTGCATTGTCTTGATGAAACAAAACTCTCTTACGCAACATCCCCGGCCGTTTTTCTTTTATTTCTTCGCGGAGTTTTCGTAATAGGTTACAATAATAGCGTGAATTTATAGTTTCACCTTTAGGTAAATAATCCAATAAAATAACTCCCTTCGAATCCCAAAAAACAGATGCCATGACTTTGTTGGCTGACAAAACGCACTTTGCCTTTTTCGGCGTGGGTGAGCCAGATATTTTCCACTGTTTGGATTGCTGTTTTGTTTCAGGAGTATGGTGATGAACCCAGCTTTCATCCATGGTAACAAAACGAGACATAAAATCCTCAGCATCTGCCTCAAAAAGTTCCAAACAGTCACGCGAAATTGTGAATCGGATTCGTTTTTGGTCAGCTGAAAGCAATCTTGGGACCCAGCGAGCAGAAACCTTACGGAACCCCAATTCTACAGTTATAATGTTTTGCACTCGGCCATAACTGATGCCTGTGATCTCAGCTATCCTACTAATGGTCAATCGTCGGTCACCTAGGATGAGATCACAAATTTTGTCAGTGTTTTCTTTAGTGGTAGACGTTGAAGGCCTTCCGCTCCTTGGGTCATCTTCAATGGTCTCCCGACCGCGTTTAAATTCAGCTACCCACTTTTTGACAGTGAAATACGATGGAGCAGATTCCCCTAATGTTGTTTCCATATCTTCATAAATCTCTTTAGGTGAAAGACCTTTTTTTATTGAGGTACTTAATCACAGCACGGTGTTCAATTTTCTCCATTGTGAAAAATCCCGTCAGACTGCGTTATACAAAATATCACAAAAAAATAATAGCTTGCAGTATCGAAATTCAACTTCACACAATCAATCACGAAAAAAAAAACTAACAAATGACGGTAGATTTACAAAGATTTGATACCTCTTTGTAGGTCGGGCTTAGAACTTTTGGATTCACCCTCGTATAATTGTGATTGTGATTTAGAAAATGCACAAATAATCTCGCCCAGTCGCACCCGCACCCAGTCTAAACATTACGCACCAAGGTACGCACCTTAGTGCGTAATGTTTAGACTTGCTCAGTTAGTGCGAAACGCATATCTTGAGCCGGATATTCGGCCGCCGGATATCCGGCTATCCGGCCTAGCGCCACGCCGGATATCCGGTATCCGGTATCCGGCCAAATCACTATCCGTTTCATCTCTAATCAGGACGTCACAAACACCCAATGCATTTATGAGGCAGGGACGGAGGGGCCACTTAAGAGCGGTTTCGCAGCCGGATTGTGAACAACCAATGGATAATTTAGAGAAATTAATGGAAACTTTACGCCGACAGTTTACAAAAAACATATGTAATAGTAAAATTTTGTTGAATAACAAATAAATTTTGAATTTAAGTGTTCTGTTTCGATTAATTAGAAAAAGGCGGGTTTTTCACAATCCGGCGAAACCATTTTTAAGTAATTTTTATTGATTTTAAAATATGGTAACATTTTTGATAGACAAGTTTTGATTTGCATTATTTTTTTCAATTTTCAGTTTCTTAAACAATCACTTATTCTGAAAAGGGTTACCTTTACGTAATTGCCAGTACCATCGCATACTTTTTGTGCTTTTAAATAACAGCAACTTATGGTTATTTTTAAAGTTAATGGACGTTACTCAAAAGAAAACACAAGTGAGTATTAAAAAAATAATTCTTACTTTATTAGAAAAAGAAAAATAGACAGTTAATGATAACTTTTTATCTCGTTGGGCCCTACGCACCACCCCAATACAAAACCACTGGAGTTGAAAGACAAAGTCGTAAGATCGAAACGAGTGACTTTTAAAAAATTTGGTGTGACCGAGCCTTGGTTGTCCACACGACTAGCCCACAAAAAAGAAAACCTTCCTGGGGTTCCGCCGTGATACAAACCAAAGGCAAGCATAGAAAACTCGCTGTCAATGAAGACAACTCATCAGGCTATAAGCATAGCCAGTAATGTACAGTCCACACCAGAAAATCAGCCACTGAAGAAACCATCTAAACGAACTGTGCCAAAAATCTCCAATATGTGGTCTGTATTATTGAAAACCCCACGTGATGTCCCTTTCTTACACAAATTAAAAAGTAATATTTTTTCAACTCAAGTCTTATATAATAATTATTTTAATATTTACAAGTAGTTATAACAAAACGTGTATTCTAAAGTTAGTTTGGAAAGTTTACAATTCAAATAATGAAAACTGAAAGTAAACAAAGCAAAGGTACAGCTGGCTATTTAAGATGGTTGTACATTCTATTTTCTTTTAATACAAGTAAATAATTCGGCAGTTAGTACGTAATTGGAACAAAGAAAAGTTTTACACATTTCAAGACAGGCTAAAAGCTTTAAACTGGTTTTTTTATTTTAATATTTAGATGAGATTGACACAGAAAAAGAACATTGTAAAAATGTACTCAACATACACAATTACACAACCCTTATCGGTAAACATTCTTCACTACAAATATTTCAGAAATTACAGAAGAAAATTCAACAAAAAAATACCATGAACTAGGTATACCGAAAAATTGATTGAATATTATAATAAGACTTCAGAAAAATCTATTTGTCATCAACTAGAAACTACATAACAATTTATTTCAAACAGTCTATATTATAAACGGATTAAAATGCTGATAGAATGTGCTTTAATATTGTTTTGTGATAATTCACACGATTCTCTTCCATTAAAAGCACTTACTTGAAGAGTTCACAAAAGTGGCCTAAATTTTTGTTAATATCTTTGTTTCTGACGTGAAAAACTGAGACCGCTTTTTCTGTCAACTCCTAATTCATAGATTTTATCAACATTTTAACCGGCTCATATATGAAGTCATGAATGAATCTTCAATATTTCATCTTAATTCTTTTCACTCGTGCTAAATACAATACAAATTATGCTCCATACATTCTATATTTAGCTATAAATATTGCTAAAATTGGATAAAATCTTCATGTGTAAGGACTTTTTTTTACACATATTTGTAGACTGTGTAACCTTTTTTGAATAACTATTTAAGTCTTGCTCGTCTGCTGATGCATTTTTCTTTCGGCATCATTATAGTCTCTTGTTGATTTAGATTTTCATTATGCTTGCATGTATTTTCCTTGATTTTTCATATTTCGATGTTGCTTTACTTCGCAAATACTTAAAATTAATTCCTTTTCATATCTTCTAAACTAATATTCGCTTCAGAACATCGTAGCTCGAAATGTCAACGTAAATTCACTCTTATATTCACAACTTAGGAACTAGTTCACTATATACAAGTTCAGGCACAGCCCAGTCTTTTACCAAAACTATTATAGTAAGTCTCATTTGACGAAAGCTTCAGGTGGTATTTTTCCTTCTGACTGTAGCTGGTTGAAGATGAAGAGAGCCCTTTGTATATCCCAGCCGGTTTCTTGGAGACAACTGAAAAAAGTACAAAACTTATATAGAGACGTCTTTTTTTGAGAAGGCTATCAAATAGGAAAAGAATATTGGCAAAGCAGAGCGCCAAATATTAACAACAAAAAAAAAACGGTGGCGTCACGAAACGTTTTCCGCACTTTTTCTGGATTCACTATTTATTTTTGAAGTCAGTTATTTTGACGTAATACGGTTTCTAAAAAGGTTTTCTTTTGTAAATTCCAGAGAAAGCTGTGGCGAACACTGCGCTGCGCGCTACTACCTATGGTGGCGCAGAAGAACATTGACGAAAAATATGACAAAATGGCTGCCGTGCTAATACAGATAGCCGTTCATAAATTAACAATTTCGTCAGGTTAAAACACTGACAGCAGGATAGCGCATACAATTTTCAACAAGTGCGACAGAACTAAAATTAGAACCCGTGTCGCGCGACCCCTAGTTTATAAACCCGCCCCAGACCTACCGTTTAACCTGAGTAGGTTCTTGAAGTTGCTGCGCGGTGCGGGCAGGGTGTAATCGCGTCTCTCTCTCTCCCTCTCGAAGTCTCGCAAGTCGCATCAGTTCACGTGACGTCACCACTCCCCTCCCGCACTGCGCAGCTACCTCAGGAACCAACTCGGTTAAACGGCCTGTAGTTACCTACTAAGACTACACCAATACCCTCGTAGATACACTTACTTGATGAAGGCCATACTTAATAGAAGGGGAAGATGTGGGGGCATCCGATACGATACGACAATTTTATCAAAAACATAATTTAAGGAAAAGTGGAGGGGAAAAGAAAGATAGGAAGGCCTAGAAGAACATTTATGGATAAGGTGAAGGAGAAGGTAAATGTCGAGAAAAGGCGGAGTGAAGAAGTGAATGGAGAGGACTCCACCGACAAGAGCACAGCTCTCAAGTTTAATTGGATTGAACACTCGTAGAAGCATTTTTTTTTTTTTAGAACGAAGATATTATAATTTATTTACACAAAAGTTCGTGACAAACACATAACCGGAGATCTTCTGTGCCACGTCACTGTGGGACAGAAACCGAAAACACCCAGGCATTCCCCCTCCGGAACCATGGGTATACTTTCCCCATCGGTCTTTTTTCGCTATTGGTCTCTTTTACCAAATCGTACACCTGTTTTTCCTAATCTCTATTTCTCCATGCGTCTAATATTCATATGGGTCTATTTCCCGATCGGTCTACTTCTGTATCTGATTTATTATTTTATACAGATTTTTTTGACAGATGTCAAAGTGACAGCATACATTTGGCTCGACTTTTCGATTCGATTCGGATGCACTTTTACACAGCATTATGGTATAGATAGGTTTGCCAAAAGTGCCTAAAGGCTTAAGGCGCCTAAGCACTTCTTTTTTTACTATTTGGTAATCTTTGTCAGAAAGGCGCCCACCCCCAAGGCCCAAAACAATTCCTGGATCCACCATTGACGGGAGAACTTCTGACAAAGATTTTTATTTGTTTAAATATCCCATTTCTACGTATCGTAAGTCGTATTTTCTTCGACACCCAAAGGTTGGCCAGAAGAAATCGCTTTTAGTGTTGCACAGTACTGTATATTCGTAACTTTGTATTCTGTGTTTATTTTGTGTACATTCATTCAAACATCAGTGGAACAGTCAAACTCACTTCATACTCCAATGCTGGTTCATGCCGGTCTGCTGTCCCAGTAACAGACAAGCTTGCATCTTTTGTGCTTCGTCAGTCACCGCAGCGCCTGCGGGGGACGCGGCGAGGGAGGGGGCGGGCGCGGCCGGAGTCTCCGGGACGCCGGTTGCGAATGCTTTGTCTTCCTACAAATCAAGACTATGGGTAAGGAGGTAGAAAATTACAAATTACAGAAATACCTAGAGAATAACTTACAAACCAATAATATTGTATGCAACTGTAACATGATGTAAGACATTGGCACACGAGTGCTTGTTTACGAAACTAACGAAGCGAGTTTCGTAATAGACTGCACGAGTGTCCCAATGTCTAATTATGCCCAGTTGCATACGATACTTTATACGACCATCAAAAGTACCTTCTTCGCGTGACATTGTTTATAACATTTACTACCAATAATTCTACAAAAACCGGCCAAGTGCGAGTCGGACTCGCGCACGAAGGGTTCCGTGCCATTATCTATAAAAACGGCAAAAAAAACATGTCTGTTGTATGCCCCCTTAAATATTTATTTTATTCTGTTTTTTAGTATTTGTTGTTATAGCGGCAACAGAAATACATCATCTGTGAAAATTTCAACTGTCTAACTGTCACGGTTCATGAGATACAGCCTGGTGACAGACGGACAGACAGACAGACGGACAGCGGAGTCTTAGTAATAGCACACCCCCGACACTTCATAGTCCACGCTCAAGTTATTTACCTACACTCTCGCGCGCGCATCTGGCTTGTCCGCACACGCTTGTGTGTGTGTGCGTGAGCTAGTCTAGGGCTGGCAGCAAGCGTGTGAACGTCGTCGATCGAGAGGGACAACATTTATAGTCAGCAACTTATATGATTCTCTTCCTAAATTTTAGCGTGGTTAATCCCTAGGTCCTAGTTCTGGTTCATGTAAAGGTTCATGTAAACGCATCATGTAAATTCCGAAAAACTCATTGGTGCATGCCCAACCGCGGAATGAACCTGGATCTTAAGATTGAGAGGCCAGCGTTCTACCCCTGAGTTACCGCCGCTTTTTCATAACTTTAAAAATAAATTAACATAAAAGAAAATGGCTTAGTTCATCGGAAGGAAGCAAATTTGAAAAATCTCCGTTCTTTATTGGTTGCTCCGTTTTCTAGGCATTCATATATACCACAATAACGAACTATATTGATTAAAAATCAGTATCGTAATAAAACAAAACAAGATTTATACTTGCGATTGTCGGCACTTGATGAAACATAAAAAGCATCTTGATTTTGAACACAAACACTTGTACTATTTGTTTCATAACATTTGTTTTATGTTATGAAACAAATAGTACAAGTGTTTGTGTTCAAAATCAAGAAAACAAAACAAAATACGCGCGCAGCGAACTGGGTGTATTATCTATGCAGCGAACGAGTGCTACTCGAGCTCTGCCTGCCTCCAGATTTCCACTAACTTGCGGGGGACCGCGGGGGACGTTAAATTCGCGCGGGGAGGTGAGTGTCCCTTCTTTACGTAGTAATACTTTATATTCTCTGGTAATAGGGTCCCTTTGGTTACCCTTTGGGTACGGAACCCTAAAAAACGACGAGGAAGACGTGCAAAAATAACGTCAAAAATAGTTTTGCACTGACCTGCTCTTTAGTAGTATTGGTGATGAACAGCATGTCATTGACGATGCAGAATCCGCCGCCACTGTTCGGTACTATCACGAATGTTCGGTGAAACGAGCGGGTTGGTGTGTTCACAACGTTGGTTTCTTTGTACACGCCGTTCATTGTTAGCGTTATCATTGTGGGCTGGAAGGAAACAAAATTAGTAATAAAATTACAAAGACAAACCAAGAATTATGAGAATAGTTTGGGTTAAGAACAGACATCATGACGCGACCAACTCAGTTGTGGGCGTGGCCAAATGTCATGCTGTTTCATTTCGCTATAAGGTGCACGCTCCATGAAACTTGCGAAGACAATACAATCGTGCCGATTTCGTCAAGGACGCAAAATTAAAAAATAGTTTCAGGCGAAACCACATTTTGGCAAGACTGGACGTTTTCAAATATAATTTTTGGTTATTATTAATCTACATAAAATTTTGTTGGATTCATATTAATTTAATTATTGATTTTTATTAACAAAAATCCACAGCAAGTACATTCAGATTACTTAAACATGATATCTTCTATTTCTTATTATGCCAATAACGGATTTTATTATGCTAAACTAAGCATACTTATTAAAATATAATAAAAATTGGAACATAACAATTATAATATGATTAAATTACATAAAGAATTCGCAAAGAAGACTCCGTATTTATAATAAATTCAAAGCTTTGTTATTATGAGTATGTTGAGTGACGGGTAATTAGGGTGTGTGCGTGTCTCATCGTGTGATGATAAAAACAGGTAATGAATAAGGAAAAAGGTGGGCTTACATGAAGCATATTATTTATTTGATTTAATTTAATTATAGTATGTATACTATTGATTTGTAAATATAATGCGGGGGATGTTGCTCGGTTATACGGGGGGGGGGGGTGTTGTGTATACGTACAGTGAAGACCAGTAGATCGACAGCGAAGCCCATCAAGTCGTGTGTGGTCTTCGGCAGGTCTGAGAGGAAGCTGACCACTTGTAGTTTTCCAGTGCGAAGGTAACGTCTACGGGACTCACGTTCCGTTATACGAAGTATGTTGCGGCTGTTTGTTATGTAGGCGTTCAGTCTGCAAAGTTAAATTATGGTCATATTGTAAATAAAACTAATTCTTGGTAACTGTTCCACTGTTTTATTTTTTAGAATAGTAACCGGTTTCGTTAAAATAAAAAAATTTAAGTTAAAATAATAGCTTTCATCTTTTTTTTTTTTAACGAAACTACTCTAATAAAAAAACAGTGGAACAGTTACCAAAGAATTCGTATTATTTACAATATGTTGCAAATGTTACATCAAGAACCAACAACGACAAGTATCAATTTATTAAATTAGGGTCACTGATTTGGGAAATTTTAGGTAGAAAACATATAATATATATAATAAGCTTTTTTCTGAAATACTCACTTTTGAAAAAAAAACTATACTTTTATTTAACTATATTAGTATAATAAAGAGGAAGTAAACATTGTTTGTTTGTTTGTTAGTTTGCTAGGGCTAATCTCAGAAACTACTGAACCAATCTCGCTAAAATTCATCATAGACCTAAAGCAAAGAAGGGAAAGGGTCATAGAAAACTTTTTATCCCGGAAAAAGGCTTCCAAGGGATCTGTACCTTTTGTCACATCTATCACTTTCAAAATATAAAGTCAGTTTAAAAACCAATAACAATGCGGTAGGAGCCGCAGGCATAAGCTATTTAGTTTTCTTTAATTTGACTGAATTATGGCAGAATAAACACAATTTAAATTCAGACTCACCTAGTATTGGGAGAATTCCTGTTATCGTTACTCAAATACGTCGCTGCCATTGACATGACCGCATTCTCATGGTACGCTTCCAACAATTGTTGCCGCGACTCGGAGTCGTATATCGCGAAGTACTGAGTAAGGAACTCCCTAACCAAGTCCTGGCCAGCTGGGTCAGCCAAGAAGGATTGTTGGCGAGAGGGGAGAGACACATCTTCTGATACGTCGAAGCCAATCGCTGGGGGGAGGTCCACGCCATCCTGGGTTTTACAATTTGGTTAGTTATATGGATTTGTTCAAAGAACCTTTGGAGATCTGCAGCAATTATCTCTCCAATAGCCTACACAAACAACTTTTACTACAAAGTCAAAAGTCTATGAGAACAACTTTTACTATGGAGCCACCACTGAAATCGAGAATAAAACATTTCACTATTTTATAAATTTTGCTCAAGTAGGTATAAGTGCGCGTTGGCATGGCGGTAGCGGTCATTCAGCCCTTCTACCACTGTACTCGTTTTTGCAGTAGCGATACTTCCATATGTTCCGCGTAACGTGTGAAAGTACTGTCTCTAAGCGTACTATAGTAGCGGGGCCAATATGGCCGCTACTTTAATACGACAGTACAAAAGGGGTGAATGACCGCTATCGCCATACTAACGCGCACCGAATATATGTACCTTTTCAACGGAATAGCTGATTATTATTTTGCGATTTCAGTGTTGGCCCCATGTAAAAGTTGTATAGATTAGTAGGACTTTTCATTTTCGGCTTTACATGGACTAAAAATCACGGCAGTACTTCGTTTGAAAATTTCCTGCAAGCTCTTAAACACCAACTGTGTTACTACAAAACGATGTTTAACTTTAGACAGTGTTTAAATCTGTTGTTGTTGCCTTTTCTTTCATATCGTAAAAAAGTGACAGCAACAGATTTAAACACTGTCTAAAGTTAAACACCGTTTTGTAGTAACACCGCATAAGTTCTTCAGACCATAATACACCATTGCCATATTCGTTTGCTAAAAATTCGGTTGACATTGCGCAACCACAGATCAGGAGATAAGAAGGCGTGGTGCTTGCGGACGCATGTGGCCAAAAATAGGCCTCATACGAGACCCAACGTCAACTGATGTGATGTGTTGTGTTGTCCTTGGCTACAGGTTGATGCCCCGCCCTCTTTTTGCGTGTGTTACATTAGTGTGTTTATGAACAGAACAGAACACGAAAAATGTTTCTTTCTATAGAATTGTACTGAAAATTTAACCAAAGCCTGTATAATACAAGGACTATTTTCGACTTACCAGCCGGGTCAGCTTGGGAAACTTTTTTCGCACATCGCTGGGGGGAAGAGAAGGTCGTGACACCAGTCAATAAATAGCTCTGAAACTCTTGACATGACCAACATATCTGTGGACTTTGGCCCCCTCAGGGAGTTTTCTTGCAAAGGAGATATGATAGATCCACAGATATTTTGATCACATTATTTTCTTTGTAATTTTTACATGTTAATTAATTGGACAAGTAATTGTAACCACATTGAACTAGTTTGGCCCTGTACAGAAGGCGCGCGTGAATCTGCCCCTTTCCTGGTCGAAAATCCCTGGGGGCCTAGCACGCGCTGACGACAGTGTCTTTCCATCAAACTCTCTCTCGCACATTAACAAACGCAGCAGGCGAGAGAGCGCAAGTAGGATAGAAAGACGCTGTATCTCTGGTGCGTGCTAACACAGAAAGCGTAATTGCGACGCCTTCTGTGACTAACTTCAAGCCAGCCTTCTGTACTGGCCTTAACTGTAAATGAGATTCATTTCAAAACACCTTATATTCTATCCACTGCAGCTTTAACAAACAAATGCAAGGGCAAAGTTTTCTTCACACAAAAACCAAGCTATGACATGCAAAAGCAATTCCTGAGTCTTAAGCTGACCGGACCTTTGTAGGATAAATGGCCTTCCAGCCAAGTTCAGTCTGAATCTCAGAGCACATAGGTATTACCTGATGTAGATTTCATGATCCTGAAACCTGTTCACCAATGGGTTTCCTTTCAAATAGAGTTCCAGCAACGGGAGGGATTTGAGCGGCTCCAGTGATCCAAGGAATGGTATCTGCAAGTTAGAAATATTTTAAATTTAATCTTTGGGTTTTTGGAAAAATAGGAAACAATATTAAACCTAATATTCTACTGATGATGTAGGATCAAATGAGTTATTAAATAAAAGTTTAATTCAGAACGCAGCAAGGCCGAAGATACTTCACCAGAGGATCAAATCAAACATCTAGAAATAATTTCATCTAAAAAAGACACTTTGGTTCACATGATCAAAAATGAGATCAATAATTTTGTTTGGAGATGTGGCTTGCTCGCGGGGGAGGAGAGTGTCGCTTCTTTACGGAGTAAAGGCCGATACACACTGGATGCGTACGCGTGGCGTTGTGCATGGCAGCACCAGTTGTTGTATGAAACTAGACTGACACATTGAGCACGCAATACAATATAACTCGAGCTGCAACGCACAAGCCACGCGCATGCATTTGGTGTGTATCGGTCTTAATACTATATATTTTTTGTTAGGAGATCAAATCAGTCACCTCATCTGTTTCTTACAAATGAACTAAAAAGACATGAATAAAACACATTATTACAAAAACTACCATTCGGCCACAGAGGGGGTCAAATATAAGTAATCAATAATGAAGGCAGTCTAAATCTGCTGAAACTGGTCGGCTTTCCCAATCATAACAGGTATTGAGGTGAGCCGTTTTTATATAAATCAATCAATAAATCTGTTGAATTTTTTAAATATATCAAGTACAGTTTGAGCACTATCAACACGTTTTTGCATAATGATACTGACAGCAAACCAGGGGACAGTGGAACAATTGAGCAGTAGAACCTTTTTTTCAATTTGGACAATGGACACATCTCCTGTAACCAACTAATTAGTTATAGCAAAGCACAAAACTTTTTGAAGTTTTGAACAATTCCTATTATTAATGAAGTTAGGGATAGTTTTATCAGTTTTAATATCAAATCGTGTCAGATGACATCATGCATGAGACATGCCGTCAAGTTCACTTTGATTGCAAATAACTTCATAATTTTTAGATATCAAAAAAATAATTTTACTACTGTTTTTAGCTTCTTAAAACCAATTTATTTTCATAAAAATGTTCATGTAGGAGACGGGCTCATTATCGCTACTTGAAAATTTTAAAGCAGAAAGTTCAATCAATCAATCTCACCCTATTATCTCCCATGTACAAAATTTTCAGGCTCTTCAGTTTCGAAGACAAAATCTTCAAGTGTTCCAATCCATGGAGTTTGTTGTCATTCAGATTGAGGGCTTCCAGGTCTGGAATGTTCTCAGCAATGATGTCGATGGCAGCCAGCATTATCATTGGTCGGAATAAAGCACAGAATATGTCACTTAGGTCTGTAAAAAGAAAGTATGATTAATATCAATTGTAAGGAGGTTACTTTACTTACTATTGAATGACATTATAACCCTTTAAACTTTCATTATCATTAAAACAATAGATTGCAGTCCAGTAGGCATACCATGAGTTTTGCACTCGATAAATGTTAGCGACTATGTAAAATATTCAAATGAGAAATAGCACAGGATCCCTAGTAGTTTACGAGAAGAAATAGAATTTCTCATACAAATTATTTTGCGCAGTCGTTACTGTATCAAGTGAAAAACTCATGGTAGGCTTACAAATCATGGCTCAGATACATCGTACAGAAAAAGTGCTAAATACACAAGTTCAATTTAAAATTTTTAGCTTCACTATTAGACTTGTAAGGTAAACAAGTTGCGTCTTACCCGGGTCGGCATGAAATTTGGTTAAGTCCAAAGCTTTAGTTGCAGCATTATATCTCTTAGCCATTGTCAGTTTCATTCTCTCTTTCATGTCAGCATCAATATTGACATTTGGCACAGCATTCCTTACAATCACAACCATCTTGAAACCATCTGACATTGTGATTTTCCTGTCTGCATGAAATAGCTTTTCTGCTACCTTCACATCGTCAACATAGAACACCGCTGCATTGCCATTGATCTTGTAGTAATGGGGAATGAAGACATCAGGTGATAGGTAGCTGAGCAAAGCTCTTAAAACAACATCCTTTTCATGTTTTGAACCATAAGGTATAATGATCTGATACCACGGTAATAGGCCGGTTATGAACTTCTTTTTGGGGATGCCATGTCCTTTGGGTCCAGGCGAGTTGAGGCGTCCGCCTCGGCCTCTGAAGCCACCTCTACCACCTCTGTGGGCCCCTCCTGTGGCTCCCATATCAATGTCATCATCGAGTAGTTTTGAGGGGTCGTTCCAAGTACGGAACTTGTTTTTGCCCTTATTGTTGGAGCCAGGCTTGAAGCTGACTCGCCTGGTGTCAAAACCCGTCCTATGACCGCGGTCGTCATGTTCTGAAAAATAACACATGTTAACAAGTCATAAGCCATAACGCGGTGTCGTCAATGTATCTGAATTTAGTGGAGGTATTTGAGAAACTTAATATTCGACGCTATGTTTATCTTTGTGGATATGCCTGAAATGGGATTTGTTAGGAAACTTACCAAAATGATCGTTGTCCGTCTTCCAATTTCTATTATTCCTTCCACCACCACGTTTAGGCATGACGTTGTTTGTGAATAGTGACGAAACTGTAGTCTGCAATCTATTGCGGTTTTGTTTTTACTCACTTATCAGTCTGTGATAAAAACGCGTTTTTTAAATGCAAATGAAAGATGTGAAGGATGAACACGCGAAATGGGACCAAATTATTTAGTTTTTTCACGAATAATTTACGATTCTTTCGTATTACCATAGACGATCATAGACGAATCGTCTCTGTGTTGCTAGTATTAAAAAAAATTAAGCTTCTACCCAAAGCGTTTTTATTTATAGGTACCGCATTGGGTCTGTATATCTTTGCGATGGATAAACTGCCAAGAGCTTAGACAAGAATGCCAAGCCAAGTGTTAAAAATATTCAAACTTTATTTCTGTCATCGCGTCCCTGTATAGCTAGCACGCGCCAGAGATACAGCGTCAATCTATCCTACTTGCACTCTCACGCATACCGCGTGTGTCTTTGTGCGAGAGAGCAAGTATAATGGAAAGACCTCAGAATTTATTCTGAGGGAAAGACACTGTATCGACGACGACGGGCGCGGCGGTGCGCGAACTACTAGAAAAAGCATTAAAGTATTTCAAAAAGTATTCTTAATGCTATTAATGACTGGCATGACCAATCTGTTGTTACACGCTGCCATCCTATAACATGAACTATTCTAACTGTACAAACAGTGGCGTATTTACCTTAGGGCCAAAAGGGCCATGGCCTGGGGCGGCGCAGGCTGTGAGGGGCGGCGCAAGCTGCACCTCGCGCATAGCTTTGGGTGCCTTTCGTTATCAATCGTTAAGTATCTATCTGGTTTATTCGTCCAAGGTCTATTAATCTACCTATCTTTTAATTTATATAGTTTTTTTACTTTATACTGTCATTAAAAAATATATTCTTCGAAAAATATTGAATAAATGGTGTTTATTTCTTTGTAAGGTATGTTTAGTTTTTCATTCATTATCATGACACTGCTGGATTTTATTTTATAATTTGCAAAATTTTTGCTTTTCTCTTGTTAATTTATGGGGCGACAAACCTTTATTCCCAGGGCGCCAAATATTAAAATACGCCACTGTGTACAAATAAGCCTGAAAAAGTAAATCTCCTGTTTATTTTGAAATATTATAATTGCTATTAAAACTATTATAATAAATTGCTATTAATAACTAATTTTGCGTACCTTTAGCTAAAGATTAAGAATTTTATTTTTATTCTTTATTGTACACAGAAACACAACCACAAACAGTTACAGTAAAAGTTATACACATACATATGGGTTAGGTTAGTGTAAATAAGGGAAGAAGACTATGAGAAAAATGAACGCGATGTGTCTTTACAAAATCACAGAGGAAAAAACCAGTCAAGTGCGAGTCAGACTCGCGTACCTAGGGTTCCGTATCGTAGATGAAAAATTTAATTTTGTCATTTTGTGTAAGTGAAAAACACCGTTTTGTAGTAACAACGTGTATTTTTACAATTAGCTCATTAATATCTACAATTTGATACCCATATTGTTTTTAGGATTTTTTTTATCTCTTTTGTATTGGAAATATTTTGAACAATTTCAAATTTAAATATTTTTTATATAACGTCATAATGTGAACAAATTAATACAATTTTTGTGCCAAATTTCAAGTCTTTATCAAGGTTACTTTTGTATCTATTAGGTACTACGGAACCCTAAAAGTTATAGTGTCAGTGATGGCAGCGTATTCGTTTACGAGGTCATTTCAATTTTTTTATTATTCCGATCTTATAAGGTTTATTTATACGGACAGCAAACTGATCAGACTACTAAAGTTGTTAAAATGATTAACTTTAAGTGCACTTAAGAACCCGGTCCGCGACAACGACAGTTTTGATGCAAAGCATTTTGTTAAACATTTTTCTGGCCTTTACCGCGATGTTTTTGGAAAAACCAAGGACATACACCACTTCATATTGGTCGTTTAAATGAATGCCTAAAATGATTTGATTGAATTGTTTCTCTTTTGCAAATTATTTTGGTACTTACGAGCCCGTTCCGAATAGTTCTTCATAATGTCTAAGTACCAAAATAATTCGCAAAGGAGAAACAATTCAATCAAATAAATTTTAGGACTCCATTTAGACGGCCAATATGAATTGGTGTATGTCCCTGGTTTTTACAAAAACATCGCGGTAAAGATAAGAAAAATATAAAAAAAAAAATTCGCATCAAACGGATGGAAAATACGGAGCGGGTTCTTAAGGCGTCCAACTATCTCTGTGTTCAAAAATTAAAGTCGTTGAGCCCACTTTTTTTTTTCCCCCACCCCACTACACCCGCACCCACCGCCCGCGGCCTGCCAGCACTTAGATTATCGGAAAAGGTTGTTCAGGGAAGTAGCTAACGTAGTTTCAATACAGCTGAAGCCACATGACCAATTTGGTTGCTAGCTCTCCGTCTATAGAGGTATATACCAGAAAGAAAAATCTGGTTTTGAAAAGCTTTGGAGTAATTTTCGTTAAACTTCAAAGCCAAATTAAACCTCAAATAAAACTCAACGGCGGGAAACCGAAAATGCTTTTTTTAGTCGATAGGAAAGGAAAATAAGTGCTATAAAGTAAAAATATGACAATGCAGCCTACAGAAATGATGAATAAATTTATCAAAGTTTTGAATTTGGTCCAAAACCCGGGAAATCAACGAAGTGTCAACTGTCAGGCGAATTTTAACGGTACCCAGACTCCAGAGGTCCGAAATAGAATTACATCGCTAAAATCAATGAGAGGTTTTCTTTTTGAGTATTAAAAAAAAAACATAGTTTCCAAGAACTCTGTAGATGGCGTTGAACTGACTACGTTACTAGTTGCCAAAGCCAAAACGATTGGAAAAAAAAAACATTGCGTCACGTCACGTCACATACGCTCGTTGGTTGACTGACATGTGTGCTGAGCATATGTGCAAATGCTTTGTTATGGTCCGTCCAGATTTAATATGTACGATGGCTTGTACTCATTGCGCTTTACGACTTTCATCTTTAGGAAAAATATGTATGGCTTAATTTTTACACAAATCCACGAGGCACAGACTTCTCTTCTTTTTCTCTTGGGACATTTTCTTTCTGGCGTAGAAAACTCATAAAAAGACTGCTAAATATTTTTTTCTTTTTCCTTGTTGTTATTATCTATTTATTTTCAAAATGTCATTGTGATGTGATGTGACAATGACATTAATTACTTTTTTATGTACGTTTTACGATCTCAAAATTACATCCAAGTGAAATAATCAAAAAATTATGTGACGTTCCGTTCCTTGCAGTAACTTACTAAGTTCAGCGCCATCTATCCAGCGACTAGGGAAGAGTAAAAAAAAAAGAAAAGAAAATCCCTCATTACGAAAGTATGAAGTGAATGGCTTATGATCCATTGTAATTTTATTTCGGACCGCAGGGATAGTAGAGAAAATGATACCAAAAAATAAATGCACTATTACATTACTCAGTGCAATATTCACATTCCCCGGATGCATTTCAAAATACTTTCTTTCACCTGTCTGCTATTGGTGTCGATTCGGTGTAAAACATTATAACTTATTTGACAGCACTAAACTAAACTTTAGTATTTTTCGATAAGGAAAGAAAAAGACGGGACGCCTAAAATAAGGATAGTACCTGTCAAATAAGTTAAGTCGTGTTACTCCGAATCAACACCAATATTTTTTAGCATTGCATTCACTTGATTTTAGCCAGTATTACATAGTGATAAGAGCGAAAAGTGGGTCTGCGGCAATTTCTTCGATGGTACATAATTTCTGAAAGCTGTAGGGTGGAATTCACATTACTCCAAGTGAAACACTTCGTTTTGAAACGGAACCTTATTGTCTATGAAAAATGCTTGTGTGTTTCATTATACGCTGAACGTTGATACAATTGAACAAAGTAATTAATATTATGCCTACAATCAAAAGGTCCAACTTTATACATGTTTTACTGATTTCAACTAAGTTATTTTTGAAGTTAATACTTCTTTATTTGCATCTCGTTTTGGCGGGCCTGTTCAAAACTTGTACAGTGGAGACCGCATCAAGTAAGACACATTGGACTTTGTGCCTATCTTATATTCTTCTCTGTAGGGGCTAATTTCGTACTGCAAGTGTATAGCTTGATGTGGTCTCCTCTGTACGTCAGTACCGGGACAAACTTTTTTAATAACCGATAATTTGATATCTGTTCGCACCACGGCTTTTAGCTGTAACACATAGGGCGACAAGGCTCTTTTGGCGCGTGGATTTGGTCGTGGCCAAAATCGGAACTAACGCTGCTATCCAGCTATCCCCTGTTTCACGGCGTTGCATCCCTTGTCACATGCCAAAAGATAGAGCATCTCCAGACAGAAATTGAAAGCTGCCAAATTGAGATCACAACGAAATACTAAATTGGATAACTAAAATTAATAAATATAGAATTAAATCAAAATGAAATAATAAATAATGAAAATAAAAATGAAATACATACTCGTGTTTTTTTGTTTTTTTACGTATGTATCATAATAATATATATAATGGCCCTAATTTTTTCCAAACTCTATTTTACCAAAAAGCAATTTTCTATTTTAAAAAAACTTTCATTTTGTTTGTGTTATTTTCTCAAATTATAGTTACAAAAATATTGAGCTTCTAAAACTAAAGAGAATGGAACGTCGTAAAATCATGGCATTTAAAAAGTAAAAACCATAGACGAAACTTCGTGTGCTCTTTCGAGCTGCCATGTTTTGTCCTATTTGTCGCGCTCGATGAACGCGTATTCTTTCCTAAAACTATTATTTCTGAATGCATTGCGGGCTGTGTTGTGTTTACAAATAGTGGAGTTGATTGTATTATTATTATCTTAGTGAAACTTTATGTCAGTATCAGTTTTGATACCTGTGTGTATAACGGTGCAATTTGTATTTTCATGAAAATAAAATGTTGAGTAGCTTTGCACGGTGCTGTGTTTAGAGTTGCTTCGTCGCTATTCAAATAGTCACTCGTCGCAGTGATTTAATATTTTCGGATTGTGACGCAACCCACGTGCACATATTTCAGCGAGGAACGCATGCACATTTGTTATTATTTTGTTGGTGCGTCTGTACCCATTACGGTCTGAGACCGAGGATCGGACAGACGGAAGGGAAACTCTGCTCGTCTCGGTCGTCGGGCCATTCGCATTCATTCACTTGTGCATAGTTTACCGGTGATTTATCAGTTTGCTATTATCATTAGTCGTGCGCGAATAGTGGACGTTGGTCGGTCGGTCGGTGCACGGCACACGTGACATCAGGAGTGTTTGGATCAGTCTGCGGCGGTTCGCGGACGCACGCGAACCGTTCTCGCTGCAGTGCGTCAGGAGCGAGGTTAATCACCCGCGCTGTACCGTGGTTCTGTTTACCTCGCGAGTTCATCAGTTAGGCCGGAAGTGGCTGGTACGTGCGCGCGACCGCACCAATGACGCCGCCGTCACCGGCAGCCGTGTCTTAAGCGCGAGTGTATCAGTGCAATGCCACTTTGGTTATGAGTGTGTGACAAAGTAGTGCTGTGTTGACACTGGAGCCCCTAAACGGAGTTGGGCCCGCGGGGGCGGCCCTAGTGCTTCTCGGGGCTCCTTACGAAGGCAAAATGGCAGCGTGGAACCGCCACCACCACTTCAACATGCTGATGGATGAGAATGCTAAAAATAAGTGTAAGTATTTGTTACATTTCTGTCTGTACCGCAGGAAGATCCATATAACAACAACAACAAACAATCCAAGGAACTTACATTCAGTCTACACATGTTAATTATATTTTGTTTAGGATATGAATCACATTTTCTAAATACATAGTGATGAACATGAGACCCGCACTGACTCTATAGTCATGAGTATTGAGCACGCCTTCGCTTTTCAGTTAGAGCTCTTTCAAATAGAACCTGGTTGCAATTATGTAAGCAAATCATATTAATTTGACACCTTAAAATGTACGGTTTTAATTGTCAAACTGCTATTCGCCCAAGCAATTAGAAACAGGTAAATCTTGGATTGGGTTGGAATCTGTATGGGCCAACGGCTTTCCATAGCTAAATATATTTTGCTATAAATAATTTAATTCTGGATAGATGATGTTGCGGGTAACAATGTCCCATCTCATCCACACAAACGTATTGTTCTTAATGACGGCACCATACTGAGTTTTATTGATGATATCAAGATATTTATGTACAAGTACTTTTTCCAGTTTCCAGCTTTATTACTGTCGTATATATTTATTTAAATTGAGTCAATAATTTTAATAGGTACTTATTCAATCAATAATAATAAGTAGAGGTACTTTTTACTCATCTCCAATATCTTCGCATTTAATAACTCAGGGTGTTTCTTGTTGTTGTTATTTATTTTGTATAACCCATACTGAAAACTTTCTTAACTATTTTTACACTTTACATAAATTTACAAATATATGTTTAAACATACATACATGTACTCACGCCTGTCTCCTAGAGGGGTAGGCAGAGACTACAGATTTCCATCTGCTACGATACTGACACACCTCTTTCGCCTCTTCCACATCCATCAATCTAGTCATACAAGCGTTGCTACTCCGGGTACTTTTGATATTGCCCTTCTTCAATATGTTGCCACTTTGGTCAGCATACATCCTTCTAGTGGGACCTGGCCAAGCTGTAATACCTTCCACTTAACACCATAAATTTCTTTTGTCACTCTACTTTCATTCATCATTCCTTTTTCTATTTTAGTCACTACATCTTTAATTTTATTTTCATGTTTTAATTTAGTGAAAATTTAATTTAAGTTGAAAAGTGTAGTGTTGTTGTATAATATAATAATTATTTACTAATGTGATATTGATTTTCTAAGTGACTTGTGTTGAAGTTTGCTGTTGATATTTATTAATTATTCAGTAGATAAAAACTGCACTTTTATGGAAAAATATATAAAATATATTTTAATAAAAACATCATTTGATTTAAATGTAAATCAATCAATGATTTAAATCCTGATACAAATCAATCAACTCTATGTAATAAGCAGAGATTAGAATTTGTTAGTGTAATTTTTTAGTTGCATCGATCTTGTGTGTGAAGATATCTCCACTATTCTCTGTAAAATAAAAACTTAATTATTAAATTTTATCATCTTATGAAATGTCATATTTATGAGGGACTTCCTGACCTGAGAAAGGCTTTATCCATATTATGAAAACATTTTACTCCATCCAATGCAATCACTACTTGAAATTTATGTTTAATCATACATACATGTACTCACGCCTATCTCCCAGGGGGGTAGGCAGAGTACAGATTTCCATCTGCTACGATCCAGACACACCTCTTTCGCGTCTTCCACATCCATCAATCTAGTCATACAAGCTCTTTTATTCCGGGTAATTTTGAGATGGCCCATCTTCAGTATGTCGTCAATTTGGTCAGCATGCATCCTTCTAGGGCAGCCTAGTCGAGCTGTACCATAAATTTATTTCATCACTCTACTGTCACTCATCCTCTCTACATGTAAAAACCACCGAAGCATTCCTTTTTCTATCCTAGTCCCACCTTCTTTCAGTCTGCAACAATCGCGTATGTCAATATTTTTCACTCTGTCATTCAATGTTAAACCCATGGAGTACTAGTGGAGAGCGCATGCGGGGGTAACGCGACTCGCCAAACAGCCGCTTCCCAAAGCGTTTAGGCGCTTGAAGCGAAGCCATTGGTTTTAGTCAGAGTTTGGCTGTGTCCGTGAAAACATAGCGTGTTTCTGTAGAAAAAATCCGAAATTTACAGTAAATATGCCTACTTGTGCAATAAAATGGTGTGGAAAGAATACTTCTACTTCAAGTACCACAAAAGATGGAGTAACGTTTCATAAGTAAGTGTTTTCGTATACTTTTAATCTTCAAAATATAACAATTAAATATTTCAATTGAACTTGCGCTTTGCGTTGATGTCTTCACGTCCTCTCTTTCTGTCGCACGGTGAAATGCACAACAGTTGTCTCGTTTTTTTTCGATAGTGCTGTCCTACTACGTGTTTAATAATTTATCGAACAATTTATTGTTGCTTACATACATTGTATGCATGTAAGTATATGTAATGTATGTAAGGTAAGTACTTAATGTAGGGATATTTTTATACGCGTTTGTTTAGCGTCAGAAGTGCCTATGTTTACCAGTAGTGTCTGTCAGTGCATCTGATACCATTTTTAGGGTTCCATACCCAAAGGGTGCCTAACGGGACCCTATTACTAACACTCCGCTGTCCGTCCATCCGTCCGTCCGTCTGTCTTGAGGCTGTATCTCATGAACCGTGATAGCTAGACAGTTGAAATCACACAGATGATGTGTTCCTGTTGCCGCTATAACAACAAATACTAATAATTACAAATATTTAGTTATGAAGGTAGTTATTATTACTAACTTAATTAGACTCTTTAGATGTATGGAGTTTAAAAGATTGTAAGTGTCAAGTTAAGTTGGTCATTCACATTCACAAGACTTTATCTTCGAAATATAATTCCGATTATTTCATAAAGATTGTGTTGAAATCTTTCTTGGGATACGATCTGTTCTCAGACATAAATTTTCACCAATTTGATACAGAATCCACAAATCACTTGATTGACTTAGCTTCATGTGTAATAAAAAAATATGTGGATGCCCGGCTAACCTTCATTACAAAAAATAATCAAAACCCGAAGGATTATATAAGAAAAATATACTCCAAATTAATTCATTTCAAAAATCAGTGAGTAGCTACTTTGTCAAATAAATAACTTTGTTTTATTTATTACCCAACAATACTTTCATTGGTATATCTTTGACAAACTCGAAAATTCCAAATTAATTTTTTCGATTTTATCGATATCGATAATTTTTCGTTTCACTTGTATGACATCCCTACACAAATTACGCATCAAATTTTGACCTTGAGCTGTCCAATCACAGCTCGCTAAGCTGTCACGTCCCCCGCCGTATATTGGTGACTTGTGTTTTGAAGGAGAATGTGTCTCTGCGCTCTCCACTGGCTTGTTGCTTCATGGTTAAACCACACATACTTCGTAAGGAACGCATTTCCACTGCATTCACTCTACTTTGATTTTTATCTTGCCATACTCAATATACTTTATTTTAATGATACCATTACCTTTAACACAGCTAATAAAGTAGCAGAAGAAAATACACAAAAAAGTAAACAAACAATAAAGCAGTGAACTTTTCATGACTCATCTGCATATCTACAGAACACCTGTATCATATATCAAGTACTATCGGGCAACATTTTGCAGCCCCAGTTTTCGCCCTTAATGCCACGGTAAGAAGATCGAAAAGTGGGCAAGAGGAAATCATCCATCCATCCAATCCATACATCAGCCTAGTTCGTCCACTGCTGGACATAAGCCTTTCCAGGACTTTGCCACTCCCGGCGGTCATCCTGGAAAAATTGCCCATACTCACACACGCTGGGCAGGCGTGTTGGTGAGCGCGGTGCCGGAACCCTCGCACCAGTGACGGTGCTGCCCGTCACCAGTCTGTTCCATATAAGGCTCGGCTATTAGGGATGGATATACCGCCATCCATCGGTCCCACGCATGGTGGGCCTCCTGGTTCTTTGCCTGTGAGCTGTCCTCTTACTCTCCCTCGAATTACTTCGAGGGGGTCTCCAAGTAAGATGGTGGTACCTCCACAGTCGAGTCCGGCATCAGCTCTACCACCTGTTACTACTAGCTCTACCAAATGTTCTCGTATTATTGAGAACTACAGAATCCACAGCATAAATAACACAATTATCCAACACACTGCCCTTTCACCCCTACTACTGCTAAATGATCCGATTACGCTTGTGCATTGTTGAATGCACACCCTTGAGACCGCCTCAGGGATAGTTACCCTACATTCCTGTGACCTATTTTTGAGATTGACAGGTCCCCTATAATGTATTCAGCGAGATGATGTAAAGCGGTCTGTTCACCCTTCAGTATTATGATAATTAATTTTAGAAAACAATACTTCCGATATGTAGGTATGCATGACTTCTGTTATAAAATGCAACTAGACATGATTATCGTGGTACGAAGGTCAGCAGTCAGATGGCAGTTTCTTTTGTGTCGAGAGTTAAGATGGCGACGTTTCCTTTGACGTGGCAGCAGGTGCTGTCAGTCGGGAGAATGATCCGCTAGCATAGTCTCCTTAAGAGGCTATGCGCATTTTATTTTTGTCACTGTCACTCCAAGCGAAAACACGCTCAGTGCGAGAGGGGCGGATCTAGGGCGAAAGCGAAAAATGTTAGTTTTATAATTTTAATAAAAAAACTAAAGTAGCTATCAAAATTTCAAATATCAAATCTCTAGATATTGTTAAAACACACCTAATAAAATATGTTTGTGTTCTAATGGTTCCTATTCGTTAAACGAGGAGAAAAAGTGTGTTTGAAGACCTCATTTCAACAATTATTTCTATCGAGGAAAATTTATCCACACATGTTTTCCAATTTCAAAATCCTAGATTATATAGTCAAAATGCATATACCAGAAACTGATTATAATTTTCCGGAAAAGAAACACCCGTATTTTTTTCGCATATCGCCTTAAACGTAGCATACATAGGTACGTTATTTATTGCAATCCAAGAGAGATGTATACTGACCAAATTGGCGACAAGCTTAAGAAGGGCAATGTCAAAAGTACCCGGAATAGAAGAGCTTGTATGACTGGATTTATGGATGTGGAAGAGGCGAAAGGGGTGCGTCAGGATCGTAGCAGATGGAAATCTGCAATCTCTGCCTACCCCTTGTAATCCAAGAACTATAATGTCATCCAGATAACATAATACCATTGAGTTTCTGATCTTTATTGTTTGTATTGTCAAAACCCGAAACTATTGAAATGCGCTGCAGACCGCCCTTACCGCCGACCTAATTTTCCATTCGACCCTTACAGATGGGTGCTGGCATCCTTTTATTGGATACATACCTTATTATTTTATCCACTAGGTACGTAACTACTGAGTTTATAAATTATAGTGGACCGCCAATACGTACTTGATGTCATAAAAGAAAGTGAATTAAGATATGAGAATATTGATCTATTGAACAAGTCAGCGAAGCGAACGAAGTTCTCCGAGTCTACTTCAACAATCTGGCGTTTGTATGAATGAATGTATGAATGTTTGTCCGACGATAACTCTCGTATCGTTGATCGGATTAACGTCATGCATTTTGGTAGGCGAGTAAATGAGACAAAAATAATGTTTAAGTTCGAACATGAGCCAAATCGGTCAAGATCAAAGCGAGTTCACAGTTCGGGGCGAACTACTAGTTATTTAGTTAGGACGCCGGATTCTCAATCTCGGTGCCGGTGATTCAATTCTTGCCGGCTGCACCAATGAGGTTTTCGGAATTTATTTGCATAGAATTTATTTCTTGTTTTTCATCACTTGATGACTTCAAGTCACTTGAGTCACTTGAGTCGGTGAAGGAAAACACAAAAGTAAACCTCACGGAGAAATTACGAAAAGGAGTTTCCGATAGTTAATTTCTCTATGGAAAACTGTGTGACACTGCGCGGAGTGGACGGCTGAGGTACGGGGAAGGTTGGCTCCGCCGCTCCACCAATCATAGAGCACATGCCACCAATCGCAAACTCCCCCTTTTGTGACGTTATGACACCATTGATCGTAACAGTGCACCATTCATACACCAACTTCTCTTCTTAATGCTCCGTGGTAAACCTGCGTGGCCTGAAGAGTGTGTATTTGTGCCCAAAGAAGGCTCACACCCTATCATGTTGTGACCTAAAAAGAGGCTTTGGACTGTTTCAGTGCCAGTTGGGAATCACTTCTAACACGCTCTCGGGGATAATATCGTGACGATCTGTTATTGTGTTTATTTTCAGAATAACAAATAAAAGGGCTACCATTTGTATTCCTAGGTGTAACTAAAAATGTTGCCATGTTGTTTGTGCTAGTGACTCATCGCTCGATGGCTCGTCGCAAAACCTAAACCCAAACTTAAAATATTAAGTTTTCTTTTAATTCAGCTGAGCTTTCTTTCACCACCCACGCTTTTGGCACAGTACTGTAGAGATCGTTGCATTCTCCTGATCTAAATAAACGGGGATTGTGCTCTTAATACCCAGTTTCTCAGAAATGTGAGTCGGAATGTAAATACGACTAAAGGAAGTGAGTAATTAGTAAATTATTCAGAAGCTATCCCTCGTTTGCCGTGCTATTTAGATGATATGATAACAGGGTGAGAAATAATGAAGACCGTCTAAGAATACTGGTTTGAACTGATTCGAGTTAGACAATACAGAAGATGCATGTATTAAACAAGTAACAATATTATTACCTTTACTCGCTCCAGTCATTAGTTAGTAGTTTTGTTGCTATTATGAACGCTACAAGTTCTATAATTGGATGAGACACGAACTGAAATGTTGTTTTACACGAAAGTTCCTAATTGGCTCGACGGTTCCAAGCCTACTTAGTTCAAATACATGTACCTGATGATGTGACGTCAGTAGATATTTCTTCACGTCAAGAACTCCTTCATTATTTTCCATTTACATAAATTTTACGGATTTGTTGACTTCCAATGTATTTGTTTCATCAATACTTGCTAAACGTTGAACGCATCCCTGAAGTCGATCTGAGAGCCCTAAAATCATGTTAAAGTTTGGCTCAACGAGCGACTAATCCGTAGAGAAGCAATGACATTTGGTTTGTTCGATAACAATTCCGCCAATTTTCGTCTAGACGTGACGCGCTCTGATTAGTTAAGGCGCTACGGAAAAAAATCGACACTTTAAGAACATGCATATCTACTTAAGTAAATAATGTATTATTTTGATAAAATAGTATATTATTTTTGGAAACATTTTCTAGGGATCTGTTAAAACAGAAACGCGATTGGAGAAATTCGGCTCGATAGAAATATTTATTGAAATGAGGCCCTTTTCAACACCATTTCTCCTGGTTTGACAATATAGAATAACATATGGACTGCAATTATATTTTATTACATGGGTTTTAACGGTATCTAGGACCAGCCCCTCTATTATGTATCTTTGGTTGCCAACTGGACTGGGTGCCTATCATCAAAAACATAGATAAAAACTGAACTTACAAAATAGCCTTTAGTGGGTATTGAACTATTTACGAACTCTGTCGTCACTTCAAGTGCGAACAATATCCTTAGACAATCGGAATCAATAGTATATCTATGTTTTTGATGAAAGGCACCTAGTGCAGTTGGCAACTAAAGATACATAATAGGCCCTCTGGTTAAACGAAATTTTGATAGCAACTCTAGTACATTTTATATTAATAAAAAACCGAGCTTTTGCTACTTTTCCACGAATCCGTCCCTCTCGCACCGAGGGTTTTTTCGCATATGGAGTAACAGGGACGCTAAAACTTTTACATATCGCCTTAAGCGGTGATAGTGATAGTGATCTCCAGTAAGTGGGAGTGAGATTCATAATATTTTTTATATTATGCAAAATCATTCACTAGTTACAGAATCGGACCGATTTTCTTTCTCTGGATTAGTTGCTCGATGGTTGAGCTAGAACTACTGTCGTCAAAAAGGAGTATGTTATGTATTTTACTCTTTGTTTGGTTCTCGGGACACCATTCCAGCCCACAAGTTATGTCGTGAGGATATATTTTATAATCCCTTTTGCCCTTGTTATTTAAATACAAACGCAGGACTTTAAATCCCAAATAAAATAATGTTTTTTTGCGAATAATCGCCTGGGATTTCCCCATGGACATCCAGGACCAAACGCGAAATCTTCCTTATAAGGACAGTGGACCCTTGACAAATTTCTTAACAGCCTCCTTGGAATTCATGAATACGAAATAAAACATGGTAATTTCACAGAATGTTCTCCGAAATAAAATTTTGCTTGAATAAATTAGCGAGGTTGGAATCTGTACAAATGTAAATTATTTTCCGGCTATAAAAACCGAATTAGGGTGGATAGGATAGCGCAATAATGGCTGATCAGGCTTCGGTCAATGGCCCTCAAAATGCTGATAATGTTATGCAATCATAATGTTGTTGAGCTGTAAAGAAAAGAGACAATATTTGTGGCGGTGGTTGTGCCCGTACCGGAACTACCGGTGGGTGAGTGGCGGTCTCACATTTTGCCGGCCCGATCAACTTTCATTCAGCGTCTGAAAGCTGTTGCTATGCGGATGCTGGCCTCACGGTGTGCCGTCATTAAAACACAACGCTCGTGCTTCGTGCATTCGTGTTATGTTGATGATATCGTTCTATTTGGAAAGTATTTAGTTCAATTACCAACGATGCAGTTTGAGCCTTGTCCTCCGTTATTAAATTCCACATTAAGTTAAACCTGAGCAAGTTCCGCAATTGTTCCGCTCACTAGGAGAAATTTTAATTACGAGTCCGTATTATGCTGTATCGCTCTCGGTTTTAAATAAAGGATAATGCCTTCTGTTTTACTGCTTAAAGAGCCGTTATTATCACTTTATGGGTAATAGCGTTTCTTTTTGAGGGAATGGTTAACGAAATCGTTGAAATAATGACGCTGTGTAGCGAGAACCGGCACGCGTAAGGCCCCCCAGCATACGATGACGCAGTTGGTTTAACGGTACCGCCATGTCTCGGTCTGTGGGAGCGGCTGCTCTTGCGCACGGCGACCGGTGAATGGTCACCTTTCTCCGACGTATCGTCTAGACGATTCTAGACGTTGTCTCTCCGACCTCTCATTGAGTTTCGGAGCGGAATGTGGAACGACTGTTTATTGCGGCCAGCCGAATTGTTGCTGCATATTCGGAGTGAAATTGCCCCGGAATGATCAGCAAATCTGTACTCTACCTTTTGTAGACTCGAATCGCTGCTGCTGCGAATTGGGAAACCCAACACGGTGTGACTAAAATGAAGTAATATTCTATATATCGTTTTCCGTAAACAGTCGCAGCGTTACCGATTCGTCATTCGGGGTCGGTCATCAAACCCTCGAGGACAATCGGAAACCCACGTGCTCAGCGCGTGGGTGACCAGCCTGGCTGTAGGTATGCAAATAGTACCGATTTCTCCACCGCAGACACTAACTCGACCGACCTATTATTTCTACGGCCACGATTTCATTGCGCGCCAGCAGTGATTTGCATTTTAAGTGGATTAAGACTGGCTTACATATCATATGCGGTTGTGTAGTTTCATTCGCCTCTGTCATGAAGATGAAAGTACCTTTACGACATGAAATAAATTCTCACGTTTCTATGCTTTATTAGGCAGTAAGAGTGCTAATAAATACACCAAGATAATGCTCAAAAGGGTGTTACAATGTTAGTCACATAACATCGACAGTAGCTTTGAGGAAAATACTGTTAATAAAGACGACAAGGTATTAGACGGTTGAAATGAAGAGGGCAGCGCCTACAGCCTTAAAGTGCCTCACCATGTCATTGACCGACCGCAAAGGTTTTTGCGCATTCATTTGTATGTTATTTTAGTCATAGGTTGTTTGTTGTATGGAAAGTACCAAGGTGTAACGGTTGTAGAGATGATCGATCTATGACGTCAATTGCGCCTTTAGTACAGTGCCTTGTTGGAAAACATCTCGTTTTTCGCGGGAATATGAGACGCGTGTCTACATCTTCCAGCGTCAAGAAAAAAGACTCAAAACGCAGTTTTCATCGGCATCAAGTTTTTGTAATAGTGACGTCAATTTTATAGGTTTTGCTGGCCTCATGTCGATGACTTATTAAGATCTCAAGGATTACAGTGAGATGCGATTTTGCAACCCGGCGTGGCCTCCGACGATGACCGGCACCAGTTTTTGCAGACACAACGGTCGCTCTCCGCTATGTGGAACGGCACCAATTCGGGGCAATTCGAGTAGATGTTTAACAAAGACTTACTTGGTAGTTGCTCTGTAAACTTTTCCGAACGATCCAGTTTTTCTACCTCTAGTGCTGAAAGTTTCAATATTAGACAGGCTTGATATTATATTTAAATCTACTAATATCAATGAAATACTTACAGATACATATTTAAATATACGTCTTTAGAAGGTCATATTTTAAAACACAATTATTTTGCACAGTTCATTCGGAGTAAAAGTCGTATCATAGTTATAGGTTCTATAAACGTGCGTTTTTAAGGTTTTTCATTTATTATTTTATTTTGTGCATTTTCATTAATAACCTAATTTTGCTCGATTAAAGAATATAAAAGAAATTTCTTCTATCTGCTATCTTAGGGCGTCCGCTATATTGAATTTGGAATGACGTCACGTATTCTGCTTGGTACACCCTTTTATTTGATACCCATGTCATGGAGGTGGTTAAGGAAATTTAGTCAGCCATATTAGATTTAGGCTGAAATTATTTAGCTTGTAGTATTCTCCTCATCAATCCTTTTTATTATACCCATGTCCAGGGAGTTGGTAATAAAGGAAATAGTAAATTGCATTGCCATCTTGTCATGCCTGCCATATTGGATTAGAATGACGTTACTTGGTTTTTCTTATCCTCCTCGTCAAATCCTTCTTTTTTTTTGATACCAATATCAAGCGGTTTGGTGTGAAAATAATAATTTGCCATCTTGTCGAGTTCGCCATATTGTATATTTAGAATGACTTCACTTAGTTTCTTTCTGGAATTCTCCTTATCAAATCCTTTTTCTATAGCCATGTCAAGGGGTTGATATGGAAATAAAAAATCGCCATATTGGATTTAAAATGACGTCTTTTAGCTTATCGTATTCTCTTCATCACATTTTTTTTTATACCTAATTATGTCAAGGGGTTTGGTATGATAATAATTAATCTCCATCTTTTCGCGTCTGCCATGTTAGATTTAGAATGACGTCACTTAGCTTATCGTGCATTGTCACCAAAACTAAGCGTGAGCGCGAAATTTTAGCTCACTCAGTTGGGTTCAGTTGTAAAATTTGAACTAGACATACAACTAACGGATAAATTTAAACAAAAGCTTGTAATAATGGTAACAACAAATTTGAAACCTTGTTTCCCATCTCAATTACAACAAATATTATTTGAGCTGGCGACGTATAGTTACCACAGAGAAATCTGATAATCCAATCGTAAAGTGTAAATAATTTAGTCAGTTCATTCACGTTATTTGCTTATCGGTCGGCATAGACAGCAATCGGTCGTTTCGGCGCGGGCGCTGCGCAAAGTTTTCGCGCACATTTCGGCTGGCAGAGCCCCCGCGCGGGCCCCGGGTGAACGGCCAGACAGGCGGGCCGGCCGTTAAACCTGCCGTGGACTCGTCCTGGGGCCTCGCAAGCCTCGCGTGCTGCCATCTACGGTTTCACACCCAATCTCCGACGACAATACAATCGCATGGGAAAACATTGAGGCACTCCGTTTCGAGAGATCGCCGTATTTTACTCTGAAGTGAGGCCTGCGATGCTAATGCGACTGCTTCCTTACGTTTATTCGGCGAGTCCGACGTCCTTGCCGCTATGAAAATCTAGTAGATGCATTATTCTTCCGCCTAAGTGCATAATAGAAAACCCACTGAATAATTCACTAGGTGAAGACGGCTAATAAAAGCTTGTTCGACAAGTCGGTCCCCGTTTATAAAGATGTCTACAAAGGGGTATAATAATACACTGTTTGGATTGTTTACTGTGCAACTCTTGTTTGAATTCCCGCCCAGGGTCCGAGTCTGGCTCAGACATGACGTTCAGTTGTCGAAGGGAACACAGGAACAAGTGGAATAGGGAGAATGTTTGAATCGTCAGTACTCTTTCCATTCTTTTTTGTGTAGAGGATTTGCATACAATCGGAGAAATTGCGTGGCTAGCAGCCGCCAGGGAAAAAGGAATTCGTGTTTTATGCACATGAGAGTTCGAAATGTGTCTTCATTTCTAATGGTTCATAATAGATAGAACTCTCAGAATGCTGAGATTTGTTGCGTAATTTAATAACAGTATAGCTTGCGATGTGTATATTTTATTGAAGAAGGGCAAAGTCAAAAGTACCCGGAATAAAAGAGCTTGTATGACTAGATTGATGGATGTGGAAGAGGCGAAAGAGGTTTGTCAGGATCGTAGCATATGGAAATCTGTAGTCTCTGCCTACCCCTCTGCGAGATAGGCCTGATATATGTATGTGTATATTTTTTACATTCATGTGACATATTGCTGAAGTTACACGCTTAGTGACGACTATGTTGCAACATGCAATAAATTAAATCACAGGTTTCTACTGAATTGCATCACTGATTAATTTGAACTTTTAGTTCATTGACATCAGTACCTTTTCACGGTCGGTCATAGATGTGTTTGTCATCTGAATCACGCTGCCTTCCGTCATACTGATCGGAGGTTCTACAGTCAATTGCGGTGATGGCGGAACATCGAGTAGATCGACGAAGCAATAAACCAGTGGTTCACAATGTCTACTTTCCCGAAATGACTACTTCCCAAGATTATTACTTTCCGATAACTACTAATACCTAATTTTCCCGAAATATCTACTTACCATAATGTCCACTTTCCTAAAATAACAACACGACATTCGCGAGGGTGTGTCTTTAGTTTATCAGTCTCACTACATTTCAATTAAAAGACATATTTGTAGCGATTGACCTCACCCCCACATGGGCAGTCAAGTGGTTTTATAGTCTAGGAAATTGTAATAGTTCACACGGCCGGCTATCCGACCTTATCGGTGGCGATGCGAGGCGGTGAGCGCACGTCTATCTGTCCACGTGTATAAACATTGTTGCACAACAATAACAAGCTGCAAGGACGCGGCTCTGACGACTCTGTAGAATAGAAACTGCTTTTCTAAACAGTACACTTTACTTGAATAATCTGTCTAGCAACCATAGACGAACAAAAACTATGAGTGAATCTTATGAGATGCGCAAAAAGACGATGATCTTGAACAAACCGGTCTCATACTGCCAAGAATATTCTAAACTCTAATGACTCCTTTGTTCGTCTTCGATAAATCATTGGTTTAAATTGCCCTGCAAATAACCAGAGTCATTTCGGAGTGATTTAAACAGTTTCAAATAACCTGTTAAAATGGCGGCAATGACAGAAGCTAGTGAAGAAATTCCGAGTCGTTTCTCGGAGGCGAGGTTTCCTGGGGCTTTGATACCAGTAATGTGTCAAGGAGCCTCTTAATGGATTCTCCGAAGTCACTCGTTAGCTGTGGCGCAGTCACCGGCTAGCGAATGTACAGTTTAGTTATTTAACGTCACCTCACGACTCCCAGACGACCTTGTATCTAATGCTGTCGAGTTGAAAGTTCAAGACCCTTAGACGATACCAACATAAAAAGAGCAAAGTTTCTATTTCGCCGAATATCGTCTGGCCAATGCAGCTAAAATGAGGGCTGTTGCTCTAACAAAAATATATTTTCCAGTTTATTTTAAATTAGTTTTAGTAAATTATAATTGAAATCTCTGAAAACATTTTGCTTTTGACATTATTATTTTCAACTTGAAAATGGTTTAGAATTATTTCTTTATGCAAATACTCGACTCGCAAATGCAACAAGCAAACATCTATCGTCCATCGCCTACGCGAACCTACCTGGCGGATAAGCAGTAAGGAATCAACATACTTCGCATTCCGAAGACTGTTGTTTAGCCGGTTTCCAACGGTCGACTTGCAGCCTGTGACGTAACGGCGCGTCTTTGCGTTCGTCGGCCTGAACCAGCTAGCTACCTTGAAGAGACCTCCCTCCACTCCCCCCCCCAACTGACCACCCAGACAGCAACGCTTCGACTCGAGGTTAGACGACGGATCAACTTAGACTGGAAGATTTACTGCGCAGTTTGAATGCAAACTGTAATATCATCGATACAGAGATCGCGTGCCCGTACGCTTTCTACGCCGAATCGCATTACCGACACAACCCCAAAAATAGTTGTGCTGATGTTTTTATTTAAATCAATTTAGCTGTCGAACTTCCTAATCGAGAATACAAAGCTGTTTGTACACGGCGAATTATGTAGGGCGAAAAGTTCGCCGTAGTAAACTCCAAAGTAAACGGAACTGCGGTATCAACTAAGTATTTTAATTCCGATGGTAATGAGCGGATGCGGATTTTTCAATCGGCTCTCCATTCAGGTCGCTCGGCCAAAGATGACGGATGTTTACCAGTAAGTGACCGTCTCGATTTGAATGCCAGAGATTACGGGCTTAAGATATTGGATCCCATTTTAAGGGTCCGTATAAGGTTAGATTGAGAACCTCATTTTGCCTCAATCAGAACTGAACTCACGACGTTTCCTTTTAGTTTAAAATAACGCGCTCTCAGCCGTGGCTAGGGTTACCAGATGACAGGAATTTTCCCAACATGTCAGGAATTTTGGCCCTCTGTTAGGAAATCAGGAAAAAATGGGATTTGTCAGGAATTTTTGAAACAAATGAATAATTGCTTAAAGTTATTATATTTATTGAGTTTTAATATATTTGTAACGAAAACTGTTGAAAATCGCGCTGCCTGCTCATTCACATTACACCTTTACGAGAAATGTCAGGAAAATTATTGAATTATCAGGTATTTTGTCAGGAATTCACGTTACCCTAGCCGTGGCTGTTACGACGACAAAGAAACACGCGCTTACGAAAAAGTGCGTTTTTATTAAATAACTCGGCTTGAGATGAAATTATTCAAATATTCTAAGATATTTAGACGGGATTATTGGTCACTTATTTTTAATACAATTTTCAAAGCTGTATAATTTAAGGAAGTCCTTTCAACACTCGAAAAACATGAAAATTAAAGGTAACTTCGTAATTTTTTTCTCTAGTACGAACTTAAACCTTTTGCGTTTTTTTAAGATGTTTAGAGCACCCCTATAGTCCACTATCTATATTATTTTTATTAAACTGATTGACCAAGTTTCACAATGTGAAATAGTCATTTGAAGTTCTGCATCTAAACTAATACGGGCCCTTAAGAACCCGCTCCGTATTTTTCGTCCGTTTGATGCGAAGTATTTTTTTAATATTTTTCTCATCTTTACCGCGATGTTTTTGTAAAAACCAGGGACATACACCAATTCATATTGGCCGTCTAAATGAAGTCCTAAAATTTATTTGATTGAATTGTTTCTCCTTTGCGAATTATTTTGGTACTTAGACATTATGAAGAACTATTCGGAACGGGCTCGTAAGTACCAAAATAATTTGCAAAAGAGAAACAGTTCAATCAAATAATTTTAGGCATTCATTTAAACGGCCAATATAAAGTGGTGTATGTTCTTGGTTTTTCCAAAAACATCGCGTTAAAGGCCAGAAAAATGTTTAACAAAATGCTTTGCATCAAAACTGTCGTCATCGCGGACCGGGTTCTTAAGGATCCAACCCATTAGCTGTAATTGAAATAATAAAATAGTAAGAAGTCGCTAGACGTTCAACAAACTTTTCATCGTGCAAATGTCGTGGCACCTTGTATGAACGAGTACAGTACAGCTCAGGTTCGTGTTTTATTATGAAATGTCATCTCGGGGTAGACAGTACATAAATAAGGCCGAATAAACTCGTCTACTATCTTGAGTAATACGAGGCGCGGGAGCTCACTTTACACCTTAACAAAAGATAAACCGCACCTTTTAATGAAATCTGTCTGTTGATCGATTGTCGCGATAAGTCACGAAAACCCCTGAATGTATTCATGTATAAGGTGCTATTTTCGGTGGAAAGTGTCTACTATACCGAAAGTGGCACCGTAGTAAAAAAGCTGTGACGCCGTAACTTCCAAATCACTAGTGTGCTGCTAGTATTATGCGCTGCAAGATTCGTAGCAACTGTAAATGTCAGCAAAGTTGTAATAGAACGTATACAATGCAGGCGTAGTTGGAAACAGTAACGTAATGGAATGTTTTGTTGTTATTTTTAGGGTTCCGTACCTCAAAATGAAAAAAAACGGAACCCTTATAGGGAACCCTTTGTTGTTCGTCCGTCTGTCTGACACGACCCTTTTGCTCGGGCCCCGTATGAGGTGTCAAGTTGAAACTGATACCTCCTACAGAAAAAAATCAGGCTTCTAACTCGACGCGAAAAAAAGTTATCTGGGGGCACGGCAGTGCCCCCGCCGAGTCTCGCGGAACGGCCGTACCATCCTTTTCTCGAAGCAACTCACGGCACTTTCAACCCTCCTGTATCTTCGTTGTGGATAAAGCTAGAAGTCTGAAATTTCAGTAACCAAGAGTACTTACTGATCCTACTTCTGACCCCAAATTACAACTTTGTACCTATATTTGATTACGAAATATCTCAAGTCAAAGTTCCCTTATTTTGTCACTGACTGACTGACACATCATCAAAAGTCTAAAGGTGTTCTAGCAGGCCTACAAACTTGAAATTTTGCATGCGGTTAGTGTTAAGTGTACATTGCAACAAAAAAATATAAAAATGTTATTTGCGGTTGGTAATTTAATATTTCCATACAAAGTCTATACAAAATGTATGTTTCCAGCTGCATCTATAAATTTGTATGACACTAGATGACGTTGGTGGTATGCTGCTTTGCTTTAAAGACATCTACCACGAAAAATTCTACCTCGTGACGCTAGATGGTAAAAAGTGTAAAAAATGTATACCTTTATTTCCGAAAATAGAGCAAGTAGTAAAAATAAAAACTAAAACCGTTAAAGTGCGAAAAAAAACCGGTAAAGTGCGAATCGAACTCGCGCATAAAGGGTTCCGTACCCCTACACAATACGGGGACGAAACCCTAAAAGTAAATAACAACCATATAGATGCCATAGCAACATTAAGGCGACGAAAAACAAAGCGATAAAACGGTAGCGCCTGACAAACAATTTGGTACCTTTTTAGTACGGAACCCTAATTTTCATTATTTTACTTTAAAGTATTTACTACAGACTGCCCAAAGTTAAAACTTGTACTTGTATGTATTACCGTTCTAAAGATAGAGCCTTTGTTATAATAATCTGTTCCTTGGGTAAGGAACCCGAAAAAGGGTGGTTTATAATATTCGATACATTCCCAATTAGTCAATTTAAGAAGAGAATATCAACATTTCGTAATTAAGTCACTAAAAAAACGGTAAAGTGCGAATCCGACTCGCACATAAAGGGTTCCGTACCCCCACACAATACGGGTATGGAACCCTAAAAGTAAATTGCAACAACATAGATCTATGCCATAGCACCATCAAGGCGACAAAAAACAAAGCGATAAAACGGGATAAAACGGTAGCGCCTGACAGAAAATTCGGTACCTTTTTAGGAAGGAACCCTCATTTTTTATTATTTGTTATTTTACTTTAAAGTAGTCTGCCTAAATTTTCAACTTGTAGGTACTTGTATGTACAACCGTTCTAACGATAGAGGCTTTGTTATAATAATCTGTGCTTTGGGTAAGGAACCCTAAAACACATTTAGTCTATTTAAGAAGAGAAATATCAACATTTGGTAAATAAGTCGCTATTAAACCGGATAAGTGCAAGTCGGACTCGCTCACGAAGGGTTCCGTACTACCATCACACAATATGGGTACGAAACCCCAAACCATTATGATAAATACCAACAATAAAGATGACATAGCAACATAAAGGTGACAAAAAACAAGGCGCTAAAATGGTAGCGCCTGACAAACAAATCAGCACCTTTTGAATAAGGAACTCTAACATTTTTCTGCCCAAAATTGTTGTATTATAAAGATAGAGCTGAAACAAATAACGTCGAATAATTGGACCCCCCTTGGATTTCCATTTCATATTATTATTTGCCGTGATAGAGGACAAAGTAACATATATTATGTGAAAATATTTACGCGCTATATTCACCTATAACGGCTGAAGCTGTAGACCCCTGTAATAGATGGATAGACAGCGGAGGCTTAGTAATAGGGTCACGGAATCTTAGGATACGGAACCCTAAAAATCAAGGTAAAAGGTTATTTATCCAGTAAAGCTTACAGGAAAAATAAAGCTGCTAATGTTGTATTATTTGTATATGCATCCTCTATAATGTAGGTATAATGAAATGTCTTTGTACTCGTTAGTCATTGAATAAAGACCAGGTTTAGACATAATAATGTACTCTGTGGTTTAGACTGACAAACCTGCCTTTCACTTCATGGTCAAAAGAAATATTAACCTACCTGTTGCATCTGCAGCCTGAAATATTGTCCACACCTAGTTGTCCCTATATCTGGAGATGATTTATGTTGGTTCCATTCTTTGTCATTCTCTATGTATGAGAACATTGAGTCGTCGTATGACATTAGGTTTGCGGTAGTCGAGTATGTGGTAGCGCATTGGGATGAAATGCAACTTTATACGTGTGACGAGCGTGGAGACACATTAACGCTGACCTGTACTCGACAGCAATGATGAAAACTACCACCTACGGTTCCGTATCCGAACTTATGGGAGCCACTTCTTTGTATCCATTTACTTTCGAGATTTACTAAAATGACCGTTTGAGAGGATCATTTAGTGGCGATCCTGGGACGCCAGTGAAACGTTTACAATTCTCTGGTAGTTTTTTAGGTGGTCATTATGAAGTGCTCCTTCCCGATACTAGTTTCTCTGGAGTATGTCCAAATGATCAGTAAAAGGGAGTGGGCTTTAAGAAAATCCGTAGCTGACGTGCAATAAATATTACCCGAGAAGAAAAAAAGGAGGACTACCTATAAAAAGAAATGAGATCCCATCAAAAACATAAAATGTACAAAAATGTCGAGTCTCGCAATGCAATCTTTCCACCGTAAAAAGTTGTGAGATCTTATGTAAAGCCAAGTCTGTTATTTTAGTTTGTATGGAAGCACCTTTTCATTTTAGTTAGTATGGGAGCACCTATTGAACAAATGTATCATTAATTGTTTCCTAATTAGTTACCTACCAACATTAAGTGACTATATTAATATTAGTCATCTTTATTTCTCTAATAAAATATAGTGACTTGGCAATCGCAAAGCACAAATAAAGCGCTGATGCGTAGAAATATCTTCTCAAATCGCTAACAAATTGGTATTAGGTAGATATGTTGTATATGTTGCTGTGCGATTGCGAAGTCACTATATTTTATTATAGAAATAAAGATGACTAATATTAATACAGTCACTTAATGTTGGTAGGTAACTAATTAGGAAACAATTACTGATACATTTATGTTCAATAGGTGCTCCCATACTAACTAAAATGAAAAGGTGCCTCCATACAAATTAAAATAACAGACTTGGCTTTACATAAGATCTCACAACTTTTTACGGTGGAAAGATTGCATTGCGAGACTCGACATTTTTGTACATTTTATGTTTTTGATGGGATTGCACTTTACACAATCAATTTCATGAAAATTTTTGTCACTCGCAAGGGAATCAAAACTTGTAGGGCAAGGGCAAACTAGTTGGTCCTTAATAAGGAAGTGGAATTAGAGTCTGCCAGGGAAAATCTTTCCTTATTTTATACAAATGAAAAATAAATAAAATAAACTTATATATATATATATATATATTATTAATTTGCAATATACCAATATTAATAATATTAAAAATATATCCTTAAGTAAGTTGACGATGGACTTCCGCAATGTAACGCCTATTTTAATAAATTAGAAATAAAATAATAAAAATTTACACCTTTAAATATTCATCATGATTTTATTGGTCATTCATTATAAATAATATTATCCCCTTACGATGTTAAAAATATCAATGGTTCCTCATTTGACATTTATAAATGTTGCCATAATAAAACTTTCGAAAAATTGCTGTGACAGGTTTCCCTGACCAAACTCTATTTACTTGGTTTTAGGGTTACGTACCCGTATAGTGTGGTGGTACGGAACCCTTTGTGCGCGAGTCCGACTCGTATTTGGCCGTTTTTTATATTGCTGTGTTAAAGAATAATTTTACATAAAAATGAGAATCTCAAAACAGTTTCCATTGTCGGCATTATAGAGGTCTTTAGACACCTATTAATGGTTTATTTTTTTGTCATCTTTGGCTTATCATTACATTAGCTTGAGCCTTTGATGAAAAATTCCGAGCTGGTTCTCAACTGCTGTAACGGTATAAAAGATTAACATGAGGCGATCCATTGTTCATATAATTAAAGAGCTTATTTATTAATTTGCTTAAAAAGGGCTTTTGCTGCCTGTGAAACTTTTTCATTGAACTTTTTCATATTCAACAAAACCGTTAAGAGCGGTATCGCAGCCGGATTGTGAAAAACCTGCCTTTTTCTAATTAATCGAAACAGAACACTTATGCCCGTTTTCACTAACCTTAAGTGACGCCTAAATCGGATGCCTAAATATTCAAGAGTTCTTAAGGTAATAGAAATAAGAGTTCGTTGTATGTAAGAGTAAGTTAGGCGTCACCTAAGGTTGGTGAAAACGGGCATTAAATTCAAAATTCACTCAATAGTTATTCAACAAAACCTTATTACCTATGTATTGTGTATGTTGCCATCGCAAAGTTTCTATCGGTTTCTGTAAATTACAACATACACAATACATAGGTAATAAGGTTTTGCTGAAATAACTATTGAGTGAATTTTGAATTTAAGTGTTCAGTTTCGATTAATTAGAAAAGGCGGGTTTTTCACAATCCAGCTACGATACCGCTCTTAAACTTTGTTGTACATGTTAAATTAATAAATTAATTATAATTATGTTTTGTCTGGCTTATTACTGTTGAATGTTAGTTAACTTTTTAGCTAAGTTTAGGGAATGTCTGTGCTCTCTTGTCTTCACAAATATTATTACTCAAAACAAATCTTTGGTGCCCTTTGAATAACTCCAAACCCAGGGCAAGGTCGCACGTGTTCTCATTGAAGCTTCAGACGTTTTCGTTGACAAGCCCTCGGGACGAAGAGCTACGAGAAAGTATCTGATAGAACGATAAGTTTGGAAAGACTAGTTACATCTTGCTCATTAGAGGGTTCTTACAAGAGTTACAAGCGATTGTTTGTAAATATCAACTCGGATGACGTATTGGGCTTGGCAAGAATCAGATGTCGATATGAATTCTTTGAACTTATGGATGGATAACCATAATTATCAAAGAAAACTTATTTGTTTTTTATTTAGTTTAAATTATATATGTTATATCTGTAAAAAACACATTATCACAAATGTCCAGATATATTTCGACTTTTGATGTCGGCCTCAGTGGAATTAGTTAAAATAAATACAATATGTTACAAATGTCATAAAATGGAGTGGATGATTGACAGACAAATGAAGTAAAAGACAAAAGGGAAAAAAAAAAAAAAAAAAAAAAAAAAAAAAAAAAGTGTATATGTGTATTGAGTAGGTAGGTTTTTAAAAATGATCATTTATCTTTGTCTGTTAAGACCCGGACCGTAATGGGCACCAAGCGACCAAATATATGACTCCTCCCATGTTCTGAGTTGGATGTCTGTGAGTGGTGGTGAGAAAGATTTAATGATTCGTGCGGTGAAGCAGTTATTGAATGTCTTGTTGTGAAATCGTGTGTGCGTTGGGATGGGTAGTGTGTTGTTTGTAATGGAGTCCGATGTATGTCTGTGTTGGTTGAGTCTGATGTGAAGATTGTTTTTTGTTTCCCCGATGTAAAAAGCAGGACAGTGTTTGCATTCCAGAAGGTAGATGCAGTTTGATGTTTTGCAAGAGCTATTGGGTTGGGCGTGATAGGTATTGGATGTGTGGTGAGTATTGATGTTAGTGTTAGTGTTGATTATTGCGCACGTTTTGCAGCGTGGCCGTCGGCATGGTGCTGTGCCAGGTGATGTGGTTGTGTTTTGAATGGATGGTTGTGTCTTTGTCTTGGTGAGAATGGATTTAATGTTGGGATTTTGTTTATAGCTTATTTGAATGTTGTGAGGTAAAAGGTCTTTTGTGTCATTGTTTTGTGTCAGGATGGGTTGAAAGTCTTTGATGAGTTTTTTAAGTTTATGGCTTCCATGAAAGTATGTGGTGATGAGGCGTGGTTGTGTGTCGGTGTTTTGTGTATTTCTATTGTTGTGGTATCTCGGTCGGTTGTGGATATGTTTAATAAGGAAGTTGTTAGGATAGTTGCGATTTAGAAGGCCTGTATGTATTGTGTTGTGGTATGTTTCAAGTGTGTTTGGGTTGTTGCATATCCGACGGCCACGGAGTGATAGTGAATATGGAATAGATGCTTTAATGTGTGGTGGATGACAGCTGTTGAAATGAAGGTACTGGAGTTTGTTTGTGGGTTTGAAGTGTACTGATGTCGTTATGTGATTGTTGTTTCCTAGTGTTATATCAACGTCTAAAAATGTGATTTTGTTGCTGGAGATTTCGTGGGTGAATTTAAGTGGACTGAATTGATTGAGTCTGTTTAGAAAGCTGTTGAAGGAGTCTATATCATACGGCCAGATCACAAATATGTCGTCGATGAATCTTTTCCAAATTAGAGGTTGTAAGCGTTCAGAAGTAAGAAAGCTAGTTTCAGTTGAAGCCATGTAGACATTGGCATAACTTGGTGCCATCCGAGTACCCATTGCTGTTCCTTTCAGTTGGTGATAGAATTTTTCTTCGAATGTGAAATAGTTGTTTTCGAGGATGATTTTAGCCAGTTCTGTAATAAAATTTGTTGATGGTTGGTGAGGTGCAGGTCTGTTGTTAAGATGATCACAGAGAGCTGAAAGGCCGGCACTATGAGGTATGTTTGTATATAATGAGGTGACGTCGATGGTTGCAAGGAGCAATGGTGTATTGGCAGGGAGGTGTAGTGATTGAATTATTTCAATGAAATGATTAGTGTCTTTGATGAACGAGGGTAGGGCTTTTACTATTGGTTGGAGGTGATGATCGACGAATGCAGATATTCGTTCTGTTGGTGAGTCATGTGATGCGACAATTGGTCTTCCGGGGTGATTTGGTTTGTGTATTTTGGGTAGTAAATAGAAATGTGGGGTCCTCGGATGACTTGGCAAAAGAAGTTCTTTGTCTCTTTCGGAGAGTCCTTCTGATGTACCTCTGCTTTGGACAATGTTCTCGACAACATTTACTATTTGACCGCATGTATCGCTTGGTGCCGGACTGTAGAAACTCGTGTCACTTAGCTGGCGTAGTCCTTCTGCTATGTAGTCTGATTTGTTAAGTATAACGGTGGTTGATCCCTTGTCTGCTGGTAGGATCATAATATTTGTATTGTTTTGAAGTTTTTTTAGTGAGGAGCGTTCTTCTATACTAAGATTGTTTGAATGTTCTTGTAAGTTGTTTATAAAGTTGTCATCGGATAATTTTGAGAGGATACTAGTCATGAAAATTTCGATGGGGTGATTAGAGGGTAGAGGGGGTGGTTCATTTTGCGACGGTGGTTGGAACGGTTTTAGTGCGTTATGAATTTGATTTTCTGTTGATGGGGTATGGGTTTTCCAGTAGTGTTTCCAACGTAAGTTTCGGCCAAATTGTACGAAATCATTTACAATTTTTATACGGTCCAATTTTTTGGTGGGACAAAAGCTTAGGCCTTTGTTTATTAGCTGTTTATCTGTGGAAGTTAATTGAAGTGATGATAAGTTTACTATGTTTTCATGTGATGGTAAATTTACTGTGGTTTGGTTTTGTTTTATTGGCGGTGGTGGGATGATGAATGGTTGTGATAGGTCCGTTTGAGTCAAATTCAGTTCACCAAATTTGTTTTCGTGTTCGTAATTTATCGGCAATTTGATGTGGTTTTGATGATAAAAGTTAAGAAGATTTTGAAATTTGCGAGATTGTTTGATGTTTTCGTGTGTAAGTCTAAATCTAGCTTTTGATATAAGATCTTGTATTTCGATGAACAAGTGAGGAAAAGCTACTAGTGAAATTTTGAGAAGGTTATCAAGAAGATTTTTTTGGTTTGTACAGAGATAATAATATTGAATGTATAGCATGTTAGTCGTATGTAGGGCGTATAAAATCAAAACCTACCTACTCAATACACATATACACTTATTTTTTTTTTATTTTTTTTTTTTTTTTTTTTTTTTTTCCCTTTTGTCTTTTACTTCATTTGTCTGTCAATCATCCACTCCATTTTATGACATTTGTAACATATTGTATTTATTTTAACTAATTCCACTGAGGCCGACATCAAAAGTCGAAATATATCTGGACATTTGTGATAATGTGTTTTTTATAGATATAACATATATAATTTAAACTAACCATAATTATCATGTGACAAGCATTTATTTATTTATCTACTCACGTATCTATTTTCTATTCATTTTGATTGATCCTTTGACTATTGTTATGCGAGTAGCGTTTTGCTCTGATGTCATTATTATAACGTCTTTCAGTCATCCTCAAAGCAAGCGGCTGTAATTCTATCCACATGCCAAACTTCAGTTCAGTTGGCCCAGCCATTTTTCCTTTCCGTTTGAAGGAATCCTAATCAGCAGCATTGATGTCCTAATATAGCGTAACAGACATGCTGTTTCCCAGCCGCATTAATAAATAAATATCGAAACACGTAAGCTTTGCCAGTCATCGTGATTCATCCTCGCCGAATTCCCACGCGTTGTGTACCGTGTAACCGGTAAATATGTAGGCGGGTACAGGTGAATCAGAACCGTTCACATAGCAATTTGTTCTATTATCATATCTGTTTGATTGACACGGTCGCGGCGTATATGGGACAAGACTGTTAATTACCGCGCCACATTCCGACACTCGCGGCTGAATCGAATTTGATGACATCGATTTGGTCGATGTTGCGAAATGGTCGAAACTGTTGTCTTGATTGCTTTCTGATATCGAGCCTTTTCCATGTAGATTAATGTATAAAATGATTCTGGTACTTGACCCGAAAAGTGGTTCCGACCGATGATCGTCCCGGAAGTCAATTGTTATCTAAAATTAATAATTCTGCTTTATTAAGAGTTTGTAAGACTAGACTTTTTTGATTTTATATCGTCAACATTTTTGTGCCTTGTCACGTTTTTTTTTTTGATAGACCTTACAGTATGAAGTTAACGGTTTTCGTATCGATGATATTTTTTATATCTACTTCGATTAATATATGACCAATCAATACAATTGATTGATTCTTTCGTTTTTAGGGTTCTGTAGTCAACAATAAATAACCCTTATAGTTTCGCCATGTCCGTCTGTCTGTCTGTCTGTCTGTCTGTCTGTTCGCGGCTTAGCTTAGAGACTATTAGTACTAGAAAGCTGTAATTTGGCATGGGTCTACATATTTATCACGCCGATAAAGTGGTACAGTAAAATTTTCAAGAAGTTTTTTTTAGGGTACCTCCCCTACACGTAAAGTGGGGATGATTTTTCTTTTCTCGTTTATCCCCTAGTGTGGGGTGTCGTTGGATAGATAATTTAAAAATATTGGGGGTGTAAGAAGACCATTTTTCGATCCAGGGTTCCGTTTGCGAAAAATTAAGCTCAAAAGTGTTAATTTAGTTACGAGTCAAGTGTCCCCCCCCTGCCAGCGAAACGGTTGTATTTGGAGACGTAAAAAAAATAACGGCAGTAGTATACATTACGAAATTAAAAGGAAAACTATCACAGCTAAGCAGGCTTTACAAGTTAACGAGTACAGATCGCGCCAGACGTTTAGTCCCCTCTAAACACGGGGCGATTCACATCAGCAGGAACAAAATGTATGGGCCGTTCTTGGGAAGAGCAACTTCTGAGCGTACTAGAACTTTGGCGCGATCTGTATTAGTCGACAAACTTATAACATGTACTTTGAGAAGAAGTCCGCATATTGTGCAGGGCTACTACACTGCGCGTGGCCCGACACGCACTTGGCCGGTTTTTTTAAAGTTGTGTCCACACCAAATCATTGTTTCTTATTGCAACACTCCCTTGAATCACGATTGACCATATTGGATGGTTATGATTTGCTGTGGACCCCGAGGTTTTTTAAGCAGTTAGTTACAATTACAATAGTATGTGTCTCTTGTAATAGTTAAATAGTTAGACCCTAACAGTTGTTGAATCTTTGTTGCAGTGGGCGTGGTGGGCGGCGGCATGCCCGAAGTCGCCGGCGGCGAGCGACGGCATGTCCCGCTGTACGGCCGACTGGTGGCCGAGGAGCAGCTGGCCAGCATGAGCGCACCCTCCGACATACAGGTGAGCGCCGCCGCGCGCAACCCTCGGGCTTTCCACCGCTACCGAACCCCCGTCAATACTCATCAGGTAAATGATGCACGAGGCAGTTTTCGGGCTCGCAGCGACGCGTTACGTTTATTTGGACGACATCATCGTTCTTACTCGGATTCTTGAAAAAACTCATGTGGGTATAGTTAAAATTTCAGATTTAAAAAATATACGTTAGGATTCGGTATTGCAATACAAGTGGGCTGTAGGTATCGAGTTGTTTTTGAGATACCATTTAAATTAATATTGTGAGTCATTGTCTGTAAACAAAAGCTTGTAATTAGAATGAACGTCCATCTTTCTTTAGCCTGTAAAACTGTTTATTTCATCAGAAACACCATTAACAACCATGTTTAGACGTAAACGTTCAGTCAAATTGGCTCATAAAGTGGTACTAATGACGGGTTAACGCTAAGTTCCTTTGCCTAGACTCAGTGATGTATCGAGTGCTAGTCGCCGTGAATACAGAGTGTCTAATCGATACCCCGTCGCAGCCTTTCGGTTCATTATTAAATGTGCCCAACATATTTTCTCCGCGGAACAATGTTGCGTTCCAGAACTTTTTAAGTAATGCTTTGATACCGGATCTTGTGTAGGTCGCTATCAATTTTGAGACACAATATAATTTCTGGCCACTTTAAAATTCCAAATAACGTGTTTTAAAACAAAAAGCCATTGCATTTTACAGCGTCAAACAAACCCCGAGGGTGGCAAATTAGGCAAAAGTCTAAGAAAGTTATCACAAAATGGCTTCGAATTCATTCGCTTCCTTATCCACCATCCTGATTAATTGATTAAGAATGATAAATAAAGTATTCAGTAGAAAGACCTTAGACCCCCAAGAAGAGCATGAGCTGTTTCTGTAGTATTTTGTTATAATTATCCCCTTTTATTGTTTGCTGAACCCTTTTTAGATATTGTGCCGTAGAGTATTTAATTATATTTTTTATCTTAATGCTGTTTATGCGAATACAGTCAGAGTTTGCTCCCCTGATCAAAATTTAGCGAACTGCCTCAATCCTTAATGTTTCACGTGCTTTTCCATTTTGCTTTTTTTTACATCTCTTTATGTTTCGTAGTTACTAAAATCGAAAAAGACAGTGACCTTAGTGTTGGTAATTTAAAACATTATAATAAAATATAATGTTACCATTCTTCTTTTCTTTATAAATATTGATATATATAGTGTTTTTTTTTGTAAATTATACACATTAATTAATATGGGCAAGATATATTTCGAGTCCTTTTGGACTCGGCATCAGTTGCATTGACAATACATATGACATTATAAATATAAAAGACAATTTTATTTTTTTGTGTTTTATTGTTGTTAACAAACAACACTAAAACACAAAAAAAACAACACTAAAACACAAAAAAAAATAAAAAAAATGTCTTTTATATTTATAATGTCATATGTATTGTCAATGCAACTGATGCCGAGTCCAAAAGGACTCGAAATATATCTTGCCCATATTAATTAATGTGTATAATTTACAAAAAAAACACTATATATATCAATATTTATAATTTAAAACATCAAATCCTCAGAATGGTAGTCACGTGTACGATATCTTTAAAACACACATAGTCACTTTCTTTTTTGATCCATCGAAATAACGTAAATGCTAAGGCAACATTTCGTTTGTCCAGGCGATGCAAGCGCGAATACCACACCACTTTCGGGACCCGTCGACAGCACCATTAAGGAAACTCAGTGTTGACCTTATCAAAACCTACAAACACATAAATGAGGTAAGTCCCTTTCTTTGCTTGGTAACTTTACAAAACGTACCCTTATTAGCAGTACGTAAATATGTTTTCAATGCAAGTGCTCGTAAAGGCCCACTTTTTATGCATTTTTATGAACAGAAAGTCGATTATTTTGCCCAAGGGCTTTATTATTATTATTATTTTTAATTTATTTACAATGGTTGGCTAACCTGCAGCCTTTCCTGTGTACCATAGATGTTATACTTTTTTTTCCACTGTTTAACGGCTCTGGATACAGTCCTTTTGAGCCAATCATAATTTAAAGTTCACAAGATTACGAAAAACTCGCTACGCTCGTGTTTTAAATGTAATTTATTCCTTTGCGCTCTTGTAGCATAAACTACTATTAAATCTCTGCTATAGTGTCTTCTATGAATTATCCTTTCAAAGTTACGGGTACCATGTGATAGTATTGTCCCAAATTTTGCAACCTTAACTCCAATGGACTCAACGTTAAAGGATTAACGACTTATTTCCCTTGTTTTTCCCATGTCCGATTTTAGGTCGGTTACTGTACTTTCCCGTATGACGCCCCCTACAGAAGTCTGGCGTTTCAAACGCGTTGGTTGTTTCGACCTTTTTACTTCACTGCCGTGGGTGCCGGTAGTTAGGAGGCGGCCAGCGTGGGAGCCAATTTATAACGATGTTGTTATACGAAAAGAAAAACTTCTCAATGAAGCTGTGACCGAGTTTCAACCGTGTCAGTACAGATTCCGCGAAAGTAGAGGCGAACAATTAGTTGCACATTCTGATGAATGTCTTGCGAAAAAAGAAACCGTTTCGCCTTGAAAGTGGACAAAGGTTTGACGTTGATTCATGCGTTCTGAACTCCTTTGTGTGTATTTATAGATCTTCGATATACTGGTTTTGCTTTATGGGACATCCGCCCACATATTTTGATCGCAGATTTTCCATTACATTTCTCTCATTAGACGTGCCCTATGACGTGGCTTTTAATAAAATATTTTGACGTTTATAGATCAACGGACTAATATACCTATAAACACCGCTTTTAGAAACTTCACATAAAATTAAGGCTAATTCGAGATGTTTATTTGTAAACAAAGTTCAGAATTAGGCTTGTTTATAACTCGCACGTACTAACTTTTCGTTTCTCGCAGTAGTAAATAAAAGTTAAGGACTGTGACCGAAGGGCCCTCGTAAAGTTGGCTGCCCGAAAACGCAATAGTTCCACAGCCGGACAATATACGGGTAGAGAACGGCAGCACTACAAACTTAGGAGTGACTCTTACTGATAAATAAATAGAGACGTGACAAAACGGCAGTAACTTTCGTCGAGCAACCCTTGAAACTTGATTTCCCGCAGCGTCAGAGATTCGGAGTAACCTGTCTGTCAAAACGCAAAAGAAGCTTTGACGCTCTGAAAAACAAAAAGGCCTTTGTTCAGGAAATTCTGCGTAAAAGAACGAATTCACCGTGTGTCGTCGCCTTGCTTCACTTTTGACCTTTTCACGAGTTGTGGGCGGGTGGTTGCCACTTTATCAGAGTGTACCGGTTTGCGGCGCAATACATACTGCGTCATACGATAGTTTTCCTTGCACGCGGCAACCTGTGACGCGATGGAACGTGCAGAGCTGAAATGTGGACTTAGATGAGTTTTCTTTTCTTGCACAACAGTAACTATCTATTTAAAGTCAATTATCGGGTTCTGTTTAACGTATTTGTGTACTTTAGTTTTTTTTTTATTGTGACGTCATTTTCCTAATTTCTTTTTAATTCAAATGCAGACGGATTTCAAGGCTTCCTTTATAAGAGTTTGGACGATGGATTCCCAAAATTGAACTACCGGCATAAATATGGGACTAACTGTGTGAATTTCTTCATGCTTCATGCTTCACTCAATTGCATCTATCCACATTTAAACAATCAGCACGACTTCATTTGAAAATTCCTAATAAAATCGATACAAAAGATGACTCTAAACAGATAAAGCAGAGTTTATGAATAGCTTCGCATTCTTTGATATCAATTTGTCAAGGAAGACGTAATAAACGTGACCTTTCGTTGGTCAAGAACGACACTCATTACTCTTCGTCGGTTTATATAATTAAATTATTTTTCGAGTACAACGCCACCAGAACAAACAGCATTTAATCGTCATAACCACGTGTTCGGAATTCCGGCACCAGTTTTTTGTAATGTCAAGTGGTTTAGATTAGAGCTGTACTTTAAAGTTACCGTTACCGGGCGGATAATGGCATCAAATTTGGCATGATGCTACCTTAGGGTGTACTGATACATCTAAACCTAGTAGCCCGTCGAAAAAAAAATCTTTTGTGTTTTTTTTTTTTCTTTTAAATATAATATAATAATAAAATTAATTAATTTATTTATTTATTACTTATTTAGGAAAACTAGCGACTATTTTAATAACAATAGTAAAAAACTTAAATTAACTCTAGCTAGTCATTTAAAGTTTCCGCAGATAGACATTAAAATGGTTTAATTCAGTCAATTACAGACCATAATTATACAAAACATACATTATACAAATAACATTGAAATTTTACAATAGAAATCAAATCAAAAACTTATACTAAGCTGTAAGTGAAAATTAATACTTACAAAAATTTACTGTTAATTGTCAAATTACAGCTTTAAGAAAACTAAGCAAGAAAAAACATTTTTTTTTGGCTCCTATGATAATATTTATCTTACCTTACCTTAAGGTACCCTCATACCAAATTTATTGATATTATCCGCCCGGGTAACGGTAATTTCACTAAGCCATCATCGGAATTTAAATTTAGAATTCAAAATCCGATGTGGATCCAGACCAGAGTGTCTTCAGTCGTCCCCTAAGTATTTTTCTTGTTTAGTTATTAATAGATATCTGTTTTTGTCTTCGGTGGTCGTTGCCCTATTTGGTTGTGTGTTTACATGGCGGCATGCCAGGACTCGAACCTGTGACGGCTTGCTTCGCGTGATGGAGACACATTCGTCACGGTGTTCCGAGGAAAATTGCGATTCGCGATGAGACAAAGAGGTTGTGTGGAACTCCTTGCTGCATCAGACAATTCTAGTCGACGTTTTATTAGGTTTTGTGCAGGGTTGTTAAACTTTTGAGGTTTTGCTGCAGCGGAAGGCTAGGTTTTAATTTGTTTTTCATGTATTAAACGGGTACCCTAAAGCCTCCTAAAGGTGGGCCAACTCATTTAGATTCCATTGAAAAAGCCTTAATTCGTGACGTCTTTATAGGTTTGATCGTAATAAAACTTTGTACACTTTTTGTATGTCTATATGAACTTGAATTTTACGATAATATAACACAGTCAAAATTCAGACTATTTTTATGATATCCTTACAAAGCTAAAAGTAAATCTTTTCCTCTTATGACTTAGTGTGTGTGGTCTTTTTCGACGAAGTAAGATCATAATATATGGCCAATAAACTGACACGTTATTTTTTTAATCAATACCTGCCTGGACATGACGTCACAAATACCTAAGGCTTTTTGTATTTAATGAACAGGGAGGCTATTCCGGCACGTGCAATAAAAATGCGAAGGCAGATTTCGGGTGATGTGAAAATGGTTTTTCGGTGAATTTTATATAGGTAGATTTTTTCGATTGAAAACCTGTGGTGCGTATTGCTTATATTTTGTAATCACCATCTGAGGGATTAAAGTCATTATATTCATTACATAGGTATTTATCACACTCTAAACAAAAGTCGAATGATTGATATTTCGAGTGAAAAATAGTGCCAGAATTGCCGTCCAGGACGCCACTCGAAATCTGCCATAGCAAAGTTTTTTGTACCTTGCCAGAATCGCCGCACACTGGTTCCATATCAAGAAATTGTGGACTTAGGGTTAAGGCAAGTTGAAGGTCAAGGAATCGAACTGTTTTTTTTTTGTAGGCTGACGCCTTTACAAACACCTTTTACTCGTGTATTTTTTCTAAAATATGCATTACTTTCTGAGAAAAAAAATATTGAATTATTTTTTGTATGGAGAAAATTATGTTTCAGTAAATTACTTGAAAACTTCATATTTATTTAAAATTAAACTTACTGCAGGTGATAGAGGAAGTTACAGCCAACATTTTATTTCCTTACAATTAACTGGGGAAATCTGCGCTTTTGGAACTACAGGCACTTATATTTAATATAAAGGTCAAGGAATCAAGCAATTTTTTTTATAAAATAAAACTTTTTGGTTTTATTTCTTACTCGAATTATCTACTTGACTCGTCCCTTTTTGGTTTTATTTCTTACCCGAATTATCTACTTGACTCATCCCTTCTCGGCTTTATTTTTTACTTGAATTATCTTTTTGACTCGTTCCTTTTTTTTTATTCGATTTTACTACTTGACTCGTCCCTTTTTGGTGTATTTTTCTTACCCGAATTATCTGCTTGACTCGGCCCTTTTTGGTTTTATTTCTTACTCGGATTATCTACTTGACCCATGCGTGGTCTATGTTAATTTCATTGTCTATGATAAGACTATTTAGATATATTTAGATATTAATTTGAATGGTTGCAGACTTTTAAAAATAAAAATAATGTAATGTTATAATGTAATATTATAACATCGGACAAATAATGTAGGTAGGTTAGTATGGGACTAGATAAAATAAGTTACGGAAATAAGTTGACTGAAAATAAAAGCCTATGAATAGAACTGCGGCTAATAAAAGCAAGTTTCAGTATTGATTACATTAACTCCTATTATAGTACAGTGGAGACCACATCAAGCTATACACTTGCAGTACGATATTAGCCCCTTCAGAGAAGAATATAAGATAGGTACAAAGTACAATGTGTCTTACTTGACGCGGTCTCCACTGTACATTGTGGTTTCTTGTCAACGTTATAGTTTAAATTGACACAATTGCGTCATTCTTTGGGCATTCCGCTGACTTTCGTGTTATCATAGAATAACGAGTTTTAGGTTTTATTTTACACGGAAATAAATAAAACTTGCGAAATAATGCGAAGTGCTATTCCAAGAATTTGTCATTCATTCAAATCGCGACTGTTTTTATGAACGCGGTTTTTTGTCAATCTATGACTATATTCATTACTAGCGACCCGCCCCGGCTTCGCACGGGTGCAATGCTGATACTGAATATACTTAATTGGATAAGGATTTAGGCGCTCTTATCCCAGAAGAGTGACTCTCTGTCTTTTTCTTTACGTGTAAGGAGTAAAGAAAATAACCACACTTTTGTACTTTTTCGTTGTTTTTATCGGTTTTTAAATTGTTTAAAAATAAGGGATATATTTATTAAAACCCACTTACGTGGTCGACCTAGAAAATTTAAAGAGCAATATTACCAGATATGTTTCGTTAATAAAAGAGTGGAATTATGGAAATGGCATGATTTGAAAGGTCTTATTACATGCTGTGTTCGTGAATTATTTCTATCGAGCAAAGTTTATCTGATCGTGTAACACATGCGTGGAAGACCTAGATAAAGGTTCGAACTATATTGCGTATTTTTTTTGGAAGTTTTAGACGATATTTGGAAGTTCTATTTGACTTTGAAATTACTGATTTTGAGATAAGAGCGCCTTAATGCTGTATTGCTTAATCGCTTCGTAAATAAGCCATTATTTCTCGTAAAAAGTAAAGAATACAAAATTGTTATTGTAGGTTGTCCCTAAAAGATAGACATATACCATCGCGGAATTTTTTGTAGACCTTTTTAAGGTGTACAATACTGTAGTAAATTATTTTGATCTATCTCGTAGGGTTTAGCCAGCGTTTGCAATGTAAGCGCAAAAAATATTTACGACATCACATTAGAAACCTCTAAAATTATCAGTGTTTCATTAAAGAACTTGTAATAAATATTCAATTTCATGGGTATCTCGTACAACAGATGAGTGTAAGACCAAATGTTTATTAGACATATTTTATCCTGAACAATAATTCTATCGATTCGTATAATAAAATAGCGAGGGTTTATTTTTAAATTTTTCGTTGGTTCGATTCCCGGGTGAGACAAGCGAATTTCAGAAGATCTTTGAATGCAGTTTTGTTTCTTTTAAAAGATAAAGTAATGTTTCCTTTCAGTAAAATGAGCTAACTAAAGGATTTAAGGTAGTTCCCCTCCAGGGCCCTTGAATTTTTTTCTTCCCTGTATAAAAAAAAACCGCATCAAAATCCGTTGCGTAGTTTCAAAGATCTAAGGGACAGACAGACAGCGGGAAGCTGTTTTATACTATGTAGTGAAGGTTGTTTATGTGATACCGGCCAAACAGATTTCAGGACAAACTAGTTTCGCATAAGCCAATGTGGTTCTGGGTTGTAACATATCATCATGGTGGTTTTGCCCGTCTACTTTTCCTTATTATTGTCACAAACTATCATTACTGAACGCGGGTCATTCCCTGCGATAGTACGCAAAATAATTTGACGTACAGTAGCCGGCAGAAAATAATGCACATCGGCTTTGTAGAGCGTCGTATCTGTCACCGGACTGGTAGTGTTTCGTGCGACAGAGATGGGCCGAGCTGGCAGCGAGCGTTCGGAGTCCGAACATGCGAGTTTTTCGGCCTCGCTTGACACTACGATACGATGTGTATTATTTACTGCCAGGACCTGTATCATACTTACATATTTTATCTATTTGAATTAAATAGGCATATTTATATTTAGCTACAAGTTTCACAATTGCTCATTATTCCAAATACTTTAAAAATGGCATTATGCTGTGTGAAGCAATCGGCACCAATGCAATGTAGTTTGTAGGTGACAATGACTAACGCTTGCACCTTTAATACCACACTTTTAGAGACCTCAATTGATCAAAACCAGACCTTATGATATGGTACTAAGTGTCAAAGTGATCCGTTTGGGTTCTATTAGTGAGTTTCGCAATGGACGGCCAACTGCCAACCTGATTCGAGCCAAGGAGGTCTGATGCGGAGAGATCGTACGAGTGAAGCCAGGTGCGGGTACTAGACTAAAGTTTGATGAAGTGAAATAAACAAGGATATTGCAGTAGTAATAAGTTCTCAATTTCTTAAATACATATTGTCACGACATGAATCCCCGAGGGGGTTACCGAGGTGTTCCCGACTGTGAACTGAGAGATGCAAGTAACAGTCGACCATCGGTACACCTGCGTTTCACCGACGACTGTTACGTTCCAACGTGTAATTCTTTTTTGTGGTTGTAATAAGCTAAGATCTTTAATCGTAAAGGCTGTACATAACTAACAAATGCACAGATTCCATCACCGTAGATGAAATCTGAAATTATGCGCCAAAGGCATTCCACAGAAAATTCAAACATTTTTTTTATGTGACGTCATCACAAGTTATTTTTCCATATTTAGCCTAAACGTTCCTGAGTTATTTCGCGGAAAGACGGTTACATAACCATCACTAAAACATACAAGTTTCAGTTTTGACGAAATCCTAAAAAAATGTTAAAATTATAACCAAACATTGAGCTGGGCAAAGCCAACAATGCCCTACTAACTGGATTAGTCTCCTACAGCATAACGAAATCGCATAAGTTGCTAACATCCTATAGTTAGTGTCAATTATCGGTTGTGCCATTGTTCAAACAAGCCGCGTCGATGTCCTAGGTCTTTGATCATAAAAACTGTTTCGCAACCTGATTGGTTGATTGACCATCTGGATAGGAATGTGACGAGCGATTGGCCAATCGGCTTTCGAATTGACCCTGACAACAGCAGGATTGTGATAACCACTATATGAAGATTTTATTAAATCGAGATGCGAAGAGACCTGCAAGCTAGGTTCTGTACTTTTGAACATTACCTTGCAGTGCAACTACAGGGACTCACCTGTCAGGGACAAGACGTCACCTTTTCCATTTTTAACTCCTACATTTTGCTTAGTACCACCGCGACCATTCTTGTTTTTGAAAAAACGACCACATTTCGTCCACGGGACATGTAATGTAGAGAGGATGAATGAAAGTAGAAGAAAGAGATTTATGGTGCGGAAGTGGAAGTTAAAGCTTGACCAGGCCGCCGTAGAAGGACCTATGCTGACCAAATTGGCGACAAACTGAAGAAGGCCAATGTCAAAATTAGAAGAGCTTGCACCAAGTCCCGCAAGATTTGGCCCAGAGGAAGTGAAAAGTGACTTAAAGTGAAGGCGGACTTCAGGCACGTGATAATGTGCAAATGTGCTGCATTTGTAATGACATACCGTTTACTCGTTGCTTTTATGTCGCCAGACGACATCAAACTTGGACTTGACCCGTTCTACGTAAACGCAACAGCTGTAACTAGCGTGATATTGACATAAGTAACTGAAACTAGATTTAAAGAACAGAGAAGCAAATCATTTCCATGTCAAAATTACTTATTTATTTGTTCAGTGCCATTAGCGATAGTGATCGGAATTATTCATCTACGGAAATCCCTTAAAATCAAGACGATCTGCCCCTGTATTCTGTATCTTTAGTTGCCAACCGGACCAGGTGCCTATCATCAAAAACATAGCTGAAAACGGAATTGCCTTTAGTCGGTATTGAACTATTTACGAACTGTGTCGTCACTTCAAGTGCGAACATATCCTTAGACAATCGGAATTCGATAGTATATCTATGTTTTTGATGATAGACACCAAGTCCAGATGGCAACTAAAGATACATAATAGGCCCTCTGATCCTAACTCTTTCGCCATTTCCCCGAACTGTCAGTCTCGCGTGCATTCAATATTAACGTGACAGTGTAAAAACTCGCTCATTCAATGTCTCGCTTTCTACAGCTGGCGTGTATAGGCGATCAGCTGTTCGCGTTTTATCACTAGTGTAATTAAAAACTAGAATAGCGCTTTCATAATAGACGAGTTGCATGCGCCGGTAGGTTGCCTGTTGGTTTTTGTCTCGGATCCGTGTTGTTTGTGCTGGAGAAAACTTTTTTCTTTAATAATAATTCTCATTGGTATTGGAAACCCTTATAGTGAAGTCTCCGTGGATGTCAAATGGATGGCAACCCCGTGAACAAAAAGTAACGAAAATCCGAAAATGGCTTCACAATTTGAAAATCTATGTTTGTCAAATGAAGCGTATTTATTTATAGCAGGTGTACCGCCTGTTATTTTATTTAATCGCATCGAAATTCTCCACGTACTCCTTGATAACTTTATCACGAAGGTATCCGTGCCCCGTGAATTTCCGCAGCCTAACTAACCGGCCACTGCAACTGTCCCAAATCCGGCTCACCATGCAAGCTACCAGCAAGTGAGTCAAGGTGAGACCGCGCTACGTCATGCCAGTTGCCACCCGGAATACTGGCGGCGCCTGCAAGACGGGGCCTCAAGTCTAGCCGATTTAGGGTCAAGTGATGCTAGTTTTTTTAAGGCTTCCGACATGGAACGAAAACGGATATGGCGATCTCTTGGATGATATACAACCTAGGTTATTGTATCTGAAAGGGAGAAATTGTCAGCAGGATAAAAGACATTATTGCTGACCAAATTGGCGACTTAAAAAAGGTCGGTGTCAAAAGTACCCGGAATAGAAGACCTTGTATGACTAAATTGATGGATGTGGAAGAGGCGAAAGAAGTGTGTCAGAGGATCGTAGCAGATGGAAATCTGTAGTCTGCCTGCCCCTCTGGGAGACAGGCGTGAGTTTATTGTGTGTATGTGTAAAAGACATTAAATTGAGATACGGCTTCAAATTGCTAGTTTTTTAAGTAAAGAAATATACCAAAATAGAAATAGATGGATGACTCCAACCCAAATTAAAGCTAACGAAATTGTTTGCTTTACCTGATATTTTTAATACTTCAGCAACGGCCGGCTAACGGACGTATTGCGTGCAGAAAAACAATGATCGACATTGCCAAAGCTGTATAACTTGGCATAACCGAAAACAATAAAACTTATTTGCGGTATCCGCGGCTTAGGAACCGCACAGTTGCTATGCGGGTGTGTGAAAGAAAAGCTACAAGCGTCCCTGACTAGCCAATCCATGCTATTGGTGCCAAGGTACTCGCCGGTTTACTAATTGCGTGTTAAACTTTACTTGACATCACTCACCGAGACTTGGCCTACCTCGCTCCCCTCACCTATTCCTGATACAGGCGACGGCGGGGTCTGTATAACACGTAGCTAGATATTCGACAGTAAGCGACATAAACTTGGAAACGGATTCTCTCAGGTGGCCCAACTCGTATCAATAGCAACCTTGTCACACTTAGCTCCGTCGAATGTTCCACAGTTACAAGGTGTACTGAAACTTTTGTTATCTAGGTCTGATAAATAAATACGAATTGCAGAGTGTTGCGTATAATTAAGAGTGACGTAGCAAGTATGACTCTTGTGGAATATATTTATTCATCTTATTTTTGGTGTGCTTCGGTTTTATTATGTTCATGAATAAGCCTTTTCTACTTGTCTTCCCTGCAAAATGATGATATTAATTGGCTTCGACCGTTTTCGGTCAATTCGACCCCTAGTCGGTACGGCGCTGGTATGCCCAAAGATGGCTAATGTAGCCGATCTTCCTAGTAAGCCCCCGTGCGCACTGTGCGCACGTGAGTATACCGTCTTCAAAATTCAGCCGGCAGGTCAATTTCTGTACCGCGGCAGAATGCACTAACTACCTAAATGTATTTTAACTACTCCCATACTGCAATAAGCAATTGCAACATCGATAGCAGTTTTATAAGTACCTAGATTGTTTATCCGATGTTACAATATTACATTATAACACCGCGATTCTGCGCTGCGATTGGCCCAATTTATTATAAAACCGCTAGAGACCCAATCAACAACAGAGACGAGAAGAATTCCCGACCTTATTTCTTAAGCCACGCCCCCTCTATCCTGATTGGCTTTCAAAACAGCTTTACCAGAACGACGCACCGTTCATATACGAATGTCATCTTCTCATTTATCATGAATATGTTTGTTGAAAAAATATAATAAATAAAGACGATACTTTTGATGGTTGTAGATAAAGTATTGTGTGCAACTGAATATAATTAGACATTGGGACAAGTGTCCCAATGTCTCAAATTATGTTACAGTGTACAAAATACTATTTCGGGATTGCAAAGTAACACGCAACTCTTATTACGTTAGAACGCAATAATCATCGGTGAAGAGCGGGTAAACGGGTGTCTCACTGTTCAGTTGAGACGCGGAAGAATTCTAATCTCCCCTCAGGGATACATAACGTGTTCCATCGATCTTCGATCTAGAAGTCCATCCATCCATATTACTAGTATTAGGGTATCAACAGTATCAAGTCTGATATCAGTTGATGGTGTTTACATCGCAAGTGTGCCGAGCCCATAACCTGTCTGATATGATACTAAAGTGTTACAAGGCGGTGATTAAGTAACCCGCCTCAAATCATTCGACTGCGGAGTCAACTGAAAAAATATTGTGCAATTTAGACGCAGTGCGGCCTTAAAATAGTCTCTTTATATCACTGATAAAAGATAATTATCTATAGCTTATTTTTTACGAAGTAGAATGGGAATATTCATGCATGACGTTTAAAATTCTTATAGAATTAAATGAGACTTGAGGATAATTCATGATTTATACAAAAACGGCTCACCTCAATACGAGTGTGAGGCGTAACGTCGTCGCGTAAACGTCTTCACTCGCAGCAGTCTAAATCTACTGAAACTGGTCGGCTTTCCCGATTATAACACGTATTGAAGTGAGCCGTTTTTTACATAAATTATAAATCAAGATTAAAATTCTATTGAAAAATTACTTAACTCAAAATATAACCTGTAATTAAATCTAAAGTAACTCAGGTAAAATGGGACAACTTGTAACTGTCAAGGCAAAATTACACCCATTTCAGACAGTCACGCAGCGTCCGTTTGTCCCTGAAAACAATAATAAAATAACTTGCTCAACTTAGGTCTTTCCAATTGAAAAGAAACTTGTTAAATAATTTGTCGCCGACACCTAAATTAATTTGCTCAGTATTTCTACAGAATGGCGGCTAATTTATAAATGATTGTTATGGATTGGTTAGATTTTCTTTTTAGAAATGTTTGTCTCGGATTTTATTCACCGAAATATACACGGGATTGACTGGGAAGTTTCGACTTTCCACTGAACTTAATTGTTGTTTTATTCGATTACGTTATTCGGAGTTCATGACCTAATAAAAGTTCAGTCATATTGTAAAACGTTATTTTGGGCTACAGGTTCTCACAATTCTCACAGCTACAGAAACACATGCTCATCAGTAGCATGCTAAGAAGGAGAGGGCGCTATAAGAAGGAAAGACAACTAGTCTGTTCTTTCTTTGCTTCTTATAGCGCACTCTCTTCAAAGCATGCTACCAATAATGAGCATGTGTATGTATCTGTAGCTTTACAGCTTTGAAAGAAGATACATCGCGTATGAAAGAAATAGGGAAGGGAAGTGTTGTGGGAGAAACTGTAGTCCAAAATAACGTTTTAAATGTAATTTTTTAATTACTGCAAGAAATAAATAGAAGTAGCGCCAACGATTGGCGCTCTAAACAGCCGAGCAATCCTAGCAAATTGCAAGTTAACCCCCTTTTAAACAACAATCCGCCTTCCATAATTGGATTGCGCCGGGAGCGATCGGCCCAACAAAAAGTCGCAGCACGTTACGTCCGACCCTGTTACGGCCACTTTACGGTCACGGGCCGTACCGTACGGGCGGCATGTCGGCGATAATCTCGTTGTACCTCTACCGGCAATTAGCTTCTACATTGTCGCGATCTGCTGTGTAAGCTAGACTCAATCGTCGGCGATCAAAGAAGAAAAAAACCGTTATGTGACTTAAATGGCCGAGGCATTTTATAGACATATAGTCATGGGTTTTTTTGATGAATGCGATGCCAATTACTGCTTTGCCCTTAAATTAAAATATTTCCAAAAATTCCTTAAATACCCTATTTGCCGCACATAAAATTTAATCACTCAGATATGTAAATCTACAGTCTTAACGCTTGGCCTAATGAAGACTCCCAGACGTTTAATAGTGTTGATTTAACGATGATTACTTAGTTGCTGTGTAAAATAAATGTATTTATGGCGCTGTAAAAGGAATAAAACGGTCGGCGGTAAACAGAGAGACTATCCCCATTTAGTGGGTGTACAGAGAGCGTTAATCTAGTTCTTCGCAATTAGTCCGTAGCAGCTTCTATACAGCCTCCGCTTGAGGGGTGAATACGCCTTTTTTCCTTTTTTTTATTTTCCCCAAGTGTTTTTTCTTGTTTCCCCGGCCTCTTCCCGGCGCTTTAAAGCATTCTCCAAGATTTACACGTAACAATGTCGTGGAGAAAACTGATGCTTTTGCTCTTTTCTCTCCCCTTTTAAGGAAACCGAGATTTTTTATGAAAATTCTTTCTTTATCCAGCATTATCTGTGACTGGAGAAGTGTACTCGTGATATTCTTAGCGTTCAGTTTAGTCTTTTTGCATATTTGGGAGTTTAAAAACTGAAACATTTCAGAACACACCCTTAAATAAATTTACGAAGACCTGTCTGAAGATGGAAAACAACATTAAATAGCGAATTGCGTCTTCCATTCGCCTTCCATAGTAATAGTTCGTTGTAGACTCTGTAAATGCGTCGAAAACTCAAAGGCCATTCACCTGGCGAGTGCTCCAGCCAGTGTCACCTTCGGGTCGCCGAAGTCACCTTCCCAGAGAGCTTGTCAACAGTAACAGCTATCAACGATAACGCGCAGGCTAAATAAACTGCTCAATTATACTGTTAGGAGTTTTCACGGCGCTTTTGAGGTTTGACCGAGCCGGCAGCATGCTTTGTCATTGAATAGTGCTGTAAATTGTCGCATACGAGTGCTGTAGCGCATTCCCGGGGTTTTGACGTCGGCAAATCTCCAGCCTTATAGGTTAAGTCGCCTAAGGGAGGCTTTATATATTTAGTTGATTCATGTTTCAAGTAAATTTTTATATTTATGTTGTAAGTCTTTGATAAAATACAAAAATCTTTTCTGTTTCTAACCTTGCGGTTGTTGACAGCATGCTATCTAGCACATGTTTCGTTATCTTGCGAGTAAGAAGCAAGGAACGAGTATCTTTGCGGTTCAATGCAGTTTTGATATCTGTAATATTGACTCTGTGTAATGTGTACAGAAAGAAGATTTACCATTCGGCGATACACAACTCTGCGGGAAATAAATATGATGAATCGTTGCCATTTTATTGGTCAAACATTTCGTTTTGTAGATCAATATTATATCACTTACATGCATCAGCGTATCTGTGTTTCTATCAATTCGTGTTATAGCCATTATAATCTGTAAAATATAGCTTGAGCCCTGTGACAGCTGTCAGCGCTATACATGTTTGAGCATGAGAAAGAGAGTTAGAAATACAAATTGTATAGCACTGTCCTGCTGTCACAAGGCTCAAGCTATATTTTACAGACTATAGTTAATTTTTTGAACGTTGTTCATCATTCTTGATTTTACAATAACATATTACATACATAAAATAAGGGTGTTAAGATGAAGTTACTGAAGTCAGAAACGGGCGATAGTACTAGTAAAAAGAAGGTATCCTAAAAAAAAATTGAAAAAAAAAACCGTTGTTTCATACATTTTGGTCGGGTAGCTATGTACATTTTCTATGGAATAGCTGATTTTTTTTCGCGATTCGATTTACTAAAATTGTTTTGGCTGATTAGTGATCACTTACCAAGACTCAAGTATGAATTTAGACCATGTTTACAAATTTACTTTGTATAAACATAATTATAATCACGCATGCATGGCAGAGACATAAAACAGATCTATTTTCTGTAATTCTATCAGTTCTTCCTCATTCATGAAGCTAACTTTGCAGCTCTTTTTTCCTAAATGGTTTTCACCTGGCCCTTCTTCAGTAATGTTACCATTTGCCCGTTTAAAATTCTTCTTTATAAGGCCGGGGCCTTGTTATCTAACTTTAACATACATTGCTGTCGCTTTCAAACGTATCGTAATTGGCCAGAAATGACGTCAATCACGATAACTTTAAAAGATATAGCGATAAATGTTGAAGATAATAAGGCCCCCGGTCGAGCTCTAAACAGCATCTATTGTGCATCTACCGAAAAAGTAAGTCATAAGTAGCGGTGATGCGGTGACATCAGCCAATAAAAGCGGGAGGTTGGGCGGCGGAACTTGCCCCGACAGTAGATCTCTTGCAACTCTACACGGTTGCACGGATCAGTATGAATCAGCTGCTGAAAGGAACTGACTCATATCTGCGAAACGAGTATTGGACTGGGTTTTCCAATGGCTCAGGACATCGATTTATCGTTATGATTCTCGGAAATATGCATGTTACGCATCCTTCGATATCCTTAATAATTTTTCAACGCAAGTGCTCGTAAAGGCCCACTTTTTATGCATCAAAACCGAACAGAAAGTCGATTATTTTGCCCTAGGGCTTTATTATTATTATTTTTTTAATTTATTTACAATGGTTGGCTAACCTGCAGTCTTTCCTGTGTACCATAGATGTTATACTTTTTTTTCCACTGTTTAACGGCTCTGGATACAGTCCTTTTGAGCCAATTATAATTTAAAGTTCACAAGATTATATTTGTTTTCATTTCCTCGCACTATGCATTGAAAAACGTAGTATGATACACGGGCGTAAAAGCAATAAATTACTCGGTTACGTTTAAAACACTCGCTACGCTCGTGTTTTAAATCGTCCTCGTAATTTATTCCTTTTCGCCCTAGTAGAATAAACTACTATTCAATGCATGTGCTCGTAAAGGCCCACTTTTTATGCATCAAAACCGAACAGAAAGTCGATTATTTTGCCCTAGGGCTTTATTATTATTATTTTTTTTAATTTATTTACAATGGTTGGCTAACCTGCAGCCTTTCCTGTGTACCATAAATGTCATACTTTTTTTTTCCACTGTTTAACTCTGGATACAGTCCTTTTGAGTCAATTACAATTTAAGTTCACAAAATTATATTTGTCTTATTTCCTCACACTATGCATTGAAAAACGTAGTATGATACACGGCGTAAGAGCAATAAATTACTCGGTTACGTTTAAAACACTCGCTACGCTCGTGTTTTAAATCGTCCTCGTGATTTATTCCTTTTCGCCCTTGTAACATAAACTACTATTATCTACTCCCATACTGCATTAAGGTAATTACAATATCAAAAGCGGTTTTATAAGTACCTATATTGTTTTACCAATGTTATGATATTACATTGGCCAAATTTATTATAAGCTAGAGAACCAATCACAACATGAATCCCCGAGGAGGTGTTCCGAGTGTGAACTGTGAAATGCAAGTCACAGTCCACACTCGGTACACCCGCGTTTCACTGACGATTATTACGTCCAAATGTGAAGGATGGTGAGCCCTATATCGCCGTAATACGGGCACAAATACACGATGTTTTCCTTCACCTTTCAGCAAGTGGTAAGTAAGAACAATTACTATGCAAATAAAGTTCATAAAACTAATTGGTCGGCCCGACCGAGGATCGAACCTGGATCTCAAGATTGAAAGGAAATTTGCAGAAGGAAAATTCGTTAATAAGCACTCAGCTGATTACACCATCGGAATAAAATCAGTCGACTGGACATTTTATGGCTAGGTTTGATGGCTAAGGACACAATTACAACACCCCATATTGACCATCAACTTAGTAGAGAGAGAACTAAACGACAATTTTACTGTCGAGTAGTTTTATCTTAGATAGTTGCTATGTATTTTTGCTGTACCGTACGTGGTTTTTAATTTGTTCTCATCACGTTCTTATCTCGTTTCTTCGACTTTGGCATCATTAGTAGTCTGTAACCTCATGATATTTAAGGCGATACGTAAAAGTTTTAGCGTCGGCTTTTTATTAATATAAAATGTACTAAGCTATTTTGTCAAAAAGATTTTCAAGTACACTTTACAAATATATAGTATCCACATTTTGAATGCAATTTCACAATGAAATTAGTTAGGATTTCAGAATTACAGGAAAACATAAAACAATTTAGAGGTCTTTTCGGGATTAAATTCTATCGAGAAAATGTCATCCAATCGCGTTTTCCTTCAGTGAGAATCTTAATCAAATACTCAATAAACATTTATCCAAAAATGAAATACATAGATGACGTTATAGTGGAGTAAATGGATTTAAAAAAAAACTTTTTTTGGTATCGCCTTATGTTTCCGCCAAAGTTATGGCCATTCTCGTTTGCTTTTGTAGTAAAATGGTACTTATTATTGACGCGTCACGTGTCCTATGCGTCAATAATTGGCACATCATATCTACAGGTATTTTGTTCGGGTAGTGTCAACGATTGTCAAACAATGCAAACGGGTTGTTTTTTCTCTTTCTAAACGATGTCAGATGAAAAAGAGCGATATAGCCGCGGAAATCAGTTGAGAATTGTTCTTGCAAACGGAAACGATAGGGTGGATAATGCGAGGATAAATGTGAAGTAATAATGGATTCAGCCTTCCAGTCTCCGGTAGAACTAGTCAATGAGTCAGCTGGTGTGGCAATGCCGGAGTGACTCATCGATGGGTTCCGAAGGTGTGAATTTGGTTTGGAGAAGACATCGGCATCGACAAGTTCTTTAGAAAAAGGGAAGCCTTGTCTTTTCTTTCTGTTCCTTCGTCTCCGCGGCGTAACTCTTGAGCTGATGGTGCCTCTAGATGTAAAAAAAAAAGATTTGATAAATGAAGCGGCTTTTTTTTGAGCAGATTATCCACTGACTGCTCTTTAGCGGGATAGACGCCGCTGTAAGAACTGCCAATAGGTAGTCTGTCACGCTGGCGTCCGTACATCTGAAACCAAACTTATTAAACTGTAAAGCATAATTTTGAAAATAATTGAAAAGAAATTATATATTTGTTTAAAATATTCCCAGGACTTTTCTGTTAAATTTTGAACAATTGTATTTAAAGGACGCCGTATCCAATTCGGCATAACAATTTCCCACCTCACGGTTCGCAACAGATGAGTGCGTTTGCGTTGCAAATTTCGCAGTGTCTGCCCGTCTGTCCTTGTCATTAGTGACGTATATAAGAATTTAGCCGCAAATTGTCTGAGAAAACGACTGTCCGTTCTGCTAATCTCTTCGGGGACAAAAAACCTATTAGTGTTAGAATGTCCTAATGACATAAGATTGCCAGGTATCTACGTCATCAGAAGGTCGAATGCTTATCGCCGAATAAACGGCGTAATCTGGGAAAGTCTGGTGACTTCCATCCGTCTAACCAGGAATGACGTCATCTCACTAAAGAAATGACGTCATCTCACTAAAGATCGACGTCACGGTATTGACGCAACTGCACATACCAGAACATAGGAGTGATCCATTAAATATTGCCATTATATGCGTGATGACGTAAATAGAAAAACACCGAATGACGCGCCCGCGAATCAAGAGTTCGCGATAAGTCACCCACTCTCGCTTTCGCCACTCTGCATTGTGACGTAGGTGGTACAATCAGTGTCGGAGTTCAGATTACAACAGCCTTCTTCCGGCCGTTTATATTGCGAATGACGTATATTCTCACATTGCAACACCTAATAAAATTATGCATTTTCGAACTGAATCAATTTTAACCCTGTGATAATATTTGTATACTTAAGGGTCGGTTGCGCCAAACATGCTCTCGTGTTTGGACAATTAAGCATATTATGACAAAATATTTTAACAAATAAAATTTGTGTAAGTAGTTAAGAAGTTGAACTGCAATATAATTTTTCACATTTGACACAGGTATCACAATCATCGAGAAAAAAAATCGGAAAGATCACTAAAATTACGCAAAATGTAAAATGTACTTGTGTCAAATTTGAAAAATGATAATGTAGTTCAACTTCTTAACTACTTACAAATATTTTATTCGTTGAAAATATTTTGTTTTAATAAGGCAAATTGTCCAAACGCGAGAGCATGTTTGGCGCAACCGACCCTTAATATGGTAATATAATTGTATACTTAAAACTTATCTAATAAAATATAATTGCAGTCCATATGTCATTCCAAATTGTCAAACCAGGAGAATTGGTGTCGATAAAGACGTCTTTTCAATAAATATTTGTATTGAGCCGAATTTCTCCAATCGCGTTTATTTTTAACAGATCCCTAGAAAAAGACTCCAAAAATAATATATACTATTTTATCAAAATAATACATTATTTGTTTTTTTTCCGTAGCGCCTTAATTGAACAGTCAGTCAGTCAGGGCATTATTTCACAGGGTGTCGATTTGTTCAGCAACTTCTGTCACAGGGTAGGTTGTATTCACAATACTGAAGACGAAAAAAAATTTTTTTTATTCGGTATTTTGTATATTTCTATATCAATATTATACCTACATAGATTGCGTTAGTAAAATCCAATTAGCCAATAATCATCGTCTAATATTATTGACACGATCAGCATATTTTAGCAGCTGCGAACTGCAAAAATGAACGCAGCTGTTCTGCCAAGTTATTGAGGATCAGAATTTGTATCAGCTTAACATCTGCTGCAAGCTGCGCGTACGTATATAAAAATTGGGAAGGATTTTGAACCAATAGCGTGCATCTGAGGCGTATGATGTTGTAATGACTATCGAAGAAAAATCCGAAGGCTGTATTTAGATTGAAAAGTGGGTCAGCAGCAATTTCTTTGATGGTACATAACATAATGTAACTGCGTCGAATGTTTTGTTAGTTTATTCTGTGGTTTTGTTAAAGTTTGCATTAATCCGAAACTCGAGCAATCCATTTTTATTTTTGGGCAAATAATGTATTTGGGAATGTGTCTAAATAAATAAACTGTCTACCAAGAACTAACTTTTGCACGATTTGCAAAATAGTCAATAGCAGTCACGTCTTGCGTTGTTTTTATTACCATACATGATATTCCAACAAAAAAATTGTGTTGCCAATTTACCCCTTATTTTTTAAAACTTTATAAGCACAACTTTCGGGATATATAAAATTCACTTCTAAATACAAAATTTCGTTGGACTCTGTCTACTGGTTTGAAACAAAGTTACGGACGGACATTTTTTTTTTCTTTTAGCGGGATTTCCAATCTTTTTAACCTAAGGACCACACTGATTCTTCCATTAAGTCCCGCAGTGGCGTGCACAGAACTTTTTGCTGGAAAAGCAAGCAATTGGTCAAGAACAACAATAAAAAAAAATATGAAAAAACTTGAATATCACTTTGAAAAAAAAAGTTTGTATAGGAAATTTTCACTCTAGGGTAGACATTTTCTACCCTGGCGTCATACTATTTTTTTTTCAAGGTGATATTTCAATTTTTTTATATTTTTTTTATTGTTGTTCTTGACCAATTGCTTGCTTTTCCAGCAAAAAGTTCTGTGCACGCCACTGAAGTCCCGAGAGCTAAGACCTAGGTAGCTCATCGTTCCAAAATACCTAATGTAGTTTTAACGTGTAAATTTTTGTATTGGGACTAGCTGGTCAGTAAGATATATTTTGTGCAGGGCGCAGGAGTGTACTCCGCTCCGTTCGCAATTTCGATCGGTACTTCGAGAAAGTGTGACGAATAACGACGGAGTTAGCCGAAGCGTGTGCTTGTGCACCTTGAAATAGGGTTATAATATAATATATGTACGTACTAATATAATACGTAAATAACATTCTTATAATACGCTACTTTTAGAGATACGCATGATAACGTTTCTATTAATAACGGTTGTGAGTTTTGATATATCATAAAATATCATTATGTTATTATTATAAGTTTGTGAATTTTAAATTAAAAAAAAGAACCCGGGCATGTCCGGGCAGCGACCGCGGGCCGTAGTTTGGAGATCCCCTGTTTTCGACTAAAAGTGAGTGTTATAGAGTCTATTTCGGTTTCTTTTTTTTTTACGATACTAAATTTTTCATCTTGTACTGTTTATTACATTCCTTTACTCCTACCGCACTCTGAAGTAAAAAAGAGATACAATTACAAACATTAAAGTTTGCCCCTTGTTCAGGTAGAAACGGATTATTTATAGAATTTTGTTTCAAAATTCCGAATTATGCAAAATAGGGTAGTTGTGTACAAATGTAGGTAGATCTCAGACAAAAGGGAACAAAGGTACGACTACGACTACCTGCCTGCTCTGATATAACATCCATTATTTGTAGTACAGGAGGGCTAAACATAAAATCACGTCATTTTGTTGTGAAAAAGTTGTGATTCTCCGTTGTTTAAATCTAGTTTTAGCACAAAATAGATACTAGGAGAAGGCTGACTCCATACAATGAGCGAAAACAGACGCACACATGCATAGACGCGTACGTATAATGATCTCGGCAGAATTTCGTATTGGCATTCGATCGACTTCATCCGAGATCGTCGTACGTACGCGTCTACGAGTATGTGTGCGTGCGCCTATTTTCGCTAGTTATGCGGAGTGAACCTACTGTAAGTGGTTATTTTGTGCTTACGTCAAGGTCTGGCTTAAATATCAAAAACTGGCAACAGGACTTCGCTTTCCATAGTTTGCCGCAGACTTTTTGTTTCTAATTTTATTACCAAAAATATTGCGGGAAATGTAAATATTTCTATTAATTATTTAGTCATGAAAAAATGATCGTCTTATATTGTGTGTGTGACGGCAAGTTCAGAATGTTGATACTGTAACTTATTTCTTTCGTTTACTCCAACATCGTTTACTTATTTCTATGCATCCACTCTAATTCGATGCTTTTCGTCAGTTTTCTTATTTATAAATTTAAAAATTAAAAGCGTTTTGGTCTGTGGCATTTGAGCCAATAGTTTAGTATTAGTGAGGTTTATAAAGCAAGAGTTTAAAATTGTATACACAAATCTTCTCGAAACGGGCCAACCCTGAAATTGCAAGAAAATTATCAGCTGTTCCCTAGAAAACTCAAATAACTACTCGACAAAAATTTATGCAACAACTGCTTTTCTTTTTGCGATTTCAGGTTTCGCCAGATAGTAATAGTTGTTCATAATAATGGGTAGAATTCAAATTCAAATTTAAATTCAAATATGTATTGCATTCATGTTGTACAATATAGAATGCTACAATATACATAAGTGGTATCAAACATGACCCTGTAAGGGCATAGCAAATTTAATTGAATAAAATTTCCAATTAGAACACCCTGTTTTAAGGAAAAAGGTTATCATCTTAACAACCTGTATAGTTCCAGCAGAATTATCAGTGTTGCATTGTCAGCCTAGGCATTGCATTCATGTTGTACAATACAGGGTGCTACAATGTACATAAATGGTATCAAACATGACCCTGTAAGGGCATAGCAAATTAAATTAAATTAAATTTTTAATTAGAACATCCTGTTTTAAGGAAATAGATTATCATCTTAACAACCTGTATAGTTCCAGCAGAATTATCAGTGTTGCATTGTCAACCTTGGCAGCAAAAACTGAATCGGACCATTTTTGCTAATGTTATATGGACACATTTTGCACCGGCCTCGTTATTCTTGTTGATTTTTACTTCTTCCGTTTTTATTGTTTAAGAGGATGGCATACCGTAGCAACATTTTTTATTACCCGTCCAGCACAATAAGTCTAATGGCAAAGACCTTATTTGCTTTTCATAGAGGCGATTATATGTTGGCTCTTTGTCCTCTTTTTCTTGGACGCGTAATACTAGTGATCACGCAGCGAAACAACAAATTGGTGTGTTTTTAGCTAATACTGAAATATTTTGTAGGAAAAAAATATTGGATTTAGGTAAAATCTCTACATATTTCTATTGCCTATTTTATAAAAAAAAAAAAACAAGTTGATCTCTTAACCGCGTTTTTGAAACGAAAGTTTGAAAACCAAAAAAAAGAGGATGGAAAACATTTTTTTTTGACAAAAGTATAAATCTTAATACATTGTTTATTTGTGGAATCCCTAGATAAAATATCAATAAATCAAATATATTTTCTTCAATATGAGGAGAGACCTAGTCAGGTGTCCCGTTAATATATGTCGTACTGTGGTGCCTCCATGCTTTAGTTTACTGTGAATATATTTTGATAGCAAATGAACGATTTGTCTATAACTACTCGTAGTTCGAATAAAACGCGTAGGTTTCGAATTTACATATAATTACTTGAGCGATCTACTTCAAATAGAACAGCAATTGTTTTAAATTGTTACCTATTCATTATTTTTACCCGTTTAATCAAAGCGTGCCTCGTAAGATTTAAAAATAAGCAGTTCCAAAACAAACAAAGAAACTCTGAATTAAACTGAATAAATTGCAAACATTTTAATCTTTATACATTTTTAATTAATGGACATCCGCCGTTTTATCTCAGCACCTTTGTTCGTTCAGGTCATTCACGTAACTACGATACGGCACTTATCAATGAACTTAAAGCCATTCAGAGGTTTGCGAATAAAGAATTGTAAATTTTTGTAAGAATTTTTTATGTACTTAAATCTATTAAGCTTTTAAGGCGCTCTTATCCCAGAAGAGTGACTCTCTGTCTTTTTCTTTACGTGTAAGGAGTAAAGAAAATAACCATACTTTTGTATTTTTTCGTTGTATTAATCGGTTTTTAAATTGTTTAAAAATAAGGGATATGTTTATTAAAACCCACTTACGTGGTCGACCTAGAAAATTTAAAGAGTAATATTACCATATATGTTTCGTTAATAAAAGAGTGAAAGATTTGAAAGGTCTTATTACATGCTGTGTTCGTGAATTATTTCTATCGAGCAAAGTTTATCTGATCGTGTAACACATGCGTGGAAGACCTAGATAAAGGTTCGAACTATATTGCGTATTTTTTTTTTTTAATTTTTAGACGATATTTGAAAGTTCTATTTGACTTTGAAATTACTGATTTTGGGATGAGAGTGCCTTAAGTAGCCGAGTTTAATATTGAGATGCCAGGAAATCTACCGAGACGAATGCGTGGCCATTATGATATGATATGCAATCGTAATGGGGCGAAATTTATAAGCGTTAATTTCATTATTTATTCAAATTTATTACAAATTTTTATTATCTAACCTGCGCTGCGTATTTATTAGAAATATGGTTGTAGTTAAGGGTGGGTTTTGTGAAGTGAAAATACTTCTTGAAAATTTGTCCCATTTTTATTCCAATATTGCTTCATATCAGATATGTTTGATAAACGTACTTTTAATCCATCCATCCATCAGCCTAGTTCGTCCACTGCTGGACATAAGTCTTTCCAGAACATCGCCACTTCCGGCGGTCATCCTGGAAGAATTGCCCATACTCACACACGCTGGGCAGGCGGGTTGGTGAGCACGGTGCCGGAATAAGTCTGTTCCATATAAGGCCCGGCTATTAGGGATGGATATACCGCTATCCATCGGTCCCAGGCATGGTGGGCCTCCTGGTTCTTTGCCTGTGAGCTGTCCTCTTACTCTCCCCCGAATTACTTCGAGGGGGTCTCCAAGTAAGATGGTGGTAGCTCCACAGTCGAGCCCGGCATCAGCTCTACCACCTGTTAATCAAACATTTATAATGTAGTTTAAAATCGATTTTCTATATTGCAATATACATAATGGCGTCGATTAATATTTTGACATTATCATTATCCTCTGCAAGTCGACAATACCCATTATGGCGGCTCTAAAACTGAATGGAAGTGAATAGAGAAAGAACGAACAATGCCGCACATGCCCAAACATCCGGTTTGCTATCATAAAAGTTCGATACGACACGCCGTGGGAGCCAGATTAACTATGAATGACTGTGTGTGTGTGCGTGCGTGCTAGTACGTACTACGTGGAAATTATTACTGACTGCTGAATAGGGTTGCCAGATATTTTTTTTGATCCTGTAAGGGACAAATGCTAAATTGGGCAAAAAAAAAAACGGGATTTAAAAATTTTCCCCGGGACAAATGAAAAACATATCTTTTACGTTTTTTTTTGTGTTTTTATTGCTAGTTATATTTTAAAGAAGATCGTTAAGTTTTAATATATCTTTGTATGATTTATCATATTTGTAAAATTGAATGCAGTTATAATCGTAGTTGAAAACGGTCATTAATTCGCTCTTTATCAAATCCGGGGTGCATTTGTTGCGCACGTCATCGTCAGTCCATTTCAATGCCATCTACACCTACACTTTGATCATCAAACAACGTTGCAATTTGCAGGCTTTTTTTAAATAATTTGAAAGATATTGAAATAATTCGGCCATGCGCGACGCGGTGCCTAATATTAATCAAATAATGTTGAAGTACCGGACAGAGTCTGTCCCGGCGGGACGTTTAAAATTATGCCTGAAATACGGGACGTCTGGCAACCCTACTGCTGAACTAAGGTTCTAACGATAGCAGGATTCTCCGAGGCTATTGCTTCTGTGATACATCCTGAACTGTTCATCCCAGGAAAAGCGAAGGCGAGGCTGGGTATCCAGAGAAATATGTCATGCTCACTTTCATTTTACACTTGTCTATCCTGCTCAGTGGGAGCGGGCCGCTCAGAAATCTCGCGATTTTAAGATGTTTTTTTTATTATTTTGGAATTTGCGAGGGATGTGTTTTTAAAATGACGGCCGTTTTATATCATATTTCGTACTAAGTTTATTTTGGTATAAGTTTTATTCTCTAAAACCTAATATAACTCAAATGAAATGTTATTTAGATCATAGATTAGGCCTACCTTTGCAATTTTATTGAATGCAAGATAATGCTAGTAATCGTGTATCGAACGGCCGGGATATTAGGATCAAAGAGTAAAATATGACATGTTGTCACATATTAAGTTGGTTTTGAGAAGATGACTAACTGTGTATACAATTTCAAACACTTTCTTTTAAAAACCTCACTAATTGGCGTCAAAAGGCCCAGATCATAAAGCTTTTCAGTTTTAAATTTCTAAATAAGAAAAACAAAGTTAAGTTGTGCACTTTGCACTCAGGTATTGTGACGTTAAATCAGGAGAATCCCGCCTTAATAAGATAGGTCGCGCTTGCATCAAGCACCAACAGGATCTTGGAGGGCATTGCTGATCGTTGGGACAGTCCCGTTCTGGGATTCTGGAACAGGGTTCACATGGAGTCACAGTGCTTCACCAGGAAGATGTTGTTGTAGGCAGGCATTACTGAAATAAATATTTTCTTTCTTTCATCAATCAATGTTTGAATAAAATTGATACTATTATCATCACTGTTATATGTACTCTATGAGGAAATACCCGCAGTGTGAGAAGGACGGATTCTGGAAAAAAGTCAAATAAAGACTTTCACTAATTCTATTGTAAAAAAAAAACTGAAAATTAGTAGAAATATCTGTTTGTTTAAAAAAGTTTATACAGATTTTACGATTTTAATAATATGTACGGGATTTAGCTCAAATAATGAATTTTTGTTTTGAGCCACCTATTTTAATCCTCTAACTATATAGTGGAATGAGTTCCGCAGGTTTTGTTTCGAGAATATTGCGCAATAGTGTGCATTATATTCTTGACAGAAGTACCAATATTTTAAATATATTTAGAATTGCTAGATTCTTCAAACAACGATGAATAAATTATGGTTTTGCAGCTTCATAATTCGTTGCGGGGGCAATGAGTCCAGCACGAATCCTCCGCGATCGTCAGTATTTTGCAATACCTCCTGATTAGCTAGCCCAGACAGGACAGCACCTTAAAATAGAACCGAACAGCTTCAGCCTGATGGCATAACATCTGGTCCAAAAAAGAGAAGATAGAGCTCGTCGTGAATTCGTTGGCTCACTATTAAAAGGTTCTATGTAAAAAAAATAGGAATATAGAAAATGACAATAGCTAATGAATGACACATAGAACCTTGTGTTATTAATTTTTTTTTACATAGAACTTTGTAATAGTGAGCCAACGAATTCAGCTTGAACATATATTGTATCTAAAGCGTCATCAGAGTTGATTCTTGTGGCAAGAATAAACGCCATTCAGTAAAAGGCGGTAAAACAAAAAAATTCGGGTTTGGCTGAAGCCGGGAAGCAAATACTCAACCGGTAATTGAGAAATCAGCTTTAGCTGCTTTCTATCTTGAATTTTTTTGGTTTCTCCTAAATGAGATATATGAAATTTGTCCTAACTTTGCACCTATTGCGTAATCGCTCAAGGAATGCCGCGGGCAGACAGGAGGCTATGAGAGTTGTATTTTTTGACAAATGCAAAAATGAAATATTTCAAAATTAAAAAAAAAGTAATGACGGAGCTCGACCAACGGAGTTTTCACGTTGATTTTAATGTCCGCGTCTCGCATTCCTCCTTTGATCTCCAGATTTGGATCAGCGCTTTGGGTAGTTCCTCGCGTTTCTGTGAATGCCTCGTCTCTCTTTATTATCTTTTGCTAAAACGAGACGTCATCTGAACGGAGGACCTTATCAACAAACTTATATTGTTCAAAACATTTGTACAGACTAAAGAGTGATCTAATGCCTCTTTTTCTCACAAATGAAAAGAGTGAGCCTTTATGGTATGACTTGTCCGTCCGTTCCTCTACCTGTTAGAAGTCTGTCTCAGCCACATTACATTGAATTATGGAATAGTTAGAAAGCTTACTTGTCTGCACCATTAACTGTGTACCCCTCCCCTTACTTCAGAAAGGATGCAATAAAAAACCGGCCAAGTGCGAGTCGGACTCGCGCACGAAGGGTTCCGTACCATTATCTATAAAACGGCAAAAAAATCACGTTTGTTGTATGGGAGCCCCCTTAAATATTTATTTTATTCTGTTTTTTAGTATTTGTTGTTATAGCGGCAACAGAAATACATCATCTGTGAAAATTTCAACTGTCTAACTATCACGGTTCATGAGATACAGCTTGGTGACAGACGGACAGCGGAGTCTTAGTAATAGGGTACGGAACTCTAAAAATCAGCATTTTTATGATATGTTATATCATTAAAACAGGCAAACTTTTGCGATGTCCCAAATATTAATAGAATTAATTATTACGTGTGTGAGTGCACCACAAACTTGAAATCAATCAGAAACAAATTTAAAGGCACAAATATTTTGAAAAAATTCCTCGGGTCAGCATTTGAACCTGAAATTATAGGAAAACAACTTAATTGAGAGCCGGGGACAGTCGATAACGATGTCACTGTATCAACTTGTTGATCGACTAGTCGACAGACATAAATTAAAATGCATTTCAATAATTAACTTCCGCCATACTTACTCTTTAGACACATGACACGTGTGACCCTCTCCATTTTCAAACTGATTGTGACAAGTTGAACGACAAATCTAACTGAAATCGAACGGTTTTTGGTACAGTTGTAACGTAAAGTGAACCTTTTTTGTTTTTTTTTATACATTTATAGTACATACACTGAACACTATACTAAAATATGTCACTCGGACTCAAAATCTGTCAAAACTGATTAGATTCAGATATAAATCAGAAAAACAATGAATGATTGTAATTTATGACAGATTTCAATTGATATTCAAAATTAGATATCAAAGTTGAAAAAGAGTTAGCATTTCTCTAGCCAGTAATAATGTACAAAACCTTATCAATTGATTGCAATAGGATATAAATATCACATTCTTATTGGTCCAATTAACACTTGTACTCATCTGTACTCCCTCCCCCCGCAAACCGTCTAAGTCACGGCTCTCAATTATACCTATAATAGAATTCACAAAAACATGATTTAAAAGTCTATAAGTAGTACCTGACATTGAGCACGTCATTTTGTATCAAGTAGATAGAACTGACCTCTATGACGTGTATTATTGTTTAAAATTGTGCCCGGCTTGAATTCGAACTTGCCCTGTTTAAAACCGCTTATTTTCTGATTCTTCAATCCAATTGAGTAGCTAAATACTTCTATGTTCTTAGTAATATTTCTTTTTTTTGCTAAATGTTTGTGTCTTTGGTCCACACGTCTGGATAGATTGTTTAAAATTGTGTCCGGCTTGAATTCGAACTTGCCCTGTATAAAACCGCTTATTTTCTGATTCTTCAATCCAATTGAGTAGCTAAATACTTCTATGTTCTTAGTAATATTTCTTTTTTTTGTTAAATGTTTGTGTCTTTGGTCCACACGTCTGGATAGATTGTTTAAAATTGTGCCCGGCTTGAATTCGAACTTGCCCTGTATAAAACCGCTTATTTTCTGATTCTTCAATCCAATTGAGTAGCTAAATACTTCTATGTTCTTAGTAATATTTCTTTTTTTTGTTAAATGTTTGTGTCTTTGGTCCACACGTCTGGATAGATTGTTTAAAATTGTGCCCGGCTTGAATTCGAACTTGCCCTGTTTAAAACAGCTTATTTTCTGATTCTTCAATCCAATTGAGTAGCTAAATACTTCTATGTTCTTAGTAATATTTCTTTTTTTTTGCTAATAGTTTGTGTCTTTGGTCCACACGTCTGGATAGTTCATTATGCAAACCGATTCGTAGCCTTTTTGTTACAAAATATAAATCAAAACCTGCGCTTCAGGTCCACAGAACTTGTTTTGTTTGCACAAAATAAAGTCTGTACAAACACTTTGTGCAAATGTAAGCGTGTGCCGTGTAGAGCCTCTCAAATGAGAGCCTCATCTCCTGCCCTTATTTGCATCAAAATCGGCGAGTGAAATTAGTTAAATGTTTCTCCAGTGACACTGTCAAGAATCTTACCTTTTATTATGTAACCAGTTATTTCCAGATTCAGTTTATAAATGTTCTAATGCGATCCAGCGACATTATTTTCAACGCAAGTGCTCGTAAAGACTTATTTTATGTGCATCAAAACTGTTTGTAAAATTAATTTTACCGCACTCGTGTTTTCTTTTTTGTCGTTTCATATTATGTTACAGTTGCACAATAGTATTTTGTGCGACTGTGACATAATGTGAGACATTGGGACACGAGTGCTTGTTTATAATAGATTTGCACGAGTGTCCTAATGTCTAATAATGTCCAGTTGCACACAATACTTTATCTATGACCGTCAAAAACAATTTTACGAATAATGAGAAAAAGAACACTCGTCATGATGGTATTAGTATGTGGATGCCTGAGAATGGCTGAGACCAATCAATTGTGGAACACTCGTGCAGTCAATTACGAAACTGACTTAGTTCGTTTCATAAACAAGCACTCGTGTCGACAGGACACGAGTGCTTGTTTATGAAACGAACTCGAAATGTCTCTCATTATGTCACAGACTATTATCCACTCCCAAAAGCTAATTACAAAATAAAAAATGATTTTACAAGTACCTACGTTGTTCGTCAGTGTCACAAAATCCGATGTAACAATCAATAATATTGTATAGCGCGTTTCTGCGACTAATATTTCTTCTTTTGCTTTTGGGCTAGGCAAAGAGTATTTTTGCCATGCAGCCTCGAATGCTGGCAGAACAGAACAGAACACCTTCAACAAGTTAGTCAGTAAATTACCGACCAAGTTCAGACCATTGCCTAAGCTTAAAGAAACAATAAGAAAAAGAAACCCGCGCTCTTTTTCTCATATTTCATCAAATTGTTAGCTGAAAAGATAAATTATGATGTTTAACTATGACAATTAGCCATTTGGACACTCATGCAGCCTATTATGAAACTCAGCTTCACTTCGTCTCATAAACAAGCACTCGTGACGTTGCACAAAATAATGTAATATTGAAAAATTATATAAAATCTGTAGCCTTTGAAAGAATAGGCTGTGAAAGAGAGATATTCCAATTGAATGCCTGCCCGCAACGTCAAGTCTTGAAGCGGGGATGGAATATGCACTCGAGAGTTTCTCTCACAAACTTCGTCGTATTTAAAAGGCTATGCGAATTTTATTTTTGTCACTCACTCCAAGCGAAAAATCGCGCAGTGCGAAAGGGGCGGATTCACGGCAAAAGGGAAAAAGGTTGGTTTTATATTTTTATTGAAAAAACTAAAATAGCTAGCAAAATTTCAAATATTAAATCTCTAGATATTGTTAAAACACACCTAGTAAAATACGTTTGAGTTCTGTGAATGGTTCCTATTCGTCAAACGACGAGAAAAATTGTGTTTGAAGACCTCATTTCAACAATTATTTCTATCGAGGAAAATTTATCCAAACATGTTTTCCAATTTCAAAACCCTAGATTATATTGTCAAAATGCATATACCAGAAATTTATTAAAATTTTCCGTGTATTTCATGAAATACACAGAAAAGAAACACCCGTATTTTTTTCGCATATCGCCTTAAGAGAAAATCCGAAATGCAAGAATATCATGCGTGACCTTAAAGATTTTCAACAACGCTTATCGCTGAACAAATGACTCATCGGGAGAATTTGCAGAGACTCTGAAATATTTGGGGCAGAAGCGTAGACGTCACAACATAATCTTCAGGTAGAGTCAGTGGTCGTTGGGCGGATGAATGGCAGGCGGCGCGTGAGTGGATTGCGCAACGCGGTGACGCAACCGCGCTGCGCCGCCGGCGCGGTTGCCTCGCTTGTTGGTATGCAAAATATACACGAGTGAAATATTCATGTTGCTGCGGTCGCCGCGCATGCGCCTAGCGGTTCCGTTCGTTCTCTAGGCGACTGCATATTTGCTGTCGGGGCGAACGAAAACCGATTTTGCCGAATGGAATCTAAGTTGCTTTTCATGTAACTTGTGTTACAAGCTGAAGCGTGGTTGTGAAGTCACTCGTTCGATAGATTCCTAGAAATGTTTTTCTAGTCCGGCTAGGGTACCTTTCTTAACAGTTCTTTTGAAGGCATTTGGGTTCAGTTTTTGTGACGTCGATATCCTTTATCAGATTACTTGGTTTCTTTGCTGCCCTCCTAAAAGGTTTTCTTTTGTCAGCCGTTATGTTTTTTTTCTTAATCCTAAATATGACTTGAAAAGGTTTCATATACAAAACAAATCTTATATGAAAGGAACATCCAGCAATTTGTTTACCTAGTATTAATTTTAATTAATAACGAATAAGTAACAATATTTAAATGTACGTATTTTTTTGTGGAAAATTAATAAATTGACCGTAATTTTGATAAAGTAGTAAACAAACGGAAACCTGGCTTGTTGGCTGTGCTGGTTTTTTATTAAAGATAAATAAAGAAAACAGTCTCGACAATAATATTTTACCTTCCTTTTTTACAGCACCACATACTATGGTCCATGACAATTAGACAAATGACGAAGACTTTATTTCCTTTTTTTCCTATTGGCTAGCCCATTTGTCTAATTGTCTCGGATGTGTAGGATGTCTATTTATACTACGCGGCGTAGAAGGTTGGGTACTACGGCGCGGCGGCGTAGCTGGTCTACAAAACAGCGCGTTCAAGCTTGAAAATCGCGCAGTTCAATCCCATCTAGTACGTTCTTTTAAGAGGCTATGTGAATTTTATTTTTGTCACTGTAACTCCAAGCGAATACACGCGTAGTGCGAGAGGGGCGGATTCAGGGCGAAAGCAAAAAATTTCATTTTTTTTAATTTTTATAAAAAGACTAAAATAGCTAGCAAAATTTCAAATATCAAATCTCTAGATACTATTGGAACACACCTAATAAAATACTTTTGAGTTCTGTATATGGTTCCTATTCGTCAAACGAGGAGAAAAAGTGTGTTTGAAGACCTCATTTCAACAATTTTTTTCTATCGAGGAAAATGTATCCAGACATATCAAATCCCTAGATTATATAGTCAAAACGCATATGCCAGAAAGGCAGATTATAATTGATTATAATTTTCCGCGTATTTCATGAAATACACAGAAAATAAACACCCGTATTTCTTTCGCATATTGCCTTAACGAGACCCCTGACGCTAGAACATCAACAACACCAGGTTTTCAAGGGTTCATTGCAAGAAACTAGGTCTCTCCTCATATTGAAGAAAATATATTTAATTTATCGATCTTTTAACTAGGGATTCCACCTATAAACAATGTATTAATATTTATACTTCTGTCAAAAATAAAATGTTTTCCATCCTCTTTTTTTTTGTTTTCAAACGTTCGTTTCAAAAGCGCGGTTAAGAGATCAACTTAATTTTTTTTATAAAATAAGCAATAGAAATATGTAGGGATTTTAGCTAAAAACACACCAATTTGTTGTTTCGCTGCTTGATTACTAGTATTACGCGTTCAAGAAGGGGTGTTACCTAAATCTAAATCAAAATGCCGCTCTTAACGAAGTCTGATTACGTCCCAGACTCCCAATGATGTCTTTTTTATGGATTTCTTATCACCCTTCCCTGTCTCATTCCCCGACCACGCTCGGACGCGCGTCTTTTTTCTACAGAATAAAGTGCGTAAGGCTCGTGTTACACGATGGTTTTTGTTGTCTATTTCTATGCGTGTTGTGCGACTTATGCGTATTTTTTTTTCGTTGTTCGCAAAACTCGCGAAAGTATGGAAAGTAAACAGTAAGTTCCTATATGTTCTATATATGTTTATCTACTCTCATACTACAATAATGTTCTTATTACAACATCAAGAACGGTTTTAAAAGTACCTGCATTGTTTGTCCGATGTCCGAGCACTGCTAAAATAACCAACAACTATTATTTCCTCTTTTGCTTTGGGCTAGGCAAAGGTATCTCTGCCATGCAGCCTCAAATGCTCCCACAGAACAACTTCAATAAGGGTTAGTTAGCCCGTAAATTACCGACAATTAGGCTGAACAGCAGATACCCTTGTCTCAACTTATGGGAGTAAAAAAAAATCGCGCGCGTTCTTTTCCTCATTGATGGTGACTATTAGTCAAATCAGTAACCTTTTATGAAACGTCAAAAACGATTTTTTGTATGAAAATACTTACTAAGTGACGTCATAACTTTGTACTTTGGCAGAAGGCAAATTAATTACTTCTAAATTGTTTCACTGTTTAAATAGAACTTTATGCACAATCGGTGAAATAACTAGGCATTATTTTTGAATATCAATTTTGCGTATACATGTTTTTAAATTTATTGACAACAGGCATCATCCCTTGCTCAATACTAGCATTACTTCTAGAGCGAAAATACGAAGAGTAGAATTACCTCAGGGAACATGTGCCGCCTTTTGTATTAAAACGTGTAGAAAATGCTGATGCTGCGTCAGTAAATAATACTTATATAGTAAATAACAATTTTTCAGAAACTTCGCAATATCGACGCATTCCATCGAATGTAGGATAAGTGTCACTGTCAATATGTCAGTTGCAGCCTAATTCAGACAAAAAGACGCTCTGCTACCTACACAATTACGTCGAAAATTATTATTTTTTACATTGCGCAATTCGAACAAAGTTGCAGTTGCATCCGCAAATAATACACTTTGTATATGACCGCATTACTGCAGATTGCAAACATTGCAAATGTTTATACAATACAGGAATCTTGTTTACAATAACTCTATTAGTGATGATTATTATTTCTGTCCGTTATTCTCACACTTGTTGTAGACATGTCTATCAATATCCGTTTATAAATATATCTTGGGTTTCTTTTCAATTTTGTAGCAGATATCGGAATTGTTGTTGCCATTATTAAGGCTTCAAGGATAAGATCAAATTTCGTATTTCGTCCTGAGGGGCAGGTAGAGCCTACCGGCAAACAAAATAGATACTACCACAAGCCCGACTCAACGACAGAGCGAAAACAGACGCACACATGCATAGACGCGTACGTATGATGATCTCGACAGAATTTCGTATTGGCATTCTCCCGAATATCTCCGAGATCGTCGTACGTACGCGTTTATGTGTGCGTGCGCCTGTTTTCGCTAGTTATGCGGAGTAAACCATCTGTAAGTGGTTATTTTGTGCTACCCGGGCTCCATCTGCCATGATCCTCACACTGTACACCTCTTTCGTTTTACAATTGAAGAGTGTTTTGCAAAAACAACTAATGTCACTTTTCTGATATTTTACAGGAAGTAAATATCAAGATCAATCAGCCCACATCTACTCACTGTTAGGTATATAGGTAAATAAACCTTATGAAATTAGTTACATAGAAAAACCCCTATTCATGTTTTTTTTTATTAAACTTGGATATGTGAAAATACTTAATTTTGTAAATAAAAAGTTAAAACATGTTTGTTAAATTATTGGCTATTCTTCATAGAGACGTTACTGACGTTGGTGGTTTTTCCGGAAACACTCTGTTTTTGTAGCTGCATTTTGAATGTACTTTGGTTGTTTTTGCTGATTCTAATATTACCAGATTGTTATATGTACAATAGAGAATCCATAGAGAAAAAAACAGTCTTCAATTCCTAAACATATCAGCTCTTCTATTCCAGTTGCTTTTATCTTGCCCCCTCTTCAGTACCTATTAAGTAAGTATTCTTCTTGCGTCACTCTTCTTTAAGGTAGGGCGTCTAGTTTTCAACGGTCAGTGTCACTCCAAGCAGAAAAAAAACCGGCCAAGTGCGAGTCGGACTCGCGCACGAAGGGTTCCGTACCATTATCTATAAAAAGGGCAAAAAAAAACATGTCTGTTGTATGGGAACCCCCTTAAATATTTATTTTATTCTGGTTTTTAGTATTTGTTGTTATAGCGGCAACAGAAATACATCATCTATGAAAATTTCAACTGTCTAACTATCACGGTTCATAAGATACAGCCTGGTGACAGACAGACAGACGGACAGCGGAGTCTTAGTAATAGGGTCCTGTTGGTTACCCTTTGGATACGGAACCCTAAAAACTAAAATGCTAGCAAAATATTCAATTACCAAAATGTAGATGCATCTAATAAAATTAATTTGGATTCTGTACATGATTCTTATATATGAGAAAGAGTCTGTTTGAAGACCACGGTACATTTCAATAATTATTTCTATCGAGTGAAAGTTTTATAATCGCGTTCTGTAGTACAGGAATTTAGAAAAAGGTTCCAAAAATGTGATACTAATTTATCAAACTAGTAGCTTCTTATTTAAATTATTAAAACGATTTCAAAAAGTGGCTATTCTTCGCAGCGTCGCCAGTTTAAACGTTCACAATGCACGCGCTCCGTCAATAAAGTCGTTACCAAACAAACTGCTTCATTTCACAAGCGACACGAATTTCAACGTGAACTTCAATTTCCTACCGCACCAGGCGTAGGTGGTGAAAGATAATATCCAAGTTAAGCCGCCGACAAATCACGAATAATGTGGGGATTACTTGTGGACATCCCAGAAAATAATAAAGGAAACTATCACTATTCACCATTGGGCCGCCATTGTTGCCCGGCCTCTTTAAGTTTGATTTACGGACTGCCTGAGATAATAAAAATGACCGACCGAGTTTATTCGCGGGAGGATCCGTATATAAATAAGAATTATTCCATTGATATAACAAAAGGAGGAAGATAGGGTACGATCTTATATCGTATACTGAAAAATCGGCCTGCTGTATGAACAGGCGCCACCGAAAGGCAAAGATAGAGCGACGAGCTTCGACAGTAGCGCAAGCGAGGCAAACGAATCAAAGCAGGTCCATTGGACTTGGTTTTGTTATTTGTTGGACATAATGGTAGTTCATAACATATAGTTGACCTGCCGTCAGATTTTTGACATTCGTCGGGATAAAATCTACGAAAATATGTAGCTTCTTTATCTGCAGTCGATTCTACCATGATGTTCGCATGTAGGTACATATTTGTATCTATAAATGGTTGGACCTCTGAAACCCCTCGGAGGTAGTGGCTTAATGAAATTTTTTTACAAAATATAATTTTTCTCCTCATCAATCAGAGTCAGAAAAGCAGTAGGAAAAAATTGCAGAATATTCCAAGCCTCATCGTTACCACGCAATGCTTTTGTGTTCTACGGAACCCTGATAGTACAAAAATATCGCAAACTCGGCCGTTGCATTCCGGGAAATGCACCTGACGTATACGACGCTCTGACCATCTTCCTAACCTACTGCAAGCGACTTTCAACTGAATGGTGAATACCCCTAATGCCTATTATTGCTTGGACGCAAAGATGAAAAAGCTTGCAGGGGCGTTGGCCTGAAAAGAATGTTTGCTACTGACCTAAGTGGTCGGTTATGGTCTGTTATCCACTTTTATGACGTATTTTTTGTTGAATACTGTTAGAGATAGAATATTGTTGGAAATATATTTTATTAGAAACTTAAGGTTTTTCATTGAAATCTTACAAAAACTAATCGTTTTCGTGAACGATTTCTGTTCTCTCTTTTGTATTTGCGCATTTTTTTGTAACTATAAAGATTTAAATTGGTTCTTAGATTTTCTATGCGGATGTAAAATATGTTTTAAAACTGTTCGAGTGGAATATTGATACTGCAGTATCTATAGAGTGCCATGAATATGTTTTTGTTTTTATTTATTGAAAAAGGCGTTTGAGCACGCGATATGACGGCAGTGCTTTGTATCACCATAGGTTTTAAAAATAGCGGGAAGTGAAGAGAAATAATTACGAAGATGAAAGATCTGACCTTGGGAAGGAGCTGCATGCACCACAAACCACGCTTCGCCTGAGCCACCAAGTCTCTGGTGTTCTCCAAGATGGTTTTCTTCTTCCTCTTCGTGCCTGGTTGCGCTCTTCTCGGCTAATCTTCTTCGTAATAGTAATAGATGAAAATGAGGCGCACAGCGGGTGCGATCTCAAAATGGCGGGCGGTAGGGTCGAGGTAGGACCTAGTCGAATGACAATCAGCGTATACCTCCGGCGTGAAAGGCTTCTGATTGACGACTGATTGATTTGCGTCCAAAACTAAGCGGGTGGAGATGCAGCGAAAATGACAGTTGAAAATATTAATTCACAACTACCCCGCAGTATGAGAGCCACAAGAAGTGGCGCGAACATTTGCCCCCGGCGTTAAAACCATTGGTTTTAAAATAAGAATAGAAAAGTAAAAATAAGACAGAGAATAACGAAATTTTGAAGCGGGGGCAAAGAAAGGAGTTATTGAGATGGGAGAGGGCAAAGACGCACGACAGGTCGTTTGTAAACACCTGTCGTCGTTTTGACAGAAGCTACCCTAATGACATTATCTTTGCCAGGGTATACAGCTACAATAACACCGAGCGGCCATTGAAGCGGTGGAGTGTTATCGGTAACTACAACGACAACAGATCCAATTTTGATTGGGTTGGAAGGTGTATTCCATTTTCCTCTAGACTGGAGAAGATGGAGATAATCATTCTTCCATCGCCTTGCGAACGATTCTACCATTTGATCAAGCAACGCGTAGCGACGTAATAAATTAACTGGCTCATCAGCCACCTTACAAGCGGGTAATTCTTTTAAAGGAGTTGACATCAGAAAATGTGCAGGAGTTAACGCGCTAAGTTCAGATGGATCTTCACTCAGCAGCGTAAGCGGACGAGAATTTATGACACATTCTATTTGCGTAACTACAGTTAATAATTCTTCGTAGGTCAACAGTTGAGTACCTACTACTCTATGCAAATGCGTCTTAAATCCTTTGACATATATCTCATAATGTCCCCCAAAATGTGGGCTACGTGGAATATTAAATTTCCATTGTATTCTATGATCGGCAAGTTCATTCGCGAAAGACGTTTTAAATTCTTCGGAGTTTGTCAAATTGTAAATTTCTGAGAGGGCATTTCTAGCGCCTACAAAGTTCGTAGCATTATCTGAATATACGAAAGACACTGCTCCACGTCTAGATAAAAAACGTTTGAACGCGGAAAGAAAAGTGTTCGTGCTAAGATCAGTTGCCAATTCAACGTGAACTGCACGAGTCACCAGGCATACAAATATGCAGAGGTAACATTTGACGGGACGGACTCCACGTTTTCGATACGGAGTGATACTGATAGGACCACAATAATCCACAGCGCAGTGGACAAAAGCTTTAGCCTCATTAACGCGGCATGATGGTAAATCTGCCATGAAAGGGAAGGTTTGTCTCGGCTTCGCCTTAAAACAATAATTGCAGCTATGTATTACGCGACGAACAATATTTCGACAGGAAAGTATCCAAAATTTTTGGCGGATTATTGACATTAAAGCCACTGGTCCAGTGTGACAATTTTTGCGATGATAATGAATGATAATCAATTCGACAATATGATTTTTACGAGGTAACAACACAGGGTGTTGTTGATCGAACGTCATGTCTGTGTTGCGAAGTCGACCACCAACGCGTAACAATCCATTTTTATCTAAAAATGGCGATAGTCGATTTAAAGCGGGAGAACAAAGTTTATTTGACTTTAATCTTTTTATTTCATCAAGAAAATAAAATGCTTGAAGAGCTTTAATCAATGCAACTTCAGCGAAATCCATATCGGTAGCGGTAAAAATATTAGAGCGCGGTAAAATACGTAAAAATCGGTAGATGTAAATGATTGTGTGTAAAAGCACAAGCCATGACGAAATTCTTTCCGAAAGAGAAAGAAGTGGATGCGGTTCTTCATTACTAAAAGCGGGAAGAGAAATTGTTTTTGATTCCGGCAAGTTTTCTTCAATAGAAGCTGATTCTATTGTTTTGATTGGCCACTCTTTAGCGTCCAGATAAAGCCAAGCAGGTCCAGTGAACCAGAGCGGGTGACTCATCAACTGCGTGGGAGTGAGACCACGGGAAAGACAGTCGCTCGGGTTTTGAAAACCAGCTGTATGGTAAAAACATTCAGCGGGAATAGCGGATATTATTTTTGTTATACGCGTCGCGACAAAGGTTTTAAACCTGTGCGGTGAGGAATGTATCCAGTGTAAAGTTACCATAGAATCGGTAAAACAGTAAATACGTTCAATATTGTGACGTATTTTATAAGCGTCAACTACACGACGAGTTAATTTCGACATGAGTAACGAGGCACAAAGCTCAAGGCGGGCGACACTGACGGTCTTGAGCGGACAGACTTTTGACTTTGCGCATACCAGCCGAATGCTAGTGCAAGTAGGGTTTGCACTATTCGTTTAATTTTACTATTCGAATAAAATGAATACTTCTAGAGCCAAATATTCGAATATTCGGATATTCGAATATTTTTAAACATTGATTGAAAACAATACAATATCAATTCAAAACAAACAAAAGCAGCTAGACTGTGGTTTGGTTTGATTGCTGCATAATTTTATTCAAATAAAATCAAGTATTTTAATTATTTTTCTTGTTTGTGTTAACACAAGTTAACACAACACAGATGCGTGCGCGCTGTCGCTGGCCGCGTGACTGACTGAGTGAACGAACGAACGAGGCTGAACGAGTAAATGAACACAAGGTGGGGTGGGACTCAGGGGCAGAGTAAGAATAAGACCAAAAACAAAAACTTTATTATTATTCAACTATTCGAATAATTTAAATGAATTATTCGAATTTGAAATTGGAGCGGATATTCGAATAAAATGAATATTCGAATATTCGAATTGCAAACCCTAAGTGCAAGTGTCTGAGTCATCTTGTACTCTAATATATACGACACATCCGTATCCACGTTCACTTGCGTCTGCAAATGATATTATCGAAATTTTCGAATTTTGGAACACGTCTAAGTGGCGTTTAATACGTAAATCCCGCAAAACAGGTAGCTCCTTCAAATAGTTTTGCCAAATCTGCGCAATATCAGAGGGTAGTGTTTCATCCCAGTCTAATTTTAAAATACAGATTTTCTGCAAGAGTAATTTTGCGTACAAGATCACAGGAGCGGTAAAGCCGAGGACGTCGTACTGACGTGCTATCACGGACAAAACATTGCGTTTAGTACATGGGCGACTATCTAGCGATACAGTAAAAGAGAACTCGTCAGAATCAGGCGACCACTGTAAGCCAAGAACTTTAAGAGTTTGAGTTTGTTCTTCAAAATTCTTACTAGAATTTAAGCGGTGAGTATCAGGCAGTGTATCAAGTAACTGTTGACAGTTACTAGACCACTTGACGAGCTCAAAGCCACCGGCCTTAAGCAATCCTACCAGCTCATCTCTGAGCTGTAAGGAGCCCTGCACGGTGGGCGTGCTATAGCAGATGTCGTCCATGTAACAGTTTCGTGCGGCTACAGTAGCGGCGAGCGGGTACGCTGAACTCCCATCCTCACAGAGTTTCCTGACTACTCTCATCGCAAGGAAAGGGCTACTACGTAGTCCAAAGCAGACGCGATTGAACTGATAAGCGATAAGCGGTGAACACGTGTCAAAGCGGTATAAAAACTTTTGAAATTTGCGATCATCGGCGTTAACCAAAACTTGTAAGAACATTTGTTTGATATCCGAGGTAAAAGCGATTTCATACAAGCGGAAGTCAAGTAAAATTAAAAACAAATCGTTTTGCAAATTAGCACCTGTGTGCAGCGTGTCATTTAATGAGACACGAGTACCATCAGCGGAGTCAGTCTTAGTACTGGCATTCATACAAATACGCACCTTTGTCGTTGATTTATCAACACGCACTACGGGATGATGCGGAATATAATAACCAAGAGATAATTGGTCATCATTATGAAGCGGGGATATGTAACCTTTAGTTAGGTATTCATTTATTATATTGTTATACTCGGAACGTAAATCTGCGTTAGAAACAAACCTACGCTCAAGAGACATAAAACACTTTTTTGCGTGATGGTACGAGTTTCCTAGTATGTTAGGATTCCGTGCGAACGGTAAAGAAACCGAATAGCGACCAGCGGGGTCACGTGACACATTGTTAATAAATAATTTTTCACATTCATCATTTGCGGGACTAGAAGCAGGTTCACAATGCACCTCTTCTAATTGCCAAAATTTTTGTAAAATAAAATCTATTGGCGGTTCAATCTCCATATAAGAGCATAACGAAATTGAACATGCGGTATTTTGGTAAACAGGCGTATTACCAATTAGCGTAAAACCGAAGATGGTCTGAAATCCCGTCGGCGTACCCGGGGGACCAGAGACGCGGCCTGATAACAAGATATCCGCGAATAAAGATGCACCGATAAGAATATCAATCTCACCCGGTAAGTAAAATGTTTCATCAGCAAGTGTGATATATTTTAAATACGAAAGCGTAGACAAATCCACCTGCACCGATGGTAAGTTGTCGGTAATACGGTCGATTACATAAGTGTCAAGCGAAATTGAAACCGAATCATCAAATCGTGAAAACAATTTAAGGTTTGTCGCACCCTTAATTGGGTTTGATGAAGAGCCGATGCCCTTAACAAAAGCGCGGGGAATTTTCTCATATTTTAAGTTAAGCTTCTCACAACAGGAAACCGTCGAAAAACTGGATTGTGACGCAGGGTCGCAGAGCGCACGTAGACGGACAGACATACCGTTAGAATCTTTCACGATCACTTGAATTGTACCTAAAAGGCATGTTTCATTACGCTGCGAGTTAGGCTGTAAGTTACATAAAGAAATATTATTACTCGCAGTTGGTACGGATTGAGAATCATTAGTCATATGTTCTGTGTTAGTCGCCGATACGGCAGGATCCACCAACCTCGAAGATTGCGTATGTGTGCGTGGAGACACGGTAATATTTTGACCAAGCGCGGTGTGAGTATTCATCACATTTTGTTTGCGGCACAACATCGAATGGTGTTTACAATTACAATGGCGGCAATTATAAGACGATTTACAAGCGGAATTGTTATGCGTAATACTTAAACAATTGGTGCAACCGTTATTAGATTTGATGAACTGAAATCTTTTCTCGATATCTAGTTTCACAAATTCGGGACACTTATATAAATTATAGTGTTTTAATTGTTTACATAGCGGACAACAATTATTATTGGTCGAAGCGGAGACAAAAGCATGGGTTGACTTGGTACTGTACCCGGTTTTGTTGTTATTATTATTAACGGAGCGGTTCGGAGCGGGAGCGGTAATTGCGGGTGCAGTGCGGTTCAGTATCTTAATTTGTTCCCGTAAAAATGATATTAATTCATCATAATGGGGTAAATCGGAACCACGTTTAAACATTTCAAATGAACGAGCGGTTTCAACATCAAGTTTTTTAAGGGCCAAATACATAAGGATAAAATCCGAAAGATCTTTAATATTCAGCGATTTTAAACACGAAACAGCGGAACAGAACTTGTCTAAAAACAAGTCCAAGTTTTTTGAACTAGCGGTAGTTAAAGGGCGAAATTCAAACATTTGATCCAAATAAGTAGTGGCTAAACTACGCGAGTCTTGAAAAGTAGAAACGAGTGTTTTCCAGATTATGTCGTAGTTAGTTGCGTTCGGTGTGATTCCAGAACAAATCGAAAGTGCCCGGCCAGAAAGTTTACCCATCAGGTATTGTACTCGTTCGTTGTCGGTCAAGTCCGGATTATCGTGAATCGTGGTTTTAAATGTTTCATAGAATGTTGGCCACATAGTAGCTTCACCAGAAAAACCAACGAGTTCCAGTTTTGGAAGCTTGATAGTAGGTTTTTTGGGACATTCCATGTCAAGTGGAGCTTTAACTTTAGAGTCAGCCGATTTCGAAGAATGTGATAACTTCCGGTTGATGTATTTGCAATGGGAGTAAAGATCCTCAAAAGCTGACCAACTTTGATAATTTGGTTCAAAATTAGGATTTATCAATACCTCTGTGTCATTAATTTCATCTATGATTACATGAATTTCTGAGCGTACAGTATCCAAAGTTTCGACATTGGCCATAAACAATTCTGCCGAAGAAACATCCTCTAAAGCGGTTTTAGAAAAGTCATAAACTCTCTGAAGGCGATTAAACAATTCTTGCCTTTTATTTTTAAGCTTCTTTAAACTATACGACATCTTTAATTTTGCAGCTTCTGCGGAATTTGGCATGTTATATAGTACAAAGTTAGGCAAGTACCAGAACTATTGAAAGTTTTATACTGACTACAACATAGAATAATGCTAATGAGTTAGAGATAACACGGGCGGCGGACGAACCTGTGTACGAGTACCTCTCGATAATATTAAGAATTAGCAGGTAGGCAGATAATATTTTCTGTGAAATGATCAAATGGTATAATCGCAGCGGATAAATTAACAGAATGGCGTATTTCACTGTAGATAATTTATAATTTCCAGTATATAGGAAATGGAATCACTAATATTTTGACGAATGCGGGGTTTTAATGCATAGATAATGCAAATAAGAGCGGGAATGCGGGGTAATACTGCGGGCAGAGTGAAAATTAGAGCGGAATTCACGTGTTCTTTAGACAAAGAACATGAAGATAGCGGTTGGAAATACCAAAAAATGGTTATAGATCGCAGATCAAAGGGCCTAAAATGGATCTAGATCCGGCTCGAATGGCCAAAAAATGAGCACGCGATATGACGGCAGTGCTTTGTATCACCATAGGTTTTAAAAATAGCGGGAAGTGAAGAGAAATAATTACGAAGATGAAAGATCTGACCTTGGGAAGGAGCTGCATGCACCACAAACCACGCTTCGCCTGAGCCACCAAGTCTCTGGTGTTCTCCAAGATGGTTTTCTTCTTCCTCTTCGTGCCTGGTTGCGCTCTTCTCGGCTAATCTTCTTCGTAATAGTAATAGATGAAAATGAGGCGCACAGCGGGTGCGATCTCAAAATGGCGGGCGGTAGGGTCGAGGTAGGACCTAGTCGAATGACAATCAGCGTATACCTCCGGCGTGAAAGGCTTCTGATTGACGACTGATTGATTTGCGTCCAAAACTAAGCGGGTGGAGATGCAGCGAAAATGACAGTTGAAAATATTAATTCACAACTACCCCGCAGTATGAGAGCCACAAGAAGTGGCGCGAACAGCGTTACTTTGCGGAAGTCCATCATAAGTTTGTGGATTACAAAATTATTTATGCTCAATAAAACTTTAGTAGCAAAAAAAAAACATAAATTTGTGGATATATTAATAATTTGCAATATTCCGCTAAACAATATTACCATGCTATTCAAAATGCAGACTCGAGCACCGCCCGCCCTCCCGCATAAAACATGCACAAGCAAAGCAAGCAGTATGAGCACAAAATAAAGCAATTTTAAATAACAAGCAAGAAAACTTATCGACACGTGTTTCGCCTCTAAACGAGGCATCCTCGGGATGTGTAGTCCGCCCGACCGCTCGACAGCAAAACGGCTGGCTTTTTTCTGTCAAAGTTACAATATTCTGAAAAGAAGAGTCTAAGTTTGAGAAGCTAAAGAAAGGCTAAAACATGAAAACATAGTACCTCCAACTATGGTCCCCTTTTATATATTCCCGTGTTCAAACGTTCGCATCGCGACTTCCATTAATTTTGACATTCCACGTAATTAACAATAAAGTACACTCACCACAAGAATTTAATTCAATTACATATCCAAACCTGTTTAATTGGGTCTTTACACTGCTCACATCCGCCAAAACAGGTTCTTAGATTTGCATAATTATCTAACCATACATATTTGGGGGTATTGTCGATTGCTAGTGTTGCGACGGGGTCTTCTCTCCGTATTTCTACCGCTCTCTACCGTGTAATCAAGTAAACATTCAAATACCAAAGTTAGATACTCAAGAACAGAATTGAGGTCTCATCAAATATATTTTTTTCTGGCGATTTTTATGAAATCCTAGCGTTTTTTTTTTATTTATATTTTTACTACATTACACTATCTTTACAGCTAAGCCAATGCAATAGTGCAATAAACATCAACAACATATTAAATACATAAATTACAGTACATTGAAAAATATAAGTATTTAGAATTTCACACAAAACGACAATTAAGTAACATCATAAGCAACAATTTTATCTATAACAAATAACAAACAAGGCTGTTCTTGTGAACTCACCCAGAGAGCAGAAAAATAGGTATGTGTGATCGTGGATCTTGTTGAGCAGCTGTAGGGCTCGTGTCAGGGGAGCCTTCTGGTGAAGATTTATCCTGCTGCTTCCTATGGCGAACAGTCGGCCACTTCGTACCCTAAGGGAGTCCTTGGGCACCCTTAGTTTACATTCCATCAGCAAAACTGAAATAAATAGAACTTCATGATAATGTTATTATAATAATGTTTTAACTGCTGTAAGCATGGTCCTCTCATCACATTTTTTATTAATGGTTTTGCGTCAAACGGATTCTTTTGAACGACTGTGGTGGTACCACCATCTTACTTGGAGACCCCCCTCGAAGTAATTCGGGGGAGAGTAAGAGGACAGCTCACAGGCAAAAAACCCGGAGCCCCGCCATGCCTGGGACCGATGGATGGCGGTATATCCACCCCTAATAGCCGGTCCTTATATGGAACAGACTGGTGACGGGCAGCGGCGTCACTGGTGCGAGGGTTCCGGCACCGCGCTCACTAACCCGCCTGCCCAGCGTGTGTGAGTATGGGCAATTTTTCTAGGATGACCGCCGGGAGTGGCAAAGTCCTGGAAAGGCTTATGTCCAGCAGTGGACGAACTAGGCTGATGGATGGATGGATGAATTCTTTTGATAGACATCGGTCATTTTTATAATTGTTATTAATTTCGTACCATCTTTGCGTTAGTTTCGAGTTTACTACAAAGTTTTTTTTTATGTAGGTAAAGCGTCTGTACCGAACCTGATGGTCTACATTGCTAATGCTTGGGTAGTCGATCTTGATTGCTTTTCGTCTTACCTGCACCTGAAGCGGTGGTAGGCCAGTCGACTCTCAATCTTAAGGCGATATATAAAAGATTTTGCGTCCCTGTCCGAAAAACCCGGTTTTTTCGGACATTATAAACAACATAACATAACAAAACAAACAAACAAAAAAAAATTATATACAACAAAAATAAAAGTTTTGAGTATTTTCGAAATATATTTCGGCCCACTTTGTGTCCGGCATCGATTCGACTGATGCCGGCCCCAAAGTGGGCCGAAATATATTTCGAAAATACTCAAAACTGTTATTTTTGTTGTTTATAATTATTAAATTAAATAATTTACAGAAACCAATGGAAACTTTACGATGGCAACATACACAATACATAGGTAATAAGGTTTTGTAGAATAACTATTAAGTGAATTTTAAATTTAAGTGTTCTGTTTCGATTAATTAGAAAATGCCTGGGATTTAACAAGCCGGCTGCGAAACCGTTCTTAAGTATGAAATGTAGCGCTTTGATTGACCCGTTTGTGGCTCAAGTATTGCTTAGCGAGATTTTCTTAAATCAGAAACACGGAGTTAGGCTTTCATTTATCCTACAACAAGGCGTTTTTATATAAAAAATATTATATATTTAATACATAATACATCATCACTTGAAAATACTTTAACAACAAAATACATAAATCGGTAATCATTGCAAGTCGCGGGCAAATGCTAGTAAACTTTTGTTACCGCTTTTTAAATGTATAAAATGGAGAGGCGATATGCGAAAAAAATACGGATGTTTCTTTTCTGTGTATTTCATGTAATACACGGAAAATTGTAATCAGTTTCTGGTATATGCATTTTGACTATTATAATCTAGGGTTTTGAAATTGGAAAACATGTTTGGATAAATTTTCCTCGATAGAAATAATTGTTGAAAGGAGGTCTTCAAACACACTTTTTCTCCTCGTTTGACGAATAGGAATCATATACAGAACTCAAACATATTTTATTAAGCGTGTTTCAACAATATCTAGACATTTGATATTTGAAATTTTGCTAGCTATTTTAGATTCTTTAATAAAAATATAAAACCAACTTTTTTCCCTTTTGCCCTGAATCCGGCCCTCTCCCACTGCGCGATTTTTCGCTTGGAGTGACAGTGACAAAAATAGAATTCGCATAGCCTCTTATTTGAGAACTGCACAGTTTATTAACTAAGGTCCCTTTGTTCAGATTTACTACGGAACCTGAAGGTTTCACTGCTCACTTACAGAATTCTAAATTAGCAATACAACCTCCATTCTAATTTGTGTACTTGTATATTTCGTAGCCAGGCGGAGCGAAGAAAAGCTACTTCTCTATAATTCATGTTTTTGAGAGGGATGTATAGAATAATGCCCCTTTCAGGCTTTTTACATATCTACCTTCAGGTAATACCTACATGAGAGTGAATGGTTCAATTTTGTCACCTATAGCGTACGTCCTAAGAGTCACAGTCTACGAGAAAACTTTGGTTTTCTGTAAGCTTGCTTTACCGTCTAATATATTATGAACTTTTAGGATTCCGCAGAATTAAGGGAAAGGTAGCCAAAACCAAATTGACGTCCAATAAACCAAGATTCATGCGATTGTAAACTTTGAGAATTACTGCAATAGAGACCAATTCTAAATTATGTTCTCGAAAAGTACCCGGAATATAAGAGCTTGGATGACTAGACTGATGGACGTGGAAGAGGCGAAAGGGGTGTGTCAGGATCGTAGCAGATGGAAATCTGTTGTCTCTGCCTTTCCCTCTGGGAGACAGGCGTTCACCTTTATTTCAAATAACCTATTTTAGACGACTCTAACCCTTATGTTATGAGTCTTACGACAATGTCATAAGGGGGTCAGTTCACGCCCGGTTGACCGTACATATCTTGAACTTGGATCGGCACACGTTTTGGTGCGTCCTTGACCTTTCAAATTATTCCTGGATTTGAATTCCGGGCTTATTCCACATATCCCCTGCGAAGATCCCCTGCGTCGGGGATTTGTGGACTTTTTGTCCATAAATCCCCTGCCGGCTCTCAAGGAAAACGTAAGGGGATTTCTGGACAAAAGTTCCAGAAATCCCCTTAATCATTTATTTTCATGTTTTTATTAAAGCAACTTATTAGGTAATCACAGTATTTGTTTCATATACAAAGGCACATAACCATTAAAAATGACACTGTTTAGCTCACATAAAATTTGTTCTATCTTTACCAGTGTAGATATAAACTGTCTCTTATATTTACAATAATAAACAAAATCTTGTATTCATTAAAATATCTCAGAAAATCAGTTTTCAGTAATCCTCCGGTAAATAAGTTCTATAATCACAGATCATTTGTACAATAATATTGAATAATTAAACCTATGCGAGTAACGTTAAAATACTAGTAATGGTATCACTGGTAATTCACTGACAACAATTTTTACATGTGTAGACATAAAATCTCTCTTATAATTACAATAATTAAACAAACCGCGCAATAATTAAATTATCACAGAAAATCACGCTTTTACAGTAATCCTTCTATTAATTCTATAATCACAGATTATTTTGCACATTAATATACTTACCATTAAAGTTGGGTTTTTGGACCCAAAATTATTTATACAAAATATAAATAGCGGATATTGAACAGGTAAAACTATACGAGTTACATAAAAAATGCTAGTATAGTATAGTAAATGGCATATATAGTTGGCATTGATACCATTTACTTTAATTAAATATAATTGTAATTATAAAGTAAATGGTATCAATGATAAATTATTAACAACAATGTTCACATGTGTAGACATACAATTTTTCATATAATTACAATAATAAAACAAACCTTCGAAATAACATAGCAAATCATATTTTTACAGTAATTCTTCTATTAATTATATTCTATAATCAAAGATTATTTGTACGATAATATTAAAAATTTATACGAGCTGCGTAAAAGGTAGAAGTGGTATTACTGATAAATCACTTACAACAACTTCGACATGTGTAGACATAAAATTTCTCTTATAGTTACAATAATAAAACAAACCTTGGAATAATTAAAATATCACAGAAAATCAAATTTTTACAGTTATCCTAACACTAGTTCTAACAATTAATAAGTTCGATAATCAACGGAGTTTTTCTAAACAGTGCCCAACCGTTATTTCACCGTTAATAAACTCCCTTTGGACTTCTTCAATGAATTGATCACGATCAATGCTCTCTTGTGATCTCTTGCTCTCTGTGATATGCCTTCCTGATTATCAAGAAACTGCGTGGCGCGAACACTGTAAAATGATGCATCTTCCGACAACGCAGTGAGTAGCCTTATTAGGCTGGGATTTTTTTTCACTATCCGTTTCTTTATTTTGCCATGCCAGGACTCAACCTGGTTATTAGTACGGTGTTGCTGACCGAATGCACACCATACTTTAATGAAATCATGTTTCAACCATTGATTTAGCATGTAATGCCTGAACGCTTTACTTTTGTTGTCGCTGGGACTTTGGGAGGCAATATAAAACCAACCCTGTAAAATCTGGTCCTGTGGTAGCATAGGCAAAACTGCATTTAGCGTCACTATTCTTTTCAGCAATGTTTGTTTAGTTAATCGCAATTGTTTTGCTTTTCGCCATATCGCATCTCTATAGTGGACATAGCAGCCAGCGATTGAGATATCTTCAAACTAATTTTTCATCGCGTTTGTTGCTGCTTCCTCAAAATCGTATTTGAAGGTCTCTGGTTTCCAATCTAGGAGTTGGGATTTTAGCATGGAAAAAATAATTTCGTATGCTTGCTTACTTTTGTGGCTCATTAGCACGTATACCAACGGCAAAATATTAATAAAGTTTCTTGTACTGCCTAAATCCCCATGGATGGTATAAAGTTGATAGAATGGCTTTGTACAAATCCAGAAGGTCCCGTCTCCCAAAAAGGAGTTTGGTGTATTCATGTAATATCTGGCCGATTCGGAGCAGAATGCAATTACACGAATACTGCCATCGTTGTAGTCTGCTAGCAAAAAATTTTGGTGCACCGGTGGGACTTGGACTGTTACAATATACAATATAAAATTATAAAATTATTTTATTTAATTTTAATATTAAACATCTTTATCAAATATTATCATATCATTTAAAAATAAAAAATCTGCGGTTATTCTAAAGGGCTAAAATAAAACAAAGGATAACGCCGACCCGCGCCGCGCCGTAACGGTAAAATAAAGAATTTCATAGAATACTCATATCAAAAATTTCAACTGTTACCCGCCACCAGAAAACAATGAATTTACACTCGTAATAATACCATATCACACTCTTGCTAGTCATTGGTCGAGCGCGTGGACGTGGATGTGTGAGTGCGGTAACGGCTGGCAGGCTGCAAGCGGTTCTAAGCTTTAAGTTAGGCCAGCAACCGTTTCCTTTTTCCGATGGTACCAATGTCTAAAAATAAAGACTGATTACCTTGTTAGTTGTTTATTAAAAACATAAAAATAAATGAGTAAGGGGATTTCTGGAACTTTTGTCCAAAAATCCCCTGCCGTTTTTCTTGAGCGTCGGCAGGGGATTTCTGGACAAAAAGTCCACAAATCCCCGACGCAGGGGATCTTCGCAGGGGATTTGTGGAATAAGCCGAATTCCGGCCAAGACTAGACAGTTGTCTTAAAAGCTCAATTTTACTGTTTTATATTTTGTATAAGGCTATGCATACAGAATGTTAATTTGATAACCTATTTCCTTTAAACGGGATGTTCTACCCCTTTAATATGAACAACTTTTACTATGAACTCAACTGAAATCACAAAAAATCTGTTGTTTCATATGAAACAGCTGATCTCTTTTTCGCGATTTCAGGGTTGACCCCATAGTAAAAGTTGTTCATATTGATGCGTAGAACAGCCTGTTTAAGAGAAAAAGGTAATCAAATTAATACCCAATATAATATGTCGCCGTATAATGGCGCAGACAGCTTTGTGAAAAACCGAATTATGTCATAAAGGCCTACCTATACGAAATTATTCCCTTTTTCTGCGAAAAATCTGCTTTTTCACGAAAAAGCGAGATTAAAATAATAACGAAAATCCTTCAAAAAAAGGTTAAAAATAGGTGCGACGTCGAGCGAAGCAAAGCGGAGCTAGGAGGAGCGTGTTAGGTTCACATGTAAATTACTTTTAGTATTGTTTAACCCATAGTTTTAAGGCGATACAAAAAAAAAATGGGGTTTTTTCGAATCCATTTACTTCACTATAACGTCATCTACGTATATAATTTTTGGGTAAATGTTTATTGAGTATTTGATTAAGATTCTCACTGAAGGCGCTTAGATGAAATATATAAATTCATAATAAATTCACTAACATACGGTGACATTTACATGTATCAATGAAGAATTGACAAGAACTACAAATACAAGATTTTAAAGGAAACAAAAAAAATATATGTATTTTTTACAGCAACGTTTTAGTTACTTCCACCAACTAATAGGGGTAAATGGCCTCACCCCCGATTTCACATTTGAGAATTTGAAGTAAAGCGATGCAATGCGGCTCTGTTAAAAATAGCGTAAAAATATTTCGAATGATCAAGCTGTGCTTCTCTTTTTTAATATTCTTCCGCCCTTTCACGATATTTTCCTCTTAATTAAATTTCCCTAGCTCATAATAGTTTCCATATCTTTAAAAGTTGAGCATGAAACTTTTCTAGGTATTCCCAGTTTCCACGCACTCATTAAAATATTAAATTAAAATCCCAAGAATTCTATTTTTAAAAGGCAGATTGATTTTCTCGTGAAATTATTGGCTTTTATATTATGATTTAAGATGGATTCGAGCCACGATCTGGACTGCGATCTATTGTTTTAGCTGTGATGAGAATTAAAAGGGTTAAAATACTTCTACATACATACATACATTCATACAAACATACATACATACATAGATACATATACTCACGCCTGTCTCCCAGAGGGGTAGGCAGAGCTACAGATTTCCATCTTAATACTTCTATTTACAATAATGTGATTGTGCCTAATCATTGATATATTTTGGAGGTCTGGTATGTATCCTGTAGCTGTCATTGTCCATCACTCTATTTGGGCTCTCTTCTATATCTCATACGACCCTTCCTAGTACTCCTCTCCTTTTAGGGAAGCTGAAATTTATACTAGTATGTCTAAAAATGTGGCCTAGACATTTTGCTCTTCTATTTAGTATTATAAAGAAACAAATAAATTATTCTTCTTAAATTTCTTCTAATCTAAAGTTGTTTATTGACATTTCTAGGTCAGTCGGGCAACTGAAATTGACTAGATAAGGTTTAAAAATAACTCAGAGGTGACAGCCGAGCCATGGGATACGTGGGCGAGTTTCTGAAGTCGCCCTACGCGTTGCCATGACGACGATTGGCTGCCATATTCTGTATCTTTTACCCCAAGGACGTTACCAGTCCTTGGGAAATGTTAAACAAACATATTTAACTCAGTTTTTCATGAGCGCGTGTTTCTTGGTAGTCGTATCAGCCACGGCTCAAAGCACCCTATTTTAAACTAAAAGGATACGTCATAGAGTTCAGTTCTAATTGACGCAAAATGAGGTGCTCAATCTGTCTTTATGAGCAAGTTCCAATGTGTCGGACATATTCTGAATCTTTTTGCCGTCTTTCCACATAAGTATTTAGGGTAAATTCGAACAAGCTACACACACCAATATGAAATTATTCATTACTGACATGACAATATGACCAAGACAAAACCAGTGTCAAGAGTATATACGATGTAGATAAATTATATTTGTATGCTTTAGCATTAGGTAGAAAACTTACCTTCAGAATACGGCTGCTTGCTTCGATTTATAGGTGAAAATGGACCCAGCTGTCTTGTACTTACAGGCATTGCGTGCGCAAGAGAAATTTCACTTCTTCTCTGAGAAGTTCTTGGTCTTTGACATGACAAAGTCTTATTGCTTTTAAAGTTCTAATGGAGCGACGATGACAAGCCTCTTATTTGTTCTACCTCAAGTACATTTATAAAAACCTTTTAATTAAAATATATGAAATTTCATAAGAGAAGCCACAAATTGTTGATATAAAACAGTATAATGAGAGTTGAGTTTTACGTTAATTAACATTATTGTAATAATTACAGTGTAATTAAATTTAGAGTGTAGAAGGGTTAGTCGGGGCTTTTGTTTTGTTTATATAGTACATTGGGATAGTTTACTTTCAGGCAAAAATGTTAGTGAGGCTACAAGCATCTTTTTGACCACTTTAAATAATTGTACTAAGAAACACACTACTATAAAGTTAGTGGTCCAGAAAAATAAAAAAGCCTTGAATTACTCCAGGTCTCATCAAGTGCTATAAGTTTAGGGATATATTACATAAAAAAGCTCGTCGTAACCCTTTAGATACTGATTTACAACTTAAATATAAATCATACCATAAAATCTGTACCAAGGCCACTCGTACTGCAAAAAATATATTCACTAACGCAGAAATTAAAGCAAACCGGAAGGTAAACTCTGGCAAATTATTAAGGATAAAGCGGCAATACCGACAGACGACAGATCGGGGGCCAGTGCTCTTCTTCATAGAGATAAGGACCCCATTGCAGCTATTAATGAAGTGAACAACAATTTTACTGATGGTGGAAGTATTTTAGCAGCTACTTTCTCGATTCCCTTCAGAAAACAGAAAATCACTTACTAAGAAATTGTTCTGTTAATTCTAGCAGTATAGACTCATTTCTTGTGTTTTTAACTGATCCACTTGAAATAGAAAAATGCATTGCTTCACTTGAAAAAAGCACAGCGAGAGGATTAGACGGCATAACTTCTAAGTTTATTAAATCTGTGAGAACATCTATACTTGCTCCGCTAGCATATATAATTAATCTCTCCCTTCAAGGCGTCTTTCTCAAGTCATTTAAAAAATCAGTTGTCGTTCCAATCTTTAAAACCGATGAAGCTGACGTCACCTCAAACTGTAGACCCATTTCGCTTTTACCATCTATCTCTAAAATTGTTGAAAACCTTGTCAAGATGCGGCTGTCAACCTTCCTAAAGAGAAAATACCTTCTTTGCGGTAACCAGCTTGGATTCAGGGATGGAATGGCTACTTCCAATGCAGTAAACAGAATAGTAGAATTTGTTGCAAATTAACTTGATAATAGCCGCCACTGTATTGGAGTCTTCTTAGACTTAGCCAAGGCCTTCGACACTGTCTCGATTCCCCTTTTATTGAGAAAATTAGAATTGATAGTCATCAGAGGTCAGACCCTTTCCTGGTTTCTTACTTACGAGTACCTTGAAAATAGAGAACAAGTGTCAAAATTCAGCACATATAGAGCGTCTTGAACAACGTCTATTATGGTGTTTCACGGAAGCGTCCTAGGTCCACTGCTCATTTTGATATATATTGACGGATTATGTAGCATGAGTGTTCTAAATGGTCGTGTCATTTCCTATACTGACGACATCGTTCTCTTATATATTGGTGGTACTCGGGAAAATACATTTGGGGAAGCGAGTCGCGGCGGAGTACTATCGCCAGTTTCCGGCTTCTGCAACTTCATCTTAACACCCAGTATAAGGAACACACAGTTTCCGTAAAAAAGGGATTAAGTCTCCGTATAATGTAAGTCATGTAATGTAAACGGCCATGTGCGATAGGTTTGTATTGAACGACGTTTTTTGAATACACTACGGGCTTACGCTTGACCACACTGAAATCTTCTATGTGATTTAGGATGAAGAAGCGCTCGTCCAGAAAGTGGACGAGTGAAAGCAGATGAGGCTTTTATCTCATATGATTATTTGATACCATACATGAATTATCAATACGTGACTTGCAGACTTTTACTTGAAGCTGCTTTTAGCTTCCTTCGAGGACTTGGTTCGTGATCAGCATGACATAAATCTGCAATCAGCAGGCAGACCATGCGTGGGTGGACACTAATGTTAGGCTTACCGGGACGGTTTCAAGAGCCGTGCGTCATAGCCGCGTGACGTATGCGATTGCTTATCAACGCGAAAATCACGACAACCTTATTTTTTGAATAAGTGAGTGCGTGAACTGGAAGGGGGCGTGCAAACAAATCGATGTCACTGTTGATCGTTGCCAGAATAAAATATATTGAGTAATGAAGCTTAGTACAAGCACTCAGATTCGAACTCACACATGAAGACGCCGCCGCGCTACCCCGCGCCGATATTTGTATGGAGACTCCCCGGAAGTTCGCTTAGACGGCGTGTAGAGCACGCATCTGGGTGTGTGAGTTCGAAACTGAGCACTTGTACTGAGATTCTCTACTCGATATATTTTTACTATGTCATTGCAATGATAGTAGCAATGTAACGCATGCGTTGCAGACGGCAAGTCTTAATTCCTGGAAATATCCTCTCGGAGATCGGTCCAGGAGCTGTATTTTTGAATCACTCGCCGTGAATCGTATATTCACGAACGAAAAAAATTCACGTGCGAAATTCAATTCGATTGGTCAGAATTTTACGTATTTTTGAATCAGTAGAAATCAATGTCGGTTTTCGTTTCACGCAGAAAAAAGTAAAATCGGAAAGCAATATCTCATTGATTTTAAAAACCGGTAATGAATGGAGGTGAACGGAACGTAAATTAAAAAGTTATAATGTCATGTCAGTCTCATCGATGCATCGACATCGACATTTTCTTCTTGTCATTCTTGCATAGTTTCTACTAAACTCCGGCCGTTCATTCGAGAGAATGGTGACGTTTGAAAATGTCAGGGGATAAAACCTTTTTTTTTACTGCTTTGCATTTCAATATTTTATATTTATCATGATGATTTTAGGGTAGATTGTATATCGTTAAAAGGTCCCATTTGTTTATAAAAAGTATTTTTGTCGTATATATTTTCCACTTCCTAGTACAAAACTTAATGAATCAGCTGACTCAATTTCTACGTAAAAGTTAAAAAAAAAGCGCAAAAAATATTATTTTTGGCGAAAAGTTGTCTATTAGCGATACTGTCAAGTTATTTCTGTCAAATCAGCAATCATAATGCCTGCAGTATGAATGCTCGACTTTTTGAATCGACATTTCAGAAAAAGGTTTATAATATCTGCGGTGTTAGGCAGTGTTGTCGTATTATAAAACTGATATACCTTACCAAATAATAAGATCGTATATATATTCTATTCCAGGGTTTTTATTTATAAAAAAAGTTTAAATAATCATGATTTGGATTTATTTCGTCCCATTTGTTGTACCGTTGATATTTTTTTAACGTGCCTTTATTTATTTTTGACGTGAAGAAGCTCTTGATGACTTGTAGTATTTTTTCGAGATATCGCCACACTCCATCTGTCATCATTCTCTCGAATTAACGGCAGCAGTTTAGTAGAAATCGGAAAACGAGTGGGTCAGACCACTCGTTGCAGAATTCACGGAGAGAATTTTCAAAAATACTGATTTCAAGTTTTCGTATGCGAATCATGCGGATTCGTATGCGAATTGAAATTCGAATGATTCAAAAATACAGCTGCTGGCTATTATTTTACTTTCGTGTTTCCTTCACAATTTTATTTTGTTGCTTTTAAATATATAAAAAAGTAGTTTTCGTTATTAAATATGACATACCTAATTTATAAACTAAAAAGTACAAAAAGTACTAAAAGTACACTATTTTCTAGTTCTTAATCAGGATTTTACGATATGAGTGTAGATAAAGTTATGTAATGAAGGTCTCCTGGTATATATAGTTATGTTATGAAGGTCTCCTGGTACATAAAATGTACGAGTAGATGTACGCGTTTTTTAGGGTTCCGTACCCAAAGGGTAACCAACGGGACCCTATTACTAAGACTCCGCTGTCCGTCTTTCTGTCCGTTTGTCTGTCCGTCTGTCACCAGTCTGTATCTCATGAACCGTGATAGTTAGACAGTCGAAATTTTCACATAATATATTATTATGATGTATTTCTGTTGCCGCTATAACAACAAATACTAAAAAACAGAATAAAATAAATATTTAAGGGGGCTCCCATACAAAAGACATGTTTTTTTGCCGTTTTTATAGATAATGGTACGGAACCCTTCGTGCGCGAGTCCGACTCGCACTTGGCCGGTTTTATTTTAATGATGTAGTAAATGTAAGCCCACCCGCATTACTGATAATGATAAAGCCTAGTTTCAACGAAACCTTGCAGTCATTTGCAGTAGGTTGATGTGTCATTCGTGGAAGGCTAGTTGAAAAACAAGCTGGTCATTGTGACTCCCATATTGAGGGTTCCGTATTCGTCGTCATGTTATAATTAATATAATTCAAAGTCACGCACGACATGAATCGCCGAGGGGTTGTCAGAGATGTTTCCGAGTGTGGACTGTGCAATGCAAGTCAAAGTCCATACTCGTACACCCACTTTTCCCCGGCGATTAATTACATGCCAGTGTGAAGGGAAACCCTCGGGCACTAATAGACGCACAGCATAACGTGCCTTCCAAAGCACGCAGACCAATTCAGGTGCACTTTTACATAGCATAATTAAGGGGATGGCATACCCTAGCAACTTTTTTTATTACCCTTGCAGCACAATAAGACCTTATTTGCTTTTCGTAGAGGCGATTATTGTTGGCTCTTTGGCCTCTTTTTCTTGGACGCGTAATACTAGTGATCACGCTGCGAAATAACAAATTGGTGTGTTTTTAGCAAATACTGAAATATTTTGTAGGGAAAAAATATTGGATTTAGGCAAAATCCCTTCATATTTCTATTGTCTATTTTATAAAAAAAAGTAAGTTGATCTCTTAACCGCGTTTTTGAAACGAACGTTTGAAAACCAAAAAAAAGTGGGTGGAAAACATTTTTTTTTGACAAAAGTATGAATCTTAATACATTGTTTATAGGTGGAATCCCTGGATAAAATATCGATAAATCAAATATATTGTCTTCAATATGAGGAGATGCCTAATTTCTTTCAATGAACCCTTGAAAACCTGGTGTTGTTGATGTTCTAGCGTCAGGTGTCCCGTTAACAGGTTTGCCAAACATTTTTTTTGTACTTTGTGATTTATCATGTCAGAATGGCCCGCCAAAATCAAACCCTGGATCTGCCCTTGCGAACCCCGGGGCCTCCAGCCCCTCTATTATGTGTCTTACGAACTGTCATGTCACTTCAAGTGCGGACATATCCTTAGACAATCGGAATTCGATAGTAACAGGCTTTGCATTATGAAATTGCCGAAGTTTTCTTACATATTCATGATTTCATAATTGCTGTGATTCAATAGCTATTTCCAGTATTTGTTTTTCTTTGAAAGATGATTTCAAGGTTTAACATCTAAGTATTAAATTTTGTTTTTATTGTCAGTTTGATATCCATCCATCCATCAGCCCGTATTCGTCCATTGCTGGACATAGGCCTCCCCATTATTACGCCACTCTTGGCGATCCTCAGTCATCCTCATTCAGCCGCCACTCGCAACGTCCTTCAGATCGTCAGTCCAGCGGGCACGAGGGCGGCCTACGCTGCGCTTTGCTGTACGTGGTCTCCATTCCAATGCCTTACGGCCCCAACGGTTATCACGTCGGCGACAAATATGGCCAGTCCACTGCCACTTCAACTTACTGATTCGGCAGGCTATTTCGGTCACCTTCGCTCTCTGACGGATATCTTCGTTTCGGATGTTATCGAACGATGTGAATATATATTCGGATGTTGAAGACCCCTGGGCTAGACGTCAAATGCGGTCACAATTGTAGGTACAAATATTAGTTTTGACGTCACTTTTTATGACATGTGACATCACCGTAACGATACAGCCTGTGAGTTTGTTCTTCGTAGTCCGTATAGTGCGATAAAATACGAGAGGTGTCGTTGGACTTCCGAATTTAACGAAGTTCCTTTCGTTACTGATGCGCAGACCGCACGTCTATACTGCAGTGATTATCATATCGAGGGCATCAAACTGAAAAGTCGTATATACAGATTTTCTGAATTCCGAAAATTCAAACTTTTGGGCGAGCCTCCATATTTATTAGCTCTACGATGTACAAAAAAGTAACGGTTGCTTCACTGGTTGTACCATTACCCCCAAGTCTACAACGTGAAAAGGCGTATTTATAATAAAAGAAAAATATTTATTTGATACTTTATATTTTTGTAGATACGCCCGTTCAGCTTGAAGCCTTCGCATACGCTTGATAAGCACATAGCTAAAGTGTCGTGACGGTCGAAGTCTTTCACTTTTTTCGGCCTAGCTCTCATTCGCCAAGTGTCTGGAGGAGTGTAATATGCGACAAGGAACTAACTCCGTTCCAAAAATGTCAAACGTAAGAAAAAAGCGAGTGATTTTTTTTTAATTCTTTTCTTTAATACATTAAATTCACTTATACATATATTTCGCAAAACTTTGCAGTTTGTCTGCGAAAACTTAGTAGCTTTAATTATTTTTACTTAAATTAAATTAACCCTAACTACTAAGAACTAGAAGAGTATTCTCCTGTTTCCAATATTAAGTTTCGAATACGGAACCCTATGATAGAAAATCAAATTGATTGCGCTTTCCCTGGAAAAAAACCTATCTGATTTTACAAGTGTTCGCTTCAGTTTTTCCACAAACTGTTTGTTATCGGTCGATTAATTTACTTTTGAAATTGGAATTGTTAGTAAAGCGACCGGTTCTGAGAATTAGATTGTGCGACTCTTTGATCTAGTGGTCGGATTTCAACTCACTGATCCGGTTGTCGCCGGTTCAAATTTATTTATTTTATTTACGAGGGTGAATCCAAAAGTTCTAAGCCCGACCGTAAAATGAAAGAAAAGTGGGTTCAAAATTATTTTTATTTTTCGACATAGTCTCCATCTAGATCAACACACTTCTTCCACCTGACCTATCACTATCACTTCTTCTCTAGTCGAATATTTTGATCCCACCAAGTGTTTTTTTAAATTTGGAAAGAGATGATAGTCAGAGGGGGCTAAATCCGGCCAATAAGGAGGGTGAGGCAGCAACTCGTAACCACATTCACGGATCACAGCCATAGTTTCAACCGAAGTGTGAACTCGTGCATTGTCTTGAAGAAACAAAATTCTCTTACGCAACATCCCCGGCCGTTTTTCTTTTATTTCTTCGCGAAGTTTTCGTAATAGGTTACAATAATAGCGTGAATTTATAGTTTCACCTTTAGGTAAATAATCCAATAAAATAACTCCCTTCGAATCCCAAAAAACAGATGCCATGACTTTGTTGGCTGACAAAACGCACTTGGCCTTTTTCGGCGTGGGTGAGCCAGATCTTTTCCGTTTGGATTGCTGTTTTGTTTCAGGAGTATGGTGATGAACCCAGCTTTCATCCATGGTAACAAAACGAAACATAAAATCCTCAGCATCTGCCTCAAAAAGTTCCAAACAGTCACGCGAAATTGTGAATCGAACTCGTTTTTGGTCAGCTGAAAGCAATCTTGGGACCCAGCGAGCAGAAACCTTACGGAACCCCAATTCTACAGTTATAATGTTTTGCACTCGGCCATAACTGATGCCTGTCATCTCAGGTATCCTACTAATGGTCAATCGTCGGTCTCCTAGGATGAGATCACAAATTTTGTCAGTGTTTTCTTTAGTGGTAGACGTTGAAGGCCTTCCGCTCCTTGGGTCATCTTCAATGGTCTCCCGACCGCGTTTAAATTCAGCTACCCACTTTTTGACAGTGGAATACGATGGAGCAGATTCCCCTAATGTTGTTTCCATATCTTAATGAATCTCTTTAGGTGAAAGACCTTTTTTATTGAGGTACTTAATCACAGCACGGTGTTAAATTTTCTCCATTGTGAAAAATCCCGTCAGACTGCGTTAAACAAAATATCACAAAAAAATAATAGCTTGCAGTATCGAACTTCAACTTCACACAATCAATCACGAAAAAACATACTAACAAATGATGGTAGATTTACAAAGATTTGATACCTCTTTGTAGGTCGGGCTTAGAACTTTTGGATTCACCCTCGTATTTATTTTCAATGCAAGTGCTCGTAAAGGCCTACTTAATTATTATTTTTTTTTAATTTATTTATCAGAAGTTGGCTAACATGCAACCTTTCCTGTGTACCATAAATGTTATACTTTTTTTTCCGCTGTTTAACAGCTCTGGATACATTCCTTTTGCGCTAATCATAATTTAGTTCACAAGATTATATTTGTTTTATTTCCTCACACTGCATTGAAAAACGTAGTATGATACAAGGGCGTAAGAGCAATAAATTACTCGGTTACGTTAAATCCTCGTAATTTATTCCTTTTCGCCCTTGTACGAGGGTGACACTGAAAGTTCTTAGAAAATTAAAAACTAAGCAAACTAGCAAGTTATTAGTTTTATTATATCTTTTCAAAATAGTGTCCATTCACATCAATACATCGCTGCATCCGATGGAACCACTGAGAAAAGCACTTTGCCCACTCGTCCTTAGGGGTCTCTTCGACGGCCTTTTGAAACGCAGCCACTGCTTCCTCGGCGTCCATAAAACGTTTTCCTCGTAGTTTTTCTTTTATTTTCATGAATAAATAAAAATCACAAGGTGCGAGGTCGGGGGTATATGGTGGGTGACCCAGTAACTCCACGTTTGACGTCGCCAAATAGTCGATCGTTTGCTTGGCGGTGTGCGACGAGGCGTTGTCGTGGTGAAGGAGGATCCTACTGCGAGGTCGTTTCTCCCGAACTTTTTCCAGGACAAGTGGCAAACAATTGTTAGTATACCACTCTGCAGTAACTGTTTTTCGATACTCTAAAACAATCGTTGCGTAATGACCTGTCCTTCCGAAGAACGAGGCCACCATCTTTTTTCCCACGCTTCGACCTCTCTTCACTTTAGTTGGCAACTCCTCAGAAGGAAACACCCATACAGCAGACTGTCTTTTAGTTTCAGGATCATAACAGTAAATCCAGCTTTCGTCACCCGTAAGTACGTCAAACATAGCATTTGAGTTACCTCCGTTAAATCTTTGAACCATTTCACGGCACCAATCAACACGACGGAGTTTTTGGGCCTCTGTCAAATTATGAGGTATCCACCGGGCACAAAGCTTCCTGACCGCTAAATGTTCATGGAGGATTTTGTGAACTTGACTCATACCGATGCCTAAGCTTGTCCGAATCTGCTGATAGGTCACTCTTTTGTCAGTCTCTATCATACGCCGCACAACACTGATTTTGTCTTCGGTCGTCGCCGTGGAAGGCCGTCCCTCACGCAGATCATCGGTGAGATTAGTGCGACCACGTTTAAACTCATTAAACCAGTTGTAAACAGTGGCACGAGATAGGGCTTCATCGTGAAAGGCCAATCGAAGTCTATCATAACTTTCTTGTTGACTTAAATGACATCGAAAGTCATAAAAAATAAATGCACGAAAATTTTCTCGCGTTAAGTTCATGCTGACGTGACACAGACAATTTTCAATTTGCCGCCAAATCGTAAAAAAAATGACTAATGAGTGAAAGACATACACAAAAATATTGGCAAAGAGTTCCATTTTCAAAATTTAAACTTATTTTTTTATTATATCGTTTACAAGTGGCCAGTTCTAAAAACTTTTAGTGTCGCCCTCGTAGCATAAACTACTATTATTTGGTCTGCCAACATATGATACACTTTACAACATACAATTAAAAATAGTCGTGTTGCTTGCATCCGTAGGAGTTTACTTGGGTCTGTTATAATAGGTCACATTTACTATGAAATTTCCGAAATTTTCTTAAAGATTCATGGGTCCACAATACCTGTAATTCAATAGCTATTTCCATTATTTGATTTTTGTTTAAAAGTTCCTTTCCAGGTTGACTACGTATTAAATTTTATTTTTGTTTTCAGTTTGATTACAAAAATTAAATCTTCAAAGACAGTTCGTCCTAAATGTCATCCATTTCCATGATAAGATTCGTAATATTTTTTTACAGCTGCCACTTTTAAAAATTTAACTTTAAGTCATTGTTAGCTTAATGTTGTCTCATTCATACACACTTTTTTAAATAAAATTTGGATATTGTCATTCCTAAAAAAAATTTTTATTTTTTACTGAAAATTGAGTTTTTTTTAATTCTCCGTTTTCGGCAATTTCATAGTAAATGACCTAATATTAAAGGCCTTACGAAGAGATGATTTTTCTTTTTATTTTTTTATTAATTTTATAAGAAACAAATTGTTGTATAAATTTATATATAACTTAAATAATAAACAAAAACACTACATGTTTCATAAATTATTACTTAAAGAAAACAAATAAATTGAACACTTAGCTTTAGGAGCTTATTAATTAATACAGTGTCGTTCAAAATAAACAATATAGGCATTGACTTAAGAACCCGCTCCGTAGTTTTTGTCCGTTTGATGTGAAGTATTTTTTAAATATTTTTCTCATCTTTACTGCGATTTTTTTGTAAAAACCAGGGACATACACCAATTCATATTGGCCGTCTAAATGAAGTCCTAAAATTTATTGAATTGTTTCTTCTTTGCGAATTATTTTGGTACTTAGACATTATGAAGAACTATTCGGAACGGGCTCGTAAGTACCAAAATAATTTGCAAAAAAAGAAAAACAATTCAATCAAATAATTTTAGGCATACATTTAAACGGCCAATATGAAGTGGTGTATGTACTTGGTTTTTCCAAAATCATCGAGATAAAGGCCAGAAAAATGTAAAAAAAAAATGCTTTGCATCAAAACTGTCGTCGTCGCGGACCGGGTTGGGTCTTATTTTAATTAAAGAATGAAAAATTATGCCACTGCATTGGAAGGATTTCAACGAATGAAATTCATTTTGTTGTAGGTATTTATCTAAAAGACATCTCAAGTTCGTTGACATGCAACGACAGATATGGTAATAGAGTCTAGATGTAAATGATAAAAATATGCTAATTCGCCTCGCAAATGCTTACTTAACCCTTTAGATATTGATTCGTCTCTATCGTTAACAAGTTTTTTTGATGCTAACAAACTATTCTTAAGGTTCTATCCGAGGAAGAAAACCATTATAGCGGCTCCCTGTTGCATAACGCGAAACTGCATAAATTACGTGACACATATTTGGCTGAGTTTTGACCCCCCACCCCCTCTAGTGACATCTTGGTGACATTATTTTTAACCCTCCCTCCGTAATGTCACCTGACTTTTATCATGAGTGAAAGGCAAATAAATGTATCAACGAATTATTTATTATACAAAAATATATTACAAAGATACATGTATTTATTAAATCGCAAATTGTCATGTGACATTCCTTCAGACTCCCCCCTCCCCTCTTCGTTACCCAAAGTGACACTGGACGACCCCCCCTCTTATTAGCGTCACGTAATTTATTGACGCCCCTTAGGCTAAGTAAATCTTCTGATGACGTCAAATCGGATAAAAATTACAACATGATGAATACACTTGCACTCGTTTCACAGTTTATAAGCTTATTTAACCCGACCGGTTTCGGTTTTACACCATCATCAAGGGTTTAGTTAGACTGATCAGTCTAAACCGGTCGGGTTAAGGCGATATGCGAAAAAAATACGGTTGTTTCTTTTCTGAAAATACACGGAAAATTTTAATAAATTTCTGGTATATGCATTTTTACTATATAACCTAGGGTTTGGAAATTGGAAAACATGTTTTGATAAATTTTCCTCGATAGAAATAATTGTTGAAATGAGGTCTTAAACACACTTTTTCTCCTCGTTTGACGAATAGGAACCATATTCAGAACTCAAACATATTTTATTAGGTGTGTTTCAACAATATGTAGAGATTGGATATTTGAAATTTTGCTAGCTATTTTAGTTTTTTTAATAAAAATATAAAACCATTTTTTTCCCTTTTGCCCTGAATCCGCCCCTCTCGCACTGCGCGATATTTCGCTTGGAGTGACAGTGACAAAAATAAAATTCGCATAGCCTCTTAATAAGCTTATTAACTGTGAAACGAGTGCAAGTGTATCACATCATGTTGATAAACAAATTTCACAAAGTGCCGACAATCGCAAGTATTAATCATATACTATCATTGTTACTAATCCATAGCCAAATTTCATTCATAAAACTCAATAAGTTGTAAATACTAATATAAGCAAAAAACTCACGGAGCGTGACAGAAATTAAATATATAAGCAATTGAATCTAAAAAAAGAAATAGCTGAAGAAATACAACTTCCTGTCGAGCAGGTGGCGTATATTTTAGTATTGTTATAAATATAACCGGTGTGCGAAATAATTAATGCGGGACATTAAGAGCGGTTTCGCAGCCGGATTGTGAAAAACCTGCCTTTTTCTAATTAATCGAAACAGAACACTTAAATTCAAAATTCACTCAATAGTTATTCAACAACCTTATTATGTTGCCATCGCAAAGTTTCCATTGGTTTCATTAAAATAGAATTTAAAAATTTTGTAATTCCAATTTACAGAAACCAATGGAAACTTTGCGATGGCAACATAATAAGGTTGTTGAATAACTATTGAGTGAATTTTGAATTTAAGTGTTCTGTTTCGATTAATTAGAAAAAGGCAGGTTTTTGACATTCCGGCTGCGAAACCGCTCTTAAAGGGTTAAGGGTCGCGGGTCATATAGACTCCCAGGCACGCCAGGCAACACGACCTTTAGAGGGTTAAACCTCTGCATTATTTATTCATCGACAAAAAATACACCTTACAGAAAGAAGCATTATTACAAAATCAATCGCATTAAAAATTACAAAAACATGATGTAGATTGTATCTGTGTATTATAATTATACATGAAACGCGATGTATAGTTTATGGTATTGGTTGTGACTTGTGACTCGGTTTTGAAACACGGCTTGTGAAAGGGGGGAATTTATTAGTGTAAAACGATAGTATACATAGAATACATTATAAAGTTTCTTATAAAAAATAATAAAATTAAATACACTAAAACACCTTTTAATGTTTTTTTTAATATAAATAAACTGAATATAATATAAATATATTTAAAAACACTAAAAAATTATAAAAATTAAGTAACTTGTAGCAAAGCCATCGGAATTTGGCTATTCTGCTAAAAGACACGTTATTTATGTAATTATCTTGCAATACGCAACTGTGTCTTTTGATCTGGGTTACAAATTATGAAGACAAATATACCCCTTGATAGTTATCGTGATACTCATCATGATGCTTATCAGACACATATCCGACAATTATCAAACAGATATAAGTTTAGCAATCATTTTTTAACATATCAACATTTACGTTAGAAGCAAATAGTGTAAATAAATTATACACGTTTACAATCAAGGTAATCTTTTATTAATTTTTTGTTCATAATTTCGTGACTAAAATATCGACTATACTTATCAAAGATGTTTATCAACCTATATTTATCTTGATATTTATCAAAGATAATTATCGTTTCGAACCCTGCTTTTGATAATATGATAAGGGGTGGCAAATGAAGTTTCTTTAAAAAATATGACATGTATCTGTATCGATGAAACCTGTGAATAGTATTATTACTATGCACATAGATATCATTGATATCTGAAATAAATGGAATATTATTATTATATTATTATTATTATAGTCCCACAGAACTTTACATTTTGGTATCGTTTGTTAATTTTCGTATCTTTCCGTCCGTTGCCCTGAAAAGATTAACGTTTAGAAAGCCGTTTTCCGTTTTTTACTACTTAAAGCAAGTTTCTCTTAAAAGCTTCGTTTAAGGCACGACTTACCGGCGACATGAGCTATTTCTATTTACCCTGGACCGGACATTCTCCTCACGGCTCCAGCTTGATGGATATTTTTAATAAAGCCTGCGGTTTAGTGAACGGCACTACGTATACTAACCGGAAATTTAAAAAGAACCTCTGGTACCGGGAAAATACTTTAATATTTCATACGCTGTTATTACTTCGTAGACGAACTTTTCTTTCTTACCCTAGGTGGTTCGTCGCGTATTTCTTGCTATACAACGTGTAACAGAAAGGTGTAACCATATTTGAAGAGCTTATTCAGTCAATGGTATATAACAACTTTTACTATGAAACAAACCCTGTAAAAAAAAAAATACTGTTTCATAGAAAATGCAATGCAGCTAGGCTGAAATGGCAGAAGGCTGGAAGGGCAGATTTTTTTTGGAGATTTCAGTGTTGGCTCCATAGAAAAAGTTGTTCTATACCATTGACTGAATAAGCTGTTCAAATATGGTTACACCTTTCTGTTACACCTTCTATATTGATGCATGCGTTTGTCAATAATTGAAAAGCTAGTACTTAATTTTATATTTTCTCTGATGTAAATTTAAGTGACTGTCTAGTTTGTTATGGAGGACGATTACAGTTAAAATAAGGTCGTTTACTCGATGGCAGCGGACAGCGGTGCGACAGCGAGAGCGGGCGCGGCGGCCGCCTTTGATTGCACCGTCATTGAGTACAGTTTAACTAGTTCAATACAAATCTATGCATTTAGATGCATCGCTCGTCGCCACGCTGCCGCTCTGTCATGCGCAAAATGTCATGTCTGTAAACGCAAAATGTATATATTTTTCATATTTATTCTTTCACATAAATAAATTTTGTTATATTTTTGTTCACAGGTAAGGGATTAATGTATTTCAATCTTATTTGGCTGGACAAATGGTGAGTAAACATTAAAATCGCGTGACGGTTTCTTTCCAGTTTACTGGCTTATAAGTTGGGAAAACAAATCAATCACAAATGAGACGTTTACGTGTCTAAAAAAGATTGTCTATTTTTACAATAAACTATTTGTTTACCTTTAATTTCGCCCGACAATGTCATAAAATATACGAAACTGATCGCGATTAATATAATAAATAGTGAAACTTGTACAAGAAGACTTTTTTAGTGCCCAAATGTTTTATTTTGATGTGTAAAATCGCCTCACTTTTCTTTAAATAATGACAATTTATACCGCGAATTACGTGATACATTGATACGGCGGGCGCCGCGCCCGCGGTGATTCACCGTCTACTCTACAATATGATAATGTAAGATAAACGTTGCATATTTGCTCGAGGTTCCCTCTTATAACAACGGAACCAATTTAAAAAGTTTATTGTGGTATTGTCCGTTAGAACAGAGCCTAATTTTATCCTGAAAAATTTCTAAGGGAGGTAATAAAAACCTATTCATTTTCGGAAAGATTTAAAGGTATGTCCAGTCATAGTAGTCATTTTATAAAACAGCAGGTTGCATGTATAGCGCCGGCGCCGCCGTATCTTATCACAGCGTGGAAACTGGCACATAAAGCGCATGCGCGACGGATTTATGACGAAAAATGCGCATATCATAACCCATTTGTTTGTCTATCAGTGATAACGTGTGATAATGGTATTTTTCTTGGAATTTTCGACCACCGTCGCCGAGTGCTAATTATTATGTTACAAACTAGATTTTGTCCGCGACTTCGTCCACGTAGACCTCTAATACGTGATTCAGTGTATAGCTTGTTAAGGGACTCCACAATGCTAAACATCAGTTTTGCATTGGATTCAGTTCCGTCAATGTAGATGGTAAAACTTTGAACAACATATGGCGTGTATTTTGACTCAAGACAATATGTAATTAATTACACTTTATAAATAAACATACTTTCAATCTTCTTTTGATTATAATACCTTTAAAAAAGCATGAATTTCACGAACAAAGCGATTCAGTTTCCATATTTCAAAACCGATCGTAACGAAAGTAAATGTCCTAATATAGCCGCGATTTCAAAATAACTGAAGTTTTGCGTGCACGGGATCTGATTAGAGCAGGATAGACAGTTAAAAAACAAAGGCGTTAGAGCAGGACTGAATTTTTGCATTGTGCAGCCCCTTAAAAGCAATATACCAACTATAGTCTGTAAAATATAGGTTGAGCCCTGTGACAGCTGTCAGTGCTATACTTATTTGAGCATGAGAAAAAGAGTTAGAAATACAAATTGCATAGCGCTGTTCTGCTGTCACAGGACTCGAGCTATATTTTACGGACTATAAAAATAAACTTTTAACAAAAAAATAGCAACCGACTTCAATAGTAACAGCAGTCATTCACTAAAAAGTTAATAATAATTCTATAAAGACCGATGGTACCGAAGCAACACTTTTGCCGACTTCTTTCTTCCTGAAACGTTATGTTATCTAGAAGTCGGCGTTCTTATATTGGTTTCTATGTTGCTATATCGTAGGAAATACGCCGACTTCTAGATAACATAATGTTTCAGGAAGAAAGAAGTCGGCAAAAGTGTTGCTTCGGTACCATCGGTCTTTATAGAATTATTATTAACTTTTTAGTGAATGACTGCTGTTACTATTGAAGTCGGTTGCTATTTTTTTGTTAAAAGTTTATTTTATTTCACATTTTTTAGTGTTGCTGGGTTAAATTGTGAGGTATAGGTAGTTCTTGCAAACGTGGTGTTAATATGAAACGAAGTTCAAGTGAGTATAAGTAGCCATGTTTGAGTAGCTTCCTGCTATCAGCACCCTAACACAACATGATTACCGCAATCTCGAGTTATGTGCTGTCATCCGTTGAAGAGTTCTACGGTGATGAAGCCAAGATCGAAATTCAGGTGGGTACACTGGCAATTTTCAGCAATGCCCTGCAATGAGCACCCTAACACAAACTGGTTGCCGCAATCTAAAGTTATGTGCTGTCATCCGTTGAGGAGTTCTATGGTGATGAAGCCAGGATCGAAGGTCAGGTGGGAATTCTGATAATCTCCAAATAATACCCTTGAATCAGCACCCTAACGCAGTGATTGCCGCAATCTCGAGTTATGTGCTCTGATCCGTTGAGGAGTTCTATGGTGAATATATTGATGAAGCCAGGATCGAACGTCAGGTGGAAGAATGTCGATTTTCAAGTAATACCTTGTAATCAGCACCCAGACACATAGCGATTGCCTCAATTTCGAGAGATATGCTGTCATTTTCTGAGGAGTTCCACTGCCTATCTCTGAAGACCTTCATCAGATCATGACCAAACCCAAAATGGGACCTACCTGGAAGTATACTCTTTCAAACAAAAAAAGAATTGTTCAAATCGGTTGGGAAATGACGGAGTTATGGAGTAACAACGCCAAAAAAAAAAAAAAAAAAAAAAACATACAGTCGAATTGAGAACCGCCTCCTTTTTGAAGTCGGTTAAAAACAATGAATAACGTTCCATCTAGTGGGGAAACAATGAACTCCTATATCGATGTGTAACTAGTAGTTGGTCCTGAACTGTAAACTCGCGAGCTCGCGAACTCCCTCTTACAACCCCATATCTCGTCGGCAACCCCTTGACCGATTTGGCTCATGTTCGAACTTAAAAAATATTTTTGTCTCACTTACTTACCTACCAAATTTCATGATGTTACGATCAACGATACTCGAGTTATCGTCGGACAAACAGTCATACATACATAGATACATACAGTTCTGATCATGCCTCCAATCCATCTCATGGATTAAGAAGGTGCTCTGTTTGATCTGTACTGCGTTTAGGTACAAGATAAAATAATATAGTAATTGAAAAAACTTAAAATTGAAATTGAATAACATAACATAACATGAGATGAATTTGTAGATATATTAATAATTTGCAATATTCCGCTAAACACTCTTACCATGCTATTCAAAATGCAGACTCAAGCAGAGCCCGCCCTCCCGCATAAAACATGCACAAGCAAAGCAAGCAGTACGAGCACAAAATAAAGCAATCTTAAATAACAAGCAAGAAAACTTATCGACACGTGTTTCGCCTCTAAACGAGGCATCATCGGGATGTGTAGTCCACCCGACCGCTCGACAGCAAAATATTTTGTTTTTGGTAAGAGTGTTTAGTGGAAATTAATATATCCACAAATTCATGATGGACTTCCGCAAAGTAACGCCTTTTTCAATATTTTATAACATGACATCTTTATTTTGAACTTAAAATGCCAGTATACAATATAGCATTTTACTTTAAACATCCTATCCCGATATGACTTCCTTTAACCCCCCCCATGCGTGTCTGGAGTACACTCGTTATCTCACAGTATATCCCTCATACATCTCTTTCTGTCTCGGGGAAACGCTATTCATCATACATAAACACTTATTCATAAGCTTCGGCGGAAAACGTTGAAGTTCCCACCCCGCAATACCACCGCGGAGGGACATGTTATGAGAAGAGGCGATAGCGATTTTACTTTACTTTTAACACGTACTAGATGGATTTTTTGTCGCTGTAAAGCATACTGGTAAAGCGAGTGATATTTCTCGTCTATACGAACAACTTCTTAGTGGATCCAAACCGGACATCGCGAAAAAAAGATTTTATACACTTTGGCCAAGCACTATATGTATACTTTTCAAAAAGTCCAGCCTGTTGATTTATAATTGTTTCGTAGTGTAAGTAGTTATATTTTTGTAACTCGAAAAAACTTGACCGTTCGAGCCGATATTCGAAGATATAGATATCGGAAAAATATGAAGTGACGGACATTTGTGTTTGGTAGTGGACAATTAATATCGGTCTTGCCGGGAATACAATCGAATCACCATGTTTACAAAATATACAACGAATACAAAAAAAATATATATTTGTGTTCAGTTTTTTTTATAATTAAACTCATACAGAATTGCGCCGTCCTATAAGTAATTTCCTTTTCGAAAAATGAGGTAAGCAATCTCATTCAATATCTACTTAATTTATTATTCAATAACTTTAAATTCATCAGCTCAAGAGAATTTAAATAACGCCGCAGCAGACATTCAATCGTGCGATATCCGTTTTTAGTCGCAAACTCTTATTACTTGCACCAAAATACGGCACCATAGAGTAGCCCCGGGGAAATTACCTACAGACTTCACGGCTTACGTTAGCTTCTAGTAAACCTAATTATTTTATACGAATACACGATGCCGTAAACAAAGTATCGTCTGCTGTTTTTTAAAATAATTATAAAGATAATACTGCGCCGTCATCGAGTAACCCGTTCCGGCGAGGGGTTAAGAAAAAGGAAAAAAATATCGGGCAAGTGCGACAAGCCGTCGAATAGAGCGTTCCGTGATATTTTTATGACAACACGGATTATTTTAATTCATTATGAAGAGATTTCATAATGTGTCAATGTGTTAAAATCGTGTAACTAAGTAATGAGATAAGCTAGAATACATCATATTATCATTATTATTTATACTACTATATAAATTATTATTACACTTATTTCATATATTAATCCTCTACACCCAAAGATTTTTCTCTTTGTTCTGTCCGCTAAGATAAAATAAAAGACAATAACCACGCAAAACAAGTTTTATTTCCTACAAATTACGTGATATTTTTTATTCAACCTAAGATACTGTCTATTAAGACCTAAATATAAGTCCTAGATAAGATAGCTAGCTACAGTATATATATTTTTGAATATTTATGCATGTAATTATTACCTTAGTTTTATATCCTTGGTTTGCTGGAAGAAATCTTATTTTTGAGATAAGCACGCCACTGTTAACAATCTTTAAAATCCCTTGTGTTATTAAATTTTCAGAGTACATAATGAATAAAGAAAACTATTTACTAAATGCCATTCTACCCAAATAATCTTAGTCACCTGTGTGTGTGCATATGTATTGTACGTAGGTTTGACAAATTAAATTCGGATTATATGAACTATTAAAAAAAGTTAGTTGTCGTGGGACACCCGGTTGGAACAAAATTCCATTTAATAATGACGCGCAAGCAATGGCGCAAGCAAAGCAACGCCGCGCCGTCCGCCACTCGCGTGCGCGTCTCTCACCCACCCCGTACTATGAAACGCGGTAAGAATCGTTGGCGATAAAGAAGTGTATGGAAAGTGATAAAAAAAAGGTAACGGTCGAATTGTTACACTTTTTTCCGCCAAGCTTTCATTCACCAAGCGTCTGGTAGTTAGGAGGATAACCACATAACGTGCGATAAAGATCTTCGTTCCAAAACAAATATATTTTTAAGTCATATTTATAGACAATAAAAACTAGACTTTTCCTGAGAAAAACTATAGAGTTTTATATTAAAAGAGCTGGTAAAATAACTGCGAACTAAAAATATTCTGCACGTACTTAGCATAGGACCCTAAAAATCGTAGGGCTGTCGACAAGTAGCAGCGTCGACGGACACCTGTCTTTATAAAACTGGTTTAGACCTCACGCCAGTTTTAAATTCCCGCAGGTAAGGGATTTTCGTCTTTATCCCCTGACTGTAAAACCTTTGACAGGAAACTTGTTTCATGGCGGGAGCTTGTAAGGCATATTTTCTTACAAAACGCTAGAAGGAGAGTAAGCACAGACTTGATACGATCCTAACACACCTCCGCTCTTTCATCGACATCCATTCTTACTAGGTAATTTTTCAGCATTTGTCAATTTGTAATGTATAAAATATTGCGGTGGTTTTCCAACTCCTCGTTTGCCATTACAGAACCCGGCAGTAAATAATGCACATCGGCTATCTTCGGCTTCGTAGAGCGCCGCCGTCTCTGTCACCGGACTTTTAGTGCATCGTGCGACAGAGATGACGCTACGATACGATGTGCATTATTTAATGCCGGGACCTGTACGTCTTCTTGGCCACCGTAGTTTAAAGCTTCGTCCACCTGCCATCACTTCGATGACCCGGTTAAAGTGAATACATACTCTTACTGCAATTTGGGCCTGTCTATGAAGGCGTGCTCCTCCCAAACGTGTAGTACAAAACATTAAAAATAATATATGATAGGCATCATAAAGTCAACAATAAATTTTGAGTTTGATATTTTACATTTTGTTGTTATTTTTGACAAAAAATAATCGAAAGTTGAATGCCTGAAGTCATTTTAATGATTCTTTAGACATTTAGACATTTTTTGGATCTACATACCTAATTGCTTAAAATTATTTTTTTACTTCATTGCGTCTTCGTGAAAAGTATTATTTTGTCCTATTTTGCCCAATCCGGAGACGCACCGATGGTCTAATGCAATGCGCGCTTATATGAACGTTATTTCAATATAGTTTTGGTCGATATTTGTGCCGACAGGAGTCGACTCAAGGTCGTTGGCGGATGCATGCCCCTTAAAGTCAAAAATTTCCTAACGAAGACCGTTTAGAATTCTCTACAAGTACTTCACTTACAATTTGGGTTATATCACATTCATGTTTATAACCCGGTTTAAAAAAGAAAAGAATCATAATCCATAATCCCAAATTTCAAAACATAAGGCCCCTTAATCATTCTATCTCACTCGTACAGTATATTTTGTCTTTAGTCACACACTTTCGTACTGCATGCAGAAAAAATAGTTTGGATTTTCCTAGTAGGCAGCAAGTTAAAAATATTCACAGAATATGTATTATATAGCCTGTTATATTGTATAGTATAGACTTCCCACTCAAGAGTGGACACACTTAACACCGAAAATAGAAATAATTTGTTTTTCGAAAAAAAAAAATACTATTTGAGAACTTTTATGCTGACTATATAACAATGCAATAGAAGTACCAGCCGCCATTTAAGATTACTTTCTCTATATAATGACTCAGGTTATACATACATCTGAAAATAATTCCAAGTAACAAGGTCGCCGTATTATCCAAATTGTATTATTCAAAATGAAAATAGAAATAATTGGTAGGCAGATTAAAGGTATACCTCCAAACAAACACAATACGTAAAGCGTTTCGAATAAGATTTCAGCCTCGCAATCCCGGCTCGGTTAAAATGAGTGCTCGTCTAGGGTTGCCATCTATTTGATAGGTTTATTTGTTTTTACTTTCTGAAAGAACTTTTTTTTTTCGAAATAAGCTTCCACGCTACATTTTTTTTGCGTCAAAACGTGAAATTATCTCATTAAGAAGGCCGCTATGAAAAACCAGTCACGTAAAAGGTCTGAAACCAAAAAAAAAAAAAATTGCTGCCTAATTTAAATAGAACACAGCATCACAACATGAATCCCCTAAGTGTCAGAAGTGTTTCCTTGTATAGACTGAAATGCACGACTTAGTCCACACTCGTACCCACGTTTCATCGACGGTTTTTACGACCCAGCGTGATGAGTGGTGAGTCCTGTCGCCGTACTTCGGGCACAAATATGAACCCATAACGTGCCTTCCTCAGCAGGCAGATCGGACACAAATGTGCCTATACGCGACCTCCGGATTCACAGACCACTTAGCCATTAGACGTCGTAAGGAGGGCAAAACATTTTCGCCAACACATGAGTGCAATTGCACTACTATACAAATGTCAATAGTACCCTTCCCGCATTACCGCGTAACACCCCGACAGGGGCGGAAAAAATTCTCACTTATCCTTTGGTGACAAGATGTCTAATGGGTCAGTGGTCTGTGTCCGGATTATTAGTCGAGACATTCTAGACCACACAGGCGGTTTATTGTAATTTAAAAACATAGACAATACAGCCCAGAAAGACGTCTATTGTTCAATATCTTGTGTACAAAGAATTCTGTCAACAAGCCGAGGCATGAAGAAGGGGATACTGCAATCCTATTAGCTCTTCCAAGGTCATTCTATCTTACGTATAGCGCCACAAACTTATTTTTCACGAAGACGAAGACTCTCACGTAATGAATATAGAAGCCATTTTGGTTTGGCCTACAGAAACAGATCATTTTTGAGTGGCGAATTATATCTGCTCGTTCAGTCAGATGTGTTGACAGAAATCGGTCGCCTGTTATGAGTTTCAAAAACTATAAACCTCGCTTGAACCGTCGAGCAAAATTGTGTTTTAAACAAACCATCAAAACGCTTTAGTCTCACAAATAATGACGTCAAGTACCTAATCCCAGGTAAATGGTAACCCTATTTATTTGCGTACCGCCACAGGGGATGAGCTAAATGCGTCCTGTCCGGAATCAATTTTCTCGTACAAGAAAAACACGGCTAATTCCCGTCATGAAATTACTTTTTTTTTCCGGAATTCGAAGCAGGCATTTTAAACTCGCAATTTTTAAAAGGATTTCTTGTTTTTATAAAATTAAATGCGAACTGTTTCTTTTTTTGAATAATAAGATTTTCGGGTGGTATCTGTTCTACTGTTCTTACAGATTTGTTGCCAAAGATGAAATAACGTCAATAAATCTCAATTAAAAAATTAATTTTTAAGCGAACGTACGTAAGCGTGATAACAGGTGGCAGAGCCGATGCGGGGCTCGACTGTGGAGGTACCACCAACCCCCTCGAAGTAATTCGGGGGAGAGTAAGAGGACAGCTCACAGGCAAAAACCAGGAGGCCCACCATGACTGGGACCGATGTATGGCGGTATATCCATCCCTAATAGCCGGGCTGGTGCGAGGGTTCCGGCACCGCGCTCACCAACCCGCCTGCCCAGCTTGTGCGAGTATGGGCAATTCTTTCAGGATGATTCTTTCAGGAGTGGCAAAGTCTTGGAAAGGCTTATGTCTTATGGACGAACTAGGCTGATGGATGGATGGTACGTAAGCGTACGTATGCACATTTTTCGTCAATTTATATGTAATATGCTTGAAAAATAAGTCGCTGTTAACATACTAAATCATTTTCTTTATCGTGACGTCATTGAATATTTATCCCGAATAAGTTTCTGCCATTTTCGGTCAAATTTGATTGTTTCAATTTTTTACGGAATTACGAAAACAGCCGGCGTTAATTTTCGCCTTCTCACGTCCCAAAAATCTTACGTCCCACAACGCCAGATTTCGGTGTTCGTCCCAGCTCGATCTCAATCCATCGTGCCTGAAAGCCTGACGAATGGTCTCGCGAAGGTTGCCTCGAAGTTCCTCACCTTTACTTAACGAAGGGATTAGGGCAATAGTGCCACGTGTACCTCATTACGTAAGGTGCACAATTCTGATGTGTAATATTGTTAGTTGTTACGAGAGATGGGCCAAATATTCCCAGTGGGAACGTTTCTAGGTATATTTCCCATTTGTACTGGTAGCGGGAACTCAGTTCGTAAAACTAATCACGCCACTTGAAAAGGCACCAAAGATTTCAGGTTTTTTTCACTTTTTTATTTAAAATTCTTTTGAATGATGTCTAGCGATTTTTTTTCATAGAAGTAGAGTTATTAAAAAAAACTCAGTTTTTCGTGAGCGCGTTACATTTCGGTCGTCGTAACAGTCACGGCTCAGAGCGCGCTATTTTAAACTGTATTAAAAATTCTTGTAAATTCCCGCTTCCTGGAATAAGCACATCACTAGTTAGGACTGACCTTTAGTTTCTAAATTAAACTAAATATGGAACAGCTAATTGGGTATCAAAGCGAACTTGCTCTAATTAATTATGCACCCTTCTGTTTTAAGCTCAGAAGGGTTGCAGATTAATTTAACGCCTTTTGTGTGTTTTTTTTTGACTTGTTGTATATAGAGCACATTTCTCAAGAAGATAGAAATGTGGAAAGGGACGGAGGATATTCCTGTCTCCTTTGTGGCAATGTACTGTTTTGCCTGTAAGGTGTTTTTAGCTGAGCAGATTCTTAGAAACGCAACGAAAATATATTATGTCTTTGCAGGTGAAACCGCAAGCGTAGTCTAGTCTTGTATTAAACAAACTACGGTAACAATAACTCGCACGTGTATTTTAAAGCCGGGTTTACACAAACAGGACCGACAACTTCTAGGCAGATAGCGCAAGGTTGACCTATTCGTGATTATGTTAATTTGTCGTTAAAATGTTTTTGAAGCTTTGATTTTGAGATATTATTAGGGTTGCGGCAAAAATTTTACACTTAAACAATTTTCAAATAATACATTATATAAGGTGACTTTGTTTAAATCCTAGCCAAATTCGTATTGTAGACTCTGTGAGTGGCAGGACCGAGGTTCAATGACCTTTTTTTGCAGAAAACGAAAAGCTGACGCACAGCAGTTTCGACTTTTAGAATGTTTGAAAATTTTCGCTAATAGGACATCTGAATACATAATTATGTGCTGAAACTATGATACAGTTTATCAGATACATTAGTGTTGAAAATATAATAAATATATATATTTTTTCCAAATATAACATTTAATGACGCCTCTTTGCAACACGACGAAATTCTACGAATACGTTATTTTCACAAACATTATCAAAACTAAATGTCATTTGCGCGATTATTTCTTTGGTTGTTCAGTATGATCAGCAGATTATGTGGTTTCATTTCAAAATACCTGTCCGTTAAAACACGGTATAAATAATATTCATGTAGCACATGTGAACGAGGTTTAATACCGGGAATACCCTAGCCGGCGCCTCCGTGCTGCCGCGGTAATAATGCATTTGATGCAATACAGCCTTCACTAGAATGTACCGTGCACTGTTTTGATTCCATTGTTGTTTTCAACCGACTTAGTAAAAGGATGTTCTCAATTTGACGCGTCTGTATATGTATAAAAAAATGTTTTTATTTTTCATTTTTTTTTCCTATGTATTATATTTTTCTCTTACTTCATTGTGACTGATACCGGGCCCGAATGGCCCGAAATATATCTCACTAAAATTTTATTTTACTTTTTTTATGTTATTCTTACCATTTATAAAAACATATAAAAAAAAACTTTATTTGAAAATAAAATGGTTGCATTTACAATTTCCTTTTCTTACTTAATTGGGTTTACAATTTATATATGTACTAAGTATAATAGAAAAAAATGTAGTGCACTGCTATCCTAGGTAGGTTGTTAGCCTGAGTTAAGGATAAACAGCCTCGTTTCTTGGCAGAGAGAAGGGGCAAACATTACAAGTAGTATGAAGAGTTTAAAAAAAAACAGAGTAGTTTAAGTATAATTTAACCTTAAGTATTTGTTAGTAGCGTATGTGAGATGTATGTAGTATTTGTTATATGTAGGACATATGTAGTATTTGTTCGTAGCGTGTGTGATGTATGTATGTACGAGTATTTAAGGAAGTACAAATTAATTTTGAATGAAATCTTAACCATTTGCCTTCGTACTATTTAACTGAGGATTGACAAAAAAGCACAATTTAATCTTATTTATTGTTTTGGAGATATCATCATAAAACCGCAAGCAAATAACTTCTACATCTTAAGTGCACTTCTCTTAGGGCCTGTTACGTCACTTGTAGCCAAAGTGCTTGACAAATTTATGTGTTTCAAAATATGTTCTGTTTTTATAAAATAAATAAACAAAAACACAAAAAAATACAAAGAAAACTAGTACATACATGAGACACAATGACACAACTTAATTAAACAGTAGGTACTGTACGCATGCGTTACTTATAGTAATAAAATGGCAAATGGAGATTATTCAGCTTTGCTGGACCGTTAAACGGTTCACAGCGCTGTTTTTCAATAATCCCCCGGCTCTTAAGTTGCTATGCAGATCAAGAGTTATAAGTGGGTAGGTACTTTAACATAATATACTAGATATCATTTTTGAATTGTGCAAGAAGAGAAAAAAAAGATGAAATGGTGCAGTATTCGTGTTGGGAAACTGTGAGTGTGTGCGTGAGGCTGTGTGAGGATGTTTGATTGTGTGTGTGAGAGAGAGAGATCAATAATGAGGTAACTAAGGATTGTTCCTATTCATTTTAATAATAAACAACTTGATCCTTATGTTCTCTATCAGTAAGTGGTGAAACAGGCCCTTAAATCTTATCAAAGTTAATTTATTATGGATAGCCAAAATGTGACTGCAAAGGCACGATTGGCGGTTCATAATGGAGTGTTGGCTCGTACACTTATTTATGGTAGTGAATGTTAGGTATGGCAAGATAAACATCGAAGTAAAGTGAATGCAGTGGAAATACGTTCCTTACGGAGTATGTGTGGTTTAACATTGAATGACAGAGTGAAAAATATTGACATACGAGATCGTTGCGGACTGAAAGAAGACGTAGTGACTAGAATAGAAAATGGAATGCTTCGGTGGTTTGGACATGTAGAGAGGATGAATGAAAGTAGAGTGGCGAAAGAAATTTATGGTGCTCAAGTGGAAGGTACAGCTCGACCAGGCCGCCCTAGAAGGACCACGTATTGGTGACATACTTAAGAAGGGCAATGTCAAAAGTACCCGGAATAGAAGAGTTTGTATGACTAGATTGATGGATGTGGAAAAAGAGTTGTGTCTGGATCATAGCAGATGGAAATCTGTAGTCTCTGTTTACCCCTCTGGGAGACAGGCGTGAATATATGTATGTATGTATGTATATATATGTTATTTATGGACAAAGCAAAAAATGCAAGTTAAATAGTTGCTACATACGTACATTGGCTTCAAAGTCGGTCAAGTTTTCTTTAAAATTTTTATGTTTGACATGCATTGATTTTGCTGACATAATTTTTGATGTAAATCGTTATCTATCTTTGATTTTCAATCGATGTTTAGACAACGATGTCGGAAACTATTGCTACTGTCATTGATGATTTTTTTTTTACGTTAGCGTCGTTTCGTTGTGCATTTACTTTCATATCAGATTGGTTCTTCTTTAAGCCACTAAAAGACAAGTCTACTATTTAGATGTGCCTTATTTATATTATATTTATAAAAATAAAGAAACTCCGGACTGACACATCACGTCAACGCGAAATTGAAATTTTTGGAACTTTTTTATATAAATTTAATGGGATCCTTCGAAATTCAACCGGATTTTCGGATGACGACGATTTGATTTTCTATACGTCATATCTCATATGTTGGGGGTATAGTCGGTAATATTTTTAATTATTTATTAAAAATTTCAGACATTTTTGGAGTTAAATCCCTACGAGGGTGAAATGAGTGACATCTGTTTGATAACAACGTAATATAGCTTAAGACCTACATATTTTTTCAATAATTATGATTCCTACGTCAATGTTCCTAAACGTTTATAAATTAGAGGTTGAAAACTAAATTAGGGATTTTTAAAATTTCACCCCTAAATGATGAAAAGGGTAACACTGGTGTTACAGATTACACATTACACCTCCTTAGACCAATATTGTTTTGAAATGGTTATTGCTATAAAAGCAAAACACAACTAACTCATTCACTAACAACAAAATTGGACGCATATTTTGTGTTGTGCTGTGGAGTAATGACCGACATATAGCCCCTAAAAAATAAACAGGTTGCTTGGAAATTCGACCTATTCCTTGAAATGAGTTATACTAGAGATCACGGACGGAGAAGGTTTTTAAGATATTTTTCAAACTTTCAGAGTGGTGATCAAAACAAATAATTTAAAAATAACTACTCCTCTCACGGCACTTATTTGTTATTTTTCAGATTAATAATAAATGAGTGTCCATTTATAAAAAAAAATACGTGCCCTGAACTCCCATAATCTCAGAAATAAAAGGTCTTAAGTGGAAAGAAGACCTTGTTTACTTTGTAATTTTTGCAATATCGACTTGTTTTACTTGAAAAAAAAAATATCATTTTCGACCCCTAGTTGATAGGCATTAATTGTTTGAAATGATATTTAGTATAACTCCTTTCAAGGAATAGGTCGAATTTCTAAGCACCCTGTATATTCATCATTTAAATCAAAGTAAGAGTGGTCTATCTTATCAGCACCTACGTCACATTTTGAATGACGTCGCCATATTGTTGTGTTACATAACGGCTGTTTGTTACGGTTAACGAATGATGCAACACTTTCAATTGTGTTGCAGCATCTTTTACTTTGTGCGGCTCCCGGCGAAGTGCGTCACCTGCACACGCAAGTTGATTTGTGATGCGAATATATTACCTCATCTGACTTTGTATCGAGTTCTATTTGTGTTGGTAGACACGTGAATTTTCCGGCTATTAATACCTCGGAGTGATAGGGGTGAGTTTATAAAATAAATAGCGAGTAATAATAATTACCCCCGATCTCACATTTGAGAATTTCAAGGGTGCATATAAAGTGAAATTCGCCTAGATAAAATTATGTTAAGGTGTGTTAATTCGAAAACCATTTCGAGATTTAGGTTTAATAAGCCGTATTTTCGAACTTGGGGTCTAGAGAACCTTACGATGATGTATATTTTTACAAAAAAGCTGCAACTTCCATTTGCCTTCGTGTGACGGCTGTTTAGAAATGTATCCTTTGCTATCAAGATAAATTTATAAAAATTTGCTGCCGACTAATTTGACAGATGGATGACATAGACTAGATAGACAGAAACAGACCACTTTTTTATAAGCAATCACACATCACAATCGGTATAATATCTAAAATTCTCAAGTGACGTCATAACCGACAATTCTTTAAAAAATCATTAAACAATAATGGTTTATTTATATACCAAAATAATGAAAACCATGTCCTAAAATAGCCTTTGTCATTTAATAAAAAAAAAAAAAATATTTTTGAAATTAAGCTATGGGAATTGAGCACCTCATTTTCCATCAATCAGAACTGAATTCTACGACGTTTTCTTTTAGTTTAAAATAGCGCGCTGTCAGCCGTGACTGTTGCGACCACCAAAAAACACGCGCTCACGGAAAACTGAGTTTTTATTTAACAACACGGCTTCTAGATGGAATTATTAAAACATTCTAAGGCTCATTTACGGGGCTCATCACAGGGTCATTTGTTCATTTATTTTAATACAAATTTCATGGTTATATGATTTAGGGAAACACTTAAAAAATATAAAATGAAGGGTAATTAATGTCTATGCATATCATATTTCTGTTAAAATTGGGAGGGTCGCCTCGCTCCACTCCGCTCGGCTCCTAATTATTATTTTTTACCCCTACCTGCTATTGTGTTTTGTTTATATGTTTTAAAATGGGGCAGACTGAAAATCACCGCTGCAAGTTGCTTCAACTTGTAGTATTTGCTGAGCTTGCTCCTTTTTGCCATTTTATATTGTGTTGTACTGTGTCTTCTTTTTTTTATATGTTCTGTGGCAAGTAAACTCATTTTACTTTCACGATTCAAATTGAACCTCAATATTCAACTGATATCTAGCTTTCTATGATATTACGATGTTGATGTGAAATATCAATATGGTTTGTCTAACATTGGCCATTCTCTGTTCTGTTCACCGACCACAAACCCGCATTTATGTCACTGCCGTTCCACAATTCAATCAAAAACAAACACCTTCAATCGTCAGACGCAACAGCTGTGGGAATGCGGAGCTATTGACCCTCAGGCTGAGGGCCTCAGTAGGCCAATCGGTCGTGTATGCCTGTTTTCTTTGTAAATCATCCAACTCTATTGACAGGTGAATGAACTGTGTTTTTTCGCTGATAAGCAAATTCCTGGCTCGGAAATTCCTAACGCGTTTACCGTACACGTGCTCGAAAGGAATTTAGGTACATGTTTCTTATACACAATACGTATCGAATTTCGCGAATGTGAAATATACTCAGGGGCTTCTACGCCCTCCGTGAGTCAACCGTCTTTAGGGGCGTCGGAGACAGCGCGGGAAGCCAATGTTACCAAACAAAAATGCTCGCTTGTTAGCGCACTAGCCCCAAGCAGTGAATTGCGTGGTGGTCAACTCGCGAAGCAGCTTGCATCCATAATTTCTGCTCCTTCACAGTTTGGTTGATTCAAGGTTTTGTTCCACGAAACTGATTTATTTATTTTCCTTTAACGAGAAGTCGATCTTTTACCGAGTGTCCGCTAAAGTAAATATTATGTTACGACTTGATTCACACTGGTCACGTCTTCAAAGAACTAACACTCGTTTCCAGAAATCTCGCTACTCGGAAAAAGAATCGACACGAAATAATGGCGCCTCGACATATTGCTAAACTTCAATGGCAATAAAGGGAGAAAAGTAAAACAAACATATGGGCGAAGTGCTCCTTCTCCAATAGACGCTTAGCCGAAATCGGCTCCGGGTATTCGGGCAAACACTTTCGGTTCGACGACCCAAATTGCCCCAACTTGTCACTCGAAGTATATGCTTGCGTGACTTGCAAAAAACTGTATCGTATTCCCCCTTATTGGGGCCAATTAGATCGACTCGAGTGGTAGCCTTTTTGCGGGGGCGTGCTCCTTTCAAAAAGTTTTATACACGATTGCTGTTTTTGTTTGTATTCTCTACGTATTATGACGTGCTTATTGGTTTTTTTTTGGGGGCAATTTTGTAACTTGTATTAACATTTGCTGCTTTGTTCGTCTGACAATAAGTCCCTTTCTCTATACCAGTGGGACAGCTATTTCGATATTGTAATATCGTCTAAAGATAGCCATGGTAGTGCCATTGCACTTTCTAGGATTTCTCCTTGTTCTGGCCCTCCTACGCTTTTCTAACCTGTTTGTGAAACTAACAATAATTCATACTTTCATACTTATGTTATGAATCTTTGATCCAGCGGGCCTATTGTGTATCTCTAGTTGCCTACTGGACTGGGTGTCTATCATCAAAAACATAGATATACTATCGAATTCCGATGTCCTTAGGATATTTTCGCACTTGAAGTGACGACACAGATTGTTAATAGTTCAATACCCAATAAAGGCAATTTTGAAATTTCGGTTTTTAGCTATGTTTTTGATGATAGGCACCTCGTGCAGTTGGCAACTAAAGATACAGAATAGGGGGGCTGGCTACGAGATCTGAACAAAAAAATAATAAAATTTAAAAGTTCACTTACTAGTAATAAAGTTTAATTAGATAACAAGCTTGTTGTGTGGTATCCCAATAAACGTCATACATAACATTTTATTATCAGAACAATTTGCACGGCGCGGCCTGATCTTCTAAGAATAGCCGAATACTCAGAATATTTAAAACTGGTTTAGTATCAAGCTAGTAGATTATAGTCTAAACTTCTAAAGTGTGTTCCGAAACAAAAAATGCCTCATGGAATAAAATATAAACACAACGACGAAGACTTAACATCAGTGGTTGTGGGATTTATTCGCACTCAACTTCATTCCTTTCGGAACGCTTCCAAGTTTGTTTTATCGTCACTCTATCAGAGAGTTCGGCACTGCCATCATTCGGGAAATCATTCTTTATTTCGGAACTAGTCCTGTGTGAGATGGACGGAACTAGCTACACGTTTATGGAGTTCGCTCATCGAATTATTTATAGAGATAGGATGTATTAATCAAGAGAACGTTGACTTCGGATGAACACAGGTGCGAAAACCAGTCGAATGTGTGTAGGATGGGGACCGCATCCTTTCACACTGGCGTTTCTTATCTACCTGATTTTGTATTTAATTTGGTGTTACTGTGTTGTGGATGTGAATTCAATCGCATCGATTTAGATTTATTTCATCGCAAGGCTCTCTGTCTGTGATAGTTGTATTCTGAAACAATCTGGTCACCTGTCTAAAATTGCTTACTATTGGTTATTAAAATTTTAGCATTAATTGCAGCCAAAAGTAAGACTAGGTCATTGTATATCTAACGATAAAAATAGCTGTAAAAAGGGTGGCGGCATATTTAATTCAATAACGAAGTACCAGGCTAGCAGCACGTCGAGGCGGTCTGACGCAGGGCTCACGTCCTTGAGCCGGGCAGGTCATTGACGCCGGCGCCGCTGGGGAAGCTGGCCCTCGGCCCTCCGTTATACACGCGACCGGCCGGCCCTTACAAGTTGTCTCTTTTAAATAGAGGGGGATTATGTTTCTTTTGCGATTATCTTTGCTTGCCACTTATAGTGGTCTTATATTATAACCTCACACTGCCAAATGCTTGTGGAAAGTAAACTAGCTATTTCTTAATAATAAATTCTATTGCTTTACGACTGAAAAAATATGATGTAAACGTCTTTTTGGCACAAACGTAAGATTTTTGTAGAGACCATGGGATTAAAATGTGTGGAAACCGACAAATAATAGCCAATTTTGATACGAAATTAAATAAACTTCAAAAACAAACACATTTGTGCAAATATAATTTTGTCCATCTTGGACTTTTGGACCCACCGTTAAAAAATCCAATTAAAATCTAGGTGCATGTTGAAGACCAATTTACTTAAAGCAGTTTCTGTCATTGAAATGACAGTAGTGAGTTGTTGACCTCATACATATTAGACGAAAAAAAACCTCTTTAAAAACCTGTGCATTTTTGCAGATAGAGCTTTATTATCAAAAGAAATCGGTTTCTAATGGCGTCGAAAATATGGTGTTAGAAGACCAATCTTCCAATCCCCGATGCGGATCTGACAACGACATAAAATAGAACCTGCTTGATGTTTCGTTTGAGGAAAAATACAAGTGACGGAATACTCTGTAAGTGCTTTTTGTGTGACTGGACCAAGTAACGCAGTAGACGATAGGAGAAACTTATCTCACCGTTCGAGTCCCACACCGTCCCATTCGGTCTTCGAAATGAGGCAGGCTACGAGAGCGGAGGCTGTAGCTAGTTCTCGCTCGAGAATCGCACGCATGATGATGACTCATCGAATGCTCGATGGTACATCCCCAGCAAAATGCTGTGCTAAACCGTTTCTTGCTTCCTACATCTCCCTGAAATTCCACAAATCAATTATTTTTTTACTTTACAAATTGCAATAGAGTGACTGAAGTTAAAGATAATTACTGATTCTGTGGCGTTATTTATTTTCGAGCAATACTCTTATAGTTCGATCATATACAACAAAAGTTTTACACACATGAAAATTTCGCTTCCATGTGAAATTTATTGTTTTCTACTATTTTGCTCTATCTGGAGACGAGCGATCATCGTAACAGCCACTTTGCGATGCTCTCTGATATGAACGTTATTTCAATGCCGTTTCCGTTGATATTTGTACCCACACCGCATTGCTAATTTACTCGTAGGTCAGGGCGTTAAATACATCGAGTTTTAAATGAGTTAATTCCTTTATTATTTAAAGCAGCTTAACAAGATACCAGGGTGCCATAGTTTGGTAGATGTCCTTGATTCGGCCGGTTCATTGACGTCAGTTCCACAGGAAGCTGGTACTTTGGAACACGCGACTTGGATAATTTTAGTCCGTGGGAGGCATCTTCGGCTCTGTATCATACCTATATTCATATCATAACCAGCATGTGTTTATGAACTCATGTAATCTTGGTACTTAGGGATCTTCTTCTATCAAGAATAAGTGAGGGTAAAAAAAATGTTGAATTGATATTTATTTGTCAATGCTTAGTAAAATATTTCATTGGTGACTATCGAACGTTGACCTACGAATGCTGAATCTTTTTCGTTTTTTTAGACGTTATTCGTTTCTACACAATGTAAAAATATTATCCTTCAAGTATCTAATTTACGAGCGCCCTGAAAAAATGGTTACCACTAAAAAGTTTATTACAAATAGTTTCCTTGACAGATTTAAGCTGTTACATTGTTATTGAGCGTGTTAGTTTCTAAAAGCTGTAAAAGATTTCTGTCAACAGTGAGCTTTTTAAAATTTTACATCCACTTTTATTATGTTTACCTTGTAGTGATAACTTTAAGCTTCTTCAGTTAGCTTGTATACACATATACGCTTGCAAGATAAACTGTGAATACTAAACTTTGTCTGCTACAATCTTGGCACACCTTTCTTCCACATATATTAGTTGATAAGTATATCTTGTGCTTATTTCAAGCGTTATTTATTTCTTTGGTTCATTTATTAGTATTAAAACAATAAAATTATATTTTAACTCGATATATTTCGGGCTACGGCCCACGGTATGTACGATTCGACTTATGACGGGCCCATACCGTGGGCCGAAATATATCGAGTTAAAATATAATTTTATTAACAAGAAACTTAAATAACATAAAGAATACTATAGTCCGTAAAATATAGCTCGAGCCCTGTGACAGCTGTCAGCGCTATACATATTTGAGTATGAGAAAGAGAGTTAGAAATACAAATTGTGTAGCGCTGTCCTGCTGTCACAGGGCTCAAGCTATATTATACGCACTATAAATTATAAATAATACTTAAAATATACACTAACTACAAAGAATATAAAATTAAAAATAGAATTGTTTTAATCCTAATAAATGAACCAAACAAATATATTAGTTGAGTCATAGAAGCTCTCCTATTTCGATTGCTTTTGAGGTGGCCGTTCTTCAGTTTGTCACCGAAATGAAATGACCATACATAAGTCTCCCAGGCCGGCCCGTCCGAGCTTATGCACTATAAACTTGTAATTTATATACATACTTACTAAACTTTTGCCACGACTCTGCCCGCGCTCATAAGAATCATTGATAGCAGCCATATTTTCTCTGAATTACCTTACTGAAATGGCCACTGTATGTCAATACCTCAGTCGCGGCGCAATTTTACGTGAAGCCTTTCCAAAAGAACTTTTTAGGAAACAACAGAATTCAGATGTACTAAAAGTGATTCTCCTTATGTTTGTCAGACTTTGGCACACCGTAATAATACAAACTTTCCACAAGAAGCCTTGGATTACAGTGAAAACCCCATGAAAATTGGTAAGTGGTTCTCTGGCTCTAAAACGTGTAACAGATAGGTGCAGTCTTATTAAGATCTCATTCATCCAATGGTATAAACCAACTTTTACTGGAGCAAGCAAACCGCTTTTGAGACTTTCATAGAAAAGTGCAATATCTACTCGACCGAAATGTATAGAAGGGCTGTTTTTTTTTCCGCCATTTCAAGGCTGTTTCTGTAGTGAAAATTGTTTTATATACCATTGACTGAAAAAGCTTTTCAAATGTGACTACACCTTACACGTATATAGGCACACATACAGACAGACTTTTGATAGAGATAGCGGTAATAACACATGGGTATGTACAGATGTTTATCTATGTGAGTAACTTCACTTTGTGGTTCCCATAGAGGAAAGTATTGATGGTATCAGTTCGCGAGCCGACCGATCATTCCGTTATGTAGAATGTAGGTTAGAAGTCTGCGAAAAAACCGTGCACAATACATACAATCAAGGTGCACGATTTTACGTGAGATGGTGTATTAAATTTAAATGTTTATAGGAAGCATAATTTTACATTTACAACCTTTTTTTTTTTAAGTGCAGGATTTCATGAAATTTTTTTACGCAACGAAACAATAAGAAAGCTTCTAATAAACTAATTCATCTTCTTTGGAATTCCAACGCAGCGCCAACGACCTTGACTCGACCTGTGTTGGTACAAATATCGACAGAAACTACATTGAAATAACGTTCATCTCAGCGTGCATTGCATTACGACGTCGCTGGGTCTCCGGATAGCGCAAAATAAGAGAAAGTTATACTTTTCATATGGACGCGATGGACGGAAAAATAATTCCATAAATGATTTTTCTAAGCAATGCTTTCTTTGTATTTGAGTGCAAGAACCATACAAATACAAATACCATTAGTGGTTTCAAGAAAATAACCAATTTTACTTAAAAAATTGATACTTGTCGTTGTTGGTTCTTGATGGAACATTTGAAACATCTTGTCTTGTCTTTTGGAAGAAATACATATTCCATCTCATGATTCGTATCCAATAGCCTGACGATGTTATTTTAACGAAACCGGTCGCTAGTGTAATATACATATAAAAGTGGAACAGTTACCAAGAATGTGTTTTATTGACAAGACAATTTTACTTAATTTTAGTCTAAATACAGCTTCACTTTGAACAATATTTTCATTCTTATACGCGAGAGTAAATTTCTTAAGTTAAGCTGTTTTTTTTGGTTTAACTAACAATATATATTTTTAAACATACCCTTTAAGAGAAATAACTTTATCAATAGAGTAATTTATGGATGACGCTGGGAAGAGGTGCCTTAAGGGTCGATTGCGCCAAACATGCTCTCGCGTTTGGACAATTTAGCTTATAAAAAAACAAAAAAATAATAAAAAAACAAAATATTTTTGACGAATAAAATTTGTGTAAGTAGTTAAGAAGTTGAACTACATTATAATTTTTCAGATTTGACACAAGTATCACAACCATCGAGAAAAAAAATCGGAAAGATCAGTAAAATCACGGAAAACGTAATTTGGCTTTGGAACTAGTATGATCAGTCTACTGATATAACTACAAAATACAATATTTTTTTATAGAGTGAAGAAATGAAAGTAAAGTATATGAATTGTATTTCCTTTCGTTATTTTAAAAGAAATATTCAAACATTCTACATTTTTCCTGTACAGAAAAATTACGCAAAAAGAATTTGAATGTTTGTGTATTTCTTTTTAAATAACGAAAGGAGAAAAATATTAAAATATTATATGAATACGGTACTTTGACTTCTACACGAAAAAAAAAAAATTTATGTGGAACAAAAAAAATATTTTTTTTCTGTTTGCAACGTTAAATTACGTTTTTCGTGATTTTAGTGATCATTCCGATTTTTCTTCTCGATGATTGTGATACTTGTGTCAAATCTGAAAAATTATAATGTAGTTCAACTTCTTAACTATTTACACAAATTTTATTTGTTAAAAAAATTTTGTTTTAATACCCTAAATTGTCCAAACGCGAGAGCATGGTTGGCGCAACCGAGCCTTAAGAACAAAAATTTTTATAACTGGATTCTTTGATAAATAAACTTCTGATTTACTAAGTCAACGATCGAATCCAACTTAGCCGATTTTAGGACTAACTAGTTCGATTTTAGGCCGAACTATTTCATCGGAAATCCTTCAGCACAGAAATGAGCCGGTAGGTGAAGGTTAGATATGGCGAGTCGCGTAGCAGTAACTTTTATTTCTGAGATGATTGCTTTTTTCAAGTTCACTAAGTCAATTCTGTGAAGACTGATTCTTTTTGACGAAACTAGTTCGCAGCGCATCGATGCGAATATTCGAAAGAAATTCTTAGCAAATAAAGGTTGTCTCCGACATTTTCCACTCTTGTAGAATAGCCTTTGTTTGTATTTTTGACGGGCAGGACATTTCATTCTGTTAATTTTGTTTGAATCTATGCTTCTCTTCCGAATTTATCAGGTACAAGAATAACCTTAAAACAATAACCGCAAAGGAAATTGCATCTGGCATGCGTCAAATAATATCAATTTGCGTTCAATAGATTCAATTGTCTGAACACGCAATATGAGGATACCTAATTTCCTTTAGAAAGACTCCAGGGAATCCCCGTTTTGTGTACAGAAGGCAGTTTTTGTTCAAAGACCATGTTTTAATCAGATAAGTAATTTAACGCCTTCTAATCGCGGACTAATTGGTTTGCGCGTCGCGGTCATAAATAAATTGAGGAGTTTTAATTTAAAATTCTCAAGTCAACATTACTACATACTAGCCTTTCGTCCGCGGCTCCGCCCGCGTTCATTCAATTTTCGGCTTCGTAGTTATGTCATCGACACCCCTTATAGCCTCACCACGGTGATAATTAAAAAACCGCTTCCAAATCCGTTGAGTGGTTCTCGAGCTAAAGCGGAACATACATACATACATACAAACTATTAAAAAACAAACTGAATTTTTAGATAAAAATTCCAAAAATGTAATTTTGGGTTCAGTACAATATTAATAACCACATTTCATTGAAAATTTCACAAAATTATTCATTATACAGACACGACTTTCTACTGCTTATGAAATTATTGATGAGTTAATTGAAGACTGTTTTGGAAAAATAACCAATGTCCAATTTTTTCAAATTTGTTTTTTTTTTTTGCTCTATGGATTCTCTATTGTGCATACAATAATCTGGTAATATTAGAATCAGCAAAAACAACCAAAGTACATTCACAATGTAGCTACAAAAACAGAGTGCTTCCGGAAAAACCACCAATGTCAGTAACGTTTCTATAAAGAATAGCCAATAAATAAACAACATTTTTTTATCTTTTTATATACAAAATTAAGTATTTTCATATATCCATGTTTAATAAAAAAACATAAATGAAGATTTTTCCATATAACTAATTTTATAAGGTTTCATTTACCTATGCCCAACGGTTGGTAGATGTGGGCTGATTGATTTTGATATTTACTTCCTGTAAAATGTCAGAAAAGTGACATTGGTTGTTTTTCCAAAACACTCTTCAATTACTATGGGGTCGTTCCGGCCTGAAAGAAGATATAGTGACTAGAGTAGAAAAAGGAATGCTTCCGTGGTTTGGACATGTAGAGAGAATGAATGAAAGTAGAGGGACGAAAGAAATTTATGGTGCGCAATTGGAAGGTACAGCTCGACCAGGCCAAATTGGCGATATACAGAAGAAGGGCCATGTCAAAAGTACCCGGAATAGATTGATGGATGTGGAAGAGGCGAAAGAGGTGTGTCTGAATCGTAGCAGATGGAAATCTGTAGTCTCTGCTTACCTCTCTGCGAGACAGGCGTGAGTATATGTATGTAAATTACTAGTATAGATATGGGAGGCGGTTTTAAAAATTAGCGTGGCGGCGTAATGTAACCAAAAACAGTGCGTGCTTCCAGGCTAAAAACTTGAACCGGAGAGCAACAAACTCGATGAAATATTTGATTTGATCGATGCTCACGGCATTACATACCTCGTTTTATGGTTCATCAATTATTATTGTTCCGTGACCCGTAAGCACCGGAATAACCATACAATAATCGATTTTGTGCGCGTGTTACGTGTTTTCAGGGCCCCCCATAAAGCAATGTTTCCGCAGTGCGCTTATTATGACTGTTTTACGATTGCCGGCGAAGTATCCTCGACGCATGCACGTAATTCACCAAGGAGGGTACGCCACCTCCACCTCCACCCATTGCCCAATATACTTGAGTACGGACAATATTCACCCTCGGATTCCTCAAGTCAGTGGTTGGCAAGCTCTCCCATCACATGCTTCTTGTTATCGTGTTACTGCCAGGATTTGCTACGGCGTAGCAAGTGCTACGACTAAATAGTTTTCTCGCTACGTCTCCTATAATGTATTTAGCGATACGATGCAAAGCGGGCCATTCACCCTTTAGTTATTAATTTTTGAAAACGGTACTTCGACATGTACTCGTATGACTTCTGTTACAAAATAGGACTACACCTGGTAATCATGGTACGAGGGTCAGGTCACGAACAAACAGAGGCGGTTCCGAGAGTTGAGACGACGGCGGCATTTCCTTTAACACGGCGCACAGTGATCCCATTTTGAAATTGTATAGACATAGGGCCTTAAGACAAAAACTGATTGGTAAATTTCTGGAAAAGTTTTCAAGATAAAAGAGAACTTATTTTTTGTTTAGACATCCACATTTATTAATTTTTTTCAAAATTTCGCAAAGTGTCGCGGGTTTGGTATCCGTATTATGAATAAACAATTGTTCTTCTACATAAAAATATATTATAAAGGTTGCAGCCACTTTCGGCCGCAAAAATGATTTTTTCGAATACTATCAATTTAACAGAAATTTACCAATCAGTATTTCTCACTTGTAAATTAATATCTGTCATAATAATATGAATGGACCACCATATTTCGGTATTCTAGGATTTTCCGGGATTTCTTACATAATTCTATTAAAGTAAATATTTTCATACGGAAAATAAATTAAAATTTTACCAGGATGGTGTTATGTTCCAAAAACGACCGAAAATAAATCTGGACGTTTAACCACAAATTTGTCGTGCGGCTGGCTGCAAGTGCCCGCAAACGTTATATATTTTTTCGAGTATAGGGACACTTGTTTATTCATAATATGGAAGCCAAACCCGCGACACTTTGCATCATTTTGAAAAAAAATGTGGATGTCTCCATACAAAAAAAGTTCTTTTTATCTCGAAAACTGTCACTTTTATAGAAATTTACTTATCAGTATTTGTCGCTTGAAATATTAATATCTATTATATAAAAAATCATCTGACTTGTGGCCCTATGTCCATAAAATTTCAAAATGGGATCACTGTGCGGCAGCAGGTGTCAGTCGGGAGAACGACCCGCTTTGCATCGTCTCGCTAAACGTAGTATACACCCTCGGATTACTCAAGTCCGTGGTTGGCAATAGCCCTCCCGTTACATATGTTACCGTGTCACTGCCAGGATTTGCTACGGCGTAGCAAGTGCTACGACTGAATAGTTTTCCCGCTACGTCATAGTTAGGACTCAAAAATGTGAGAAGTAGACAATTGTATCGATTTGGTGTAACACGCCTTAACTTATTTGACAGGACTTAACTTAATTTAAGCGTTCTATCTTTTTCTTTCTGTATCGAAAAGGCAAATAGTGGACGCTTAAAATAAGTTTAGTCCTGTTAAATAATTTAAGTCGTGTTACACCGAATCGAGGTTATTGTAGATCACCATTGATGGCGGACCACAGTCTTCCCACAATGCAAAGCGTGTAAAGGCATACTCGGTAGCGGTTTTATGGGGGCTATATTCGGGGTAATTGCGGCCCCAAACCTCCATAGGAAATGCGGGGCTAATGCCGCTCTAACACATTCTTTTGCAACATAAAACGGTAAACACAACTCGAACTAATAAGGGAAACGATGAAGGTAAATGCAGCAAGATTTTGTTGGCGTGTTTTGTAACTGCTTCTTCTATTGGCTTTACTAGGCTCGGGACCGCCCTGTAATGTTGTAAAAAATAATGAGCATTTTTCTGTTTACCCCGCTTTATGTCTTTGTAGAACAAATTTTACCACAGCTTAACCCTTTCAGTGCAAAGTAAAGGGTCGCCGGGTCTTATCGGTCGGAGATCGACTGTAACGAGCGAGGGGATGCCAGACATGCTTGTACCATTTACCTGGTACCAGTTTTGATGGATTTTGTACCAGCTAAATTAAATTAGATCAATAAATTAGGTAGATGGTAGACCTGATGTCGGGATCGACTGTGGAGGTACCACTATCTTACTTGCTAACCCCCCGAAGTTATTTGGGGAGAGTGAGAGGACAGTTTTGAAACAGGCACGATCAGGTGGCCCGCATTGCCTGGGACCGTTTGATGGCGGTATATACATCCCCAATTGTCGGCCTTTACATAAATCAGACTGGTGACAGGCATCGGTGTCACTGGTGCGAGAGTTTCGGCACCGAACTCACCAATCCGCCTGCCCAGCGTGTGTGAGTGCGGGCATTTCTTCCAGGCTGACCGCCAAGAGTGACTTAAGGGCCTTACTGTCGCCAAATGGGTACTTTCTAAAGCCTACTCCTCGTTTACGGCCAAACCAAAAATAATGAAAAAACGTATTATGAATAATCAGCTCTTAGACAACATATGCAACATTTTTCTATTTCATACCACCAAAACTTCTACATGAAAAAATGTATTAACTAAATGGTGTTTTTTGGCTTGAATTTCCTACTGCTCTTAAGTGGCTTGGCCAATTGAATTCATTTATGCTTTGATAAATAGATAAACTTGATAGCTATAAACATAACATAGGATTATACAATCGAACAATCACGTCCATGTGAAAAGTATTATTTTCTCCTATTTGGCCCTATCAAGGACGCAGCGAGCGTCGTAACAGCCACTATGCATTGCGCGCTGATATGAACGTTATTTCAATGTCGTTTCCGTTGATATTCGTACTGAAAAATATCGAGCTGCTAATTTGGCGATGGTAATCGCCTTAATCTTGGAAAGGCCCAAGTACAGCAGTGGACGAAGACAGGTTGATGTATGGATGGAAATTAAATTAATGTAAAAAATTTAGGTCTGTCTTTAATTCTGGCTGAGATTCAAATACTAAATATGAATAAAGTAAGTACGAATTTTGGTAAACGCCATCTTTTGTATATGCCAACTAAGGAGCGCTTGGCCGCTTACCAGTAAATCAGTGATTGTCAAAACATCGAGTAAATTCTTTAAATGAATCTAGAAATTCTTTAAACTTCATTTCTGAATGAAGACATTTCTTGCATGATAGCATAAACAAATAGAGAGCTTGAACTGCAGGCGTCTGTACATCGTAGAAGTTATTGTGTAGCTTGAAATGTGGTCAATTTGGCCTGGTTTTAATGTAGGCGGTTTTGCCTACTCCAGCGGGCCTATTGTGTATCTCTAGTTGCCTTCTGGACTGGGTGTCTATCATCAAAAACATAGATATACTATCGAATTCCGATGTCCTAAGGATATTTTCGCACTTGAAGTGACGACACAGATTGTTAATAGTTCAATACCCACTAAAGGCAATTTTGAAATTTCAGTTTTTAGCTATGTTTTTGATGATAGGCACCTCGTGCAGTTGGCGACTAAAGATACACAATAGGGGGGCTGCTTTGTCTTTTTAGTGATAATAAGCATTATATGATGTTTCGTTTATTAAACTGGGGGAGTTGAGACATTCCACGGTAATAGATGTATATACATTGATTATTATCGTTCTGAGTGAGAATAGTAATCTTTTTTGTGCTATGAAACTAAACGTGTCATATCTTAACAAATGGCAAGTCAGCCGTTTCATGCGTGAGTTATGATATGCCTATTTATCTACCAAAATCTTGCTAATCTTGTTACATTGTTACCTTTCTGACTAAACCGAAGTGTTTCATCTTCCAAAAATCTTTCTTCTACTTTCCTTGTTACACTTATATCGTATGAGGGGAGGGGATGCAATTCGCTTGAAACGTAAGTTCTAAGAAGATATTTTTTTTTGCATAGCTTTAGGCTTACTTGAATAGCTTCGTTGTATTTTCGTTTTTTTTTTCTTCCATACACGAAATGGTTATGATATGAGAAATCACTTTGTAGCCTCTAAGTAATCAGTTCCTGTCATTCGCAAACTAATGAAAAAGCTGTCATACTTTTTTTGTTTTTAGAATAATGATAACACCTTTTGTATTTTGTACACCTTTGATGTTACTTTACTGTCGTGGGCATTGATTTAATTCCATTAACCTGTCAACAGCATATTTCACCCGTGCTTGATATCTTTTATGAATACTGATACGTGCGTATTTGAAGCAGTGGAAGCGTGCTGGGCCCATAACCTGAGAGGTAAAAAGAAACGCCATTGTCTAGTGACATCATAGATACATTCATCTATCCACAGATGGCGCCATGAGTTAAATTTTAATATTCAAATTAACAGTATTGTAGGTGAAAACAGACAAATAGACTTAAGGGGGGACGATTCGTGTCCGTTACGAAACGCACAAATTAAGATGGTTCTTCTTATTTTACCGGAAAAGCCTAACTGACATGAAACTATGTTCGCGAAATGCCATAAATCACATTTATTTAATATATTAATATCAAAATAATAAGAACCATCTTAAGTAGTGCGTTTCGTAGCAGACACGATCGTTCCCCCTCAATAGAACGATATTGAGGAGCGTATCAAAGTAGCCCCCGACTCGGTATGCATATGAACAGGGGTGGGAGTACGCACATTACCATATAATGGCGTTATTAGCATTTGACCGCCAGTTTAGTTTATGACCGCTTATTTTTGAGAAATCCAACCCGTTCGCTGCAACGGCGTAATTTATGCAAAATGCCCGACGTGATTGGTCGGCTTGGCCTCACCTTTCTTTTTCAACTACCTCGTTATAGCTTGCTCATATGTTTCACTTGACGGATAATGTTTTTTTCTGTAGCAATTTTTCGGTCTGAGCACCTTGTTTTCCTTCAGTTTGCCGCCCGTCATTTATTTCGTTTGCCGTGTTATTATTCGCGATTTTTCTTCCTTAACTGGTTTGCTGCCTTGCAAAGATTACTATCTGTGGCCAAACTTTGTTCCAGGAAAAGATCCTTTTGGTTTCGCCGCGAATGTAGGAATCTGCAAATAAACATTCCAGCAATCACATCCGTATACCTACGTGCAAGCACAGATTCAGATAGATAATTCCAGAAGCTTAGAGCATAGTGCGCGGAGATCCCGGATTCTCTACGACTAGGGATACCGTAGATTTACAAAAGAGTTAACATTTTATGTGATTTACTTTTAATAAAAAACGAGAGATGATAACTGAATCTAATACCAAATGGGTACAGATTAAATTTCTTCATTACTGCGTCTTCGGCTTTTAAGACATCGTTTTTGTTCACGTTTTATAAAGTTTTGCTCCTATTTACTATATCAAGAGCGCTGTTTAGTTAGGCGCGACCTACGAAAAAAAAATTTGTTTTTTCTGTTATAAAGACAAAAGATATCTGAAAAAATCCGGGAACACGGCAACCCTATCTACGAAAGAATTTCAATAAGTTTGTATTGGCAGTCATTTGCAAATTGCGCCGCGAGAGGGCGACACCTAATGGAGCAGGAATCTGGTGCCGCGTGCCGGCCGTCGTCGTCTCACGCCCGCTTATTGGATTATAAGAAGGTCTTCTAGACGTACTTCCACACCAGAGGGTTATTTCGACTAATGATATTGTATTCACGTTGTTTTGGCAGAGAACACTCATTGGATCTGATTATTTTGGGTTGAGATTGCATTGGCATTTCTTTATCATCTCTATTATTTCGCTAGCCGATATAGTTATGAATAGACCAAACGGCTGATAGTATCACAGTAATTTACGTGGTGAAGTAAATCGTTATTAGCTTCAGAAGCTATGAGACGATGAAATGAAGAGCAATATTCGTCACGTCGCTGAAAAATGTGCGAGAAGGGTAGTTGGCATTATTAGCATCTCGAAGATGAGGCAGACATTATTCATAGGGTTCTCGGTGACACCCGTCTCGGAAGCGATGTGAATCCCCTATGATGCCGGCTTTTCATAAATATGTAGGGAAAAAATGTGGTGAACGTGTAGTGGGAGACTGATTGCTGATGCGGCGTCTTCACGGCCGAGCATGCTTGCTGTGTCGGATCTTGACTGACGACCGAGGCGTTTCGGTTTAAATCCTATTAATTATCAAATATTATTCCTGTAAACACGTTAGGTGTGCTCTAGTCGTGGACTTGATGGTCATACAAACCTAGCCTATTAAAATTTCAACTTAGGGCCGCGCCATTATGATTTTTGTTATCTATTTTTGGTATCTAACGCTCTACGTATTCGTTTGATATTCTAATAAGAAGTAAAAAAGTACATGTAATTGTAATTGATAGTGAACTAGCGGAATGTAGAGCACAACAAAGCCCGGAAGCCCGAGTCAGCCAAATTAGGGATCATTCAACAATTACGTGATCACCAGAAGGGGGTCGGGTGCTCGTATATACATCTGGATTATTTGATTATTTGGGGGGGGGGGTTCCGAAAATAAATAAATAATATTTAAATATTTACGTCCAATTTTGAAGTCTATTACTGGTAACACTAACTAGATGGAACGGGATTTCCCCTGCTATAGACAAACTGTGGAATAGTGTGACCAGATTCAGTATTTTTATACTTTTTCGGCAAATTTTATCGACTTTTCCAGGCATCAGTCTTTTTATAGGTATATTGGAGGAAGTAAGTAGATTACGTAATCAAGGCGAGGGGGGGGGTGAAAAACAAAAGATTACGCTGTGTTCACATAGGTGGGAGGGGGGGGGTTAAAAAAACGGCCAAAAGTGATTGTTGAACGATCCCTTAGCGATATACTGAAAAAGAAGAAAGTCCGAGTAAAGTTTTATAAATGTGCAAGAATTCTTAGGAACGCAGTCTCCTAGAAGACATGTTATTTGACGGGTGATCAAAAGTGAGCATCTTGTCCAACAAGCTCGGTAGTGAATAGTCTCCTTATATTCGTAGCTTCGAAATTGAGCATATCTATCATGAAGACGCTCTCCCACAATTTAACACGTACCACGTGATGTGTGTGATCTCGTCATTCTGAGATATTATTTTTATGATAATGTACCTCTCTGGTATTTAATAGTTGAGGTAATTTTGTTACCAATCAGATTTTTCATCCGTACGAATACAAAAAATCCGACTTTGTTTTATAGAAATGGTCACCGAACATGAACAGCTTCTTTCGGTCACAAATTAATCATACTAAAGCTTATTGTTATAAGCATAGACAAGTAAGGTCAAAGAATAATTATTTCATTCTTAATTCAATTATTCTTGTTTATTTGTGGCACAGTTTTAGTCAGAGACGATCGCCCTCTCAAAATCACGAAATGCTCTAGATTTATTTTTAGTTCAACTTCACCATGTTCCAGTCTATTATGAGAAAACAAAGCTACGGATTTACCGACTGTTCCAGTTTTAACTAGTCCTAGCAATATTCTATTTCTGGACATTACTTAATGGCAGAAACGGAGGGATTTCGACCCGGGCGGAATGCGGAAACATGTCGTAATATGGTAATAATACGCGTCAATGCTACTTGGAAACTATTTAATAGTCTACCCATATTATACGCTATCATAGACTAAGACCGACAACTCCCTTACATGAAGGCGTAGCAAATTTTTTACGCGCCCTTACGACACTAGGTGTCGCCAAGTGTTGCAAATAAGCATAATTTGTTTAATTGGCTGCAAGTAAACTGTCATGGTTACCAAGTAAACATGTGGCTGTAATAGCTTTGCTTAGAAAAACTAGATGGCGCTAAACTGGCAACACTAACAGTGAATATTTCAGCGCCATCTATTATCGAAATGGAAATTATTTTCATGTAACGTGACATTGCTGTGCCAGTAGCGTCACCAATCGGTCTTTTTTAGCATCGTGTTTGTTAGAGGATTTAGCAACGCCATCTAGATTTCGTTAGAATTTTACACCTTTTTGTGGCTACAAATTGCTGCTAGTCTATACGTAGTATTACTTAGTCTATGACGCTATTTACTACGTCGGTTTAAAGTAAACTATAGCTTTTATACCAAAAGGAATTTATTGAACTAAAACTTCCGTCTAACGATGGCACCTAAAAAGGCTAAACCAACCAAGTCAAAAGACACTAGAGAAGGCACAAAGGAAATTCAAGGCGTCAAAGGAAGCACTCGATACAAGTCGTTTAGTAGTAACAACCGCAGCAGACAATTAGCACTTCTACCGGAAGTCACGTGACCCGCTTACGCGACGCCGTTTCCGCCTCTAAAGCACGATCTTCTTGACGCCTCTCAAGACGTCCTTTTAAAATGCATTTTAATGTTTAAAAATCGAACGAGATTCACAGAATAGATCAGGTAAAAGAAACATCGAATAAATCATAAAACAAAAATGTATAAGAGGTATAGAAGTTACACCTGTTTAGGTAAAGTTTATGCTGCTATTGATGGATTTATGATGAAAAGACAAGATTGATTTACTTAAAAGGGATTTAATTGTAATAGACAAGAAACACAAGTGGACAGTATGGCAGTTGACAGCGCAAGAGAGAGATGTCAAAAAGTAAGAAAGAGACAGACGATGATGGCTGCGTTCCGTTTACATTTCTAACAGCTATATCACGCGAATATACATATACATAAAATATCCACAGCCAACACGCTCAGATTTTTTAGCTTTAGTATTATTAATCAATAAGTAATGTCGTCTACAAAACTAAATAAAGACATACTTGTAATGTCGGCATAAAGATAGCCGAGGGGCGCGGCGTTAAGGCACCGGCTAACCGGCCAGTACTATTTCTTTATTGCCTCTGTTATACCACACACGCTTCCGCAAGCCGTATCGGGGTCCTTTGAGAGCCCTACTCCTTTCTGCGAAGTAATTTTATAAATCGAGAACAATATTGTGCCTCGGGCGGGTGGCATAAGACCAAAAAGTTTCCAAGGCGGGCGGGGATGTTTGCTTACATTAGAGTCCTTGAAAAAAAATATATAGAGCTATTTTGTTACATTATGTAACTGATGTTTTCTTTTACCCTAATCTATCTAGACAGGGTGTTAAGATGAAGTTGCGGAAGCCGGAAACTGGCGATAGTACTCGTTTCCGCAACCTATACAAAGTGACTTTTTGATCATCGTCCAAATTCATAGTGGTGGCTTGGTAAATGATCTTAGTATCATAGATCAATAACAATTTTTGTGAAATTCGTAAAGTGAAATTTCGACTCCCCATAGCGATTCACTCGGGACTGAAAGTGAATTTCTATGGGAAGCCGAAATTTCATTTTACGAATTTCACAAAAACTGTTATTGATCCAAGATACTGATCACTTATCAAGCCTCCAGTATGAATTTGGACGATGATCAAAAAGTCACCTTGTACTGGAAAAACAACTAACATCTGCAAAATTCTGTTATAAAATAAAAGCAAAAAAAAAGAACCAGATCGCTAGCTCTTCAGCTAGCAGACCATTTTCCTGATTCTGGGGTTCGCTTGTGATTTAATAATATTTATATATATTTATTTACTTAGTTTAGTTCAGTCCTATACCTACAAAAAGAAAATATTTTTATAATAGTTTATACATATACATATATATATATAATCATTGAACGTAAATAAGATACCAGTTACACCTCTATATACACAACACTCTTTTTAACTCTCGTATTCTTTTTTTTTTTTTACCGCACTTAACATGTTTAAAATTAAGTTTTTTTTTTTTTTCCAAATTTTATGATTTATGCGCCTTCTGCAATTTATTGAATAGAAATTTGTATATTTTTTGTCCTGGGTGTACGTTGAAAAACAGCGCTGTTAGTTTTTTAATCTAGCAGCACAGCTGAGCGTGCCACCTGTTGCCAAAAAGAACAAAGAATATTTAATCGACATTGTATTTCTTTTAAGTTTGTTTATTTTAAATTTAGTTCGTAAGTTTGTCTTTTAATTATTTATATGTCTTCATTGTAACACTTTTTGTTTTTTTTGGCAATAAATCTGTTTTCTTTCTTTCTTTCTTCCTATATTAACGAATACCCTGACTGACTGACTGATCTATCAATAGGGTTGCCATGACTTCTAGGAACCAATACGGGACGTTTTCTCTTCCGATGCCCAAAACTCATAACACATTCAACGCCGACATGCGCAACTACACCATACATAGCACACATGTGTACATAGTGAGAGACATATGTATTTTCTAACAGATACCCTCTGATCTCAACCGTAATGGTTATCAAAAGTATAAAATAAATGAAATAAAAAAATCTACATTATAACATCAAAGTTATTTAACTTAAATTAACATCAAATTACATAGTTATTTTTTTGCCCAGTCATATTTTGAAGTTGATTTTAGTTTTGCAATAATTTTGAAATACGGAACAAATGCGGGACATGTAGTAAATATGGGACGTGATGGTCAAATACGGTGACAGTCCCGTATATATGGGACGTATGGCAACCCTATCTATCAACGCCCAGCCAGACCAAACGGCTGAACATGAAATTTGGACTGCAGGTTCCTTGTATGACGTAGACATCCATTAAGAGGCTATGCGAATTTTATTTTTGTCACTGTCACTCCAAGCGAAAAATCGCGCCGTGCGAGAGGGGCGGATTCGGAGCAAAAGGGAAAAAAGTAGGTTTTATATTTTTATTAAAAAAACTAAAATAGCTAGCAAAATTTCAAATATCAAATCTCTAGATATTGTTAAAACACACCTAATAAAATATGTTTGAGTTCTCAAACGGGGAGAAAACGTGTGTTGGAAGACCTCATTTCAACAATTATTTCTATCGAGGAAAATTTATCCAAACATGTTTTCCAATTTCAAAACCCTAGATTATATAGTCAAAATGCATATACCAGAAACTGATTATAATATTCCGTGTATTTCATGAAATACACAGAAAAGAAACACCCGTTTTTTGTTCGCATATCGCCTTAAGAAGGATTTTACGCGTCCGCTGGTAATATTATAAATGCAAAAGTTGGGTTTTAATTATTTGATAAAGATAAAAGATAAATATAATTTTATTTGCTTCAAATATGGTACAATGCAGTGCAGTTGTTAAATTTAAAATGTACAACATATTTCACCTTAAGAAGGCATGCAAATATAAATATATAAATTATAAATAAATTATTTTACTCAAATACACAAACATGGAGGTCATTGGATATTATAATAATGAAAAAAAAAAAAAAAACAGAAACTTACATACATGTCAAAAATATAAAAAATTTGAATAAAAATTAAAATTGCAATGTCAGCTATATTAAGCTATATTAATTAAAAAGTGACACTAAACAGGCGATATATATGACTATCTTACATACTTATGTCCCGGAAAATCCCACTAAAAGTTAGTATATACTGAACATGCAATCTCTACATACTTACCCCTTTAGGGGACAGGCGTAAGTTCATGTTGGAGACAAAGGCCTCATAAATATCGCCTTCATCTTTGATGCGTAACCCGCCAGGTTTCCCAATCGACCCAGAAATACACTGCTCAAATCCAACTGAACTCCAAGCAAGAACAATTGCCAATAAATTCGACGACGAACTAAAGACTGACTGCTCAATTAGACACTTGGTTAACTAGGTTGCACCTGTCGTCTGCTTTTTAGACAATTTGTCTTTTGGTGCCTATGTCGCAGGCAAATCGTGACCATATCGTAGAATTGACCATTTTATGATCTGGTTGGCCATATCATATTTAAAATTGGGAATGTCGCCTCGCTCCGCTCCGCTTCGCTCGGCTTCTTATTTTATCTTACATGTAAACCTAACACGCTCCTCCACGCTCCGCTTCGCTTCGCTCGTCGTCGCACCTATTTTGTTCCTTTTGGTGAAAGATTTTTTATTTCATACTTTTGGAGGTATATGGGCCACTGGCCGCATGCAAGATAATTGTATTCCATACACGAACGATTAGTATTCTCACTTCTGTAAAACAAACTGTTGTCTCTTACTTGATGTCTTAACTTGGTGCGTGACAGACGCATGTGAAAATGTTTATTCACAAATATATCCTCTTATACCACTGAAACCTTTTAATTTCCATTACATACTTTACGATCTGGCCAACCAAATCATGAAATGGTCAATTCTACGATATGGCCACGACATATACATACTATTTGCCTGCGACAAATATATATGTATCTAATTCGTTAGTTTACAGACGGCGACGTCAGTTTCTAATCGCTCGCTGTTTTGCAATTTGTTATTACGTCGTCATATCGAAGAATTCGGCAATTTAAAAGTTGCCTAGGCATATCGTAATTCTGTTGAGGCTCGCCGCACTCCGCTCCGTTTCGCTCGGCTCTCTCCTTCGCTCCGCTCGTCGTCGCACCTATTTTGACTTTTTGGTGAAAGACTTTCGATTTCGGCTTTATAGAAAATGACGAAAATTTTTATTTACATCGACAAATCAGCGAGCGTTTAGAAACTGACGATGTCACCGTTTGTAATCTGACGAATTATACAATTTGCCTGCCACACATTCTGAAAAAATCTTGATCTGACTGATAGATAGTTAACTAACCCTTTTTGTGACATGATTTATTTAGTAAATATTGGTAGAGCCAGTATTAATTGGTGTCGTTATAATTTTCTTAAATCTTTACTTCAAGGTTCTACCAATACACACAAACCCGAATGCACTTCAATTTGGTGTAGTTTATTAGACTTACCAGACCAAATTAACATAGGCTAGCGGGCCTTTTGTTTCCGCAAGCCATTATGCCAAATTGCATGGACCCTCACGATTATCCTAGGACCCTATACACATGCATCGAGGGCCCAAATGTGCGTGCTCATTATCTTGTGAATGGACTAATTTATCACTGGAGATTTATGCACGGGGTGACGCAGTCGTTTCTAATGTGGATACAGCCTTATTTTGATGGGATTCGTTGCGTCTAAAGCTGAAATTCGTAGCATCCTACGCACATGCCACAGGCGTCTGAACTCTGATACGTCAATAAACGGGTGGATAAAATCCAACCAAATCAAATTTATGGTCAAAAAGTTACTATTTATTGTTTTCCGTACACGGGCTGAATTTTTTGTCGCTGTAAAGCCGCAAACTAGAGATAGTACTCATTCAATTAAATGATTAAATCAACTAAATTAAAAGATAGTTTTATTACTTTGTTGGGTTAATAAACAGTTTCCTTTAATATCAGTACTAAGCTAAAATAACCCTTTAAAATAAGGAAACTAAAACCTTTTTTACTTATCTCATAAAAAATGTATGGGAATGCTTAATGTCAACATTTTGGATACTTCTCGTTTGATTTTCAAAAAGTTATTGATGTCATTTCACTGATTAGGTAACGTACTTTCGATATCAGTTTAAAATTTTTTGATATCTGTAATAGTTACGGAATAATGGCCTAGTCACACTTAACGATTACACCCTGTATATTAAAAACTTTTACTATGGAGCCAACGCTGAAATCGTGAAAAAAATATCATCTATTCGATACATTTTGGCACCCTTTCTATGGAACACCAGACATTTTGTTGGCTCTAGTATAGTAAGTTGATTGTATAGACGAGTTATCTAAGTGACGCGCTAGCTACGCACCATGGCAGTAAATAACGAGGGTGATTATGGAAAACGTGGGTTTCTCATTTCACTAATAAACCGTAAGCCCTCGAACTAAGCTGTCAGCTCAATTACTTATTAATTATTGTAATAAGTAATAATTATGTTAGGACTATTATGATCGTCTAAATAACCTACAATGTTTGCCTACAAATGTTTCTTCAAATTTCCGTGATACAGTTCCATTATCATTAAAGTTTACTGCCGGACTTCCTAAACATCAGATGTCTTCATAATAATGTGTCTTTCGATTCAGATTTAAGATACATTTTAATTATCATACTTGATATCCGCCCGCTTACGTGCCCTTCTGTCACACCACACGCAATATTTTTCGCTCCCTTGACTTTCGAAAGTTTCTTATCTAAAGTTTCTTCAGCAACGATCCCTCAAAGTTCCCCGACAAACATATCCATATCCATAGCAACAAATTAAACTCAATTTTCGTCTAATCAGTTGCTAAAATCTCTGATATTAGTCTGGGCTCATCCAATTATGAGTGGGAAAGTGATTGTGGCGGCGCGGCCAGGCACGGCAAATGTCCAGCGGTCACGCGGTCGCGTTTTACCTAAATATACACTGGGTGAAGTAGCAGCGCGAAAGTATATTCGATTTCAGCTGGCTATTGTTAAGAGATGAGTGTCTTAAAGTATTAACATGGAAAGCGTGGTCATCCCATTCCGTTAGCCTCTACATTGCCTTCTGTTGATGGAAGATCTCCCCTACCTGCGACCACAGACCGTCTAAGTGCGTTCCGGCTAATCGCTTCGGTTAAAATGAGACACGATCGTCCCCACCATCGTCTTCGGTCTGGTGGCGTCAGACAGATGACGCATGTCGACGTAGATTTGAAATCTGAAGTCTTCGAATCAGTCAACTGATGTTAGCAATAACAAATAAGCAAAACACACATACCAACAAAGTACACTAGAATTGAAGAAGCAATGTCATATGCGGAGAACATTTTGTCACTACGCCATGCGGGACAATTGAGCCTTCCCAGAGCCTTGGCGAGACACATTTGTGTCTATAAATAGACGGGTCACTTGATTTAGGGAACTGTCGTCTTCCTGTGCGTGTGTATACCATCATAAATCTTGTCCCGGCGAACAGGAAAATGTATCGCTTATTTCAACGCATCAAGGGTTTATCAACGTTGCACGATATTTCTGCTCGGCTGAACACTTGAGGCGCTTCTAGGAACCAAGTTGATGGTTGAAATAGAAATGATTGGTCATTGTTGTCGTGTGCTTTGTTTGCTTTCCTGTCGACAGTTTGAAAGTTTGCACAATTGTTTTGCTATGCATCAGTCTAAATTTTTCATGTACCGTAAATGTTTAACAATGCTTGAGAAAAGTATATAAAAATGCAGATGTTATTTCTGAAAGCGTTCGCGTCGAAACAAAACATCCTGGTTTTACATACAATAACAGTTATTTGCGGCGCGCCGCTGCCAAGTATCTTTTCTCTGAAAATGTCGCCTCAATCTGCATCTCGGTCGCATGTCACGATGCACATCGGTGAATCTAGTTGTTGTTTGTCACTGAATAGGGTTGCTTAAGGCGATACGTAAAAGTTTTAGCGTCCCTGTTACTCCATATGCGAAAAAGCCATCAGTGCGAGAGGGATGGATTCGTAGAAAAGTAGCAAAAAGTCGGTTTTTTATTAATATAAAATGTACTAAAGTTGCTATCAAAATTTCGTTTAATCAGAGGGCCTATTATGTATCTTTAGTTGCCATCTGGACTGGGTGCCTATCATCAAAAACATAGATATACTATCGAATTCCGATTGTCTAAGGATATGTTCGCACTTGAAGTGACAACACAGTTCGTAAATAGTTCAATACCCACTAATAGCAATTTTGAAAGTTCCGGTTTTAGCTATGTTTTTGATGATAAACACCCAGTCCAGATGGCAACTAAAGATACATAATAGGCCCTCTGGTCTTGGATATTGGAAAAATCCATCTAATAAAATATAATTGCAGTCCATCTGTCATTCTAAATTGTCAAACCAGGAGAATTGGTGTCGAAAAATACCTCATTTCAATAAATATTTCTATCGAGCCGAATTTCTCCATTGCGTTTCTGTTTAAAAGATCCCTAGAAAAAGATCCCAACAATAACATACTATTTTATCAAAATAATACATTATTTACTGAAGTAGACATGCAAGTTCTTAAAGTGTCGATTTTTTTTCCGTAGCGCCTTAATATGTAATGATTTGTACAAATATATTTGTACCAAGAAAATCGGATCAAGGCATCGTGTAGTCGCACAGTATCGCACATATTCAGTTGCTTAACTATGCGAATTTTATTTTTGTCACTGTCACTCCAAGCGAAAAATCGCGCAGTGCGAGAGGGGCGGATTCAGGGGGAAAGCAAAAAAAGTTAGTTTTATAATTTTTATAAAAAAACTAAAATAGCTAGCATAATTTCAAATATCAAATCTCTAGATATTGTTGAAACACACCTATTAAAATATGTTTGAGTTCTGTATATGGTTCCTATTCGTCAAACGAGGAGAAAAAGTGTGTTTGAAGGCCTCATTTCAACAATTATTTCTATCGAGGAAAATTTATCCAAACATGTTTTCCAATTTCAAAACCGTAGATTATATAGTCAAGATGCATATAACAGAAACTGATTATAATTTTCCGTGTATTTCATGAAATACACAGAAAAGAAACACCCGTATTTTTTTCGCATATCGCCTTAACCTTTCACTGGCTTGAGGTTAGTGCTTATTTTCTCATTTATGTCATACATTCAATATTATTGCATACTCAGACAATTTACTGCAGCATTAGTTAGTGTCATATTCCTCATTGCTTTAATTTAAACCACAGAACCCCTTTACAAACATCAACGACAATCAGTCGAACCGAATAGAGTATTACCCCTGTTACTTTATACAAATAAAGTCCACTTTATCATAAACGTGGTCCTCTGAGGTATGTATATTTTCTGCATAGGAACAGCGTTCGGTCTGTCGGAGGCGATGTGCTCCCTTTAGCCAGGAGCCCATGAGCCGTGACGGAGACGTGAATAATCTCACTCCGACACTAGTTCTAAATAAAAATAAGCTGGATGCACTTTGGATTATAAAGCAGCAGTTCTCTTACGTAGGCTATAGTTATTTGTGTTGCAAGAGACCCAAGTAATATTTTGTACGTCGAGGGAGTTATTCTGAATTTGGAGTGAGGGATTAAATATACGCCGTCCGAGAACAAAATATTACTTGAGCCCGAGTGATAAACACTATTTTTCATCACTACCTATGAGAAAAAGAAAAAGCTTCGAGTACCTGGTATTTTGTGGTAGTAATTGTTGCACCACATTAGCTGCATCATTTACTATGTCTTCACGAGTTAATATGTCACAATCGCTGCTCGAACTCATTTTTAATTTTTATTTGCGATAACTTAGCGAAGAATAGCGTGAAAATTAGTGAGAAAAAAAAATAGAAGAAAGAAGAATACACATATAGTTTTTTTTCAGTGCCACCAAAGCCTAACCGGCCAGTAACTTCTTTATAAATTATGCGTTCGACCTCTTTGGTTAAATGACGCTAATCTATGAGAAGTACGAACACGAACCAATCAGAAGAGAGAAAGCGCGAAAATTTACTTTGGCTCCCGCTATCCCCTAAAGCCAATTATCGTTTTTCGAATAGGTGTGATGGCATGTGATTCTAAGTTAGAATCCTGAGCGTGGTAAGGGATTCAAAGGCACAAGAAACAGAATAAATTTGCTCTCGTGTTACACGTCATACAACTTTTCACCTCACTAGCGAGAAAACACAGATGTGAAGGCACCCTTTTCGAACGAACTTATAAGAATTCAATGGTCTTTTTCTTTAAACAATACACCATATAAAAATATTGCACATAAAATAAAATGTAAGGAGTGTTAATTGAATCCCAAAAATTGGAAAATCTTTGATAAAACGATCGAAAACGCAAAACATAACCATCACGCGGGCGTTTTACTCTATCTATCCGTTTCCGGTAGGAGTTCATTTGTTTATACCACTGATGAAGACTAGTAATACAATACATGGACATGTTTTGCAATAAAAAATGACAGTTCCTTTTGAGCCGATTCAAAGCGAACGTACTGGAAACTAAAATTGACACTTGTTATAGTAGATAACGTCATTTTCTTATCTTTATCGTTAGTTCCGAGCACGCTCACGTGACTCATTGCAGCGAACAGCACCAAAATGTCGATAATCAAATTTCATCATTATCTGGTCGTCAATAGCCAGCGTGGCTACTTGTATTACTATAGAGGTCAGTTGTTGTTTATTCGGAGTCTATAGTCTATGGTACACATTGAGACGCCATACACAGGATTTCGAGAAGTTTATCTTGTCTATGGTATCCGACAAGCTGTTGGGCTGTGCTGTGTATAGCCTCCCAAAGTGTATAGAATTCATATAGAGTGAAAAAGATAGCCGCCATGCTGATGTTTGCTGTCTCTCTTTCTCTTGAGCAAAGGATATGGAGTTTTTGAACAATTCGCAGCGTTCTTAATTTAAAACACTTTTCTTCACCGTTTAAATGTTGCATTTCATAGTCAGGAAACACCTCTGACACCCCCTGACGGGATTTGTGTCGTGACGATGTATATTCAAACATATTGTTGTATAGGCGGTAGCTCATTTGGTAAGACGCCAGACTAATAATCGTAGAGTACGGGTTTGTTTCCCGCCTTGCCTATCAGGGATTGAACAAGAAGCGCAGAAGTTATCGTTATTATACTGTGACATTGCCTATAGGGGACTGTACCTTTGAACTTGCCAAACTAATCTGTATAAAAAAATCCTGTCAAGTGCGAGTAGGACTCGGGCCCTGAGGGTTCCGTCATATATAGTTAAAAAGACAAATATATTCTATTTGCAGTTATAATTGACCAACATAACTTGATACTTACGATCTACTCAACTCTATGCACCTTTAAATATTGGTAATTTTTAGATTTTTGCGTTGAGTGAGAAGCCTGATTTTATAGCACCATGGAGCCGTAGACATCTGTTGTAAATGTTTTAGCGTCCTTTTTACTCCATATGCGAAAAAACGCTCAGTGCGAAAGGGACGGATTCAAGGAAAAGTAGCAAAAGTCGGTTTTTAATTAATATTAATGTACTTAAAATTAGTTTCACCAGTTAAAACCCATCTAATGAAATATAATCGCAGTCCATATGTCATTCCAAATTGTCAAACCAGGGGAAATGGTGTCTAAAAAGACCTCATTTCAATAAATATTTTTATCGAGCCGAATTTCTCCAATAGCGTTTCTGTTTAACAGATCCCTAGAAAAAGATTCTAAATTAATATACTATTTTATCAAAATAATAACTTCTTTACTGAAGTATGTATGCAAGCTCTAAGTGTCGATTTTTTTCCGCAGCGCCTTAAGAGGCTATGCGAATTTTATTTTTGTCACTGTCACTCCAAGCGAAAAAACGCGCAGTGCGAGAGGGGCGGGGCAAAAGGGAAAAAAGTTGGTTATATATTTTTATTAAAAAAATAAACTAACTAGCAAGATTTCTAAAATCAAATATCTAGATAGTTGAAACCCATCTAATAAAATATGTTTGAGTTCTGTACATGGCTGCTACTCGTTAAACGAGGAGAAAAAGTGTGTTAGAAGACCTCATTTCAACAATTATTTCTATCGAGAAAAGTTTATCCAAACATGTTTTCCAAAAACAAAACCCTAGATTATATAGTCAAAATGCATATACCAGAAACTGATTATAATTTTCCTTGTATTTCATGAAATACACAGAAAAAAAACTCCCGTATTTCTTTTACATATATCGCCTTGACTTAATATCCCATACGGGGCCCGAGCAAAAGGGTCTTGACAGACGGACACACACACACACAGACAGACAAAGTGAACATTAAGGGTTCCGTTTTTTCATTTTGAGGTACGGAACCCTAAAAAAGTAAATCTAACAATAGAAATGAAATTTTAAAATGTACTTTAAAACTTTTTCTGCACACACACCATTTTGTAATTAATTATAACTTAAATCTGCACCAGACCTACCCTATAATGGTTTACGTTTTTTGAGGAGCCCTAAAAATAAGAAAGAAAGAAAAGAGCTTTATTTCAAACACCACAGAAAACAAAACAAAAAAGAAAACAAATTAAAAACGAAATAGCCATATTCTGTGGTTACCAAAAAGGAGTCCAGCTCAGCTTAATGCCACAGCCGAATCCACAGCGCTGGTATTCTGCTGGATCCTACTAAAATTAAAACTAATAACTATAACACAATAATTTAAACATAACATCGTCGAAATATAACAATATCAAACTTAAAATAAAATGAAAAGCGTAAAGCATAAAATACATAAAAATATACTTTTAAAAATGCATATTTATAAAATACTAAATAGATATAAGCGTTTCCCACCGCGTAGGATCAACTTGGTATCGCGCCGGCCGTGTTGATAACCTCGATGACTTGCACATTTTTTGTTATCCCCAATCTGGTATTGATCTCCCAAGGGGCACCGACCTATCATCCTTTGAGTAATATTATCTTCGCCTATATTACCATGATTAATCTTTTATTTGGCATGTTTTTAACCGATATTCCTTCTCCGTTTCAGGTAAGCATCTTCAGAAACCATCGGTATTGTGAGCATTAAACGCTTTCACATTGGACGGTAACGATATGATACCGTCGGACTGGTGGGTCTTATACATTTACTTCGAAACGCTTTCAGATTTCACACTGTGTCGTTTTCGTCAACGATATTATCGCCGACAACGACTGACACCGATATCACAGTTAAAAAACCAGCTATGCGAGCACGTGCGCGTCGATTAGATAAATTTGACAGATAGAATCGATAAATTCTAAACAATAACCCTTATTTCAATTAAATAAGAGTTGCGTTTTTATTTATCGAATCGATGACAAGTCGATACCAAGTTCATGCTACGACACAATGCGAAGTGATGAAGAGTAGCGGTCGGGGTGACACGCCGCACAACTTAGTCCATTCAATCTAAGAATGTTTGTATGGAGAAGGTTTAATTAAATGTACACTGGGTGAAAATTGGAAATCAGACTCACTGAAAATATCGTGACGTGACGATATGTCGCTGTCGTTACGGCTGCCGATGTGTCGGTGTCGTGTCGTTATCGTTATCGCGCAATATGAAAGCGGCCATTCTCAGCAGCCAGCGGTTAAGGTATAGTGTAGACGAATGTTTTGTTATTTTATTGACCTAATAAAATATTTGACAGTTTGAAACTGAATATCAAACCACAAAATAATAATGAATGAATGACGTCGATATGTATTTCGAACACAGGCGCTATCGATTCCAAATTTAAAATTGGGTCGGCCAAGTCTTGCTTGGATTTATTTTGGCCGCGGCTGTTACGTGAGGATGGTACTGGCCGGTTAGAATAGATATTTCAATCGGTCCGGTCAAGGGACTATTACATCGATGCCGCGGCCCCATTATCTTGGCCGGGAGATTGATGGCCCAATATCATGATACACATTGTCTATACGTCGAATAGCCCCGTCTCTATAGTGCTTGACCTGAAAACCGATGAACGCTGAACGAATTCTCCTTTTGGCATTTCGCATTCTATTCCAATTTGTATGACCACTTCAAATAGAATATCATAATCACATTATATTAGTCCGTCACTGGCTTGGGTTAGGCTACGACTGAAAATCTGCGTCGCAAGTTTTCTTATTGTTTTTATTCTGCATACTTTTATTTGTAGCAATAACTAAACGAACTCTCTCGTTCCATTTCGAACAGCCTACAGGGTGCTTGGAAATTCGACGTATCCCTTGAAAGGAGTTATACTAGAGATTATGTCCAACAAATTGAGCCCTATCAACTAGAGGTCGAAAATGAATGGTCTCCGAGTTACGGAGGTTTTTAAGATATTTTTCAAACTTTCAGACTGGTAACCAAAAACAAATAATTTAAAAATAAGTACTCCTCTCTCGGCGCTTATTTGTTATTTTTCTGATTAATGATAAATGAGTGATCATTTATTAAAAAAAAAAATACATGCTCTGAATTGCCATAATCTCAGAAATAAAAGGTCTTAAGCGGAAAGAATACCTTGTTTACTTTGTAATTTTCGCAATATCGACGTGTTTTACATGAAAAAAATTCATCATTTTCGACCCCTATTTGATAGGCATTATTTGTTGGAAATGATCTCTAGTAAATCTGAAAATCAGCGCTGTAACGTTTTTAGCTTATAGCAAATGCTGAGATTGGTCCATTTTGTTAACAAAATATGTATAAATTTATTAATTAAAATATATTTTTATGTTTTGATTTTGTGGCAAATAAATATATTTCTATTTCTATTTCTATTTCTAGTTAACTACTTTCAAAGAAATAGGTCGAAATTCCAAGCACCCTGTATACTCCGGTTAAGTAATTGAGACGATAATAAAATGTCGGCGGAAATCATTAGCACCGCAGAAACCATTTGTTCCGCGGTACAGGTACAAATAAAATTGATGGGCCAATATCGTAATGCGGAGCCGGGTGTGTTTAGGGCGCCTACCGAGTATCGGAATAGTCGGGTTTCCGTATCGCGGCACCGATCTCTTTGATGGAGTCGGTACGGTCGTTGGCACGTCACAGAATACCACCTTACTGTACAGTTTGGGCTAGTAGACAGGCGGGCTTGAAGTTGATCGAGGATGGCGTTGCAATTGGCCTCTTCTTTTTAATAAAAAACCGTTTTGAGGAAAAGGTTTCCAGAACAATTTTTCTATCATAATTGAATAAAAAACCGGCCAAGTACGAGTCGGACTCGCGCACGAAGGGTTCCGTACCATTATCTATAAAAACGGCAAAAAAAAACATGTCTGTTGTTTGGGAGCCCCCTTAAAGATTTATTTTATTCTGTTTTTTAGTATTTGTTGTTATAGCGGCAACAGTAATACATCATCTGTGAAAATTTTAACTGTCTAACTATCACGGTTCATGAGGTACAGCCTGGTGACAGACGGACAAACAGATAGACAGACGGACAGTGGAGTCTTAGCACTAGGGTCCCGTTGGTTACCCTTTGGGTACGGAAACCTAAAAAGGGATGTCTTTCATTAGACCTTCAGTGGTGTCATCAACGCACATTTCTATGGGTATATTTTATTTTTCTTGAACGAATCCTAAAGTAACAAAGATTTTTCTTTATTAGGTTGATTCAACATTCAACCTAATATGATGACGTCACTTCCTGTAAATAAATAAAAAACTTATAAAATCGGAATAAACGTACGAAAAAAAAAATTACATTACAATTACATACCTAATATCTATTTATTCCGAAAAGCAGAGAAAAATAGACAATTGTAGGTAAAAAAATAGACAATTGTAGGTAAAAAAATTACCGAATCGCGAATTCTCGGAGCTTTGATGAGGAAGAGCGCTTACGCAAGTCTTGTGACAGTTAACTTCACGCGCGCTATGTACTGTAGACCTACCAAGAGTTTTGCACTCACTCGGTATGCTGCACAATTTCTCATATATACATATTTTACAAAGTCGTTAGCGAGTATCGAGGCTTAAACTCATGGTATGGCTACTGTACACTATACTTTGCTTTTCGATTGAGGAAAATGTTTGCTGCGGATAGAATATGAGTGGTCAGTTCAATGTTTTTACCCGTTTATTCATGTTTTTTCTGCTAAAACCATAAAAATAATAAAAACCATAATCGAAAGGGGCAGTGTTAGGCAAATTATTTATTTATTTAAGGTATTTTTATTTATTTCATTGCATTACATTACTTATCTATTTCTATGTTTTTATTTTTGTTACTATATTATTTTATTAATTTAAGTAAGCAAAATTTAAATATTTTCTTTCTGATTTGTTTTTTATTTTATGAAAAGCGTCATGTTAAAACATTATTACATAAATAAATATATTTCATTAGATTTCATTTCTGCACACGTACTTCTCGCAAATTTACCACCTTCACCAGAAAACATTGTTAATCAAAACACCTCACCTTCCTTTTGCCATAAATCTTGTCCCTAATTAAACATATCCATTCAATTAACAGTCAAGCCTAGGCAACAAGGTGCATAATCGTGTAACGGTAGAATCGTCGGAACAATACGCGTATGCGCCGGCGCCTCAACGCTCTAGTTGGCTGTATCGTCTAGGGTTACCAGACAGCAGTAATTTTCCGGCTTGTCAATAGTTTTGACCCTCTGTCTGAAAGTCAGGAAAAAAATCTAATTCGCCAGTAAGTGAATGAATAAATGCTTGAAATTATTTTATCAAGTCCGTTAGAGTTTTAATGAAACTTAGATTTTTGGTATTATTTTAGATTCTAGATTACAGTGGGGACTCAGAAGTACTCTTGTGGTAGGATAAGCAAAGCCGTATAAGCCATATAAGCCGTTAGACAGATGAATCAAATAACTGATTAAAATACTGCCAAGTTGGTACATTTTAATTACTTTCACAGCATTATGTCATATGGCATGCTGCTGCGGGGTAGGGCCGCGGATATAAAAGTAGTCTTTGTTTTACAGACGAGAGTAGTTCGGGTTGTTTATAATATAAAGTATAGTACTGAGAAGAATTCAAGTAAACGTGCAATGCTTGCGCCATCTGATGGTCAAAGCGGCGGCGGAGCAAAATATGAAGATGTTCCTCATAACCCTCGTAGCAGCGGCTCTAGCATTTCTAATGGTACATGAAAATTAAGTGGAGATACTACAAAGTTACCAAAGTAAAATTACTTTCGGTCCGAGCCTTTGATTCTCGTAAATGCTGTTAGAAGTAAGTAAGCTTACTTGGTTGCCCTACTTTATTGACTATTTCGACCCAGATAAATGGTTGAATCCAATTTCAATACGCGGAACACTTTTGCACTCGCAAACCTCCTCCACCGCTCTTGAAGTTCAACTGATTGTCTTTCAGCAACTGATTTAAACGTGTGGTGAAAGGAGTAAGGAGGAAAGTTGGTTCTTCCATATCCGTTTCCGTTTTCCTATTATACCAATTCATTTAATGCTTTTTGATAGAGGTCTAGGTAAATAGCTTCTTGCCTTAACCTCAGATCTGCCCTTGACCTTTACTCCGGGCTTGTTTGACTAAAGCATTGGCGGATACAGGGGGGGACCATGCCCCCTACAAACACCCAGGAATTCTATACTTTTGACTCGACTTTTTGATTCGATTGGGGTGCACTTTTACACATTTTTAGTTATATAAGGCGTAGATAAGTTTGTCAAAAGCACCTTAATGCTTAAGGCACCTAAAAACATATTTTTTTATTACTTCGTGATAAACATTGTCAGAATGCCCCCCCCCCAAAATCAAAACCAGCGGGTCTACCGCGTAATTCTCATTTTCATCAACATCAACTTGAGATTGAAATTTGACGGGCGTGCGACGATGCCCGCCTAACATGCTATCTCTTTTGCACGCGTTGAATTTCGCATGCATTTGCTTGAAGTTGATACAAATGAGAATTACGCGGTAGAGCCCTTGGATCCGCCCTTAGACAAAAGTCGTTGCTGCTCTGCTCAGTTTAACCTTTTTCTTATGAAACCCCCTGGCAAATAGTGACAACTGCACAAAACTTTGTTTTATAGCGGTAGGCGTCCATGCGAATAGACAGGCAGACGTTGCGTATTATACGTATAAAGAATATAAATATAAAGAATATATACGTATAAAGACATCATTCAAAAGTTTTTACAAAAACTGATTCATTTGGAGCAACACGAATTTTAAATTTTATTTTGTTATGAAATATTGTGCCGCCTAATGTTTTGCTAACTGGGACACGTGTCAGAAAATATCTCTCTGATTTATGTCTTCCGGACTATTTAGCTTAACTATTTAGCTAAACTATTTAGCTAAACTATTTAGCTTAAATAGACAAACACCCGGCCGACTGGAGGTGGTCCCATTAACTACAGAACTATGAATACCAGTAAATGATTCCGTCGACTAGCAAACAAAAAACCGGCCAAATGCGAGTCGGACTCGCGCACGAAGGGTTCCGTACCATTATATATAAAAACGGCAAAAAAATCAATTCTGTTGTATGAGAGCCCCCTTAAATATTTATTTTATTCTGTTTTTTAGTATTTGTTGTTGTAGCGGCAACAGAAATACATCATCTGTGAAAATTTCAACTGTCTAACTATTACGGTTCATGAGATACAGCCTGTGACAGACGGACGGACAGCGGAGTCTTAGTAATTGGGTCCCGACCCTTACCCTTTGGAACCCTAAAAATGTCAAAATGTAGAAGGGCAATTTTCTGTATGAAAACTCTTCATTTATCTTTAGGACCGAAATGAACAAGAGCAGAATAATTTTCAAGTTGACACATTGTCAAGTATTTGCGAAGAACTCTTTAAACTTTCCCTAAAGACGTTCCTTAGTTAAATGGACTTTAGACACGAAGTGGTTAGTTAACAATTCGCTAACTGCTCCATACTTGTTAAGATTGCATACAGCGTCCATCGACATACCCCACAGGCTTGCATACAAAATTGTCCACTGAAAACGGTTCCGTGCCATCTCTGTCACCCGCTACATAAGCGAACGAGACAGCATAAAGTTTCCTCCAGAATAATAGATGGCAACTACACAAGTGCGAAACCGGGCCTCGCAGCCCCGATGCACCAAACTTGGGGTAACTGTAGCGTCGGCGAACTTCGGTACCGCTTCCGTTGTCGTCGGATCGCATCGTTATGATGCCCGGTGAATTTTAAACGATCTCGAAATCACCTTTCTGTTTGCAATTATTTATACGTATTCTTGCACAATCGGGTGTCGTTTCGTGAACAAGAGCAGGTGTCTAGCGACCTTGTTGACATATTCTGAGCGACTGAGAGCGCTATTTCGGCGACGCAACAGCGGCGTTGGTAACGTGCTATAATGAGAACAGCTCTAGTCTAGCAGACTCTTTGGCACCTGCGAGCAAATGCAATGCACACCCGGCCTATGTTGCGAAAACGTTAGTGCGCTAATTGATGCTTCTGAATTAGCGACGAAGTACGTACTTTGCTTTTGACGACATGACAGCATCTTTTGAGGCACTTAAGGCGATATGTAAAAGTTTTAGCGTCCCTGTTACTCCATATGCGAAAAAACCCTCAGTGCGACAGGGACGGATTCGTGGAAAAGTAGCAAAAAGTCGGTTTTTTATTAATATAAAATGTACTAAAAACGCTATCAAAATTTCGTTTTAACCAGGTCCTAGATACTTTTAAAACCCATCTAATAAAATAAAATTGCAGTCCATATGTCATTCTGAATTGTCAAACCAGGAGAATTGGTGTCATTTTAATAAATATTTCTATCGAGCCGAAATTCTCTAATCGCGTTTCTGTTTTAACAGATCCCTAGAGAAAGATTCCAAAAATAATATACTATTTTATCAAAATTATACATTATTTACCGAAGTAGATATAGAAGTTCTAAAAGTGTCGATTTTTTTCCGTAGCGCCTTAATTCAGAAACTCTTAAAATTAATTTTAGGTCCCAACTTTACCTAAGTCTAGACTTTTAAATGGCTTAGTTTTAAAGTTGTTAAAGTTAATGGTTTCAGAATTTGCCCCAACATGCTTGTCTAATGACGTTGAAACTATGGCTTCTGATACTGATGATATAGTTTCATGCTCCCGATAAACAAATCAAATATGTTTGCGCGTCAGCACAATTATTCATTTTCACCCCGTATGACTCAGTTCAGCTATGAAGACCGCATTTTTTACATATTGCGTAGGTTAATCTACGTTTCTCTTAGTAACAAAAGGCTTCTTTTATACGATGCCGTGGTAACAATATGTAAATAGTAAAAATACGTCATCTTCTACGTCTAGTTATCACTAGATCGCGACTCGGTAGGTAAATTGCCGTAATGTGACAGCATTGCCTTTACGCATGCATGTTGTAATTTAAGTGTTTTTGTTTTGACGCACAAACATCCTTTCCACTGCATGTGACGCGCGTATCGGAACCAAAAACCTTTACTTTCGTGTATTACCGCGCTAATTACGCGCACAAGCAGCTTCAGTGGCTACTCCGAAGTTGAAAAATTCGATCAATTTATCGTTCGGTCGGTCGTACATCCATCTCGATCCTCTCATGTAGCGTCTGTCATAGACGTATGCTCTAACGATCGAATCTTTTTGGGAGTACCGGGCCTTATTAGCATAAAAGCCGTCTGTGTGGTCACGTTAATGTGTTGGTCTATATTTGTGCTCGAAGTTGAGCGATAAGACTCACCATCTATCACGCTCTGGGTCGTGGCTGCACTAGTACTGTGTACTGTAATTTGCAGTCCATACCCGAAAAACAGCTCTGACCCCTGTGCCACAGCTTCAGGCTTCGAGAGGCTCGCCAAACGGTTCTTGCGATGGCGCCGGCGGAGAGAACAAATGTATGAAGTTGTTTAGAGCCGGCCATGGGTCGCCGCCCGCGCGTCTTGTCCGGCTTCGGGTGACTTGCGCTCTCGCGACGGTGGTGTGCGGGGAGGCGGGTGGTTGGAACAAATTTATGTGCCTACAGCGCGGTGGCCATAGCTCAGAGCCACGCCAGTGATCGAGCACACAGGACGAACCTATTGTCGAGCGCTTTGAGCGAGCAAGTGCGCTATACATCCAATGCGATCGAAGGCGCCGACGGGCGGGTGCCGTGGCAGGGCAAAGCTCGTCGCAAAAACAGCCTGGAAGCGCAGCAAAAGCGCCGCCAGAAGCCTGAAGCTGTGGCCCTGGCGTGACACCCGGAGAATTCATGCCGTGATGATGCATAGGCTTAGCACTTATCAGTTTGTTATTGACGGCACGCAAATATCGAATATTTCGCGCATGATATGAAGTAGTCATGTAGTGACACGTCACACCGGCTCGACAGCCAGTCGGCCTCAATTCAAGGTGACTGTCCAGGGCGTCGACATTCAGACGCCTTTATCAAACCGCTTCGCGGGTTGCTACGGCGCGCCTATTTATTTATCAACCGGTTGCCGAGCTGGCTATAGGTATGCAGGGAAACATGGAAATCGCTGTGGATGGGGCGCTGCGTTTTGGCGCCAATAAACTTTGTTACAGCATGACATAACTTAGATGTAGCATACATAAGTAGTATTGTTTTATATATCTGTGGTATAAGTCAAGTTCTTGAAATCGATCACTCCCTAACGGAGTGTAATCCAGAATAAGCAATGTTTATTACTGATTTCGGCGAAAATAATCTTTTGGCCAATTCCTTTTTCGCCAATATTTACGATTCGAAAACCGTTTTGAATAGCTTTTCTTAACTGATTTCAGTAGACAGATTTTTAAACAAGCGTGCATTGCATATCTGTCTTCCATTTGATCTTCAGTGACGTCATCACAACACATTTCAATACGAAAAAAATATATTTCTTGAACGCATTCAAAATTTTGAAAGGGGTCCGATCATTCAACCTGATATGTCACTTCATGTACTTATAAAATCTCGGTTTACAGGCAAAAAAATACGTGTTATTGAAATTGCTTATTATATCTAAATTGGTCTATTTATTCTAAAAAGCGCTAATAAAAATTGCTCTTTGAAGTTTGTAAAACGGCAGAAATTGTTATAAAAATCACACTCAGTCTGGGGAGATAGGTTTCGCAAACTTGATGCTACATCACTAGTGTTATATTGTCTGTTCTAGATAGGTTTTTATTGCAATCCTCTATGCTAGGTTTGGTCAACCAATTGTTGATACATATTCGTATGTTTTGAGGGACGTATGCTGACCAAATTGGCGAAATACTGAAGAAGGGCTATGTCAAAAATACCCGGAATAGGAGAGCTTGTATGAGGCGAAATAATGTACATAATGTATGTATCATACATAATACGTATTTATTTTTGCACCGACAGTTTATAACTTTTCGTTATTTTGCATGAACAGAAATTACATACATTATGTATGTATGTATAAATTAGGCATAAATAAAACGATTGCGAATAAAATCCATGGTCGATTGGTGCTAAAGTGCGAATTACATAATTATACGAATTATACGATTATCATTGTAGATTTATCGTCCAAGCATAAAGTCCATTTTAATGATATTCTAATTGTGGCGGGAAACAAATGTTGCTTCGTCGTGGTGTGTGGTGTTGCTATAGAGTATAGACCATTATTGCTGTTGCCAGGCACGTGTTGCCGAGCTCTTCCTATTGCTCACATCATCAGCGTTTGTCACGTAATTTTATAAATTCCATCAACTAAACGTGTTTGTATTTTATCACTCGTTGCTATTATTAGCTACCATTCCATGTTGCTTTAGCGATCAAAGGCATTCCTGTTTGTTTCCCATCTCAAGTTAATTACCTCGTATTTTCGCAAAACTTTATGCTCTCCACCTTTCATTATACAAATTATTACAAATACCTCTTATAATAGAGCAGAGCGTGTTTTGGCTTAAGGCGATTACCATCGCCAAATTAGCAGCTCGATATTTGTCACTACAAATATCAACGGAAACGACATTGAAATAACGTTCATATCAGCGCGCAATGCATAGTGGCTGTTACGACGCTCGCTGCGTCCTTGAGAGGGCGAAACAGGAGAAAATTATACTTTTCACTTGGACGTGATTACTCGATTGAATAATCTTATGTTATGTTTATAGCTATAAAGTTTATCTATTTATCAAAGCATAGATGAATTCAATCGGCCAAGCAACTCAGAAGCAGTAGGGAATTTGAGGTCAAAAAACACCATTCAGTAAAAAAAAAAATTCATGTAGACGTTTTGGTGGTATGAAAAAGAAAACTGTTGCACATGTTGTCTAAGAGTTGATTATTCATAACACATTTTTTCATTATTTTTGGTTTGGCCATAAACGAGGAGTAGGCTTTAGAAAGTACCCATTTGGCAATAGTAAGGGCCTTAATGACGGCCGATTTGCATTCCCATTTAGTGTAGTCGGCGATCGCTACCCGACTGCGGCGTCATCCGTCGTCTTGCCCCGGAATTTAGATCATCCCCCAACACTCCCTCTACTCCAGTCTCGTGACTCGAGTGCCAATTCATCGGATAATAGGAATTACTCGCTTTGCAGAACCGCATGCAGGCCATGGGTCGGTTTGTTGACCGATATACCTTCTCGGATGACAGGTTCGATTGACTCGGTTATTGGGTGTAGAATTATCGACCATCGATAGCAATTGATTTACAATACTATCCAATACGACTTCCGGTACGATCGTGCCTGATTATGCCACTTTAGACGATACTAAAAAAAAAAATGGAGTTTTTTCGAATCCATTTACTCCACTATAACGTCATCTACGTATTTCATTTTTGGGTAAATATTTATTGAATATTTGATTAAGATTCTCGCTGAAGGAAAACGTGATTGGATGAAATTTTCTCGATAGAATTTAATTCCGAAAAGACATCTAAATTAACATTATATCATTGCAGTATAGAAACGCAGAAAGAAAAGTAAATCTGGATGTGAGGAGCTCCCGGTTCAGAGCTCCTCACATCCAGATTTACTTTTCTTTCTGAGTTTCTATACTGCAATGATATAATGTTAATTTATATCTCCTTGCGATGGATAAATCGCCAAGTGTTCAAACATAGAAATTTATTTCTGTCATAGTTTCGACATCTAAATTGTTTAATTTTTCCTGTAATTCTGAAATCCTAACTAATTTCATTGTGAAATTGGATTAAAAATGTGGATATTATGTATTTGGAAAGTCTCCTTGAAAATTTTGTTGACAAAATAGCTTACCTGGTACATTTTATATTAATAAAAAACCGACTTTTTGCTACTTTTCCACGAATCCGTCCCACTCGCACTGAGGGTTTTTTCGCATATCGAGTAACTGGGACGCTAAAACTTTTACGTATCGCCTTAACGGGCGAAAACAGTAGATTTACAAATTCTGTAAAAATTTCAAAAGTCCGCGATGGCGTTAATACACAATATATTTTTCAATAAAACCGTAAAACGATATCTGCACTTGATAGTTCGGCAAGTTCCGATTTATCGGCAACTGCGTCGGATCGAAACGAACAGAACCAATGATTGGGTGCAGAAGAACTCCATTAAGAGCGAGATTTGTATCGCGGGCTGTCACGTGACCGCCCGATCCCGCCGCCGCGATACCAGCATTCGTCAACATAGCCTCGGGCGACCCGCCACTCGTGGTGTAATGGAAATAATGGAAACTGCTATCGATGGAGGCAATTTGCCGAATAAATGGCTCGATAATTATTGGTTTATGCTGGTGTTCTTGCTTGTGAATAGACCCGGTTTTGCGATCCATTTTTCGAGTGTCACGCGACAGGAGTTTCCTGTACGTTGTATTTTTATTGCCCATACGTTAATGTTTTCGTTTTTGTAGCATTGTAAAACTATTAAAGGTCAATAGCCTTAAATGAGGGTCAGGTTTGAAAAAAATTATTAGATAAACAAATATGGCTAGGCGTTTATTTATTTATTTACAAACAAGGAGTACAAACAGAGAGAGGCATATAATATCTTACAGTAAAGTTATTGGTAGTTTTTCATTGTACCACTATCCTTAGCATACTCACAAATAATATAAATGTTTGAAGTGACGCAGACAGGAGATAAAGATAAAAGTAATATTATATTTTTGTTTAAAGAATTATACTACAAAGCTAAAACCCACAACCAATCTTAAAACTAAACAGAAAATTATAAAGATTAATTAATTGTCAGAAAGCGCTTTCTACACTTGTCTTTTATAACACATATATGAACAATTATTGAAGTCGATATTCAAGAAATTTTCGTTGTAACTCTTACACATTCGGTATAGTGGATCTCTTTTGCCTGTTTCTTTTTTTACAGACTTTAGAACAAAGACAAATTTAGGTATGGTACTACGAGTGAGCAACTTAGGAACTCTAAAATTTATCTGATGTAAAAGTGTAGGGCACATTAGGGAACCCGTACAGATGTTACACAGAAAGATAGCATCAACATACACACGACGGTCAGAGAGTGACAGAAAGTTATACTTTTTTTAAAGTTTCTCGTACGATATTTTCGGCTGGGACATACGACCGTTCAGAGCTCTAAGAATGCGTTTTTGTATCTGTTCAGTCTTAGCAGTATAAGTATTGTACAACGGGCTCCACACGACGTTGAGGGATCGATTTGAAAAACTACGCGCTACCGTGACTCGTTGTGAACTCGAAAACATTTCGACAATTTTGACGTTAATTATAGACCGCGAAGTGTTGTGTGCACACACCGTTTAAACTTATTTTCTTTAACTGAACACGCCAATAGTTCACGCGATGTCAACGAAATTGTTGTATTTAACTAAACATCCTCCCAAAAGCACCTGAACGGTTTAGTTTCTCGATTAAAAACTGACGACTATATTCCATCTTATCAGACTCGTTATTTAGTTATCTGCCGTCTGATCGATATCTTGAAATGAAAATTGAATTCCGTTTAATCTACAGGGGATGAAATTCTAAACTGCGTGCTTTATCTAGGAATGCGGAAGCTTCAGTATAAACGACTATCCTCGAGCTCCGACACATACCACTGCTTACATAATATAATTAATTTATTTACTAAGTAAGAAGGCCTTTGATAAGACGAAAATTTGTACTTTAAGGCTGACTTTACCTAATTATAAATCTCTTATTAAGGTAAGGAAACATTTAAGGTTAATTAACCAGACTGTTGAAACGTTTAATGTCACTTCCTATTCAGATGAGATTGCTTTACTGTTTTCAGAATACAATTTAAGCATTGTTGGCAAAATAAAAATGCAGGTTTATTACCCATTGCAATCCACAAAATAGCCGCTTTGTTTTTCTTAATCCTCGGTAAACAAATTGAGTCGATTACCCTTGTCAGATGTGTACATTTAGCAGTCAAATAAACACAACTGTGCATTTATTCCCAGAATAATTCGCCCCGACGACGATTTCGTCAAAATTATCCTCCAACCAGATTTAAAACGACCGCTTTTAACCTGACGAGTGATATTCACGTTCGCTTCGCCGCGGAAAATGCGGATCGCTTGCAATTCCGGAAAAAGTCCTGTCAACGACCCGAACAACCGATATAGTACGGACCCGTTATCCGAGTGATCGACCTGGACTCTTGCCATGATCCCCAAACTGCCGTGCCGTCTTATTTTAGATACATTATAAGTGGAGAATTAGAAAGTTGCTTGTGTCGACATAGACAGCCGTTCTTCCAACAAGGTCTTTTTTATCTGCCTTAGTCTGAATGACCATGCGGCCTAGCACCACAGATCAGCTCTTGTCAACTACAATCCCTGTGACTGATGGATGTTCCAGATTCGTATACATATACCGTGCAAATATTAAACTTGCGATGTTACTTTTGCCCCAATTCTTATCCAGGCAGATTGGGGACAAAAACAACGTCAGAGTCGAGAGCTGAATCACAGAAACTACTGGAGTGCGTTGCGAATAGGTAGGTGTCGTTTGCGATAAAGAGCCAGTCGCGTCCACGCGTCCGGTTATCGCGGTTGCTCTGAAACCTAGATGCTTACATAAATACTGAGAAGACCTTGCGGTTATAACTGCCAAGGTGGTGTTGTGTCACCTTGTTGCATTGGGGCTCATCGCTGTGAGTAGAAACATCTGGACCTAAGTCGGTGGGTTGGCTAGTGCATTGGTCAGCGGCCGGTCAACCGTGCGTGACGCTGGGGCTATGGTTCGCGAAGGGGAGATCTCCACACGAGCCGTGCTCAGGACCTTAGCCGATGCGCTTCGCTGGCGATCCCTGTTCCCTGTCAAAGCAGTAAGTCTCAACTGATTATAGACTTTCTGGTCACATGCTCTTTGATGAACCCATTCTCTTATGTTCATTGACATTGGTTGTATTCTATTTACGTCATGTTAATGTTTTTTTGTTGTTATTTGAAGGGGATAAATTCTTTTCAGGAGATTTGTTAGTAATTTTCCTAGTAATAGTTGGACTTATTTGCGTCATCGATATGATGCTATAGCACGAAGCGTTCGTGTGAGCAACTGCATCAGAGACCAGAAGTCAAAATTGTTTACATTTATATGCGCGAGTAATAAAACGAATATCATCCTTTGTTCACGATTATGATGTAATCTGCAGAAATGTAGTGAAAACGATTGACATATCAATCAATTTTCACGAAGAACTAGGCCAAGATGCATGTGCATGTCGAGTAAATATAATTGCAACCGTTTGTTTACATACGCGAAGCACATAGGTAATGTTTGTTGCTACGGAGGTGTGGCGGACATTTGGCCCGACTGTGTTGACCCACTTTAATATATCGCTACCACAGCGTCTATGACGTTGGCCACCTAATTCTGGTTCTGTATTTTTTTATGTAGTTTCTTATGTTTTTGGACGCGGCATCTTTCGCAGTTTTTTTGTTGTATGTTATCTCTAGGGAACTGCCCAATATCCCGGGAAAAAATGTGACAGTATTGCTTGGGATCACAAACTATGTGTTGATTGTTTGATACCTCAAGTATCAGCTAAAAAGCAAACCAACCTTATGGTTTTCTGTTGGGATTGTCCAGTTTTGATAAAACCAAACAATGAATCCTAAACAGTAACTGTTCCGAATAATCTTTTAAACTCTTCAAGAGCCAATACTTCTACGTATTCTTCTATTGTGCGACTATAGGCCATACCAAAATAGTAGTAAAACATCTGAGTATATAGTAACATCTAATATTGGCCAGTAATTTATTCTTTTCGAAGGTCGTTCTTTATCGTCGACAAGAGTTGTTATTATGAGTTGGGATCAGACTTTTATATTGCATCTCTTGGAAAGTAGGTTATATCGTGTGGAAAACTTTGTATTCTTGGCAGCACCTTTTACCTTATCCTTTATTTTCATAGATGTCTATGATTTTAATTAAAAAAGATGACATCCGTTAAGATTATTTGACATTTCAAGAGATTTTTTAGAGATTAAAGCACATACACAATCATCCATGAAAATCACAAATTTTACGCTTTCATCGTTATCATCATCATGGTACATTCTCTTTCTACTTTAGCCGCCGTCTACCCTGGAATATAAATTTTCAAAAAGTCATTGAATCCTCTGCCAATTCCTGTCTGCTACCATCTGAAGATCAGTGAAAGTTTCATCTGAATTCTTGAAGAATAGTGCTAGTGTATTTTGGCATCAGCTTTTTTAGCTTCATTACAGTCGTTGGAATTTGTTACGTTATTTATATATCTTACATTATTTATACCTCTTTGAGTTTTTGTTGGAACTGTGTTACTGTTGACGTTGTACTTTTTTCAGTGTCTTGACTATTTCTTTGTAAAATAACTCCAAACCTACTGGGCCTTATAAAGAGTAATTCGTGGTTTACTTAGATATTTCTACATTGATAGTAGTCTTCCCCAAATATTAACGGCTTAAAGCGGTTGGTGGTTTGACTATATTTAAGTTTTCTTTTTGACTAATGTCTTCACATATTATTTCAACATGAAGAGATGAATCTGTCTTTGCCTAGATAGGCCTTTTATTTTTATTTATTTATTTAAAATTTCCCTACTCAGATCCTTTTAATTGTAGCGCAAATGACACATACATCCATCCATCCACCAGCCTGGTTCCTCCACTGCTGGACATAGGCCTTTCCAAAATTTCGCCAGTCTTGGCGATTCTTCTGGAGGAAATGCACATCCTCACAGCCTCACACGCTGGGCAGGTTGTTGAGCCCCCTTATCTCCAAAACTGTTGAACCGAAAAATATGAAAAAATCATGGTAATATGTGTTTACGTAAAGATTACAGGTAAAATAAAGCGGTTGAGAAATTAACAAAAAAAATTACAAAATTAAATTTATCATCCACAATATCAATCTGACTCGCACTTTACCTGTTTTTTTAATTATCGGCGTGCTGTTTGTAAAAACTGCGATATATTCTTAAATATTTGCAAATGACGTCGACCGACGTCCTAAAAGAGGTTAATGGCATTGGATGACCTTCAATGTCACTTACAAGAAGAACAAACAACAGCCGCAGCTGGTCTAGTTTTTCTCTAAATACCTTTATCATTTTTCAATGCAAGTGCTCGTAAAGGCCCACTTTTTATACATCAAAACCGAACAGAAAGTCGATTATTTTGCCCTAGCTAGAGCTTTATTATTTCTAATTTATTTACAATGGTTGGCTAACCTGCAGCCTTTCCTGTACCATAAATTTTATACTTTTTTTCCACTGTTTAACGGCTCTGGACACAGTCCTTTTGAGCCAATTATAGTTAAAAGTTCACAAGATTATATTTGTTTTATTTCCTCACACTATGCATTGAAAAACGTAGTATGATACAAGGGCGTAAGAGCAATAAATTACTCGGTTACGTTTAAAACACTCGCTACGTTTATTCCTTTGCGCCCTTGTAGCATAAACTACTATTAAAAACATATTTTAAACTTGAACTGAGGACATTGATAAGGTGAATGAGCATATAAAGAAAACTGTGCATATTTAAATATGTGTTTTTTGTTTCACCGATATATTGGTTCCATTCGTTCTCCTATAACTGGAAGAAGGTGCCGCGAACGCAAAAAGGGTTCTGTAAATTATTAAAAGACACTTAATAAACTTTTAACAAAAAAATAGCAACCGACTTCAATAGTAACAGCAGTCATTCACTAAAAAGTTAATAATAATTCTATAAAGACTGATGGTACCGAAGCAACACTTTTGCCGACTTCTTTCTTCCTGAAACGTTATGTTATCTAGAAGTCGGCGTTCTTATATTGGTTTTTATGTTGCTATATCGTAGAAAATACGCCGACTTCTAGATAACATAATGTTTCAGGAAGAAAGAAGTCGGCAAAAGTGTTGCTTCGGTACCATCAGTCTTTATAGAATTATTATTAACTTTTTAGTGAATGACTGCTGTTACTATTGAAGTCGGTTGCTATTTTTTTGTTAAAAGTTTATTTTATTTCACATTTTTTAGTGTTGCTGGGTTAAATTGTGAGGTAAATTGTGAGAAGTTCAAGTGAGTATAAGTAGCTATGTTTGAGTAGCTTCCTGCTATCAATCTCGAGTTATGTGCTGCCATTCGTTAAAGAGTTCTATGGTGATGAAGCCAAGATTGAAGGTCAGATGGGTACACTGGCAATTTTCAAGCAATGCCCTGCAATGAGCACCATAACACAAACTGATTGCCGCAATCCAAAGTTATGTGCTGTCATCCGTTGAGGAGTTCTATGGTGATGAAGCCAGGATCGAAGGCCAGGTGGGTATTCTGGTAATCTCCAAGTAATACCCTTGAATTAGCACCCTAACGCAGTGATTGCCGCAATCTCGAGTTATGTGCTCTGATCCGTTGAGGAGTTCTATGGTGAATATGGTGATGAAGCCAGGATCGAAGGTCAGGTGGAAAAATGATGATTTTCAAGTAATACCTTGTAATCAGCACCCAGGTACAAAGCGATTACCTCAATTTCGAGAGGTATGCTATCATTTTCTGAGGAGTTCCACTGCCTATCTCTGAAGACCTTAATCAGATCATGACCAAACCCAAAATGGGACCTACCTGGAAGTACACTCTTTCAAACAAAAAAAGAATTGTTCAAATCGGTTCAGAAATGACGGAGTTATGGAGTAACAACGCCAAAAAAAAAAAAAAAAAAAAAAAAAAAAAAAAAACATACAGTCGAATTGAGAACCGCCTCCTTTTTGAAGTCGGTTAAAAAGAAGGTTTTATTGAATATTGTCTTTCAGTTGTTAACCCGTTCGCGTCCCATTGCCCATAAAGGTACGCGGTATAGTGGACCCTAACGGAAAACTTAGGAAAGGTAAAAAGTGGCGGTGAACGTGTGGAACCTTAAAAATAACTAGTGTCAAAAGACAATAAATTACACATTATTATTAATTTTTCACTTTGACATAATATATTGCTGACACAGGCCTTCGACTGTGGCTTAAGGCTTCGACACATAGAAAGCGGGGCAAGCGAAACGCGATGATAGCGTTGCGTCAGCGGGCGAATTAAGGCGATATGTAAAAAAAAAACGGGTGTTTCTTTTATGTGTATTTCTTGAAATAGACGGAAAATTATAATCAGTTTCTGGTATATGCATTTTGACTATATAATCTAGGGATTTGTTTTTGGGAAACGTGTTTGGATAAACATTCCTCGATAGAAATAATTGTTGAAATGAGGTCTTCTAACACACTTTTTCTCCTCGTTTAACGAGTAGCAGCTATTTACAGAACTCAAACATATTTTATTAGATGGGTTTCAACAATATCTAGATTTTTGATTTTGGAAATTTTGATAGCATTTTTTTTTTTTTTAATAAAAATGTAAAACCGCCTTTTTTCCCTTTTGCCTAGAATCCGCCCCTCTCGCACTGTGCGTTTTTTCGCTTGGAGTGACAGTGACAAAAATAAAATTCGCATAGCCTCTTAATATGGAAGTATATGAGAGACGCCACACAGACAGCGCGGCGTGACGTCCGTCCGTTCCATAAAATTCGCCTGCTCGCGCCGCGCCGCGCTATAATCGCGCTCCGCTTCTGCCCCCTGCAGCCCAGCTTTCTGTGTGCCGAAGCCTTTAAGCCACGGTTCGCGTTAAGATTTCCAAAATGTTCTTTTTCATATTTTTTCCCTGATAATTGTTTGAACTCATTTTATTTATATAAATCTGATTATTTTTGTTGTAGAAGGTTTATAAAATATTTAGTTTTGTCGCACTTCTTTCTCCCGCTGCTTTTGACATACACCTTTATGCCTCACCTCTTGTCATGTAGCGGCGGTTACACAACCTAAGTTCAAAGGTCAGAACCTTTCCTCTTGTCGCTAATAAAAACAGATCACGACTCTGTAATTTTTTTTTTTATTGCGCAATAACATTTTCCGAAGTTTATTTCTGAAGAATACTAATAAAAATGAAAAAAAAAAACAAGTAATTTATTTGAAATTAAAAAGGTTGCGGAAACAGCTGATTTTAGTTTGTATAAGTTGACTTTGATTGATTTAGCCAAATTTATACCGGATACTCGGTAAGTGGTCGCAGGACCAATGTTTAATGACTCGTTTTGCAAAATGTAATTACGAAAAATATTACTTGTGCTCCTATTACTTGTCCTATTACTTGTACTCATATTACTTATACTTGTTTAAGAACAACCACGTTTTAATTAGTATAGCATTCACTTTATTTTTCGTTTTCCACAGAAAGGGTAAACCTTGTTACAGATCACTTACAAAGTCTCCAGTATGAATTTGGTTATATAAGCCAAAGTCACTATATACAGGGTGTTAATTTGATAACCTTTTTTGTTTAAACGGGTTGTTTTACCCATATATGAATAACGTTTACTATGAGGCTAACCCTGAACTAGCAAACATTTTTTTTTCGCGATTTCAGAGTTGGCCCATCATAGTAAAAGTTGTTCAAATTATTGGGTAGAACAACCTGTTTAAAGGAAAAAGGTTATCAAATTAACAGCCAGTGTACCTATACATACCTACTTAAAACTTTCTGATAACGAATGACATTTTGTTTATATCCTGACATTAAAATAAATAATATTCAACGTATTTTTTTTCAACAATAGATTACTGTTACTGCTGAATAATTATTGTATTGTAATAAGTTTTGATGTATGTTACTAAAATTGTATTTAATGTTTATAAAAAAAATATTAATGTGAATTAGTGTAAAAATATGAAAATTGTCAATAAATAATCTATGTCTATAGTTGTTGCAATCCCCATATAGAAACTCTCTGTGGTAGACTTAGTTCAGCCGCATACGCTGTTAGAGCATAAGGCAAATTACTGATGTAGATACTGCTAGATTAGTCAATTTTAGTTACTTTCACAGCATTATGTCATACGGTATGTTGTTGTGGGGTAGAGCCGCGGATATAGACGTAGTCTTTGTTTTGTAAAAGAGAGCAATTCGGGCTAATTAAGCACCGGAATTCGTTAAGAGAAAAATTTAAAGAAATTCATATATTAACTGTTCCTAGTGAATTTATTTACCAAGTTCTTAGATATGTCAGAAAAAATATTGAGTCTTTCCCGAGACTTGGTGAGCAACACGGTAAAGAACCCAGAAATAAACATAAACTGGCTTTTCCAAAAATCATACTTGCAAAAGTTGCCTCTTTCTTTGGACATGGTATAATATTTTACAATAAACTTCCAAAGGAGACCCTTACTTTGTCACAGAAGATATTGTATAGTATAAGTTTTTGTAATTTGTAACAGAGATGATAAAAATAGGCATGTTCTTGCTAAGTTTCTTAGCCTTCTTCTTAGCAAGACTATTTAAATGGGCGGAGTTAGGCATGTATTTATTTATGTAACCTATTGGTATGTAGTATATAATTATAGATTTTACCTATCATATGAATCGTATATTAGTATATTACGATACGAGAGCGATGAAACGTTTTCTGACGAGTGTGAGTTTCACACGAGTCGAGAAAAAGTTTCTCGCACGAGTTTCGTATTAGTATATTTCATTACGAGTGCGGAAAGCCTGTCATTGCAAAGAGTTCCGACAAATGTCTACCCGAGCCGAGGCGCAGCCGAAGGTGAGGGTTGACAGTCGGAACAAGTTGCAATGACGGTTCCGCACGTGTACTGAACAACTATTTTTAATACAGTTGCGAAAAAATGAAGCAATTTAATAAAATAATAAAAACACAATAAACTCAACTAACTAATACTCCACGCAATAAATTCGTCGTATGTAGATATGTAGCGACTTTTTAACTTTTCCAGTAAAATGTTTTGCATTTTGTGCAATTCTACTGAGTTCCGGTGGTGTTAATTCAAATAAAATATCGTCGAAATTACTCATTTTGTGCAACAAACAACTAAACCCGCACAGAAAATTTTTGGAAAATGGCGCCAACCGTAAAAGAATATAAGCAGAGATTTTTTTTTGTTTTCTTCACCCATTCTGGTTAGGCAAAGGGAACTATGCCCTTACAGCCAAGTCTTCAGTACAATTTTTTTAAAGATATGAAATGAAAATGAAATTTAATGAGATGAAATGAAATGAAACCTAAGTTAACTCATTGAATCAAATCATTAAATCTGATATTGAAACAAATAAGTAGCTTCTTTTAGAAATATTTGCATGAATCATAAAAACTTCTATGAATTTTTTTTAGTAAAAACTTCGTGGTTGGTTTTTTATTTTTAATAGACATTATTTTGACAGTTGGGAAAGAGAACGCACGAGTTCGGAAAAGGTAAAGAAAAAGCTCGAGTATGTAATAGCCCACATCCCGAACGCTATACGTCCCTGCAATACGCCACTTTTTGAGCAACTGTATTAAAAAATTCTTTACAGCACAAGTGTGGAAAATGCCGACTTTACGCACGCGCAGCGTGCTTAAAGCGGTCGTTTTACGCACAGTGTGCTATAAACGAATATACATTGCTGCATAAATTAAATATACTTAACATACCCTTATTTAGTTCATGTACGTTTATTATTTTATTAAATATATTTTATAAGATTAACTTTGACTTGAAAAAAGAGTATTATATGTACCTACTTTACAAAATAAACGATGTCAATTTGAATCTACACAAGTAGAGCAGTTTGGTCGTCGTGGATAGCAAGAACTGTAATGATCAGGTGATCCGTTATCGGTCCGCAAGCGACGTGGCCCGATGCGAAGCGCCGTCGACGACGACGTCTCCGAAGCCGCGAGACGTGCCGTATCGCCCGAACCGCCATCCGCAGAGATGACTTGCTCTCATTCATTACAGGGGCTGGCGAGGGGCGGGGGCGAAGACGTCGCGCGCCGCCCGACGCCCGACCATATCGATTTTCTACCCTCCCCGTCCCAACCCCGCAGCATCCGACCTCGAGTGCTCTCCTCTCGCGCCTACCCACCTTCTCCGAACCAAACTGCGCCGTCAATCCTCGTATTAAGGTTTAAACTCCCAAGTCTGGAGCGTTCTCCAACGTCAGCCCGCCGACCTCTAATGAACCCTTTGATCGAAAGTCACTCGGTCGAGATTCCAACGTCGCGCGTCTCGGACCATGCCGCTGGAAAAATAGGCTTTTTGCTACAATTAAAATGGTAAATCAAACTAATTTCAGTAATTGCGGGGTCAAAGTTTGAGGTAGCGGCGCGGACGTGCGCTTTTTGAACGCATATGATTTTTAATGGCGCTTTTGGTGTGAGGATCGGGCGTACTTTGATAAAGAAACTGTTTAGATAACTTTGATTGAATTAGTTGTCAATGTTGCACAAATTTATGGGCAGAAATTGACTCAGCTACCTTTTTCTCTCAACTTATTCTGGGGCTTTTAGTAACCATTATGAGCTAAGAGTCATCAGTTGGTAATATTTTGCTAAAGCAAATAAAACGTTATTGTGTTAAATATAATTTATTACAAAGTCTGTGTCACATTGTCATGGATACAGTCAGTCTAGGTTCGACTTTTGGGTACCTAGGCGAAGGTTATAAATATTTTACGACTTGTACTTAGGACTGTACAGACAGTGTCTTTGTTGGTTCACGTCATTTACTGCGACAACGGTATGTATGATGTTCGAACGCGGTTCCAATTTAGGTCTGAGTGCTTGGAGTTAGTTTCTTCGTATTGTTTTAGGCCTAAGGGCGGCTTGCACCAAAATCATAAATCTAGATTTAGTCGCTAAATCGAGTTTACGATCTGTCAGTCAATACATATCTGTCAAATTAAACTTAGCTTACGTGCTAAATCTAGATTTAAATGTTGGTGCAAGCCGCCCTAAGAGAAGTCTAAATATAAATCGTATGATATTTTGGTTCTCAGTAAAACGTCTGGCTTGGCTCTTGAGATATTAGTCTGCTTACTGATTAATTATATTTAAATGTTACGTCCAAAGTCTGCAGTGTCGGTATTGTGAGCATTGTCCGTGCAAATTTAGGGGAGCAAACTGAAACGTTGATTTAGAAATCAGATTGTTTGTGACCCGCACGCTGAACGAAGCTCGCGAACGCAATAATATATTTTTGACTTTGTTCGGGCGATGCTGACTGTGCCCGTAATAAGGAAATTGCCCGTAACATAATAATATTTAAGATGTTTTTGGTTAGTTATTAGTAGATTGTTAAACATATCTACGTCGTCGTCAGTTTCTAAACACTCGCTATTTTGCTATTAGACGAATCTTCGTCATATAGCAGAATACGGCATTTTATTTTTTTATTTGGTTTATTTTTACAATAATACATTTTATAAAATTTTACAAAGATCGCCAAACTGCAATACAGTTTGTTGGCGAAGCGCTTATATAATTCCGGGTATTTACTTATGTCTATCTAACTAACTACTTATAATTTGCCTCGGCATATAGTAATTCTGTTAGAACTATTGAGGGTCGCTCGCTACGCTCGTGGTCGCACTTATTTTTCACTTTTTGGTGAAAAACTTTCGATTTCGGTAAATGACGGATTTAGTAAATGACGAATTCATTTTACAAATAGCGGGCATTTTAAAATTTGTCGAACGGCAAATAGCGAAACAGCGAACGTTTAGAAACTGACGACGCCGTTTGTAAAATAGCGAATTTTACTATTTGCCTGCGACATATAAATCGCCATTTGGTAGATATTTAGGTAAATCCTTTTATGTCCTTCGACCTCATGAAAAACAGTATTTATTCAGGTTTTTAGTCTTCTTTACGTAAAGGGTAAAAAGGAATCATTACGTTGTTGAGACTCTGTTGTGCATATGTCAGAGCCTTAAATAACTTTTGAACCGTTAAAAATGAATACTTGAAACTTGGCACTAAAATTGTATTAGCTTGCCCACATTTATGCAGGGTAAGAAAGTGTGAAAAATTTAATTTGAAATAACTCAAAATATTGTCACTATAAAAGAGAGAATTATTTTCCCTCCCCTAAGATTCTACTAATATGGGTATCAAATACTAACCGAAGAGCAGATTGTAAAAACATAATCGAAAAACCACAAAAAGATAATGTTGCTTCCCTTGTCTCTGAAACCGGTGGTGGTGGTGGACTGAAAATGAGAAAAATTGCTCGATTATAGGAAACTATAGCAATTAAAAAAACCGAACACAAATCAGAATTTTACAAAAATGATTTTTTCAATGCAAGTGCTCGTAAAGGCCCACTTTTAATGCATCAAAATCAAACAGAAAGTCGATTATTTTGCCCTAGGGCTTTATTATTATTATTTTTTTTATTTATTTACAATGGTTGGCTAACCTGCAACCTTTCCTGTGTACCATAAATGTTATACTTTTTTATCCACTGTTTAACGGCTCTGGATACAGTCCTTTTGAGCCAATCATAATTTAAAGTTCACAAGATTATATTTGTTTTATTTCCTCACACTATGCATTGAAAAACGTAGTATGATACACCGGCGTAAGAGCAATAAATTACTCGGTTACGTTTAAAACACGAGCGTAGCGAGTAATCGTCCTCGTAATTTATTCCTTTTCGCCCTTGTAGCATAAACTACTATTATAAAAGAGCTGTAATTAGGTATTAAAGAGCTGATTATTAAAATGTATATTTCAGCCATATTTACGAATTACGAAGGAATATAAAGTAAACTTACAAGCTTGGGTCTATATCCGACTTGGGCGCTTTTTTAACATCTTGCACTTTGTGGGATTTCAATATTTTTTGTAGTGTTATTTATAGAACTTAAATGTAATCTGTTTTAATGAATTAGTGCAATGAATTCTATGTTATCAGAGGACCTTATTTTATTAGGTCTTTACATATGAAATTGCCGTTTTCTATAGAGAATTTGAAGGAAACTCAATTTTCAGTACTAACATTTTTGCATTTTTTTAGAAATGACAAATTCAAATTATGTAGTATCTTATGTTTATAAATGAGACAGCATTAAGCTAACAGCAACATTAATTTAATTTTTGAAAAGTGTCAGCTGTAAAAAATTATTACGAATCTTATCATGGAAATGGTTGACATTTAGGAAGAACTGTTTTTGAAGATTTAATTTTTATAATCAAACTGAAAATAAAATCGAAATTTAATACTTAGATGTAAAACCTTGAAATCAACTTTCAAACAAAAAACAAATAATTGAAATAGCTATTGAATTACAGGAATTATGAACTCATGAATCTGTAAGAAAATTTCGGCAATTTCATATGTAAAGACGTGTTATTTAAATAACCAAAGACCCCAAGGCGTTAATTGTACCTGATGAAATTAATGCATGCTAGTTGCTGGAGCCCTTGAAGGGCATTTAAAAAACTTAATCTCATAATTTATTATTACCTTAGTCGTATAGAAAATTTACAAAATTTGTGTAGTGAAAATACAATTTCAGTTATAGGATAGTCGAAAGTAGGTCAAAATGGTTCATATGTAAAGTACACCCACTGTCAGTGCACTTCATTTTTGTCTCCCAACTTGGCTGACAAACTGCCGTGTGTGTGTCTAGATGTCATCCATCCATCCATCAGCCTAGTTCGTCCACTGCTGGACATAAGCCTTTCCAGGACTTTGCCGCTCCTGGCGGTCATCCTGGAAGAATGAGGATAAGTCACATAACGGGAGAATCCAATTTTGACTATTACATTGCATGTGTTATGATTTTCTGAGTACACTACTTTTTGATTTTTTGAAATCCGTCCATAAATGGCAAAGTTATTTAATATTTTATCGGGCTTGATTTTAAAACGCGCGCCTCCCGCCCGTGGATACCGATGTCGTCATCACACACAGACCCCGCGCGATCGCAGTCGTCCAGTACGCACATTCGTGATTAGTAGCGAACACTCGGTTTTTTTTCGAGTTTTATGCATTATCGGTTTATTGTTTCGGTGTTCTGTAATAATGAGCAACAAATTGGAAGATGGATTCGAAAAAGGACAGTCAGATAATCTACCTAAAGTGGATTCTTTCATGGTTTTTGAATACTTAAACAATCATGTGAAGTATACCAGCGCTGAAATCCGAGGTTGGAAGCTTCAACGGTAAGTACCTACCAAATTTAATGTGTTAGTTAGTGAGTTTAGGCCTAGGTACTTTTTCCCATGGCTGTTGCGGTAGGTAATGTGAAAATAATAAAATAACCTGGGTAAAAAGGTACATGGACAGCATAACACACTCCATCATAAAAACGTTAGTCAAGTCAAGTACCTACATTATTTCTTCCTACGGAGTTCGAGTTGATGTTTTTGTAAGCAGGCAACTGCAGGCATGATTCATTGCGATTTAGTAAGTGCCGGTTTCAAGTTCACCTAAACATTATAGACCGGGAGCGCGCCGTAGATTAACTAACATTAGCGGATACCTACCATGTTTTTTGTTTCGATGCACTTAAATGGTGCAACCGCATCAGGTAATGTGATGTAGGTATTTAATGCTGTATGATTATTACAGGTCTGTACGAGAGTCATATGGCGACGATGCCGTAGGGTATGTCCAAGTCCAAAGAAATGGAAATGTGTGCACAGTAAAGGCAAGAATAACACCGGAGCATAAAGTAAAAACTAAAGGTTATAGCTGCACTCTCAAATGTGAAGAAAATGATAAAACTATTATTGATGTTACTTGTCATGATTGTGCTGCACAAAAAGGAGGTTGCAAACATAGTGTAGCATTTCTTATGTGGATACACAGACGCAGTGAAGAGCCTTCTCCAACTGAAAAAAAATGTTATTGGGCCAAACCAAAACTGGCCACAGTGGGCACAACCTTGAAATTTATAAAAGCCAAAGATATCGGTTCCAGCGCTGGAGATATTGACGATAACGCTAATGTAAGAAGTGAACAATTTTTTAACAAACTGGTGCACAATATACAGTTAAATTCTATTAGGATTCAGTTAACAAGTTACGTTACACAGAATGAACTTGCGAAATTATCATTGCATAACTTGATAAATGATTATAAAAAAGAAGGTAACGACACGAACAGTGCACAAGGCTTCATCGATTATTGTACAACAAAACAAACACCAGAAAAGTGTTCAAAAATAGAACAAGAAACTCTATCTCAAGCTCAGTCTCCTTTATGGCATGAGATGCGATATTGCAGAATAACCGCGTCAAAAATACACGACGCCGCCCATTGCAAAACCCCTGATGGTTCATTAGTTGAGCAAATATTCGGTGCAACCATACCAGAAACTCCTGCAATGCGAAGAGGCAAAGTACTGGAACCTGATGTTAGGGCAAAAGTAGCAAAATTGAGAAAATTTGTAATCGAAAATGGTGGGCTGTTTTTGAAAAGTGATTGGCCTATTTTAGGTGCATCTCCTGATGGCTTAACACAAGAATATGTCATAGAAATAAAATGTCCCATGACCACACAAGGCAAAGAAAGCTTTATTAAAAATAATCGTCTCACAAACAAATCAAAAGGTCAAATCCAGCTGCAAATGTTTTTTTGCAACAAAACTAAAGGGCTTTTTTGTGTTGCTGATAAGAATTTTGAAGCTAACAAAGAAGTAGAAATCTTTGAAGAAGATTTTGATGAAATTTACTGCAAAGATCTTTTGGAAAAGTCAACAAGTTTTTGGAAACACTCAGTCTTTCCTAAATTGGTCAAAACTTAGGTTAAGGTATAAAAATAAACAGATGGCTTAAGATATAAATATTGTTTTATTTTAAACTTGGTTTCTAAATAAGCATTCTTGAAGATTAACTACTCCACAAGCAGATGTCACAACATAGTCTAATATTCTAACATAATCAATGTCAACACATGCATGAGGTGCAATCATTTCAAACTCCCTTAAACGCCCTATACTTCTCTCGACGTGTACTCGAAGGGCCGCTATTCTTTTAGTTTCTAAAACTTCTTCTTTACTTAGTTTTGATCCCGAATCAACGCTAGGAGGCCTTAAAAGTTTGCAACCTTGACGTTCAAGTAAATGAGCTATATTCTTAAATCCCCTATCAGCCATCACTACGTCACCGGGGGATAACATCTGAAGAAAACCGCAGTCTTCAAAGATAAGGGCGTCCGATGTCCTTCCTCCATAACCTTCGGATATGAAGTTTATAAGTCCATTAGGTGTTATCGATATTAGATATTTTATAGTATTCGCATTTTTATATTGTGACCACGTCAGCGCCTGATGTACTGCTGAGCTAGGTTTCTCGATTTGAATTTCTAAACAATCTATGATGCTGACGACTGTTGAATAACGCCTCCTAAAAGGTATCGGAAGATTTGAGCGAATATCGTCGCGAGGAGGAATAAAAATCAGTTTCTCCATGCATTGAGCAACCTTAGGTATTGTTTCTTTGAAATGTCTGGCGACTGTAGATTCCGAAACTCCAAATTGAACAGCAAGCACGGAATTCGGTTCACGCCATCTCAGTTTTTTCAAGCTCAATAATACATCCATCAGAGGTCTCTCAGTAGATTCACTCAAATATTCTAAACAGAAATACACTTGCGATGGTAATCCGAGAAAAAGCTTAGGTTCTCTAGATATAGACATTAAAGTTCCTTTTTGCATGTGTTCCTTAAATAACTCAGTATCTACTTGTCGTTTCATTTCACAGGCGTCAGTATTTACACTGAATCCACTTAGGCTCGCAGAAACTGATGAGGTATTAGAGTAAGATGTGAAGCTATCATGCATTGGTTCCCGATGATGATCCCGACGATGTTCTTTTGGTTTCACCGTTTTTATTTTAAGAGCAAACTCTTCAACCCGGTCAAAACCGGCGTCAGTATTAATGCCCTTGCTTCGAACTTTTGGCTTTATATTAACTTGCACTGCGAGTGATTTATATTTAGGATCATTGTGTAGATTTGCCGCATTATCTTCTTCAAGCGGGTTTATAGCCTCTGTATCATTTGAATTAAAATCAATCGTTTCACACGCCACGAACTCTTCTTGTGTTATTAGGTTTTCATGACCAACTTCCGGATTAAGCACTCTTTCAAAGTACTCAATCTGCTGTCTTTTTTATATCCAGTCCGTTCTACAACGGCGTTATCCTTTCTTTGGCAGTCAAATTTATGCGGCAGAACTCCTTTTTTTAGTCTTAGTTGACCACCCATCAATCGGTACCTTATATAATTTTCCATGTCATTTTCGACCTGTAAAAAGTAAAAACAGATTAAAGATTCTTTATTTTATTTTTAAATAATACTTTACTTACTGAGAAAAGCAGATCCAAAAAATAGGTCCTACAGCAAAGAAATTAAAATTCGAATCATTACCTATTGTTGATAGGTATTCATTATCGTAGATAAAAATGCGGTAGTCTCCCGGACTACAAATATCATACCTACGTTGATTATTGTTTATTGTTATTACCTCATACGATTGTGTTAAGGTTGAGACAATATGACATAAAAGGATTAAGTTTTAAGGTTTTTGATTCCATTGATCGATAAAATAGGTGACATTTACTCAATAATACGAGGAAATAGGTATACGTCAACTATAAGGTATAACGTAGGAAAGGTACTTACGTCGAAATGATCTTCGCAACAGTAATGAGTACTTTTGCTTGATAAAGGATCTCTCTTCATAACACTACACCACTTTTTTCTAGCTTTTTTGTCTGTTGGAACATGAAAAAATAGTTTGTCGGGCGTACTACTACTTGTACTCTTGCACTTTGGCACGACACAATATTTGTAAGACATTTTTAAGGATATTGATACACAACAATAAATCTATAACAAAGCGACCGTGACAAGCACAGCTCAAGAACTGCGCGGGAAACAGAGTACACCTACAGAACTGAAGAGCGCGTGCGGGGTCGCGCCCCGGGTATGTGTGGGATGACGTCACGCGCTCGCGGCTGGTACTGGCGGGCGTTATTTGAACTGCTACAGTAAAATTGCTGTACTTTCGACATTTCTTGTCCGATTTGGATATTTTTTTCACCATAAGTCATGTTTTTTTTACTGTCATCGATCTACATACTTAACAAAAATCGTGACTCTTCCTCATTGCCCATACTCACACACGCTGGGCAGGCGGGTTGGTGAGCGCGGTGCCGGAACCCTCGCACAGTGACGCCGCTGTCCGTCACCAGTCTGTTCCATATAAGGCCCGGCTATTAGGGATGGATATACCGCCATCCATCGGTCCCAGGCATGGTGGGCCTCCTGGTTTTTTGCTGTGAGCTGTCCTCTTACTCTCCCCCGAATTACTTCGACGGGGTCTCCAAGTAAGATGGTGGCACCTCCACAGTCGAGCCCGGCATCAGCTCTACCACCTGTAAAAGATGCCTAGATGTACTTAATCTTATTTGTACGCATCATTTTATATTTTATACGTCAAAGTATTTACTGAGATTTCTCGAAAAAATGTACAAAGAAAACTTTCTATTTCATTATTATAGCAACCTAATATAAAAGGTAACCGAATCATTTATTATAGGCTTTATTATTTTCGTTTTTGTTATGAAAGCTATGTTTTGGTTAAATTTCACATATTTTTTCGTTCGTCTTTACGGAATCTGCTTTGAAACACACTTTCCCGTCAGTGGCGTGATCAAAACTTTTTGCTGGAAAAGCAATAACGACGTCAACTTGTCAATTCTCCTGGGGCATATGTAATTCCGTGGGATTTTGAATGAAGCTAGTTTATGAGGTGGCAATGGATAGGTAACTATGGAATCGCGTACTACCGGGTGTTTTGTCTCATGATTTGTCTTAGCCCGTGTATGACGTCATAATCTTTTTTAACATTTTTTTTTTCTTTACCCTGTCGGGTTGTATCGAATGAAAGGGTTTTAGGACCTGATTGACATTTCTGCCACTCGTTTTCTAAAAAACGAAACATTTTCAAAACACACCAAGTTTGGGTTCCTCCAGGTAGGAAATGGTTGAAGAAATTTTTGTGAAAATATACACAAAAAAGAAGCACCTCTATTTTTTTACATATCGCCTTGATTAAAATATAAGGAATTATCATGAAAGGAATCTTGTAAATATTAATGTTAGATACGTTAATGTATTACAATTAAAAAATATATGAAAATATAAAAAATACTCTGAAAAAGGTAAATTTTAAATTTACATTAGTTTATAATTTCTGTTTAAATTATTCAAGTAAATTATCTTATTTAAATGATGCGGAACCCTCAGTACCGTGCGTGATGAACAAACGGCGCGGCGTCTGAAAGTCTGAATAACTAATCTAACTTGATACTGGCAAAAAGTGGTACTTTTAGTAACCATAGCCTGGTGGCCTAGTGACCATTAGTTCATTTTTCGAACTACTAGAGAATGTTTTTATTATGACACCTTAAGGCGCTACGAAAAAAAATTTACACTTTAAGAACTTGTATATCTACTTCAGTAAATAATGTATTATTTTGATAAAATAGTACATTATTTTTGGATTCTTTTTCTAGGGACCTGTTAAAACAGAAACGCAATTAGAGAAATTCGGCTCGATAGAAATATTTATTGAAATCAGGTCCTCTTCGACACCAATTCTCCTGGTCTGACAATTTAGAATGACATATGGACTGCAATTATATTTTATTAGATGGGTTTTAACGGTTTCTAGCACCTGGTTAAACGAAATTTTAAAAGCATCTTTAGTACATTTTATATTAATAAAAAACCGACTTTTTGCAATTTTTCCACGAATCCGTCGCTCTCGCACTGAGGGTTTTTTCGCATATGGAGTAACAGGGACGCTAAAACTTTTACGTATCGCCTTAAGGGTATGGACGACACGAGAGTACCTCATTTTACATCAAATAGAACTGAACTCTATGACGTTTCATTATTGTTTAAAATAGCGCGATCTGAGCTGTGGCTGTTACGACAACCAAAATATCACGCGTTCTCAAAAAACTGCGTTTTTATGAATTAACTCTGCTTCTGGTTTAAAAAAAACACGATTTTTTTAAACTAGCTAGATATCCTTCAAACAAAACTTGACACTGGCAAAAAGTGGTACTTTTAGCAACCATAGCCTGGTGGCCTAGTGACCATTAGTTCATTTTTTGAACTACTAGAGTATGTTTTTATTATGACACCTTAAGGGTTTGGACGAGACGAGAGCACCTCATTTTTCATCAAATAGAACTAAACTCTATGACGTTTCATTATTGTTTTAAATAGCGCGCTCTGAGCCGTGGCTGTTACGACAACCGAAATATCACGCGCTCTCAAAAACTGCGTTTTTATGAATTAACTCTGCTACTGGTTTAAAAAAAAACGCGATTTTTTCAAACTAGCTAGATATCCTTCAAACAAATTTTATAAAGAAACGACGAATTAAATCCTGTAATCGATACTCTAGAGAAAACCAATATAAAGTCTAAAATTAGTAAATAGTACATTACATCTGAGACCAGTAATTAAAGATATCCTGGACGAGTAAGTTAAAAGGCCGAGCCCGTAGGGCGAGGACTTTTATATACGAGTCCAGGATAGCTAATTATGGTCGAGGCATGTATAGTGCTTTTCTCGAAAATAAAACGAGATATTTCCAAATTATATAAGTTTTTTATTACGTTAACAAACTCATCTTGAATAACGAACAATCGATCGAGTTTGTTTTATGTGTCACGCAATTTTACTAAAATAATGCTATCGCGGTGTTTGACGTCTTTTGTAGTTAGATTCCCAAGCTCCAGACTTCTACATACATCGTTTTTACTCCCATGATAAGAACAACCTACAACAAAAAACTTTTAATAATGAATTAAAGGCCTAATATTACATCATTTATTTACCTTTATAACTAGATATTTATCATCTATATGTTGGCTTGAAATATTTTGGACTTCTTGCTTATATAGCCATCTGATTGCCTTTTTAGCCATGCTTTCAAATTGTTATCATTTTTCAAGTTTATTTTATTCTTATTGAGCACAACACATCGGAATGGAATACATCGCCCATAAAGTGGAAAGCTGCTTTGTTTGGCTAAGGTGACTGAAATAAGCCAAAAACCCATTTTCCGACCAACTGTTCGTGTGTTTATCTGCTTTCCACTTGATGAACTTTTCATAATTTGTTTAAATGTCCTTCCTTAGATTTTGGCGGAAGCGAGTTGTTTTTTGCTAATTCCGCTTCTGCTTTTAGATCTGGAGGAGTACAATCTATATCAGAGCCTTCTTCTGAACTCATTTTGTAATTTATTTACACAAAAAACTTTAAATGAAAATATTATTCAACAACATAATTTCCCGCTTTTAATTTTTTTTTCGTTTTTTTTTTTCTTTGGGCAAATGTATACGGCCAGCCCTCTTCGTAAAATTGAGGTTAAATTTTAAGTGTTCAATGGTTTTAAATATAACTATAAAATCAATAAAAATAATATATTTTCAATTATAAAATATAGCAAACGTTTTCTGAACACGAAATTGTAATGTTTTTTCTTTTTATACTGGCCGCTAAAAACCGTATGATCGCCAAACTCTTTAGTCATTTAAAACATAGACACGGATAGTTTAAAAAAAAAAACATGGTATGTAATGGATTTTCATACGAATTTCCTGGACAGTTATTCAGATTTCCTGGAGACTTGAAATAGCTCTACAGGATGAAGTACTTTCTGGCATGTCTATGCAATATGTAATTAAAGCATTACAACATATTTTTGAGAAAATGTAATTTTACAAAAGATTTTATTTACAGTAAATAAATGCATCAATTGACGTGGTTTGTTCAAACTTCCTTCATATACGTTAGAAGAACATAGGTATTATTTTTTTCATGACTGGGTTTCCTTATTATTGCAATAAAATCATCCAAAGTTTGTCATTTCATTTCTATTTGCCTCATCTTTCCCCTTAATTCTAACTTCCATCTAACTTTCGTATAAAAACATAATTTACTTAGTAGTAACATAATTTAACTGGCTTACTTCGAGAGCGGTACGTACTACAAAAAGTGGAATCACCAGCCACGTTATCGATGGAACAAATGATAATAATCAATAATGTACTTGAATTGATGCACTGAATTCGTAGTGTGAATATATAGAACTGATGAATGACCTCCGGGCTCCGACCCATAGATAATACGCAGTCTGTTGCGGTAGGTCTGAAATATACAAAGCTCTACATATATTATTGATATCAGATATCGAATTTAATATCTAGAAATACTTTCACTATCTACTACCATAAAATAATACCAATATGATGCTGATCAATATGATATTGCATATCAATATGATAGAAATGAGCTCTTATGTTTTTCGCAGAATAAAATGGTTGTAAAAGCTTTAAACTGAGCGATTCTCACATCACACCGTATCAAAAAAAGTCTTATGCCATGGTCTAGTTATTTAAAATACGTTCAGGATCAATATTAAGGATAGACTATCGAACACAGTCTCTAAAGAGCTTGTAGTCCAAGATTTTGAGGCTATACCACATTACGCCTTCTAAAATGAAGATGACAGTATTCGTCAACAAATATTATGCTCTTTATTAACAGTTTTTGTGTGTTTTTGCTCTATAGTCTACACAATAGTACACTACTTACAAAGTTAACCACAATATCAAACACGGCATCCAGGGACCCTGTAGTGAAAGACGCTCAGGCTATACCACATTACGCCTTCTAAAATGAAGATGACAGTATTCGTCAACAAATATTATGCTCTTTATTAACAGTTTTTGTGTGTTTTTGCTCTATAGTCTACACAATAGTACACTACTTACAAAGTTAACCACAATATCAAACACGGCATCCAGGGACCCTGTAGTGAAAGACGCTCAGGCTATACCACATTACGCCTTCTAAAATGAAGATGACAGTATTCGTCAACAAATATTATGCTCTTTATTAACAGTTTTTGTGTGTTTTTGCTCTATAGTCTACACAATAGTACACTACTTACAAAGTTAACCACAATATCAAACACGGCATCCACGGACCCTGTAGTGAAAGACGCTCAGGCTATACCACATTACGCCTTCTAAAATGAAGATGACAGTATTCGTCAACAAATATTATGCTCTTTATTAACAGTTTTTGTGTGTTTTTGCTCCATAGTCTACACAATAGTACACTACTTACAAAGTTAACCACAATATCAAACACGGCATCCAGGGACCCTGTAGTGAAAGACGCTCAGGCTATACCACATTACGCCTTCTAAAATGAAGATTACAGTATTCGTCAACAAATATTATGCTCTTTATTAACAGTTTTTGTGTGTTTTTGATCTATAGTTTACACAATAGTACACTACTTACAAAGTTAACCACAATATCAAACACGGCATCCAGGGACCCTGTAGTGAAAGACGCTCAGGCTATACCACATTACGCCTTCTAAAATGAAGATGACAGCATTCGTCAACAAATATTATGCTCTTTATTAACAGTTTTTGTGTGTTTTTGCTCTATAGTTTACACAATAGTACACTACTTACAAAGTTAACCACACAGCATCCAGGGACCCTGTAGTGAAAGACGCTCAGGCTATCAGGTATACCACATTACGCCTTCTAAAATGAAGATGACAGTATTCGTCAACAAATATTATGCTCTTTTTTAACAGTTTTTGTGTGTTTTTGCTCTATAGTCTACACAATAGTACACTACTTACAAAGTTAACCACACAGCATCCAGGGACCCTGTAGTGAAAGACGCTCAGGCTATCAGGTATACCACATTACGCCTTCTAAAATGAAGATGACAGTATTCGTCAACAAATATTATGCTCTTTATTAACAGTTTTTATATATTTTTACTCTATAGTTTACTCAATAGTTCACTATTTACAAACTCTTTATTAACAGTTTTTATGTATTTTTACTCTATAGTTTACTAAATAGTTCACTATTTACAAACTCCTATGTCATGATCTTTATTAACAGTTTTTACGTATTTTTACTCTATAGTTTACTCAATAGTTCACTATTTACAAACTCTTTATTAACAGTTTTTATGTATTTTTACTCTATAGTTTATTTAATAGTTCACTATTTACAAACCCCTATATTATGCTCTTTGTTAACAGTTTTTACGTATTTTTACTCTATAGTTTACTCAATAGTTCACTATTTACAAACTCCTATGTTATGATCTTTATTAACAGTTTTTACGTATTTTTACTCTATAGTTTACTCAATAGTTCACTATTTACAAACTCTTTATTAACAGTTTTTATGTATTTTTACTCTATAGTTTATTTAATAGTTCACTATTTACAAACTCCTATATTATGCTCTTTGTTAACAGTTTTTACGTATTTTTACTCTATAGTTTACTCAATAGTTCACTATTTACAAACTCCTATATTATGATCTTTATTAACAGTTTTTAATTTGTCTTTACTCTATAGTTCACTACTTACAAGTTCACCAAAACGTTTTGACATCACAACGGAAATTCCTGTATATTTTCATTTGAACTGCATTGAAAATAATGTGCAAGTTTCATCGCTTTTCTTTGACGATGTTTTAGTTTCCTCCTTCACTGATACATTCCAATACTTCTTTCTTTTATTTAGTCCGTTGCCAAGTAGAGTTCACGCTTGATGCGATCGATTTTGATACTTATTATTTTTTACCGTCTTGAGAGATTCAAGTTTTACTGAAAACTGTTGTCGATGTTTTCATTACTTCTTTCTCTTTACAAACAGTGTTGTGTGTTTACATATATCCGTACATGTACAGCTCTACGAAAACGCATACTAATGTAGAGACTGTAGATAGATGTGTGTAAGTCAGTCGAAAATGCGTCCGCCATAACCTTCCTCAATGTGGGGGCCGTTCGTTGGTTAGGGATTATGCATTTCTGGCTTTTGCAGTCAAATGTACGGACCAAACTTGTTGTTTGGATATGAAAATGTATGTCAATACGTCATTTTCAAACGTTACCCATAGAGCACGTGTTGGTTATGTGAAATGAACTGTCAAAATTTGAAAATTGGAATATTAACCGTTTGGTATTGATTCCGCCCCCGGATTGGTTGGTTGTAAATTTTTAACCAGTTATCTGACTAGTGAGTACTAGCAGGTTCGAAATAAACGCGACGCGGGGAGATCGATACTGCTCCACTTGAGGTCGGCTGCCGTCTGTTCCTGTTTTCTGACCTGCCGTAACATCCGGGACATGATCGGATACTATTACCGACGAGCATCTACAATAACATCCTCATCTCACAACGTGCTCGTAAAATATTCTAGATGAGAAGTCTCATATGTGTGCACAGCTGACGTACTTGACGCATTTTGTGGCGTTTCCGCAACGCACACTGCTATGCTTGTGCTACTAGTGTCTAATGAAACGTTTGGAGGGTTTTGCGGAGCAGCGGTGGTGACGGCGGCGTATGCGTGGCGTCGACGGCCTACGTACGCAGGCCTTGCATTGGGTTGGGTCAGTGAACCCGCCCGCCCACTATCGGGGTAAATATGCCGAATGCACACAGATGCGCGCGCCGCCCGCCCGCCCTCCGCTGCACTTCGCACGCATCCACAGCCCCCACCAAGGGGAGGCTTCGACCTACCGCCTCTTAAAACTCCTAATTGATTGCTGAAAATTTCTCGCAATAACTGTCTTTTTACGGTGTTAATGATGTAAACTTGCGCAGTTTCGCGGCGTTAATTGATACTCTGCGCCGTGATAAGTTGTGAACTTGTGTGAGTAATGTCGCGAGCGGCGGCGAGAGACGATGAAAAATTAATTAGCATACCGACGGATTCGCTTTGGTAGGCTGTGGGGGCTTTATCGGATCACGAGACAGGTCGCTTAGTGGTGATGACTTGAAGAAATAAATTTTAATATGTTCTGGGTTGAGTATAAGTCAGTATAACCAATTCGCATGGCTTCTAAAGCGTTAATTTCAAAATATGATATGATTATATCACTGAAATTAGGGTGAGTGTCCATCATAACAAAATAGATAAAAACAGCTAAGACTCACTTTGATTTATGCGAGAAAAACTCGACGTTTCGGTCAACTTAAGTGGATGGCATACCCTAGCAACTTTTTTTATTACCCGTCCAGTACAACAAGTCTAACGGCAAAGACTTTATTTGCTTTTCATAGAGGCGATTTGGCTCTTTGGCCTCTTTTTCTTGGACGCGTAATACTAGTGACCACGGAGCGAAACAACAAATTGGTGTGTTTTTAGCTAATAGCCTAATACTGAAATATTTTGTAGGGAAAAAAATACTGAATTTAGGTAATATACCTTCATATTTCTATTACCTATTTTATGAAAGAAAAATAAAGTTGATTTTTTAACCGCGTTCTTTCAGCGAACGTTTGAAAACCAAAAAAATAGAGGGTGCAAAATATATTTTTTTGACAAAAGTATAAATCTTAGTACATTGTTTATACGTAAGATCCCTAGAGAAAAGATTAGTAAATCAAATATATTTTTTTCAATACAAGGAGAGTCCGAATTTCTTCAAAAGAATCTTAGATAGCCTGGGATTGGTCATGCTCTAGGCTCAGGTACAGTCTTAATTAAGAGTGACCTTCATCAGGCGAGGTGCTACGGCGCGTGCGACACCCTCACTCGCATAAATCATAAATCAATATGAGTCTTAGCTGTTGTTATCTATTTCGATATGATGCGATCCTCTAATCTATTTTAATTACCCTGTCGATGTCGACTCAGGTGCCAAGAATGCTATCTAAGGCATCTTGCCCTTCTAACACCAGAACCCTTATCACATTGATAGTCATCGCGTATCTTTCGACAAACCGATATCGCATTATGAATACTAATCGGACCACACACGTCGGATTATTGTTTATTTACCATTATGTAACCCGAGAAGAGAACAATGTGCGCAATAGTCATCATTTGATCAAATGGAGGCGGCCCTATGATCGCACGGGTTGCATCATTGGATGCATCGCATGATGTCACGGTGACGTCACAGCACGTAAATAACTACACCAGAAAAGTGGGCCGCCTGTCGGTGTCGCGCCACAGCTGCGGGGGTACAGTGGGATGACCCTTTGAAGTTTGGTTACATCACAAACATTAACACTCATCACATCAGCTATGACTAGTTATGAGCGAATTTGTGGCAGGTTTGTGTTTGTGGTTTGTAAATGGTAAATAATTTTCTACATAATTATGTGGCAGGTAAATAGTAAAATTTGGTATTTTACAAACGGCGTCGTCAGTTTCTAAACTCTCGCGTGTTTTAATTGTAAAATGCGCGCTGTTCGTCTTGCTTTTGTTTCGCTGTTGACTTCGTCATTTTCTAAAAAGCCGAAATCGAAAATCTTTCACCAAAAAGTGAAAAACAGGTGCGAAGACAAGCGGAGCGAAGACCGTGTTAGGTTTACATGTAAGTAAATAAGCCGAGCGAAGCGGCAAATTATCAAATGCCGAATTCTAATGACCAAGATTCATCAAATAGCAAAATAGCGGGCGTTTGGAAACTGACGAAGCCGTTTGTATAATGCCGAATTTTACTATGTGCCTGCGACACCCATGATTTTTTTAAATTTCGGTTTTCTATATAGTATATCCCTGTTTTTCTGTCTCGATCTCTGTTTTTTTCCAATGAGTAAATTTGTTAGCCCGATTGTACAAAACCGTTATTTTTAACAAGACTTCGTGTAAAAAACCTCGGTTGACTTCACATATCCACGGCGTAAATTCAAAACTGGGCCAGAAAAAGAGTTTTTTAGAGGTATTGCCGCCTTTCAAATTAGGAATGTAAATGTTAAAGGCATTTTGTCAACCGTTGAGTCCCTGTAACTTTGAATGCGTCTCGTGGGCTGCCAACAATACCCACATAAAGGCCGATAAATATCAGCTCGCATAAAATTATACCACTTCATAAATAACGCATTTTTGGCATGATGACATCACAATGTGTAATTTTATTTACAAATATGACTTGGTATGATTCATCCAGGGCCCCCACTTTGATAAATTTATTGGATTCGTCCGGTCCTTTGACTATGTTTTTATATTTGTGTACTCTTAAATATTGAAGTACCTGGGCGATCGAGCTCCGCTCGGGACAGATCAATTGGTTATGTTCTTGTAAAATTTCCAAACTATCCGAAACAACGAAAGTTAGCACTGTATAACTTCAGACATAATTTGGAAAAATATTTCTTTAGCGGCACAAATTTTGTTTGTTGATGATGTAGATTTAATTCCTTGAACAGGCCTAGTTTTGATTGAAGCATCCTCATTATCATTACCAAATTCATTTGTAGGTTCTCATTTGTTGAAATTGATACTTTGGAGTTTTCGCGGACGTCCGTTTTTCTGTTTTATTAATCTTTGTATGGTTCGTACATTGATTCTATATAGTCGTTAGGTTTTGTACTTTGTATCCATGAAGATAAGTATCAAATAAAACGGAATAAACTTATTCCTGACTACGTCATGCTTCGACATTGATAAAATTCTGGGAGAAAATAATCCGAAGTTTTAATTTTGTACAGTCAAGACCACGTCAAGTTATACACTTGCAGTACTACATTAATCCCTATAGTGAAGGATATGTCGTTGTACTCACTGTAGGAAGCAAAACAAGATGAGCGATTTGCTCATGAAAATTCGCAGAAATCGAATTTTCACAGAGATGAGACCTAGCTAGATAGATTTTTCGCCCTCAAAAACCCCTGTACTGTGAATTTAATCGAAATCCTTAGAGCCGTTCTCTACCGATTATACGTATAAATATTGCTCGTTTAAACTATGGAGGGGATAATAAAGGAACTCAAATTACCGAAACTTCCGTTTTACCGCCAAATAAAATTTTAAATGGCCCAAATGACACCCATTCGCAAGTAAGAAAGCTAATAATACCGTTTAGGGGGGAAATATGATATTTTTACTATTCATTTCTGTTTAAGAAAAGCGGGTAGTTTTATAAAATTTGCCTCATTTTTCAAGACATGACAAATGGTCTTTATTGTGCACCATTGAAAAGAAAAACTTACAGGAGAAAACATTTATAAGGTAGGCAACAAACAATTGGCGGCCTTAAAGCGATTTCTTCCAGACAACCTTTCAACAATAATTATCTTGCCGTAGCCTTTAAACTTGGTTTCAAATAGATCACGATTGTCTAGCTAGGCGATTAATATCTTCGACCAAAATAAAATAAATGGACGGGCCACAGCGTACAGATTTTTGAAGTCTGTAAAGTGAGCGCCGGCTCTCACTTCATCTCTGTCTCTGTCTGTTAGAAGAGTGACACGTACGCTTATTATTACATGCCATCCAAATAACTGACGAAAAAATACCTTCTTGTGCATTTACAAAGTGCAAAAAGCAAAATAAACATAAAAATAAAAATTAGGTATTGAAGTATATATCCAATTGCTTAGACTCGTTATGAGTGAGCAAATTGTAAAGACAAGGCCCGTCCATTCATTTTATTTTGGTCGAAGATTAATATGCATGTATTCCCATGTTAGAAAGATCGGGCGAGGTTCATTTTACTTACCTTCAATATATACGTAGACCATGTAAACGCCTAATTTTCATAGGTCGACCTTTTCCAATTGATTACTTTTGTATAACATGCCCTGCGGTATGATCCCTCCACTGGGTCGAAACATCATCAAAAGTCCCTAGAAATCACCTGATTTCCAGGAAATTAAATCCTAATTCTGGAAGTAAATATGCATATAGAATCTTTTTTTGTTGATGTTTCATAATTGTAAATATACATAAATGTAAATATAACGCTGACGACCTCGAAGGTCAGGCAACTTTATTGTCGCTGGCTGTCAGGATAATACTACTTACCTGAGATACCCTTTTCACCACTCCCCCAAATTCGAAAGTCTTCTAAGTCACAGCGTTTTCTCCTCCCCCCCATAACTCTTGAACCAATAAGGCGCGGTCAGCCAGTCCGACGTTTTTGGCAAAAGGGTGCCTCAGGTAAGCGTTATCCTGAGAACCAGCGACGATAAATTTACCTGACGTACGAGGTCGTCAGCTCTCAGTCCAAAACAAAATATCTTATTGATCTAAAAGTATTTCATCTTTATTCGTAAGGAAACCTGCGGGCCTATTGTGTATCTCTAGTTGCCTTCTGGACTGGATGTCTATCATCAAAAACATAGATATACTATCGAATTCCGATGTCCTAAGGATATTTTCGCACTTGAAGTGACGACACAGATTGTTAATAGTTCAATAACCACTAAAGGCAATTTTGAAATTTCAGTTTTTAGCTATGTTTTTGTGATAGGCACCTCGTGCAGTTGGCAACTAAAGATACAGAATAGGGGGGCTGGACATCTGCTGTATGAAGGAGATTTTGCGTTCGGCGAACTTAGCGACTTATATTTTTTTGAAGTTTTTAGCCATCAATGAATCAGAATAGCGCTGCAGGACGTCTCAAGATTGATCAGGAGATATGGCGCGATTGAAAGAGCACCCTATTGGTGAACCTAATTGATTAAACAGCATCGGAAGATACCATTACTACGCCTACATTGGGCACACGGATTCTTCGCTCGGTGATGTAACCGGAACACATCAGTTACACAGGAATACCGCTGGTTAGGGCCACAAGTCAATATCATTTGTATAATGGACCTCTTACAAGCTCTTCTATTCTGGGTTGTGTGATTGTATGATTTATGTTTTCTTGTATGAATTGATTGATCAATATGGAATATGGAATAGGGCCACAAGTCAATATCATTTGTATAATGGACCTCTTACAAGCTCTTCTATTCTGGGTTGTGTGATTGTATGATTTATGTTTTCTTGTATGAATTGATTGATCAATATGGAATATGGAATAGGGCCACAAGTCAATATCATTTGTATAATGGACCTCTTACAAGCTCTTCTATTCTGGGTTGTGTGATTGTATGATTTATGTTTTCTTGTATGAATTGATTGATCAATATGGAATATGGAATAGGGCCACAAGTCAATATCATTTGTATAATGGACCTCTTACAAGCTCTTCTATTCTGGGTTGTGTGATTGTATGATTTATGTTTTCTTGTATGAATTGATTGATCAATATGGAAAAAAAAAGAGGTGT